>OX596233.1:23798705-25192871 GCA_951394345.1 Salicornia ramosissima | reverse complement strand
AGTTCATGTGAAAATTGAATTATTTGACACCAAATAGAAAAATTGAAAGTACAAGGCTACCAAATAGAATTTCCTTACTAATTATCATTCATGCATTTTGACAAACACCTTGTGGGCATGAACTAGTAGTGTGATTTTTCACATAAAGAACATAATAATAGTGAATCTAATTATCATTCAAGCATTTTGACAAACACCTTGTGGGCATGAACTAGTAGTGTGATTTTTCACATAAAGAACATAATAATAGTGAATCTAAAGCATTTCCCATTAAAATTCAACCACAAATCAACAATAACAATCACATATTGAAACTAGTTGAACAATATAACAACAATAACAATTTGTTTAAAAGAAAAGAAATAAAAAAACAGAAGCAAACCTCAATCAATTGCAGTAGCAGGCCAGGGAAACCACGAGCAGTCGAACCACGAGCAGAAGTCGAACCACGAGCAGCAGTCGAACCACGAGCAGCAGTCGAACAACAGCAGCAGACAAACAACAACAGCAGTCGAACAACAGCAATCGAAGAATCAGTCGAACCACGAGCAGCAGTAGCAGGTCGACGGAGGAAGAAGCAACGGCAGGTCGACGGAGGAAGAAGCAGTGGCAGGTGTCCTCAGTGGTGGAAAAAGCTAGGGTTAGTGTTGGGGTTTTGGTGATGAGGAGTATTTGGGGGTTTTGGTGATGAGGAATACGTATTTGGGGGTTTTACTTTTGGCTGTGTAAATAATGTGTACAGGCTTTTTTTTTTTAAAAAAAAAAACTTCCATTGCTATCGTTTTTCTTAGAAACGAAACTGATATATAAACTATTAGTATCGTTTTTAATAAAAACGATACTAATAACGTTTCTATAACTATCGTTTTTAACAAAAACGATACTAATATAGCATTATTACTATCGTTTTTATTAAAAATGATACTAATAATTTCTCTATTACTATCCTTTTTACCAAAACGATACTATTATAGTATTATTACTATAGTTTTTCAAAAAAACGATACTATTGGGGCGATACTAATAGATAATTTTCTACTAGTGTACAAAAACTTAGCATAAGACTACATATTTTCTTATGAGATAAAGATTAAGGATACAATTCCCAAAAAGTCCGTATGACTATAAAATTTAAAAAGGTTGTGGTCTAGGGTGTGCAAGTGCTCAAAAGTCCACTTTAGCAGACACATCTACCCGTAACTCTTATCATTCCATATGCTTCTTTGACCCTTCATTATACACAAGCACATACATAAAAAGGCCCTGGTTATGGTTGGATAGGTGCTAAAGGTCTGCCTAGTAGACACACCTGTAACGACCCGACTCGCTTAAATCGGCGCGGAAGAAACCGACGAGTCAAATAGTTAGAAACTACAACTCAAACCTGGGAAATAAAACTAATTCCTCGAGATATTATTAATAACCAAAATGTACAAGTACCCACAAGTTTGTACAGTCTAAATCCAAAAGTCAAATTATAACTACTAAAAATACGAGTTAACTCCAACTACATGTCAGAGTTTTAAACTTCACATATAGAAGTCCAAAAGTAATGTAATAACATCTATACAATACTATCGCTAACTAATGCTAAGAAAATAGTAAATACATCAGACAACACAAGAAACAACGTCGCTCGCCCAACCCAAAGCTAAGCAAGAGCATCATCATCTGAAGCACCTGAAAAATACAACAACAGTCCACCATCAGTGGCGAGTAACATAACTGACTCACCCTAATGGGAACACACATGTACATAGCATAAACCAAACACCAATCATCACAATTAAATCCCAAAAAGACACGAGAACATCCTCAAACTCGTAATCTCAACTCGACTCAACTCGACATCCAACCTAACCCTATCTTGGCGCAATCATTCAATTCCTAGACCGGACTGTGCTCGTACGAACGCATCTTACGCGCTCGAACTTTCTACTATGCTCGGATTTGAGAATCTTACTCCCAAACCCCACGAAACCAATCTTACTGGAAATCCATGTCTTGTGAAACCAATCTTACTGGAATTCACAAAGATCACATAGTATGACTCCAACTATCCCAATACCGCGGATGGAATAGGGGCAACGTCTTAACCCGAATACAATGAATCTTACTCAAAGTATCAGGCGTCTAAAAATGAAATCAAGCTAATCGACTAATTAAATCTTTTAATCAACTAAATCATATTACCATCATTATTACTCAACATAACTAAATTAAGTCCAAGAATTGCCTAAAGCCTTGATTCTTGAAATTAACTAGCTAAAACATCGAAGTTATTCTCAAGAACTGCCTCTAGCCTTATTCTTGAGTCTAACCAATCATCATTCATTAACCTTTATTCATTCTTTAATCAACTCAACCCCAATCTTTAACTTTCTTTAACTTCTAATCCTTTTCTTTAACTTTCAAGACTCATCCAAGAAACTTAAAGAACTCCTCAAGAACTCATAAAGACTCATCAAGAACTCATAAAGAACTCATAAAGAACTCATAAAGAACTCGTAAAGAACTCATAAAGAACTCATAAAGAACTCATTCAAGATTCAAGATCTTCAATCAAGAACTCAATCAAGATTCAAGATCTTCAACCAAGAACTCATCCAAACTCATCAAAACACACGCATGATCACTCATCAAACCATACGAAAATACTACTTTCAATAATCCAAAATTCATCAAACTTTAACCCAATCATCATGATTTTAAAACAACATAAATTCAATCTTAAAATCATAAAAACCACCATTAAAACATCATGAAATCCATTTAAAAATCAGATTATAATCCACATACAAAATCATGAATAAACATCATCAAACATCCCAAACATGCATTTAATTCATACTATAAACATAGTATACCAATTAAGTTGAGTTAGTATGTTACCTTATTGAAGATTACACACAAATCAACACACAAATATGCAGTCCAAGAACACAACCCACACGAGCACACCACACGGTCAAGTCACGGCACACACACGGCTTGTCCTTGAACAACACGAGCACGAACACCACACAACACCACCACACGGCTGCAGCACACGGCCACCACCACGAACCACCTTTGATCAACACGGTCCCCACACACGAACCACTCGAACCACACGGCTTCCACACGAGCAAACCCCAAAACCAAACCCAACAAGTGATCTTGAATGAAATGAATGGGAATTAATGAAGGTTTAATCACCTAAAGATCAATGGAACATGAACCTTTAAGTTTGGAGTTTGAATGGATGATGAACAAATGAGATGAATCTCTTAGCCAAAAATGGCGTGAGAATGAGTGAAATAGAGAGGAATTGTGTTTGAATTGGATGGCAAGAGCTTATGATGGCAAAATGAGCAAGGGCCTTACTAACTCTCCTATTTATAGAGTTAGTTAAGGTGTGAACATGAGGCAAGTGGCAAGCCTTGCCATGCCACATCAAAACCGGCCATGGGCCTTAAATGGGCTCAAAAATGGGCTCTCGTGATCCATTGGGCTAATTTACAAAATCTACACCACTAATTATGCAATAATTGATTTAGCCCAAAAATATTATTAAATAATTAATTAGAAAATTAAATAATAAAAATTCTAATTAATTAAATAATAATTAACATAAATAATAAAAACTAAGAAATAAATATTTCGATTAAATCGAAATTATTCATATAAAATTAAAATAAATAGTTCAAAAATTAATTTGAACTAGCACATAAACAAACATAATTACACATAAATACCGGCAAAAATACCGATAAAATCTGGGTCATTAGGTGGTATAATGATAAAAGTAAGAGAGAGAAAAGTAAGAGAAAAAAAAGTAAATGGGGTATTATGTGGTATGATGATAAAAGTAAGAGAGAGAAAAGTAAGTGGGGTATTGTGTTGTTTTTTTTGCAAAAAAAGGAATAAAATGAAATTGGAAAAAATTGTTGCAAGTATTTTGTTACACCTAAAAATGGAAATTGTTGCTAGTAATTCATTACGGAGGGAGTATATTTTGTTTTCTTGGCAAGACCTGATCCTCGTAACCAGGCTAGCTACAACGTGCTACCTAACACTTGTGTCCCTAAAGCTATAGTCCTCGGAACCAGGCCACAATGTGTTATCTAACAATTGTGTCCCTAAAGACCTGGTCCTCAGAACGAGGCCATAACGCGTTCAATAATACATGTGTCCTCAAAGACATGGTCCTCGGAACCAGGACACAACATGTGATGGCCCGATTCCTAACAAATCGGCCGCGAAATAACCGACGAGTTGAACTGCCATTACTAACAAACAAACATACTTTAATCCATCAACTAATACCTCAAATTATATTACTAAAAATCCCACACGTATAATCACCTCAAATATGTACATAACTATAACCTCAAAAAGTCAATACTAAAGAATTAACTCCAGAACAAACGATAGAGTTAGAGTATACAAACTACTAAAATTCCAAATTCTAATAACAGAAAATAAACTACAAAAGAGAAAATGCAACGACACTCGCCCAATCCCAAAGCTAAGCATCACCGTCCTCATCAGAATATATCCACCATCAGTGGCGAGTAACATAACAGTTCCACCCTAAAGTGGATACATATGAACATAAAACAGATCAGACAATCAAATCCGACAATTAAATATATAAACAAGCATAGCTTACATAACTCTAGTCAACAGCTCACTGTAATAACAACAATGCTAAGAAATAATATCAAACTCATTTAAACTTCTTAAACTATAGTTAAACTTTACACCATCTTATCTTTAAAATATCTTTGTCGCTATCATTTACATATTAGACCGGACTATGCTCGTACGACCACTTCTTACGTGATCGAACTTCTTATTATGTCGGGGATGAGAATCTTACTTCCATAGCCATGAACCCATCTTACGGACCCATATCATAAAGACGGCATAATATGTGACGACCCGACTCGCTTAAACCGGCGCGGAAGAAACCGACGAGTTGAATAGTCAATTCTAACAAACTAAAATACTTAAAAATGAAAACAAAACCTCAAATAGAATATATACTAAATCCGAAAGTACAACACCAACAAGTTTGTACATAACTAAACCCAAATGTCATTGTTACTACTACTAACAATATAAATTCCAAATGAATGTTAGAGTTAGAAAATTACATATATAACTACTAATGTCCAATACTAGAAATCGTAAAACAATAACGCAAAGACTAAATAACATCGGCGCTCGCACAACCTAAAGCTAAGCAAGAACTCATCCAAGAAATCAACCTTATAAACATCATCAAATTCACGCATGAACTAGGCAATTAACAACAACAATTTTATTAACTTCCCAACATCAAAACTTCACCAATCTTGAACATGATCAACATAAAATATACAACTAACATAATCAATCATGAAATACATGTAATCAATGAAAAACATCACAAAAACATCACCCAAACCAGCCTATAATTCACGCATAGAATGGGGTTATAAACATCAAAACGGTCTAATCTAATCACTTAATCTATACTATGAATCAAGGTATACAAACTAGGCTGAGATAGTATGTTACCTTAATGAAGATTACACACAAAAATACACTAAACTTTGCTGCCCAAACTCGTATCACACACGGCCCAACACACGGCACACACGACTTGTACACGAGCCCGACACGGTGCACCACCTCGAACCACGAACACGGCCCTGGCTGCACGGACCCACGAACACGGCACAACCCCGGCTCGAACCACCACCACGGAACACCGTCTTCAACACGGTCCACCACACGAACCACACACGAACCCACTCGAACAAGACCTCAAAACAACCCCGAACAAGAAATCTTGATTGAAAACTACTAAGATTATAGTATCTTAAGTCACTTAAAGATCAATGAATGTTGAATCTTTAAGTTTGGGTTTGGAATTAAAGATGAACAATTGATGGGTTGAAGATGCCAAAAATGACGTGTCAGGGTGAGGCAAATGGAGGGAGTTTGTGTTGAAGCTTTTGATGGCAAAGGATGGCAAATGAGCAAATGAATCCTCAAGCCTTACTACTACTTCTATTTATAGAAGTTAGCTAAGGTGTGAATGCATGGCAAGTGGCAAAACTTGCCACATAACAAAGGGGGGGGGGGGGCGGCGGCTATTATAAGGCCTAAATGGGCTTTGGTGATCAATTGGGCTAATTACAAATTTGCATGATTAATCATGCTTAAATCATTTTTGGCCCAACAATATTAAATAATTAATTAGAAAATTAAATAATAAAAATTCTAATTAATTAAATAATAATAAAATAAATAATAATCAATCAAGAATAATAAAAACAATAATTAATCGAATTTAATCGAAATTATTCGCATAAGAAAAAGATAAATAACAAATAAATAACAAATAAAATCACATAAATAACAAATAAATCGGCGACAGAAATACCGATAAATCTGGGTCGTTACATAATAAGTATAAACTATCCCAATACCACGGTTAGGACAGTGGTTGCGTCTTAACCTAAGTCTTAGAATCTTACTCTAAGGTTAGGCATCTCATATGAAAATTTCAATCTTATCTTTTAATCATTACATCTTGGTTATTCTCCAGCCTACTTCTTAAGTCTTTCCTTGAGTATAACTATGTACATCGCTTTCTTTGAACCTTTTTACTCATTCTTTGAACTCTGAACCTCATTGCATTAACTTCCTTTAAATTTCTTTAACTTTCTTTAACTTAATTCATCAATTATCATTTCAGGATTCACATAATACCCATCAAGATTATCAAGAACATCATTATAAACAACACCAAATATACACGCATAATCATGACATAAATCTTGATTTCCGACTTCATCTTTTTAACACCAAATTCCATACATAGATACATAACCATGCCAAATACATAATTCATGACTTAAATTGCAAAAAGATCATATTATAATATCAAAAATTAGCACTTAGTTACACGCATAAAACCATGTACAACCATGCAAAAACCCTTTCTTGATTCATCATAAAACATGCAATCTTGGATACTTTTCATGATCAAAATCAAACATAACATATCATAGAACAATAATCATCAATCATAAGCATGAAATAATCAAATCTTGATCACAAAATCAGTCCACCATCATGCCATATACATGCATATTCCAGACTAATTTCAGCAACATTATCATCACTTTTGTGCATCGAATCATCATATAAACTTCGGGATAAATGTACATAATCATAATCAAACATGTAACCAAAATATGCACGAAAACAAGGCAAAAACATCACATAATCATCACCCAAATCTGCCCAGATTCACGCATAAATGGGGGTTGGTTTCACTCACTTTCATCAGTCTTTTAGGCCTAATTTGATCACCAAATCTATCCTATGATCATGGTATTCAATCTAGGATGAAAAAGAATGTTACCTTGATGAATCTTGGTTGCAAAAGATTACAAAAACTTGCTGCCCAGAACTTGCTCTTCACGGCCCCAACACAAGCCTGGCCACCCTTGGCTTCTTTCCCTTTTCCCTCCTTGGTTCACCCTTATGAACACCTTAAGACTATACCTAGTTCCAGAGAGGAATATAAGAAATGAAGTGTGAAAATTGTTTTTGGAATACTTCCACATAATCGGCCACACAAGAGTATATATAGGCAATGAGGGCTCCTCCCTCCTTTCCACTCAAGTCATGGCTCTAAAAGGCCTTTGGTCCAAATATGGGTGCACTTAAGGTTTTTAAGCCTTAAAACGTACTACCCTTAAACTAATGCGCACAAAATAAAATAAAATAAAATAAATAAAAAAATAACATAAAAAAATAATATTCACACTCATAAGCAACAAAAATAGCCCAAATAAATTTAGACCATGCCCAAAAGTAAATATGAATTCATGTAAAACTATCAAAGCAAATATAACACAAATCCGGGGCGTTACACAACATATTCAATAACACTTGTGTCCTCAAAGACCTAGTGCTCGCTAGTAGGCCACACTGTGTTATTCAACACTTGTGTCATTAAAGACCTGGTCCTTGCTACCAGGCCACAACGTGTTCATTAACACTTGTGTCCTTAACAACCTGTTCCTTGAAACAATGCCACAACGTGTTCATTAACACTTGTTTCCTTGATAGGCCGTCGTCGAGCCTACCAAAAGTAAAATTCCTAACTCGAACTTACTAATGCTAGTAAGGGCAAGTAAGGGTCGAACCCAAGAGAATAACGTTGTTGATCAAAGACAATGAGGATAGCCAAGCTAAGTCGATATTGGGTTATGTGATTGGAAGTCAAATAACTACTGAACACTAATATAGGGGTCTAAAACAAGGAATAAAATACTAAGGTTAGGCGATTAACGAATCGATAGCACCATGAATTATGGATCGGTCAAAACTTAGACTTAGGCCATGGTTAAAGGGGAGGTCATTCTATGATCACACTAGTCTTTCGAGCTAGTGTTACGACCGGGAAGACGTATACTAATTACTTTCGTAATAGACACACCTAACAAGTCATAAGCACACGAAGACCTGTAACTTTCCCTTGATCGAAGGCCCAACTTTCGTGGTGCTTCCATCAATCGGGCGAAGGGAGTCCTCACCCACGTTCACCTTTCGGTCCTTAGGTGGGGATTCCCCTATGAATCTAATGCTAGCTAAACATGAGACTCAACATCATCGAACCTTCGGTACTGACATTAACACAAACATTACCAAGAATTGACTAAAACATAAACATAGAGGATTTAGAGAGGTTTCACCCCAAACCCTAGCAATGAAACTACTCACACATGGCTAGAATAATAAAGGTAAACATGATGAACATACTAAAAATGTGACGACCCGACCCTTATAAATCGGCCGCGGAAGGAACCGACGAGTCGAATTGTCATACTAACAACAAACATACTTAAACCAAAAACCAAACTTCAAATTTTACTACTAAAAATCCAAAATGTACAATTACAACAAGTTTGTACATAACTAATACCTCAAAGTCAATACTAAAGAGTTAACTCCAAACTGTTGTTAAAGTTAGAGTATACAAACTACCAATTATCCAAATCCTAAAATCAGAAAATAAACTACATTGGAAAAAGTACAATGACGCTCGCCCAATCCCAAAGCTAAGCATCACTGTCAACATCAGAGTTACCTGAAAATATAAATCCACTATCAGTGGCGAGTAACATAACAGTTCCACCCTAAAGTGGATACATATGAACATAAAAAAAATCAGACAAACATAACAGACAATCACACAAATAAACAAGCAAAGCTTAAATAACAGTGCCAAGAAATAAAAATAACAACTCACTTAAACTTTACATAAACTTTACAATATAATATCTTTGTCGCTATCATTTACATATCAGACCGGACTATACTCATACGAACACATCTTACGTGATCGAACTTCTTATTATGTCGGGGATGAGAATCTTACTCCCATACCCATGAACCCATCTTAGCACCCATATCATAAAGATGACACAACAAGTATAAACTACCCCAATACTGCGGTTAGGATAGTGGCAGCGTCTTAACCCAAGCCTTAGAATCTTACTCTAAGATTAGGCGTCTCATATGCAAATTCTAGCTAATCTTTATAATTCATTACATCTTGGTTATTCTCAAGCCTACATCTTACGTCTTTACCTGAGTATAACTATGTACATTACTTTCCTTGAACTTCTTTAATCATTCTTTAGACTTTCTTTAACTTATACTACATAATCTATACTTAACGACTAATTAACCATAATCAAGAAAATCAAGAATCATCATAATATAATCAGGAAACTTCAAGAAACATTAACCATCATCAAATTATTCATCGCACGCACATTATTTAACTTAATTCATCAATCATCAATTCAAGATTCACATAAAACCCATCAAGATCATCAAGAACATCATCATTAATAATGCTCAATATACACGCATACTACTATGAACATACATGCATAAACTCTTCTTTGATTCATCCTACAACATGCGAATCTTAGATACTTTTCATGATCAAAATCAATCATAACATATCACAACATAATAATCATCAATCATAAGCATGAAAACAAAGCAAAAACATCACAAAATCAACTCCCAAAACTGCCCAGAAATCACGCAGGAAATGGGTTAGATTCACTCAAATTCATCAAACTTTTTGGTCTAATTTGGTCACCAAATCTATCCTATGATCATGGTATTGAAACTAGGATGAAAGAGCATGTTACCTTGACAAAACTTAATTGCAAAAGATAACAAAACTTGATGTCCAAAACCTTGCTCTTCATGACCCAACCACATGAACACGGGCACGAATCAACACACGGCCAGCACGAGGACCATCGTGCTGCACCACTCGAATGCACCACCACGCAAGGCACCACGCACGAATACCACACACGAGCACCACCAGCCGTGAACCACCGTGCACTACCACGAACCACACGAGTAAACCACGAACCCGACGAACACGATCACCCAAACACGAACCAACCCGGAACTAAACCCGAACAAGAGATCTTGAATGATATTAATGAGAATTTAACTTGATTATTGATACTTAGATCAATGGTGAATGAATCTTTAAGTTTTGGGTTTGAAAAGTTGATGAACAAAAGTGGGATTGAATGCCAAAAATGGCGTGTGGAATGGATGAAAAATGGAGAGTGTGTTTAAGTTTTTAATTTGTGAGCAAAGTTGATAAAATGAGTAAATAAATGATCCTAATGCCTTACTAACACCTCTTATTTATAGAAGTTAGTTAGGTGTGAATATAAAACAAGTGGCAATTACACCATAAAAGGAGAGAGGGGGCTGGTTGGGGAACAAAGGATTGGGCTAAAATATTGCTAATGGGCCACTTGCACTTAAGCATGGTTAATCATGATTAATTTTGGACTTTACCCAAAATTAATTAATTAGAAAATTAATAATTTTAAATAATAAAAATAAAATAAAAATAAAATAAAATAATCACACTGAAGCAAGAAAAATAGCCCAAATAAATTTAGATCATGCACAAAATTAAATATGAATTGAAGCAAAACTATCAAAGCAAATATAACACAAATCCAGGGCGTTACAAAAAAACACCAAGCATGAAAATAGGAACAATCTAGGAATTTAAACAAAATCATCAATCACAAAAACATCAAAACATTAATCAACTAAATGTAAATAATAAAGGAGAGAGTAGAGAAGTGTTACTAATGAAGCTTCAATATCAATAAGTAGAACAATGAGTTGATCAATGTAAATTCCAAACCAAAAGTATAAACTTTAACAATTTTATTAAGCTTTGAAAGTGAAAATCGATGAAAACTTAAGAGAGAAAAGAGAGAAAACTAAGAACTAGGTTATATTATCTTTGAAATCTAATGCATTTTACAAAAAGGGGGAAAAAGGTATTTATAACTCCTCCAAAAACTAGAACAAAAGAGCTAAAAATAACTAAAAAAATAAGAACAGCTACCTTTCAGTGGGCGCTGAGGCGATGAGAGCGCCCGCTGACACCTACTAACTAGGCCTGCAGCTTTATGAAGACTTATGACATCGGTCGTTGAGTTGGGATCAGCGGCCGCTGCAAGCCTTTGGGAGCTCACTCCCTCAAAATAGGGGAGGGGGACAACGGGCGCTGAGTTGGGGTCAGCGGCCGTTGTTCTTCACTTTGTGCATGGTGAATCTGGCAGCATCAAAATCAGCGGCCGCTGCATGGCCTTAA
This sequence comes from Salicornia ramosissima, assembly GCA_951394345.1. Taxonomy (NCBI): domain Eukaryota; kingdom Viridiplantae; phylum Streptophyta; class Magnoliopsida; order Caryophyllales; family Amaranthaceae; genus Salicornia; species Salicornia ramosissima. The sequence continues at coordinate 25,181,158 of OX596233.1, read as the reverse complement.
AAACCTACTGACTCTTTTTAGACAAATTAAGCCACAACCAAAATACATCTCAGCGGACGCTAAGGAATTCCTAGCGCCCGCTGAGGCCTTGTTAGGACTAGCAATGACAAATGAACTTTGTGGCTTCCTCGAGGTTCCCGGCTCGCTTCCTCGGGTTCCGAAATAGACTTGGGACCTGGAAAAGGGGAAGAAAACGCAAAAACAAAGCAAAATAGAGGAAATCACATAGAAAAAGGGGAAGGGGACTACCGAAACAAAACTAAACTAAAAAGCCTAAAAATGCTAACAAAAACTAAATAAAAGTTGAAAATAAATTAATAAAAACTAGGAAAAAAATACATAAATACAGACTATCAGTCCTCAAAGAGCTAGTCCTCACTACCAGGCCACAACATGTTATTCAACAATTGTGTCCTTAAAGACCCGACCAGGCCACTACATGCTATTTAACACTTTGTGTCTCTAAATCCCTGGTTCTCGTACTAGGCCACGACATGTTCTTTAACACTAGTTTTCCCCAAAGACCTAGTCTTCCAACCAGGGCACAAGTTACAAATGCTAGATACTATTGCATGGTCATCACTTATGAACAAACATACATGTAAGCAGAACTCGTGATAGTGAAACCTTCCAAGGCACGATCAATCTGGTTAAACAAATCCACCAAAACCTAAATATGGTTTGTGAAATAAACCACATAGATAGTAGCCTGACAGGTAGTTCGTTCACTAGAGTATGCTCTTATAATGTAAATAATATCCAGCTTGGCAACTACTTTTTATGCATCTGATATGAGTGTAGTCCCAGACCAGCTCATAAGAGCATGGACTAGACTAGTTCAATTGAACCTGGTCACCAAGACTCATTGAAGTCTTGGTTAGCTAAAGACCACCTCCATTGAGAGTGGTAGTAGTCTAATCAAAACCATTTCATGCGAGAATGGTAGCAGACCAACTTTCAAGAGTTTTGTCACTTTTATTCATATCGTTTGCTCCTTAAAAACGTGTGAGTCGCACCTAGTTCTGGGGATAATTTTTACAAGAACATGTGCGTATAAATGAGGTCATCACTCATCTTATTGGGCCCACTAAATTGTAAGCAACCCTGATTTTATGCATAATATCAGGCCATGAGGGAGCAAGTTGTTGGGGCAAATCTGTAATAAACCTAAATTTTTGGTTATAACATTTCATGTTTAATTTTGTAATTTAATTCTATTGAACCCGAGTTCATTTAAATTTAGGCAACAGTTTTAAATTCTTATCTGATTAGTGAATTAGGCCCAAAGAATCTCTGTTGCTTCCTTCCCATGGCTGGCCCCCCTATGAATTATCCTCCATAATTTATTCCCTTTTAAAACCCACTATAAACCTTAATATTAGTATTCCTTTAAAAACCCCTATCAGCCTAACCATATCATAATCACAAGATCAAATAAGAAACACAAAAGAAAACCCCAAACCCCTCTCAAACCTCACGGCTCCCTCCCTCCATACTCAACCAAATTTTGTTCTTCACTTCATCAAATCAAGAATCAACACCAATGTTCTTTCAAGCCTTCAAACCTTTCAACAATATTAAATAAAAGATCACATTGTTGGTTCGACTTTGGCCTTGGTGGGATTCGAACTTGGGCGCCAATTTGGGAGCAAGAAAGCTTTGACTTTTGTGCTTCAATTCTTACGTAACTAGCTATTTCACTTAGTTTTAGGACTAATTAACATAGAATAATTAGATTTGATAGAATCATGTTGGTTATTGTGTTATGCGTGAATGGCCGAATTGCCTAGGATGTTTTTCTTTGTTTCTTTATTGACTTTAATTGAATCATGATGAATCTTTGATTGCTTATGTGTAGTTTAATTATTATATGATGATTTACATGAATCTAGGATTGAATTGTTGAACTTTTTGAATCGATAATGATGATGATATTGGCGCATGAATTTGGTAATATAAAGCATAGGATTGTGATATTTAAATGCATGAATTTAAATGTTAAAACATGAATCTTTGATCTATTGAACTCTTGAATCGTATTGGAAGTGTAAAGATTGCATTTTTATTCTTTATGTTATGTGCATATTTGGGTCTTTGGCCAAATTTGAATCTTTATGTTGTAATCTTATAGAATCTTGAATTCTTGGTTTAGAATATGAATTCTCATGATTGTTTAATGCAATTGATGATTTGAATCTTGATCTTGATTTTTATCCTAATAGCCGAATGATGATGATTAAGTAGGATGATTGTTTCCTTGATTTTCTTGATTAATTGCCATGCAAGTTTTGACCTTTATTAATCTTTTTATGGGATTATGAAATTATGCGTGAATCTTGGATTTGTATGAAATAATCGCTGAATTTGAATAGTTGCATTGAATTCTTGATTTGTTTTATGATGGCCAAATGGTAAAGGATTATTATTGAATTTTTGAATCTTAGAATCTTGATTGTTAAGGTGTAAAAGTTGAATCTTTATGTTTATTTATGAATTAGTCATATTTTATTTACCTAAGTCTATGCATTCTATGAATTTCTTGCGAATCCTAATGAATGAATTCTAGCTTGTTATTTTATGTAAATACCGTGTTTATAAGAATAATTTGATGAATCTTGTTGTCTCTTTACTTGAGTCATACGCTGGTATTTAGAATTTGTATCGACTTCTAGTCGTGTCATTTGTTTTTCGTGTCGTTCGTTTGTATCGAATTTGGTCGTGTCGGGGACTTTGGTATTGACTTCGGTCGTGTTAACAGTTGTATCGACTACGATCGTTTCGGGGACTTGGTATCGACTTCAGTTGTGTCTGGGACTTTGTATCGACTTCGGTCGTGTCAGGGACTTTGTATCGACTTCGGTCGTGTCGGGGACTTTGTATCGACTTTGGTCGTGTTGAATAAGAGTATCAACTTCGGTCATGTCGGGGACTTTGTTTGATGTCTTGTACGATTGAGTCGAATGTATTTGATGATGAGTTGATTGATTGAGAATAGCAAGCTTTGTAATGCGATTTACGTTGATTTGAATTTGAGTATGATATTGTTCCGCTGCGTACTTCTAACGTTTGATGTGTGATTGCCTTGTTATATCGATTGTATCTCGATCTAATTGTTGCTTGCCTGTCGTATGATCTGTTATTTTATGTTGCTTAGTTCCACTGCTAAGTGGAACAACCTAAGTACTCGCTACTGACGGTGGACCCCTTTTATTTTTCAGGTGAGCAAGTTGATGAGTAGTGTAGGGGTTGTTTTTACCCGTCTGCCTACGTCTCACGAGTCGTTTTGAATGTTCGTTAACGCCGTACGTGAATACGGACTAGTAGATGTCGCCACCGTGCGTTTTATACGGTCCATGGACACCGAAGAAGTACTGAAAGCCAGGAGCAATCAGCCCCATATGGTCGTGCACCAGAGTATGGGTTCGGGGACAGGTTATGGGCCAATCGTGCATTGGGCTTGCCCACCTGTAAGAGGTCTCTACTAGGTCTATTTTTTTGGTCGTACTGTTATTATTCTCGAATTCAAAGATATCCCATATTATATCCTAAATAGCGCATATTACTAGGTGGGTTTGAATTATCTGTAGATTATGACTAATTATGTGACCACTTGGAATTAAGTCCGTCTTAAATCCTAAGAAAATAAATCAAATAAAATACATAATAAAACACATAATGAAGAAATATAAAATAAATAAAAATAAAAAATAAATATACGCAGATTCAAGAAAAACACAATTAAAATGATGATATTGGCAAAATTATTCTTGTGCGATTTAACACTTTAATCAATTGAACACCGTATTTAGATTAATAACTTTAATCGTCATCTTTATTATTCAATCAAAACCGATTTTAATGTATGACTCTCATGAAAAATTTATTTGTATAACATTTAATTACTTCAGTATTTCAATACCATAGCAATTATTTTGTAATATGCGATTTAATTGACAAATTCATATTTTTCTTGATCGCATTAAACGTAATTATTGAAATATTGATAAAAACATTGTTGGAAAAGAAAATGTAGCGATCATTTCATGACACGAATTTCAATAAATGGAAATCGCGTAATATAAATCGCATATGAAAGAAACAAATTCAACAATTATTGTCATAAACCACTATTATTCAAATTGTGAAATGAGATTTGAAGAGTTGTGTGAGAGTCAATAATATATGATTATGCAAAATGCGTCAATGAATTAATAAGCATTACGCATATAAATTTTAAAATCAAAACAATAAAGTTCATTAGATGGATGACGATTAAAGAAATCATGGCAACATTGTTATAAGATTGATTAAAGCATTAATTCGCACATATATATATATATATGATCCAGATGAAACATTATCATAAATCATCATTTTAATTGATTTAGAGATTTAACAATAAACTTAGAACGAAAGGGTCAAAGTAGAGTCTTCATGAATTGTACCTTATGATGCCTTTAATCAACACAACTAAAGAAGGATCAACGATGATGAATGCAATAATATGCTTTTTTGAAGTTGATTGAGTTGGTGTTTTGTGATGTGTTTAATGATGGTTTTAGAGATGTTTGATGTGGTATAAGTGTTTGGGATTGAAGTATGCAATGCAAGAGAGGGATTGGTGGTGTTGGCGTCTCTTGAAAGGGTTGGAAGGACGTGTATTTATAGGCCAGAAGGGGAAAAATGGACCCCGGAGGACACCAGACCTACGCCTAGGCGCAGGTCCAGTAACATGACATGCGTCTAGACGCAGGTCAGTATTGGTGACCTACGTCTATGCGCAGGTCCTGTAATATGGACCTGCGTCTAGGCGCAGGTCCTGGTCAGATCCGGGTTGATTTTTTTGCTTGATTTTGCGCGTGATTCTCAGTGATCCGATTTTATTCGATTACGGAAATATTTTGTAATTCTATATTTTTTATCATATTTTTAGAGCTTTTTATGCCTTTTTAGGATTTTTGCATGCTTAGGGGCATTTTCGTCATTTCCAGATGTTGAAAATTGTTCCGCAAAGTATATTAGTTTTTTATACTTTTCATAATTTTTAATAATTTTTGTGTAATTTTTTGGAGCTTCTGGAGGAACCTAGAATATTCCGGAACGTTCTTCCGGCACAATTTCGGCACATTCTAGAACATTCCGAGACATCCCGGAATATTCCGGAATATCAAAATATTACAAAATATTTCCGTAATCGAATAAAATCGGACCGTAATCTTGAAAATCATGCGCAAAACCAAGCATAAAATCAACCCGGATCTTACCAGGACCTACGCCTAGACGCAGGTCACCAATTATGACCCGTGTCTAGACGCCTAGGCGCAGGTCTGGTGTCCTCCGGGGTCGATTTTTGCTCCTTCTGGCCTATAAATACACGTCCTTCCAACCCTTTCGACATACACCAACAACTCCTAGCCCTCTTCTGCATTGCATACTCCAACTCTAAACACTCATATTCCATCAAACTCTTCCCAAAACATCATTAAACACATTACAAAACACTAACTCAATCAACTTCAAACAAGCATATTGCATTCATCATGATCAACTACCCTTGGTTGTTTTGATTAAAGGCATTACAAGGTACACCTTTTCTGAAGTCTCTACTTAGATTCTTTTTCATTTATATATATATGATGATTAATGACATGATTTATGATAATGGTTAATATAAAAAATAATACGGATTATTCATATGAATTCTGATACTTTAATCAATTTCATCATAACATTATCGATTGTCATTTTATAATCTCATTGGCTATGATATGTGGTTTTATGCAATATGAATGTGAAATGATCTCTGATTTATTCATGTATTTTGCATAACCATATATTAAATTTGACTCTCATATTAATTCTTAATTCAGGATAATAATGTTTTAATTTTGATCACTATTCGATTAAAAACGCGATCTATATAACATGGCTTTTGTCATTTAAATTCCGTGTCATAAAACGATTGCTACATTTTTATAGATCTGTTGATATTTAATTTTTTTCATAAATCTTGATTAATTCATATTATCAAAGAGTCAAATATATGGATCTGGACCAACAGATAATAAAATTGACAATTAATCTCATAATTGATTTTTAAGTATCGGAAGTCATCTTGAATAATCATATTAATCATGTATAAAGTTGTATATATTTCCTTATAATCGTTTTCATAATCATTGTCATTAATCTTCATAATTGTTTATTATTACTAACCCAACTGCACATTGAACCACTTTTCCTGGAACACACTTTGAACTTGCACATACTTATTTTTTGTTTATTTTATATTTCTTTATTATGCGTTTTATTCATGAATTATTTGATTTTATTTTTAGGACTTTTAATACTGACTTAATTCAAAGTGGTCATATTAATCAGTCATGACTTGTAATATATTCAAACCAGCCTAGTAATATGCGCTAGCTCTTTAGGATATAAAACTGAGATATTTATGTATTCGGGATTTATAATAAGTTGACCACAAAAAGAGACCTAGTAGAGACCGCTTACAAGCGGGCGGGCCCAATGCACGATTGGCCCGTAACCTGTCCCCGAACCCGTACTCTGGTGCACGACCATATGGGGTTGATGGCTCCTGGCTTTCAGTACTTCTTCGGTGTTCGTGGACCATATAAAGCGCACGGTGGCGACTCCTACTAGTCTGTATTCACGTACGGCGTTAATGAGCATTCAAACAACTCGTGAGACGTAGGCAACCGGGTAAAAACGACCCCTACACGGCCATCATGCTGGGAGAGGTTGGCCGAGGCAAAGAATGACCGCATCATGATTCCGCCTCGGTCAGAAATTGAAGGGACAACAGATGCGAGAACTCTCCTCAACAATAGAAGACTTCATAATCGATCTATGGACGTTGGGGAAGTCATAGACCAAAGGCGTCATCAAGATGCTCGGCGGATAATAGAGCAAAGAAGGGAGCCTCCACCTGAAAACACTCACCGGGATAACCAAAGGTACCGAGGCCGTCTTGGAATAGGCCAACTCCCCAAGCCAAGGATCCGAGGGCGCTCCCATCATGGGTCCTCTCGCGACCAACGGGCAAACTCGGCCATTCAGGACGAGGTCGACACATCCCGAAGGAATGTCCCCCGAATAGATCCCTCAGTGGTACTTTCAGACCCCGTTTAGTCGGGAGATTGTAGAGGTATCTAACCCGTGTAAGGTCAAGGTGCCTCCAATTGAAACTTTCTAAGGAACTACAGACCCCACTAACCACCTAGCGGCTTACAAATTCCACATGGCAGTGCAAACTGGGTACGAGGCATCATGGTGCAAATTCTTCCCAACTACCCTCAAGGGCACAACGCTCAGCTGGTTCAATCATCTGCCCTCGGGCATTATTACTAGCTTCTCAGTCCTGGAGTCATTATTCATTCAGCACTTCATGGCAGCTATAAAGCACAAGAGGACAAGCATTCACCTAATGTCTTACAAACAGGGAGAAGGCGAGGGGTTGGCCGAGTACATCAAAAGGTTCAACTCCCAGTCGTTAGAGATTCCCAATCTAAAGGACTCTATATCCTTCGCGGCATTAATGTCAGGGCTTCGTCCGAGTTGATTCAGATTCGACATCCTGAATGATGAAGTCTCTACCTTCTCCAAGGCCATGGCTCGGGCATAGAAGTACATCAATGCCTCTGACATCAACCACCCGAGGGAGGTATTTAAGAAAGAAAAGCGCAAGTACGTCCCAAGAGGAAAACTTGACTCAGCCATAAAAGATAGAGGCCCGACGGATGACTCACGATTCAATACTTCTAGGCGTGAGATATTCCTCGAGATGAAAGGAAAGACTAACTTTCCAAAGCCTAGTCCAATAAAGACGTCTAACACTCGTAGGGACAAAAAACAATGGTGTGAATACCATAGGGAATGTGGCCACAACACTCAGGAATGCCGTGAGTTGAAAAAGGCATTGGATCAACTGGCTGACGAAGGGAAAATCAATCGCTGCTTGCAAAATCATTCGGACAAAAAGAAAAAGAAGTCTAAAAGCAGTGACACTCAGGACATGGTGTGTATCATTGCAGGGGGCATCACCTCCGGAGGAAGTAGCAACAAGGCATGAAAGTCACATGCTCGGCATCTCAGATTCCCCGTGATGGCTGTCAAGGAGCAACCACCATTTCCAACCATGGTCTTTGATCAGACCATGGTTCCTTCTACTCAGTTCCCTCATGACGATCCCTTAGTGGTTTAGGTAAAGATTGCCAACTCTATGGTCAAAAGAGTACTCATTGATTGTGGTAGCTCAGCTGATATCATTACAATCGTCTGTCTGACCAAATTAGCCATTCGGAGTACTGAGCTAACACAAGTCCAACATCCCTTAGTCGTATTCGGAGGTCAGACTACCGACTCCAAAGGAACAATCAAGCTCCCAATCCGGATTGGACAGGAGGGCGAAGGAAGAAACTTGATGGCAGATTTCATAGTGGTAGACGTGCCTCTACCTTACAATGGCATCCTTGGAAGGCCCCTTCTCAACCGAGTCAAGGTGGTTATATCCACCTATCAGCTACTTCTATAGTATGAGACAGACACTGGATCCGTCGGAAGGCTATATGGAGATCAACACTCAGCTTGGGAATGCTATGTCAACAGCTTCAAATTCCCGAGTAATAAGGTCGGAGAGAAACGAAAGGAGCCAACCGTGACAAGGGAAAATGACAATATAACAGAGAAAGAAATGTTTGTCACGGACTCTCCCAAAAGTTACTCTCGACCACAGGCCGCAGAGGAGAATGAAGAAGTGACTATCGGGCAAGAAGGAGAAATGGTCAGGGTAGGAAGAACCCTCGACCACCAGCAAAGAGAAGAAATAGTCTCGGTACTCAGAGAGTACCATGATATGTTCGCCTTCTCAGTACATGAAATGCCCGGTATCGATCCGTCAGTAATGCAGCATAAGCTGAACATCAAGGAGGGATACAAACCCGTCAAGCGGAAGCTAAGGCACCAGGGTCAAGAAAGAACCTTGGCCACAGCCGCCGAGGTTAAGAAGTTACTAGATGCCGAATTCATTCGAGAATGTAAAAACACTGATTGGCTGGCTAACGTAGTGCTGGTGCGAAAGACCAATAAAACTTGGCAAATGTGTGTGGACTTCACCGATTTGAACAAAGCTTGTCCCAAGGACGATTACCCTTTGCCAAAAATTGACAAGCTGGTCGATTCAACGGCAGGGCATGCTCTATTCAGCTTCATGGATGCCAATGCGGGATATCATCAAATCCCCTTGGCAGAAAAAGATCAACCACACACAACATTCATCACCAATCAGGGGGTCTACTGCTACAATGTCATGTCCTTTGGCCTAAAGAATGCCGGAGCCACATACCAACGTCTAGTCAACAAGGTCTTGGAGAAGCAGATTGGAAGAAACGTTGAAGTATATGTGGATGACATGATCATCAAAAGTAAGCTGGCCTCAGATCATGTCTAGGACATGAGGGAAACTTTGGAAACACTCAGAAAATTCAATATGAAGTTAAACCCAAAGAAATGTGTCTATGGGGTCAAAGGAGGAAAATGCCTCGAATTCTTGGTAGACGAAAGGGGCATGGAGGCCAATCCTGATAAAATCAAGGCCATTCAGGACATGCAGTCACCAAGGACGGTCAAAGAAGTACAAAGATTGACTGGCTGCATCGCAGCACTCGACCGCTTCATATCCCGGTCTGTCGATAAAAGCTTGCCCTTCTTTCAGGCATTGAAAAGGGCAACATTTAGCTGGAACGCTGAGGTAGAGGAAGCCTTTCTGAGGCTGAAGGAGCATCTCTATCAAATTCCAAAACTAGTTTCTCCTTTACCAGGAGAGGTACGTGTTGTTCCTCCATCTAGCCATTTCCGAATACACGGTCAGCACTGTCTTAGTGGCTGAAAGGGAACATGTTCAATACCCTGTCTACTTCATCAACCATGCATACCAAAGTGTGGAATCAAAATACTCTCTGATCGAGAAGATGGTCTTCGCACTGGTAATGGCTAGTAGGAAATTGAAACCATACTTTCAGGCCCATCAGATAAAATTCCTAACCGGACAACCCATCCAGAACGCAATAGAAGGAAAGAACAACTCCGCTAGGATGCCAGACTGGGCCGATCACCTCTCAGACTTTGACCTTCAATATGAGCCCCGCAGAGCTATCAAAGCTCATGCATTAGCTGACTTCATTGTGGAATCCACAAACAGACCAACCACTCAAGATAATGATCATCCATGGGAATTGCATATCGATGGCTCGGCCACCAAAGGAGGGAGCGGAGCTGGTCTGCTCATCAAAACAAGCATGATCGAACGAATAGAGTACGCCGTAAGATTCAGATTCAATTCACAGCATCCAAAAATGAATCTGAGTATGAGGAACTCATCTTCAGGATGAAGCTATGTCAAGCTGCAGGAGCTAATTCACTAAAAGTGGTCTCAGATTCCCAGTTGGTAGTAGAGCAAATATCCGGGGAATACGAGGCAAAGGAAGAAGCTATGAAGATGTATTTATAAAAGTCTAAAACTCTCATAGCTCAGTTCGATCACTTCACCCTCGATCACATCCCCAGGTCAGAAAATACGCAGGTAAATACCCTTGCTAGACTTGCCCGCTCAGCCGAGGGAACACACCCTCGGATTATTACTTGGGAGGTGTTGCATGAGCTCAGCATCAATGAACTCAGCGTCAACACCGTGTCTCAACAGACCGACTGGAGAACCAGCATCATCTCTTACCTAAGAGACCATCAGCTAGCCCCAGAATAAAGGGAGCAAGCTCGGGTTAAAACCCTTTGTCGGAACTTCCTTTGGTACGACCAATAGTTGTACAAGCCATCCTGCACTCATCCACTGCTGAAGTGCGTCACCCTAGAAGAAGGAAATAGCATCTTACAAGAGACACATGAAGGGATATGCGGAAGCCACCAAGGGGCACGTACCATTGCGAGCATAGCACTCAGGACAGGGTACTACTGGCCCTCCATCAGGAAGGATGCCATAGCCCTCGTGCAAAAATGCAAGCAATGTCAGATGCATGGAGACATACCGAGGAGGCCCTCACAAGACTTATCAACCATCACCCCCACGTTACCTTTTTGACAAATGGCAGATGGACATACTCGGCCCCTTCTCTTAGCGGTAGCACAGAAAAAGTTTCTCTTGGTTTCCGTAGACTACTTTACTAAGTGGATCGAAGCTGAAGCACTAGCTAGCATCACTAACAGGCAGGTCAGGAAGTTCATATGGAAGAACATCATCACTCGGTTGGCATCCCCCAAATGCTTATCTCAGATGGCGGTCGACGATTTGATAGTTGACCCACTTGGGAATATTTTTCTGAATTCGGCATTCAGACAAGGTTTACATTAGTGGCCTCAAATGAATGGCCAAGCCGAGGCTGCCAACAAGATCATACTCAAGGGAATCAAGACTCAGCTAGAAGGGGCTAAAGGTTCATGGGTTGATGAGCTTCTAGGAGTCCTGTGGTCAGCCCGGACAACCACTAAGGAAGCAACAGGACATACTCCATTCTCCTTAGTATACGGCAGTGAAGCCGTCCTTCCAGTGGAAGTAGGGATACCTTCACTAAGGATCTCATACTATGAGTACAAGGAAAATGAAGAAAAAAGGAAGATAGACCTTGACCTTCTTCTCGAAACAAGCAATGATGCTCTACTCAGATCAATCACCTACCTACAAAAGATAACCTGATACTTCAACAAGAGAGTGGCCCCTCGGCCAATTGAGAAAGGTGATTGGGTTCTCAGGAAGTTTGAGGCCACTGGAAGAAGACCCACTGAAGGCAAGTTAACCCCAAATTGGGAAGGACCATATCAAGTGAAAGAGGTTATCAGGTCGGGATCATACATACTACAAGACGAAGAAGGTCGATCGTTACCTAAAAAAGTTCTACATCTAATTTGTTTTTGAGTAGTAACTTCAAGTTTTCAACAAAACATGTAATTAGGGGCATAGAGTATGTAAGCAACTAACAATGTAATGAATTACATCTTTGTTAAAATGCTACCTCTAAAACATGTACTCAAAAAGTTGACAAAAAGCAACAAGCATTGTATTGATCAATCAGGTCATAATTACAAAATATGGCTCACAACTCAGGTATACAGCCCTCAACTAGTCTTAGTTACAAAAAGATAGCTAAAATTCTCTACAACAACAATGTAAAAAACTAGAATATTACATAGGAGGATCAGGCTGAAACTCGGCATGAGGATTGGTGGGCATAGGATCAGTTTTGCTCTTTGAACGAAGTTCTCTCTCAGGATCCTCTACCTCTTGGTCATCATCATCATCATCATCACATGAGCTTGCCTCACCAAGCTTCGCAACAAAACGATCAACCGCTGTGGCATCAACCTCACCATGACCCTCTTGGTGATATACAGCGTCGAACTCCTTCTCAAGTTCCTGCATCATGAGTTGATCCTTGTACTTAGCCTCATCCTCTTGACGCAGACACTCGTACTAAGCTTAAGATTCTTCCTTCTCCTCGGCGCATAAACTGCCGAGTACTTTGAACATCCTCTCCTTTACTGTCTGACCCTCTATTTCAGCAGCCTCCAAACTTTGGTCAGCAATATAGTCCGAAGCCTCATCAGTTTCCTTCCAACTATTGATGAGGGCATCTCGGCACGGCAATAGCTTCATCTCAGCCCATCGCTTGTCATAGAAGTCATGGGTCATCTCATCCAAATTCTGAAAAAGGGTAATTGCCCGTTCTTTTTCCTCCTTGACTGTCTCCTGGCTCTCAGTCAGAGCCTTCTCCAGCTGGGCGCTCTCCTTGGCCATTCTCCCCAAAACTTCCTCATAACGAGGCAAGGCATCGAATGCCTCCTTCTTAGTAGCCTCAAGCTCAGCCCGAACGGCAACCAGCTCAGTCTTCATACCCCCTACCTCAGCTTGGGCGGATGACAAATCAGCACTTAGAATTGCCTCTCTATTTTCCAAAGCTTGAGTCTTCTTAAGCAAAGCCACCTTCTCAGCTTTGAGAGCACCCAACTCAGCCGAGAGACAATCCACATTCCTAGAGGCAATATCACATAAGTGCTTGGACAGGGCACGCAGTCGCACAGACATCTACAAAAGAAAATCCTGTCAGACAGGCACAAGAAAGTTAAAGGAGAAAGCAAGTTGAAAAGTTTTCCTCCAGCCAATTCTCATGAAGGTAGTCAACCTGCTCTGAACCCAGGCATCTCAGCTCCTTCTCATCCTCGGACGAACAAATCAACTTTATACTTTGATTTATCCGACAAGACTTCTCAGCCAAGGATAGCTGAGAGAAGGAATGGTATGTCCAGCAAGAGGCGGCAACTCCATCTTCATTTTCCCCTTATCCGGCCCTGTGACATGGGCCTCAACCTCAGCATGTTTAGGGCACTCAAGACCTATATAGCAGGATACCTCAGCATGAATAAGACGGCCTTCCCCGGCCTTGGCAGCCTCCTCAACATGATGCTCACCCATCAACTCAGACACATTGAAGAGATCATTGTTATCTTGAATTTCTAAAGGGTCAACCACATTTTGAGGAACAACCTCGGAATGAGGAGCCTGAGGCTGGCTGACCCGAGTAGACTTCGGAACAGCCCTCGAAGCAGTTCTCTTCCTCTTCCTAGACTAGCCAGGGTCCTAATCAACAAAGAAAAAGTTAGTCATATCAAAAATAAATTACTTCTCCGAAGCACTAAACAAAGAAGTAATACCAGTGGGGCAGGCGGAACTTTGTGCTCCCATCCTTCAAGGCCCTACGCAGCCTCGCACCCTCTAGGGATGTCGCAATCATCCTCTTCGACATTTCTCTGCCACGCAACCTCCTGAGGGCGTCCTCTGCAAGCAAACAATAAAGAATGTAAGTAAAAGGACTTAAACAATGCAAAGCATTCAATGTTAGAAGTATACCCTTCGGGTAGTATTGACTCAGCCCTAGAGCCGAGAAAAAGAATTCAACTGTTAAGACCTCCTCATTCCGAACCCAAGACTTGAGAAATTGGGCATAAGTCCCATTCCGCTGAATTTGTTTCTAAGCTTGTAAGTAACAAGCAACTACAACTTCCTCCTGATTCAGCTCAGGGACCCCCAAGTTGAGGCTAACGTTCGGCTTAGATATCGGCTCGACAGAAACCTCCCTCCCGACATCTCCTCTATAGAAAAACACAAAGACTTGCCTGAAGAATTTGTGGCTACTCGGCAACTTCGAGTATACTCGGTAGGACTCCCTTGTCTCAAAGCGTCACCAGCCTCTCCCATGAAACTTGGGTTCACTTATCATCAGTTTGACAAACATTTCGGAACAAATTCAAAGTCAGGGTAACCTCCAACATACTACACGCAATCATCAAACAAGATATAGCATACACAGTACTCGAAACCAATTGGGATAAAGACAGGTTATATGCTTGGAGGATCATCACCCAAGCTCGGGATAATGGGAACCTAATCTGAGCCTTCAGGTGTGCCTCATACACAACCATACAACCGACTGGTCGGTTAATACTAGTACTCTCACCCACGGGACTGATAAACTGGTACGGTGCCTTCAGACCATACCACGCATGAAAATGCTCAAATTCTACATCCAACAATCTCCAAAACACGGCTCTGATAAAATAGGCCCCTGGTCCATACAATGGAACCTCTCGACCACTAGTGCTCTGCAACTCAGCACTATTCGGCTCATCTCCATCATTCAGTTGTCTTTCTTCGCTCGGCATTTCTCCATTGGCATTGATCTGGTCATCCTTGGCAGCCATCCTCACTGCCCCTGTTTCCAACATACGATCCAAGTAACCACGTTTAGGACCACGCATGGCTAAGGAAACCTCCCAAGGAAAAGGCAACCTCTCATAACCATCCTTGGACTCAGCTCCTCCACTTTCCAAGCCATCCGAGGAGGATAGAGGAAGGGCCTCAGCCAAATCAGAACACTCGGGCAACCATATGGGTTTTCACCACTGCAAGCCACCCACTCTTATTTCCCTCCCCAGAATAGGGGGAGGAGAGGCAAGAGGAGTACTCTGCTCAGATAAAGAGTCATACATGTAACGACCCAGATTTATCGGTATTTCTGTCGCCGATTTATTTGTTATTTATGTGATTTTATGTATGATCCAAAATTTATTTTGGACTATTTATCTTTTTCTTATTTGAATAATTTCGATTAATTTCGATTAATTATTGTTTTTATTATTCTTAATTGATTATTATATATTTTATTATTATTTAATTAATTAGAATTTTTATTATTTAATTTTCTAATTAATTATTTAATATTGTTGGGCCAAAAATGATTTAAGCATGATTAATCATGCAAATTTTGTAATTAGCCCAATTGATCACCAAAGCCTATTTTGGCCTTATAATAGCCGGTCCCCCCTTGTTATGTGGCAAGTTTTGCCACTTGTCATGCATTCACACCTTAGCTAACTTCTATAAATAGAAGTAGTAGTAAGGCTTGAGGATTCATTTTCTCATTTGCCATCCTTTGCCATCAAAAGCTTAAACACAAACTCCCTCCATTTGCGTCACCCTCACACGCCATTTTTGGCATCTTCAACTCATCAATTGTTCATCTTCAATTCCAAACCCAAACTTAAAGATTCAACATTCATTGATCTTTAAGTGACTTAAGATACTATAATCTTAATAGTTTTCAATCAAGATTTCTTGTTCGGGGTTGTTTTGAGGTCTTGTTCGAGTGGGTTCGTGTGTGGTTCGTGTGGTGGACCGTGTTGAGGACGGTGGTCCGTGGTGGTGGTTCGAGCTGTGGTCGTGCCGTGTTCGTGGGTCCGTGCAGCCAGGGCCGTGTTCATGGGTCCGTGCAGCTAGGGCCGTGTTCATGGGTCCGTGTGGTTCGAGGTGGTGCACCGTGTCGGGCTCGTGTGCAAGTCGTGTGTGCCGTGTGTTGGGCCGTGTGTGATACGAGTTTGGGCAACAAAGTTTAGTGTATTTTTGTGTGTAAACTTCATTAAGATAACATACTATCTCAACCTAGTTTGTATACCTGAATTCATAGTATAGATTAAGTGATTAGATTAGACCGTTTTGATGTTTATAACTCCATTCTATGCGTGAATTATAGGCTGGTTTGGGTGATGTTTTTGTGATGATTATTCATTGATTATATGTATTTCATGATTGATTATGTTAGTTGTAAATTTTATGTTGATCATGTTCAAGTTTGGTGAAGTTTTGATGTTGGGAAGTTGATGAAGTTGTTGTTGTTAATTGCCTAGTTCATGCGTGAATTTGATGATGTTTATAAGGTTGATTTCTTGGATGAGTTCTTGAATCTTGATTGAGTTCTTGAATGAGTTCTTGAATCTTGGTTGTGTTTTTTATGAGTTCTTTATGAGTTTTTTATGAGTCTTGATAGTTCTTTATGAGTTCTTGGTCGAGTCTTTAAAGTTAAAGAATGTTAAAGTTAATTAAGGAAAAGATAAAGAAAGTCAAAGATTGATGTTTTAGGTTCTAAGATGGAATGATTTACATGTTATTCTTAAGTCAAGGCGTAAGATGCAACTTGAGAATTAACTAAGAGTGTAAATTAAAGTTAAGTTTAGCTTGATTTTGCTACTAGACGCCTAAGACTTAGAGTAAGATTCTAAGAATTGGGTTAAGACGTTGCCCCTATCCTGTCTGCGGTATTAGGATAGTTGGTGTTCTTACTATGTTGTCTTCGGATATGGATTTCGCGTAAGATGGGTTTCATGGGGTTGGGAGTAAGATTCTCAATCCTGGCATAGTAGAAAGTTCGATCGCGTAAGATGCGTTCGTACGCGTATAGTCCGTGTCTAGTATGTGAATGATTGCGCTAAAGTTTAAGGCATGTTAATCGTTGGTTAAAGTTAGTCAAGTCAGCATGATTACTTGATTTGATTCGTATGTTGTATGTTTGATTTGATTGCTTGTTTTATGATATGTTCTTGTGTACAGTTGTTTACTTTTCAGGTAATTCTGATGATGAGGTTCTTGCTTAGCTTTGGGTTGGGCGAGCACCAATGTTATTTAGTCTTTGCGTTATTGTTTTACGATTTCTAGTATTGGACCTTAGTATTGATATATGTAATTTTCTAACTCTGACATTCATTTGGAGTTTATATTGTTAGTAGTAGTAACAATGACATTTGGGTTTAGTTATGTACAAACTTGTAGGTGTTGTACTTTCGGATTTAGTATATATTCTATTTGAGGTTTTCTTTTAATTTTTTAAGTATTTTAGTTTTTTAGAATTGACTATTCGACTCGTCGGTTTCTTCCGCGCCGGTTTAAGCGAGTCGGGTCGTCACAATACATGTCCATGTGTAGACACCTAAATGTGTCTCAACAATGTAGAGACTAATGATGAACGTACCGTATTGCCATAAGTTCCAACTGAGGGGAATTGACGATGAAAATGAATAATACACCTCAAGCATTTATCTAAACCGTGTATAAAGTGCCTTGGAAGCAAATGTTAGGTTTTGCAATGATTATGGGATTTATCTATATTTTATACCATTTTTAGGAATTTTTTTGGGCATTTTTTCATATTTTATATCCTTAAAAAAAAAATGTTATTTTGCATCATAAAATATTTTTAGAAATCAAAAAAATATTTTTATAATTTATTCATATTTTTCTATATTTTTGTATCATATTTTTAGAGCTTTTTATAGTTTTTTAAGGATTTTTGCATGCTTAGGGGCATTTTCGTCATTTTCGAATGTTAAAAATTGTTCCACAAAGCATATTAGTACTTTTTATACTTTTTATTTTTTTCATAATTTTTAATAATTTTTCTTTTATTTTTTGGAGCTTCTTGAGGAATCTAGAAAATTCCGGAACGTTCTGGGCATTGCGACACATTCTAGAACATCCGGGACATCCCGGAACATCTCGGGACATCCCAGAATATTCCGGAATATCATTTCCGTAATCGCATAAAATCGGATCGTAATCTTGAAAATCACGTGCAAAATCAAGCAAAAAATCGACCTAAATCACAGATGGACCTACGGCTAGACGCAGATCCATATTACAAGACCTGCGCCTAGATGTAGGTCACATATATTGACCTGCGTCTAGACGCAGGTCATGTTACTGGACCTGTGCCTAGGCGTAGATCTGGTGTCCTCCGGGGTCGATTTTTGCTCCTTCTGGCCTATAAATACATGTCCTTCCAACCCTTTCAAGACACGCCAACAACCACCGAGCCTTCTTCTGCATTACATACTTCAACCCTAAATATTGAAATCTCATCAAACACTCCCCAAAACATCATCAAACACACTACAAATCATCAACTCAGTCAACTTCAAAACAAACACTTGCATTCATCGTTGTTCGTTTTCCTTGGTTGTTTCTGATCAAAGGCATTATAAGATACAATTCCTGAAGTCTCTACTTCAAATCCATTCATTCTAAGTTTATTTTTATATTAATAAATCAATTGAAATGATGATCTTTGTTAATGGTTAATGTGTTCAATATGTTTTATGTGAATTTTAGTGCTTAAATTCATGTCTGTCATATTAATGTTAATACTTTAATCGTTATTTTAATCTGATCGGCCATGGATTATAAATTTTCAATATTGATGCACTATAATTTATGACTCATATTAATTAGATTTGTTATCGTGTATCAATTTAATAGAAAAACTTCAGTTTTTATGTCGTTGATAAATTTATTTTTAATATAATGATTTATTTATTCAATTGAATATTTCCAATAATGATTATGATAATAAACCTGGTTAATTTAAAAGTCATATTAGATCTGGCCTGATTAAGAATGGAATCACAATTATTGTTGTTAACATTGATATGACATCTGGTTTTAAGTATTAAAAGTCGAATTCAATTAATTCATATATGTTTTATTTATATTTTTATTGGTTGAACATCACGTCAAAGAAGTTTTCTTGAAACACACTTTGAATCTGCACATATTTTTTTTATATATATTTTTCTATTTCTTTTATTATATGTTTTATTCATATTTTACTTGATTGATTTTCTTAGGATTTAATACGGGCTTAATTCAAAGTGGTCACAATAATAGTCCTAACATGTAGTAATTATACCCACTTAGTAATATGCGCTCTTTAGGGTATAATATGAGATATTTTTGAATTCGGGAATAATAACAGTATGACCACAAAAAGAGACCTAGTAGAGACCGCTTATAGGCGGGCGGGCCTTATACACGATTGGTCCGTAACCTGTCCCTGAACCCATACTCTGGTGCACGACCATATGGGGCTGATTACTCCTGGCTTTCAGTACTTCTTCGGTGTCCGTGGACCGTATAAAACGCACGGTGGCGACTCCTACTACTCCGTATTTACGTACGGTGTTAACGAGCATTCAAATCAACTCGTGAGACGTAGGCGGCTGGGTAAAAACGACCCCTACGCCATGGCTCAGACTTATTACAATACTGAGCAAACTCACTTATTGCCTTATTACAAAAAGAAAGGGAAAGAAGAATACCTGAGGGAAAGATCCTTATGGGTTGATATTGACTTCCGGGAAGAAAAGAAGATCCTCTGCCACTTTCTCGAGAACTAGGCCCACCAACAATAAGCAATTGAAAATGACAAATGGAGACAAAGTGCACCCATTTATAGTAAACGAAGGGGCCACGAATCGGCACATCACGAAGCGACACGATTCCTCAACAAGAACGAACCATTTCACAAAGAGGTCAGGGCCAACCCTTCATTAAAGAAGCACCCTCGGCCACAAAACATATCCTCCACTCGGCCAAAAATGGATGTCCACCATCCTGGCCGAGTGTCGAGCGAAACATACCCTCCACTCGGCCAAAAAGGGATGTCCACCATCCTGGCCGAGTGTTGAGCGAAACATATCCTCCACTCGGCCAAAAAGGGATGTCCACCATCCTGTTCGATTGTCGAGTGAAACATACCCTCCACTCGGCCAAAAAGGGATGTCCACCATCGTGGTCGAGTGTCGAGCGAAGCATGTCCCTCCACTCAGCCAAAAAGGGATGTCCACCATCCTAGTCGAGTGTCGAGCGAAACATGTGAATATGGTTAAGTCCAGGGTCGCACTCTACCAAGGGAGCATCCTCGGACAGTTGGCCAAGCGAGGTCACAAAATCCTCACATCGGCAAAAAAGGGATGCATTTCATCCTAGCCGAATGTTGAGCAAACCATACAAACACGGGAAAGCCCGATGTCAGCAATACATTAGAAGTGCACACTCGGGTGGATGGCCAAGCTAGACCACAAAACCCCGGCCCTCCACTCAGCCAAAAAGGGATGTCCACCATCCTAGCCAAGTGTCGAGCGAAACATGTCCCTCCACTCGGCCAAAAAGGGATGTCCACCATCCTGGCCGAGTGTCGAGCGAAACATGTCACTCCACCCGGTCAAAGAGGGATGTCCACCATCCTACGCGAGTGTCGAGCAAAATATGACCTCCACTTGGCCAAAAAGGGATGTCCACCATCCTGACCGAGTATCGAGCGAAGCATGACCTCCACCTGGCCAATAAAGAATACTCACCATTCTAACCGAGTGTTGAGCAAACCATACCACTCCACTCGTCCAAACAGGGATGCCCATCACCCTGGCCAAATGTCGAGCAAATCATGTCCCTCCACTCGGCCTAGAAAGGGGATGTCCATCACCTCGACCGAGTGTCGAGCAAACCATTCACGTAGAGTGACGACCATGATTCGCGTCCTCAGGAAACTCCTTAGAATAAGTAGCCAAGCCGGGCTACATGAGACTCCCCTCGGCTAAAAACGAGTAGTCGATATTCCCCCGGTAACGACCCATATTTTATCAACGTTGTTTTGATAGAAAACAACAATACGAATCAATATTAGCTAGAAATTCTCAAGTCAAAACTAAATAATAACAGCAGAAGCTCTAAACTTAATCAATTTATTTAATAAAATATAAAGTAATCCAAAACAATTGGAAATAACAAAGTCCTTTAATAATATAAAACTACGAAAGTCCATTAAAAAGACTATTACAAAGGCTAGAACATCTAATAGGTAGCTATACTACTAAACTCGCTTGCTCACAATCCCAGCCCTTGCGATACCCAATTACTCTTCATCAATACCTGAAAAGGGAATTTTGGGTCTACAGTTAGTGGAGAGTATTTAGATTGTTCTACTTAATAGTAGAATGCAATTAGAAATATAATCAATAGAATAAGTCAATAGAAAGTCCACACAAGTCAGCAGGATTAACATAACAACATGATCAATACACAAGATACGTACGCCAGCGGAAACAAAATATACTAGACCAACTATAACCAGACCTTCCATTCAAACTAGTACTGACTCTAGACTTTAGACTTTCATTACTTAACTTTCAAGTTCCAGTTCACTAGGGTTCTAATCCGTGACACAGTCATATGCTCGTAGGGGTCAACCACAAAGGATCTACTTCCCCAACTTTCCTTGTCTCACGTCGGGTCAACCACAAAGGATCTACTTCACGAGCACTAGGATCCAGAACTGTCGTCATTCCGCAGCGGGACAGTGGCTTCGACTATACCCATGTTCGTGGCACCTTTGGTCACTACATGGTCGATCAGTTCATAGTTTATTATCTTTCATTTAATTACCAGTTCACAACTTTGACTCTTTCAACAAGAATTTACCTCTAGTCAACTCTAGTTCAACTTTAATTGACTCGAAACCCTAGACTAGTACACGTGTCACATGACATTAGCAATCATCTATTCGAAAATTCCCCATGCATCAATAATTCTTCAATTCAACAAGTTCATACATTAAGGCATGCAATAATCATAATTCAACAATATAAACCAATCATTACATAAGAAATAGAAATCAAATCTTACCGATAACTCACCAATAGTACACGGCCTTTATCATAAAAACGCTACAATAAATCATCTTTCACAATTAAACTAATTATCTAGTTAAAATACAAGCCTTAATTAATTAAAATAATTTCAAGAAGTATTTCAAAATCTAATCTTTTTATCAATAAAACAATAAAAAATCAATTCTTTTTATCATGAACATCACACGGTTTTTATAACCATTTATACCAAAAATGGTAAACCAAATGTAATTCTTTCTTTTAATATAAAACCTTAAAATTAATCGATGTTAATAGTTAAACTTAATAAAAATCCATACTTTAATTTATTAAACTACAAGAAAAGAGGGATATGGCAACCCCACCTATGGCAACAATATTTTTTGTGTTGCTATAGATATGTTTTGGTAGCAGTTTTTTAGATTGATTTTTTTGTTTGGAAAACTGTTGCCATATAATAAGCTATTGCAACACTTTTCGATTTATTAGTAAGAGCCAAATCTTTAGCAACACTTATTAGTTTTATGCTTTTTAAAAAGAAAAAAAAAGACTAAACTAAAGAAAATATTTGCACTCCAACCTTCTCGTGTATCTCCTTCAGCATTAAGCGCCAATTTTTTATTTTTTTTTCATAAAAAAATCAGTTTATTTCTTTGCACTCCAACCTTTCGTTCGTGTATCTCCTTCAGCACTCCAACCTTCGTTCGTGTATCTCCTTCAGCACTCCAACCTTCGTTCTTCTTGCTGGTCACCAGTGGAGCAGCGCCGGCGATGAAACGCCACCAATTCTTCTCACCCGCATCCGATTATCGCTGACCCATCAATTGAGGTGATTGTATTTTAGGGTTTTTCGCCATTTGTGATTGCGGTGCTTCTTGTTGTTGCGGTGCTTGTTGTTGTTTCAATTTGTTTTATTTTAGATTTAAATTCGTTTTTTGCTTTCAATTTCAAGATTTATATGATAAACAATTAGATGTTAGAATCTGATTTTAGTTCTTGAATTTATACCCAAAATATAACTCATTTTTTATGCGTTTTTTTTCCTATTGTGTAAATTGCGGTGTCGTTTGTTGTTTCTTCTTGCTTGTTATTGCTATGTTGTTGCTGAATTACCATTATATGCTGAAATGGCTTCTATATATATTGATGGTTTTTGGCTGCTATATATGTTGATTGTTTTTGGTTGCTATGTTGATTTTTTTGGCTGCTATGTTGGTGCTTTTTGGCTGTTATGTTGCTGGTTTTTGGCTTTTTTGTTGATGCTTTTACGCTGCTGGTTTTTGGCTTTTTTGCAGTAGAACAAGGTAAGAGAACTTGTTTATTTGTGCTCAATCAACGAATTTTTGCTTATATGTTTGCAATTGAAAGAATTAGTATAGCATAATTCTCCTATTAATTTGATTTTATGGTTGGGGATTTGTTGGATATAAATTGATTTATGGTTTATGTTTACTGTGATTTTAAAAAGATTTGTGGGCTTTAGGTTTTGGGTATAGGTTTTAAGAAATCTGATCAATTGATGATTTTCATCAAAGAAAAGAAAATAAAAGCTAAAATTGACTTAAGAAGCCGAAAGAGTGAGCGTGAAATTTTTGGGTTGAGTTTCTTCAACAAGAATAGGTCTATTAAAAAAAATGAATATTTATGTTGGTTTGGTTAAGAGTAGAATGTCAATTTCAATAATCTTGCTTTTATTTGATTTTAATGGTGAAATTTTTTGCTGGTTTATTTATTTGATTATCGTGAGTATAGATGAATGCTAGAATCTTTGTGTACTTATCTGTTTGAACAAAGAAAACCTTATGCTAGGGCCCTTTCCTTGTTTTGAGTACAAATAATAATGCATCAGGATTTAAAGAATTATGGCTGCTAGACCTTGTTGTTAATTTACCAGATCCTATAATGTATATTCTACTTTCATCAACCTTTTCTTACAACCCCATATGATCCAGCATTTCAGCATTTTACTCTTATAAAGATTTATACAGCTAGCTTTTCTAGTTCCAACTAACATGATTATCCATATATACCTCATGTCCATATATGCTAATAGTTAAATCAAGAAACATAGCTCTGAAATGATTGAAATTCTAAAGTTTACAATGATAAAGTAATTATATGTCATATGGGTATTAGAAATTAAAGACATAGATAAAGAAAATTCCGTTACCTTACTTAATAAAACAAAAGCATGGTATAGTTGTCAGATTGCTTCGCTATTCTTTGTTAGAATGATTTTTTTGTTGCTAATGTATATGTTTATGTGACTCCAATTTTTTGTGGCTATGTTTTTAAATTATTATTTTTTTTTTTGCAATTTCTTGCAATAATTATTATCCTTACTAGCTTTTTCATGTATATATATATATACTTCATAATAAATTTACCAAGCCCATGTTATTCATCTTACTTTTTTTTATTTTTTTAGTCATTTGGGCGTATAGTTCTTGTTCACTATTGATACAACATAAGTTATTCCATGGATAAAAACTGGATTGACTATCCAAGAGAATTAGAAGAGTTTAAACGAGCTTTAAATGCTTTTCTCGATGATTGCTTTTCCAAAGATGCTATTGGTGGACAAATTCTTTGTCCTTGCAAAAAGTGCTCAAGACGCTATTGTCATTCCAAAGACGATATTTATGATCATTTGATAGTCAATGTTTTTGTTAAAGGCTTTAAGGAGTGGGTTTTGCAAAGGGAAGCTTCTTCTTCTACATGTAACAATGACAACCACAGTGGATATGGGGATAATGGTTTAAATATTTATGATGATATGTTTGGATTGTTGCATGATACTTTTAGAGATGTGGATGAAAGTATAAATGATGATCAAGGGGTTTCAAATGGGCAAATGACGAGGCTAAAAAGTTTTATAGGTTGCTGGAAGAAGGGAAGCAAGAGTTATATGAAGGATGCAAAACTTTTTCAAAGTTGTCATTCATGATTCGTTTATTCCTCTTTAAGTGTCTTAATGGTGTGAGTAATGCAGCCTTTGATGATCTCTTGGAGTTGTTAAGAGAGGCGTTTCCCATGGCTAGACTTCGTAAGTCATATTACGAGTCTAAGAAAATTGTGAGCGATTTGGGCCTTGATTATAAAAAAATACATGCTTGCCCTAATGACTGTGTTCTTTTTTGGAAAGACCTTGAAGAAGCAGATGCTTGTCCAAAATGTGAAACATCAAGGTGGAAGTCTGATAAAGTTCCTGCCAAAGTTTTGAGGCACTTTCCATTAAAGCCAAGACTTCAGAGATTGTTTATGTGTCCCAAGACCACTCAACAAATGATTTGGCATCATGGAAGAAAGAAAGATGAAAAGATCATTAGACATCTTGCTGATGCACAATCTTAGAAGGACTTAGATAAAGCATATCCAAACTTTGCATCAGACCCTCGAAATGTTAGATTAGCTCTTGCTAGTGATGGCTTCAACCCCTTTCGAACCATAAGTGTTGCTCACAGCACATGGCCTGTTTTGTTGATTAAATATAACCTTCCCCCATGGTTGTCTATAAAACCTGAGTATTTCATATTGTCTTTATTGATTTCTGGACCAAAGTCTCCTGGAAACTATATACATGTATACTTACAACCATTGACCGAAGAATTGAAGGAATTGTGGGGACACGGAGTAGAAACTTATGATGCATTTAAAGAACAATCATTTCAATTGCGTGCAACACTAATGGGAACCATAAATGACTTTCCTACTTATTCGATGTTATCTGGTTGGTGCACTAATGGGAACCCCATTATTTTTCAAATAGCAGGAAAAATTGTTACATGGAAACTCGAAGATTTCTTGATAAGGATCATCCTTGGAGAAAGGATAAAAAATCTTTTAATGGAACCGTGGAGAATCCTTCGGCACCTACTCCTTTGTCTGGTCAGCAAGTATTAGCTGAAGTGGAAAATATTGAAAATGATTTTGGAAAAAAAAAAGAGAGGAGGAAGTAAGAAAGGGCCTTGGAAACACAAGCCTACTTTTTTTGAATTAGAATATTGGCCTATGATTAAATCTCGTCATAATCTGGACGTTATGCATATTGAAAAGAATGTATTTGATAACATTATTGAGACATTATTAGACATACCTGGAAAGTCAAAGGATGATGTTAAAGCACGCCTTGATCTGGTGAAACTTAAAATAAAACCACATCTCCACCCTTATCTTTCAGATGATGGTAAGAGACTTTTGCTTCCACCAACAAATTTTACAATGAGTTATGTAGAAAAGGATTTGTTCCTTAAAGTCTTTAAGGAAGCAAAGTTACCGTATGGGAAGATGTGTACAAGAAAAGGAAAGAAGATTCACTGGCTACAAGAGTCATGATGCACATGTGTTGCTCCATCATTTGCTTCAAGTTGTTGTTAGAAAAACATTGCCAGAAAGCGTTGCAATACCTATAAATAAGGCTTGGTAATTTTTTTCGGAGTATATGTAGTAAAGTTGTTTACGTCGAAGAATTAGGCTTCTTGGCTGATGAAGTTGTTGAGATTCTTTGCCAATTCGAAACGATTTTCCCTCCAGCATTTTTTGATATGATGGTCCATCTCCCGGTTCATTTAGTAAATGAAATCACATTTGGAGGACCAGTGCAATATCGGTGGATGTATTTTGTTGAGAGGTATCTATGCAAGTTGAAGTCATACGTACGCTATAGAAGTCGTCCAGAAGGATGTATGGCACTTGGTATTTGATGGAAGAATGCTTGACATTTTGTTCAAGGTTAGATAGAAGGTTTGGTAGAGGTCGCGCCATGAATCAAGGTTAAGGTGCTTCATCTTTATTTCCATTAGTAGGATATCCTATTGGTGGAAAAGGGAAAAAGAAAGGAAAAGGATTCACTTTAGGCCTACAAAGTCTGAAGCAAGCTCATAGATATATCATCTTCAATTGCAATAATGATACAGTGGAAAATTATACAAAGTAAGTTGAACAATTTTTTTTAGGCATTTTTTTTTACACTAAAACATTTCTTTTTCAAATGTATAAGTAAATTCTAATTGATTTTCTATACACCTTTTATCTAGGGAACACGAGAATTTAGTAAATTCCCAAGCTAGAAAGCGTAGGTGGGATAGAGCTCAAGATCATACCAAAGATCTTATCGATTGGCTCCAAGAAAAGGTCCAGAGAGAGCAAATAGATGGTGACATATTCTGGTTAGCTACGGGTCCTAATCCCAAAGAAAAGAGGTACACAAGATATTTTGTGAATAGGTATAGGTTTTACACAAGACAATGTGATTCACGTATAAAGACTCAGAATAGTGGAGTTACATTAATAGCCATAACTTCAAGTTTTTCTAGCTCAAGGGATGAAAATCCTGTGGACGGGGATGTCACATACTATGGTATAATAGAAGAAATTATTGAGCTAGATTTTTGGTCAAAATTTAGTGTGGTGTTGTTTAAATGTGAATGGTTTCTTAGTGATATTGATAAATGTGGCATGACATTTGTCAATTTCAAGACGAAGTGTTATGTGAATGATCCGTTTGTGCTAGCATCTCAAGTTCATCAAGTATTTTATACCCAAGATCCCATAGAACATGATATCCATTATGTCCACAAAAGAATTCCAAGAGATTTTTATGACTTTGAGGATGAACTTGATGAAGAAACATATTGGAAAGAGCCTCGTGAAGCTAGTTACAATGATTTCTCAGTGTTGATGCAACCATCAGTTCGATCATTGGAGGTGATGTTCGAGAGGTTGACATTAATGAGATCATAAATTCTAGCGATGCTTTGTCTGATGCTTTGTCTACCGCAGAAGTGGATTCTGATTATGATGACACGAATTGGGATTGGATGCATGCTGATGATGATGATGTTGATGGTTCCTAAGTCTTAGGGGTTTAGTTTGGTAGATTAGTTTCCTTTTGGCTAATTCATAGATGAAATGCGATCGCTAATTAAGTTATAGGCTAAGTTTTTAGCTGATTATAGGGTTTAAATTGGTCATTTAATCATTTGATTTATGTTATGGAGCTTATTTTGTTTGTTATGGTTTATTGGGGTTTATTAGTTGTTATTTGATTTTGATCTTCATGAACTCAAATAATCCAGGAGCATAAACTTGCTTTTTCTTGGTACTCATTCACATAATCACGTTTTTGTACCATCATTCACAATATCATCTAGCTTAACATCTAAAAAAGCAATTTTATTTTTTTTTATAAATATATCACTAAACAATCATTCAACTTTTGATTTCCCATCCTAATTCATTAGCCACCATAAATTCATAAACCATAATACTTGTGTACTATTAACTTCAAGTATTCAAAGTACAAAGTGATTAATCAAAAGATATAAATTAAATGTTAACAAAAAAAACCTATAATATTGGAAAATCTTGGGTTTGGATGGAATTCCAACGTGAATTGAAAATCTATGTGGGTGCAAATTTTGATATAAGCTGTGTCATTTAATTATCCATGTGAATGCAATCTTGTGCTTGATTTATTAATGTATGAGTAATTTATAAATGTATGAGTAATTTTCTCAAGCTTTGTTTAATTGGAGATTGAGAATGTAACGTGAATCTTATTATGTAGAGTTAATTCTATCAAATGTGAACTTTCTTTTATTGTAGCTCGTGCCGTGATGATTGGAGCAACCCACGTGGTGGACGTCGGAAGGATACCGGGGCTGCTGTTGGCTTCCTGGCAGAACCTGGGCTGCTGTCGGCTTCCTGGCAGAAGTTGGGAGCTGCTGTCGGCTTCCTGGTAGAACCTGGGAGCTGCTGTCGGCTTCCTGGCAGAAGCTAGGAGCTGTTGTCGGCTGCCTGGGCTGCTGCTGGGTCACCTGGCTGTTGCTGGGTTGCCTGGCAGCTGCTAGGTGCTGCTGTCGGCTGCCCTGGGCTGCTACTGGGTCACCTGGCAGCTGCTAGGTGCTGCTGTCGGCTGATTTTTATTGGGAAATCTTGGGTTTGGATGGAATTTCAAAGTGAATTAAAAATCTATGTGGGTGCAAATTTTGATACAAGCTGTGTCATTTAATTATCCATGTAAATGCAATCATGTGCTTGATTTATATATGTATGAGTAATTTATAAATGTATGAGTAATTTGCTCAAGCTTTGTTTGTTATCATATTTGTATGTGTATGTATAGGTTGGCAATGATGAAAAAGAAAGGGTCTCAAACGCTAAATAAAAAACAGATTGCGCAACCTATGTTAACACCATATGAGGAAGCAAGAACAAGAAACATTGAAAAAAATGCACAAAAGTTTAAAGAACTCGGGTTAGATGCACTTGCTCCGCAACTTGTGGAAAAAATTGGAAATATGAAAGCTAAGACTGCAGTGAATGAGAAAGATAGCAATGTGGAAAATTATGATAAAGACTACGAACCTGAAAATAATGATGGTCATGATACTGATGAGGATAACACTAGCACTATTCCTCACAAGGCAGTTAGTTCATCAGCATCCACAATCATTTCTTCGGTAAATAAGGTTATGTCATATGCTATGCTATTTAAGTTCATTTCTTCAAAATAATACATATGTTGTGAAATTTAACTACATTGAGTGTTGTTGTTGCAGAAGTTAAGAACGAGAGCATATGCTCCACGAAAGGCAAAGAATATGCCTCTTTGCCCAGCTTTATCAATGGATGATTTCTTACTGATACAACAAGAAGTGGATCCATTGGAAGCACATCAATTAGAGCTAGATGTACAAAAACTCGAGCAAGAGCGATTACAATCCAAACATTAAAGTTCATCCGTTGTTGTGTCGGAGAACCAAGAAGAGAATGTCACATCTCCAAATAAAGGTATTGTGTATCATTTACTCTGTACAACAAGCTTTTACCCTTAGAAACATTATTTTATTCATTTTTGTGAAAGTATAACTTGTTATATCAATAATACTACTCAGTTGCATTTATAACTGGTTATGTATTGCTTTGTTCTTGATTTTTTTTTTGGTTTCTCAATTAAATCAAGAATGGATCATTTATCGAAGAATATAACAACGTTTGCTTTTCCTGACTTGCTTCCACGGAAGCCATAGCCTGTTGTAATTGAAAATCTATAAAGTTTAATTTCATTGTTGTATCTATAATTGAAATATCATATTTTATACAACTAACATGTTTTCCTTAAGGTTGTAGTTGCTAATAAAAAGAAGGGTCTGGGCCCGACAAATATGTTTGAAGTTCATGCTCGTAAAATGGAAGATCGTGTTGTTATATATTGCAATGACAAAGGCCAACCTATTTTTCCTGTGAAAGCTAGGAAGGAACTCACTAGATTCTTAGGAATTATTGCTCATGACTACAATTGGGCCCCCTTAATACACACAAATTGGCAATCAATTCCACACAAGGACAAGATGTGGGAGTATGTGAATGTAAGTTTTGTCCTTAGAAAATTTCTTTGATGTATTTTTTTTTTTACTATGTTACATTTAATTTTACTAACATGACCGTTATGTTAGACTAAATATATTCTTCCACCCGAATCTTATGATTGGGTAATGGAGACCCTTGATGCATCTTGGAGAGGTTTTAAGTGTCGACTTAAAAGAGATCATTACTATATGTATGACACTTATGAAAAGAGACTAAACTCATGCCTGAATCATGTTCCTAAAGATCATTTCAAAATACTACTTAAATATTGGGCATCTACTCCTGTAAAGGTAAATATGAAATCCAATTATAACATGTTAATATGTTATTCAATAAGTTTATCATGATCGAACTTACTAATAATGTTTTTCCTCCATTTGTTTGTTTGTTTTCTTTTTTTTATTTATTTATTATTTTGTTGGCTAGAAAACAAGTTTACAGAATGCTAAAAATCGCCAAGAACAGGATAACATGCACACGTGTGGTCCCGTTCCCTTTTCCATGCTTTTCGATGAGATGGTAAGCAATATAATGTGCATACTATCACTAATATTTTCAATGTTTCCCATAGCATCTTACTAACTTTTAAATTATTAATACATTCTTAATATCGACAAGATGGTGTAGTACCTTCCAAAAGAAAGAAGTTTGAGAGAACTCGCTTCCGAAAGGAAGTAAAAACTTATGATAGACCTTTTGATGATACACAAAAGAAAATTGTATGTTCTCTATTGGTCTTGCATCATCGTGAAGTGTTCAAATTTGATACATTTCAAATCTCTATATAATTTAACAATAATTTTTTCTTTTTTAGTATTAAAATAGCAAGAAATGAGGCGTTTGGAAGGATTAGAAGCTATTGGAAGTGTTGACAATGGAAAAGATCCATATGATGAAGTTATGGGAGACGAAGGAGCTAATAAAAAAAGACTTGTTGGATTAGGAGTTTCTCGTAACAAGCCACAACATGGTGTTGCTGATACATCACTAATATTACCAAAGGAGGTGATGGAGTCTATCAAAAAATTTGTGGTAGCTGATGTCCAAAAAGAACTAAGTGCCGAAAAAGAAGAATTTGCCAAGGAAAAGGAAGCTCATGCTGCAAAAGTTGCTGAAATGGAAAGAGCTACAAGGGAGCAAGAGAAGCAACCTGAATTAGCAACTTCGAATGAAAGTATGACTCTTGATGCCATTGCTTCCGCACTTACACAATTGCGTAAAAAAGACCCAAGCTTGACATCGGAAATGATTGCAAAAGTTATTGTGTCAAGTGTTACAAATAATGTTGTTGAAGACAAATGACCTGCGTTATGTCATAATCAGGTATTTTTTTATCTTATATATATAAAGAACATACATGTTATTATATATTAAATGCCTTGGGACTGTGAAATATTTGTTGGAGAAATTATTAGATTTTTAAGTTAGAGAAATTATACATCTCCATTCAAACATAAAAAAAAACTAGCTCCAAACACAGCACCCTCTCTCTGACCTAACTCTTTCTACTCTCTTTTTCTTCAGATTTCTAATGAAAAACATATGATTCATTGCTCATATTATCTTCTAACACCACCATTGATTATGGAATGAGCAAATTGCTTGGCGTTGATTTTTGTTTGATTGTTGAAAATCACTCTGATTATGGATCATGGAATGATTACAAAACATCGATAATTAGAGGATTTTCAGTTTGATTATGGAACATCAATTGAAATTAGTACAATTAGGGAATATCGATTATTAGCAGATTTTCAAAATCATTTCGATGGTGGATGTTGATGTAGATATTGGATTATGGTCTTAATAATCACTAGCACTTTAGTACTATTTCCTAATTATTTGTTTTTATCTTTTTTTTTGGTTTTACAGGTTGTTGGTGCAGAGCTTCAAGTATTCAAGTCCATCCGTAATTCATATTTACCAGATTGTATTTTGGCAATGATGTATTTTGGTAGCTTAGCTTTGAGTAATTTTTGCTATATGGTGTGAATTTGGTTTATAGTGTTTTATGGGGTTGGAGGTGACCTTTTTCCATTAAAGAGTGTCATGACATGAAACAATTATATTCAATTAAAAGTGTAGTGCTATCAGTTGTGTGCAGATTGTGGAAAACAAAGCTACAATTTTAATAAAATCGTGGTGTTTCTACATGATGAATATATCACTTTACATTTTAATGCTTTTGTGCTATCCAGAATGAATATAGATTGTATTCGTTCATATTGCTACTTTATTAAATTTTTGCTAGAAAGAAAAAAAGTGTTGGATTAAATTTGTAAAATTGTGTTGCCTAAAATCTAAAATGTTGACCTAAAACATAATACAAGTGTTACCATATAAGATGAGAAAATCGTTGCCATACACGTTATAAAGTATTGCCAAAAACCCATATTGCAACTTTGACAAAGAATAAACCTGTTGCTATAAGTCATGAAAAGTGTTGGCTTAGATATTTAAGAATGTGTTGCCCAAAACCTAAATCGTTGCCTAAATATATAATTTAAGTGTCACTAAAAGATGAGAAACTGTTGCTTTAAATATCTGTAAAATGTGTTGGCTAAAGGTCATATTGTTGCCTCAAATAAAGTAATAAGTGTTGCAATAGGTAAATAAAATGTTGCTGAAGAAAATTGCTGCCATAGATTTTTATGGCAACAGTTTTTAAAAATTATTGCCACAAACAAATATACTGTTGCCATAAAGTTTTAGCAGCGGTAGGCAGCGCCTTAAGAAGTGTTGCTAAAAGGCTGTTGCAACAATTATAGAGCTTATGACAACACTTTTTTTGTTGTTGCCATAAGTCTTTTTTCTTGTAGCGAACAAAATTTTCAAGTAGAACAACTACTAAAATATCATCATCACACGGCTTCATCATCAACAAATCAAGATTCAAGCTTTTCTCTTCAAGAACTTAATTAATTTAAGTATTAAATCAAGAAAATCATCAAAGAACATTAATAAAACAAGATTATAACAAGAAGATCAATTCTTGAACATGATTGGACATTCGAAAATTCATAAAAAAGGGCAATCATTCGGCTTTTACAAGTTAACATAATTCACTAGATTATTCATCAAATATCAAGCAAGGATTAAAGAACATACACAATTTCATATCAAATTATAGAATAAAATCATCAAAACTCTCTTGGAACTACACGACAATCTCATAAAATCAACATCAAACAATTCTAAATAATTCAAAACTAGTTCTAAGCAATTCTTAAAAATTCTAAACCTATTCTAAAGATTATAAGACTAATCTATTCTACAATTAAATAAAACAACTAATTACCTTGCTTTGAAGAACAAAAAGAAAAAGGGGTCGAAGAACTCCTAGTTGGCCAAGTGGTCTCACGGTTCCTTCTTGGATTAGGGTTGAATCAATAGAAAGGATTTAAAATGTTTTTGTGTCAATTTGTGTTTGATTGATGATTGAAAAGAAAAGAGGACCTAAAATTTTTAATGAATTGCCAAGGTGGCCGTGTGGTTCTAGTGATGAGGGTTTGCTTGGCTTCCTAAATTTTAGTAGGTGAATTAGGATCAAAGTAGAGTTTTTGGGTTAAGTCAATTGTAGGTATAGATTGCTAATTTTGGTGGATAAATCAAGTTACTTAAATAAAAGGAAAAAATATGAGGGGGGTCGTGAGGTTAGCGTAATTGGGGGCAATGGGCTTTGGTTTTGGCTAACTGAGGTAAATGGTTTAGGCCTGGGTCAATAATTAGGCTTACTACAATGCTAACTTAATAATTAATTAAATAAATAAATAATTAAATAAAATTTAAAATAGCCCAAAATTTTGGGGTATTACACCCCCAGCCGAGTGTCGAGCGAACCACGCCAAGATACAAGAAATTAAGGCAACCTTCAACTGAGTAGCCGAACTATGGTACAACCTCCTCCACTCGGCACAAAAGGGTAGAACCCACCCTAGCCGAGTGTCAAGATGAGACATGCCCACTCAACATGCAATGCCAGAACCAAGCCAACAAGTGGGATATCATTCACCCTGAGCAGAGTGTTCAAACTCAACCCCGGATGAATGGGGGCAACATAACATAACCGAGCCAAGTGAATTGAAAGGCTGCATTTAATATCGTTTAATGCGGAGGAGCAAAAGATGTATATAAAAGGAAGTAAATCCTTAAGGAAAAACCATCACAAAAAATACCACCAAAAAAAGAAAAAACAAAATTACTACAAAAATTTCCTCCTTCCCTTTTCTCTATCCCTCTCTAAAAGTTTCTATGGGTGCTAAAACTTAACCCCATGGCTCCACAAACAAAAATTTGTTGAGTGCAACTAACCGACCTCATAACCAAAGAAGGAGGGTAAACAAAGTCACTCAAGACTGAGTTCGACAGGGACGTGGGAACAGAATAACACTACCCTCTGTAATTGTTACCCTTGTGTGTCTTGGTCCCTGAAGCTGACGAGGGTACCGAGTCACATGACGCATAATCTAACCAGGAGTAAAGCCTCCGTACATACCGGTGGTTGAAAGCAGGAGAAAATGTGTAGAAAGACACGGTCGATCTCCTGAGCTGACTGCGGTCCTTAAAACTCACCAGACGGTGACCTTTGGAAAAACTCGAATTTCTCAATTCCAAAGGCATACGTAAGGGAGTAGTGGATCCAGCCTAAAACCACCTGACCTAGGGGGATAATGCTGGTGGAATTCGTCTAAGTAGTTTTAACCGAAGAAACTAAAGGAAACTATTGAGATGGTGCCAATCCAGCCACTTAACGATCCCCTGGTCAACAAAATGAGCTCAGCATCAGGCATAGGGTACCCACTAAAGGTACCGAATAAAGTCTCACGAAGGTCAAGCTGAGCCATCCCAATCAAAGAGGGCTTCCAAGTCGGTTATGTGGACACCTCGAGCCAGGGAAATGCCCAAATTTGCCTTTTAAACCGACTTGGACTAGTAGCTTCGCCTCAAACTGGGGCATTACTGTAGAGACAAGCGACAAGGCCGAGAATCGTCTGCAACCAGCCAACAGTAACAACACGCTGAGCCGACAACATAGATCAGAATTTTTAGCAATATAAAATGTAGAATACATGTATTTGATATAATTCAATAACAAAGATTATATCCTACATTGTCTTTCTACAATATTGTAGCAAACACCAATGGACGAGGATCACCCTCCGTCCAAAACATCGAGTGCCTTCCCCCTCGGCCAAAGGAAGAGGATCACCCTCCGTCCTAAACACTGAATGCCAGCACTACGCTAAAATTGGGCTTTGATAGCGCTTCTTTTATAGCGGTCTAAAGGAAACCGCTATAAAAACATCTGTTCTAGGCCGAGGGGGATCATAAGTCATAATTGTAAACCCTACCCACTAGATAACGACAGCCACCTCCTCTTCATTTTATCTCCCAATTAAAACTTGCAACTCCCTATCTCCCTTAATAAAACTCTGTCTCACACCAATTCATCATCTTGCTTCAATACCTTGAAATTATCTAATCATCCTTGCCTTGAATTTGATCGATCATCACCCATATCTTCTCTAAAAGCCTTAAATTTCTTCTATCCACTCCTTTTTTGCATAAATGGTTGAATTTTCTCACATCAAACCTTGGTAATTTCCAAAAATCATGTCCAAATTTTGTAAACCATTCCCTTTCGCCATTCCCACAAACAACCTCCATTAGGCTCCGCCGCATCGATAACTCGCCAGACACCAGTAGACATCGCAACGAGCGTTCGACCAGGTGGGCCATCCAGCAGCGACTAAGCATCCTCCCCCCTTCCCTCCTCCTTTGCTGCTCTGCCTTTGTTCCTCCTCCACAAACACCGACTGTTCTAGGTTTTTTTTCTCCCTTTCAGTTTTTGATTATAGTTTTATATTTTTTTTTTTTGTAATTTTTTCATGAAATTATGTTGAGGTATGATTTTCAAAATTATCCTTTAGATTTTTTTTTTATAGTTTTTTTTTAAAAGGTTTAGATGAACTTCTAACATTTGTTGTTTATTTGTTTTCTATATGAATATTGTGCACTGTAATTTTCTTATTTTAACTAATGCATACTGTAATTTTTTTTTTTTTTATAACCAGATTGAAGAAAATAGAGGCACAACTTAAGTGGGTGGTGATTTGGTAGCTGTTATTTTTTTTAATTGCTACTAGGTATTGTTGTAAGATGAATTGAATTCCATATGGTAATATGTATTTCAAAGTGTAATATAATCCTATTTTTTGGAGGTGTAATAAGAATAATTTGATGTGTTATTTGTTTTCAATTGTATTTGCTTTTTTATAGATTAGGCACCAATGTCAACCGATTTTTATTATTTTTTTTACAAAAAACAACACTTTTATTAGCGGTTCTTATATAACCGCTATTAAAGCCTATACCTTTAATAGCGGTTACAAAACCGCTATAAAAGGCCTACTTTACTTTTAACAGCGTTGCGTTTTATAGCGGTCCAAAACCGCTATAAAAGGCCAGTTTTAACCGCTATAAAATGTCATTTGTGGCGTAGTGCAGGGGCTTTCTCCTCAGCCAAAGGACCAAGATCATCCTCCGTCCGAGCACTAATCGCCAGGGGCTCACCCCTTGACTAAACAACAACGGAGACCACTCTCTTGAGCCATGGACTACCAAGGGTCCCTCCCTTAGTCTAAGAGTGGCAATCACCTTTACTTCATACATGAAAGAACAAGGAACACAACTTAACCCCCCGGGGCCAAACCGAGGCAAAACATCTTCGCATGACACGTACTCTCCTAGTCGATCCGAGCAACATATCATGCGAGGGGCTAAATGTTTGGGCCCTAAGCCCAATAAAAGTCAAAATGACCAAAATACCCCCGGGATTCCCATTATCTTCTAAGACACCCTTCGGACAGGTGTCGCCATCTGAACGTCCGAAGTCACGTGTCACAAATCCCCCTCTATCAGCTGATTGACAGCCCCCAAATACCTGCCAATCAGCCCCCAAATACCTCACCTATAAATACCCATTTATGGCAGGTGAGAGGTAGTCTTTTCCAACTACTTTCCACATAAAGCTCTTTGGGAAAACACAATTCCCCATAAACACAATTCCCAATACAACAAGCTCTCTCTCTCTCTCTCTCTACATTTCCACATAAAATACTTTGCTGACTTAAGCATCGTAGGGGAATTCCCGGCTCCATCTCCAAGGTCAGTCACCCCTTGTTCATTTTGCAGGACTCACTCAGCCATGCCTGAGCCCGGTCGAGGGAGTCCAGTCAGCACCAAG
The DNA here is from genome assembly GCA_951394345.1 of Salicornia ramosissima. Taxonomy (NCBI): domain Eukaryota; kingdom Viridiplantae; phylum Streptophyta; class Magnoliopsida; order Caryophyllales; family Amaranthaceae; genus Salicornia; species Salicornia ramosissima. Next base: position 25,143,684 of record OX596233.1, on the reverse strand, counting down.
CATGAACTCATCCACAACTTAACCATGTCATCACCTAGAGATCTAGTCAGCATACACTGAGGCACTCCCCAACTCTTCCTATTTTTACCTCTTTGTATCTTATGTTTCCTGAGAACGGAAACAGTTATCATTCCCCGCAATGGATTTATATCATCTATGTATTTATATTAATTTGCAATTTTAATACACTGCCAAATTAAACAATTTTTTTTAAAGGAGATTTTGAGGTTTATGTGATTGTGAAAATGAAAATATTAGTTTTGGGTTTTTTATATTGTGAGATTTTCTAGGGCATATTCATTCCTCTGGCATGGTTCTGATTACTACTTATTATTTTTTTTGGTACTACTTATTATTTTTTTTAGTAACAGGTGATAATAATTGCTAAGTGTAGAGTGTAATTTTTTATTTTTTTTGTGTATGAATTCCGTAGATTTTGAATAGGCCTTAGACTGTAAAATAGTGCAATGAATAGTTTTTTTTTTCTGGTCTTGGGACAATAGTATTTTGGACAATAATGCAATGAATGCCGACAAAGAAGAGTTTTTTGAAGTTGGAAAGTTTGCATTTAACTTAAGCTTTGACTATATAATTAATGCTAGCTAGTAGCTCTTATAGATTTATAGTAGAGTACAATAGAGATAATTTAATTAATTAATTTGTAGTTTACTTCTCAAGTGTTAGGCGGGAAATAACTTGTTGTCAAGCTGCCACGTGGACAGTAATTTTTTGTGAAGCTACCACATGGACAGTTTAGGGGTGGGATAAAATAGTGGTTTTTGTTTTAGTTATAGTTATTATAGTTCAGTTATAGTTATAGATATATTACTGAAGGTATTATGCCAGACATGTTGTTGAGATTTATTGATTTAGAATATAAATGTATATAATTATGAATATTAATAATACTAGACGTAGTATTATGTGTTTTGAAGTTCGTAATTATGCAAAGTTTTTAGCGATATAAGTCGTTGAACGTTGAGGTAAAGTGCAACAATAACAGTGGAAAATCGCGAGTAGTGACTTGAGGTCGCGACCCGTGAGAATAGTCTGAAGTGCAAAAAGTGCACGAAAGAGGCAGAAGCAAATCGCGACTCACGACCTAAGGTCACGACACGCGGGTCGCGAGCCTAGTGGTTATGCGTCAGTTTGCTTGATTTTTTCCCGTTGTGTTGTGTCTGTTCGAAAGGACGGCTGTGCATTTTGGAGAAGTTATGTAATAACTTCTCTAAAACTGAAATGAAACATAAGAAATTACTCTCTATCTTCATTTCTATCTCATGCATACAACCAAGTTTTCTCCATTGTTACAAAGAAGTTTACACATACAAATCCCTTCTTCATTTCGTAGTAATTGGAACAAGGCTCGATTCCTTCGGTTTCTTGTTGTATCTTGTTAACGAATTTCCTGCAACCCGGCCTTTGTATTGGGTGGAAATATTGTTTTCAGGGAAGTGTCATCCGACACGCTTCAAGTGTTTGTCATACTATTCACCCACAAATTTCCAACAATCTGAAAACAATATCGTTTAGTATGGCATCGATCAAAGACTTGACAAAGAACATTGCCAAACTTGACAAGTTCGAGGGTGTAGAATTCCGTCGATGGTAGAAAAAGGTACACTTCTTGTTGACGTCGTTGGGTGTGGCATACGTTCTTACAACACCAAAGTCGGACGACTACGATGAGGGGGAAGCGCTCGAGACAACGAGGAGGCGTCTGAAATTTGAGAACGATGACTATATTTGCCGAGGTCACATTCTTAACGGTATGTCCGATCCTTTGTTTGACATATATCAATATTATGACTCCGTTTAATCACTTTGGCATGATCTTGAATCTAAATACATGGTAGAAGATGCTTTTAGTAAGAAATTCTTGGTTAGTAATTTTAATACATATCGTATGGTTGATTCAAGACCTATTATGGAACAATTTCATGAACTTCAAAGGATGTTAGGAAGATTAAGGCAACATAATATTGATATAAATGAATTGTTTGTAGTCTCCTATATTATTTATAAATTACCATCTAGTTGGAAAGATGTAAGGAACCAATTGAAACATAAAAAGGATGATATGAATGTTGAACAACTTGGAGCCCATCTTCGGATTGAAGAAGGGATTCGAGTTCAAGATGGACAAAAGGTTGAAAAACCTAGACTTCCACCGTGAATGTTGTGGAAGGGAGGTCCAAGGGTGGTAATAACTCGAAAAAGCGTAAGTTCAATGACAAAAACAAGGATTTCGGTAAGAAACCGAAAGGTGACAGTGATTCCCATGAACCGTCTACTCGTGGATGTTGGGAGTGCGGGAAACCGGGTCACTTCAAGAAGGATTGCTCCGTGTGGAAGAGAAGGATGAGTAAGAAATCTCATGAAAACGGGAATGATGGTGGGTCATCCCAAGACAAGCAAGGTATGACTTGTACACAAATTTCACTTAATCGGTTTTATGATTATGTGTGTGTGATTTCTGAAATCAATTGTGTGCAGGATGATTGCGGGTGGTACATCGATTCAGGCGCATCAAAGCATGTGTGCAAAGATTGTAATCTATTCAAGACCTTCGAGGAGGTTGGAGATGGAGAACGATTCTACGACTAGTGTTTGTGGCAAAGGCCAAGTAGAATTGTTGTTCAATTCTGGGAAAACAATCATCCTTTGGGATGTATTGTATTCTCCTGAACTTATGAGAAATCTTGTATCTGGTGCGTTATTGAATCGATTAGGATTGAAACTTGTTTTTGAAGCAGACAAATTTGTATTATCGAAAGGTGGTGTGTTTGTAGGACTTGGTTACTTATGTGATGGTTTGTTTAGACTAAATGTAGATAATTCTACACAAAACAATGTGTGTGTAATTGATGTTGATTCTAGCTTGTGGAATTGTAGGCTAGGTCATGTTAATTATAAAAAGTTGTGTTTTATGTCTAAGCATGATTTAATTCCTTCTTTTGATCCTAGTACCGGGAAATGTAAAACATGCATGCTTACTAAGATCACTAGAAAATCTTTTCCAAAATCAATTATGAGGGACTCAAATTTATTAGACTTGGTGCATAGTGATCTTTGTGATTTTCATAGTACTCCATGTTTAGGCAATAAAAAGTACATAGTAACATTTATTGATGATTGTTCTTGGTTTTGCTATGTTTACTTACTATTTTCTAAAGATGAGGCCCTAGACAAATTTAAAGAATTTAAAGAAGAAGTTGAGCTGCAACTAGATATAAAAGTTAAAAAGTTAAGAACCGACAAAGGAGGTGAATACTATAATCCTGAATATTTCCGATCAGTATGTATTATACATGAAACCACGGCTGCCTATACACCACAGCAAAGTAGTGTAGCCGAAAGGAAGAATAGGACACTTGAAGAAATGGTTAACGCCATGCTTTCCTATTCGGGTTTGAGTGATGGTTTTTGGGGAGAAGCAGTTGTAACGGCATGTTACATTCTTAACCGAGTTCCGATGAAAAGGAATGAAGTTACTCCCTACGAGCTATGGTACAAAAGAAAACCTAACTTGAGTTACTTCAAGGTTTGGGGTTGTAGGGCAATAGTCAAAGTGCCGAAACCCAAACGAAAGAAATTAGGTGAAAAAGGAGTTGAATGCATTTTTATAGGATATGCGGTCCATAGAAAATCCTATAGGTTCTATGTTATAGAACAAAACGACTATTGGTCGGTTCACACGATCATTGAGTCAAGGGATGCAATTTTTGATGAAATAAGGTTTTCATCATTGCCTAGACCAAGGGATACAACTCCGATTACTAGTGTTCAAGACTTTGGTCAAACTTCGTTTGAACAAAGGGATGGTGAACGTGCTAGTGATGAAGATGTACCATCTACTTCTACTCAGCCGAGGAGAAGTAAGCGGGCTAGGAAAGAGAAATCTTTCGGATCTGATTTTCATGTATATTTGCTTGAGGGGTCAAGAGAGTCCATCGTGACTAGATTTCAATATATACTTCATGTGGAGGATGATCCTTCAACATTTGGTAAGGCCATGAGGTCTCATGACGCTGCCTTCTGGAAGGAAGCAATTGAGGATGAGATGGGTTCCATCATGGGAAATAACACATGGGTTTTAGTTGATTTACCCCCCAAATGTAAGCCGATTGGGTGCAAATGGATCTTCAAAAAGAAATTGAAGGTTGATGGAACTATCGATAAATTCAAAGCCCGACTTGTGGCACAAGGTTTTACCCAAAAACCAGGAATTGATTATTTCGATACATACGAACCGGTTGCTAGAATCTCCACTATTAGATTGTTGATCGCTCTAGCAGCTATTAAGAATCTAGTGATACATCAAATGGATGTTAAGACAGCTTTTCTTAATGGAGATCTAGAAGAAGAGGTTTATAAGCGACAACCGGAAGGGTTTTTTGTGGAAGGTCAAGAACATAAGGTTTGCAAACTCATTAAGTCTTTGTATGGGCTAAAGCAGGCACCAAAACAGTGACATCAAAAGTTTGATGATGTGGTTTTGTCTAATGGTTTCATGATAAACAATTCGGACAAGTGTTTATATAGAAAATTCGATGACAACGGTAAAGGAGTCATCATTTGTCTATATGTTGATGACATGTTGATATTTGGAACGGATTTAGAACAAGTTGAATTAACCAAGTCCTTCCTCTCATCAAAGTTCTCCATGAAAGATATGGGGAAGCAGATGTCATCTTGGGCATCAAGATCAAGAGAGAAAAGGGAAGTCTCATCTTATCACAGTCTCATTACATTGAGAAGGTGATTAAGAAGTTCGGTGTGAACGGTGAATGTCTTGTTTCTACGCCAACGGACCATAGCATAAAAATTCTACCTAATGAAGGTGAAGCGGTATCACAACTTAAATATGCTAGAGTCATTGGGTGTCTCATGTATGCAATGACATGTACAAGACCAGATATTGCCTATGTTGTTGGCAAGTTGAGTAGATATACTAGCAACCCTAGTGTACAACATTGGCAATACATTTATCGTGTGTTGAAGTACTTAAAGAAAACCATGGATTATGGTTTGACATATAGTGGAAATCCTTCGGTTGTAGAAGGTTTTTCCGATGCGAGTTGGATCTCCAATAGAGAAGATTATTCATCAACCAAAGGATGGATTTTCTTCTTGGGTGGAAGAGCTATTTCCTGGGCATCCAAGAAGCAAACTTGCATTGCGGACTCCACCATGACATCGGAGTTCTTTGCTTTGCATTCGGCTGGTAAGGAAGCCGAATGGTTGAGGAATCTCATGTTTGAGATACCTTTGTTATCAAAGCCAATTTCACCTATCACAATTCATTGTGAAAGTGATGCGGCTTTGGGGCCAATGCATATAGTCAGGTTTATAACGGGAAGTCTAGACACATTGGTGTTAGACATAGTTATATTCAAAGTTTAATAAAGGAAGGCGTGATCACAATTGACTATGTGCAAACTAATTTGAACCTAGCGGATTGCTTCACTAAAGCACTTCCTACAGGTTCTGTGCAAAGGATGGCAATCGGTTTAGGATTGAAGTCCCAGGTTTAATTGCGTTTAAGGGGATCTCAACTTGGCGCCTAATAAGACGTTAGGTCTCAAGTTCAACAAGATAAATCTTCTTACAAGGTGATTGTGGAACTGTTTTCATCCAAGTGAGTTCTAGGTTTGTGATGTTTAAGGCGGTATTCGTTGGTTGTGCTAGAATCACAATAGCATGTTGACCAAAGGATAAGCCTATGTGAATGCGAGGTGTGGCCGCTTCAAGGAGCTTGTGGGAAGAGCTTTGATGCATTCATGAAAGATACGAACACATGGCCCTCAAATTGTGTTGATATAATGAGTTTGGATATCTAATCTTGTGCGTATAATATCTTTGAGTTATCACTATGTATTGAAAATAGTTCAATCGTCTTCGACACTATTTGGATACGATGATTCGAAATGTGTATTATACTAAGTGGAAGTTCAAGTCCTAGTACACTTTCATCTATGCGTGAGATTGCTTGTAATATTGGAATTGTTTATGCAAAGGTTATTTATATTCTAAATGGGGGAAGAAATGTTGAGATTTATTGATTCAGAATATAAATGTATATAATTATGAATATTAATAATACTAGACGTAGTATTATGTGTTTTGAAGTTCGTAATTATGCAAAGTTTTTAGCGATATAAGTCGTTGAACGTTGAGGTAAAGTGCAGCAATAATAGTGGAAAATCGTGAGTAGTGACTTGAGGTCGCGACCCGTGAGAATAGTCTGAAGTGCAAAAAGTGCACGAAAGAGGCAGAAGCTAATCGCGACACGCGAGCCTAGCTCGCGGGTCGCGAGCCTGGTGGTTATGCGTCAGTTTGCTTGATTTTTTCCCGTTGCGTTGTGTCTGTTCGAAAGGACGGCTGTGCGTTTTGGACAAGTTATTTAATAACTTCTCTAAAACTGAAATGAAACATAAGAAATTACTCTCTATCTTCATTTCTATCTCTTGCATACAACCAAGTTTTCTCCATTGTTATAAAGAAGTTTACACATTCAAATCCCTTCTTCATTTCGTAGTAATTAGAACAAGGCTCGATTCCTAAGGTTTCTTGTTGTATCTTGTTAACGAATTTCCTGCAACCCGGCCTTTGTATTGGGTGGAAATATTGTTTTCAGGGAAGTGTCATCCGACACGCCTCAAGTGTTTGTCATACTATTCACCCACAAATTTCCAACACATGTTTGACGAAAACATTAGGATCTTCAGTTGGGTCTTTGATTTCCTTCATATTAGGCTAATTTTCATGCAGGTTGGAATCGTTTTCCTCCAACTTAGGTTTAATCTCATTTAGAGGTTAGTGTTGTTTTTGTCCAAGTTCAGTGTTTTTTTTTTTTCTCTAGTTAGTTTTTTCCGTCCACGTTAGTGTTTTTTTTCTTTCACCATCTCCAACCTCTTCATCTTCCAGCATATTCGTCTTCCAGCAATAAGAAGATAACGAGATTATATTACCAATTTGCTTTGGTTTTTCTCTTCCACCGATTACAAAATTGCAGTACTATTAATGGTCTTTTTTAGATTAGGAAGATTACCAACTTTAATTAAAGATTAAACCAGCAATAAGAAGCTTCGTTAATGGAAGCTAAGAAATTGAAGATTTAAGTTGCTTTACTAGAGAATCTATTTCCAGCCAAATTAAGCTTAGCTTGAAGAGATTATGGTGCTGCAAAAACAGTATAGGTACCCAATTAAGCTTACTAGTTTATTACCCGTGATAATCACGGGCTGATTTGTTGGATTTTTGTATGAATTAATTAATCAATATATTATTTTCCCTTATCGATGTTTGAATTTGAAATTGTGGGTTAATTTTTATGTGTAACTATTGCTTGATTATTTATGTTATTATTTTATACGCATTAATGTGTAAAAAGGCACTAGGCATTGATAGGATGAAAGATGAAACAAAAAGAAACTAATTAATTAAAACAAAATAACATCATCAAACATAATGAGAAATTATTTATATTAAACTGAAATATAGAAATTGTGGTATTATGACTATTGATAGAGAATATGCTAAATATTCTCCATATATTTTGTAAAGATGATTATTAGGGTTGTCATGATTATGGTAGTTTTCAGACCCAGAATTGAAACGTCTTCCAACATCCCCGACCTCGGCCCTGATAATTACCACGGGCGCGACCCCCTCTGCAACCACGATGCTGATTTCCGCCATGACCACCGACCTCGGGCTGTGCCGACGACTAGGATGGGGGAGAGAGATGTTGATGTCGTGTTTCAGTGGAGAGAAGGGCCGTGGATTCAGGCGCGTCTGCTTGGTTGGCTCGGCGACGCTCCTCCATCAGTAGGCGAGACCGTGCATCTTCAAATGTCGGGAAAGGTTTCCTATGTGTCTTATTAGCTTACATTGACACATGATTTCCACCCAAAAGAAGTTGAAGCTAATTTAAGCTCCAATGGTTAGCTAGTTACTTCCCATTGAAATATGTTCCACATATCATTTATGAGACCCATATAAATCATTAATTTTTTTTACATTTTCTTAAAAGATTATTTTTTGAAAAAAATTAATTTTTCCCATGCATTGTTTTCACCGCAAGCAAATTAGCTTTGGCAAGCTAATTTGTTTGGCCAAGCTAATTGCTTAATTTTAAACCAATGGTCAAGCTAGTAGCTAGGGACTTTTGGAAATTGCAAACAAGTCCCTAGCTACAACCATTGTACATGCTCTAGCCTAAGAGTAAGTTTTAATTTTAATATAATAGGCATTAATTAATTAGATTCAACCTCCCAGCGAGCTAGTCCTTAACACAGAATATCAGCATATGGTCGTAATCTAGTTACCAAACATACATTAATAATTAAAACAAATAATTTAATTATACGCTTAGTAGTGAACACCGGCTAATACATTATTTTCCTTTGTAAATTAACCATTGTCATACATGAAGTAGGTACGAGGACTATTCATTTATCTGTGTCGCAGAAGCTTTACTAATTTGATGGGTTTTAAAAAATCTTATATATTATAAATATTACAAATATGACTATAACGACGTTTAAAATTTGTTATACAATCTCAATCAAAATCAGAATTCTTTAAATAGACTAAAGTGTTTCAGCGCCCTTTGAATTTGAATTCTTCAAAGTGCCTGAGATGATAGTATAAAGAACTTAGATTTTCCTTTGTTGTAGCTAGTGTGGTGTCGATTTGTCTATAAAAGTTGTCATCCTGAACACAAAGTAAAGAAGGCAGTGTTAGTGCATGATACTGTGATGGGAGCTATAGTGTAAACATTCATGTAGGTGATTGGATTGATGTAAAATAGAACCTATAATTTTATTTAATTTTTTTTTTAAAATAAATATTATAGAAAGTATAAAATGAGCCTTACCAATTTTGTAGAGGGAAAATGTTTGGCACTTGTATGAAGGTGTTATATAGTAGTTGAAAACCAACATTATGTTGGTCTAGTGGTGTCAGGGGATAGACTTGGAAGGGAGAACCACGGTTCGATCTCCCGCATTCACGTTGAGAGGAGTTTAAACTTTAATCCTAGGACGCGCTCCAAATTTGGATTAGCCCAAAAGGGTGAACCGAGTGGTTAAAAAAAAATAGTGAAAGGACAGACTTTTTTGTGTAATGGATTCATTGGATTAGATAGGATAGGAGAGACAAAAGGTTTTGTACGATAAAGTTGTTTATCACAACATGCATGAATTAAGTTGCCTCGTTAGATTCACAATACACGGTGAATTTACCAGCCAATAATACAAGCCGGTAACAATTATTAGTCCATCCAATTCAATGGTCTATGTTATTAATTAGTACTTGATGCCTACTTGATTGTAACGTATGATTAGGCGATAGCAGACATTAACATCATCAATCATGACAATCAACATTCGTATTTAGGTGATACGTGGCTTGGTATGGAGTAGTCTTGTGTGGTGCATTGTGAGGAGAGTATTTAGGAGTTTTAGGGTGAGTTTTAAATAACTAGATTTAGATTTTATGAAAGACAAGTCAGATCAGTTGGAACCAGTAAAAGCATTATAATGAAGCGAAATGTTAAGGCTTAAAAATGGGAAATCCGTAATGCCCACAAAAGAGGGCTTTGTTCGCTTGTCGCCCAAAATTAACCCTTAAAAACAGTGGCGGACCCAGGAATTTGACGGTGGGGGGACAATTTAGATAATTATATTTGTTAACAAAAAAATCAGGTACATAATTATAAAAAATTTGAGTACATACTCAATGGCTAAAATACCATAATAATATTACAATTTGGGTACATATTACTAAAATATTGTCGAAATTACCAATTCTTCAAAGTTAGACGATTAACAAACATATAAAATGACAAAGTTGTAAATAAATTTAACTTGACGTATTCTATTAATTAAAAAAAATATGAATCAATATTCAATAACCTAATTGTCTAACAATTCAATATTCAATTCACAAACTAATTTCTAACAATTCAATTCACAAAAAAAAATAACAATAAAAAAATATAAATCCATAATTCAGTAAATTGACTAACAAAATAACTATCCCAAATTCACTAAGAAATAACAATTTAATATTTCAATTCACAAACTAATTCATCCTAACAATTAAATTCGCAAACTAATTGAACCTAACAATTCAATTCACAAAATAATTAAACAAATCACATTTTAATTCACAAACATTAAAATATTGACAATTGATGAATTCACATATTAATGAGAAATGAAATAATGATTGAAAGAAATAAAGGCCAAGGAAAAAAAAAACACTTTGGTTGTAAGGAGAGTTGAACCCTTGACTAGGGGCTTTTTATTCAATAGGCCAACATGTACATCCACCAACAGAGCTAAGCATTATTCTTGTTTAAAAGTTACACTCTTTTCTATATATTGCATTTTTTCCTTAGTGGGTCCGCCACTGCTTAAAAATGTATGTTTTTGTTCAAGAATTGAGTTGCAATTTAATTTGGATATTGCAAATAATCGATGACATGAACTGTATTGTTCATTTTAACAGGTGTATATGTACTCAGTCGAGGAAGATAATTGGAACTGAGTGTTTGTCCAAATGTAATATTATACGTCAACAGAGCACAATCAATGTCCGCCAATACTACAATGTATTCCATTTTAGAATTGCGGTACAGACGAAGGAAACATCCATCCGAAAGAGGCCCAAAGCAATGACTAAAACTGGGCATAAACTAATATATCAACAAAATATTTGACAAATTTTTAACAAATATTTAAATTTAATCATCAAATATAAGATCGACAGAACTTATACGGAATACAATGTGTATATATGGGAATTGATAGAAAATTGAAGAAGGAAATTAAGGAAATGGCATGCAAAACTCAAAGCAGATACAGAGCAAGAAAGGGGAGAAAAAAAGAAGGAAAAGAGTTTGTCATTACTGTAGACTAAAATGTCTCATTATTATCACTAACACAAAGTAAAAAAAAGAGTATTTATACAAAATACAACCAGAAACCTAGGTTGGACGGGTTCGGTTACGGTTACGGGTACGAGAACGGTACGGGTACGGGATACGGAACCAAAAAAAATAGAGGATACGGGTACGGTAATTTAATATTAAATAAGATATCAAAAAAACGGAAATTTAATAAATTTATTAATACAACACATGATCTTGTAGGCCGAACGATAAATAATGATAAAAAACTAAGTAAAAGGAAAACATTTGTTCTTTAACTCGCGTCCTCATTAATAAAGTACTAAACAAAAAAGAAGTCAATAACAACTTAACAATATCAATTTTAACAGTAAAGTATTAAACTACGCAAACAAAGAAACAATAACAATAACAGTAACATGAATTCAATTGATAACTCACTAACTCACTAAGTACAGAAAATTGAAAATTATAAAAAAATTTAACTCAATAACAAAGTGAAAATTTAACTCAGTCACTAACTAAATCAATAACAAAGTGAAAATTTAACTCACTAACTCAATAACAAAGTGAAAATTTAACTCACTAACTCAATAACAAAGTGAAAATTTAACTCACTCACTAGTCACTAACTCACTAACTCAGTCACTAACAAAGTGAAAATTACAGAAAAAAACAAATTGAAAATTTAACTCAATAACAAACATTTAACAAATTGAAAATTACAGAAAAAAATCAAGTAAAAACTGAAAACTCACTAACTCAGAGAGGTGAGATGGCATTGAACTCCGTGAGTCCGTGGTGGCATTGCGGCGGCGACGACACGACGGCAGCACCGCAACAACTAGTAGCACTCGTCAGGTAGGGCGAGTTCGATCTCCTCGTCGACCAGAGGCACTCGTCAGGTAGCACTCGTCAGCCAGCAGCACTTGAACTTCGATCCCCTCTGTCCTCTCTGCCTCTCAGTCTCTCACTCTACCAGACTACTAGCTCTCACTTTCTAAATGACTGAATGTCAATGGGTTTTTTTTTTTTTGATGAATTAGGGATTAGGGATTTTGGGTGGGTTATAGTCTCTTAGGGATAAGGAATGTGAGGGGTTAGTGGGTTTTACTTCTTCTCACTCCAAGACAAGATGTTTTAGGACAAAGCTTCAATTATAAATACAAGGGGCTGCCATAATTTTCGAGCACACCACAACCAAGAGAAAATTCAGAGAGCAAGTTTTTCAAGTGCAAAAATATTCCAAGTGTTCTTTGAGTTTTAGTTCTTAAGTTTTCAATTCAAATCAATTGTAATTCATAGTGATAAGGGTTGGGTGAGAGAAGAATCAAAGAGAATTTTTTGATTAAAATCAGAGAGAAAAGAGAAAGGGAATTCAGATTTGATTCGAAATCTGAAGTGAGAAATCGATCTTTAGTAAGATCGTGGCATCAGTTCAGGGGGAAGAGGTGTCAGGGGGAACAAGTACCTAGTGGAACGTAGAGAATAGAGAAGGTCATTTTTATAGGTTGTAACAGTGTCGCTTGGCTTATAATTAATAAGAGAAGTCCAAGAGTCAAAATCCCTCATGGTCAAGGTTTTTCTTCCTAATTGGGCCTAGGAAGTTTTCCTTGTAGGTTAAATCTTTCTGTCTTTTATTTCTGTTTGGTCTTTCATTCGTGTTTAAGTTAAAATTCCGCAAAAAGTACAAAAACTCCCACAACTACAATTTACCCCCCTCTTGTAGTTTCTATTCATATTACATCAATTGGTATCAGAGCCAGTTCCTCCAGGAACAGGTAACACTGCGGAGCACAATCCTGAAAAAATGAATACTACGGGAGAAAAACTCAATGAAGGTTACTCAACCCAGAGACCACCTATATTCAATGGGAAGCACTATCCATACTGGAAAAACAGAATGGAAATCTTTATAAAAGGAGAAAATTATCAAGTATGGAGAGTGATTGAAATAGGTAATTTCAATGTCACTACAACAAATGAGAAAGGAGAGGTGGTGTAATGACCCGTATTTTGGCAACGTTGTTTCTGGAGAAAACAACAACACGAGTCGACACTAACTAAATACTTTCAATAATAAATTAAAGAATCACTGCGGAAGTTCTAAACTTAATCATTTTATTAATTAAACTTTAAAATCGTGCTAAAAACAATGGACTTGACGAGTCCTTATTACAAACTTAAGAGCTACTAAACAGGGAAATAACAGTAAAATAACAGGAGCCTAATATACTCACCAACACTCATCCCGATTCTAAGTTCTATTCTGATCACCTACAAAATAAAAATAGGGGTCCACCGTCAGTGGTGAGTAACTAAATTGTTCCACTAAGCAGTGGAACCAAACAACATAAAATACTAAATCAAATAGAAAGCACGAAACAATCCAAACATATGAGACATTAACCAATTATTAGAAATATATAACAGAGATCACAACAACGAAAAACTTTATCGTTGACAAGTTCAAATACCACACTCTTAAATATAACATTCAATTCATTAATCAACATCAACATCAAGAATTAAACGACACGACTGAAGTCGATACAACAAGTAAAATCCTCGACACGATTCATCACAGATGAACCGATACGAGACCGCACAAGGCCGATACAACAAACAAGTCCCCGACACGGCACACGGCGCAAGGCCGATACAACAAACAAGCCCCCGACACGATTCATCACAGATGAACCGATACGACACAACGCAAGGCCGATAACAACATTGACACGACCGACTCAAAACCAAGCAATCACTCATTAAATAATCAAACTTCATATTAACTTTTAACAAAAAGATTTAAGCAAGATTCAAACATACTATCAAGAAAATAAAATAAAATAAAAAGCTTAAACTTAGTACAACAATTAAGAACAGTACAACATACACGCATGAAACATAAACCATAACTAGGTACATTGACCCCAAGTATGCGCATAAATTAATAAAGAAAACAAATGCAATTTTGATTCTTAAAATGTAATTGATAGTAACAAAGTCAATGCTTTAAATTAATTCCTCAAGACATGCGTTGTAATTCAGGTTCATGCTCTGCTCCTCTAACTCATGCGCCATCATCATCATCATCCTTGATTCGGTTAAGTCGTTACATAAATCAATACTCTTATGTCAAATAACTCAAGCAATAAACGGTGCAACAATATAATTAATAAACAACTCAAGATTTCATGCTTTACCCTTTCAAGACTTGCGTCATCAACCCAACAATATAGCTTCCCACAATTCAATCCAAAAATCCATACTTCAATCATCAAGATATATATCAAGAAAAAATAAAAAAAACTCAAGCTTTGCAAAGATATAACCACACGCTTGGAATTATTAAAGAGTAACTCAAGATGCATTAATTTCATAACAAGATTCATAATAACCAAGATTAATCAAGATGTAGATTATACAAGTAAAGAAACCAAAGAACCCAAGCCTCCCATACACTCATAAAACACACATACAAGAAAGACAACACCATGACTCCTATCTATCTAGCATCCTATGGTGATTGGTCCTAATACTAAGTGAAAAGCTAGTTACCTTTAGATTGATTTGAGAAGGATGAAAGTTGGATTTTTTTTTTTTTGTGAGGGTTACAAGAGGGCCGTGAGTTATTCAGAGGGAGTATGAGGGTTGTTTTTGTGGTTTTGATCAATTATAGTTAAGGGTTAAAAATGGAGTTTTTATGTAAGGTTTACTAGATTTTAGGAGTTAGATTAGGAAAGAATTAAAGGGGAATTAAACACATAGGTGGCCGACTAGAGTGAGGGAGAATAGGGTTTAGCTCCTAAAATTTAGGAGAAGGAATGAGGAATAAAAATTAGGTTTTTTAGATTGGCTCAAAATAGATATGGATAATAATTATAGATTAAGAGATAAAACAAAATTAGGAAATAGTTTAATAGGGCCGGCCTAGAGGGTTAAGAAAAGAGTTTTGGACTAGCTTCATCAATTAACAAATTAAGTCTGTTGGCCCAATTTAGGATTTTGAGCTTTAAGGCTTAATTTCTCACGAAATTTTACGGCCCAAAAATCCGGGTCGTTACAGGTGGTTCCTAAACCTCTAGAAAGGTGTGACAAGGATGATTTTGAGAAGATGGAAATGAATAGTCTTGCAAAGAAGCTTCTTCATTGTGGTCTTGGACCTCATGAATACAATCGTGTCATGGGCTGCAAGACTGCAAAGCAAATATGGGAACTCTTACGAGTTACACATGAAGGAACGAGCGAGGTTAAACGAGCCAAAATCGACATGCTTATGCATAAGTACGAGTTATTCCAGATCTTATTCCAGATGAAGCCAAAGGAGTCCATTCATGATATGTTAACTCGGTTTTCTAACATATTCAATGAACTGGATTCACTAGGCAAGAAGATCACTCCTGAAGAACAGGTACGAAAAGTTCTGAGAAGTCTGCCCCAAGATGATAAGTGGATGGCTAAAGTCACGGCACTGCAAGAAACCAAGGATTTCACCACTTTCAACATAGAGCAACTTGCAGGTTCCTTGATGACTCACGAAATTCATCTCGGATCCAAAGAAGCCGAACCTGTGAAAAACAAAGCAATAGCTCTAAAGGCCGAAAGTGGAGGAGATTCTGATTCAGAAGATGAAGAAACGGCCATGATGGTAAGGAAGTTTAGAAAGTTCTATATAAAGAAGTACAAACAGGTGAAGAAGCCAACAAAGTTCGAGTGCCACAAATGCGGTGAATCTGATCACTTCATAAAAGATTGTCCAACATGGGAGAATGAGAAAGGTAAGGGAAAAACAAAAGACAAAGGAAAAGAAATTCAGAAACCTTTCTCAAAGAAGGACACGAGAAGAGCCATGATTGCTGCGTGGGGTGAGTCTGACTCAGACGAGGATCAGGAACAAGAAGAAGAAATAGCCCACTTATGTCTGATGGCGAGGACTGACGAACGTGAGGAACCATCTAATTCTCAGGTAAGTCTTCTTTCAATTGATAAGGAATTAAGTAAAATATCAAAGAATAAAATTTCAAAATTACTGATTGAAACACTAGAGGACTATAAAGAAGTATGCTTAAACAAAGAACAACTTGAAAAAGCCTTGGAAGTATCCAAGGAACATACAGCCTGGTTAAGCACACTTCGGTCAGAAATAGAAACTAGATTTTTCAATCCATTTGACAAAAATAGAGAAATTCAAGAGAACTTTGAAAAAGTAAAAAACGAAAATTATCTTCTTAATATCAAACTGGCAGAACTATAACTTCTTGTTCCCGAAGGAACAGGTTCCTCTTCAAAGACGAAATACGAATTTGAAAATCTGAAAAACGATTATGAAAAACTTTTGAAAGAAAATCAGTCTTTGAAGAAGAATCTGGATCCTCTTAAAAAGAAACTTCCTGATGTTGTAAGCTGGATTGAGAAATTCCACAACAAAGAAAAGGAAGGTCTGGGTTATAAGAAAAACAAAAAGAAAAAGAAGTACGTAGATTTGCCAAGTCATAAGATTTGTTCTTACTGTGGTAAAACTAGTCACCTGGTGAACAATTGCACCACTAAGAAAGAACAAGAAGAGAAAAACTCTACTTTTGTCAAAAGGATCTGGAAAGAAAAATTGATTTCTGATTTACCACAGGAACCCAAGCAGGACTGGGTTCCTCATACTAATGTTTGATTGTGGATGCAGGCTGGAGTGAGGGGGAATAACCAGTGGTACCTCGACAGCGGTTGTTCGAAGCACATGACAGGAGACAAATCTAAATTCCTTTCACTTGCAGCCTACCATGGAGGATCTGTGACGTTTGGTGACAACCAGAAAGGAGAAATAGTAATCGTTGGCAAAATTGGAAAGTTATAGACAAACTCCATTGATAATGTTTTTTAGTCGAGGGTCTTAAACATAATTTACTTAGTATTTCTCAGTTTTGTGATAAAGGAAACAATGTTAGTTTTACAAAGAATAATTGTGTAGTTAGTGATAGTCGAACAAGGAACAAAGTACTTGAAGGAACCAGAAAAGGGAACACGTATGTCATGGACCTGGATCTAGTTCCTCGTAACAGTTTGAAATGCTTAAGTGTGATTGAGGAGGATCCATTACTATGGCACAGAAGATGCGGACATGCAAGTTTTACTGTCTTAAACAAATTAAATTCAAAGAATTTAGTTGTGGGCTTGTCTACAATGAAATATTTTATGAATGAGATTTGTGATGCATGTGCTAAAGGAAAACAGGTTAGATCCTCTTTCAAATTGAAGAAGATGGTGAGCACACAAAATCCTTTGGAATTACTTCACATGGATTTGTGTGGTCCAATAAGAACTCAAAGCAGATCAAGTAAGAAATATGTCTTTGTAATAGTTGATGATTTTTCTAGATTTACTTGGGTTATTTTTCTTCATAGCAAAGATGAAACTTTTGATGAGTTTGTTGCCTTTGCTAAAAAAGTTCAAAGAGTCAGTGATTTTAAAATTAAACATTTAAGATCTAACCATGGTAAGGAATTTGAAAACTCACAGTTTGATGAGCTTTGCAAGGAACAAGGTCTTGATCATAATTTCTCAGCACCAAGGACTCCACAACAAAATGGTGTGGTTGAAAGGAAAAATCGCACTTTGGAAGACATGGCTAGAACAATGATAATTGCTAGCGGTCTACCAAAGAACTTTTGGTCAGAAGCTGTGAATACGACTTGTTACATTATTAATCGTGCTATGATTAGACCTATTTCAAATAAAACCCCCTATAAACTTTTTAAAGGAAGAAAACCTAATATTGCTTACTTTCGTATTTTTGGCTGTAAGTGCTTTGTTCACAATAATGGAAAAGATAATCTTGGTAAGTTTGATCAAAGAAGTGATGAAGCAGTCTTTTTAGGATATGCCTTGAATAGCAAAGCATATCGTGTCTATAATAAAAGGACAATGTGTGTCGAGGAAAGCGTCCATGTTATTTTTGATGAGACTAACAGTTTGTAGGAAGAAAGTGTAGAAGAAGATTTTGAGATTGGTTTGGCACGTCCAGATGAGTCTAAAAAAGAAGACGAGGAGCAAACTGCAAATAAACAGAAGGATCCAGTTCCTGAGGAACAAGTTCCCGAGGAACAAGTTCCCGAGGAACCAGTTCCCGAGGAACCAGTTCCTCAAGAAGAAAATGAACCAGAAGGAGCTGAAGAAGAAGAAGAACAAGTTCCTGAACAAAACAACGAGATGCAAAGAGGAAGAACTAGTCAAGTCTTTGAACCAAAGCCATGGAAACACAAAAGCTCTCATCCTTTGGATCTAATAATGAGCGACATGGAAAAGGGAATACAAACTCGATCTCAGATGAGAAACTTTTGCGCGTTTCATGCTTTCCTTTCCATGTTAGAGCCCAAAAATCATGAAGAAGCCTTAGGAGACTCGAATTGGGTGACAGTTATGCAAGAAGAGTTAAACAAGTTCGAAAGGAACAAGGTATGGCATCTTGAACCTAAACTTAAGTCTCAAAAGGTAATTGGTTTAAAATGGGTCTTTAGAAATAAACTAGATGAACATGGTACAGTGGTAAGAAACAAGGCTAGATTAGTAGTAAAAAGGCTATAACCAACAGGAAGGTATAGACTTTGATGAAACCTTTGCACCTGTAGCAAGATTAGAAGCAATAAGAATTTTAATAGCTTTCGCATCATATATGGGTTTTAAGCTGTATCAGATGGACATTAAATGTGCATTCTTAAATGGATATTTGAATGAAGACGTCTATGTGGAACAGCCACCCGGTTTCGAAAATCCAAAATGTCAAAACTTTGTTTTTAAATTAGATAAAGCGCTCTATGGTCTTAAACAAGCCCCTAGATCGTGGTATGAAAGACTATCAAAATTCTTGTTGTCTAATAATTTTGTTAGAGGTAGAGTTGATAGAATCTTGTTCCTCAAGTCAAAAGGAACTGATAGATTAGTAGTTCAGGTTTACATTGATGATATTATTTTTGGAGCTACTAACGATTCTTTATGTGAAGAATTTGCGAGTCTCATGAGCAACGAGTTCGGAATGAGTATGATGGGCGAATTAAATTTCTTTCTCAGTTTGCAAATTAAGCAAACTGAAAAGGGAACCATGATCCATCAACAAAAATATGTAAAAGAGCTCTTAAAAAAATTCTAAAACAAACCATACACCTATGGGAACAGGTACAAGGTTAGATGAAGATTCAAATGGTAAGTCAGTAAACGAAAATTTTTACAGAGGTATGATTGGATCTTTACTTTATCTAACTGCGAGTAGACCTGATATAGCTTTTAGCGTAGGTGTATGTGCTCGCTTCCAATCAAATCCAAAGGAATCTCACTTAACTGCGGTTAAGAGAATTCTTAGGTATTTGAAAGGAACTGAGGACTTATGTCTTTTCTATCCTCGTAGTGATATTTTTGATCTAACAAGTTATGCAGATGCTGACTATGCAGGGGATCTTGTAAATAGAAAGAGTACATCTGGTATAGCACAATATTTGGGAAACAGTCTAGTATCCTGGAGTTCTAAGAAGCAAAATACAGTGGCTTTGTCCACAGCTGAGGTAGAATATGTAGCAGCAGCTGCATGTTGTTCTCAGGTATTATGGATTAAACAACAGGTACTTGATTTCGGAATAAAATATGAATGTGTCCCTATTTATTGTGATAATACTAGTGCTATATGTATTTCAAAAGATCCGGTGCATCACTCCAGAGTGAAGCACATACATATTAGGCATCATTTTCTAAAAGACTATGTTGAGAAAGGTTTGGTAAAAGTATTGTTTTGCGAAACTGAAAAACAAATTGCAGATATTTTTACTAAACCATTACCAAGAGAAAGATTTGAAAGCATTCGACTAGAGCTAGGAATGCTTAAAATCCATTAACTATTTCTTTGTCATAAAATAATTCTCTATGTGTTGTCAAATATATTGGTTAGGATAAACTTGCAATATAAATGTGAATTTAAAATTTCATAACAGTTTATGGATTATTTAGAACTCGCAAAGGTCTTTATAATATTCCCCTTATGGTCCAAATATTTGATAATGCTTGTATGATTAATTGATGAGCAATTTCCTTTATTAATTTCATTTGTTCTATTTAGTGGCAAAAATAATTCTTTTGCCATAATATTAATAAAAAAAAAACAAAACGTGTGTCCAGCAAATAAAAGGCAGACTCATATTTAAAATTTGAATAATGGACAAAAATAATTCTTTTGCAATGATATTAGGAAACAAAATCAATTCACTACCAATGTTCCTATATTTATGCCAAATATTCCTTCACAATCTCCAAAATAATTGACCACCCATATTCTCTCCAACTTCCCATAAAAATTGAGAAAGTTCTACACACTACCTACTCACACATCCCATCACCTTTTCACTTCCTCCTCTCTCTCCTCCAACCGTCCTTTTCTCCTATTTCATTTCTCTCTCCTTTACGCTTTCCCATATTTCACATTCTTACACTACCATTATTACTCCACTTACCGATACACCTCATTCATCCCTCCTCTACAACCGTCCCCCTCCTCTTCTCTCTCTTCATTTTTTTTTAACTTTTCAGAAAAATAAAACTACTCTCTCACTCTTTCCAATCTCTATTTTTAACTTCATCTTCTTCATCCTCTACTTTCATCTTCAACAATGGCACCCAAAAGAAAAGCTCCACTTCCAAAATCCAAATCTCCATAACCCATCTCAAAAGCTTCAAAAAGAAAACATCTCACTCCAAGTGACGATGAGGACCACCATTCGAAAACCGAGGTCCGTTCGGCTTCCTTCCAAGAATCCATCTCAAAACCCACTTCAATGGAGGTCTCAAACGAAGCAAACTCGGACATGCACGACGACGGGGATGAAGATTCGGAGCTTCCAAAAGGTACAAAACGCAAGTCCTCTTTGTTTTTAATAGGGTGTAGAGTAGATTTAACTTGGGTCAAAGATGAATGGGCTGAATTTTATAAAATAATTAAGAAACAAAAATGGGAATTCCTTGTTAATGACTGTGTGACTGATGGACTTTATGAAAATGGGATGAGTCAATTTTGCAAATCTTAAGCTCAAAAAGGAGAAATGCTTATAGGTAGAGTTAATGGTGATTTTGTTATGTTTACTGCTGGAGATGTTAGTTCATGGTTTAAGGTACCAAATGAAGGATATATGGAGTATTTTGTGGGTAAGGAAAAAGTAAACATCAAAGGAAATAAAAATGCTGCCATATTAAAATTGTTTGGTGGAAAATCCAATGCATGCTCTATAGAACAAAAACACTTTTCTCCATTTCACAAAATTATTTTCCAGTTCGTGCTTACACGTATGACACAACAAAATAGAATAAAAATTGTAATTTTTAATTTTAAATATTTATCCTACTAACTACTTACTTAACAACTTACTAAAAACACTCCTACTTAGTTTAGACTCATAAAAACACGTTTTTTTTTTTTTTTTATAAAATTAAAATAAGGTAAATTTATTACTACTAATAATAGATCACTTAAATATTATACCAAAACTAAACAAAAACCAATACTAGTGGACTTAAATAATTTCCTGCACCAAACACCAAGATTAGTATTCCAATAAAAACAAATTAACATAAAGAAAGAGTTAGGATATATTTAATAAAATATATTTACTCAAAAATTAGATACTCCTCTAATTTTGTTCCCGATAAATATATTCTACAAAATATCAAGTATATATTAAATAAAATATATTTAATACAAATTAGACACTCATCTAATTCATTCTCATAAAATATATTAAGTATAAAATAAATTTAATTTCAACTAAAATTACTTTTAGTTGATTCTCCACAAATCTATTTTATTCAACCATTGTATTATCTTATTGTCATCATCAAAACTAAGGTTCAACATTTTTGAAATTTCAAGACCCAAAAAATAATGTAAATCTCCCAAGTCTTTAATAGTAAATTCTTGATGCAAAAGTTTCTTAACTTCAGTAATTTGTTGCATAGAGGATCCTGTTATGAGCATGTAATCAACATAAACTAAAAGAATTAAAAAATCACCCTGCAAATGTCTTGTAAAAAGAGAATAGTGTTATGGTTAATTTTACCTAACCTGAATACAGGTTGAAAGCTGAGAAGCAAGTAAAGCCGAGTAGCGGAGATGCAGGTCTATATCAGAAGGATCTAGAAGAAGGGATGAGTTTAAATTTGAAGTGAAGGAACAAGTCAAAGGCCAGCTTGCATGGGGAGAGGCAGGCGTGTTGTGCTGATGTGGTATGAAGAAGTCATCACTCCACGGTCTCACGCATCCCAAGAAAATAGGAAGTTGTTCCTATTATGATGGAACGGCTAGCTTAACAATTTTTGGTAGTTAAATAAGAGAAGGGAACAGATTGTATCACAGATGATGATCATTTAAAAGCTTACGTATTAATCTAAGAAAAAAGTTCATCATATTGTTCATTCATATTTGAGCATTAGCTCACAACCATTATAACAAGAAAAAAGAAGCAATTATCATTCAATTAGTGGATTGGTAGACTCAAAGCTACCCGCAGTTTTCCCTCTGTTTCGAGGTTTCTGCGTCATCACCCTCTCGTGCCACCCCCGTTCCCATTTACTTTGATTTGCATTTCGTCATTTCTCCGTTGATACGTCACTTAAGGCACTCGATTCACATATTCGACTTATCACAATCCAGTTGTGGTTCGTACCAGCTTAGTCCCATACCTGAGTAGAGATTTCGCATAAACAATTTGGCGCCCACCGTGGGGCCATAGCTTGATTGTTCACTCGAAAAAATCCAAAAAAAAAGTAGTATACACCTACTCGCCACAAAAAGCCCAAAAATACGCATATTATTTTTATTTTTATTCTTTTTCTAAATACAGATTATGGCTCCCGAAACATCAAGCCAAGGTGCAAATGCGAAGCAGATCGAAGCAATGTCCCAAGCTCTGAAAAAAAACCCAAGAACAACTGAGAGTGGTCATCGAAGCAGCCAAAGCCAAAGATGAAACTGTAGCTTCCCTGCAAAAAGAACTAAAGTCCGTGAAGAGCAACATCCCCAAAAATAAGAAGAAATTCAGAACCGACAACATCCCCGTCCTCAATTTGGATGTCAATTCAGATGGAGAAGACGAGGAAGAAAAAACACCAGAAGACGAAGGCTATAATACACCACATGAATAAGATGATCGAGATGATCAAGAAGTCACCCTGACTGCTAGAGAAATACAGAACATAAAAAAGCAGTATAAAGAGATGAATAAAATGATGTCCAAGTCCTCTGGTTCTCACGAACACGACTTGTTCAAGAAGCAGAAATTATACTCACACAGCCCCTTCACTGCCGAGATAGTGGAAACTATACCACCAAAAAAGATCAACATACCCTCTTGGGACAACCTTTATGAAGGAACCACAGACCCCCTAAACCACGTGAACCATTATCTCCAAAAAATGATGTATCTCCCAATACCCGCCAACAAATTAGACGCAACCCTCTGCAAAACCTTCGGGGGCACCCTAGATGGACTCGCCTTGCAATGGCTTATTAACCTGAAAGCAGGATCCGTCCCAGACTTCACCACCTTAGCCACCAAATTCTACAACCAATTCTCCAGTAGAAGAGCATTGGAGAAACACTCTAGTGATCTATACCGAATCGCCCAACGTCAAGGGGAACCAACCCGAGACTACTTAGACCGCTTCAACAAGGAGATGATTAGGATACCTGATGTTGACACTTGAACCTACGTAGAAGCTTTCAGAAGAGGACTCCCTCCTACTTCCAAATTGTACCAGGAACTAACTAGGTACCCAACTACTAAATTCGAAGACGTAAGGTGAAGAGCCATGGCAGAGATTCGCTTCGAAGAAGATGAAACACCACAAGTTGGAGGACCAGAACCTAGGAAGCAGCAAAGAAGATCCTGGAGACATCAGCCCTATCCCAAAAGGGAACCAGATCAGGTAAACTCTGCTACCCCGGATCAATCAACGACTTACTACTCTATTTTGGCTGCTGCAGGTAACCCGAGCGCAACCAGAAAACATGTGGATTACCCCAGTCTATCCTCGTACCAGTTCAATACAGATGCAGAAGGCATAGTGGAAGCCCTAAGACGAGTAGGTGAGAAGGTGAGATGGCCCTAGAAAAGTAACAGACCAGACTTGGAAAAAGACAAATCAAAGTGGTGCAGCTATCACCAAGACCATGGACACGTGACCAGGGAATGCTTCCAGCTGAAGAAAGAGGTAGCTTGGTTATACAAGAAAGGAAATTTAGACCACCTGACGCAGGAAAAAGAAGCAGTGATCAACCAATCAGAAGGACCACCACCACCACCACCATCCGGGAAGGTAATCAATTCCATAATAGGAGGTTCTGATTTATGTGGGCTAACATATTCTGCAGCTAAAAGAGTAGCCAGAGAAATCGGTTTAGAGTCGAGCATAAGCAGAAGGCCTCTGCACAAAGCACATAAGAAGTTACTAGAAATGCCGGTCAGCTTCGAAGCAGAGAACCTGAAAACAACCGAGCATCATGGCTGTTTGATAATCTCGCTACATGTCAGCAACTTTCTCACCAAACGAGTCCTAGTAGATAGAGGAAGCATGGCAAACATCATCTTCATGGACGCATTGGAAGACATAGGGTTAGGAGAAGCAGATGTGGTGAAGAACACCAAGACCCTGGTAGGATT
Organism: Salicornia ramosissima; assembly: GCA_951394345.1. NCBI lineage: Eukaryota > Viridiplantae > Streptophyta > Magnoliopsida > Caryophyllales > Amaranthaceae > Salicornia > Salicornia ramosissima. The sequence continues at coordinate 25,119,078 of OX596233.1, read as the reverse complement.
TAGCGGAGAAACAAAGCATACAATTGGTGAGGTAACATTGCACACCTGGGCAGGAGGAATAAACACTTCAAACATCTTCAACGTAGTGGATTGCCTGCCAGCTTACAACATTATACTCGGTACACCATGGATATACAAGATGAAAGCGGTACCGTCAACCTTTCACCAGGTAGTGAAGTTCCCAACACCATGGGGGATTCAAGAGATCAAAGGAGAAAGAAAAGAAGCCAGAGAATGTTATAGCAGCAGCTTAAAACCAGAGAAGCAGTTAGCATTGCAATTACAGTAGAATCCAGCCCCAATCATGCCAGAAGATATGCTATTAGACTAAGTAGAGCTGGACCCCTCACAACCAGAGCACAAAGTTTTAATTGGTGCCACCCTCACTGTGCCCCAGAAAGAAGCCATAATCAATTTCTTGAAGCTGAATCCAGATTGCTTTACTTGGTCACACGAGGATATGGTCGGAATCAGTCCCGAAATTATTACTCACAAGCTGAATGTAGACCCAAGTATGAAACCAGTGAAGCAGAAAGAAGGAAATTCACACCAAAAAGGAACAAAATCATAAATGAAGAAGTAGCAAAACTCTTGGAAGCAGAAAAAATCAGGGAAGTAAAGTATCCAGAATGGTTGGCCAATGTGGTCGTTGTGGGGAAGAAGAATGGAAAGTGGAGAGTTTGAATTAATTTTACAGATTTGAACAAGTAATGCCCAAAAGACCCATTTCCACTACCCCACATTGACTCGATGGTAGACGCGACAGCAGGACATGAGATGCTGACATTCTTGGACGCATATTCGGGTTATAACCAGATATTGATGCATGCAGAGGACCAGGAGAAAACATCTTTCGTCACCGACAAAGGTATATATTGTTATAAAGTAATGCCATTTGGTTTAAAGAATGCAGGTGCAACTTACCAGAGGTTAGTGAACAAAATGTTCGAGATCCAATTGGGAGGCACAATGGAAGTTTACATCGACGACATGTTAGTGAAATCCAAGAAAGACGAGGACCACATCCAGCATTTAACCGAGACCTTCAGGATACTCAGGAAACACGACATGAAGCTGAATCTCACAAAATGCTCCTTTGGAGTCGCATCAGGGAAGTTCCTCGGGTACATAGTCACGCAGCGGGGCATTGAAGCTTGCCTCGATCAGGTAAGAGCTATTGTAAACATCAGGTCACCTGCTAACCTAAAAGAGGTACAAAAATTAACCGGTAGGGTAGCTGCATTAAACAGGTTTATATCCGAATCTTGAGATAAATGCCATTTGTTTTATAACGTTTTACGAAAAAATAAAGGTTTGAATGGACAGAGGAGCACGAAAAAGCACTCCAGGAACTTAAACACTAACTGGCATCGCCTCCTCTGCTATCCAAACCAAACCCGGGGGAAAGATTGCAGCTATACCTATCAGTTAGTGAACAAGCAGTAAGCGCGGTGTTTACCAGAGAAGCTGAGAACCAGCAACTCCCCATTTATTATGTAAGTAAAACACTCTTAGATGCTGAAACCAGGTACTCTTAATTGGAAAAATTGGTCTTAGCCCTGGTTACAACATCTAAGAAGCTGAGACATTATTTCGAGTCCCACACTGTAGCAGTAATGACCAATTACCCGATAAGAGCAGTTTTGAAAAAACCCGAACTTTTCGGAAGAATGGGTAAATGGGCCATTGCACTAAGCAGTTTAGACATCAGGTACCAGCCATGGACAGCCATAAAATCGCAAGCACTCGCAGATTTTGTGGCAGATTTCAGCCCAACCCTGGAGCCTAAAGCAGGAAGCGAAATGTTGCAATTAAACCATTTGTCTGGTCCTCAGATATGGATTTTATACGTGGATGGTTCGTCTAATTTTAGAGGAGCAGGGTTAGGGGTTGTACTAAAATCGCCACAAGGGGAGATGATAGTGCAATCCATAACCTGCGACTTCTCCTCTACTAACAACGAAGTAGAGCATGAAGCTTTGATTGCAGGAATGACATTAGCCAAAGACTTGGGAGCTACAGGATTGAACGTCTACAACGACAATTTACTGATAGTAAGTCAAATTAATTGAGAGTTTGCAATCAAAGATTCAAAGATGATCGCCTACCTAGCAATAGCCAAGCAGAAAGTAGAGAAGTTTAAACCATTTACCATTACCCAGGTACCTAGGGACCAAAATACACAAGCAGATGCACTTGCTAACTTAGGATCAGCACTCAAGAACTGCAACTTTGACAACATACCTTTAATACATTTATCAAGCCTAGCTATAACCAAACCCGGATAAGACACTCTCCCCCTAAATTCCACTTCCCAAAGTACAACCTGGTTCCAACAAATCCTCGACTACATGCAAACTCAAACATTACAACAAGACAAAATGGAGGCTAGGAGGATAAAAACAAAAGCAGCAAGTTATGAAGTACGAGAAGGCGTTCTATTCAAGTGATAATAATCTAAAGGAATTATGCAGAGATGCTTGTCAGAAGCCGAATGGCCAACCATCCTATCAGAGTTTCACGACGGTCAATGTGGATCCCATATAGCGAGAAGGACGTTAGCCAACAGAATGCTAACATATGGGTACTATTGGCCAACTATCAAAGAAGACGCCCATAGGTATGCATCTAAATGTGATAAATGCCAAAAGCACGCAGGTCTGTCGCACCAACCCACTTAATAGCTAAATCCAATCCTCACACCGTGGCCCTTCATGAGGTGGGGAATGGACATAGTAGGAAAGTTACCAGAAGCACCAGGTCAGAAAACTTAGATGCTTGTAGTAACAGATTACTTCTCTAAGTGGATAGAAGCTGCAACCTACTCTCAGGTAAGAGATAAAGAAGTTATATCATTTTTATGGAATAACATCATCTGCAGGTTTGGGATTCCATCAGAAATCATATGCGGCAATGGATCTCAGTTCATCAGTGACAAGACAAGGGACTTCTGCAAAGAATGGAACATAGACCTACATACGTCAACACCAAGATATCCCCAAGCAAATGGGCAAGCAGAGTCAAGTAACAAAGTCATCATCAACGGTATTAAGAAAAGGTTGGAAGCAAAAAAAGGAAGGTGGGTAGAAGAACCACCGAGGATACTAGGGGCCAACAGGACTACACCCAGAACTGCTACAGGCAAGCCGCCATTTTCTCTGGTATATGGCTGCGAAGCTGTATTGCTAGCAGAGGTGGTAACCTCCACAACAAGATACGAATTACTCACACCAGAGCAGAATGTAGAAGAAATAACATGCGACCTAGATACCATAGAAGACTTACGAGAAAATGCAATGATAAAGAACGTAGCATACCAAAGCATAGTGTCGAGAAGCTTCAACAAAAATATGAAGGCAAAGATGTTCCAAACCGGGGATTGGGTCCTCAGGAAGATATTTTAGAACACGCAAGAGCGGAATGCAGGAAAGCTGGGGGCAACCTGGGAAGGACCGTATCAAATAGAAAAGGTAGTAGGAAAGGGGGCGTATCGCCTAATAGATTCACAAGGTAAGCAAATACCTAGAAGCTGGAATAAATTGTACACTTGAAGAAGTATCACTTCTAAAAGTGTACTGCAGTGGGCAACTACCCCCAGCTAATCAGGTACGCTAATTATATAAAATAAGTTCCTAAATTTCTTTTTCAAAATCACATACTGACTTAAGCATCGGAGGGCCGTTGGTAGCAACACCAACGGTCGTTCCTAACCAGTTTTATGTTGCAGAAGTACGCAAGTGGGAATCACATAAGGTCATCAGCTTCCAAGGTACTCGGGTTAACAGTTTACAATGTTATCAAGTATACGGGATATCAGGTTATGTTTAACTCCTAAAACAGCTATGTGGACTTTATGTATCATTTCTAATTTTCTTTTTCAAGGATCATTACTGACTTAAGCATCGGAGGGCCGTTAGTGGAAACACCAACGGTCGCCCCTAAACTATTTTTGGATGCAGACACACGCAAGAATCAACAAAGGCGTACACATAATATCAAAAGAAAGTTGTAAAAGCAAGCAAGAAAGGCGAGTAAGAAGCAAAGATGGAAAAGCGAAGACTAACTCACAATAAAAAGAAAACACCCATATTGTCAGGTACATACTACGACACATTGGCCCCTTAGCCAACGGTAAAAAGAGAATTTAAGTAACCAGATTGTTTAAACTAGGCACAACAAAAGCAAATCATAGAAATAATTGTTCAAGTAATTAAAAGATCCATAAAAACTAAACCTCCACGTTGTCACCCACGTCCTCGTTCCCCCTCCTGCTCGATCCATCTCCAACCTCGGCATCCCCGGTAACTGAAGGAGCTGGCCCCAGATCAGACAAAGATCCCATTTGAAGGTACGCATCAATATACCCCCTGAATTGGGACTCGGGCAACTTTTGGATGAGGAACTGATGTGAAATCTGAGCCCTCACAAACACTGTGACTTCAGCTTCCAGGTCCTTGCATTCCTCTTGGGCCTCCGCCTTCAGCCTCCGCTCCTCAGCTAGTTCCTTCTTTAGCTCCTCTACTTACTGAACGAGCTCTTCCTCTCCCTTTCCCGCTTCCTGGGTGAGCCTCTCCTCTAGCGTCTTCAGCTCCGCTACCTTCTCTTCCTCAGCTTTGCTGACGATGGTCTGGAGCTCATTCAGATGCAGGTTCGTCTTGACCTGAGCGTCCGCCAGGCTCCTGAGGCGTTTGGTCATAACCAGTTCATTTGCAGACCCTGCAAGGGGCGCCAATATAGCACATTAAAAGGACACGATCCAGATAAAACTAAAAGGGCACGAAAACCCAACATGCAAGTAAAAAAGTAAGTGATAATAATAACGAAGTAACTGAAGAAGGTGGCCCACAGTTCGAGCAGCCTAGACCTCTGAATCATAAGAGTCCAGGGGCTGTCCAGCCTCTTCTCAGCATAAGAGAAGAGAAGTTGGGAAGCAGTAGGCATAATCCCATGGTCCACCCCATGGTGAGATAGGAAGTGAAACGGGATACCTGAGAAGCCAGGATCCGGAGATTTGGGGACATGAGGAGCAAGGTTGAGAGGAAGATCCACTATCACCACGTCCTCAGACTTAGTCTTCTTGGTAGGGGACTCCGCACCCGACTCAGTACCACGTAAAGTATTTCCGTTAGTACTTGAAGTGGTGGCTCTGCCCCTCTTCCTTCTCATACGTTGGGTCCTCTTCAAAGTCTCCTCCTCTGAACCCGAAATGCCACGAGGCGCTGTAAAAGTCGTAACCTTAAGATGCGAACTAGAGTAGCAGGTAACATGTAAATAGAAAAAAAAATAATAAATGCGATCTAAACATACCCATAGCAGCAGAAGAGCCAGGAAGCAGGTTGTAGTAAGGGGGAGGATATGCCCTGGAAAACGTTCTCCGGCTTCGAGATATTTTCAGAAACTGGGCCACACGCTCTCTTGGGGGTTCAGACTCCGGGACCGAGATATCAAGATCTACAACATGCAAAAACAAGTAAGAAAACATGTTGGTTAATACTTTTAGGAGAAAGTAGAAGAAATAAAACGTGTTAGTTATACCTCCATAATTCCATCCACCACGGAGCCAGTCCCCCGCATCTCCCAGACTCGATTTAGCCACAAAAATGCGAGTAGGTGAAATCCGGAGCCCTTTTTACCCCATAAACTGACATTAAGTCTTCATAAGTAAACGCTTCCTCCCAGTTCATTGTTAAGTGCTCAATTAGTGCCAAAATTCTCCATACCTGCGACCCCAGTTGACCCGGGTGCACATCACAATTGGATAGCACGGCTTGGGTTAAGGGTGAGAATGGGAACTTGTGCCCTAAATCGAAGGTGTACGTGTAGAAAACACAGGTGTCTAAATCAACTAATTCAGGTTTGTGCTCAGCTTGAGGTGCGACCAAGATGGCCTCGTGCGAAAAATTGGCCATCTCTCTTATATCACTCAAGTCACTTTCTTGTACTTTACTCATATAGTGTTCTTTGGCTTTACCCATTTCCCAAGAATTCGAATTACCTAGAGTTAGAATTTTGAAAAACTGAAACAATCAACCCAAGACCCCCCAATTGCAAACCAGAATTCCCAAAATAAACCACCCAAAAGAAAAAGAAGATAGAATTACTAAGTGATAGACCAAGTTAGAACCAAGAAATTAAAGAAATAAAAGCAAAAGAGAGAGTAATTACCTGAGGGAACGATAACAGAAATCGCCTGAGGGAGAAGAGTAGAAACTGCCGAGCAGAGAGAATTGTAAAAGGGATGTTGAAGAGAAAAGTTAGAGAATGTGAAAGTAAGTTTGAAATAAAGTGGCAGAAGGTTGGAGGTAGCATGCAAAATGACGATTGGGGAGAGAGTTAATTGCATGCAAAAATCATCCCCCATTAACCGTGTGGCAAGCGTCCCACTAGAAGGAAGAGGGAAGTTAATTTTGAATTAATTTGAATTATTTTGAATCATGTTGAATTATTCCAAGTTTGATTGAGTTATTTTAAACGGTTTTAAAGCTGAATTGCTGGTTAATTATCTTTTGTCACCTGGTTAGTAAAATTGTGAATATTTTCGGCTTAGACCGCCCGTTCTTAAATAAAACTTGCAGGTTGCATCATACAGGATTCCCAACCAACGATTTGGGGGCAAAATGTTATGGTCAATTTTACCTAACCCGAATACAGGTTGAAAGATGAGAAGCAAGTAAAGCCGAGTAACGGAGATGCAGGTCTACATCAGAAGAATCTAGAAGAAGGGATGAGTTTAAATTTGAAGTGAAGGAACAAGTCAAAGGCCAGCTTGCATGGGGAGAGGCAGGCGTGTTGTGCTGATGTGGCATGAAGAAGTCATCACTCCATGGTCTCACGCATCCCAAGAAAATAGGAAGTTGTTCCTATTATGATGGAACGGCTAGCTTAACAATTTTTGGTAGTTAAATAAGAGAAGGGAACCGATTGTATCATAGATGATGATCATTTAAAAGCTTACGTATTAATCTAAGAAAAACGTTCATCATATTGTTCATTCATATTCGAGCATTAGCTCACAAGCATTGTAACCAGAAAAAAGAAGCATTTATCATTCAACTAGTGGATTGGTAGACTCAAAGCTACCCGCAGTTTCCCTCTGTTTCGAGGTTTCTGCGTCATCACCCTCTCGTATCACCCTCATTCCCATTTAATTTGATTTGCATTTCGTCATTTCTCTGTTGATACGTCACTTACGGCACTCGATTCACATATTCGACTTATCACAATCCAGCTGTGGTTCGTACCAGCTTAGTCCCATACCCGAGTAGGGATTTCGTATAAACAAATAGTCCTGTTTAGATTGCATAAAACCCAAAGAAATCGAAAAATTTGTAAGCTCCTTGTTCCATTATCTTGAGGCTTGTTTTAAGCCATATAGACTCTTCCTTAAAAGACATACCTGGCCTTGATTAGCCTTAGAATAATCAGGAGGAGGTTTCATGTAAACCTCTTCATCCAAAAAACCATGAAGAAAAGCACTATTAATGTCCAATTGGCATAAAGACCATTGTTTGATAGCAGCCATAGTAAGAATGATTCTGACAGTAGCTAATTTAGCTACTGGACTAAAGGTTTCTTCATAATCTAGACCAAAAACTTGTTGATAACCTGTTGCCACCAACCTAGCTTTAAGTCTTTCTATCGAACCATCTGAATTATAGTTACCCTTATCAACCCATTTTGAACCTATGGCCTTTTTACCTTGAGGAAGAATGGTTATATCCCATGTATGGTCCTCTTCAAGAGCTTGAAGCTCTTTATGCACAGCCTAAACCCAGGCAGGATCATATTTAGCTTGATTGTAGTTTGTAGGCTCAATAATTTTGTGAGAAGTTTGAGCAAGAGTATTAACTGAAAAAGAAAGAGACAGAGAACTAGCAGGATCCTCATCCTCAGAGTTTATTCTGTGAGGTTTATATGGGACATCAAAATAATTCAAATAAGCAGGAGTTTTGATATGCCTAGAGGATTGTCTAGAAACTGAATTATTATCTGTGCTTTGAACAGGTTCATATGTAGCTTCAAGTGAGAATATAAATTTGTGCTGCTATTATCAAAAGAATTTTCTGAATTATTAAAATTTTGAGGAATATAAGTACCCTGTGAATGCTGAACAGAATCAGGGGTATGTTCTGTATGTTCAGAACCAGAATGCTTAGGTGCATTATCATAGGGAAGTAAACCAGAATTAACAGAAGGGTTTTGTTCAAATTGATCATGATGAGGAATGTTATTTTGAGATAAAATTGGAGCAATATGAGAATTAGTAGCATTTTCCGAGTATTGAAATTCAGAATTGGGAGTAGAAGATGAGTGTTGAAATGGGAAAATAGACTCAAAGAAAAAAACATCTCTAGATAAAAAAAAAAATTCTTGGAGTTTAAATCCATAACTTTATATCCCTTGCTACCATAGGGATATCCCAAAAAAATACATTTAGTAGCTCTAGCATCAAATTTGTCCTTGTTTATATCTTTATTATTAGCAAAACACAAACAACCAAATACTCTAAGTTCATTATAGTTAGGAGGTTCACAAAACAACATTGCATGAGTTTTCCAATTTAATATGGGAGTAGGTAACTTATTTATAATATTGGTTGCAGCTAAAATATAATGACCCCAGAAATGTTTAGGCAAAGATGCTTGAAATCTTAAGGCCCTTGCTACTTCAAGAAGGTGTTTATGTTTTCTATCAACCCTGCCATTTTGTTGGGGAAGACCAGGCAAGCTTTTTTGATGAATTATGCCATTGGAAGAGAACAAGCTTAAACATTATTGATTAATGATTTTTGTTCCATTATCAGTTCTAAAACACTTAATGGAGGTGGAAAATTGATTTTTAACATAAGCTAAGAAGTTTGAGACAATAGTAAATATTTGAGTCTTGTTGTGAATTAGATATGTCCAAGTAGTTCTGGTGTTATCATCCACAATAGTATAAAAATATGAGGCACCATTAATAGCCTTAATTTTATATGGACCCCAAAGATCCATATGTACTAATTCAAAGGGTTTATTGGCTTTATGTAAACTCCTAGCAAAAGGTTGTTTGTGATTTTTAGCTAAAATACAAATAGAACAAGGCAACTTAAATTTTTTAGAGCAATCAAAATGAGATATATGTTTACTTTTAAAAAGGGAAGCATGCCCCAATCTAGCATGGAAAATCTCTAAAGAACTTAAATTGGAAGTTGTAGTAAGTACTTGAGAATAAGGGTTGTCCAAAGATTTATCAAAGATGTTCATGATGTACAATCCTCCTGATCTTCTCCCAATAGCAAATAACTTGGTATTGTTAGAAGCAAAAAGATAACATTTGTTGAGGCTGAACTTCACAATAATCCCATGTTGATCAGCTAGCTTTCCAATTGAGATCAGATTGTTAGTGAATTCCTTCACCGGCATTACTTCTTCAAAAACAACCCCTGGACATAATAGAACTTGTCCAACTTTATGAACCATCCTATTTGATCCATCAGGCAGGTGTATGGTGACAGGTTTAGGAAGAGGTTTAATGTTGATGAGTAAACTTTCATCAAAAGTGATATGATCTATAGCTCCAGAATCTATTATCCATCTTGTGGAATCATTCTTATGCAAGAATTAGCTTGTGTCACACCCACAAAAGATGTAAACAATGATTTGTTAGGTTCTTTCTTAGGTATGGTCAAAGAACCAGAATTAGAATTGTTTTGTATGGTTTTAATGACTTCTTGGTATATGGAGTTGGCCATTTTTGTTTCAACTATAGAAAGTCTTGAAGGTCCTGCAAGGTCAAGAGGGGTTTCTTGATCACTATCATCACCTTGCTGAACTATGTTGGCTGATTTCTTAGTGTTTTGTGGGTTAATGTTACCTTTGCTATTCTGCATAGTCAAGTACCAATCAGGAGACCCTACTAATTTGAAACATTGATCCTTAGTATGCCCTTTAATCTTTCAATGCTCACAAAACCTATCAGCTTTTTCTTTCTTATAATCCCTTCTATTAAAGGTTCTATCTCCTTTATTATTGAAAATTTTAATGGGTTTTTGTATGGCCATGGCAACAGATTTAGAAGAAACATCAGATTAAATAACTTCTTTTTGTTTCTCTACTTGACTCACTAGACAATAGGCTTTACTTAGGCTAGGTAATGGTTCCATTGTTAACACATTTGTGGCTGCATTTTCATAAACTTGATTCAGCCCAAGCAAGAATTGATGTAATTTCTCCTCATCTTCAAAATTAAAAAGTCTTTTCAAGAAATTACATGTGCAAGATTTAAGAGCACCACAAGTACAAGTGGGCATACGTCTAAGACTTTGTAATTCATCCCATAGCTTCTTCATTTTAGTGTAATATGAAACTGAAGTTATTTTCTTGTTTTAAAGCAGCAATTTCTTTCTTCAATTGGTAAATCAAAGGTCCATTGTAGTGTGCATATCTTTCATTTATCTAAGACCAAATTTCAGTAGCATACTCCATACAAGCATAATCTTCAGCAAGTTCAGGTACCATTGAAAGCAAAAGCCATTCAACAACAAGAAAATTACATCTCTCCCAAGCTAAGTGATTATTATCAATAGAAGGTGGTTGAGGTAAGGTTCCATTAAGAAACCCCAATTTATTTTTTGACCCTAATGCTCTCCTAATTACTCGACTGATGAATTACCTGAATTATCTGCACCGCTGATGAAGTACGGATCGTTATATGGATTGGGAGTAGAAGAAGATACGAAAATTGGTTTATCCACTAAAGTAACCTCTTCCTCCGCCATTGATGAAGATTCCCAAAAGCTTCGACAATACAAAAATTAATGAAATCAAATGTCAAAATTATGAGTGAGAAGAAGAAGAAGATCAAAAATCATTCATAAAGAGCGATCTAGCTCTGATACCATATGGGAATTGATAAAAAATTGAAGAAGGAAATCAAGAAAATGGCATGCAAAACTCAAAGTAGATACAGAGCAAGAAAGGGGAGAAAAAAGAAGGAAAAGAGTTTGTTATTATTGTAGACTAAAATGTCTCATTATCATCACTCACAGAAAGTAAAAAAAGAGTATTTATAAAAAATACAACTAAAAACAAAATAAAATGTACTAACCCCATTTTATTTTAACTAACGAACTATCTTATTTCACCTTTATAGTATATATATTTAAAATTGTGCCAAAATTAATTACTTTATACTCTTTTTAAAATATTGTCATTCATTTAAAAATAAAATTGTCATTCGCATCCTCAAAGGCTCCAACCAATCTATAATCTATCTATAATCTATAATATATACCAAAACAAAATATGCTTATATCACTTATTGCCACATGTCAAGCTCTCATTAAAAGCATTTCCCTCCAAAATACATAATGATATCATTTTTTTTCATTAATAATTAATGCTCTTAATTTTGAAAACCAAATAATAAATGTTCCTCTCAAATTCAAAGAAATCATAAATACACCTTTTTTCCAAATAAAAAAGTAAAAATTCTTATTAAAAACAAAAGTGCAATACAATCACTTCATTTTTTTGTTTTACTTTTTTTTTTTGCAATTTATAACATTTAAATTTTTACGTTGATTAAATTGCAAAAATATGATTGTTTTTCAATGACTATGTCATGAATTTTGACTACTTTAGTTGGTTCTAAAAAAATATATAAATGGTGCAACGTATTAGACTAAATCAATTGTTTAATATATGAAGTAATAATGCATTAATAAAAAATACAATAGAGAAAATTATAATCTATAATCTATCTCTATTATATAAGCCAAGGGGGGGAGCCATGGTGTCCCCCTAGAAAAGACTTTATTACCCTCTAAACATTTCCAAAAAATAAATTAGCATCACTCTTAACTATTATGGAAAGTTATTTCAATTTTTGAAATTTTAACATAAAAATATTATAAAATATAAATTTCGTAACAATAAAATAAAACTACCCAAATTTATATTTTTAAATTCTCTAGAAGTAGATATCCATATTGATATAATTTGTCACATAAAAATTTTACATTTCAATTATTGTAGAAATTTAATAGCCACTAGAATATAGTATGTTAGATACATATAAAAATCATAGCACGCAAAGCGTGCATGCAAGGCTAGTAATAATAATATATACTAAAATAAAACATGCTTACATCACTTATTGCCACATGTCAAGCTCTCATAAAAAAACTTCCCTTCAAAATACATAATGATATCATTTTTTTCATTAATAATTAATGCTCTTGATTTTGAAAACCAAATAATAAATGTTCCTCTCAAAATTCTTATTAAAAACAAAAATGCAATACAATCACTTCATTTTTTGTTTTACTCTTTTTTTTTTGCAATTTATAGCGTTTGAATTTTTACCTTGATTAAATTGCAAAAATATGATTATTTTTCAACGAATATGACATGAAAATTGACTACTTTAGTTTTTTCTAAAAAAATATATAAATGGTGCAACGTATTAGACTAAATCATCTATAATCTATACTAAAATAAAACATGCTTACATCACTTATTGTCACATGTCAAGCTCTCATAAAAAAATTTCCCTCCAAAATACATAATGATATTTTTTTTTTCATTAATAATTAATGCTCTTAATTTTCAAAACCAAATAATAAATGTTCAACTCAAAATTCAAAGAAATCATAAATACACTTTTTTTCCAAATAAAAAATAAAAATTCTTATTAAAACAAAAGTGCAATATAATCACTTCATTTTTGTTTTACTTTTTTTTCGTAATTTATAGCATTTGAATTTTTACCTTGATTAAATTGCAACAATAGATTGTTTTTCAACGACTATGACATGAAAATTGACTACTTTAGTTGGTTCTAAAAAAATATATAAATGGTGCAACGTATTAGACTAAATCATCTATAATCTATAATATATAATCTATATAATATATATACTAAAACAAAACATGCTTACATCACTTATTGCCACATGTCAAGCTCTCATAAAAAAATTTCCCTCCAAAATACATAATGATATCATTTTTTTCATTAATAATTAATGCTCTTAGTTTTGAAAACCAAATAATTAATAAATGTTCCTCTCAAAATTCAAAGAAATCATAAATACACCTTTTTTTCCAAATATAAAATAAAAATTCTTATGAAAAACAAAAGTGCAATACAATTACATCATTTTTTGTTTTACTTTTTTTTTGCAATTTATAATATTTGAATTTTTACCTTGATTAAATTGCAAAAATATGATTGTTTTTCAACGACTATGACATGAAACTTGAGTTGGTTTTAGAATAATATATAAATGGTGCAACGTATTAGACTAAATCAATTGTTTAATATATGAAGTAATAATTCATTAATAAAAAATACAATAGAGAAAATTATAATTAGCCAACTATAGGCATATTGGGGGTATACAATTCATATAATAGTAATCCAATTTGGCGCTTTCGAGTATTGGCATTGTTATTGTCTCAAAAGTGATAGAATAAAAAATATTTTAACAAAACCTCATAGCCTCTTGGGAGTACATGATTTTATGGCTATATATGGTTCCTAGGAATTATAACTACATTTTTTTCCCGCAAAATACTTTTAAAAAAGATATTAAATGGAAACACTACAAGAAAAACCATTTATTGCAACGACGAAAGTTGTTGCGAAAAGCCAAAAGTTGTTGCAATAAATGGTTTTTGCAACGACTTTTGTCATTGCAAGGTCGTTGCAGGTAAAGCCGTAGCGAAAGCTTTTGCACTGACTTTTTTCTTTGCAAAAAATTAAACATACTGCAACGACTTCAGCCGTTACCAAACAAATGTCGTTACAAATCCTGTGTTTTATTCACCAAAAATAAGGTTATCTTTTGCAACAACTAAAGTCGTTGCAATATATTATTCCTAGTATGGCAACAACAAAAGTCGTTGCAAAAACCATATATATTGCAACGACTTTCTTCGTTGCAATACAATTATTTTTTGGCAACAACTAAAGTCGTTGCAATATATGTGTTTGCTTAATTTTTTACAACGACAATGTAGTTGCAAAAGAATAGTTGTTTATTTTTTTGCAACGACATTGTCGTTGCAAAAGAATAGTTGCTGATTTATTTTGTTTGGGTCAAATGAATATATGCCAATATACTGATAATTTCTGTTGAGTTGATCATGATACTGAATTTTTATAACAATACAAACTGTATATAATATATTTAGTTGAATGTTTCATTACAAAATAGAATAGAAGTTTTTTACTTACATCACTACACAAAATATGCATCATTAGGTACATGATACTTATAATTCTAATAACAAAAACATAAACAATGCTAATACCAAAAGGAAGTGGATATCATAGTTTTTGCTTGAATCATTGCACCGTTGTTGTAAGTTTATCTATTCTGACTACCTGCAATATATTAAAATTTAATCATGATAAAACAAAAACCAATATTAGTATGTAATTATTATAGGAAAAATTAACTTAAATAATAACAAATATTAACCAACTTCTCATTTTAATCCCAACAACATTTTCATTAAAAAAAACCTAAATTATCAACAAACTCTTATCATATTAGTCTTAATTATTTGGTAACCTCTTAAAAAGGTTTAAAAAATGTTAATCTTTACAACCAAAGGGTGAGTACAAATTTCGGCAGAGCTTACTTTGTAATTTGGACTACAACCCATTGGAGAAGGTTTCAAAACCTATGTGCAATAATTCAAAATATACAGCATTTTATATGACACCACAAACAACAACAAATCACAACTACTACGACTATCCACAAGCTTTTACAAAGCCACAAGGAAACCGCCAAATACTCAATCACAAATAAGAGAGTGTAATTAAAAAAAAAAACACAAAGAAATGCTTATCATATTAGTCTTTGGTTATTTGGTCACCTCTTAAAAAGGTGAACAAAAACATATTGACCTTTAAATTAAAAGAAAAAGTACAAATTTCTACGGAGTTTCCTTTGAATTTTAGAATACTCCCCATTAAAGAATGAAGGTTTCAAAGTCTTTGTTCAATGGTTCAAAATATACAACCGTTCACAGGCCACTACAAACAACCAACAAACACCCTCATTCACAACTACTCCAAGTTTACAACTAACCACAAAGCCACAAAGAAACCGCCAAACGCTCAATCACAAATAAAACAAAACCAAAGTAGTTCTACACTGTGAGCACATATAAGAGTGAGTGTGCGTGAGACTATAAAGGGAGAAGGGATAAGGTGAGAGCAAGTTACCTTCATTCAAACCTTCTATGTTTCCTTGATCACCCTCATCAATATGGTGATTGTTTTGCACCTCTCTAGTATTGGATTTCAAGCTTCATTCACTTCAATAGCTTAAGTAATCCTTCTAGATACCTTACTCATTTTGTCTTACCAAGTACACCCAATGTCCCAATATCATATATTTATGCAGTGTAAGTTATGAACCCAACAAAAGAATAAAACAACGCTTAATTAATTAGTATAGGGGGCATCATACCTTCATTCCTTGCAGTGACAAGACCTCCAAATTCACCATCATTCTGTACATTATTTTCATCTTAGTGTGAAGCATTTATGACATGCTCAACATTATTGTTGTGACCATTCAATGTAGGAGACTCGTTTTCTTTATCTGGAGTAAAGGTTATACGTTGACTCCTCAAATCTATAATATGACAATGAAATTTATAGTAGCAAATACAAGGCTCAATATAATAATGTCCATAAAAATGAAAAAATAAAGGGTTTTTCTATATAGTACCCCTGTGGTATAACGTTTTCTACGATGTACCCCTTCAAAATGAGACTTCTACATAGTACCCCTGAGGAACTGTTGTTCACCACGTAATACCCCTTATAAATTATTAATTACGTAATTAACACACTAAATATGATTATTAGTGCACTAACCTTCATGATTAATATAAACAACTGCTAATTATTACTATTTTTAAAAAAATTTGTAGTTTTTTTTTTTTTATTGTTTTTTTTGGTAATTCTTTGATAATAATTAGTCATAATTAGTAATAATTTATAGCAAATTAGATTAATTATGACGGTTAATGCACTAATAATCAAGTTTAGATTGTTAATTACGTAATTAATAATTTAGAGGGTACTAAGTGGTGAATAGTAGTTTCTTAGGGGTACCATGTAGAAGTCCCTATTTGGAGGGGTACATAGTAGAAAACGCTATACCACAGGGGCATTACATAGAAAAACCCAAAAATAAATAAACACATAAACATCTTTAACAAGCATTGAAATATTAAGTCATTAAAATTGTCACCATTCCGTGTTGGACGGTTAAATTTAGTGTAAATGTCTATTATGTATCTAGAGCAGAATGCTAAGTGTATCACCAAATGCACCATGACATCAGGTGGGAAAACCATTTCTAGCTTCCACAATGCGTAAGGATTTTTTTTCAAGGATTTCAAGTTGCCTAACAGTTAAGTTTCTAGAGAACAAGTCTCTGAATAAGAAACTACTTGAATCAAGTGTGTTATTATGTTACTCATGTCATTACTTAAAAATTCCGTTAGGTTGTGAATATATAATTTCAAATGAGTTCAACAATATTATATGAATATATAAGTTCAAAAAAACCTAACTACCACGAATTATAAGTTCAGTAAAACAATATTAATCTCAATATAAAAACATAGCATAATTAGGCAGGAAAAAATGGAGTATTGTTTCAGATTAAAAAAAAAGGAACAAAACTAATAAGTACTAAAAGAGAGAAGTCAGACATTTCAAAAAAGCATGAGTATAATTTTAGCATATAAAAAAATATAAACACATATAATTTCAGCAAATCATATAGCATTTAAGCACATAATTTCAACATATAAACACATATAACTTCAGCATATAAACCCATAATTTCAGCATATGAACCCATATTTTCAGCATATGAACCCATATTTTCAGCATATAAATATAAACACATATAATTTAAGCATATCATACAATTATAAACACATGTATAACACAAATATAGCACAATGATGCAGCATAATATAGCACAAAGAGTAGTAGAGTAGATAAGCATAAACAATGCATATTCAGGTCATCATACTCATTGAACAACCACATATAACAAGCAACCAGTACAATTACGCAACTTTTGCGACAAAAAAAAAAAGAGATAGCAAAAAACTACATCACCTTCTTCCCAGCCTCAATAACACTTCCATATACGTTAGTTAGGTTCTCTTCAAAGCTTATTTCACCCATTTCAGTTAACTTGCTTTCATAATACTTGAGAGTAACCAAAAAGCCATATCTCCTTATACACATTTTTTGATGAGGAATTTAATTGCAAATATTAACTTCCTTGGTTTTAGGCTATAGCACATAGCTAACTCAGATATTATTCGAATAGTATACGGGTAGATAGACAAATATAAGTTATATCTTTAGAGTGGTACATAAGAGCCCTAGGCTAAAGCCACCACCTAACATTGCTTATATGAAGTTATGAACCAACCTAATGAAGGGACCCACTTTACCCTTCCTCCCACTAAATTGAGAACAAGAACAAGAAAAGTAAAGTAATATACTTATTGTTTAGTAAGATAACAAGTATTCAAATAAAAAGAGCTATATAGCATAGCGCCATAGCTGCATCATGTACAAACCTCAAAACCTTGTCATTACTCTCCAGATATCCAGCATCATAAAGACATAAATCAAGAAACACCATCGGATATTTCAATGGAACAGGGAAACCAAAATATGAATTTTGAAGCAAAGGTCTACGTCCTATTATACAAAGAGTCAAACCATGCCTAAGCATTGCAGAGACTATACCATATCCCATAAGACCATAATGTCGTCGTTAATTTGAACCATACAGAGTTACTTTGGAAATATCAACCTCTATGTTTTGCTGCAATTACACAAAAGGATACCGTGCAGGGTAATATTTTCTATTATACCCTTGGCAAAAGGAGCTCTCCTTCAAGTTTCTCAAATTTTAACAACCCATGATATTTAAAATAATTAGCACAATTAAATGTCAAGAATGAACCCATATTTTCAGCATATGAACCCATATTTTCAGCATATAAACCCATAATTTTAGCATATAATTTCAACATATAAACACATATAATTTCAGCATATCATACAATTATAAACACATGTATAACACAAATATAAAAAACAAAAAATCAACAAACACGAGACAAGAACTGAATTTTGCAACTTAAAAACACAATCAATCAAGCTGAATTTTGCACATCAAAACTGAATAACATATATATATATACCATGAATTCGCAACTCAAAATTGAATCCCAAATTAGGGCTTGGTTTTGTTGGATTTTCAATTGAATTTCGAAAATCATGGTTTAGGACTGGTGGTGGGGCTGAAGCGCCGCTGAGTAGGGTGGTGGGGCTGGTGCAACACCGAGCAGGTGGTGGGGCCGTGCGTTGTCGAGCAGGAGTACCGTGGTGGAGTTGGTTCGTGTTGGAGCAAGGTGGTAGGGCTGATGCGTCGCTAAGTAGGGAGGTGGGGTTGGTGTGATGACGAGCACGGTGGTGGGGCTGGTGCGTCGCCGAGTAGGGGTGCCGTGGTGGAGCTAGTGTTTGTTGTCTTTATATGAGGAGAAGATAATTTTGGAGGTTATGAGGGTTATGTGAGGAGAAGAGGGTGAATTTTTTTTTAGGGCCTAACTGAATGGAGTAAATGTTATCTTTATTTTTAATTTTTTTGCATTAATGGATTTAGCAACGAACTTTTGATTCTTTAAGCTTTGACAATATTTCGCAACGACATTAGTTGTTGCAAAAACTGATAATATTTTATTGCAATGACTTTTGTTGTTGCAAAACATAAGTCTCTTTTTCAAGAAGTCCCGCTCAATATTTCAGTAGGAGGGAAATGAAAATTTAATAAATATATTGCAACAGGTATTGCAACGACTAGTTATTGTCGTTGCTAAAACATTGTATTGCAATAATAAAAATTAGATCGTTGCAAAAACTTGTTGCAATAAATGGTTTTTCTTGTAGTGAAAGATGTAGTAGTTAATTTAAATTACATTTTTTTGGGCAATTTACAGGGATTTGAAGGCTTTAAACTTTACATTAATCAAAATTGTGAACTTATGATTGTTTTTCATCGCTTAAAAATTGGTTGACTACTTCGAGTGACTATTTCTTCGACACTACTTTAATTTGTCGTAAATTGCAATATTTCCTTACAAATCTATATAAATCGTGTAACGTACAAGGCTTTGTTTTTTTTTTTTTATGGATTAATACTGCATTAATAGAAAATGAAGTAGTGAAAATTAGTTACCAACTACTTTAATTTGTTTTAAATTGAAATATTTCCTTAAAAAAATTATATAAATCGTGCAACGCACAGGGATCCATTTGTTTATTTTATGGATTAATACTTTATTAATAGAAATTGATGTAGTGAAAATTAGAATCCAACTCTTGACTTCTTAGGGATATACAATTTATATAATAACAATCCAATTTAGCGCTTTCGAATATATTCATTATTATTGTCTCAATAATGATAAATTTTTTAAAAATTATTCAAAAAAAATCTCTTGGGGCTATATGATTTTTTTGTTAAAATTAAAAAATAGAAATTATAATTTGAAAATATTTTTTAACAAAAAAAAAATCATTATATAAATGAATGGAATAAATAAAAATTAATAGTAAATTATGATACATTTAAATATTAATAAAAAATTACCAATATAAATTACATTTACTAATTAGTTACTTTGTGAAAACCATGCATCGCACGGGTGCTGACCTAATTAATCGACTAAATCCTCACCATTCAAGTGATTAAATAAATTATATTCACAGATTAGGAAAACTGAGAATTGGGTGAGGAAAGAAGTTGAGAGCAAAATTAAGTTAAATACAGAAGTTGACGATGAAAAAGTTTGATTTCAAAAAAACACATACTTTTTATTATTTTATTTTGTCTATTAATTTTTTTTAAGAAAAATTCATATAAATAATCCCAACTATTGGACGTCTTCCAATATTAATCGCAACTATTAGTTATTACAGTATAATTCAAACTTTGGGGGTTGTTTTATGATATTAGTCCATTGACTTAGTTAAATTATTGTAATCGGTCACCAATTCATAAAGTATTCGTTATCTTTCCTCTTTCCCTATTTATTGTACTTGACTATACCTTCCTCCCTTTCTACGAAGTAAATAGGAGACGGTCAAAAGTTAGTATGGACTAATATCATAAAACTACCCCCATAGTTTGGATTATAGTGTAATAACCTATAGTTGAGATTAATATTGGAAGACCTCCAATAGTTGGGATTATTCATATAATTTTTCCTGTTTTTTATTATTATTTCCATTAGTATACCTGGGAATTTTCAGATTCCCAGTGGTATACTTAAGTTTTAAAAAATTCTATTCGTATGCCTAAATAATTAATGGAATTGAATAACCACTTTTAAAGGCTGTTTAAGAACATAAAAAATCATTAATTCAACCATAAACATACTTAGGTTAACTATAGTTAGTTTTTTTTTTTTAATTTGGGTAACCGCAGTTGGGTAAATATAAAGAAAAATCCGAAATAGAGGTTGTCAATATCCTAAAACAACCTTTAAAAGTGGTTATTAAATTCCATTAATAAGTAGGTATACCACTGAGATTTTTTAAAACTTATGTATACCAATGGGAATATGCGAATTCCCAGGTATACCAATGGGAATAATCCATTTTTTAACATAAAAAAAAATTCAAAGAGGTGGCCCCATCACTCATCTTGCTACTCCTTAACGACCCATTTCTACTCCTCAAGTGGTTGATTATCTTTAAACTACTGGATATGACATAAGTATTTTGGTGAACTAAAAATAAATATATATCTAACTTAAAAGAAAGAAAAAAGAAAAGCAAAGAATGAGTTATACACTTATACCCCTACTAAATCATAATCTTCCATCCATGACTGCCAAAATCATTTCCCTTATTTATGGGGAGTGTAACTTTGTTACTGGTTACTGATAGAATACTAATTGTTGTCACATTGATTGATATGAAACCAGGAATAATATTTGTTGTATTTTGACACTTTGCATAGTTTAATCATTTAGACGTCTAATAATTATTACTGATCTCAATCTTAGTATGATAGAAATAACAGTATAATCCACTTCAATACTTTTTAAATCTTTCTAATTAACGTAATTTTGTATTGAAGGAAGATTTGAAAAGAATGTTCTAAAAAAAAATGTTTTGTTTTATTTGTTGTTTTTATTTGTTTTGCCTTGTTTTGTTGCTGCCAGTGTATTTTGGGCCATGTGCTCCTTGGGCCATGTGCTTTACTAAATCTCACGTGCCCTTTCCCTAGGTAGATGTCCTAGGTTAATTTTGGTAGGCTTATATAAATGGTGCTGAGGTAGAGATGAGTAGAGCAGTCAGAATTCAAAGTGGTGTACCCACCAAATACTGGGCTAACTGTGTTCAAAGTGCAGCCTACATTGCAAACAGAATACCCACTGAAGTTCTTAGTGGAAAAACTCCTTATGAGGTATTATTCAATTCCAAGCCTCATTATTCTGATTTTAAAGTTTTTGGATGTCTTGCTATTGCTGTAAATCCTGATAGGAAGGGTGATAAATTCAAAGAAAAATGAGTTCCATGTGTTTTCATTGGGTATCCCCATCAACAAAAGTGGTATAAATTGATAAACTTGTTGAATAATTCAGTATTTGTAACTAGGCATGCAACATTTTATGAGCACATTTTCCCTTATATTGTTTTCAAGTCAAAAGAAAAGAAGTCATCACCTATAGATTATCTAGACGTATTCATAGAAGATGACTTAGAAAATGAAGAAATAAATGATGAAACTGTAGAACAGGAGGAGGTATCCAATACCTCAGATATTGAACCAGATCAGGAACCAATTCAGGTTCTCCCTGATCCTGCAACACCTGATGCAGCAGCCACATACCATCAAATAAACCCTACTAGGCAATCAACCAGGGTTCATAGACCCCCTCTATGACGACCCGACTCGCTTAAACCGGTGCGGAAGAAACCGACGAGTCAGATTGTGGATCTAACATACAAATATACTTAAAACCTAAAACAAAAACCTCAAATTTTATTATTATAAAACCAAAACGTACAAAACCACAAGTTGTACATAACTAACTCCCAAATAGTCAACACTAAAGAATTAACTCCAAAACAGATGTCAGAGTTATAGTATACAACATACTAACAGACTAATGTCTAACGACGGGAAATCACAACTAAACTATAGATAGAAATTCGACACTCGCCCGAACTCAAGCAAAGCATCAACATCACCATCAGAGTTACCTAAAAATGAACATACATCCACCATCAGTGGCGAGTAACATAACAGTCCCACCCTAACGTGGATACACATGAAGATAGAATAAATCAAACAACCAATCAGGCACTTAATCCAAACAACATGCAACGTAAAAACAATCAATAATGATAACAATAATAAGAATTCACTTGACTTTAATTATCCAATCTTATCATAATCTTTGTCGCAATCATTTACATATTAGACCGGACTATGCTCGTACGAACGGATCTTACGCGAACGAACTTTCCTACTATGCCAGGAATGAGAATCTTACTCCCAAATCCATGAACCCCATCTTACGGAAATTCATATCATAAAGATGACATAGCAAGTATACACTATCCCAATACCACGGTTAGGATAGGGGCAACGTCTTAACCCAAGTCTTAGAATCTTACTCTAAGGTTAGACGTCTAAACGTAAACTCAAGCTAATCTTTATAAATTCATTACATCTTGGTTACCCTCAATATCGCATCTTACGCCTTTTCTTCAGACTAACTACGTAAATCATAATCTTGGAACCTCTTTAATCAATCTTTATACTTTCTTTAACAATCTTTAATTACTTTTTAACCTTTCATTAACCAAGACAACAAGATCAGTACTTAACGACCACGTACATATGATAAAGAAAATCAAGATTCATTATAGCATAATCAAGAAACCTCAATATCATCAAAAATCATCAAAGAACTCATACCTTAACTTAAATATCAATTCAAGACTCAAGAATCACATAAAAACTCAACAAGAATAATCAAGAAGCATCATCGAATACAACCCAAAGTACACGCATAATCATGGCTAACTTTCATCATCAATTCATCAATTCTAAGCATCGAAACTTTACGAAAATTGAACATGAACATAATGAAAGATGAAACTATCATAATATCATAATTGATCATAATATTCATAGAAATAAGGCAAGAACATCACATAATCATCACTCGAAATCAGCCCAAATACACGCATGCTATTGATTAATTCCATCAACTTTCGGTCTAAGTTAGTCATCTAATCTACCCTATGAATCGTAGTATACAAATTAGGATAGGATAGCATGTTACCTTAACAAACTTGATTGAAAAATAATACCAAAACTTGCTGCCTGGAAGGGTTATACACGGCCCAATCAACACGAACCACACGACTTCAACCGCACGGTCACCACGCATCACCGTCTTGCATCACTTGAACATGCATGGCCACCACGAGACCACCACTCGAACACCGTGCAATACCCACACGACACCACGTACGACCCAAATGAGACCACCTCGAATCAACCCGGAACCAAACCCGAACAAACGATCTTGAATGAAATTATTGAGAATTAACTTGATGATTGATACTTAAAGATCAATGGAGGTTGAATCTTTAAGATTGGGGTTTGAAAAGTTGATGAATCAAAAGTGGGTTAAACTTGCCTAAGATGGCGTGTGGAAGGAGAATAGGAAGGAGAGTGTTTAGTTTTTACTTGTGGGCAAAAGGTGATTATGATGGCAAATGATCATTAAGCCTTACTAATAATTCTATTTATAGAAGTTAGTTAAGGTGTGAACACAAGGCAAGTGGCAAAACAAAGCCACTCAACATAGGGGGCTGGTTATGGAAAGCCTAATATGGGCTATCAAGTTCACTTGGGCTAATTACATTTAAGCATGACTAATCATGTTTAAATTGCACTTGGCCCAAAATTGATTAATTAATTAGAAATGGAAAATAAAATTCTAATTAAATAAAAATAAAATAAAATAAATAATAAAACAGTTAATCACAGAATAAAATAATCACATTCAAGAATTAAAATAAACATAAATAGTCCAAATAAATTCGGACCATACATAAAAATAAACATAAATTGACAAATAAACATAGCAGAAAAATACTAAAAACCTGGGGCGTTACGAGCAACCTCCCCTCCTTACAGAAATTTCGTCCCGAAATTTAAAGCAAAGGAGATTCCTCACCTTCGAACAATTCCGGGTACCTCTGCTTCATGGACGCCTCTGTGTCCCACGTCGCTTTTTCATGATGTTGATTTCTTCACAACACCTTGATTAGCTTGACTTGCTTGCGTCGGAGGGTCCTCTCTTCGCGATCCAAGATCTGAACTGGTTGCTCCTCGAACGTCAGATTCGACTCAAAAGTGACCGACTCCAATGGAATGATGTGGGTAGGATCATATACATATTCCTTAGCTGAGAAACGTAAAACACATCGTGAACATTAGACAGACAAGGCGGTAATGCTAATCGATATGTCACTTCCCCAACTCGTTAAAGTATCTCGTAAGGTCCCACGAACTTCAGTCGGAGTTTCCCCTTCTGGCCAAACCGAGCAACTCCCTCGAATGGTGAAACCTTAAGCAAGACTCTGTCACCTACCTCGAATGTTAGTGGTCTACGTCGGTTATCGGCGTAGGACTTCTGACGACTCTGCGTGGCCTGCATCTTAGATCGAATGACTCGGACATTTTCTACGGTATCTCGTACCATCTCAGGTCCCAAAGCCACGGTATCACAGATATCAATCCACCAAATCGGACTCCGACATTTCCTGCCATAGAGGGCCTCGTACGGAGCCATATCAATGCTGGAGTGATAACTGTTATCATACAAAAACTCTACCAAGCAAAGCATTCACACCCAAGACTGATGATACTCCAGAGTACATGCTCACAACATATTCTCCAGAGTCTGCATGGTGCTCTCAGTCTGGCCATCCGTCGCCGCATGAAATGCGGTGCTAAGCTTCAACTTCGTCCCAAAGGCTTCTTGAACCGATTTCCAGAAACGAGACAAGAATCTCGGATCAAGATCAGAAACTATCTCCCTCGGAACTCCGTGAAGTCGAATGATGTCCTGGGTATAAGCCTCTGCCAGGCGCTCTATCGACCAAGTCATCTTCATCGGTATGAATCTAGCCACTTTGGTCAACCTATCCACAATTACCCAAATGGCGTTCATACCATTACAGGTGGGTAGGCTAATCACAAAATCCATAGATACCGACTCAAATTTCCAGGTCGGAATCGTTAGTGGCTGCAAAAGACCTCCAGGTCTCTGGTGCTCGATCTTAACCTTCTGACAGACTAAACATCCAGCTACGAACTCTGCGACATCCTGCTTCATCTTAGGCCACCAGAATTGGCCCTTAAGGTCCTTATACAACTTATTACCTTTAGGATGAACAGAGTAGGGCGAGTTATGTGCCTCAGACATGATCCTGTTCTGAAGATCAGAACTGTCCGGTACACACCACCTCCCTCGAAAACGCAGACTACCGTCGGTAGAAATCTCAAAGCTAACGGCTTTTCCTTGCCGTAAAGCCTCTCGAATCCTAGTCAACTGAGGGTCATCTTTCTGACCTTCTCACAATTCCTGGAATAACTCTGGCTCGACACTCATAAATGTCAGGTGAACTCTGACGGAACTACGACTTCTACTAAAGCTCAATCGATTCTTGCGACTCATTGCGTCAGCAACTAAGTTCGCCTTGCCTTCACAATAATTAAGCGTCAGGTCGTAGTCTTTAATTAGCTCAAGCCATCGTCGCTGCCTCATATTGAGGTCCTTCTGAGTGAAGATGTACTTGAGACTCTTATTGTAACGACCCAGATTTATGGGTAATTCTGTCACCGATTTTATTTGTATTTATGTGATTTTACGTATGGTTCAAAATTTATTTTGAACTATTTATTTTATTTTATGTGAATAATTTCGATTAAATTCGAATTATTTTATTTATTGGTTGATTATTATTTAATTAATTAGAATTTTTATTATTTAATTTTCTAATTAGTTATTTAATATTTTTGGGCCAAATGTTATTTAAGCATGATTAGACATACAAGAGTGCAATTAGCCCAATTATTTATCGAAAGCCCATTTTGGCCCATTTACCTTGCCATGGCCGGTTATTCCCCCTTTGTTAAGTGGCAAATTTTGCCACTTGCCATGCATTCACACCTTAACTAACTTCTATATATAGAAGAGTTAGTAAGGCTTAAAATTCATTTGCCATCTTAAACACTCTTGACCACCAAATTAACAAGTCAAACACTTCTCCATTTTTGCCATAAACCACACGCCATTTTTGGCTCATCAAATTCAATCATTTGTTCATCATCCCTCTAAACTCAAAACATAAAGATTCAACCTCTATTGATCTTTAAGTATCAAAACACAAACTAAACCCCATTTGTTTTAATCAAGATTACTAGTTCGGGTTTGGATTTTTGGGGTTGTTCGTTGGGTTGAGTTCGTGATAGGACCGTGTGGTGGCTCGTGTGTGTCCGTGTAACATCGGGACGTGGCCGTGATTAGTGGTTTGTGTGGAGCCGTGCTCGAGTTGGTGCAGCCGTTTGGTGGCCGTGTAGTAGGCAGCCGTGCAGGTCGAGTGGTGCGGTGTACAAGAACCGTGGTGGTGTTCGTGCAACCGTGCCGTGTGTGTGTGCCATGTGGGTGCGAGTTGGTGGGGCTGTGTTGTAATAACCCGAAATTTAGGGCCAGAAAATTTCGCGGTTAATTATTATTATTTTAATAATCTAAGTCCAAAAGGCCCAATTATTTGGACTGTTATTCTTATTTCTTTTTCCCTTAACTTAAATTTGGGCCCAATGACCCAAATCCATCCCCCTTGGCTGACCCCTCTAATCATGGCCAAGGATTGATTTCTTTTGTAATTCTAAATTTATTTAAATGATTTTAGGATTATTTAATTAATTAATCTTAAAAGACCCTATTCCTAACTACCTTGTACCAAGTCCCCCAAATTTGCTCAACTTCCCCTACTCTTTCTCACTCACACGGCCCCCTTTGTTTTTATTTACTATTAATTAATTATTTTGATTCTTATAATATATATATAAAGGAAACCCTACTCAAATCCTAATATCCTAATATTATAATTCTAAACTCTCAAAATAACTCACAGAAAAACCCCCTTTGAGGAGCCGTGTAGTGCGAACCATAAACAAGGAAAATTCTTCTTGTTTTCTTCCTAATTCAAGGTAACTAGTTTATCTCTTTTAAATTTGGTACAATTTAACTATATAGTTAATTAGGATTAAACTAGGAAAATTGATAGAATTAGTATCATGATAGGTTAGGATTGTTCGAACCTTATGATAGATTTTTCTTGATATTTTATATAATCTTTATGAATCTTTAAGTGTTTTAATTAATTCTATGCATAATATAATATCTTTAACTGTATGTTTATATTGAATAATTGCATGATAAATTATTGAATCTTGTTCTTGAATTTTATCATGATGGTCGAGTGGTGTATGGGATGTTATGATGATTTTTATGATATTTTCTTGAATTAATTTGATGATTTTGATTGTTTAATTGATAAATTAAAGTCTTAAATTGAAACAAACAATATGTTCATCTTGTTGTACAATTGTCGAGTGACATAGAGAAGTAAAGGGAATTAAAAACCTGATTTTTATTGTTGAATCTTGATAATACTTGAATGATTATTGATAATCTTGATTAAATCTTTAATTTAAGCATGATACTATTAATTCTTGAAATTAGTCTTTATATTGTTTTTAAAGCCATGAAGGCCGTGTGATTCATGTATAAAAAAGTAATGATTTTGATCTTGTTTTAGTCCAAATTTGATGGTTTAATGTTTAAAGCATGATTTTATTGTTTATTAATAAGTTTATATGATTATTTATTTATAATTATAATTAATTAATTTAAAGTATTAATCTTGGTATTTTTGGTGTAAAATGTCGAGTGGCATAGAATATGAAAAACAGGATTTTTATCATGTTTTAAGCAATATCTGTTGTTGATTATTGATTTATATGATTTATTTAATTGTTTATATGATTGTTTAATGAATTAATTTAATATGTATGTTACTATGGAAAATGTCGAATGGACCTATGATGATTATGATCAATTTAGTTTAATTTTTTGGCTTATAATAATTTAATTTGTAATTTTACAAATTAATATGATCAAAGGAATTAAAAGGGAACTAATAAGATAAGTTACAATATGAAGGAAAGGAATAATATAATAATAAGGATAAAGTTATAAGATGATAAGAAGTATTGGTCTCACGATGGCCATGTCGATAAGATAAGATAAGAAACGGACGCCTGTTTGGTGATACACGGGTCACCAGATTAGGTTAAGTCGAAGCCACTGCCCTACTGCGGTCTCTGGGCAGTTCTGGATCTTATGATGCGTAGTCGTCTAAGTAGTAGCACACGGGCTACTATTTAGGAGTTATGGCCATAGCTTAGGCTTAGTTCTTGCAAAGAAGAGCTACGGATAGAATACACAGGTTCTTCCCGGCGTGTTTTAGGAAAGTTGGGATGTACACAGGCATCCTTACGAGCTATAATGACCGGTCCATAAAGTTAAGAAGATGGTTAAAAGAAGGGTTCAGGGTAATAATATGAAGGATAAGTATTATACGGGCTGAATATGAATATGTATATGTCAATGTATTTCTATGTATAATTTTACGTATTGTATAAGTGTAGTATGTTAAGTCTTCCGCTGCGTACGTCTGAAAAGTATGTACTTAAGTATGTATTCAAGTATGTATTTAAGAATGTATGTATGTATTTAAGTACAAATATATGTATATGTATATGTATCCCTATATGTATTCTACAGGTATTTCTATACGTATTTATACGTACTCGTATGTATTCCTATACGTATTTCTGCAGGTCCTGTATACGTATTTTATACGTATTCCATACGTATTTCGTACGTATTCTTATACGTATTTTGTACGTATTCTTATACGTATCTTGTATGTATTTTTATACGTATTTTTGTTGTATTTTTATACGTATTTTGTATGTATTTTTATACGTATTTTGTATGTATTTCTATGTGTATTTCCATGTATGATTTTCTTAGTTAATTCTATGATATTATATGGTTAATGGTCCCTCATTTAAGCGGGACAGCCTAGTTACTCGCCACTGACGGTGGACCCCCCCATTTCAGGTGATGAAGCTGACGAATAAGTGGGCTCTCGTATGGTTTGGGTTGCGTGTTATTGTGATTAGTAGAGTGAACCCGGAGTCTAGTTTACATTTTCTTTCATTTATCGATTTGTTTATCCCAGCCTGTTGGGAAAGAACAGTAGTATTATGTATTTTGGTATTATTCATGGACTTTTGGGATTTTAATTCTATTTACTAATTAATAAAAGGGACTATTGAACCTTAATGTTATTATTGTTATTAGTATTTATGTTTGGTAATGATCCAATTGTCGATTTCCTTCGTAAATCGACAGCCTAGAAAAGTCGGGTCGTTACACGTGTAGTTCGAATTCCAAGCTGCAAGTTGTGTTAAATTTGTTTTTAATCCTTAATAAGGTAACATAATACCTCAATCTAGTTTGTATACTATGATTCATAGTATAGATTAAGAGATTAGATTAGACTGTTTTGATGTTATGTGCCCATTTTTATGTGTGGATTATAATCTGATTTTGGGTGATGAATTTATGACGATTTCTACTTGAATATGCGTATTTCATGATTGATTATGTTAGTTTATTATTTGATGCTGTTCATGTTCAAGTTTGGGGAAGTTTTGATGATTGGAAGTTGATTTTTGAACTTGTTGTTATGCGTGTGTTAAGGGTGTTGGAATTGAGTTCTTGAATCTTGAATGAGTTCTTGATTGAAGTTCTTGAATCTTGATTGAGTTCTTGATTGAATCATGGATGAGTTCTTTATGAGTTCTTGGTCGAGTCTTGAAAGTTAAAGGAAGTTAGTAATAATTAAGGAAAAGTTAAAGAAAGATAAAGAAAGTTAAAGATGTTATAAGAGGTTCCAAGATTTGGTGATTTACATGTTAAGTCTTAAGTCAAGGCGAAAGATGCAACTTAAGAATTAACTAAGAATGTAAATTTTGATTAAAGTTAAGATTAGCTTGATTTTGCTACTAGACGCCTAACACTTAGAGTAAGATTCTAAGTATTTGGGTTAACACGTTGCCCCTATCCTATCCGCGGTATTGGGATAGTTGGCGGTCTTACTATGTTGTTTTCAGATATGGATTTCCAGTAAGATTGGTTTCATGGGGTTGGGAGTAAGATTCTCAATCCTGGCATAGTAGAAAGTTCGATCGCGTAAGATGCGTTCGTACGTGCATAATGCGGTCTAGTATGTAAATGATTGCGTCAAAGTTTGAGATATATTAATTAATGATTAAAGTTAGTCGAGTCAGCATGATTACTGGTTATTATTAATTGATGGTAGTATGATATGTTGGTTCGCATGTTTTGATGTATGGTTGTATGTTTGATTTAGTTGTTTGATTTGTGCTATGTTCATGTGTATCCCTGTTAGGGTGGGATAGTTATATTATTCGCCACTGACGGTGGACTATTGTTATTTTTCAGGTAATTCTAATGATGAGGTTCTTGCTTAGCTTTGGGTTGGGCGAGCGCCGATGTTATTTAGTTTTTGTATTGTTGTTTTATGATTTTCTAGTTTTGTACTATAGTAGTAGTACTTGTGTATTTTTCTAACTCTGACATATATTTGGAGTTTATATTGTTAATAGTAGTGATATGACATTTGGGATTAGATATGTACAATCTTGTGGGTGTTGTACTTTTCGATTTAGTATATATATTCATTTTGAGGTTTTGTTTTAAATTTTAAGTATTTTAGTGTGTTAGATCTGACTATTCGACTCGTCGGTTTCTTCCGCGTCGGTTTAAGCGAGTCGGGCCGTCACAGTTGGTATCAGAGCCGAATAGGTTTTAAGTGAAGTTTTAGGATTTGAGTTAAACCCGGGAGTTGAGAGCTTTATCTTTCCCGAGTTATAAACCCAAATTAAGATTACGTAAAGGGAGAAGAGTTCGAGTAGAAAAACCGGGATAAGATCTTTTTCTATTCTTTTCTCTCTTGATTTTGTGTGCTTGACTGTGGTGGGGATGTATGACTGACACTGTTATTTGGTATGTCTCTGTTTGATTGCGTGGCAACATGTCTACGCCTCGCCGTTTGAGTACGAGACGACAGAGGTTACGAGCGCTCGAGGAGGCTATCCTTACGTTGGCGCACCATAGTCGTCATACGCCTAGTACGCAGTCGACGTTCGATCGTATCGCACGTCATCGACCTCCGACCTACGATTGGGTTGCCCACCCTACTATCCTGGAGAGTTGGATCCGCGAGATGGGGAAGCTCTTCGATGCGACGTTTTGTCCCGAGCACGAGAAGGTGTAGATCGCCGCTTATTATCTAGGTGGAGAGGCCGATAACTGGTGGACGGTAGCTAAGGACGCGTGCTTGCCCTTACATTCGATGTCGTGGATCACGTTCGTCGATAAGATCCAGGAGAGATTCTACCCCAACGAGTTGCGGTGGCAGAAGCAGGAGGAGTTTCTTACTCTTACTCAGGGTAAGATGACAGTTCAAGCGTACACCGACAAGTTCACACAGGTATCGAGGTTTGCTACGTCTGTAGTTCCGTCAGAGAAGGAGCGGATCAAGCGCTACATCAAAAAGCTAGATCCGAGGATTCGCGTTCACGTGATCAGTAGTGGAGCGAAGATATTTCAGCAGGCCTACGAGGTAGCACTCGAGATTCAGGCATCGACGACCGAGGAGGATGCGAGCAGGAAGAGGACTCAGGTTCCGGCGACGTCAGCTTCTTTTAAGAAGCCTCGATTTAGTGCTCCTAGAAGTACTCCTCCGACCACGAGTTCGCATAAGGGTTCCGACGACTCGAGATGCAGAGGCTGCGGCAGAGACTTCCATCCAGGGAAGCGGTGTGACGGTTCGCCCATAGCTTGTTTTATCTGCAGGAAGGAAGGCCATAAGGCGTCGGTTTGCCCCGAGAGGAAGCCAGACACCGAGATCAAGTAGCTTCCGGCACTGACTAAGACTCCGGTGAAGAACCGAGTCTACTGTATGACCGAGGCAGAGGCCGAGGTTCAGCCTGACGTCGTATCAGGTAGATTTCTTGTTTATGGTGTGTTAGCTTTAGTTTTATTTGATTCTGGTGCTACTGTCTCTTTTTGTGGCTAGTAGTTATGCCTCGAGGTCTAATCTTCGTGGCAGCTTTCCTGTTAGTTCAGTTATAACTCTCCCGTCCGGAGAGGATTTTATTTGTAAGCACGAGTTCCGAGGAGTGCCTATCGTGATAGCTGGGGAGTAAGCGACGGCTGATCTGAAGGAGTTCCCGCTGATGGAGTTCGATGTCATTCTTAGTATGGACTAATTGTCAAAGTATCGACCGATTATTCGTTGTCGAGATCAGTCAGTGACGTTCCGAGGATTTCAGGGCAACCGAGTTACCTACTCTGGGTTCGTCCTTAAGAAAGGAGTAAAGGTAATCTCAGCCTTGAAAATGAAAAAGCATCGCCAGAAGGGCGATATGGTGTACTTATGTTAGGTAAGGAACCTGACTGAGGAGTGTCTGTTGGATGATATACCTGTAGCGAGGGATTTTAGAGACGTATTTCCTGATGAGCTACCAGGAGTTCCATCCGAGCGCGACGTCGAGTTTCATATCAACTTAGCACCCGGGACAGCACCGATTTCGAAGGCACCTTACCGGATGGCACCATCAGAGTTGCAAGAGTTAAAAACGCAACTTCAGGATTTGATCGATAAGGGCTTCATTAGGCCGAGCGTTTCTCCATGGGGAGCACCTGTGCTCTTTATGAAGAAGAAAGACGGTAGTATGCACCTGTGCATAGACTACCAAGAGTTGAATCGGGTAACTATCAAGAATAAGAACCCGTTGCCTAGGATTGAGGACCTATTCGATCAGTTACGAGGAGCGGGAGTGTTTTCGAAGATAGATCTTCGGTCTGGATATCATCAGATTCCAGTCAAGAAAGAAGACATCCTGAAGACCGCTTTTCGTACTAGATTCGGCCACTACGAGTTCTAGGGCCCTTTGGCCTGACTAATGCGCCAGCCGTCTTCATGGACCAGAAGAACCAGACTTTCCATCACTTACTCGATAAGTGCGTCGTAGTATTTATAGACGATATCTTAGTCTATTCGAGAGATGAGCCTGAGCATGCGGAGCATCTCCGGATGGTACTTGAGATATTGCGTAGTAATAAGTGGTTTGCGAAACTCTCCAACTGTGAGTTCTGGCTTCGCGAAGTAACATTTCTGTGTCACGTAATTAGTAAAGAGGGCATTAAGGTAGACCCGGCTAAAGTTAAGGCTGTAGTGGATTGGAGTAGCCCGAGAAATGTGGCGGAGGTTCGTAGTTTTCTGGGATTAGCCGGATACTATCGACGATTCGTCCATGACTTCTCCAAGATTGCTAGGCCGATGACTAGTCTCCTACAGAAGGAGATCCGATTCGTTTGGACGGAGGCTTGCGAGCAAGCATTCCAGCAGTTGAAACAGAGATTAGTCTCTGCTCCGATTCTTACCCTTCCGAACGCTGAGGAGGACTTCGAGGTCTATAGCGATGCTTCGAAGAGTGGCCTAGGATGTGTGCTCATGCAAGGCGGGAAGGTCATCGCTTACGCATCGAGACAACTGAAGGTGCACGAGCGTAACTATCCCACGCATGACTTGGAGCTAGCAGCTGTGGTATTCGCGCTCAAGATTTGGAGGCACTATCTCTATGGTGGTTCGTGTAGACTATTCACGGATCACAAGAGCCTCAAGTACATCTTTACTCAGAAAGACCTCAATATGAGGCAGAGACGATGGCTTGAGCTTATTAAGGACTACGACCTGACGCTTAACTATTGCGAGGGCAAGGCGAACTTAGTCGCTGATGCATTGAGTCGTAAGCATCGCTTGAGCTTCAGTAGAAGCCGTAGTTCCGTCAGACTTCGTTTGACATCTATGAGTGCTAAGCCTGAATTGCTTCAGGAATTGCGCGAGGGTCAGCAGAATGATCCGCAGTTAGCTAGGATTCGAGAGGCTTTACGGCAAGGTAAAGCCGTAGGTTTTGAGATCCCTTCCGATGGTAGTCTGCGATTCCGTGGGAGGTGGTGTATACCGGACAGTTCTGATCTTAAGAACAGAATTATGTCTGAGGCGCATAACTCGCCCTACTCTGTTCATCCTGGAGGTAAAAGTTGTACCAGGAACTTAAGGGCCAATTCTGGTGGCCTAAGATGAAGAGGGATGTAGCAGAGTTCGTAGCTCGATTTTTAGTCTGTCAGAAGGTTAAAATCGAGCATCAGAGACCAGGAGGTCTGTTGCAGCCACTACCGATTCCGAGCTGGAAATTTGAGTCGGTTTATATGGACTTCGTGGTTAGCCTACCTACCTGTAATGGTTTAAATGCCATTTGGGTAATACTGGATAGGTTTACCAAGGTCGCTAGATTTATACCGATGAAGATGACCTGGTCTATGGAGCGTCTGGCAGAGGCGTATACCCAGGATATTATCCGACTTCACGGAGTTCCGAGGGAGATTGTTTCTGATCGAGATCTGAGATTTCTGTCTCGTTTCTGGAAATGAGTTCAGGAAGCCTTTGGGACGAAGTTGAAGCTGAGCACCGCTTTTCATGCGGCGACAGATGGCCAGACTGAGAGGACCATCCAGACTCTAGAGGATATGTTACGAGCATGTACTCTGGAGTACCATCAGTCTTGGGTACGTATGCTCTGTTTGAGAGAGTTCTCCTATAATAATAGCTATCACTCCAGCATCGAGATGGCTCCGTACGAGGCCCTGTATGGCATGAAATGTTGGAGTCCGATCTGTTGGAATGATATTAGTGATTCGGTGGCTTTAGGACCTGAGATGGTACGAGATACTATTGAGAAGATCCGAGTCAATTGGTCTAAGATGCAGGCCGCTCAGAGTCGTCAGAAATCCTACGCTGATAATCGACGTAGACCGCTGGCTTTCGAGGTAGGTGACAAAGTCTTGCTTAAGCTTTCACCGTTTAAAGGAGTGACACGCTTTGGTCAAAAGGGGAAACTCCGACCGAAATATGTGGGACATTAAGAGATACTGGAACGAGTTGGGGAGGTGGCATATTGATTGGCATTACCACCGAGTTTGTCTAATGTGCATGACGTATTCCATGTTTCCCAGCTAAGGAAATATGTACATGATCCTACCCACATTATCCCAGTGGAATCGGCCACGTTTGAGCCGAATCTGACTTTTGAGGAGCGACCCATCCAGATCTTGGATCGGGAAGTGAGGACCCTCCGGCGTAAGCAAGTCCAGCTCGTCAAGGTGTTATGGAAAAATCAACACCATGAGGAGGCGACTTGGGAGACAGAGGCGTCTATGAGGCAGAAGTACCCGGAGCTTTTTGTGGGTGAACAATCTACTTTGCCTTAAATTTCGGGACGAAATTTCTTTAAGGAGGGGAGGTTGTAACGACCCAGATTTATCGGTATTTCTGTCACCGACTTTATTTGTATTTATGTGATTTTATGTATGGTTCAAAATTTATTTTGAACTATTTATTTTATTTTATGTGAATAATTTCTATTAAATGCAAATTATTTTATTTATTGGTTGATTATTATTTATTTAATTATTATTAATTAATTAGAATTTTTATTATTTAATATGTTTGGGCCAAATGCTATTTAAGCATGATTAGATATGCAAGGGCGCAATTAGCCCAATTATTTATCGAAAGCCCATTTTGGCCCATTTCCCCTGCCATGGCCGGTTATTCCCCTTTGTTAAGTGGCAAATTTTGCCACTTGCCATGCATTCACACCTTAACTAACTTCTATATATAGAAGAGTTAGTAAGGCTTAAAATTCATTTTCCATCTTAAACACTCTTGACCACCAAATTAACAAGCCAAACACTCTCCATTTTTTCCATAAACCACACGCCATTTTTGACTCATCAAATTCAATCATTTGTTCATCATCCCTCTAAACTCAAAACATAAAGATTCAACCTCTATTGATCTTTAAGTATCAAAACACAAACTAAACCCCATTTGTTTCAATCAAGATTGCTAGTTCGGGTTTGGATTTTTGGGGTTGTTCGTTGGGTTGAGTTCGTGATAGGACCGTGTGGTGGCTCGTGTGTGTCCGTGTAACATCGGGACGTGGCCGTGATTGGTGGTTCGTGTGGAGCCGTGCTCGAGTTGGAACACGGCTCTATTGATCTTTAAGTATCAAAACACAAACTAAACCCCATTTGTTTCAATCAAGATTGCTAGTTCGGGTTTGGATTTTTGGGGTTGTTCGTTTGGTTGAGTTCGTGATAGGACCGTGTGGTGGCTCGTGTGTGTCCGTGTAACATTGGGACGTGGCCGTGATTGGTGGTTCGTGTGGAGTCGTGCTCGAGTTGGAGCAGTCGTGTGGTGGCCGTGCAGTAGGGAGCCGTGCAGGTCGAGTGGTGCCGTGTACAAGAACCGTGGTGGTGTTCATGCAACCGTGCCGTGCGTGTATGCCGTGTGGGTGCGAGTTGTTGGGGCCGTGTAGTTCGAATTCCGGGCTGCAAGTTGTGTTAAATTTGTGTTTAATCCTTAATAAGGTAACATACTACCTCAATCTAGTTGGTATACTATGATTCATAGTATAGATTAAGTGATTAGATTAGACCGTTTTGATGTTATGTGCCCATTTTTATGTGTGGATTATAATCTGATTTTGGGTGATGAAGTTATGCCGATTTCTACTTGAATATGCGTATTTCATGATTGATTATGTTAATTTATTATTTGATGTTGTTATTGTTCAAGTTTGGGGATGTTTTGATGATTGGAAGTTGATTGTTGAACTTGTTGTTAAGCGTGTGTTAAGGGTGCTGGAAATGAGTTCTTGAATCTTGAATGAGTTCTTCATTGAAGTTCTTGAATCTTGGATGAGTTCTTTATGAGTTCTTTGAGTTCTTTATGAGTTCTTGGTAGAGTTTTAAAACTTAAAGAAAGTTAGTAATAATTAAAGAAAGGTTAAAGAAAGATAAAGAAAGTTAAAGATGTTATAAGAGGTTCCAAGATTCGTTGATTTACATGTTAAGTCTTAAGTCAAGGCGAAAGATGCAACTTAAGAATTAACTAAGAATTTAAATTTTGATTAAAGTTAAGATTAGCTTGATTTTGCTACTAGACGCCTAACACTTAGAGTAAGATTCTAAGTATTTGGGTTAAGACGTTGCCCCTATCCTATCCGCGGTATTGGGATAGTTGGTGGTCTTACTATGTTGTCTTCGGATATGGATTTCCAGTAAGATTGGTTTCATGGGGTTGGGAGTAAGATTCTCAATCCTGGCATAGTAGAAAGTTCGATCGCGTAAGATGCGTTCGTACGTGCATCGTCCGGTCTAGTATGTAAATGATTGCGCCAAAGTTTGAGATATGTTAATTAATGATTAAAGTTAGTCGAGTCAGCATGATTACTGGTTATTATTAATTGATGGTAGTATGATATGTTGGTTCGCATGTTTTGATGTATGGTTGTATGTTTGATTTAGTTGTTTGATTTGTGCTATGTTCTTGTGTATCCCCGTTAGGGTGGGACAGTTATGTTACTTGCCACTGACGGTGGACTGTTGTTATTTTTCCGGAAATTCTGATGATGAGGTTTTTGCTTAGCTTTGGGTTGGGCGAGCGCCGATGTTATTTAGTTTTTGTATTGTTGTTTTATAATTTTCTAGTTTTGGACTATAGTAGTAGTACTTGTGTATTTTTCTAACTCTGACATATATTTGGAGTTTATATTGTTAATAGTAGTGATATGACATTTGGGATTAGATATGTACAATCTTGTGGGTGTTGTACTTTTGGATTTAGTATATATATTCATTTTGAGGTTTTGTTTTACATTTTAAGTATTTTAGTGTGTTAGATCTGACTATTCGACTGGTCGATTTCTTCCGCGCCGGTTTAAGCAAGTCGGGTTGTCACACTTATGATCCGTGAATACCTTACACGAACCACCATAGAGATGGTGCCTCCAGATCTTAAGTGCGAAAACCACAGCTCCAAGCTCCAAGTCATGCGTGGGGTAGTTACGCTCGTGCACCTTCAACTGCTTCGATGCATAAGCGATGACCTTCCCACCCTGCATCAACACACACTGCATCAACACACATCCTAGGCCACTCTTGGATGCATCACTGTAGACCTCAAAATCCTCCTCATCATTCGGAATAGTAAGAATAAGAGCAGAAACTAACATCCGTTTTAGCTGCTGAAATGCTTCCTCGCAAGCCTCCCTCCAAACGTATCTGATCCCCTTCTGTAGGAGACTAGTCATTGGCCTAGCAATCTTGGAGAAGTCCTTGACGAATCGTCGATAGTATCCGGCCAAACCTAGAAAACTACGAACCTCCGCCACATTTCTCGAGCTACTTCATTCTACTACTGCCTTAACTTTTGCCGGGTCTACCTTAATTCCTTCATAACTAATAACATGACCCAGAAATGCTACCTCGCGAAGCCAGAACTCACACTTAGAGAGCTTCGCGAACCACTTATGCTTCCTAATTATCTCTAGCACTATCCAGAGATGCTCTGCATGCTCAGACTAGTCTCTCGAATACACCAAGATATCGTCAATAAAGACTACGACACACTTATCGAGTAAGTGATGAAATATCCGGTTCATCTGATCCATGAACACGGCTAGAGATTAGTGAGACCAAAGGGAATCACCTCAAACTCGTAGTGGCCGTATCTCGTACAGAATGCTGTCTTCGGGATGTCTTCTTTCTTGATAGCAATCTGGTGATATCCAGACCAAAGATCTATCTTCGAGAAAACTCCCGCTCCTCTCAGCTGATCAAATAGGTCCTCAATCCTAGGCAACGGGTACTTGTTCTTGACCGTTACCCGTTTCAATTCTCGGTAGTCTATGCACAGGCGCATGCTACCGTCCTTTTTCTTCACAAAGAGCACTGGTGCTCCCCATGGAGAAACTCTTGGCCTAATGAAGCCCTTATCGATCAAATCTTGCAACTCCGATGGTGCCATCCAGTAAGGTGCCTTTGAAATCGGCGCTGTCCCGGGTGCTAAGTCGATATTAAACTCGACATTGCGCTCGGGTGGAACTCCTGGTAGCTCATCAGGAAATACGTCTCTGAAATTCCTCACTACAGGTATATCGTCCAACAGACTCTCCTCAGTCAAGTCCCTTACCTCACACAAGAACACCATATCGCCCTTCTGGCGAAGTTTCCTCATCTTCAAGGCCGAAATTACTTTACTCCTTTCTTCAGAATGATCCAAGAGTAAGTAACTCGATTGCCCTGCGGTCCTCGGAATTTCACTGACTGATCTTGGCAACGAATGATCGCTCGATACCTCGACATCCAGTCCATGCCAAGAATGACATATAACTCCATTAGCAGGAACTCCTTCAGATCCGCCGTCGCTTGCTCCCCAGCTATAACGATGGGCACTCCTCG
Organism: Salicornia ramosissima; assembly: GCA_951394345.1. NCBI lineage: Eukaryota > Viridiplantae > Streptophyta > Magnoliopsida > Caryophyllales > Amaranthaceae > Salicornia > Salicornia ramosissima. The sequence continues at coordinate 25,079,392 of OX596233.1, read as the reverse complement.
GAACTCACGCTGACAAACAAAATCCCCTCCAGAAGGGAGAGTTATAATCGAACTAACAGGGGAAGTGTCACGAAGACTAGACCTCGAGGCAAGACTACTAGCCACAAAAGAAACGGTGGCACCAGAATTAAAAAATACATAAGCTAATATACCAGAGACAAGAAATCTACCTGAGACTACATCTAGCTGGACCTCTACCTCTGCCTCAGTCATACAGTAGACTCGGTTCTTCACAGGAGTCTTAGTCGGTGCCGGTAGTTGCTTGATCTCGGTGCCTGGCTTCTTCTCGGGGCAGACTGATGCCTTATGGCCTTCCTTCCCACAGATAAAACATGAAATGGGCGTCCCGTCACATCGCTTCCCTGGATGGAAGTCCTTGCCACAACCTCTACACCTCGAAGTCTCTGATCCCTTAGACGAACTAGCGGTCGGAGGGGTACTGCTAGGAGCACTAAATCAGGGCTTCTTGAAAGATGGCGACGTCACCGGGGTCGGGGTCCTCTTCCTGCTCGCATCCTCCTCGATAACAGACGCCTAAATCTCGAGTGCTACCTTGTAAGCTCGCTGAAATGACTTCGCTCCACTACTAATCACATGAACGCGAATCCTCGGATTTAGCTTCTTGATGTAGCGCTTGAACCGCTCCTCCTCGGATGGTACTACAAATGTAGCGAACCTCGATAGCTCGGCGAACTTATCGGTGTAGGCCTGAACCGTCATCTTACCTGAGTGAGAGTAAGAAACTCCTCATATTTCTGCCACTGTAACTCGTCGGGGTAGAACCTCTCCTGGACCTTAGCTACGAAGTCGTCCCAAGACATCGAGTGCAAGGGCATGCACGCGTTCCTAGCCACGCTCCACCAATTATCGGCCTCTCCTCTCAAGTACTAGGCGGCGATCTGCACCTTCTCGTGCTCGGGGCAAAACGTAGCGTCAAAGAGCTTCCCCATCTCGCGGATCCAGCTCTCCAAAATCCTAGGGTCGGAAACCCCATCGTAAGTCGGTGGTCGATGACGAGCGATACGATCGAACGTCGACTGCGAACCCAATGGCTGACGACTATGGTGCGTTAACGTAAGAATCGCTTCCTCGAGCGCTCGTAACCTCTGTCGTCCTAAACTTGAGCGGCGAGGTGTGGACATGCTGAAACATCGCAAGAAAATAACGACAAAAAGGAAGTGTTAGTCAATAATCCACAACCATAGTCAAGCACTGAGAAGAAATAAAAAAAAAAAAAAGAAAAAAGAGTCCTATCCCGGTCTTCTACCCGACGCTCTTCTCCCTTATACTTATTCTTAATTGGGTTTATCACTCGGGAATGGTAAAGCTCACAACTCTCGGGTTTTACTCAAATCCTAAAACTTCACTTAAAGTTTTAACTATTCGGCTCTGATACCAACTGTGACGACCTGACTCGCTTAAACCGGCGCGGAAGAAACCGACGAGTCAGATTGTCGATCTAACATACAAACATACTTAAGACCTAAAACAAAAACCTCAAATTTTATTATTATAAAACCAAAACATACAAAACCACAAGTTGTACATAACTAAGTCCCACATAGTCAACACTAAAGAATTAACTCCAAAACAGATTTCAGAGTTAGAGTATACAACATACTAACAGTCTAAAGTCTAACGACGAGAATTCACAACTACAACTATAGATAGAAATTCGACACTCGCCCGAACCCAAGCTAAGCATCAACATCACCATCAGAGTTACCTGAAAATAAACATACATCCACCATCAGTGGCGAGTAACATAACAGTCCCACCCTAACGTGGATACACATGAACATAGAATAAATCAAACAACCAATCAGGCACTCAATCCAAACAAACATGCAACGTAAAAACAATCAATAATGATAACAATAATAATAACTCACTTGACTTTAACTATCCAATCTTATCATAATCTTTGTCGCAATCATTTACATATTAGACCGGACTATGCTCGTACGAACGCATCTTACGCGAACAAACTTTCCTACTATGCCAGGAATGAGAATCTTAACCAAGACAACAAGATCCATACTTAAAGGCCACGTACATATAATAAAGAAAATCAAGATTCATTATAGCATAATCAAGAAACCTCGAGATCATCAAAAATCATCAAAGAACTCATACCTTAACTTAAATATTAATTCAAGATTCAAGAATCATATAAAAACTCAACAAGAATAATCAAGAACCATCATCGAATACAACCCAAAATTCGCGCGTAATCATGGCTAACTTTCATCATCAATTCATCAATTCGAAGCATCGAAACTTTACGAAAATTGAACATGAACATAATGAAACATGAAACTATCATAATTGATCATAATATTCATAGAAACAAGGCAAGAACATCACATAATCATCACTCGAAATCAGCCCAAATACACGCATGCTATTGATTAATTCCATCAACTTTCGGTCTAATTTAGTCATCTAATCTACCCTATGAATCGTAGTATACAAATTAGGATAGGATAGCATGTTACCTTAACAAACGTGATTGAAAAATAATACCAAAACTTGCTGCCCGGAAGGGTTATACACGGCCCAATCAACACGAACCACACGGCTTCAACCGCACGGTCACCACGCACCACTGTGTTGCACCACTTGAACACGCACGGCCACCACGAGACCACCACTCGAACACCGTGCAATACCCACACGACACCACACACGACCCAAATGAGACCACCTCGAATCAACCTGGAACCGAACCCGAACAAACGATCTTGAATGAAATTATTGAGAATTAACTGGATGATTGATACTTAAAGATCAATGGAGGTTGAATCTTTAAGTTTGGGGCTTGAAAATTTGATGAATCAAAAGTGGGTTAAACTTGCCTAAGATGGTGTGTGGAAGGAGAATAGAAAGGAGAGTGTTTAGTTTTTACTTGTGGGCAAAAGGTGATTATGATGGCAAATGATCATTAAGCCTTACTAATACTTCTATTTATAGAAGTTAGTTAAGGTGTGAACACAAGGCAAGTGGCAAAACCAAGACACTTAACATAGGGGGGCCGGTTATGGCAAGCCTAAAATGGGCTACCAAGTTCACTTGGGCTAATTACATTTAAGCATGACTAATCATGTCTAAATTGCACTTGGCCCAAAATTGATTAATTAATTAGAAATTGAAAATAAAATTCTAATTAAATAAGAATAAAATAAAATAAATAAGAAAACAGTTAATCACAGAATAAAATAATCACATTCAAGAAATAAAACAAAAATAAATAGTCCAAATAAATTCGCACCATACATAAAAATAAACATATATAGGCAAAAAAACATAGCAGAAAAATACCAAATACCTGGGGTGTTACACCCACAGTGGCATGGTGATTACCAAATGGGGTATACTGGTTCTGCTACTGTGATTCAATCTCACACAAACACTTCTGTGAGCAATGAATTTAAGTGTTTTCGGAGCAAAATCAATACTCCTGCTGAACCAAGAACCTTTAAGGAAGCTGTGAAAGATTCTAAATGGGTAGACTCAATGAATGAGGAGCTTAATGCATTAGAGCTAAACAATACTTGGGAAGTAACCTCATTACCAAAAGGAAAAAAGGCCATTGGATGTAAATGGTTATATAGAATCAAATACAACCCAAATGGGAGCATTGAAAGGCTCAAAATTCAAGGTTGGTCATGCTAGGAAAAAGACAAAAATATGGGATTGACTACGAAGAAACATTTGTTCCAGTAGTTAAACTAGCTACTATAAGATCATTCATGAGTGTGGCTGCAATTAAAGGATGGTTCATCCATCAAATGGATGTGAAAAATGCTTTCTTGCATGGAGAACTTGAAGAGACTGTTTATATGACATTACCACCTAGTTATACTGATCATGGTTCCAGGGTTGAAGTGGAGAATATTGTGAGTCATCATACCACGGACAACACTAAAGTGTGCAAGCTCTTAAAGTCTCTATATGGGCTTAAATAGGCCCCAAGGCAATGGTTTGCCAAGCTAAGTCATGTGTTGAAAAGTTTCAATTTTATTCAATCAAAATCTGACTATTCTCTGTTTACTAAGAAAGAAAACACGTCTTTCATTGCTATCTAGTTTATGTTGATGATTTATTAATTGGGGGCAATGATATGCAGCTAATTGCAGAAACAAAGAAGTTCCTTCCCTCTCAATTCCATATGAAAGACTTGGGAATACTTAGGTATTTTCTTGGGATTGAAGTTGATTCAAATCAACAAGGCCTTTTTTTTTCTCAAAAGAAATACACAACAGATTTGCTGGAACAATATGGGATGACACAATGCAAATCAGTCAAACTTCCCATGGACACACATCTCAAGCTCACCCCTGATATTGGTGATCCTCTCCCTGATCCAACTGTCTATCAGTAACTAATTGACAAGCTTATATATCTCAACCTAACAACGCCAGATATTGCATATCCTGTTCATGTCCTTAGTCAATTCATGCACAGCCATACAACAGTGCACCTTCAAGCAAGCAAATGGGTTTTGAGATATTTGTTGGATCAATTCATCAAGGTCTTCTACTTGCTTCCTCCTCTGCTGCACAACTTCAAGCTTATTGTGACAATGACTGGGCAGCTGGTTGCCCTGTCACAAGAAGATCCACCTCAGGCTTTTGTGTCATGCTTAGCCATTCTCCTATTTCATGGAAAAGCAAGAGGCAATCATTGGTGTCTCGATCATCAGCTGAAGCTAAATATAAGTCCATGGCATTAACCATTTGTGAAGTAATGTGGTTACAACAATTGCTCAAAGATCTTGGCCTGGACAATCTTGGCTCAACCCCTCTCTTCTATGATAATCAAGCAGCTTTGGCTATATCAGCCAATCCAGTCTATAATGAAAAGATGAAGCATGTTGACATAGACTATCACTTTATTAGAGACAAGGTTCAAGATAGTGTTGTGTTGCCCTCCTATGTGCCTTCCTCCAAGCAACTAGCTGATATCTTCACCAAACAACTCAGTGTGATTCAACACAGAGAATTACTTAACAAGTTGGTGGTGTCACCATCTGCACTCACAACTTGAGGAAGAGTGAAGGAAGATGTGAAGAGAATGTTCCAAAAACAATATGTTTTGTTTTATTTGTTGTTTTTATTTGGTTTGCTTTGTTTTGTTGTTGACATTGTATTTTGGGCCATGTGATACTTAGGCCATGTGCTTTACTAAATCTCACGTGCCCTTTCCCTAGGTAGATGTCCTAGGTTAATTTAGGTAGGCTTATATAAATAGTGCTCAGGTGTTTGGGTAGCTACATGATGCAAGACAAATTGAATTACGTTACACAAAAAGGAATGAAATGAATGAAAGCAGGACAAAAATTTGTTGAGCCAACAATTGCATTTTAGCTCAAATGTTATCATATATTTAAAAGTAGATCATGATCCCACATAACTCGCGTCGATTCTTCAAATTTTGGTATTCGAACAGGAATTTTATCTATTTGTATATCTAGCTTCAAAAAAGTCATAAGTTGCACCCTCTATGATTTATGATTGTTAGTATGCTATAAACTGTGTTAGTAACTTAGTATGCTATAAACTAAAGATCCATACCATAGAATATTTGAATTATTCATTTTTTATTGCCTTTTGCATTGGGATTTTCTGGAAATTATGTATTCGAAGTGAGAAAGAAGTATATGTTCAGTTTCCACATAAGGCATTCAATCTTAATTATTCACAGAGTCAAATTTTCATATTAGAATTACGCCTCAAAATTTGAAAAAGACAGCCCTGATCACAACTCCTACATGTATACATATATGATAATATAGCCTCTTTTTACATCCTCCCCTCGGGTTCAAGTTTGAGTACCCTTGTCTTTCTCCTTCTGTTAAGTGGCACTATCTTGAACCGTTGAAAATAATAATCTTTATCCTCCTATTTTTTTAAGGAATAATTACATTAATAGGTACCAACTATTGCACTTTGAATTTTATAGGTACCAACTTTTGATTATTCACAAGCAGCACGAACTATTACATAAAGTTGCAATGATAGGTATATGACCTAAATATTGTTGCAACTTATAGGTCATCAATACCTATTTATAGGTCATCCATACCTATCGTTGCAACTTTATGTAATAGTTCGTGCTGCTGGTGAATAATCAAAAGTTGGTACCTATAAAATAAAAAGTGCAATAGTTGGTACCTATTAATTTAATTATTCCTTGTATTGGGCCAAGTTCGAAACCCAATGAACCCAGTTGTTGTGTGTTGCCTGATCTCTTGTATTTATTGCATGATTGATGAACTTGATGATGTATTGAGCATTATGTTACTTGTTGATGTATTGCGTGTGACTTGAGGTGTTTCACGTATTGAACTTGTTTAGCGTCTTTTGGTTCTTGGTCAGAATCTTGTTGTGTCTATCGGTTTATCTGTGATAAATTGAGCAGGTCTATCGGTAAATCGGTGATGAACTGAGGGGGTCATTTTTATCGATTGAAGACAGAGCGGGTCATTTCTATCGGTTTATTAATGATAAATTGAGTTGGTCTATCGGTTCATCGGTGATGAACTGAACGGATCATGTCTAACGGTTGAAGACCAAGCGTGTCGTGTCTATCGGTTTATCGGTGATAAAATGAGCGGGTCTATCGGTTTATCGGTGATGAACTAAGTGGGTCATGTCTATCGGTTAGACCGAGCGGGTCATGTCATCGGTTGTAGACCGGGTTGAGTCTTATTTATTGAATTGTGAACTTGTCTATGTTCGTGATTTATGATGATTGTTCGTCATGTCTATCGGTTGAAGACCGAGCGGGTCGTGTCTATCGGTTTATCGGTGATGAACTCAGCGGGTCTTTCGGTTCATCGGTGACGAACTGAGCGGGTCATGTATGTCTATCGGTTGAAGATCGAGCGGGTCGTGTCTATCGGTTTATCGGTGATAAACTGAACGGGTCTATCGGTTCATCGGTGATGAACTGAGCGGGTCTATTGGTTCATCGGTAATGAACTAAGCGGGTCATGTCTATCGGTTAGAACGAGCGGGTCATGTCATCAGTTGTAGACCGGGTTGAATCTTGTTTATTGAATTGTGAACTTGTCTATGCTCGTGATTTATGATGATTGTTCGTCATGTCTATCGGTTGAAGGCCGAACGGGTCGTGTCTATCGGTTTATCGGTGATGAACTGAGCGGGTCTATCGGTCAGTCGGTGACGAACTGAGCGGGTCATGTATGTCTATCGGTTGAAGACCGAGCGGGTCGTGTCAATTGGTTTATCGGTGATAAACTGAACGGGTCTATCGGTTCATCAGTGATGAACTGAGCGGGTCGTGTCTATCGGTTTATCAGTGATAAACTGAGCAAGTCTATCGGTTCATCGGTGATGAACTGAGTGAGTCATGTCTATTGGTTAGACCGAGCAGGTCATGTCATCGGTTGTAGACCGAGTTTAGTGTTGTTTATTGAATTGTGAACTTGTCTATGTTCGTGATGAATGATGATTGTTGAGTTTCTGCTGCTGTTCTTGATTCCAACTTGTTGATTTCTATGACTGTTGTTGTAATGTTTTGGTTCTTGTTTTCTAATCTATTATTTTATGTGATTTGGTTCTACTTCTAAGTAGGACAGTCTAGTTACTCGCCACTAACGGTGGACCCCTTTTTCTATTTTACAGGTGGGTAGAATGAAGTATAGAGACGGGTTTGAGTGATAAACGTCTGTTCTAGGCTCCTGTTTTATAATCATGTTTCTAGTAGTTTAGTTTGTTTTTGAGTTGTAGGATTATGATTTCTGGATTAGTTTATTATTTTCCTTTAAATGTTATTGGGTTTCATTATTAATAATAATAAATACCATTTTTCCATGAGTTTTAGTTATACTCTTGTTATTTAATCGTTTGGTAATTGCTTCTTTACGACGTTATCTAACGTCATTGCTCGAAATACATGTCGTTACAGTTGGTACCAGAGCTTAGGTTAAGACCCTAAAGTTACTTCTTCATAAGTAACTTGAAAAATGAGCGCTTTATGTTTCCATGAGTGTAACCTAGATCACTTAACCTTGAACCTTAGTGTGAGTTGACTTTTGTAGTGATAAGGGTTAGGATGCGTTTATTTTAATAGTTGTTTTTTGTCTATTTTTGTGCTTACTTGTGCTTCCTTATGTAAATTTTGAGGACGAAAATTATTTAAGGAGGGATGACTGTAATAACCCGAAAATCAGGGTTAGAAAATTTCATGATTAATTGTTATGATTGCTTAATTCTAAGCTCAAATCCTGGATTTCGGGCATAGCTTTCTTAAATCTATCCTCGTTTTAAAATTGGGCCCAATGGCCCAATGACACTCTACCTTGGCCGGCCCTCTATCTTTCATGGCCAAGGGATTTATTTTGTTTTTAAGTCCATTAATTAGTTGGACATTTCCATATCTACAATTCTATTTCCCTTCTTGCTAATTATCTCTCCATCTAAAAAAAGTCTACTTTTTCACCCATAGTATTTTACTCCTAATAATCGTCAACAAAAACTCCCTCTTTTTCTCTCTATTTCTCACGGCTCCCATCCCCTTTTCCTCTTTAATTTTTCCTCTTGTTCTCTTAAAATTTCATAAGTGAACAAAATCTTAAATTCTAAACACTCTTGTTCCAAATCAAAAAACTCAAAGAAGTTGATCGAAGCGCTTGTAGTGTGCGTGCCGTGCGAGGGTGGCAAATGGCCCAAGGATCAATTTTCGGTATTTGTTCTTCAATTCTAGGTAACTAGCTATTCTACTTAGGATTAGAATTGGATTACATAGGATGATACAATTAGATTAATTGTTGTTGTTAAACCTTTTATGCATGATTGTCGAGTATTTTGGTGAAATATATTGATGATTTTCGTGGGGTTTAAATGCTAAAGATTGTATTTTTGGTGTTTGAATTATTATGATTGATATTAAACAATTGCATGATTATAAGTATGTTGTTGAGTGTATGAATTTATTTCTTGAAAAAAACTTATGATTTCTTGATGAAATTTTCGTGGGAATTTCTTTATTGGTTGATTATGAATCATGATTTATTTCATGACAAAATTCATTCTTTTCTTGCTTATAAAAATTTAATATGTCAAACCAGTAAAACTGTCAAGATTAAACTTAAAAATTTAATGAAATAATTATTCATGTCTTATTGCTACGAAAAATTAGATGAATGTGTGAATTACTGTATTATAGCTTGTTCTAATTTTTCGTAATTTTTAGAGTTCGTTTTCTATGGCAGAAAATTCAAAAACTGATTATGGTCTAATTTTATCCGTTAGTTATAAAATCCCTTAAAATTAGTAAATGATGTTATTTTTGGACGAAACTTATGCACGTTAAACCTTGAACCAAGATTTAACTTTCATCAAAATTTCTAGAATGTTAGAGACCTTTAAATGGTTGGTCTTTAATTTAGATCGGTAAAATCAGATTGTGTAAAATAGTGTGATTAAATTACTAAAATACTTTTAACGTATATCTTGTCGAATCCTTTGAGATTAATTTCACTTTGACCTCTCTGGCCTTTGTATAACAGATATCTGAGCAGGAACTTGAGGATTAGACTGAAGCACATAATTAGAAATATCAACAATTAAATTAGAATAAGCAGTCTCAAAATTGGAGGATTCAAATTGAAAAGGAACCAAAGAACCAGAAGCAACATCGGAATTAGAAAAATAATCTGAACTTGCTGAAGGTTCTGTTCCAGTAAGGTCTGTGCTATCAAACACAACAGAAGTAGGAATTTTAGCATTATCAAAAAAATCTGATGATAAAGGGGTTATAGAGGGTAGAAAAATATTTTTAGGAAAAACAAGCATTCTTTAAATGAAAAGGAAAATGCAATTCATGAAAAAACACATCCCTTGAAACAGTTATCTTGAAAGCATCAAGATGTAGAACCTTGTAACCTTTCTGAGTAAAAGAATACCATATAAAAAATAGAGCGTACAACTTTAGGATCAAGCTTTGCTCTATGAACCCTCGTAGTTGAAACATAACACAAGCATCCATAAGCCCTTAAATTTTGTAAAGAAGGTGTACTATAAAACCATACAATTTCTCAAAAGGAGTTTTATGTGTTTTATCACCCTAAGAGGCATTCTATTTATCAAATAAGCTGCACACAGCACTGTCTCACCCCAAGATCTCACATGAACATTAGATTGAAAACTCAAAGCTCTAGTATCTATAACAAATGCCTATGTTTTCTTTCAACCATCCCATTTTGTTGAGGTGTATCACTACAAATAGTTTGATTTATAATACCATGTTTTTCATAGGCCCTTCAGTGAGCTCTTTAGCATTATACGATCTAACTGTTAGAATTTTAGCTTTAAATTGAGTAGAATCATACTGAATAAACCTAGCAAAAATATCAACAACTTGAGATTTAGCTTTAATAAGATGAATCCATGTAAATCTGGAAAAATCATCAACTATTGTCAAAAATTGAGTACAACCATTGTATGTTTGGGTTTTATATGGCCCCCATACATCTATATGCACCAGCTGAAAAAGAAAATTAGACTTTATTGAACTGAGAGGAAAAAAACTTCTAGTTTGTTTAGCTACTGTACAAATTTAACATATAGTGTCCTTAGCATCATTAGGAAAATCACAAGGTAATGATAACAACCTTAGATGATGAAAAGAAAGATGCCCAATCCTTAGATGCCATAACCGCATATCACAAACTGTATAATGACAAGATTGGGCTCTTAAACCAACATTTGTAGCAGACTTAGAACAAAACTGATCATATACTTGATACAATCCTTGAGAAACTTTACCAAGAAGAAAGATAGGCTTTCTCTGAACATGGTCCTAAACATAACAATGTTCTTTATCAAAAACAACAGAACAACCCAAATCTTTACACAATTTATTTATAGAAATCAAATTGAACTTAAAATCAGGCACATATAAGACATCAAGCAATTTAATGTTATCACTTAAACTAATGTCTCCCACATGTGCAACCTGAATTTTACTTCCATCTGCTATAGCTATAGAATCACGATAAGAGATCCATTTTTAAAACAAGAAAATAAAGTACCATCACAAAAAATATGATCACTAGAACCACTATCCAACAACCAAGAAACTTTAGTAGAAGAATTTAAACAATACATACCAACCAGCATAGCATGTCCTGATTTATCCATACCAGCTTGAGACTCATTCACAACCCCTTTGTTCTGAATTAAACTCAAATATCTATATTGAGCTGTTGTAAAAGGCACCCCAGAGCTATCACTCACAGAAACATGAGAATCATCAGCACAATCTTGAGCAGAACACTCATAAGATTGAACATGAGACATAGCAGCCACCTTCCTATCTTTATAAGGCTTAAAATTAGGTGGATATCCATGCACCTTAAAACACTTATCATAACTATAACCAGGTATTATTACAATGAGTACAAAAGAAAATGGAATATGGTCTTTTATTACCTGAAAAAATCCTAGCACCGCCTACACCATTACCAGAATAGCTCCTAGCACCACCTACACCATTGTCAGGCCTCATATACACATTATAAGGCTTACTAAAAACCCTCTTATCAACAAGTAAAGCCATATTCTCACTAGAAACACCATAATCTTATTGTTTAGACACTTCTTTATGACTCTCTTCCTGCGTAAAAATCCTATAAACTTGATTTATATCAAGCAAATGGCTCGTCATTAAAATATTGCTTCTAATTGCACTAAACTGTTCATTAAGCTTCATCATGAACCTTAACATTCTCTGCCTAAGCTCTCTATCCAACACTCTCTTAGACAAATCACAAACACACTTGTTACAAGTACAAGTAGGAGTTGGATCAGCATCATTCAATTCATCCCACACAGTTTTAATTGCAGTAAAAAAAATCAATACATGTCACGAGACCTTGACTAAGATTAGTAAGTTTTTGTTCCTATTCGTAGATAAGAGTAAGAGAAGCAAACCCAAACCTATCACCAAGATCAACCCACATGCTCCTAGCTGACCTGATGTGAAGAACACTCTTAGCAACCTTTGGTTCAAGATTGAACAACATCCAAAAAATGACCAGATCGTTGCACCTCTCCCATGCCTGATGTTCCAATGGATCTTTCTCAGCATCTGGCTCCACAAATGAACCATTGAAAAACAAAATTTTGTTTTCCACTGACAACGTGATTAGCATCGACCTCTTTTCCAGTCATTAAACCCTGTCCCTCCAAATTTGAAGGATACAAGCTGCTGAACATTAGAATCGCTTGGGTGTATGTAATATCTGCTCATAATATCTTGATTTAATGGAAGATTGTTAGTAGTAGATGAAGTTTCATTCACCATTTTCGAATTTTGCAAACTGGATGCAAAGCAATCAATTAAGAAAAATTAGCAAGGAATTTAGAAGAAATTTAGGGCGAATTTAACTCTGATACTATGATGATTTTAGCACATGGTGATTGAACTTTAGAGGAATTGCAAAGAGGAAGAAGAAGAAGTAAAGAACAGTGAACAATATAATAGTAGAATTTAGAGTGTTACTTCATTAAATTGAATTGATTGTAATAGTACAAGCATCCTCTTTATATAGAGGAGAAAGAAAGAAAGAATTAACTAAAATAACCTACCTAACTAACTAACTAAAACATAACATACTCGACAACCAAATAACAAACTTACTATAATCCAATAAATATTGCTCACTCGTTTTTTACTCAATGCTTCCGGCTTCAAAATGCTCGGTCGTCTTACCATTAAGTTCTTCACGGTTTTAAAGCATGGCAGAACTTGACCATCAAGCAAAGCATATGCGAACACTTTAGTACGTTGTTCATCATCTTCGATTGGCCTTTGTGCGGCGAGAGTTCCTATACGCTAAAATGTATGGATACTTAAATTATATTAGGTAGTCGTACCCGTGTCGGATACTAATACGATACCGATACTTCACGGACAGCTGATACTTCATTCTAATTTTTTATTATATTTTGAAAAATAACTTTACCTTATTTTAGCCATATTTTGCGTCTTTCTATTAGTCTTTAAAAAGGGCTTTATCAGTTTACTTGATTATTTGTGTTTTTACAAAATATTCAAAATTCAAAATTCCGTTGAAGATTTTCATATATTTATATATTTATGTATTATTTTCTTATCCGTAACTGTATCCATAATTTTAAAATTGACGTATTACATACCCGTTCTCGAATCCGTATTCGTATTGATCCATCGCATAGAACCTAGCCCATAGGTGAGGAAGTATATATGGAAGCACATTACTTAATGGCTGGTCATAATGAGGATGGTAGAAAGGTTTTGGATTTGTCAAAGGCGCTGAATATTAAATTTGCATAATAAATTAAAGGCCCAGAAAGTTTCAACAGCCACTCTGGCTTCACATGCACTTAGCTTGTTGGCTTCACATGAAGTTGTTGGTCTATAGATGTTCGTAAGGCCGTTTCGTGCAATGCAACTCGTTGTAAACCAAAAACTTAGGAGGTGTCAAAACTTGCAAAAAAAGAAGTATAGAGGAAGAAGCATCAATAATAACAACAACAAGATTTATGCACCTTCACAACCCTCAATTCCAGGCTCAGGCCTTAACCTATAACTAGCTTTATTGATTGAGAAAGAGTTTGTACAAGAGAGAACAAGGCAACTAATGGATTTGAACAACTGAGAACCAGTGCAGTAGCAAAATGAATGAAATTGAATAAACAGAAAAACTAAGTCAAAAACAAAGAAGGAAAGCAGAGTTATATTATAAGAGATGCTAATAACCTAACTAACTTAGTAAAACTAACTAATAGAAATAACTAATTTAATAACTTCAACACCCCCCCCCCCCTGTGCAGAAGGAAGTATCTTAGTGAATATATCTGCTAGCTGACTTGAAGTAGGAAGATAGGTAAGTTGAATTAGGCCTTCAAGCACCTTTTCTTTGGTAAAATGGCAGTCAAGAGCAATATGCTTGGTTCTTTCATGAAAGACAGGATTCTTTGCAATGTGTATGGCAGACTGATTATCACAATGCAAAGTCACAGGAGCCAATTTAGTAATGCCTAAGTCATCAAGAAGCCTAACCATCCATGTAACTTCTGCAGAAGCACTAGCCATGGCCCTGTACTCAGCTTCTAAAGAGCTTCTGGAGACTGTGGCCTGCTTCTTGGACTTCCAACTAATAGGGCAGTTTCCTAGCTTCAAAATATAACCAGAAATAGACCTTCTTGAGTCTATACAAGCTGCCCAATCTGATTCTTAAAAGGTTTAAAGGGTTAATGAAATGTCTCCTCCCAATACAATGCCTTGACCTGCAGTGGCAGCCACATACTGAATAGTTTGCTGAAGAGCTTCAAAGTGAGTGGTTCTTGGAGCCTGCATAAACTGACTGAGGTTTTGCACTGTATAGGCTAGGTCTGGCCTAGTGTTTGTGAGAAAATTAAGCTTTCCAACGAAACTCCTATAAAACTCAGGATTAGTTAGCAAATCACCACTGGAAGCATCCAATTTTAAATTTAATGGAAGAGGAGTAAGAACAGGTTTGAAAGTGGTCATACTTGTAAATTAAAGAACTCATTGGTGTACTTATGTTGAGTAAGAGCTATGCCTTGAGGCATATAATTAACCTCAATACCCAAAAAATAATTGAGTTTTCCCAAATCCTTTATACCAAAAATGCTATGGAGATGAGACTTTAGATGTAAAATTGAAAAGGAATCATTACCAGTTATAATGTTGTCATCAACATAAACAGCAACAATAGTATATTTACCATCATGAAATTTAATAAAAAGAGAATAATCATTCTTAGATTGCTTAAAACCAAGAGTCAAAAGTTCAGAAAGTAATCTAGCAAACCATTGCCTAGATGCTTGTTTGAGACCATAAAGAGACTTTTTTAGCTTACAAACCTTACCTGATTCTGTTTCTATACCAGGAGGAATCCTCATATAAACCTCTTCATGAAAATCTCCATGTAAGAAGCCATTATTAACATCAAGTTGAAAAACATCCCAACACTTGCAAGATGTCATAGCAATGACAGTCATAACAACAGGGGAAAAATTTTCTTCAAAATCAATGCCATGTTTCTAAGTATATCCTTGAGCAACAAGTCTTGCCTTATACCTCTCTATGGTTCCATCAGCTTTAAGTTTAATTTTATAAACCCATTTACACCCTATAGGCTTCTTATTATGAGGCAAAGACACAATGTCCCAAGTATTATTTAGATCTAACGCTTGAATCTCCTTATGCATAGCTTCTACCCATTTAGGGTCTTTGGAAGCCTGGCTATAACTAGTAGGTTCAGTAGGCACAGAATGAGAAACTAACAAAGCCTTATGAGACATCAAAACCTCTTGAAAAGAAACAAGATTGCACCAATGCTGGGTTGAACTATGTGCTGCAGGAGAATGTTTGCTAGGTAATTGATACACATAATTGTGCAAATAATGTGGAATCCTGGACTCCCTTGCTGAAGTCCTAAGAGGAACAATAGGTTGAATAACAGACTCAGAATGATTTGGAAGCAAGGAGTACTTAGAAATATTTACAACCAAAGGACTAGACTCATAACATGTGGAAACATTATCATTAGGAACAATTTCTCCATCAGAAGAATTTCCATTAATAACCATATTATCAGAATTTTCAGAATTATTATTAATAATTATATTATCAGAATTTTCAGAATTAGTACCCCCTGGAGCATCAGAATGTAAATCAGTGAAAATAGTAATATCTGAATTTAAAAAAATTAGTGGAATTAGACAACTGTTGTGACTGAATATGGTCTTCCATAAAAAATTATTCTTGATTTGAAGAAGGCAAGAAAAACTGAACGGAGGATTTATTATTCTCAAAATGAAAAGGGAAAATTTTTTCATGAAAGACCACATTTCTTGAAACTATTATCTTTCTTGTTTTAATGTTCAAAACTTTGTAACCCTTTTGAGTTGAAGGATACCCTAAAAAAACACATGGTTCTGTTCTGTGATCCAATTTAATTCTATTAACAACTGAGGTAGAAAAATAGCACAAGCAACCAAAAACTCTTATATGATCCAAATTGGGCTTAACATGATATAATTTCTCATAAGGAGAAACAAAAACAAGAACTTGCAGAGGCATCCAATTTATCAAATAAGTTGTTGCTAACACACATTCCCCCCAAAAATGAACAGACAAATTGGACTGATACAATAAAGCCCTAGTAGTCTCCAAAAGATGCTTATATTTCCTTTCTACCACCCCATTTTCCTGTGGCGTGTTACTACAACTAGTTTGACGAGAAATACCTTTCCTTCTATAAAGACTTAAAATAGGCCCTTTACACAACTCCTTTGCATTATCACTTCTAATAATGTGCACAACTTTGGAAAATTGGGTTTCAATAAAAGTAAGAAAATTTTCAAGAATAGAAACAGAATCACTCTTATATTTCAAAAGATGCACCCAAGTGGCCCTACTAAAGTCATCCACTATAGTGAGAAAAATCTTACAATTATTTCTTGTAGCATGCTTATAGGGACCGGAAACATCAATATGAAGAAGCTGAAAAATTCTAGAATATTTTATTTCACTACTGTTAAAAGAAAACCTAACTTGTTTGGCCTTAGGAAAAATCTGACATATAGAACTAGTACAAGGATTTTCTGAATTTACTGAAGAAACTACATAGGAAAGTTTATTAAAAGGTAAATGGCCCAATCTCAAATGCCACAATTTAGCCTCACTTGTTTCTTTAGCTGCAGAAACATTAGCTAGAACCTTGAAAGATCCTGCATCAGACTGTTCTGTACCCAATTTCTCAGCAGTGTAATATAGCCCTGATCTAGAATTACCAAGAACCAAGTCCTTTGTCAAGGAAGGCCCTTGTACAATACACTGACTATTAGAAAAAAACCACATAGCATCCTAAATCTTGGCACAATTTAGTAACAGAGATCCCTGGCACATACAACACATTATGCAAAATTATTCCATGTCAAAGATGCACTGTCCTATAATGTGTAATCTTAACTTTAGAACCATTAGGTATTGTTATAGTACTATAAGCATTTTTCATAGACAAATAAGAACTAAACAAACCTAAATCATGACAAATATGGTCTGTAGCTCCACTATCAATTATCCATTGAGCCCTAGCATGAGAAAACAAACAAATAATACCTGTAAAGTATGCAGAATCAGAAGCCTCAGGAGCAGGTGATTCCACAGCTGCTTTGCTTATCCAACATTTTTCAAATCATTGAATATTGATCTTTTGTAAAAGAAGCTTGAACACTCTTCACCAGTTTGTCCATTCTCGTCAGCAGGGTGCACAATTAGCAAACCTCTTATTAGAAAAATTTCTTACATCATTTGGATGCTTAGAATTATTTCTTGAAGGGTAACCATGTATCTTATAACACCTATCAATTGTATGCCCAACCATCTTACAATGATCACAAGATAGCTCAGAATTCCTTCTAGGCAACTGCCTTCTGTCTACAAAACCTCCTGTATCATTTGAATAACCTCCTCTTGAACTATTGTTATTCCTAAAAAACTTCCCATCACCATTTCTATCAGAAAACCTTCTCCTGTCTGCTGCCAGAACAACTGAATCATTAGCAGCAGAACCTTGAACATTTGTCAACTCCTTGTGTTTATGTTCTTGCAATAACATACTACAAACCTCTGCTATAGGTGGAAAAGGCTTAAGCATTAATATATTGCTCCTTATTTGCATATACTCCTTATTAAGTTTCATCAAGAATTCTATCAACCTACCATCTTCTTGAATCTTGAGAAACTTGGTACTCAGATTACAAGTATAAGTTCCTCCACATGCACAGCTAGGTAAAGGATTCAATTCATCCAATTCATCCCACAAAACCTTAATCTTAGCAAAAAAAACTCAGGTACTGAATCACTACCCTGATGCAAAGATGCTATCTCCTCTTGTAAGGAATACAACTGAGTAGAAGTACTTTGTCCATACCTAGTCAAAAGTTCTTTCCACATAGCACTTGCAGTCTTGAAAAAGAACACACTCTTAGCAGGTATAGGCCCCAAAGCTTTGAGTATCCAACCTATAACCATATCATTGCAACGCACCATGCATTATACTTAGGATCTGTAGCTGCAGGTCGTGGTAATGATCCATCTACAAACCCCTTCTTATTCTTGGTAAAAAAACCAATTAACATTGACCTCTTCCAGGAACTAAAACCTTCATCATTAAATTTCTCTGTGACAAAAGTCTATAAACCACTATCTAAAGGATGTATGTAATACACACTACTAGGATCTTGTGTTGCTTCTAAATTAGTAGACATTTTGAAGAAAGAAAAAAAAACTAATCCAATTAATTAAGAATGAATAAACAAATTGATCAAGAAATAGAAGCAAAAGAAAAAATATATATATATGTATGAAAGAATTAATCCAAAAAAACGTGGAAAAAACAGTACCCCAACTATTATACTGAGAAAAAAAACAATGAAAACCTCTGATCAAGCTCTAATAATTGCCAAGAAAAAAAAAACCCTGCACAACAACTGTTCGATCAAATGCTTAAGAGAAAAAAAATTAACTGAAACTTTGTACAACTAATGGATTTGAACCACTGAGAACCAGTGCAGTAGCAAAATGAATGAAGTTGAATGAACAGAAAAACTAAGTCAAAAACAAAGAAGGAAAGCAGAGCTATATATAAGAGAAGCTAACAACCTAACTAACTTAGTAAAACTAACTAACAGAAATAATTAACTAAATAACTTCAACAAGAGGTGTTTCATGGATAGATGACCAGTGGTGACCAACATGGAAAGTTGTGTCCTTTAATTTAGCCAATGATGATGCTTGAATTGATAGAGAACGACATTGAGTTGTCTATCTAGATTTGATCTCCCTCTGATAGTTATTCACCAGTACCTCTCATTGTGCACTTGGCAAACATATCTATCCGAACAACACATATTGTTAGCAAAAGAGAATTAGAGCAGAAGGAGAAGAGTAGTAAAGTTGTTAAAACATAATGAATGGATTGTATTGAATGAATTAATTACAAACTCTAAGAGAATGGAGTATATATAAGCTACTAACTAACTTAGAACAGTACTAACTAATTTAGTATAATATAAGAAATATACAAGATTAACTAATTATATATTTTGTACTATACACTTAATATACTCAACACCCCCCCTCAAATTGGTAATGTAGACATTCCCAACTTCGAAAGTAACAAATTGAATTGTTGTGAGGGCAAAATCTTAGTAAAAACATCATCCAATTGATGCTGAGTAGGAAGATAAGTTAATTGGAGAAGACCTTCCATCACTTTATCCCTTGTGAAATGGCAATCTATCTCTATATGCTTCGTTCTCTTATGGAAATTTGGGTTTTTTGCTATATAAATTGCAGATTGGCTATCACAATTGAGCATGACAGGCTTCAAATTTTGCACACCCAGTTCTTGAAGAAGTCTGACTAACCATGTAACCTCTGATGTAACAGTGGCCATGGCCCTGTACTCAGATTCTGCAGAAGATCTACTGACTGTATGTTGCTTCTTAGACTTCCAACTTATAGGAGATGTGCCAAGTAAAAGAATGAAACCAGTGATGGACCTCCTGCTATCAGAACAGGCAGCCAGTCTGAGTCACTGAAGGCCTGCAACTTCAAATCTGCACCTCCTTACAGTAGGATGCCATGTGTTGTTGTATGCTGAACATAATTCAAGGTGTGTTTCAAGGCTTCTAGATGAGCTGTGGTAGGAGATTGCATGTGCTGGCTTAAAACTTGTACTACATAGGCCAAATCAGGTCGAGTGTTGGTCAAAAAATTTAATTTGCCGACAAGTGACCTATATTTCTCTAGCTCAGGCAGCAAATTTCCTTGACTTGCTTGCAATTTTAGATGAAGAGGCAAAGGTGTACTAGCCCTTTTTGTGAGATCAAAACCACAAGTGCCCAGCAGCTCCCTTGTAAACTTTCTTTGACTAAGCATAAAACCATCCTCATATTTTTCAACTTCCATTCCCAAGAAATAATTGATGAGCCTAAATCCTTAATGCTAAAAGCCTCATGTAAATTTTGTTTTAATTTTTTCATGGCCTCTAAAGCATCTCCAGTAAGCAATATATCATCAACATAAATAACTACCACACAAATTTTACCACTCAACCTTTTAACAAACATGCTATAATCATTCTTGGATTGAATAAACCCTTGTGAAAGAAGAGTACTCACAAGCTTGGCAAACCATTGCCTTGAAGCTTGTTTCAAACCATATAAGGACTTTTGCAATCTACACACCAAGTTATCTGTATTTGAAAAAACTTCTCGGACTCTCATGAAAACCTCTTCTTCCAAGTCTCCATGCAAAAAGACATTATCTACATCTAGTTGAAAAACCGGCCAAGACCTAGCAGATGCCAAAGCCAACAAACACCTCAGAGTACTCATTTTTACAACTGGAGAAAAAGTCTCTAAATAATCTATGCCATGCTTTTCTCTAAACCGCTGTGCCACCAACCTAGCTTTGCACCTTTCCAATGTCCCATCTGACTTCAACTTAACTTTATAAACGCATTTGGATCCTATTGGCTTCTTACCATGAGGAAGACTTGTCAAAACCCAAGTATTATTATCATGCAAAGCGTTCAACTCTTTGTCCATAGCCTCTCTCCAACACAACTGTTTACTTGCTTCTTTATAAGATTCAGGTTCCCTGATCTCACAACCCTTAGGCAGAATGGAAGAATATTGCACTAGATTATAACAATGAGACTGTTTGGCTAAAGTTGGACAGTGATAATCACCCAAATAGCTAGGGGGATTATGGGACCTAGAAGACCTTCTTACATTATCATTAGAACAAGAAGTATTTTGTGGAAAATATGTACTAAAATCAACAAGAAGAGAAGGATTATTGGAAGTTTGAGTATTGTGAGAAAGAACCAAATCAGTCACAGAAGACTGATGTGGAAGAGAGGAATGTAAATCTTGAGGACTATTATGAACAGAAATGTCAGAAGAAGAATTACCACGGTCAGGGGACTGAAAACTTCCTGAATTTTGAGTAGAAAGTTGTTATGAATTGTCTTGAATAGTCTCAGATTCTGTGGATAATGGTGGTATAGAAGAAATAGAAGTATAAGTTGCATGGAAAACAGAAGAGAATGGATGATCATCATTACAAGAATGATGAACAGGAGTAGCACTAGGTAAATATATATCAAAAATAGTTGAATTTGGTTTAGAAATCTTTAGTTTTAATTGAAAAGGAAAATATTTTTCATGAAACCTAACATTGCTTGAAACAAAAAACTTTCTTGATTCAAGATTTAAAACCAAATACCCTTTTTGAGTAACTGAATAACCAAGAAAAACAAAAGGTAAAGCCCTTGGAGAAAACTTATGTAAATGAATTTTAGGAGTAGTAACATAGCATAGACATCCAAATGCCTTTAAATGTGATAAATCAGGCTTCTCACCATACAACTTCTCATATGGAGAACATTGATTGAACACCTTTAAAGGCATTCTATTCACTAAATAAGTTGCACATTTAACACACACCACCCCCCCCCCTCCCAATATGAATCAGGAATTCTAGATTGAAAATATAATGCTCTAGAAGTTTCAAGCAAATGTCTATGTTTACGCTCAACTACACCATTTTGCTCAGGCGTATGACTAGAACTAGTTTGATGAAGAATTCCATATTCTTTATAAAAAAACTGGATTGGCCCTTCACATAGTTCCTTAGCATTATTAGATCTAATAATTTTTATACAAGAAGAAAATTGAGTCTGAATATACTGAGCAAAATCATGCAGAATAGAAACTGCTTCTGTTTTATTTTTCATTAAATGCATCCAAGTAAACCTGGTGTAGTCATCTACAATAGTAAGAAATTGATTACAAACTGAATGAGTCTTAAACTTCAAAGGAACCCAAGTATCAACATGAACTAACTCAAAAGGCCTAAAAGACTTAGTACTACTAATTGAAAAGGGCAACTTAGTTTGCCTTGCTTGAGGACAAACTTGACAAATATTATTCTGAATACAAGAATTAATATCTATAGTAGGAAAAAGAATCTTTAATTGTGAAAAAGGTAAATGCACTATTCTCAAATGTGAAAGTTTAGCATCCTCATTAGAAGATAAGCATGACAAATGTTCTGCACCATTACTATTATCAACAATTTTGCTTCCAATATCAGACACCCTGTATAACCCAGCAGCTAGACTACTAAGAGGAAGTGAATTCCCTTTCTGATCAATAACAAAACATTTGTCATAAGTAAAGAACAAAGTACAATTCAAATCTTTGCACAACCTATGCACATAAATTAGATTATACATAAAATTTGGAACATGTAAAACATTATGTAAAACAATATTATTATCCAAAGAAACTGTCCCAATATGTTGAATAGCAACCTTAGTACCATCTGGAATAGTAATAAACTGCTTATTATAAGAATTAAGCTTATGATATGAAGAAAAGAAAGAAAGATTCGAGCAAATATGATCAGAAGCACCACTATCAAGCAACCATTGAATTTTAGAATAAGAAATTAAACAAGAGTTACCTGCCATCATAGCCTTACCAACAGCACCTGAGTCATCCAAAGCTGAACCAGAATGACCCTGCTGCTGCTGTGTATTCAAAAATTCCAAGAATTGATTATATTGCTCAATAGAAAATGCAGCAGTAGATGAACTTGCACCATTCTGAACATCATCCTCACCAAAATTGCCCTGCTCCTCAGAATGAACATTAGCAACTATCTTCTTACCCATATTCCAATCAGAAGGAAATCCATGTAATTTGAAACACCTCTCTATATTATGTCCTGATCTCTTACAATGAGTGCAAAAGAAACTTGGCTTGCCTCCTCCATTACCTCTAAAACCATTATTTCCACCATATGGAACCATACTACCACCATTACTCCCATTATATGCAACTATCCTATTATCATTATTTTTGGAATTATTTCCATTATATGGAACTATTCTATTATCATAATTCTTGCCATTATTATAAGAAATTCTTTGAGGCAAATTAGATTTAGAGCCTCTAGAATCATTATACCTTTTTTTCTCTGCATAAAATGCCAAAGAATTTTGGGAATCATTTGTACTGGCTTGATGAGTTTCTTCTTGTGAAAAAATCCTATATGCCTCTGTAACATTAGGAACTGGCTTCATCATCAACACATTACCCCTAATTGCTGAAAAATCGTCTTTCAATTTCATCACAAATTGCAACAACATTCTCTTCTCTTGTCGTTGCTACCTCCTTTTATTCACTTCACAAGTACAACTGTTGCATGTACATAATTCCAATGGATCTGCATCTTCAATTGAATCCCAAAGAGTCCTAATAGCAGTAAAGAACTCAGAAATGGAACTGTCTCCTTGGCTAAGCAATGCTAATTTTTGTTCAAGATTAAAAAGATGCGTCAAGGAAACAAAACCAAACCTATTCTCAAGATTCTTCCAAATGTCACATGCAGACTTCAAAAACAAAACACTCTTAGAAATTGTATCATCCAGATTCCCAATCAACCAAGTGCATACCAAATCGTTGCAACGTTCCCAAGCCAAGAATTCAGAAGTTCCATCAGCTGGTTTAACAATTGTCCCATTAACAAAACCCAATTTATTTCTTGTAGAAAGTGATAACTTCATCGAACGCTCTGTATTAGCATCTGAAGGATGAATATAATACTTGCTGGCTGGGTCTTGTTTCAATGTTAAAGTTGATGTATTAGTAACAGCCATTAAAAAATCAAAGAAAAGAAATGAATCAACAAAGCAATTGAATCGAATTGAAAGAATTATCAAAGAAGATCAAATCAACAAAGAAATTAAAACGATTTTGATTGAACCAACAAAGTAATTGATTCCATAAAAGAAAATAGAAAGAAGAAATTGCAGAGGAAGCTAAAAACAATGCTTTGATACCATATTAGCAAAAGAGAATCAGAGCAGAAGGAGAAGAGTAGTAAAGTTGTTATAACAGAATGAATGAATTGTATTGAATGAATTAATTACAAACTCTAAGAGAATGGAGTATATATAAGCTACTAACTAACTTAGAATAGTACTAACTAATTTAGTATACACTAGTACAAAAAAAACCTAAGGCACCCCCCTATCGCGTCCCCTGTTGATAGTATGGGACGTATAAAGCTATTGCGTCACTTGTGTATATAATGTTAGACGCGATAGATTGTGAGTTTTTTTAAAAAATCTCTATCGCGTCCCCTCAAAAATTATAAGTGACGCATAAAGTTATTATGTCTGCACATATATTATGTTGGACACGATAGAGTTGGTTTATTGTGTCCCTCCGAAATAACGAAGGGACGTATTAAGGTATAGAGCTATAGCGTCACTTATGTATATAATGTTAGACGCGATAGATTGTGAGTTTTTTTAAAAAAATCTTTATCGCGTCCCCTCAAAAATTATAAGTGACGCGTAAAGTTATTATGTCTGCACATATATTATGTGGGGCGCGATAGAGTTGGTCTATTGTGTCCCTTCGAAATAACGAAGGTACGTATTAAGGTATAAAGCTATAGCGTCACTTGTAATAAATCATTGGACACCTTAGATATATAAACAAAAAAAAATTAATAAATCATTGTATTAGACTTGTCATCACACAGTACAGTTCAATTCCAATTAAACAAAAACAAAGAAAAAAAATTCGGATCCCTCCCTTCACATTTCAGAGTACACACCGAGAGAAACCCTAAGTCCACTACTCTGTCGTTGCTCACTACTCACTGCTCCGTCGTTGCTCACTAGCGGCTGCTCACTACTCACTGCTCCGTCGTTGCTCACTAGCGGCTGCTCACTGCTCACTGCTCCGTCGTTGCTCACTAGCGGCTGCTCACTGCTCAGTCGTGGGTCTTTGGTCGTCGGTCTTTGCTCACTGCTGCGTTGCTGCCATTGTTGCCGTCGTTGAAGCGTTGCCGTGTTGCTTCCATTTTTGTTGCGTCGTTGCTGCTCACTGCTCTTGAATTGAGGTATTCTACTTCTTTCCTTAGCTTATTACATTCAAATGGGTGTTTCTACTTTGAATTGATTTTTGGGGATTTTCTTTTTGCTGAATTTGAGTCTGTTTTGGGGGGTTTAATTTGCTGACATGAAGAATGCTGATGAACTGAAGTTGATAGGTTACATTTTAATTAAGTAATGCACTTGAGTTGGAAAAGCTTTGCATATCTGATTTGTTAGTGACATATGTGGAAGACTACGGAATTCAAGTAGATATTGTAGGTCCTTGTTTCGGCTACCAAGGGGCTCCTCAACTTGTGAGAACAAGGAATTCAAGTAGATATTAAAGCATCAAGCAATGTCTATGTCAAACAAGGACCCATAAAATTTGAAAACTTTACAATCAAATATATACATTTTCAACCAAAAAAAATATTATTTAGATCAACCATCAAGTTCGCAGAGAAGTACTAGCAGAGGTTAATAAATACATGAATTTTGTGACAGGCTCCTAACTTTAGGTTTAAAATAAGTCATTGTTGAACTATATATGCTATATAATATGGAGCTTTTAGTCTAGTACTATTCCAAAATCCAGGCCACCATCTTCCAGTATTCCAAACTTGTTATTTTTCCAATTTGGTGTAAGTATAACATTTGCATTAAGTTATTTGTCAAACTATATGTATTAATGTCTTTTTTTTATTTGGTTCCTTATATATGCATTAGTGTCTTTTTTATTTGGTTCCTTTTTTATGCGATATGAATATTCATGTATATATATAGAGAGAGAGAGAGAGTTTCGATTGTAATTAATGTGAAGTGGACTATAATACTTTGAACTTCTACTTGCTCTCATGGCACTTATACTTTGTCTCTTAGATTCAGTTTGAATTGTAATTATGGGATATGAAAATGAAACTAGGAAGTTTTAATTAGAATACTTTGTCTCTTATATTAAGTGGTCTATAATACTTTGAACTTCTACTTCCTCTCATGGCACTTTTACTATTAATGCTAAATTTGAACTTAATCTTATATTTCTACAAGAATTAATGACTTAAATAATGTATTTGATATGATAAATGCCTATTGCGTAGATAGTAATGGATAAAAGTTGGATATCAAGTAAGCGTAACACGCCCGAATTTCGCAAAGGAGTTGAGAATTTTATTCAATTCGCGGTACCACATCAAAAGGAAGGGGAAAATCTTTGTTGCCCTTGTAAGAGCTGTGGTAACATGGATAAAGTGCTTACTGTTATTGAACTAATAAATCATATCTTCTGTAATGGGTTTTTAAGAAGCTACACAGAATGGATATGGCATGGTGAAGGTAGTATTGGTACTTCACAAAATGAAAATGAGGAGCATAGAGAAGCCTCACATGATAATAATGCTTATGAAAATGACCAATTGGATGATATGTTACTTGATATGGAGAAAGTTGAGAGGTCACATGCTTTTGATAGTGTGATAAGTGATGCTGAAAAACCCTTGTATTCTAGTTGCGATAACCATACTCGGCTATCTGGTATACTCACATTGTTTAAAGTGAAAGCTCAACATGGGTTGACTGATACAAGTTTTACAGACATATTGGCTGCAGTCAAAGATCTTCTCCCCAAAGATAACGTGCTTCCTAGTATTACATACCAAGCTAAGAAATTGCTATGTCCGATGGGTCTAGATGCTGAAAAGATCCATGCTTGCCCAAACGATTGTGTGTTATATCGACATGAATTTTAGGACTGGTGAGAATGTCCTAAATGTGGCACTTCACGGTACAAGGAGACAAATAACGCTTACAATGAAAAAGATGGCTCTCCTAGGAAGGTTATGTGGTACCTACCCATTGTGCTGAGGATTAAACGCTTGTTTGGTAACGTTGAAGATGCAAAAAACCTAATATGGCATGCAAATGGACGTAAGACCGATGCGATGATTCGCTATGTGGCAGATTCTCCTCCATGGAAGCATATTGATGACACATATCCAACATTTGGTCGTGAAGCAAGGAATTTAAGATTAGGTTTATGCACAGATGAAATCAACCCATTCGGCAACATGACTAGTCAACATAGCACGTGGCCGGTGTTGATGGTGATTTATAATTTGCCACCTTGGCTTTGCATGAAGCGCAAGTACATTATGTTATCATTGTTGATTTCAGGACCTAAGCAGCCAGGGAATGACATCTATGTTTACTTAGCCCCACTAATTGAAGATTTGAGCAAGTTGTGGGCTGATGGGGTTTCTATGTTTGATGCACATCGTCAAGAGAATTTTACATTGCGTGCAATGATATATTGCACAATCAATGATTTTCCAGCATATGGAAATCTGTCGGGTCACACTGTCAAGGGATATAAAGCATGCCCTATCTGTGAAGATGACACAAAAGCTATTCACTTTCCTAGGAGCAAGAAGTTGGCATATACATGTCATAGGAGATTTTTGCCTCGTAATCATCCATACCGTAGGCTTCGAAAAGCTTTTGATGGGAACCCTGAACAAAGTTTTGCTCCAATTGACCAGAAGTGTTATAAGAAAAAGTCAGCATTTTGGGTCTTACCGTATTGGAAGGATTTGTATGTGAGACACTCCATTGATGTGATGCATGTTGAAAAAAATGTGTTTGACACTCTAATAGGCACACTTCTAAATATGCCAGGTAAAACTAAAGATGGATGAAAATCAAGGGGAAACATGGTGAAGCTAGGCATACGACCTGAGTTGAAAACACAAAAACGGAGAAAGCGATACTACTTACCTCCTGCTTGTTACACTTTATCTAAGAAGGAGAAAAAAGTTTTATGTGAGTCTTTGCATAAAGTGAAGGTACCCCATGGGTATTCTTCAAATATTCGAAACTTAGTGTCACTAAAAGACTTGAAATTAGTGGGACTAAAGTCTCATGATTGCCACACCTTGATGCATGAGATGCTACCTATTGCCATTAGGTCAATCTTGCCAAAGCAAGTAAGACACAGAATTATGAGGTTGTGTTTGTTTTTCAAAGCTCTATGCTCAAAGGAAATTGATCCTGGAAAGTTAGATTCTTTGCAAGCACAAGTTATTGTCAAATTATGTCAACTTGAGATATATTTTCCTCCCTCTTTTTATGACATTATGGTTCATATGATAGTTCACTTGGTACGAGAGGTCAAACTTTGTGGACCAGTGTTTCTAAGATACATGTATCCTTTTGAGTGTTACATGGGTGATTTAAAAGGCTACGTTAGAAATCGAGCACGGCCAAAGGGGAGCATCATTGAGGGTTACTTGACCGAAGAAGTGCTAGGATATTGCAGTGAGATATTGAAAGAACTTGAATCACTTGGGTTGCCTGTACCTCGTCATGACCAGGAAAGAGTTTTGGGAAAAGGCACTGTTGGGCGAAAAGTGATCAAACTTAGCTTCACTGAATTGAACCAGGCATATTTATACATCTTACAACAGAGTGATCTTGTGCGCCCTTATGTTGAAGAACATATGAATCTCCTAAGGCATAAGCATCGAGGAAATAGTGATCAATTCTATACAGATGAACATAATTGCTCATTCATAAAATGGTTCCAAAGTCAGGTGAATCAAGAGATATCACTGAATCCTCATACTGTCAATGAGACCATTTGGTGGTTAGCTTTTGGACCTTCTGAGAATGTCGTATCATATGAAGGGTATGATGTAAATGGCTATTGTTTTTACACAAAACGAAGGGATGGCAAGAGTACCATGCAGAATAGTGGTGTGTCTTTAGTTGCATATGGTTTTGGTACGCAAGTGTCAATGCCATATTATGGCATCATTGAGGATATATTTGAACTTAATTTTACAGACTAGTTTAGGGTACCTGTGTTTCGTTGCAAGTGGGCTGATGTTAGTAAAGGGATTAAAATTGATGACTTTGGATACACTTTAGCAAATTTTAATAAATTGGGTCATAATAATGAACCATTTATAATGGAGTCACAAGCTAAGCAGGTGTTCTACATGGATGATCCAAGTGCCAATTCTTGGTCTGTAGTAATTCAAGGAAAGAAATGTGGTGTGGCTGTTGCGGGCCCTGTACCTAATGAAAATGAATATGGCTTGGTTAAAGAGTTTCCCATTTTTCCATTGTACCAAAATGCACCATCAAATGTGGATGATGTAACTGATCATTATTTGCCAGATGATCATAATGAAGGTTGTTGGCTTGGACCAAATACTAACCAATGAGTATGTATGTACTCATACCTTCCCTACAAAATTTTCAAATCCCATGCATACTTTTAAATTTTTGTTATTGAGAAGGGAAATTTATTCTTTAAAATCAATTTATTTGTTTGTCATTTTGTTGGTTGTTTAACTTTTTGGGCCATATTTTTGAAATTTGATTATGCAGGTGCTTATTATAATATGTCAATTGAGGAGGAACTTGGAAGGTCTGAGAATGGTGATGAAAACAAGGAGAAAGAGAAAAAGAAAAGTGGGAAAAAAAAAAAGAGGACCAACAACAGGAAAATATGTTTTTAAAGATGATGATGGACCATATCCTTTGAAGTGGAATGACTACGGAGTTGCAGTAGGAGATCACAAGGATAGATATGTAGCCTATACAGGAGCTTTGGCACGTGCAAAGGTGAAAATCACCATAAAAAATTGGAATGACGTAGACCAAGACATAAAAGAGAAGATGTGGACAACAACAAAGGTATTGGAGTACTTTTGTAATTATTTATGATGTTTGAACATATATTGAATCATGTGGAAGTAATCTAATCTATTATCTTTTATTTTTTTAGACCTTGTTCATGTGCGATGATGATAAGAAGACATTTGTGTTGAGAGATTGCAAGAGAAGGTGGAAAGATTTTAAGTCCAAATTGACGGCAGCATACTTTACCAATGAGGATAAAAATGATGAGGTAAACAAGACATGGGAAGATTATATAGGTATTGATGAAGATGACTGGAAAGAGTTTAAGAAACAACGATTGGACCCAGAATTTCAGGTTAGCTAACTTAATTTATATGAACTTTATATTTTTTTAATAGGCTTTATTACTAATTTATTTCTTTTTTATAAAATAGGCTTTGAGTGAAAAAAAAACGATCTAACCAACGGAAGAATGAGCATCCCCATCATATGGGTCGTGGTGGATATAGTAAAAGGGAAGAACAACATGCCAAAGAGCAGCTTAAAAATGCCATTTTATCAGGCCCCTCATCCTCTGGTGTTGAATCTAGCACATCTAGTGTTAGGATGGTGAAACCCCAACCTCGTTATGAGAGATGGATAGATGGAAGAACCGATAAGAAAGGGGAAATCTCTAATCCTAAAACTAAATTGGTGCTGAATAGAATAGTAAGTATCTTAAATCTTAAATGCAATATGATTTTGCAATGAATGCGATAGTTACAAGTAATAATTAATAGTTTTTCAATTTGTTTGTAGAATGATTTGATTGAAGCTCATAAAAATGGAGAGTTTGTTTCCGAGGGGAGTCATGACATTTTAACTGAGGCACTTGGAACCCCGGAGCGTGGGGGCTATGTAAGGGGATTAGGAGGTAAAGCCACTGTTACCTCTGTTTTTAAGAGAAAGAAACACAGCTGTAACAATGAGGGAATGATGACCCTTACGGAAGTTGAAGAATTAACTATACAGCTGACTCAACAAGTGCGAGAACAAATAAGGGCTGAAATGAAAGAAGTCACCCTTGACATCTTGGAAAGTTGTGGTATACAAATACCTGAAAATGTAGAGGTGAATATGATGAGAAATATGAACTTCGATGTTAACGCCCCTCGCTTGACTAATCGTAGTAGCTTTCATTCTGTTGATCCCCATCCCCATTCTGATGATCCCGACCCTTTCGCAAATGGTTCTAAGGTAACATGTTGAAAACATATCCAACTCTTTTACTTTGTTTTCTAGAGTACGTAATATAACTTGTTAGTTATAATATTAAAATGATCTTTGTAGGAACCAAAACCATGTGAGGTGGCTGTTCTTGATGAAAATATTGGGTATTGGATGGTAGCTAAAGGAACTTTATCATGGACCGAGCAAGGAGAATTAGTCCATAATGTTCCTATGTACACTGATCATGTGAAAGTAACATTCTTAGAAGTACTCAAAGGGGAGGAACAAACGCCATTACCTGTTCCATTTTTTGGACATGAAGTACTTGGTGATAATTGTTGTAGGAAGTTGGGCACAATGGCCTCGCAAACAAGTCAGAGTATTGCCTACTGGCCAGGTACACTTCATACTTTAAATGTGAACTTGTTTTTCTAGCATTGATCTCCACACTAATTTCATACTATATTTATTTGAAAAAGGAATGTAATAGTCCAGCACCAAAGAAGAAGGAGGATAAGCAATTGCCCAAAAACAGAAGTGAACGAGTCCAAAAGAGAAATGAAGTAGTCAAAAGGGGGAATGAATTAGTAAAAAAGGGAATAGACCATGGGTCTGCTGTAAGGTCTTATCACAAGGAAAAGGGTGAGGATGATAGCATTCCATCGTTCTTACTAAGTAAGGCATGTATACTCTCTTTGCCAAAAAGTTGTAAAGAACCATACTTTCTTTACAAAGGTAAAGATATTGATTTCACCATTGAAGTTGATTTTGAGGAGGACATATATCATTACCCTAACCAAGAAAGATTCAGTTCCTTGATTTGTGGATACGCTCTTAAAAAGTTACTTAACATGGAGTCGTTGAATATATCGTGTATTCATATTTGGTTAAGGTAGAAACTTATTATGTCTTTTAAATTTTTTTTATGGTTGATGGGTACATATATATGTGATGAATTAACATACACTTTTTTTATGAACTCATACAGGTATTTGCAAAATGAGGCTAAAAAGAATGGTGTAAGTGATGCAATTGGTTATCTTTGCCCTCAAAGGCTTGGTTTGTTCAAAACTCGCCCCACTGTGCTTTCAACCTATCTAGCCCATTCCATATCGATGCACAGTACAAAACAATACATAATTGTCCCCTTTCGGCAAAAGTAAGTCTTTTGTCGCATTATTTTTTCTTAATAAACTATTAATATATGTTTCCCTATAAATGACACTTATCATTTTATTTGTTGAAGAAGTCATCATTGGATGTTGGTTGTAATTTGTATCAAGAAAGGAGAAGCTTTATTTTTTGATTCGTTAGGCGGTGGATATGAAAATGTGCAAGTCAAAGGATTCTTGTCTGTGTAAGTATATATTTTTTTTTAATGTAGTGATCCATAAAGATCTATTTTGCTGATAGCTTGCCAAATATCTGGCATAAAGCATTTGGGTATCTGTATCTCTGTTTTCCTTTTTTGGTGAATTAATTACCATTCTTACATGTATTGTGAGGGGCATTTGTCCATTATTAGGGGAGATGCTGCCAAAATTTACCCAATCTTTTTTATGTCAAGTTCTTTTCTTAGCTTGCTAATAATTTTGCTTTGTTTTTATTATATGATGTATAGGGCATATAAGACTCTAAACCTTGGCTAAACGGCAAGAAAAGGCTTAAGGTGGGAAACCGTTGAGGTGAGTTTATATGATATTTAGATTGTGTTATCTTCTTTATTAATCAGTTTTTTTTTCTCTTTTATCATACCTTCAATTTTCAGTTTTCTAATTTTTTTATGAATTCTTTGTAGTGCCCTCGACAACCGGGAGAAGTTGAGTGTGATTATTATGTGATGATGTATATGCATCAAATAATCACTCTTATTTCACAAAATGAAACTAATTTGCAAAAGGTAATTAATTAACTTAATCATCTATATCTCCATTTATGTATAATTTATCACTAATTAATGTTGTGATTTTAATTTTAATTTATAAGTTTCATATATCCGTTCTTAATCTAATTTTAATTTTATTTTTTGCTTTTTGTTCTTGAATGTGTAGCATTTTTCTTCAGCTGGTTATTCCCAAGATGTTATTGATGATGTTCGCGAAATATGGTGCAGATTTTTCATTGACCATTGTGTATAGGTTAACTTTTGTTATCCTTATTAGTTTGGATAGATGTTTATCAAGTAAAAATGGATATTTGGATTTGTAGTGTTATCTTTACATTTTAAATTTGTAGAGCTATTAAATACTGTATTTGACATTTTAAATATTTTAATTGAGTGAATTATCTTCTTTAGTATTTTATCTAATTTTTAAATTGAATTATCCAATAAATAATAATAAAAAAAAATATTACATACATACCTATTGTGTCGCTTGTTATACTAAAAAGAGATGCGTTAGATATTAAATACTAATATAAAAGATAACCTATCGCGTCGCCTCTAATGTAGTAGGAGACGCAATAGCTTTGTTTTTTTAACACAATTGTTCTACCGCGTCGCTTCATTCAAATGAAGGGACGCAATAGCTTTGTTTTTTTTAATACAATTGTTCTACCGCGTCACTTCATACAAATGAAGGGACGCAATAGCTTTGTTTTTTTTAAACACAATTGTTCTACCGCGTCACTTCATACAAATGAAGGGATGTAATAGCTTTTTTTTTTACATAATCGTTCTACTGCCTACATTAAAACACGTTACGCAATAGCTTCCTTTTTAGCCTTTGAAAATGATCTATCGCGTCACTTTTAATAACTGAGGGGACGCGATAAACTATCTATCGTGTCGCCTCCAAAGTGACGTGATAAGTATGGCACCTATCGTGTCCGTGCCGATCACGTCTGCCCAAATGAGACGCAATAGGTCATTTAGAGGAGACACGATAGGTGTTTTTTGTACTAGTGATAATACAAGAAATATACAAGATTAACTAATTATATATTTTGTACTGTACACTTAATATACTGATCACATATAGCTTAATTCGCACAAGATGTCCTCCTCATTTTGAGAGAGGCCAGGGGATACTTATGAGAAGCTACTGCCCAATTATCTTCCATCCTTTATGGTTACATGCATGAAACCATGAAAACTCTCTCTTTGAAGATGATTTTCAGTAGTTGCTTTCTGTTTGTGCGGAAATTTGCCAAACAATATGATTTGAACATTTACGATGATGAATATCGAAGATTAGGTGGAAATGGTCAAAGATTAACTTGAAGATAAATGAAAAGATGATTACACGTTAAAATGGAAGGGAATAATTGTAGGATTGTATTGGTAATCCTTATACTTCAAATGGTGGAACATATATAGTGATGAATCTACTATATAATAATGCTAAATGGGAGATGGGTGTTAGAGGAAATGATGAGCATATAATAATGATAACAATGTCTTGCGTGGGATGAGTACGTAATATGACGATTCTGAAAAGAAAAAAAAAAAAAAAAGAAAATAATAATAATAATAATAATAATAATAATGCTTGTGTAACTCAAACAAGAGGGAATTAGTGAGTATATTGCTGTTACTTGCTTGAGGAAAGCCTCCTTGTATACAATAGCAAGGAAAGAGTATTTATAAGCTAACAATGCACAACACCCACTAACAACTAATCCCTAGGATTATGACATGCTTCACAAATTGGCCCACAAAATCCACTAAATATGGTAATAAACTTATGAATTAATATTGAATTAGTCTAACAACACTAATGGCCTTAACTGCTTTAGTAAAACCTTTTCATTAGCAACGTGGTACAACTTATTCTTTAACGATCCTACTGCCGATGCAAAATTGGGCCCAACAATTGCCCCCAATCCATATTTTTGGAGAGACACTAGTGTTCAACAGTAAGTATTAATTGTTGGTAAGTCATGTGTCAAATCCGCAACCTTGAAGCAAAATGTCATCCACCGTCTTATCATTACTTCCGCAACTTCAATTCTCCGAAACGCGGGAGGACTATTTGCGACCATATCTTCATCTTAGGGGTCAAGGCAGAGAATAGTGAGTTTGACAAGCTTGGGAAACCGTCAGTTTGTGAAGAACGGACAAAGAAGGCATTAAATTGTTGTCGGAGTGAGGAAGACAATAGATGTTGAACAATGATGACCAAATGCAAAGACGTCGAAAGACAAAGTGAAAAAACAGAATGACGACGAACCATCAATCACTACGAAAAATGTGTTCAAGAAGGACACTTAAAATTGCCTATTTGATACAAAATTTGTCTTCTTAGGTTATAATGACAACTTTTGTATTGCCCTCATGTTACCCTTGTAATCCCGTTGTATTAGGTTTTAAATCCAATTTTAGATCTTTTGCCCTCTTTGATTTAATTCAAAAGGGGCAAACAAAATTGCCTTCATTGATCATCAACAAAGGCAATAAATTTTGCTTTCGTTGATTTAAACACTTTATTTATTGTCAAATAGGCAAAGTTTCAAAAATCTAAGAGGGCAAATTAATCATATTGTCTTCATTGTTAATATCAATGAGTGCAAAAATAATTCCCCTTGTAGGCATCACTAAGTAAAATAATACTCATATTGCCCTCTTTAATCATGATAAGTTGCCCTCATTGTGTGATTTTTTTTAGTGAATCCTGAGGTAGTCATTAAAGACAAAAAGATTTCAAGTGATGTCATCTCAGAAGTCCTGCAAAAAAGTTGTAGAAAAGGCAAAAAATAACTTAATTTGGGAACAATGTATTATTTGCAATGACATAGAATGTCTCCGTAAGGATTGTCCTTTTTCAACCTCCAGATTGTCTTTTATTGAATTATGTGAACATTGTTTATGTACTTTGTCATTCTCATGTCTTCCGTACGTTGAGTGTATGTCATTTATGCTTTCTCATTGGAGCTAGTGTCATATGTCTAGTAATGCTTTGAACAGTCATGCGTCGACATATTGGGAAGCCTTGTGTACGTACTGTTGTATTGCTTATTTGTCATATATATGATCGCCCACTTTGTGACATGTGAACATGTCTTAGTGGTTTCGTCATTGCCTGATTCTTCATCAGACCGTCGTAGAAGGTTGGCCAAACCTTGTGTCACATAGGTAAACTTTAAGCTTAATAGCAAGGAAAGAGTATTATAAGATGAAAATACACAACACCCACTAACAACTAATCCCTAAGATTCTGGCATGCTTCACAAACTGGCCCACAAAATCCACTAAATATGGTAACAAACTTATGAATTAATATTGAATCAGTCTAACAACACTAATGGCCTTAATTGCTTTAATAAAACCCTTTTAATTAACAACGTGGTACAACTTATTCTTTAACGATCCTACCGCCGATGCAAAATTGGGCCCAACACTTTCTCTGCTTGGACATTTAATTTCTACCATGCCATAATTTTCAGGTGTAGTGTATTTTCTTTGCAAAATTGAGTTCGCTTCATACACGTACTGCTAATTATAAAAGTTATAAGTTATAAGCTACCGTTAAAGCATCACTCCTATGGTTTGCAAATTGCCATCGAATTGGATTTTTCATGTACATTGTTGGTGTGCTTCAAAGATGTCTTAGTTTCTTAGTTATTAAAATAATATCGTATTGAGTAGATTTTTAATTAGTCAAAATTAGGTATCATTAATTAGAAGTTAGTTATTAGTCAGTAATGCTTGGAATGGTCAAGTATCATTCAGTTAGTGACTTAATGGAGTAATGTTAGTGGGTGGTTTTCCTAAATCATAGGACTTATGAGTTAACTATCTTTTTCTATTCAATGCATCTTTTGTAAGTTGATTTGAGAATGGAAAATATTAAGTATGATGTTTGAGTTTTAGCTTTCCAATGCTATATTATTCATTTACTTTATCTCTTCCAAAATTCTACATACATAACTTTGAGTTGTTTTTTTTTTTCAAATATATTTAGGGAAATCGGATAATAGTATATATTTAATTAAGATGTTTTTCTAATTATATATTACCAATAAAAAAGTTAAGAAAAATTCAATATAGTACAAGACATTTGTATGATTTCCTTAGTGGAATAATAATAATAGATAAGGATGACAACAAGGCGAACTTGGATTGAAAAATGCATAATTTAATTCTGACTCATTCAAATATGCATTTCGAATTCAACTCCAACAATTTGATTTTGACACCGGCCGGCCTATTTTCAATATCTAACTCTGAACTTAGCCGATTACGATCCAGGTGCAACATTTTCTTCGACATTCAAGCTCCGACAATTAATTTAATTCTTATTCCATTGATAAAATCAAACAAGTGTAATATTACATTACAATTATTCTTTTTTATTGCTAATACATAATTAGATATTATATCTTAATCGAATACATATTATTAAGAATGTAAAATTATATTAATTATAAAACTTAATAAAATAGTTTATTTGACTTCATGTTGGAGTTCGATTTATTTGTCATATTTTTTTTCAACATCTATCCAACTTTGACCCAATTCAAGTCTAAATCAAACTCAAAATTTTCAAATGGAGTAGGACACAAAATTATTTTTCAAATTCAAATTTGTTTCTTTCCTTGAATATTGGGCCTGATTAAGGTCGAATCCAGACTAGATTTTCATCTCTAAATAATTGTGAAACAAATTGTTGGATTGGATTTTTGAATTCAGATTGAGTTGGCTGTTGAAATTTGGAGTCGGGCGACGAAGTCGAAATCGAAGTTGGACTATAAAATTAATTACAAGTCAATATCAAATTATGCATAATTCGATCTGTGTCTAATCTATTGTCAATTGTCATCTTTAATTAAAAAGAAATAAACATCAATCAAGTGTCCAATGCTTCATTTATTAAGTGTTACTTCCTCCATTTCGTATAACTACGATAATTAATATAATCTTGTTAATAGCTTGAAGTAAGAAAAGGATAATGTAGTTAAAAGATGCTCATAAAGTAAAACCATAATTATTCTAAAATAAGAAATGAAAAGGTTGAAAAAAAAAAAAACGGTGTTATTATTAATCAAAACCATGAACACTTGGAACAAAAGAGGAGGGATTTAAAAAAAGGCATGCACCATCATTATTCATGTAACACTACTACATAGTACATACTCAAGTCGTACATAATTATATATTATGGCAAGCAATAAACTAAATTGAACATGCTTAATTAATCAATTGATATTGATTAATTAATTAACTAAGAAACTCAATTCTAACATCCTTGATAACCACAGATTCAGTACCCGTACGAGGAACAAAGATTACATCAATGCCTTCATCATCATCAGCACCCAAATCCTCCATAAGCTCAGTCAAGCCAAACTTTACATTAGTAGTCATTAAGTTATTTGGTCCATCATTTTTGCCCTTGTGGGGCACATTCACGTAACTTCCGGCATACTCCGTCTGAGTACGATTCTCCTTCGTAGGCCTTTCATCTTCGTCGTTGATGTAAACGTCGAATTTTGAGTAAACGTCTCTCCTTGACTCGACCTCGATAATCAATACTTCTTCTTCCACGTCTTTTTCTTCCTTACTCCTTGACTTTATCGGCCTTACCAAGTTCGTCCTTATAATGTGGTCGAGGGGTTTTGGAAATGTGGTAGATATTGAGGCGGCATCTGCCGCCACAGCATCTTTCACAGTGGAAAATACCTTTTTAAGAACCTTAGGTCCACGAACACGACTAGGACGAGTTGGGCGTGACTTCAGCCATGGAATGTCCATTGGCTGATAATCATACCCCATTTTCTTGGTGTCCAAGCATTCACGAACAGTTATTTTAACAGGTTTAGCATTTTCATCGTAAAAGTAAAAGTAGGAATTTAAGAAATCTTTATCCTTGAAATCCTTGTTTCTAGGAAAGAGGGTCTTCCAGATGGACCATGACCTATCCACATTTGCGTGGTGGGCATAGAATATTGGGTCTCGGCCAGCTGAGTAAAAGTTACCCATATCCTCGCTCAAAGGATTATTAGGGTTACCTACCCAATTATGGATAGTCCCATGTGGTTGTGTCTCTAGTGATCCAGGTCCCGGGGTGGGTTCATCCCCAGCCCGGTATGGATCCCCTAGAAACATAGCCGGGGTCTTGGCATTGGCCACCATTTGTTTGTACATGATAGAAAGGTTTTGAGACATTTGGTCATTTAAGGACATTTTTTGTTCTTGATTGGACCCGTCAAAAGTTAGATCCATGGCCATCGGAGGAAGATGTGACTGGTCACGCTGCAAGTTAAACAAAGAAGAATTTGGAATATTAAACATAGAAGGCATTACCATACCATCGGGATGATCCCAGTTCCAATAAGGAATGGCAAAAGTCGGATCATCAATTAATTTGGCTAGGATTTTCTCATAGAAATAAAGGTATGCCCTATGAAATGGAAAAAATAACCATGATCCATGAATTTGAAGATCAAGATTTGGTAGCCCAGCTTGTTGGTAACCCCCATTACAATAAGCACAATGCACTTTAGCTTGTTGGTTAAAGCTGCGGGGATCACTATCAGGGAGAGCTTTCATTAAAGACAAGGCTTTGGAGTATTTTTCTATGTAGTTATCATCTGCTAAATGGGCTGCGGGTCGAATATTCAAGGTGTGGGAATTTTTTTTAGGCAACTTGAAGTCGACAAATTCTGAGGGTTTGGGCGGGCAACAATCTAAGCTTGTGTTGTTGTCTATTTCAGAAGGCCCACAATGGATTACATCTGGGGAAGTTGGTTTGGCTAAGACATCAGGCCCGCCACTTAAGGTTGTAGCTGCTCCATATAGACCTCCAAGCCCAATAAGCATGTTTCTTCGATCGAACCTATTGGTTTCATCGTTGCTCGTCGCTTTAGGATTTTGGCGATCGTCATTCCTCGCTACGTTGCATGAGATTTTGAATGCAACACGGCGAGTTTGGTTGCATCGGAAAGCCAACAATTGAGATGGTTTCGATAACAAGGTGTTAATCGAGACCGAGCTAAGAGAATTATTGGTGGGGATTGTGGTGATGATTGGTTGTGAAATTGACGACATTGCTAATTTACGTTGTTTGTTTACGTATCTTTGTAGTAACAAGGGTAATGGACTATCATCATATTTATAGTACCAAAATTCCTATACATATGCAAGTGGTAGTCTAATATAACGTAATCATAAATGAATATTGAGAAAGAATCACAGAGCCATTATTTTTAATTTTTTATATTAGAGTGAGGAAATATCATATCAAAATCGGCAACAACCACGTGGTTAGCAGTGAAATTAATAACATTTAATCAAGGTCCACAGTTCTTAGGAACTTGCTACATACATACCAGAGCATTGATCCTACCCATTACTATATTGGTTTCAAAATGTTTGTTACACTTGCTTTTTCTACAGTTTAGCACATTTATTTGAACATCGAAAAACAACATTAGACTATAAAAAATTATAACAATCCATATTTCAAAAAACTATACATCTAATCCAGACAAATCTGACAAGATTATTTAACATAAATATATATATATATATTGGAAAATTCTATACCAGCCTCCAATTTAACACTAAACTATATAGTCGCAAGGCAAAACAAAAATTATATCAAATGACATGCAACTTTTGCTAATTACACAGTGTCATCCTAGTTCTCTTAACAAATGGTTAATTATTCATCATTTAGGAATTATTTAAAACTTACTCTTAGTTGATCATTTGCAAAAATTATCAGATTTGTCCCGATTTTCTTGCATTGGTTTGGATGCCAAGATATAATTTATGTGGCTAAGATTTTGGATATCATTTAAACCTTTTATGGGGTCGAATTTGAGGATAAAATTTGAAAAACAGAAGAAGATAATTAGATTAGCATTGGATTTATTGCATTGCTTTGCATGCCAAGGAAAAAAAATGTCCGATCAAGATTTTGGGAGTCGTTTTAGCTTTTTTGAATAAAATTTGAGGCCAAATTTTTTTCAAAAAAAAAATAAAATGACAAGATTAGTCTTCACTCTCTTGCATTGTTTTGCATGATGGAAAAAACATATCATGTTATGGTTTTGGTCATCTTAGTCCTTTATGAGTCAATTTTAGCTTGGCGGAGGAAGAAGGTTGGTTTAAGAAAGATGGCTAACTAAGGGTAGGTTTGTAATTTCCTAATAAATAATTGGTTAGCCATGTGTTAAGTTGACTAATTAATTTAGGTCACTATGTGTAATCAACTAAAATAAAATGTCATTTGATATAATTTTTATTTTACCCTACCACCATATAGAAATGTGTAAAGTTGAAAGCTACCACGTAGAATTTCTTTTTTTTTTCTTACATATAATTACAGTCGGTATTCTTATTCATAAATTGTGTAATTAATTTCGTTGTTATATTAAGTAATTTTTTTTCTAACGCGAATTGATATAGATGACATTAATGGTGTGATAATGAATGTTTCCATATTCATCTTAAAAGTCAAAATAACTAAATATCAATAACAAAAAATGTACTAAGAAAATCTAGAAAAAAAATCCATATGTGTGCACAAATTTGGATGCAACAAGTAAAAAAACACAATAGTTGGAACTTGGAAGATAGCGAGTGAGATATAGATCAAATAAGGATTCCATGATACTTTAAAGAAGATGAAGGCACCATTAGAATTTTATGAGGATCAATAATTGTACAATTGATGATAAGGGGGAAAAAACAAATCTATACTCAAACAAATCTATAACTTTAAGAGGATCAATAATTGTACAATTGCACAAATCTATATTTATAACAGAAAATTTTAATTATCACGTGTCTTTCCTTTGCTAATCCTTGCTTCAACCTTGACATGTGTCATTTTTAAGCTTAATTACTTCTTCTTCTTTTTTCATTTTTTTCAAGACAATTTTAATAATTACCCCTTTATTTATCATTAGTTGTCTAGAATTCTTTCATTATTTTTAATTACTCTCTTTAACTTCTATACATGTTAAACCTTATTTTTTTTTATTAAAAAAAAAACAAAAAATCTAAAACCATTTGATTTAAATTAATAATATTCTCTCTCAATTATTTTTTAAAAAATCACCATAAAATAAAGTAATTAAGGAAGAACATGTGTCATTATTTGAAGAAGAGAGAATAAAATAAGCTAAGTGAGTCTGAATGAGCTAAGGAAAAGCCATTTATGAATTGAATTTAAGGATGTATTTTTATATACTAGGTTTAGATAAAATTAAAAGAATTGAGATACGAAGATATCTAACGATAGCTTTTTGTTATTAACTTAGTAGCTTAGATATGATTGAAAGGTGCACGTATTTTAGCACACTAATTTGCTAAAATATGTAGTGTTAAACCAACAATTTGGAGTGGCTTGACGGTGAAGAGCATATACTAAAGGTTGTGGATTAGACTCACATTCAAGGCAATAATTTAATTTTAATTGAGACACAAAACATATATACATTTTTCCTGGAATCGTATGTCACTTAATATGGAGTCAACAACACGTAGATAATCTACATGGCACAATACAGCTTAAATAGCACATTTAAATTATCTCTCTACTCGTATCTAAAATACATAGTATAACAAATATTTAGGGGGGGGGGGATGGACTACGTAGAGGTTATAATTTGCAAGCTTGGCGAACGGGTGGGTAATAGGCTGGGCTTGAGATTTATTTTGTGTCCAACAGGCCTACAATCCTTAGTGCAAGCCATTATAATTTATAAACGGGTGGACTTGCCCGTGGTCCGTGGGCCTAATAAACCTTAAATTTTATTTTGTGCAAATTCTAGATTACTAACACTAATATACAGGGTAGATCATGATTTTGGTTAAAATTAAAAAGTAAAGTATGATATCACAATGTAAGGGAGTAAGAGCAAAAAAAAAGTTGAAAATTAAAAAATTGTGCTAACAAATGTATTATAGGGTGTGCAATTATAATAAATATATATAGCTACGTTTAATTTTGACTATAAAATACTTAAATTGTACATGCATGATCCACCTTGTCCCAATTTGAAACTATTCCGTAATAGATTTTGTTTGTTGAAATTGTAAATGAATACAACTATAAATAAAGTAACAACTTAAAAAAAAATTATAAAATTTCAAAAACAAATATATTGTAAATGGATCGAGCGCGTCGGTTCGCGGACTCGCAAGATAAATTTCAGTGTCCATATTCACCCATAAGTATTATTGGGACGGACGGACAGACTTGGTCCGCCCAATTATCAAATGTATTCAAAAATAATTGTCCAAACATGCAATTTTGATGGAACAATTTGGACGGATCTAGTGAGAAAGTCTATACTTATATATTGTGTAACTTGCATAAGATTAAATGACCAATAATAACCCATAACATTAATATAATGTTATGGGTTATTATTGATCATTTAACATTGTGTAAATTATACAATGTGTAAGTCTAGACTTTCTTGAATCTAGGGGCTCGCCCGGCAGATAGACAGCTCTCGGGGAGAGTATCTAATTTTCGGCCACTTTCAATTTTCAACGGTTCTCTGCATCACATAATTAATAACTACTGCGCTACCCTGTTGAACGTTATAAATTAAATCAATTAATTAATGTCGTTCGAATTTTATTAAGAATATTTATCAATATGAATAAGAAGCCTGTCAAGAAGGTGTGTGTACACGTTTGTCTGTGTTAGCTAGTGTTAATGTGTTATTTCAATAATAAACTAATAGATGTATTCGTTAGTCTACTTGTTAAGTCTTGCGAATAAACGTTAAATCTGATGTCTTAGTTTTGAACCTTGCCGCTTATTTATCTTACAACAAGGTTGAATTAGGCCGAGTGACCTATAATGTGGTTTGATTTAAGGTCTAATAGCACTCAATAATAATAATAATAATAAATTTATACTAATAATAATAATAATAATAATAATAATAATAATATAATAATAATAATAATAACAATAATAATCTATCTATTCACTACTACGCGTACTAAAGCAACAATCACCCTCCCAATTTTTCTTTGTAATTTTCCCTTCCAACTCCACTGTATTAATTATTGCATAAAAAATATAAGAAAATGAGGGTCGTAAATGATT
Source organism: Salicornia ramosissima (assembly GCA_951394345.1). Taxonomy (NCBI): domain Eukaryota; kingdom Viridiplantae; phylum Streptophyta; class Magnoliopsida; order Caryophyllales; family Amaranthaceae; genus Salicornia; species Salicornia ramosissima. The sequence continues at coordinate 25,035,508 of OX596233.1, read as the reverse complement.
TTCCCGTCGTAAAAATGAGACCCCATCAGGGCCGTTCCTGACAATTTGAGGGCCCGGGGCGAAATAACAATTATAGGCGCCATAAATTCGTTTTGAAGTAGTGAAATTTGTTTTTTTTTTTTAATAAAAAAAAATAAGTTTATGATTAGAAAAATACAAATGTAATTTCACATATAAAATAGATAATATAGTCCACGACATTGTAATAATGATAATAATTATAATAATAGTAATGGTAAATCATTAACGATTCACTTTTTAAAAAGTGTACTGAAAAACAAAAGTTGATATAGCTATGAGTGTTTTATCAATTGTGTTGGTATTATTGTTTAGAAAAGAAATACAATAAAAGCAAAGAAAAACTAGAGCCTAGAGGGCTACAAGTACTATTTTTTCATAAAGTTTTACAATAAATTAGTTCGTATAAAAATAAATCACACTTCATATATATATATATATATATATAAATGATAGGATCATGTAAAAACTAGACTCTTAATTGAAAACTAAAAACTTTTAATATGAGCCATTGAGCAATAAATTGGTTCATATAAATGTAAATCATACCTCCTATATATATATATAATTGAAGGTCATAATTCGTTTTATCAATTATAGGCACCATAAATTCGTTTTGATGTAGTGAAATTTGTTTTTTTTTTAATAAAAAAAAATAAGTTTATGATTAGAAAAATACAAATGTAATTTCACATATAAAATAGATAATATAGTCCACGATATTGTAATAATGATAATAATTATAATAATAGTAATTGTAAATCATTAACGATTCACTTTTTAAAAAGTGTACTGAAAAACAAAAGTTGATATACCTATGAGTGTTTTATCAATTGTGTTGGTATTATTGTTTAGAAAAGAAATACAATAAAAGCAAAGAAAAACTAGAGCCTAGAGGGCTACAAGTACTATTTTTTCGCAAAGTTTTACAATAAATTAGTTCGTATAAATATAAATCACACTTCATATATATATATATATAAATGATAGGATCATGTAAAAACTAGACTCTTAATTGAAAACTAAAAAGTTTTAATATGAGCCATTGAGCAATAAATTGGTTCATATAAATGTAAATCATACCTCCTATATATATATATATATATATATAACAACAATTGAAGGTCATAATTAATTAGGAATAAAAACTAGTACACTGATCAATTAAGAATTAGAATAGATTAGGGCTTAATATTGCCAAAAAAAAAAAACAAAAGAAAGACTAGTAACAAATAGATTGATCCAATGGATAATAAGGAAAGGGTGAGTAATAATAAAGCTTTAAAGTCATATTTTAATGATAAATAAGATGAAAAGTGCACACACATGACACACCAAGAACTTTAAAAAAAAATTAAAAAAAAAAAGAGTTGTGGCACTGGGATTTGATCACAGTATCTAACGCACCAAAGCAGAAACACGCGGACGTACAACCATTGAGCCACACTACATCTATTGTTCAACTGCCCAACATGTTTTAACCATAACTTTAAAAAATGACATACAAAAGCAAATTTGGACTTTCCCCGGGTGGGCCTAGGGTAGTTGCCCCGGTTGCCCTGCCCCCGTCGTACAAAATGGGGTCGTAAATGTTTTTTCCTATCGCGATCCTGTCGTAAATGAGTCAGTTTTAATAGAGTTTGGGTTAGGTATTAGGTAAATTTTAACGATTGACTCAAAAACTGTCATAAAACATCTACGCATAATTTAGATACATCATTAATATATACCCGTCATTAATGATCCAATTTTTGTAGTGGCTATATATAACTAGAATTTTCTTATCATTAAAACAATCTAATTTTATAATAATTACAATTAAAAATAATCAAAATATAATTTAATAAAAAAATATTTTTTATTTAAAATTGAGCATTTGACTGAGATTATCTAGTAATAATAATAATGAGGCAAACACAGTTAACATTGGTACCATACTTCCCCAGTTCCACTATTCTTCATTTATACTTTTAGCGGCAACAACTTTGATCCTAAAATAGTAAAATATCTTTACATCTTTAATTCACACATAACAGATTAACAGGTCTTAGCTTTAGGGGCCTTGGGCCGTGGTCCTTGGATATGAAAAATTGATAAAGAAAAATAAAATAAAAATAGTCTAACTATTGACCGTCTTTTAAAAACACTCTAATCCATTGATTATCTCTACTAGACTCAAGTTTAAGGTTATTCTTACAAATACAATCTAAATTATATTACTAGTATATTGTTATGACAACAGGTCGATCTTGGATCTTCAACCCGACAGTAGTTAAAGTTAGTTTTTTTAGACAAAGTTGGATATGGATTTTTATTTTTTGGATTAGAATCAGATTTTTTTTTTCTTGTAATCGGAATGGATTAGGGTCAGATCTAGATTAAATTGTCATCCTTAAATAAAAGAAATGTCTACTAAATTAGATATTACCAAGTATATATTAATAAAATATACATTTAATAGAAAAAATTTATATAAAATTAAATAAATTTAATTAATAATAATATAGAAAAAAAATCTAACTACATTTTAGACTATTTTATAGATTTTTGCAACTGACTCCGATCCGACTCATATTTTGATTCTTTTGCGGATCAAATCAAATTGTGTCGGATCTGGTTTGAAATGTCATCCCTAGTTATGTATTCTGAAAAAGTCCCGAATAAAGAATTTTTTTATAAAAAAAATAAATAGTTGTGACTATTTTTGTAAATTACCTTTTCATTTTTGGACCGTTAGAGATAATCATTAATTGAGGCTGTTTTTAGAAACTGATAAGAGTTGTAGAAATACTTATATACACTCTGATGTAAGGTGAACTCAAGGGTAATTTTGCTCATTTTATAGTTTACAATAAGCAAAATTATATTAAATGGGTAATTAAATACCTTGGGTGCACTTACCTCTATGTGCATCTGGGTGCGTAGCAGACCCATCGTAATAGTTCTTAGTGTTTTTTTTTTGTGTGACCAATTTTCCTTTCCAAAATTGGTATCGATTTGCGTTCACAATCATTCACCAATCGGTTCTGCATTTACGATTTATCTTAATCAATTATATATTTGCCACTGATAAGGTAGAATACCTTGGTCATTTTATATCTGGGAAAGGGGTTGAAACTGATCAAAGAAAGTGTATGGGGGCATACCGGTACACCGACATGACCATACCCATTCGAAACACTCCCAAATTGTCGGAGTAGTGAGACGCCATCGTATCCCAGGACGGCATCCGAGGAACAAGAGAACTTAGAACCTCCGCGGGGTAGGGAGAATATCAACTAACCTAGAGATGGCAGAGGACTGCTCCCAACTTCCACGTAGGCCCACATCCTAACAAACTAACTGGTTTATGGAGAGACGTACACGTGGCGGCCATCCAGGCCACCACTCTGCATTATAACTAACTAAGATTCTCAGGCTGGCATCAGCCAACCACAAGGTGACACGTGTACCCCTGGGTACCGCCACCTACAAAAATCCACCTCTATAAATAGAGGATGGATGCACCACATCTAAGGTACATTCTAATTCTCCTACTCTCTCTCTCTCTCTCTCTCTCTCTTTGGATCGAATCCCCTTGCTAACTTAAGCATCAGAGGGTCTTTCCCCGAAAACAACCCCGGGGTTAGCTCACCGTGTTCCCAGTGTGCAGGAACCACCACGAGGACCACCTTGAGGAAGTTTCTCCTTCGACCGAGCTAAACAAGGACGGAGCAATTGGCGCCGTCTGTGGGGAAGTTCAACAAAAGCTCGTCCCAAAATCTAAAAAAAAACCGTTCTAAGCTTTGGAGATGGAACGTCAACCACCATAAAAACAGCCCCAACAACCTCCTCAACAGCCACCTCAACAACCACCCAACTCTACACAAAGACAACCCTCTGTTTCTGTCCACAATGACACTGAGAAAACTAATACAAATCCAAAACTCAAAAAGAAATCTATTTCCCATGGCGAATCCTCAAAGCAACCCCCCAAAACACCATTTCTGGAGGCGATCCAACAACAGTTCACACCTGAGCAACTTGCTAATGTAGCAGATGTCCTGTCTGCATTGGCAGGTGCTACCCCAGTCACAAAGCCACAAACCTAGGAGAAGGGTACTGTGAAAAACAATGCGGCCACTACTGCACCTAATCCACCACCACACTCCCCAATCAGGAGCATGCAGCCCCTGACCTCAGCCAATGAGGTTCATGAAGAAGAGGAGGAAGGAGAAGAAGGAGAGGACACTGAGTCCAACACTATCATACTGGAAAACCAGCCCATCCACCAACACCAACCCCAACAAAATATTGTGCAGTTCCAAACTGCCTTTACACCGCGCCCATCACCAAACAATGTCTGGCAGCGTACCACTGGGGGTACTCCCAGAATAGCCGGCGGCCTAACTCATCGTGCTGGTAGGATAACTCCGCAAGGCTCTCCTTTCCTTCAGCATATCCGAGATGAGGATATGCCCCGAATCAAGATGCCCATGTGTCGTTATGACGGCACAACGGATCCAGAAGACCACATCTGTGCTTACGAGGGTCATATGCAGCTCTACACCTCAGTAGAGTCTGCATGGTGTAAGGCTTTCCAACTGAACTTAACTGGAGTCGCTTAAAGCTAGTTTAAATCTATACCGGCGTCCATAGTGGCAACCTAGGAGGAGTTGTCCTTAAGATTTTTGGGCCATTTTGTAAGTAATAAAAGGAGGGAAAGGATGACAGGAGAGCTACTGGGTATGAAACAAAGGGAGAATGAAAACATCCGGGCTTTCATCACACGCCTCAATGCTGAGGCGTCTAATATTCCTTACATGCAGCAGGAGGTCGCCCTCTTAGCTCTAATGACAGGGCTGAGAGCACTACTACAAAACTAGCCTATGGCAACGCTTCAAATACGATGCTATAGGGCTCTAAAATGTTGCATAAGGCCAAATGCAACGCTTGTAAAAGTATTTCAATAAGTCGTGTTGCATTAGGGTAATGCAACGTTTCTGAAGGGATATTGCAACGTTTTCTAGAAAGCATTGCATAGCTCACAAAATGCAACGTTTCTATGATGCAACGCTTTTAAGAGCATAAGGCAACGCTTTTAAGAATTCATAGGTAAAAAAATGCAACATTTTTTTGGGCAAATGCAACACTTTTGAAAATTTTATGCAATAAATTGCAACACTTTTTTTAATTATATGCAACACTTTTGAAAAAAATTATGCAAAATATTGCAACATTTTTTGTAATTTTATGCAACACTTTTGAAATATTCATGCATTTTATGTGCAACCAAATTGCACCTCTTATTTGCCAAACTGCAAAACTTAGTTTATATAAAACTAGCCTTGTATGCACGCTTTGCGTGCGATGATATTTTAAGTGTATCTTTTAATTTGTTAAACAAACAAACAAAACAAATGTGGTGTGTTCGAAAAATTGACATATTTTTCAAATTTACATACATTCACATAATTATAAACAATTTTTTTCCCTTTTATCCGACCACCCCACAACAATGTACAAAAGAAAAGTTTATTTACTACATTCTATTAGTTGTCAAATTTTACGAAATTCAAAAGATAAAATTTTTATGTGACAAACTATATTAATATGGGTATCTATTTGTAGATAATTCAAAAATATAAATTTTGGTGTTTTTATTTTATTTTTACAAAATTTATATCTTGTAATATTTTCATTTTAAAAAATTAAAAAATTATAATAACTTTCCTTAATAGTGAGGATTGATGCTAATTGAGTTTTTGGAATTTTTTTGAGGGCAAAGTGGACTTTTCCAGGGGGGACACCATGGCTCCCCCTTGGCTTATATAATAGAGATAACTTTCGTACTTGCTAATTTCTGTAAATACAATTAAAATTTTACAACGCTTAAAAACTTATAAATAATATTATAGAAGATGCGAAAAGATACAAGTACTAGTTTGGATCAGTAGTAATTACAAAATTAGATTCGTATCCCCAAAAATTTGACCAAAAAACTTAACACTATTACAAATTGACAACTTGAAACATGATAATCCCCAAAAATTTGTCCAAAAAGCTAACATGCTATGTCAATTTTTTAGTTTGACGATCCATGTATACATATATCATTTATGTAGGACAAAAAACTTTGGATCTTCCTTGAATAAGTTATCTTACATCTTCATTCGTACCTTGCGATAAAAAAAAATTAAATTCTAAGGAAGTAATTTTGAAAATTAAATTCGTACACGGGAAAATAATTTTAAAAAAATATATTTTTTCTATTTATTAATTAATTAAAAATTGAATAGTCCAGGAAATTAAAGATACATATTTTTTCTCTTCCCAAATCCCCACCCACCTGCAGTCCCCCCCACCCCCTGCTGCCCACCCTCCCCGCCCCGACCCCCCAGCCCACCCCCTCCCCTACACAGCCCCCCTTCCCACCCCTATTGCCCCTCCACTGCCCCCCACCCCTTGCTGCCCACCCTCCCCCCCGACGCCCCAGTCCACCCCCTCCCCTACGTACACAACCTCCCTTCCCACCCCCTACTGCCCCCCCACTGCCCCCACCTGCACAGCCCACCCCCTCCCCCTACAACCCCCCCTGCTGCCCCCCCACTCCTGCAGCCCACACCCTGCTTCCCCCACCCCCTGCTGTCCCCCCACCCCCTCCCATGCACAGCCCCCCTACTTCCCCCCCCCCCACTGGCCCCTTCCTCTACAACCCCCCCACTACCCCCCCCACTGCTCCCCCCCTCTACAGCCCCTCCTGCAGCCCCCCTGCTGTCCCCCCACCCCCTGCAACCCCCCACTGACCCCCCTGCACTACCCCCCCCCCCACTGCCCCCCTCTGCAGCCCCCCCACTGCCCCGGCCCCTTGCTGCCCCCCACCCCCTACAGCCCCCCTGCACGTATACAGAAAATACCAGTCTGCAAACAAATATCTTATATTAGCAAGGCCATATGACGGATCAGAGGGGCAAAAAAAAAAAGATAAATTGAACAAGGCTATAATTTATATATAAAATGAAGGAGAAAGCAGTCTCCAATGTGAACATGATGAAGAAAAAGTTCTTACACCACAAAGAGGAACTGAAGCAATTCCTGCATGAGGGCCCCCCTACCCCCCATTGAGACAAAGTTCTTAACCTATTTCAAGCATCAAATAGGGTTACAAGTGTTAATTTTTGAGGCAGAACCATAAATGAGGAAATGCATGTCAAAAGCCTTGGGCCTGCGGACACATGAAATCATTGCTTCAAAAGCTTAATTGAAGTTTTAGACATTACGTTAAATGAACGCAAACTTTAGATGCAAGATGCAAAAAGCATGCAATAAAGCAAATTTCAATATGGAGTATCTAACTTTATGATTTTCTAATCCTGTTTCTTACCGGAGGCCCTCCATCACAGAACTCAACGACACCTCGCCCAATCAAGTTTCCCTACAGCACAAAAGTATAGATGTCTCAAATACAAAGATGTTCAACAGTCAAGTAATCAACACTATTAAATATATAGTATCAAATATAGAATAAATTGGTAATGACTTCTTTTAGGATCAAACTTCAAGGTAGACATCCTAAATTCCCCTTGAGAACAGTAATAACATAAAATAAACTTGTTGCTTGAACTAATATATACAAGAGGTATAGCACAATAGAGTACATCGAATTACCTGGGATAAACCGACTATGTTGTAACCATTACTTAGTTCTTTCATTTGCTTCACCTATTGATCAATGCCAAGCTAGTTAGACAGTCAATTTTCACTGAACATTATAGGTTACTGACAACAGCTTTCTAATAATTCTAACCTTGTCAGAAACAACTTGCGCCTGCAAGACACAAACAAATATAAATTAGAATGTAGTCAAACTAAAGAAAAATATGTAAATTTAAAAGCTTGCAGATTTCAATTTTGCTCAACCTGATCCTCGAGAGGCATAAACCAGGAATCCCATGCTCCATCACCAATTTCGTTGAGCACAATAAGTGACAAAGTGATCAGCAATGTCCAAAGAATTATGACTGGCAACAAGTGAGGTCGACAGATAAAGTATCATGAAAACAATCATACGTATTGATCAAAACTTTACATGTGACGAGTACAATTGAGCTTGACAAGCTAAGATGATTGCTCCAAGTGATCACAACTTGACAATGACACAGACAAACAATGCACAGGAAGAGTATATGAGCATAAATAATAAGGAGCAAGCCAAATTATTTCTTTGACCACACTCTCAGCTCATTTATTAAAGACTCATAATGCCCAGAACTCCACACACACACATCATCTAGCACAATATTAGTCGAGATGCTAAAAATTATCATAAAAGAAAAGTATAGGAGCAGGCCATAGAGCAGGGCCATTACAAAAGGGGAAAATATTCCAAATGTCTTGCTAGATTAGTTTTGAGCTGTTATTCATAATAATATAGGCAAGTTTATGAGAATCTACAAGACATATAAAATTAATCATATATTATCACTTAAACTAATAATATTTGTAATTAGATGAAATGAAATACCTCAAATCAGATATAAACCTGAAAATCCATTTCAAAAACTCTAGATTATTGCATAGATAAATTTGAAACAACAATGTTTTATTGCTTATATAAATAAAATGAATGAGTTAAACCTGAATAGTACACTTGCTCTATAAATGTGAATTACAATCCCAATTACCATGCTTATTCAAACAATAATGATGTATTGCTTGCTTATACAATGAAAAATGAATCATATATAAACACTTAAATTAATAAAATTTGTATTTAGATGAAATGAAATACCTGAACAAGAACGTTTAAACTTTTACAAAACAATAAGATATAAAATAGGCAGGACTGATACACAAAAGAGCAAAGTGAAGATAATGCTCAACATATAAAAATAGAAGAACAATAACAGATTTACGAGTTTCTCAATTATAGCTAAGATCAATAACAATAAAGCAAAATAAATCAGATCTATAACCTATATGAAAAAACAAGAATGAAATTGCCCTAAAAATTCAGATTACACTACAAGAAAATTGATTGGTGGCCAAACAAATTTGTTCTCCAAAGCTTCCATGTTCAGGTGGTGTTGTCCGCACACATGAACCCCTAGTGTGTTCTTGCTGCACGGCTTCATTGTTGATGTCTTCCCGCGCATTCTCATCGATGTTACTCTCAGGAATGTTATACAAGTCCGGACACATGACTGGACATGGATTTAACAATATTTAAAATAAAATGCAACAAAAGTAAATGATAATAAAAAATGAAGTAGCAACAACTTGCAAGCCTAAACAATATATAGTATTCAATAGCAAAACGGCCATAGTGGTTTCAATCATTCAATAGTAAAACAATCCCAAATTCTAAAGAAGTCATATGGTTTCAATCATTTCTTGATTAACCTAAACAAACATAGGTTCTTTATCTTTTCCAAAACCCATTTCAATCTTGATATATATATATACAATTTCTACCAAAACCCTAGCAAACAAGCAAACAATGAAGCACATATAAACATAAAAATCTAAATATATATACAATTACTCAAAGCATAATCACATTCCATTACCAAAGCATTCCAATCACATTTAATAGCAAATTATCACCAAAATAAAAGGCAAAATTGACTGGTTTTGGCTGTGGTGAGAGAGAGAGGAAGGTGTGGTGTTTGAAAGGGTTTTGGCTGGGTATGTGGTTCAGTCGAAATATTTGATTAAGTAATGTTAGAATTCTTTTTGTTTTTAAGTGTTTTTGGCAACAAAATATTTTGTTGCTAAAAAGAAAAACTTTTAGGTAACAATTAACTTTGATGTTATACATAACTCTATATATAGTCACAAAACTTTTGTTGCCAAAGTTATGTTTTTTTATTTTTTTTAAGTATGTAGAATTCATTTTTATTTTTTTAAGTGTTTTTGGCAACAAAATATTTCGTTGCTAAAAAGAAAACCTTTTAGGTAATAATTTAACTTTGTGGTTATAAATAACTCTATATATAGTCACAAAACTTTTGTTGCCAAAGTTATGCCTTTTTTTCAAGTGTTCCCTACCCTTCAGAATTTATGGAGGGAAAATGAAAAGTTATTAATAGCAACAATCTTTTGCAACAACTTAATTTTTTTGTTGCGAAAAAGGATTTTTTGTAACGAAATTAAATGTTGTTGCCAAAAATTTGTTGCCAAAAATTAATTTTCTTGTAGTGTTAAAAATTGAAACTAAAAAAAATCAACGGTTAAGAAATTACCTCAATGGAAATCTGAGTGAGCAACGACGAGGCTGTGCGATGATAGGCAGAGAGAAGGATGGCAAAACGGCCAGTGCAGCGGCTGCAAGGGCTGAGTGAAGATAGAAGCGAAGACTACAGCAGGGGCAGTGCTAAGACGGCAACAGGGGATACGAAGGGCCGCGAGAAGATAACAACAGGGGGTCCGGGGCCGCAGCGGTGGTGGCTGTGGAACTCACTTGACTTGGCTAGGGTTCAATGGTGGTGCGTTGTGGAGGTTTTTTTGGCAAAATTGTGCGTATTACTGCGTATAGCTGTTTGTTTTAAACTTTAAAATCTGCCTTCTTTTTTTCTTTTTTTTTTGTTTAATTTTGTATAATGCAACGTTTTTAGAAAGTGTTGTAAATAAACATTGCTAAAATCTTGTAAAATGCAACACTTTTGTGAAAATGTTGCTTTAATTGTTCAAAGTGTTGCATGCGATTGGAAAATGCAACATTTCTATTGGAAGTGTTGCAACATTATGTTATTTGTTAAAATATGCAACACAAATAGAAAGTGTTGCAACCAAAGTGTTGCCTTAACCTATTTTTCTAGTAGTGGAGACAGACCATTCCGGCAGTATTTGGGTCGGAAAAATTACAGAACGTTGGCGGAGGTGCTGAGCAAAGCCAATGAGTATATTCGAGCTGAGGAGTTCAGTAAGATGGGTAGCGGAGCTGCATATGTTGGCAGCTCCGAGAAGGAAAAGGAGAAGTTTTGGAAGAGAGAATTCAAAAGGAACTCTCTACTGACAACAAAGAATACTACGGACGGTCCTCCGCGAAGAAGGAGGTCGCCGTAGCTGAAAAAAGGCCCAAAACGGAGCGGTACAGTAGTTATACAGAGCTGATCGTTCCCAGGGCTAGAATCTATGAGTTGCACGAACATGAGGATACCTGGCGGAGGCTAAAGAAAATCCATGCCCTTAACAGGGATAAGAGCAAGTGGTGTGAGTTCCACGAGAATTATGTCCACACAACGGAGGAATGCCAGCACTTGAAAGATGACATCGAGGATCAAGTGCGCAGTGGGTACTTTACGAAGTACAAAAGGAAGGTAGAGGTTACGTTTAAGATGCCACCGGGTGGCGGAGGAAGCTGGAAGGGAATAGAAAAACAACACAAAAATGAGATACTGGTGATAACTGGCGGATCAGTAAATGGCGGTACCACCAGTGGGGCCAAGGCAAGCCTAAAAGAGATCAGGCATCAAGTCAATTACAACAGCCAACGGCGCTGGCCGCCACCACCAGAGATTCCTGACATGTCCTTCACAGAGGAGGATGCCAAGGGGTAATCTACCCTCATGATGACCCCCTGGTCCTCTCCTTCACCATCGCCAATAGCTTGGTCCACCGTATTCTGGTTGATGGTGGGTCTTCCGCTAACATCATCTACCGGGAGGCTTTCAACAAAATGGGTCTGAAAATGGAGTATCTGAAGCTTGTACTCTATTCAATTAGTGGTTTCACTGGGGTGAGAGTGACGCAATATGGCATCATCAAGCTGCCAGTCAAGCTAGGAGAGGGGCGACAGACTAGGAGAGTTATGGTGGACTTCCTAGTAATGAACGTGCCGGCGGCCTATTAGTTTGTGCACAGTTTTCTTAGTTTCCTTTCTTTCTTCCTTTTGGGTCAATTTCTTAGGTCTTTTGCATGCCATGTTTGGTAGATTTAGGAAACTTTGTGTTATCTTATGCACATTCTCTTGAGACGGCTAGTCTTTGGAAACCTTTACGAGAGCATACTGGTCATCGTTGGCGACTTTGGGGTTTTAATGGCTTGTTACTTGTGCTAAAAGTGACCGTGATTCCTACGAAAGTGACTTAGACTTTTTGTTTCCTTTTTTCTTTAGTTTTCTTTGCTTGAGGACAAGCAAAAGGCAAGCTTGGGGGATTTTGATCGGTCCATTTTGGACCCATTTTCCTGCTTCATTTCACTTGTCTTTCGGGCCTTTTAGACTTTATTTCATTGGTTTTTAGTCTTTTAGTATAGAATTAGCTTATTTCATGGTTTCATTTAATAATGTTGTGTTTTGTTTGTTTTCTTGAATAATTGGGCTAAAATTGGAAGCATTTCAAGTGCTCTTGCATATATAGGCTGATTCAAAGACTCATATCTTTTTTTATATAACTCTTTTTCAAATGATTCCACTTGGAGAAGATTCCTTATTCCAAGAGCTTAATTTGATATATTATATGCTCAATTCCGGTAAGAAAGAAGGAGATATGAGCATTTGAAGACCGAGTGCGCAGACCTGCACGACCGTGCAACACTACCCTGCACGACCGTGCAGCATACAGAGAGCCCCAAATCCGTGACATGAATGTGTAGCTTATAACTGCACGGTCGTGCACGGCTGCAGCACGTGTTTTTGCTCTGTTTTGGCCGTGTTCTTAATACATATTTTTGGGTTTTCATTTACTAATGGAAGAAACTTTTAGACCATACTTAGGGTAGTATTAGGAGCTTCTCTCTATACTTTCTCTCTCTAGATTAGAGTATATTAGGCTTGATTTAGGTTTGATTTTCTCTTTGATTTTCATGTCATCTACTCTTCTCAAGGTACTCAATCAATTTGTTTTGCTTTTACTCTTCTTTCTTTCATATTTTGCAAGTAGATTAGTGTTTAATTATTGCATTTACTTGTTTTCTTAGTAAAATTGCTTGTTTGTTGTTAGATTTAGGTTTAATTCATGTTTTCTTGCTTTGAATTCCACTTTAATCTCTTCTCCATGTTTTTCCCCAATTATGCTTGAGTAGTTAGGTTTTTCTAGGGATTTGATGACTTGATTCTATGGATTTTGGAGGTTGATTATTGAAATTCATGAATGCTTGAGTTTATTAGACTGTTAAGTTTTCTAAATTTCTTGTTGCTTTTCATGCTTGCTTGGTGAAGTAATCATGTTGAGTTCTAGTGATTTTGGATTTAATTTTCAAGATTGCTTTCAAGATTTTTTATTGAGAATTTTCCAAATTGCTAGAGATAGTAATTGGAATTGTGAATCAATAAAAGAGTTGACATTTTCGGTTTTAAGACTTGTTAAATTAGCTATTCGAGAAAGGTTGATTTAGCTTGTTTTGAGATTTCCTAATGTCTATTCGAGAGAGGGCTTAGGATTGGATTTGTGAACTACTATTTAAGAAGTTTACTTAGCAATTTAATTCCTCAAAGCATAAATGGTTTTCAATGATTGAAAATCCTCCAAATGAAGTACATTCAAGGATTTTTTTCCCTAGATCTTTTTACATTGATTCTCGCATTTTTGTTTGTTTTAATTGGTTCGTTTAATAGTTAAATTTCCACAAAATTCAAAGAAAATAACAAAAATAGAACCTCAATTTGCTAGATTATCTTAAAATCAATTCCATTCCACGTCCTTCCTCGTGGATCGACCCTAGCTCCACTAATACTACGTATTAGTTTGTTAGGTTTTTATAAATTATATATTTGATAGGCGACTAGGGCCACGACACCCTAGGAGCCGATCAGCATCCGAAATAGATCTTGTTCGACGTGACTCAATGATATTCCGAGCGTCGTCACGTAGGGAGTTGATAACCTCTTGGGCATCCCCAGGTTGGGATCCTCCCTACGAGCGTGCTCCATTCTCCCGGTTAGGGATGGGGCCTCTCTATGGAGTAGTTTCTTGGGAAGGGGGCTTCTGTTGCTAAACCAGCATAGGTATGCTGTCTCTCAACTCTTACAAACCCTTTTGGAATTTGTCGTTCAGTGCTGTTACGATATCTTCGAAATCTTTTCGAGTGACTACCTGGTCAGGGATGGCCTATCGATGACAGTCACTCGCTTGGTTTGAGGAATTGTCATCAGTGACGTGTGCATCTCGCCGGTTAGGCTTGTAGACACCCAATGTGTCTCCCCGATATAGAGACTAATGATGAAACTATGAAAACACCAAGAAGTCTAATTAAATAGAATTGGCGATGAAAATGCAAGAAAATGCCTCAAACAATTATTTAGACCTTACTCGGACCACTTAGGGAGCTATCAATAGCATTCATAGTGATTACGAGATTTATTCTTTATTTTTTTGGGAAATTCCCAGTGGTATACCCGAACTTTTTCGAAATCCGACTGGTATACCCGAGTTTTTTTTAATCCCAGAGGTGTACCTAATGTTAAACATAATTCCCAAAAGTAATCTTTTTGTTTAAAAATTGTTAAAAACACTAACCATGGTTAATAAATTGAAAAAAAAAACCAAAAAAAAAATAAAGGAAAAACAACCACAAATTGGGGGCAATCGGATCATTTCTTGTAAAATCCGACCTCAAATCGGAACCCTTAAGGATAAAAATGACCTGTAAAACCTAGAGCGGACTATTTTTTCCACATAAATCAATGCGCGCAAAACGAGGCGAATCGGGAACGTAAATTGGGGGACAATCGGATAATTTTTTGCAAAATCCGACCTCAAATCGAACCCTTTAAGGGTAAAAATGACCCGTAAAACCTTCAGCGAACTATTTTTTCACGTAGATCAATGCGCACAAAACGTGGCAAATTGGGAACGCAAAGTGGGCGCATTCAAATCATTTTTTGCAAAATCTGACCTCAAATCAGATCCCGTAAGGAAAAAAATGACCCGTAAAACCATGAGCGGAATATTTTTTTCATGTAGATCAATGCGCGCAAATCGATGCAAATCAGAAATGCAAATTGGGGGCAATCGGATCATTTTTTGCAAAAACCCATTAATTTAATATATTACTAGTTTTAAAAAAAAAATTTCAAGAAAATTAAAAAAATTGTTAACCAAAGTTAAATCTAACCTTAAAATAGGTATATTCCAATACATTTAACGGAATATACCTTCTAAATGTAATGGATGAGAATTAGACGTAATTTTAGGTATACCACTGGGATTAAAATAAACTCGGGTATACCAGTGGGATTTCGAAAAAGCTCGGGTATACCACTGGGAATTTCCCTATTTTTTTTTTATTTTAAAGATTTTTCCATGCATTTTTTATATTTTTCATACTCATAATAATATTTTTTGTGCCTCATAAAAAAATAATTAAAAAATAAATAAAATGTATTTTAACAGCATAAAATAATATATATTATATTTTTTATTTTTTATTTTTCAGATTTTTTCTCTATTTTTATTATTTTATTAATTTAAAAACTTCTGGAATATACTAGGACACTCAGGCTAATTCTGAAACACTCCGGAATAGCCTAGAGTAGTCTAGGGGTCCACACGTTCAAAGAACGTTTCAGAACATAGCCTTTTTTAAAATCTCGTAAGACACGGAGCTGAATCAGCGTTGACAGTGCATTGAATTACTCCTGCGTCCAGACGTAGGACGTTGTACAAAGCATGCGCCTAGACACAACACATATTATAAGCACCTGCGCCTAGACGCAGCTCGTCATATAGCACTTGCGTCTGGACGCAGGTTTTTATTCCTACGTGGCTCTTAGCTGGTCCTTTTGGCCTATAAATATACGAGCCTCGTGAGCTTTTGACACATTTTGAGCATTAGCAACTCTTGCTACTGCATTAAACTTATACTCCTCTTAATATTCTCATTCAAAATTTAAAAAAATAATAAATAATTGCATTTTCAGTTGCTGAATCTCTTAATTGCGTTCTTGAGGTATGAATTCTGAAGTCTCTATCTTCATTCTTTTTAGTTTTTAATCATAGCTGTTGAACCATGTTTGATTTGAATGATGACAAACCAGTCCTCTATACTTGATGTCTATGTATATTTGTATATGAACAGGTTGAATCAAGTGAGGACTCATCAAGGCAACCTTGAAGGCCTTGAGATACTTGAAGATCAAAAGCCAAGAGCTTGGAGCTATTTATTTTTTTATATTTCTAGTATCTTCTTGTAAAATAGGCTTAGGAAAATATTCTTAGTGTTTTTAAGTAAAGAGCAAAAAGACTTTAAGTTTACATCCAGTAAAGAGAACATGCCAAGAACAAGCTAAGAACAGGCACAGAACAAGCTTGGAACAGTTTCCTTTACCAGATGTAGACTTAGTAGTACTGAGACCATTGTGGGAACAGACCTCAGTATTACGCACGTGATCCGTACAGATTTTCGAGTTCAAAATCATTTTGAAAATTTATTTGAAAAATTTGGATCACTTGTGTTTTGGAAATCTGCTAAATTGATTTGCAAAATCAGCTCATTAAATTCAATGTACTTGTTGGACTTTTGGGTATTAACCGCTACATATAGTGGAAGGATACAAAGGTCTGAAACAGGTAACTGTACACTTGTGTCAGCTGATCTTTTTGCACAATTTAGGGGAGCTTCCAGCACACTTCTAGGGGACGGTTTTCCTTGCCTATATAAACAATCTTTGCAAAAAACCCTAAAAGACTTTTGCTCTCCAAAGAAAACCAAGTCATATTTTTTGAGAGTCTATCCTTAGTCCAAAACTATCTCCATATCCATCTTTAAGAGAAAAACTTACGGAGACTTAAGTTTGTAATACTTGAACCACTTAGAGGGAAGTGGTTGGGGAGTGTTCTGTGAACACTGAGTGAACTGTTAGAGTTAACAGTTGGGGAATTAAGTGTTACATAGTTGTAGCATTTAATTGAGTGTGTAACCTTGTTATTATTCTGAGTTGATTAATAATATTGGTGAGAGAGTGGAGGACGTAGGCTTGTTTAGAAGCCGAACCTCGTTAAATCTTTGTGTCCCTACTCATTACTTACTGTTCTTTCGTTGTTCTCACAAAAGATAAACAAACCTTGAAAACGATTGAAAAAACACACATACTCAATTCAACCCCCCCTTCTTGAGTATACATTGAACTAACAATAGTGAGATTGATTAAAATGATGATTATTGGTACAAAAAATTGAGAACGGGCAATGTAAATAATCAATAAAGGCTACGATCGCGTATATATATATGCGAATTTGGACATTTTAATCAATAATAATATTGATTTTGATACAATTAATAATGATTCACAAATGTTATTTTAATCGTCATTCATAATGTTTCTTAATAATTTAACCAATTTCGATTCCGATCTTGCAATTCATACGCGTGGTGATCAACGTAATTTGATAGATCGTTGATAGGCCGTCGTCGAGCCTACCAAAAGTAAATTTCCTAACTCAAGCTTACTAATGCTAGTAAGGGCAAGTAAGGGGTCGAACCCTAGAGAATAACGTTTGCTGACCAAAGACAATGAGTATAGACAAGCTAAGTCGAAATTGGATTCAAAGATTGGAAGTCAATTAACTACAATACACTAAAATAGGGGTCTAAAACAAGGAATAAAATACTAAAGTTAGAGGATTAACGACTCGATAGCACCATGAATTATGGATTGGTCAAAACTTAGACTTAGGTCGTGGTTAAAGGGGAGGTCATTATATGATCACACTACTCTTTCGAACTAGTGTGACGACCGGGAAGACGTATACTACTTACTTTCGTAAAAGACACACCTAAAAAGTCATAAGCACAAATCACGAAGACCGGTAACTTTCCCTTGATCGGAGGCCCAACTTTCGTGGTGCTTCCATCAATCGGGCGAAGGGAGTCATCACCCATGTTCACCTTTCGGTCCTTAGGTGGGGATTCTCCTATGAATCTAATGCTAGCTAAACATGAGACTCAACATCAACGAACCTTCGGTACCGACATTAACACAACCAACACTAAGAATTGACTAAAACATAAACATGGAGGATTTTGAGAGGTTTCACCCCAAACCCTAGCAATGAGACTACTCACACATGGCTAGAATAATAAAGGAAGACATAATTAACATATTAAAAACAACACCAAGCATGGAAATAAGAACAAACTATGAATTTAAGCAATATTCAATCACAAAACATCAAAGCAATAATTAACTAAATGTAAAAATAAAGGAAAGAGTAGAGAAATGTTACAAATGAAGCTTCAATATCAATAAGTAGAACAATGGGATGATCAATGCAACATACAAACCAAAAGCTTGAACTTCTACAATTAATCTAAAGCTTGAAAATGAAAATCTATGGAAATTTAGGAGAGAGAAGGGAGAAAAAACTAAAATAAACTAGGTTAACTATTCTGAAAAATGTCATAAATGTGATGTTCTTACAAAAAGGGAGTATAAAGGTATTTATACCTCTCCCAAAAATTAAAACAAATAAGCTAAAAAAAACGAGCAGAGGCATTTCAGCGGGCGCTGAGGCGATGACAGCGCCCGCTGACACCTATAATACTAGGCTTGCAGGCTGGAAGACTTATGGCATCGACCACTGAGTTGGGGTCAGTGGCCGCTGCCAATCTTTGATATTCTACTGCCTCAAAACAGGGGAGGGGGACAGCGGGCACTGAGTTGGGGTCAGCGGCCGCTGTTCTTCTATGTATGCTCATAATGCCTTGGTAGCTTCAAAATCAGCGGCCGCTGGGAATCCATCAGCGGCCGCTACCATGGCATAGAAAACCTTCTGTCTTTTTTTTCCTTGCAAAATGCTTGAAACACAAAAAAAACCATCTCAGCGGACGCTGAGGAATTCCCAGCGCCCGCTGAGGACTTCTTGGCTATGTGGCTTCCTCGAGGTTCCCGGCTTGCCTCCTCTGGTTCCGAAATAGACTCGGGACCTGCAAAAGGGGATAAAAACGCAAAAACAAAGCAAAATAGAGGAAATCACATAGAAAAAGGGAAAGGGGACTACCGAAACAAAACTAAACTAAAAGCCTAAAAATGCTAACAAAACTAAATAAAAAATAGAAAATAAATAAATAAAAGCTAAGATAAATACTAACTAAATACAGACTATTAATCGTACATTAACATTGACTCTTATGTTTGTATTTTTTTTAGATCTGATTTTATATCTTATAGATCAGACAATAAATAATATAATGATTATAAAATTCATTTTTTTTACATGCGATATATGTTATACGATTTTTTATTATTAGATCTCGTGTTATAAAAGACCGCTATATTTTTCATCTTTTAATTTTATCGCTTTAAATATTTGGATCTTATTTTTTTATGCGGTCACGGCAAAACGAATTTATTAATTAAATTTCATGTTACAAAATAACTGCTATATTTTATCAGTAATTTCGGATCGTTAAATAATGTTGTGCAAAATATGGTTTATGATTTAATCACAAATTCAAGAGTCATACATAAAAGCTCGATCTGATCAAATAATAATAAATGACGATTAAAATTATTAATTTAAATATATCGATTGAAGTGTCCAAATCGCATCAGAATTTTGTATCTTAATCATCATTTTAATCGTTTTCTTATATTTAGTGTAGTCAAACAGCACATCAAACCACTTCTCTTGGAACACACTTTGAACCTGCACATATTTATTTTATTTTTTTATGCTTTTATTGCTTTTATTTTTGTATTTCGTTCATGATTTATTTGTTTTCATTTTCTAGGATTTTTAATATGGATCTAATTTAAAGTGGTACAATAAAATTAGTTTTAGTTTGTAAATAAATTAAACCCGCTTAGTAATATGCGTTCTTTAGGGTAAAATTGAGATATTTATGTATTCGGGATTAATAATAATTTGACCACAAAAAGAGACCTAGTAGAGACCGCTTACAGGCAGACAGGCCCAATGCACGATTGGCTCGTAACCTGTCCCCGAACCCATACTTTGGTGCACGACCATATGGGGCCAATTGCTCCTGGCATTGGTATTTCTTCGGTGTCCGTGGACCGTATGAAATGCACAATGGCGACTCCTACTAGTCCGTATTGACATATGGCGTTAACGAGCATTAAAACAACTCGTGAGACGTAGGCGGTCGGGTAAAAACGACCCTTACAAGACATTTCTCGGGGATTTTCACTAGGCTGATTAAATCGAGTCGTCCTTGCTCTGGTGTTAGCCATGTTTTTATCACTTTCCCCACAAACGGCACCAATCTGTTCCTGTTCTGGAACTTCTGATGAAAAGTCAATGCTCTTGATTATATTGATGCTGACGATCCTTGCTAGAGCTAAGATCTGCGAAACAGTTAAAGGTTGCTAACCTGGGGGTGGAACCCAGGAACGCCCCTCCGATGCTTAAGTCAGATATCGGGAGTAAGGAGTCAGTGTATTGTGAATTTGTGAATTATGAATTGCGTATCTGAGAGAATTATTGGACTAATCCTTATATAGGCGTAGGTTACCCGGTTAGGGTTTTACTGAGTCAGCTATGCTGACGTGTGGGCCTGGCCCATGCCACGTGGCGTCATATTATTTGTCCTAGAATATCTGATGTTCTCATAACCTTGGCAGAATTGGGCCTAGTGTTCGGGTCCGTTTATCTTGGGCCGACTACTTAGGTGGGCCCGGAACATATATATACATATACATATACATATATATATATTTATTTATTTATTTATTTATGGAGAACCTATATTATTTCTGTATGTTTAATTAGAACAATTCTATAACATAATTGATCCATATCTAAAATTATACTAAAAGAGAAGTATTTAGAAGAAAAACTATTATAATCTAAAACTTCATGTTTTAGATTTTTTAATCCGTGAAATTTTCTTTTTGTAAGAGATTTATTTCAAAAAAATACTCATAACATATAAAAGTAATTTTTTTCTCTTTTATCAAAACTATCCTTTAAAAATTGATAACTAGCTAATGTTTGATAATGATCATTGAGGGTTAAAGTTTTTTCTAAAATTGTTTAAATTTACTCCAAAGTTTTTTCATACATGTTACCTTAAATTTAACCATTTTATATTAAGTACTCCCTCCGTAACGAATTACTAGCAACGTTTGTAGTAGCACAAATTCCTAGGTGAAATAAGGTAATAGTGGTATTAGGTGATATAATGATAAAAATAAGAGAGAGAGAAGTAAGAGAAGGAAAAGTAAATGGGGTATTATGTGGTAATATGATAAAAGTAAGAGAGAGAAAAGTAAAAAAGAGAAAAGTAAGTGGGGTATTGTGTTTTTTTTTTTACCAAAAAAGGAATAAATAAAATTGGAAAAAATTGTTGCAAGTATTTTGTTACACCTAAAAATAGAAATTGTTGCTAGTAATTCGTTACGGAGGGAGAATAATGTATCACCTTATACAATATATTTTGTTGTTGATTTTGTTGACTTCTGCCACAATTTTTTTTTTCCTTATCCATATATTACAATAATTTGAAGAATTAAATTAATAATATTTTATTTCTTTTTTATGCATTGATCTTAATTTTTAAATTATATTAAGTATACCGGGTGTTAGTTTAATTGTTACTTAATGTTATGTATGGGGGTTAGTCAAGATTTTGTATAAAGATTACTCATTGTTTTGTATGGATTTTTTTAATAATAAAAAAAAAACTACAAGGATGTTAATATCGTTTGATATTTATAAAGTTAAAAATTTAATATGATGATAAAGTCACTATATCAGAAAATGAATTATACAAATCTTTACATTAGTATTTACAAAGTTAATATTAAGATTTCTGAGCCATGTATTGCACGGGTGCTATGCTAGTACTTTTACTATAATAAATGAGTTCCAATGGGGATAAATGGTTCCAAAACTGAAAAGATAAGGGTTGTAGTAAGTCGTGTGCATAAAATGTGTGGGGCAACGCCGGATTTCGCCTAAAGTGTTGGTCAATAAGGAAATGAATCACATGGGATGGCATCTTACCAAAAAAATCTACTTTATTTATTTATTTTTCAAAATCCAGGATAATAAAAGATGGTTTTTGACAATTTTCATAAAAATACGATGTAGCTAGAAAATAGATTAGAGTTGTTATGAGTTTTTGAAGGGTGGGAGAGTAGAGGAAAAAAGGGGTTTCATGGTTAGATATTCGCAATCACATCAACTTACCACACTAGTAAGTTTAATTTAGTAATCCTCTTTGTTTTAGATGTAAAATATCTGAATGACACAAATATTAAAAGTTAAATGTGTAAGAGATAAAGTGATCAAAAAGCCCATGTGATTATTATTGGAAAATTATAAAAAATAAGTCAAACATTTGCCGATTTTATCAAATTAAGTCAACTTTTTTATTAACTCAAAATAAGTCAACATAATATATATGTCTTCTCAAATAAGTTATTTAGTAATTAATGCACCACTTTGATTTTTCAGTAAATAAGTTTGCATTAATAAGTCAACATAATTTCATTGAAAACCCATATAAACAACAAAATATTAATGCACCGCTTTGATTATTCATTGAAATTATTAACTTTCTTCACTGTTAAATTATGCAAAAAAAAAAAAAAAACCTTAATTTGAACGGATATATATATATAATAGGTTTACTTATTTTGAGTCAAGAAATGAAAAACTCTCATGAGCAAACAAGTAACCAAACCATACACAAACTGAATTTCATTCTTATACATTAATACATCTATGATCTATCTATCTATAAAAGTAATAAAACATACATCGCGGTTACATAAAACGGAAAAAAGGGAAAACTAAAAAAAAAAAAAAAAACAACAATGTGATTATTAATCAACCCCCATACATGAACACACGATCAAAACAATACAGGGAGATTTAATTTAAACATTCAACGAAACAATAAATTAAAACACAACAACTCGATCATCAATTAATTAACCAAGTTAATCAATTAATTAAGTAAGAAACTCAATCCTAACATCTTTGATAACCATAGAATCAGTTCCAGTTCTGGGCACAAAAATAACATCAATACCTTCATCATCATCAGCTCCTAAATCATCAATCAGCTCACTCAATCCAAACTTAACAGAAGTCGTAATCAAATTATCACTTCCCGCACCACGTTTATCTTTATGTGGAACATTCACGAAACTTCCAGCATACTCTGTTTGAGTACGGTTCTCCTTAGTCGGAGCTTCATCTTCATCGTTGATATAAACGTCGAATTTTGAGTAAACGTCGCTTTTTGTTTCGACGTCGATAATGAGCACTTCTTCTTCTTCGGATTTCTCCTTTTTGCTCCTTGATGTAATCGGCCTTGTTAGGTTTGTTCGTATGATTTTGTCCAGAGGTTTCGGGAAGGTGACGGTCGGTGTGGTGGTGGCCGCTTCTGCGGTGTTTGTTACGGCGGATAAGCTGCATAAGCCGCCGACGCCGCCGATTAGCAAGTTTCTGCGGTCAAAACTGGTGGAACCGACATTATTGGGGGTTGATTTAGGGATTTGATGATTGTCGTCATCGTTGTTCGTATTATTTGCTGGGTTGAATGATGAGGTCATTTTGGGTGGGGTGCGGCGAGCTTGGTTAGGGTGGAAAGCGGAGAGTTGAGATGGTTTCGATTGAAAGAAAGAGCGTCGTGAAAGGGTGGAGAGTGTGGTGGTGGTAGTGGTGGTTGATGGAGAAAATGAGGCCATTGTTTGGTGGGAAATAAACAAATTGGGGGGTAGTCAGTGTTCTTGCTATTTTAACGGTAAAAAAATCGTGCAAAATCAACCATCACGTGCTTATGGAATTTTTTACAATAGCGGTGACTCTATCTCCATATCGAAAAATCTAATGGGTTTTTCTTACTAGTATCCATGTATTTTTGCATTTTCAGATGTGTCTACTTTTATCTAACTTTTTCAGGGGTATCCATCAATTTATCTTCGATAATGATATATACCCAATTTAATGATGAAACGTTAACTTAAGTTGGTATTATTATTATTATAAACCAAATACTGTTATACACAAAACACAAAAAGTCTACAAGAAGTTAGTGTGAACCCTAGATACAATCTGGACCCCACTCTCCTAGTTATTGCAAAGCTAACCCGAAAGAAGATGTGAGCAGCAGCCCGCGCGCCAATATCATGTGCTTTAGAAAACATCTGGATCCGCTTCAGTAGCGAAACAGCATCCTCCTCGAATTCGCCAAAAGTAGAAAAGGAGAAAGAAAGGAAACCAGACCCCAGAGCAGCACACCGATCTGCATATTTACCCCGCTTCCGAGAAGTCGCATCCATCACAGCACGACCAGGAACAAAATTATTATTATTATCATTATTATTTATACTATTATTATTATTATTATTCGGAAAATTTGACAAAAATAAGCCAAAATTTGGTCGGTCTTCTATAAATAATTCAAACTTTTGAAATTCCATAGATAAATCAAGTTTTGCACCATGTCAGCCAAGTTTAGGTTAGAGAATTTATTTACCACCACCGAAATCGACCTCTACCGCCCCATGTCTTCCGTATCCTTCATGAATTTCCTTTTTTTTGGATTTTACAGTTCATTAGTGTGGGTAAACCAAAATTTTCTGACCTAAATTTGGCTGACATGATGCAAAGATTACCTTATCTTTGGAATTTCAAAAGTTTGGCTTATTTTTGTCAAATTTTCCTTATTATTATTATTATTATTATTATTATTATTATTATTATTATTATTATTATTATTATTATTATTATTATTAATTTTTCATGATCGTCAATACTAACGTCATTAGTTATTATTTTCAAATCATGACTAATCGGGTCGTTTTTTGCAAATTCCAAAATCAAATTTGACCTATAAGGTTTAAAATGACCTGTAAAAGCTTGAGAATTTTTTACACATAATTACTGCACGCAAATTGAGACGAATAAGGAACACAAATCAAGGCTAATCGGGTCATTTTTTCAAATTTCGACATCAATTCTAGCTCTTAAGTGTTAAAATAGCCCGCATAAAACCTTGAGAGAGCAATTTTTAACAAATATATAAATAAGTACAAATTGAGGTGAATCGGGAACGCTAATCGGGGCTAGTCGGATCGTTTTTTAAAAAATATATAATTTAAATAAAAAATATTCAAATTAAAAAAAAGTATAAGAAATTTTTTTTAAAATATGGAAATATAGAAAAATAAAAATAAAATTTTAGTTTAGTAAAATTCATGTCCAAAGAAACAGTGCCTAATTCCCTTTTATTTTTAGTTTTCATTTTTTTAATTATGCTTTTGAACTTAACTAACGTAAGCAATTACTCTCACCTAACGTCGAGGATGCAAATTAGGTTATGGTTGACAGTGGTGGATCAGCTGATGGGTACCTATGAGAAAGTTGGGTAAAAATGAATACCCCTGAGAAAATGGAAAAACACATGGGTATTAGTGAGAAAAACCCAAATCTAATTAAAAGGTGATTCGATGTGTCATTATTATATGTTGTGTATGATTAATTAATGGATGTTGTTTTATAATGGTGAGCTCATGTTTTCTTATAAAAAGTTATGGAAAAATGTGTAAAAGGTTATAAAAATATATAAAACGTTATCAACTTGTTTTATACATATTTATCTTTTAGATTTTTTAAATTAGGTAATTTTTGCAGGTTTTACTTTAACTTTATTTTAGAGAAACTTGGTCTTATGGTGAGATTAGCTCAACAAAAAATTGTATTCAGACATGCTTAGTAGAATAATAGCACGTAGGAAAATAAGGTTGATACAGAGAATTATTTTTTTAACGGATACATAGGACCGAACTTGAAACCTCAAATTTCTAACATTACAATCACTACCACTTCATCTATATTATTAACAATTAATAAATGATAATGTGGACATAAAAGAGAAAACTTTTTTAAAAATAGATTAAGTCATGAAATTGACGAGGAATGATATATTTGTTAATTGTTATCGAGTTGTGAATATGTGATGTTGTTGAATGCAGATAAGTTGAGGACATAACTTTTTTTTACAATCGATTCAATTTATAACTCATTTTAAAATTTAAAAATTGTAAATGAAAATATAATTGAGAAATATTTATCTAATTTTTATTTAATCAAGATTTTTATAAGTCAACAGAGTATAACTTATGCTTATTGCATTATTAGTGTCATCGGACATTGTTCGAATCAATATACTAGTTTCATCACAAATGTCATATATTCAAAACCAAAGCCGAGTAAAGCACGGTCTAAATCACATCAAATTGTATAATAAATCATATTTTAGTAGATTAGATTGGCTTGGTTTTTTTTTTTTTTTTTTGTTTTTTGTTGAAAGGGGTGCATAAACATAAATAAAAAAAAATAAAAAATAAGGCCAAGGCCAAGTAACAAGTGTAATAATACAATAAAATTATGCACCATCATCATAAGTAAAAAAAGCCCCCTTAAACATGACATAAATCCAGCACGCAATGAGGGGAAGGGGAATGAAGTCTAACAATATAGAATGGCTCATTTAATTTAGAGGCTGCAAAAGTGGTCATTCCATCACTACTCGATTTTGCCTTCTAGCCATGTACAGAAGGTGAATCCTTGAATTCCATTCCAGAGCTTCCCTACATTCACATATAAGATTTACAAGACTATATATTAAAAGAATGTGCAGCTCTATTAGCTAGTTACAACTTGAGGTGAATTTGAATGGAATTCCGAAGCTTGAAAATTTGATTTTTGATGGCATTCCCTAGAGGTAATATTAATTTTTCTAAACACCCAAGAGTTTTTCTTCTTCCAAATATTCCACAAAAGACAACTCAAAAAGAGGTTAGTTCCAGCGTATTCTATTTGAAGAAGCATTGGAAGAGATATTTGCCTTCAGCCATGAGTGGAGATCAGTTTGTGTTGTGGTGGTAATACTGAGGAGTGAGGACTTGCCATAATTCAAGAGCCATGGGGCATTGAAACAGGACATGAATGGTGGTTTCTTTAGTATGAGGGCAAAAGGGACAATTTGGGTTGATGGGATGTGTTTGGAAGCAAGGGTAGCATTGGAGGGTAAACATTCCCACCAAATAAGCCACATAAACATTTTCAGTTTAGGAAGGGTATTGAAATTCTAAATAAATTTGAAAATCACAATTTTTATGAAAATAACTATCAAAGAAAGATTTATAAGATTTTCTTATGCGGAATTTCCCATGGTGTTCAAAAAAGAAACAATATAAGTCCCTACAATCCCCCAATTGTAATGGTGTACCAAAGATTCTTGTTGTAACTTGGGTGGTTAATTGGAAACTTAGTCCCATTCTTATTGTAGCAAAGATTCCATTGCCCTGATTAGTTAGTGTAAGCTCCTGACCCTATCTAGTTAGGGGACCCTGGATTAGCTCCCTAAGTTTCCATATGTCCACCCATCTGTCATTCCAAAGATCTGTATCAGTGTCATTACCAATGATCCAATTACAACAGTCAAAATACATAGGCAAGATGATACCAAGATCATGCCAAATAAAAGAGCCTTTTGCAAAAGAAACATGGGAAGTTCTATTATCTATATACTTTTTAAAAATAACCCTTGAAGCCAAATTCTGGTCCAGATGAAGTAATTTCCAGCACAGCTTGGAAATGTGTGTCTTATTTAGAAGTTCGAAATTTCTAATCTCTACCCAAGTAGGTGAAGCAATGTGAAAGATTGGTTTGGGTGTTAAACTGCACCAAATCGGATCGCGCTCACCCCATGCCCTATTCAAAGCTTCACATTAAAAAAAATAATAATGATGATCTTGTTACACAACCACGTGATTTTGCTTCTTTTATTGAATATAATTTGACCATAGAAAAATATTAATACTCCATCAGTTACACAATATTAGAAACAATTTTCATTTAGAGGTAGTGTAACATAATGCTAGCAACAAATTGGTTTAAAAAATTCACTTTCTATCTAGGAGTCCGGCATTGTAACCCAAATGTTCATTTTTTTCTTTTTCTGATTCCCACCTTTTTTTCCCTATAGTTTTATCTTTCCTAATTTTATATTTTTATCATTATATCACATAATAGCTAATACTGCAATTTACAAATTCTACTTAAGAGTTTGCTACTAATTTTGTAACAACGGTAGTATAATCCTTAATTTTTTTATCCATTCAAAAAAAATATTAAATGCTTATATTGATTGCATATAGCATTAGTGCATTACCTTACTACTAAAGTACTTTCTCCATATTATATTACTCACAAGATTTTGGAATTCCACGTTTGAAAATGTACAAATGGGAGTGATTGAGCAACCCTAAGGGTTGTCAACCCTCGCATATGTGATGTTTTATTGGTTTAAAATGTATTAGAATATTATTAATTTTATTACATTTATCTCTGATTTATGACAACTTTATCAATATTTTATTTTTATGTGTAGAAAAGGTTGGTAACCTTGAAGGTCACCCACGCATTTTCCATGTACATATATCTATAATTTTATTTTTGTAAAAGTTATAAAAAAATATTTTAACAAAGTACGTACTCTTCGACACAACATAAGAATGTACATGACTATTTTTTAAGCATAAATTATAAAATACAATCAAAGGTAAAATTATAAATCGTTTAAAATATCATACGTCTCGTTTGGTTGTTGCCTTGTTGCATTGGTAATAAATTATGAAAATGATAAAAGATTTAAAGTGTAATTTTATTAAAAAAGAATCTTGTAATCTCAATGAAAACCATATATTTATAGAAAAATGAAATTTTATAATCACACCTTTTGGTGGTCTACTCAAGATTTAAAGGCGATATTATTTTGAGTAGACCACCAAAAGGTGATATTATTAGATTCCATTTTCCCTATGTTTACCCCCAAGCTTGAACTTTCTTTATTACCATTGGAGGAAGTGGTACTAGATGTGAACGAATATTTATGAAGAAAATTAGATAAATTAAAGTTAGACTAGAAAATGAATAATTATTTTCTACCCAATTTACATTTAAATTTATCAATCGGGCCTTTAATACTCTGGCCTATGGGTAAATGTGAATGAAAAAATTCCTTCAAAAAAAAAAATCAGAATCAATTAGCTGTATTTGCGACTTTTTTGGAGGTTCTGGATCACATTACAATTTTCAACATATCATGATAACCACTAAAAGTACTGATACCAATAGATTAATTAATGTCCAAATATAGTATTTATTTAATTAAAAGGAGTTGCTTTAATAATTATTCTTGGCCACCGCACAATCAACTCATGATGTGTTCAATATTCTAATTTAATTCTGTGTACGTGTTTTTTTTGTTTCTTTTAGTTAAGAGTTTTGTGAGTGATAATGGTTAATAGTTTCTCGTTTAAAAAATAAAATAAAAAAGAAGATAAAGGTTAATAATTTAATACTATATACATATTATCAATACCTATGATAATTTTTAATGCAGCATAAAAAAAGACGGGAATTAGCGAAACGGAAACGTTGGGAACTCGAAAGCATCCAACAAATGAAAATTTCAGAAAAGGACGTTAAAATATTTTATGGGGCGTTTGTTTGAGTGATAAATGATGGAGACAAAAATTGTTTATCTTTTAATGGGTTAATCTATTATTTGATTATGGAGAATAGGATTAGGATTAACACCCCTCTAATCCCACCAAACGAATACCTAGCTAAAGGGGCATGTATTATAAGAAATGATTAGAGGAAGTATGAAACCTATTACGTGAAAAGTCCTAATTAGCTTGTTCATTGAGTTCTCTCTAATATTTTTAACAATTCCCTCCATTTTCTATGACTCAAACTCCCAAACCTCTTCCTCTACAAATTAGTTTGTTGTCAAAATAGTAAATTTGTCAATTTAATCCCTATGGTAATCTTACAACTAGAGAAAGGAAAGGAATAAACAAAGGATTAGGAAGGAAAAGAAAGGGAAAACCCTTTGTTGATTGTTTATATTTGGTAAAGGAAAAAAAAAAATCTAACTTCTCCTCTTTGGCTCTCCTTCCCCTCTTCTCTCTCCTCCATCAAAACACTACAACCCTCACCTCAAAACCCAAACAACCATCAATTGACCTCCAATCATCACCAATCACTAGCGCCCCTCTTCGCTGCCCTTCTCTACTCTCTCCCTTTCTTCGTGGGTGGGTTTAAGGTTTCACGGGGGTCGTTGTGAGTGGATATACGGTTTGGCAGGTGTGGTTGTGGGTGGGTTTAGGGTTTCACGGGGGTTGGTTGTGGATGGGTATAGGGTTTCGCATGGATGGTCGTGGGTGGGTTTAGGGTTTCGCAGGGGTGGTCGTGGGTGGGTATAGGGTTCCGCAGGGGTTATCGTGGGTGGGTATAGGGTTTCGCAAGGGTGATCTTGGGTCATCTTTGAGGGTGATTGGGGTTTCGCAGGGGTGGTCGTGGGTCAGGTTTGATAGTGGTTTGGGTTTCGTAAGGGTGGCTGGGGGTTTGTGGGTTAGGTTCATGGTAGCTGGGTTTTTGTGGGAGTGGTCAGAGAGGCGGCGACATCGATGACGGCGGTTGTGCTGCTAGGGTTCAGAGAGTGTGAGGAGTTTTAGTTGGGAATGGGTTTTGTTTCCCACCTAAATACAAGAGAATGAAAAAGAGGTAGAATGGGGTAATTGGAAAAATTAATATGGGAAAAAGGAATGACAAAACAACAAAGACAAACATGGGTAATAGAATAATGGGCGTCTATTTCCTTACCCTTTTCCTGTTCCACCCAACCAAACATCTCCTTAATCCCATCAAATACCAAACAAATGATGGTGGTTATATTAGGAAAATGGTGAAACCTCACTTATTACTCATTAGTTCCCTATCCTCAAACTATTTCTTAATCCATCTAATCCTTATCCCTTAACAAAACTCCCTACAACTTGTATTTCTTTCTGAAATTTAAAATTTTAATCATATCCGAATTCTGAAAAAAAAAAAAAAAACTATTCCTAACTTGTCTAAAAAAAATCTTTCTATATAACCACTAAAACGGCGAAACCCTATCTGATTGAAACGACTCACTTTGAGCTAAGCGTCACTTAAGCCTTGTTCTTTTGGGTTGAGATTACATGAACTATTATTATAATCATAATTATTATTATCATTATTATTAATAATTTTAGGCATTGTTTTTCCGACTTTTCCGAGTTGGCTGATTTTGTTCCTAGTAGTGTTGTGGCTGTTGCGGCGCAGCGGAAGCGGGAAAAATATGCGGCGCGTTGTTCGGAAATTGGCTACGGTTTCCTTCCTTTTTCCTTTTCTTCTTTGGGTGAATTAGAGAAGGGGGTTGTTGCCCTTCTCAAGCGGATCCAGGTTTTCTTCAGGGCGCAGGATATTGGGGCACGTGCAGCTGCTTACATTTTTTCCAGGCTAGGATTCGCTATTGCTAGAGGAGTGGGGGCTCTGATTGTATCTCGGCTCCCCTCTCATTTCTTGTAGTTTACTTGATTTCTTTGTGGGTTGTAAATTTTCCACGATAATAAATTTTCTAACAACAACAACAATAATAATAATAAAATATATATATATATATTGTGTTGTTTGGTTGTAATTGTGTTGTTTGGTGGAATATATTTCTTTTAATTTACAAAAAAAAATTAAAAAAAATTAATAAATAATAATAATAATAATAATAATAATAATAATAATAATAATAATAATAATAATTAACTGAAATTAACTTAATAGAAGTCCTAAAGAACGGGACCTTATTATGATTTTAGATGTAGCTTGACTTATTATCAAAACTACGTACTTATCTTGTCGGTTAACCATCTAAAAAAATAATCTCTTTCATCTTTTTTTTTCCTGCTTTGATAAATATATACAATCAATACATGTATATATTTAACCTCTAATATTTTAGCTGTATTAGTAAAAAAAATTAATAAAATTAATTTAATATTCATTACTCATTACTCATGAGTACTCATTGAGACGAATCAAAACAAAAGTCCACATGACTATGATATTTTCTTATGAATTGATCAACAATAATTAAGAAGATTTCTTGAGTTTTTCAAGATTTCAAACGAGTACAATTCGACAACAAAGAGAAATGAAAGGAGTATGCAACAGACAAAATAAACAACTTAATATTTACAAGCAAGCAAATAGGTTTAATTAAAGTCAACTTTGACAAAACCTAGATCACTATAAGAGATATCTTTTAGTATAGTCTCT
The DNA here is from genome assembly GCA_951394345.1 of Salicornia ramosissima. NCBI lineage: Eukaryota > Viridiplantae > Streptophyta > Magnoliopsida > Caryophyllales > Amaranthaceae > Salicornia > Salicornia ramosissima. The sequence goes on along the minus strand of OX596233.1, from coordinate 25,003,436 downwards.
CTTAGGGAATATATTAGCGGGAAACCAGATATGAATGAATCTCCAAGGCATGGAAGCTACGTTTTCCTATTAGTTTAATTTCACCCCACTATTGATCACTGGGTTACCACGAAATAACTTATGAGATACAATGGAGATTATTCACTCTATGTGACCCTAAGAGGGAGTGAATCCTAAAAGCTTTGTGTTTTAGTTTGTGTTTATACACACTTAGAATAGTTTGCAAGAATTTCTAAGTGCTAGCAAGTTGTAAGAGGAGGGAAATAATTAATCTCTGATTTTCCACCCCAAGCAAGTGAACATAACATGCCTATTTATAGGCATAACCCCAAGAAGAAATCAGAAAAAGATGAGTGAAGAATCACAATTAAAACCATGCATAATAAAATAAGAATTCATGAGACTTGAATTGTGCTATTATCATGCATAGATACTTTACGTAGAAGTATCCAAGGCAAAAACATCCGAGTAAACGAACAAACAGGGCCACGAGGTGCGACTTGAGGTCGCGAGTCGCGACCTCAGTGGGTCGCGAGGTGCGACCTGGTCCTGCCTCGATTCCCTTTTGCCTTATTTCTTCTTCCTTTGTTAACATATTCAAGCCCATTTGTGCATAAATTTTCCAACAATTCTCCTCCCATTTATAACATAAATGTTGACAAGCTTAAAACCACAACTCGCAAAAAATCAACACAAAATAACATGCTTATGCATACATAGAAATATCGTAAAGATTGAATTTCTAATTTATATATGTATACTCTACGTTCATTACAATTGCATGATAGACTAAGCTTTGAATCACACAATTACTATACTACGAATTAACGAAGATACAATACACACAAGTACTAACAAAGGTCTTTTACCCCTCTACACCTTAGAATCCATGGTGTCTGTATCCATTCATGAGTGTTTGAAGTTAAGCCCAAAACTTGACGAAGCGGCCAAACTTCTAACTCATATAGGTAAATTTTTACGCACCTGCTCCTGCAATTGAGCCAATGTCAAAGATTTATTAAGAACCTTACACAACAAGAAAATCTCGTTCGCCCGACCGAGTTTACCGACCGACATTTTCGTAGTCGTCAAATACCGACCGATTCCGTCTGAAAATAGTCGGGAAAACATTTCCGACCGAAGCTGCGGTCGAAAACAATTTTCCGACCGTCATGACCGTCGATAACGGTCGGTATTTCCCGACCGAACATAGGCGGTCGGGAAATATCGACCGTTACCGACGGTCATGACGGTCGGAAAATTTCGAAAAATTTTAAAACCCAGTCGGGGAAATTGGTTCGCATTTGCCGTTTCATTCTCTCTCTCTCTTCACTCTCTCTCTCCCTCGCGAACCCTCGAACCACCAAACCCTGACCCCCTCTCTCTCTCTCCCTCCAACCGGCGACCACCGTGACCGGCCTCCGCCACCCCTCCGGCCGCCGTCCTTTCTCTTTCTTTCTCCTTTTCTCTTTCTCCTTCTCTTTCTTTCTCCTTTTCTCCTTTTCCTTCTCTTTCTTTCTCCTTCGCCCCTCCAGCCCTCCGCCTCTGCCCCTCCGTTCCTCCGCCGACGCACGGCTGCCGCCCCAGCTCCTCAAATTGTGGTTAGGGTTTTTTTTTTTTTTTTGTTTTTCAATTTATTCAATTGTGTATATATGTATATGTATTTGTATGTATATGTGTATGTATTATGTATGTAAATTTTTACGCACCTACTCCTGCAATTGAGCCAATGTCAAAGATTTATTAAGAACCTTAATTAGTTCACCCTCCTTTATCATTGCAGTAACAAACACGCACTACCTTTGAGATGAATTAAATTTGTAGTGTTCCAAATCACTAAGCAAAGTTGTATCTTCATTTGAATCCATCAAGATCTAGCATTGTACTAGACGTGAATTGTGTTTTCTTTACTAGTGATTTAATTTAGGCTTATTACCATCCCTTTAGAATTTTATACAACCTTAACTTGATAACACTTTGGCCAAAAAAATTTCCAAGTTAAATTATAATGTACAAAATTCTTAATCACGACTTAATTATATTTATAAAATCACGCCTAAAAAAATTGTAACGACCCGGATTTTTGGGCCGTAAAATTTCGTGAGAAATTAAGCCTTAAAGCCTAAATATTCTAAATTGGACCAAAAGACTTAATTTGAATTCTGAAGGACAAAGCCCAAAACCCCTATGTTTTTATTTTATTTTTTTTTTACCAATCCTAAACTACAAATAAAACTAAACTACAAATAAAAACTAAACTACAAATAAAAACTCATCCTTTTTCCCCTTTATTTCTCCTTATATTTCTTTCCTAATCTAATTCCTAAACACTAGTAAACCTTATATATAAAAATCCCCTTTTTAAACCCTTAACTATTATTGATCAAAACAACAAGAACAATTATCACTTTCCCCTCAAAGAACTCACGGCCCCCCCTACATAAACCATTACAAAAATTCAACTTCCAATCTTTCCAACCAATCTAAAGGTAACTAGCTGTTCTACTTAGGATTAGTACTAGGTTATATAGGATGATAGTTTAGAAAATTGTTTAGTGTTTTGTTTTTCGTGTGAGAGATAGCCGTGAGGTATGAGTGATTATTTCCGTGTTTTTTCTTGCTATCTCTGAATCTTGATTTAACTGTTTACATGTCATGCTATGAAGTGATCTTAATTTATAAATCTTGATTGGAATCTTGCAAAAACTATGAAATTCTTGAATCTTTATTCCTTGAAATTGGTTCGTGATTTGATGATTTAAAGTATTGATTTTTATTTTGTTTTCTGGTCATATTTCTATGAATCTTTATCTGCCACGCATTATTTGATCCTTGTTTGATATTCTCATGCGAATCTTGATGCTAATCTATGAAATCTTGAATCATGTTTTCGTATAGATTTATGCGTGTATTAGGAGTATTAAAGGTTGAATTTTTATTTTATTTCTTGATCAAATCTTGTTATTTCTTGATGAATTTTTCGTGGGAGTTTCTTTACTGTTTGATTATTAATCAAGATTTATTTCGTGGCAAAATTCGTCCTTTTATTGCTTATAATAATTTAATCTTTCAAACCGGTAAAACTGTCCAGATTTAGTTTACGAATTTATCAAGATAATTAATCAATTCGGATGGCTACGAAAATTTAGTTAGAATTCACTAATAGTGTTTTACAGCTTGTGTTAAATTTTCGTAATTTTTAAAGTTCGTTTGCTATAGCAAAAAAATCTGAAACTGATTACATCCTAATCTGATTTGTTAGTTATAAAATCCCTTAAAAATAGTAAATGACGTTATTTTTGGACGAAATTTATGCACGTTAAACCTTGAACCCATATTTAACTTCCATAAAAATTTCCAGATTATTCAAGACCTTTAAATGGTTGTTCTTAATTTAATTCTTTAAAATCAGATTGTGTAAAATAGTGTGATTAAATTATTAAAACACTTTTAAAGTATATCTTGTCGAATCCCTTGTTCAGATTATGATTCTTTATGACTTTCTTGATTTAATTTTACGAAGTGAATAAGTTCTTGAATTAAATTGTTAATCTTGATTTAATTAATTAAATTCTTGAAGTATATTTTCTTTGTTTATTATTTATTCATGAAATTGCCGTGTGTATTGATGATTGTGAATTGATATGATTGTCTAGGTTTTTATTGAGTCTAGAATTCAAAGTTAGAATATTTGACCTAGGGTTGACTAAGTAATAATTTAGGTTGACTTAGAGTTAGGGTTTTAAGTTAAATAAAATAATAATAATAATACAATAATAATGAAGGAAAGGAAACAGAGTAAAAGGACATTGACTTGTTTCGATCTCTGGCTAGGAAAGACTTGGTATTTAAGATGACCAATATACGTGCCGCACCTCTCTTTCCTAGGACTTCGAACATCTCAGTTCTAATTACGGTCACCTAGTACTTCCAATTTTGGTATACTCTACCAGGTATAAGGAATTGACGGCTGACATACATTGATAATTGGAATTGACGGATAGTTATGCCATAATTAAGAAATTGACGGCCGGCATACACTGATAATTGGAATTGACGGACAGTTATGCCATAATTAAGGAATTGACGGCCGGTATGAGCACCAATATAAAATACAAAACAAATTAATAAGAGAATATGGTGATGATGATAAGATAATGAAACAAGATGAATTCAATGATTGGTTTTGGACATGAAAGTATGGGAAGTCGTGTGTGCACTTGTTGATGCTTGTTATTTCGTTAATCTTATGAATGGAATCTATAAGTCTCGTTGAATCTGAATTGAGCCATGTCTATCGGTTGAAGACCGAGCGGGTCATGTCTATCGGTTTATCTGTGATAAACTGAGCGGGTCTATCGGTTCATCGGTGATGAGCTGAGCGGGGCAAGTCCTATGTGTTTGCTTGAGAGTCAGAGTCGAGTCATGTCTATCGGTTGAAGACCGAGCGGGTCAAGTCTATCGGTTGAAGACCGAGCGGGTCATGTCTATCGGTTTATCTGTGATAAACTGAGCGGGTCTATCGGTTCATCAGTGATGAACTAAGCGGGGCAAGTTTGTTGTCAATGATTATGATATCGGTCGTAGACCGAGCGTGGTTTAATGTGATTCTATGAATGGAACTTGATGATATGATTGGGTCATGATGGAGTTAATGGTTGATGATGATTAATGTTGATTATGTTGTTCCGCTGCGTACTTTGATATGTAATCTGCATAATGAATTAATTGTTGTCGTATTGTGGTGTTTCCGATGTTTCTAACCTGTTATGCTATGTAATGTGGTCCGACTTTTAAGTAGGACAGTCTAGTTACTCGCCACTGACGGTGGACCCCAATTTTTATCTTGCAGGTATTCAGGATAGTATCTAGAGATGGATTGAGCGTGTGGCGAGCTTATTAGATTCCTATTTATTTCACTACTTTTCTTCGTTATTCTATTAGCTTAAGTTGTATTAAGAATCATATTGTTTCCATAATTTTGGGATTAACTTTAAAGTCTAATGAATAAAATGATTAAGTTTAGAGCTTCCGCTGTGTTATGTTAATTTATAGTTACAACCCTTTAATTATTTGAAGACTTGTATTGTTGTTTTCTCCGAAAACAACGCTGCTATAATACGGGTCATTTCAAAAAATGCAGCACGTGAATCGTGAATTAACATTACAAATATAATCCTAAATTGTTAAAAATATAATTACAATGTAACATATCACAAACTAGTGATATAAACCATGGAATTAATCTCAAAAGAAATTATTACCATCATTCCACCATCTATTTAATTAATTACAAGATAATATGTCACATATATATCCTCTTTTATATTAAAAATGTATAAAATACCATGAAAGTTTAATTAACTCATTGGATTCCAAGGAATTAAAACACCATCCATAAAGAAATATTATCATTATGAATAAATTAATAACCTCCGTCATAAAGACATAATACCTTATGAAGAATAAACCTCCTCCATAAAAATATATCATCTTTATGTATGAAGAATAAAAACTCCTCCATAAAAACTATGTGTCTTTATGAAAATCCTCCATAAAAAAAAATTAAATCATCTTTATAGAAAAAATAATTCCTCCTTAACCCATTAACATTCTTTTATATACCAAAGAATTAATCTTTTGATGACATTCATCTGTACTATGTAAAATAAAATAAAACTCAACCACTTTATACTAATAATAAGTATAAAATTAATAACCATGGAAAATAAATAAATATTCCATCTATTTTATACCAATAATAATAAGTATAAAATTAATAATCATGGAAGCTAAGTGTTCCATCATAAATCAATCCAAATATAAGTTTCCTCCTCCGTATATACAAATTTTGACACATTATTATTATATGTCAACAAATTTGATATATATACACTTATAATAATGATTTATCATTTATGACTTCATTTTTTTTATTTAAAAAATGAACATCATATTCCACTTTAATTTGTATTATATATATACAAACATGATTTCTTATTATTTAAGAAAATTACACACGAAGACAAATCGTCATACTCCATACTCAAATTATGACCATACGCAAGATTCCATATACACAATTTTGAAGTGTAGCATCTGCATATAAATATAAGTATAAATTACAAATGCATAACATACTCTAATAATACCTTACAGTACTACTTAATTATCATAGTAAGAAACCATTTATGAAGTCTATATTTTAAAATAAAGATTAAGACTATCATAAAATACATATACATTCAAACCATAATCTTTTACTTTGTGATAAAACAAAATAACCCCCACAATTGGAAAAATTATATTACAAACTTAACATAAAACATAAATAATAAATAATCAAATAAATAAATACAAACATATTCTTTAAAATTTCTTGTCACACTCCTTAGTAGTTCAGAAAAATTATTATTTTCACTACCAAATGTGATACTCAAAATTAATAAAGAATATCAATTTATCTTATTCATCAAGATTTTCAAGAATAATAAATTCTTTCCCCATTAAATAATGGAAATCATGAAATATAAATTTCATGTAGCAATTACCACATACCTTTGATTGAAATTAAAATCATACCAAGTGTTTCACAACTTATCAAATGAAATTTTATACTCATTGAATTTGAGAACTAACGTTGTATTACACGTCAAATTGAGTTTACTTTCATTTACGTTGCCCAATAGGTATAAATCCATCATTTTATTCATGCTTTATGATATTTCAACTTCAAAATATTTTAGATAAACATTCATCCAAGTTAAAATATATTGCATAAACCGTTGCGACCCCGTGTTATATAAAATCATATATACAAAATTGTCGCACATACATATATATGATTCGTTCCATTATGTACATGATTAACAATTGATATAAATTTGAAGTAAATCACAATAATTAGTGATATGATAAAACATAGATTTATGTCCAAAACACTTCACTATTTAATGTCAAGACAATATTAATACTTAAAATAATATGCAAATTTATTATGTATATCAAAAGAATTACCTCATCCAAAAATGAAAAAAAAAAAAAAGTTATCTTGAGGAAGACTGAATTCCTTCATAAAGAACCATCATTCTTTTTTCTTTTCTTTTTATTATGAAGAACAACAAATTCTTTTTCCATAATAAGCAAACATAAAATTATCAAGTATACCCGTCTAATAAATAGTGCAAGTCAAAGATAAAATATTTATCTTCCATTATACTTATATCAAGTATAAAATAATATTTGATTAATTAAAAAAATTATAAATTATCATCAAGTATAAGAATTCTCCACTCATATATATAAAAAAAAATTCCATATTCTCATATGTTTATCAAATTTGATAATATGAGCACTTATACTATTAATTTATAAAGCCGGTTCAAGATAATAAACTTTATCTTTCATTATACAAATATTATGTATAAAACAGTATTTTCTGAAAATTGAAAAATATTTCATAAATCAATATCAAGTATAAGATTTTCCAACCATATGTATTAATTTACCATGTACTCATATGTTAGAAAATTAGACATATAAACATTTGTACTATTGATTTATCATGAGAGCAAACTCAATGTAACATTGTGAAAAATTATTCATCACAATAAACATACTATCTTTATGAAGATAAGTACTCATAATCACACATTGATTATTATCATTCAAACACATGGAATATTCTCTTGAACAATGCTCAACAAGTGCACAATTCTATTAAACCATAGAATACCATCAATTATTAAATTGATCACCATATTAAAAATAGGATACATCATTCTCCTTTATACTAAGAAGTACAAAATTAATATGTACCATGCATTTGTACATTGATTTCCATCAATAAGAATTAAAGTATTGTAACATACAAAAATTAACAACACCCATATAATAAATAATAAAAGTTATTCATCCATTAGCATTATTACCATACTAATTTATATGATTATACCAATCATCTTCATGGCCATAAATTCACCATCAGTAAAACTTTATCCTATTCATCATGACTTTTCAAAGAATAAAAATTCTTCCTCCATATATATTCATAGATATCATGAAAGACAAAGTTTTTAATAATTTCAACATAATCCCAAATTGGTTCCCTGTATAAGAATTTAAAAGATCATATATACAAATTTTGACAAACAAATAAATATTATTCTCATCAAAATTGCTACATCTACGCACTTATACAACCAATTTGAACATAAATAAGATAAGTTTTATTTATGAATAAACCATCATAAAAATTACTATCTGATCTTGTTTAAATACCACAATTAACAAAAATAAGTATATATATACTGATTATATGACATTGAAATTATTAAATACATTGATATTAATAAGCTTTATACATTCATGAACAATGGAATTTGATCCATCAAAACCCAAAAAAAAAAATATAACGAGAAACTTCTTACTTAAAATTTCTTCAACCATGAAGTACCCTTGAATAATTATCTTCATACTTCAAGACATCAATATATTGATCTTTCCTTGCGAACCACCGCAACCGAACATCTCCATGAAACAAACCACCGTTGAAGTATTCATATCCGTCACGAAAAAATTAAACTAATTATAGATTATTAGGGAATATGTTAGTGAGAAACCGGATACGAATCTCCAAGACATGGAAGCTACATTTTCCTATTAGTTTAATTTCACCCCACTATGGATCCCTGGATTATCACGAAATAACTAATGAGATACAATGGAGATTATTCACTCTATGTGAGCCTAAGAGTGAATCCTAAGATCTTTGTGTTTTAGTTTGTGCTTATACACACTTAGAATAGTTTGCAAGAATTTTCTAAGTTCTAGCAAGTGGTAAGAGAAGGGAGATAATTAATATATGATTTTCCACCCCAAACAAGTGAACATAACATGCCTATTTATAGGCATAACCCCAAGAAGAAATCAGCAAAAGATGAGTGAAGAGCCACAATTAAAACCATAATAAAATCTGAATCCATGAGAATTGAATTGTGCTATTATCATGCATAGATGTCATTCACAATGCAAGCTCTTTACATTCTGATTTTATCATGTTTTATTACCATCATAATTCAGTATTAGAACCTAATAAACAAGCTTTAATATGTAGAAGTATCCAAGGCAAAAGCATCCGAGTAAACAAACAAACAGGGCCACGAACCAGTGAGAAATCGTGAGGTGCGACCTGGTCCTACATCGATTTCCTTTTGCCTTATTTCTTCTTTCTTTGTTCACATGTTCAAGCCCGTATATGCATAAATGTTCATATCACAACTTTTTCATTTGAGAGAATCCCTCTGATTCATTTGTTGTTCTCAAATGTAATCTTGGTACGATTCACCATTTAAGGGAATCTTCTAAACTTCTCTCAATAAATAATATAAAATTTTCATTGATGTTTATTTTGTTTTAATGAATATTTTATTAATAATATTCAAGTTTTATAATCTTTTTATAATGTATAAGTAAAGCTATTAATAGTCAAAGATGTGCATCGCCAAAATATTTGGGAACAACAAAAGTGCATAATCATTCAATAAATGTTAAATAAATAAAAAAAAAACTAAAGTAAAATAAAAATAGAAATTTAAATTAAAAAATTTAAATATAAAATTATAAATATAAAATATATTATAGAATAAAAACATAAAATATGAAATAATGATAGGATGATAGGATGATAGGATGATAGGATGATGATAATAATAATAATTATAGTAATATTAATAATTATAATTAAAATCTAAACATAATAAATTTCATTTCATTTCTATTAAGGTCCATTAATTTCTATTCAAATTTATTCAATCCAAAAAAAAAGGCTTAGGCATATAGCTCATGTGGTAAGAGCTTTCCTCCCGGTTCCAAGAGATCTCTAGCTAGTATCGATTTTCATCCCCGCCCATGCGACGCTCTAAACACACACACAAAAAAAAAAGGTAACAAAAAAAAGTGAAACCATTGCTAATTTGTTATATTGATATGAAAAGATACCAAACAAAATCCAAAACAAAAAAGGTGTGACAACATCGTTGTGGAACTATGGCTCTACCTATACGTCTTATCCTTCATATGAGAATAGACCAAATCCTCACCCCAACTAATGTGAGATTTAGGGTTATTTTAATTACCCCCCAAAAAAACTATTTAGCATTATTATATCAGATTCAGATATAATTATTGAAGTATACTCCATCAGTAATTGTTTTGTGTTTTTTTTTTTTTTTTTTTTTTTTTTTAATGAATGTTGGCCACCTTAGCTTTCTTAAAAGTATAATCCCACGTTATTTATTTTATGGCAAATCTAGGCCACCTTATGTAACACTGCAATTCTACCAATAAACTAATTAATGATCAAATCGCATTAAGATTTAAGAATAATATTTAGGCTCATGGTGTCAAGTACGTTGTGTTTAACATAATTATACTTATTTGGATACTTTTAGACAGGGCCGTGCCGGGTAGGTGTGCAAGAAGACCCTCTGCATAAGGCCCCGTTTTTAAAGGGCCTAATTTTTTAATATTTTCTTAAAATTATTTTGTTTATTGTTATATTTCTAGATAAATATATCATTATCTAAAATTTTTTTTTGAGATATATACATATGTTGTCAATATAATATTGAATTATTGCATTTACTAAAATATCAAGGGCCTAGTTAAAATTTTAGAACAGGGCCCCAAATATTTTCGGGACAGCCCTGCTTTTAAATACATTTGCGCGGTTTCTATTAAGTGTCCGTTTGGTAGGATGCAAAACGTCTTCTTTGAAAATTGTTTTTTCATTTTACATTGTTTGGTTTAGAGTAAAATATTAAAGCATTTTCTACCTTGTTGAAAACATATTCCACCAAAGTTGAAAGGAAAATCATATTACATCACAATTGGAAGGAAAAAATTTTAAATCATAATTGAAAGGGAACATTGATTTTCAGTTCAGCCAAACATTGAAAAATGCTTAAAATGCAAAATTATTTTACATGCTACCAAAAAACGGAAAACCTTTGTAAAAATGAATGTTCCAAATTTTTTTTTATGGAAAATCATTTTCAATTGAAAACAATTTACACCCTATCAAACGGACATTAAATTAAACTAATATACTTATATACCATTATCAATTATATTTTGTATGTTTCTTCACAAACTTCGTAATTGATTTTATCTTTTCTATTTTTGTTTGTCGAATGCGAAATTTATATGGAAGAGGGTCAATAAATTGTGTTCAATAATAATAATTTTGAAAACTCTTAAATGATTTAGAATAAAAAAGAATAACATTGAAAGCATTGGGATAGAATAATGAAGGATACATAGTTAACAAAAAGGTTTTTTTTTTTTTTGTTATTAACTTATTAGAAGTGTTTCATAAGATATAAATGTTTGTTTTAGTTGTATTAATTTACAAGGCTTTATCACATTCATTTTACTTTTATATATTAAACCATCAAATTAAAGAGGCTTGATAGTTAAAACCTTACATGTTATGTCATTGCAAAGGTTAAGTCCAGAGTTCAATTGCCACTTTAGGTAATGCTTATATTTTTAATCGAGATCTAAAACATATATTTTTCATACATGGATAATCCTATGTGGTGTAATACGATGTCAAGAGAACATGTGGATTATATTAAATGACACAATGTGATATTAAGAACACAATTTAATTATATGAATAGATTTGTGTAAAAGGACTTGAAGTTGTCTCAATTATATTAATATATATTTATTTTCCATAGGAATTTGTAATATATAAGAAAATAATTTTCAGGGAATACATGAGAAATTATTTTCTTCATGTAATTCATGAGAAACACTATTTTCTTCACTAATTCATAGAATTTAACAAAGTGTTTGGTTGGAAATGAAATACATGATAATTTACTTCCCATATATATTTTGTGCGAAATTAAAATTCTCATGAATATGAATTCTCAATTCCCACATTTTCACTTTTTTTTTTATCAACCAAACAATACCTCCAAATGAAATTGATAGAAATCTTGAGTGCCTATGGTAATAATAAAACATAACCAAACGAGGCCTAAGTCTTTTTACCCTAATTTAATTATTAATATAAACAAGATTTTTGTTCTTTTTTTTTTCAATTAGTGTTCTGTTTTTTTTTTCAAATTTCATAAATGATCACATTATACGTGTACCCTTTTTGGTTTTTAATGTAGGGGTTTTAGGCTGAAAATATTTTGACCCCTTTTGGTATCTAATATAGAGGAATAAATAAATATATATATACTAAAAGAGAAGCAATTCGAACTATAGCTCGATACATGTCACTCTCTCATTAATTTTTTTGCCGCCTTTTTTTCTTGGTCCTAAAAAAACGTAATTAAATATTTTCTACTTTCATAAATTATTGATATGCTATAATAAATCTTTATTAGAAAGACCATTTCATTTACTTCATATAAGTAATAACTTAATTCCTTAAATATTAATATACTTTTCATCATACCTTTATTTTCTATATATTCTCACAAAAAAATACTCCATCGCTCGTCCCAAATTACTTGCTACATTCTAAAAAATGGAAATGTTCATTTGCAAATTTTGAAGGTTTATAATTTTATGTACATAAAGTAAAATATAGTCATGATGGATCTAATTTTATTTGTCCACAACATGTACTTTTCAAATATATAAATTTTATAATATTTTATTACTTGTAGTTCAATATGTTTTAATTTAAAGTTGTGTGTTGAGAGATGTGAAAAATACATAATTGTAGCAAGTAATTTGGGACGGATGACATACTATTTTCCATATTATATACACCCGTTTACTATAAATATAATCGCACAATATAAATTCCCTTATATTTGGACCAAAGAACATCATAAGATTTCTTATCCCTTAGCTTATTAAGATAAACCGATGAGATTAATAATTATACTCTTATACATCTCGGTATTTGTTTAAGACGTGTTTTAATTTTTGCAAAAGTTTGAATTTCTCGTAATAAGATTTCAAAAGTAAATCATGGAAATACATTTTTTTAACATGTTTCACTAATTATAAATTAAGATTATTTGCCCACCCCCTAACTCTTATAAATTAAGATTCAACTACTGAAAAATTTGGAGATGTAAAAAAATGATATGCAATTGAAAATAAAAAAATAAGTTATATTGAATGATTAGAGAGGAGTATTAACTATTCATAAAATTTTAACTTATCCAGATAATCATAAACTAACCTTTTCTCTTTCATCTGATCATCCCCACAACAATGAAAAAAAAATTCATTCACTATGCTTTATCAACTATCAAATTTTAACTATAATCAAAAGGTAAAAAAAATTATGTGACAAACTACACCAACATGCATGTCTATTCATAGGTAATAGAGATATTTCCCCAGGTGCCCCTGAGGTTAGGCCTAATAGCCAAAATGCCTTCACTTTTTTTTAACTTGCATTAGGTGCCCCTAGGGTCAATATAAATAGTCAGAATACCATTACTTCAAATTCTGACCTCAAATCAAGGCTAATTTGTTCGGTTTTTTTTTTTTTTTTTTTTTTTTGCAAATTCCGGCCTCAAGTCTGACCCTTAAGGGTTAAAATGACTCGTAAAACATTGAGATGATAATTTTTGCGCGCATATATCTACTTCTTGATTCACCTTGATTTGCGTGCTTTGATTTACTTGTTTTAAAAAATTTACCGTCTTAAGGTTTTACGAGTCATTTTAACCCTTAAGGGTCATATTCGAGGTCAGAATTTGCAAAAAAACGAACAGATTAGTCATGATTTGAGGTCAAAATTTGTAGTAATTTCATTATGACCATTTATACTGACCTTAGGGGCACCTAATGCAAGTTAAAAAAAGTGGGGGCATTCTGGCTATTAGGCCTAACCTCAGCTCAGGGGTAACTGGGGAAATATCCCATTTATTTAAAAAGAATATGAATTTTTGTGTTTTATTTTATTTTGTGTAGGGATTATGCTCTATTTTGTGTAGAGGGTTTACTAAATATTAATTTAATATAGGTGTTACTCAGTGTTTATTACAGAGTTTATTCATCGTTTTGTATAGGGGTTAGTAACTCGATATTTTGAATAAAGGTTATCCATTGTTTTATGCTGTTTATCAAATGTTTTGAATAACACTAAAATTATACTACAAAATTGTATCTATATAGGCCTCCATTTTTAAAAAAATTAAATAATCTGTTGTTTTTATTTTATTTTTAAGAATCATAATTTTTAGAATGTACATTTGAAAAAAAAAAATCTTATTTTTTTCTCAACACTGTTGTGCGTGGTTGGAAAAGGTTGATTATTGAATTTTTTTATTTAGGGTGACTTTTGTTTTTTCAAAAATTTGTTTTGGTTTTAGGATTTAAAGCATGCATGCGATCATACACTTAATTACATTTCCATGTTGCTAGTTGTATATATCGCAAAGATCGGCTAAATATATTATATGAAACTTTACATTGATATTATATGTAAATGCAATGATAGAATAAGATTGACCCTCAAGACCTCTGAATGCCAGGTTTTGGTTGATAAAATGGTTGGCAGAATTAGGAGTTGGTAGAACAAATGCATGTCTTTTAATTTGTTGCTTGGGAGACTACACTTGGTGAATTCAATGCTTATAAGCATTTTCTCCTAGAGATGGCAACGGATATTTGATCCGCCCCAGATCTACGGATACAGATTCATTTTTGAGGACTTGTATCTTCATATTTTTTATCCGCGCGGATCTGGGTCAGATACGGATCCTCTGGAAAAATCCGGATCTGGATATGAATTTTGTTTACAGATCCGCAAGATCTGCGGATCCTTTTTTTAATATAACATATACTAAATTAATGATAGTCTTATAAATACCCAAATCCCCAGTACTCCAAAGCTCAAATAGTCCATTACCCAAGTTGCTGAATTTTGTTGCAGTTGGAAAGATTGTTTGACAAATTTCAGAGTAGGGCTCTTTTTATGGGTTAAATGGGCTCATACAATCTACATTAAGGTTAAGAATTTGTGGGAATATAGAGCTCCCTCTATGGGGAGTTGGCTGTGGAAGAACATTTGCAAGGTGGAGGAATTTATTCTTGGATGTCCTGCCATATGGTGGCCTGACCAAGGTCAAAATTACAGAATTGCTAGAAGTTATAAGTCCCTGAATGAGCAAGGCACAAAAGTGGGATGGGATTGTATGATCTGGAACATGCTCTCATACCTAAAGCACAATTTTGTATGGTGGTTGATTTTTCATCAAAGACTCCAAGTGAGGAAGGCTTGTGAGAATTGGGATTTGTACAAGTGCCAATTGTGGGTTTTGTGATGTTGCTGAGGAATCTCATCAACACCTCTTCATTGAGTGTCCCTTCACTCAGCAAGTGTGGCAACATTTTTGTACCTGGCTTAATGTCAGAATACTTGTTGGCAGCATGGTTCAGGTGGTTAACTGGCTCAGAAGGGGCAAGGTGAAGCCTAAACTAAGATGCAAGGTGGTGACTGCTGCAGTGGCAGCCCTTATATCTACGATCTGTGGAGAGCAACGAATCACTTGTAATGGGAGCAGCTGAATATTTCGTTAGAGGTCCTTATGTTAAGAATCAAAATCAATGTCATCAGGAGATGTAAAAAGCTTATGAGAGTTAGATCTCTTGATTTGTTGAGTAACTTGTATTAAATTCCTGGAAGTCTGTTTCCACGTTAGTTGTTTCTCCTCTTTAGGTTGCAATGAGCCTATCTAGTAGGGTTATTATGCCAAAGATGTAGTTTAGGTTGTAATTTGTTCTTTTGGTGCTATGCTAATTTTACTTTTCACCAAAAAGAAATGACAGAAGTAAGATTTTACTTTTCAACTACATTATCAATAATATTGTGTATGATTTAAATTATGTATTTTTTTTAAATGATTTTCATATGCTTAGTAAATTATGTAAATATTTATATTGCTACAAAATTAATATTAAGATTTTCATGGGTGCTATGCTAGTGATTCACTAAACCACAAGCTAAGATCATCGAAAACTTCAATCTAACAAAAAGGGTAAATTAGACATTTACAGGGTACATTAGATGTTTAAAGGGGTACGATTATATTTCAACTAAAGTTGTTAGTTTTTACAAAAATACCATTAATGATCATAGGTGTACCCCTTTTAGTGTCTAATGTAGGATTAATAGTGGAATTTGGTAGAAAAATTATTTTGTGTAGAATAAGGGACCCCTGGATAATAGTGAAAAGCGACCCCATAATGTAAAATTCTAAGTATAATCATGTTAACATTTAGCGAGGGGTGTCTCGCTCTTTTTATAATGTGACCCCGTTGCATAAACTTTCTGGATCCGCCACTGATCATTTAGAATGTTTTAATTTGATTAGCATAAAAATATAGGAAAACCTTACAAAAACATATGAAAACATGAAAAAATGGATAAAATTATCATAAAACATGTCAAAAAATTATTTTAAAATTGAGCAAAGTATCGGGTATCCTAGAAGTATCGGTATCGTATCGGTATCCGGTATGGGTACGACTACCTCATCGAGGCATCTGTGTTACCTAGATGATGAGAAGCTCCTCATCATGGGTTTCAGATGCATCAAAGTCGTTTGATGGAGCCATTGGCCCAAGATCTCTAAAATCCACGTGTCCCCCTTTAACATTTAAGGGTTGTTTGGTATATCAAAATATTATTATAGAAAATGTAATCATAAACAATACCGTTACCATGTGTTTGGTATGGATTGTGGGAAACGGAAACAAATTTGTAAACGAAAATTTTTTTCTTACATTGTTAACTTCCTAAATCTAATGGAAACAATTACCGTTTCCGAATGGTAACCATATATGTTTCCTTAATGATATCAAACAACTAGTTTACCCCCTTATTTATTTTCAATCCATTATATTTATTAATCTCATACAAACACCCTTTAATGTGTCTCTTTAAATGTCTAACGTACCTCTTTTAATATCTTTGTGTTTTTAGCAACCCTCTAAGGCAAAAATAATAGAATAAAGAGGGTGCTTACATGTGTTAGTAATTTTTAATATTTGTACACTTTTGCATTAAAGTCTTTTCTTTTCGAAAGTAAAAGGTTATCCTTTTTGGGTTAATTAATGAAAAGGTCGCAAAATAATCTTGAAAGTCAAAGTACTCGTAAAATAGGTAAAAAGTTACCACGGTTTTTAAGTGGAGCGTCACTATTGGTGCGGCGTAAGTCTAATAAAAATTAGAAGTGTCAATTCAGTTAATCAATTTAGTTATGGTTGGACCCAAATGGTTTGGTTGACTTCAGTTCAGTTGATTTCAGTTAATTTTTTTCAAATTAACTAATGCAGTTTTAACTTTTCAGTTTCAGTTCCAAACCAGTCCAGTTATTTTTATTTTTAGTTCAAATCAGTTCAGTTATGGTTTACCTATACGATTTCAGTTGTTGTCAGTTCATTGTAAACGATTGACATAACAGTTTCGATTGTATTCGATTTACGTTATGGTTGGTCTTCGGTTTTACCCGTACAATTTCAATTGATGGTAGTTCATTATGAATGGTTGATATATCGATTCCGATTGTTTTCATAATTTTTTCAATACTTCTAAGTCATATACTCATATGGATTACAATGATTATCTTATGAAATGGGTCGATTAAATACAATTTTTATCAATTAATTTTAAATTATAACAATACTAAATTATAACAATATTAAATTTTTATTAGTTAGTTTTAAATTATTTCTCCGTAAATGAATTCTTGCAACAAAGGACTTTTCACGTATGCCGAGGAAAAATTTTGAAACTTAATATATCTAATTATGTATTTAAAAAAAATTATAATCATTAAATAATAAAAACTACAAGTTAAGACGAATCTAATGGGATCCCACATGACTATATTTCTTTTGTATGTACAAGTGAGAAATTACGATCAAAGACTCAAAGTGAAAATTGTGAATAGTGTCAAAAATACATTTGTTGCAAAAATTCAATTATGGAGGAAGTATAACAAATTAACAATTCAATTAATTTTAAATTATAACAATATCAAGTCATTTTGGTTCAATTGATCAACAATTAATAACAGTTTAGTTAACTAACAAAACGAAACAATTTATAAGTCATTTCGGTTTAGTTGATCAACAGTTAAAAACAGTTAAATTAAATAATAAACTAACAAAACCAAACAATTTACAGTTAATTTCAATTATGGTTCAGTTATGATCAGTTGAAAACAGTTATATATAATCAACCTTTTCAGTTCATCAATCAGTTCAGTTAAGTTAAGTTCATTTTGTTTCAGTTGGAATTTCAGTTATCAGTCATCTGATTCTTGGTTCATTTTATTTCAGTTAAGTTCAGTTCAGTTAGGTTAACAGTTGAACCAACAGTTCCTAACCAAACTGACAGCTCTAATAAAAATTGCGGAGTTACAAAGTTCATTTTTTAACCCCCACAAAATTACTTTATAACCCCAACAATAACGTTGTAACCCATACAATAACTATAACCTTGTAACCCATACAATAACTATAACCTTGTAACCCACAATGACCTTGTAATCACCCGTAGATTAACCTTGTAACCCCCTTAACTTTGTAACCCCTTGGCTTCTTATGAGCATGCCGCACAGTTTTTAAAAGGTGTGACATGTTGCATATAAAAATTTCTGAAAAACTTACTGTTGAGGTTTTGAATCTCTTTCTCATGATCTAAATAGAGCTTTATTGTATTATTAATTTTTTTTTTTTTTTTGGGTTTAGTCAAATAGAAATCATGAAAAGAAAACGAAATGGGAAGTTAATGTCTAAAAGAACCTAAGCAAATGAATTGAAGGTAAAAGCTGATTGTTAGAAATCAAGGCCCTTTGATCACACATTTAAAATGACATTCTTGACTTTATCATCGAGATCAATTCTAACTCCTGTATTACTGTATAGCAATCTAATAGGTGAAATACTCGTATTAACACTAATTTATTAAGAGTCTAATGATTACTTACTATGCTTTCTCCATTTTTTTTAGATGTAATACTTATCTTTTCACATCGTCGAGACACAAATTGGACTCATAATATCTCTAAATATATAAGTGTAAAATTATAACATTTATATATTTCAAAAATGTATTCCAAGGTGAATCCAACAAGATTCCACGTGACTATGTTTTTCCTTATGTATAAATAACCATTAACGGTCAAAGTGAGTTGAATGAATAGTGCCTAAGTCAAAGTGTTACATTTCAAAAAAATGAAAGGAGTATTATATAATTGTACTTTGTATTATTTATTATATGTAAATTTTTTTAAAATTATTAAGGTGTACAACTACAAGAATGAAATTAAAACCCTGTTTTTTTTTTTTGGCATTAAAATGAACTAAGGTAGTGTTTGGATATGTGGAAGTCATTTTAAATTGATGAATCAATTTTTGATATTAAAATGTTATAATTCAAATGACAATTATTTGTTTGGGTTGTTTTTAGAATTTCAAATGAAATGGTTTTGTTAAGTTTTTGAAATACACAACATTTTGCTTGTTAAGCATTTAGGTTGGGAATTGGGTCAAATCCAATTCAAATTTTTTTACTTGCCAAACATGTAATTTAGCCCAAATCCATCAATGAAATGCTTGTATCCAAACATAGCATAAATTTATTTAACTGAATTGAATATGTCTAAACTAAATTGAATTAAACTAAATCTTAGATTCGACAGGGGCTCAATTGAACTCCATTTAAATTTAACTGAAATTTCATAAATTAAGTGCAAAAGAAGAACGCCTAGGTTACCCTTTTCGGCCAGCATGTGTTTTTTCTTTTTAAAAATATTCAATAGTTATGATCTAACTTATAGGGATCTTATTGGCCTTTTGATTATCACCAATGATCTTGTATCCATGTGTCTTAATATGTTACTATCATATCAGGGATAAATCAAAATCATCTCCATAAAAAAAAATTCTATTTTGTATCAAATAATACTTAAACATATATTAAATCTCTATACACATATCATAGTGCGATGATGTACCTCACAAATTCTTATATGTAAGTCGATGATTATACCTATAGGCTATAGGTGTTAAGAAAAATTAATACACTAGTGGAAAAAAAGGATTTTACTTCGCATAATTTGCTGCGGTTTTTTGGGGTTATCCAAATAATCGCAGCAAATAAGTAGCTATGCTATTTGCTGCTGCTTATTTGCTGCGGTTATTGGGGTAAGCCCAAAAAACCGTAGCAAACTACTAAAAAAAAACCTCTGCTTTATTGTCCCTCATACGCTCTCCTTCACTTCATCTCATTAAAAAAAAACTCTGCTTAAACGATCCAAATCCTTGCTAGAAGCCCTCACCTGCGAACCCTTCAAAGCTCGGCCTCACATGCGACAACGAGCCAAGAAGCGTCAGTTGACGACCACCAGCCCGGCCTGATAACGCTACTCCTGCGACCACGAAGCCCTGCAAAACTTGCAACCACAAAGCCCTACGAAGTCATCGACGACCACCATCAGTCGAACACCACCAGTCAGTCCCTGCAAATCGACCACGAAGCTCGGCCTACTGCAACGACATTTCTATTTCTTCCGGCCACCACCACCACGCCCAAGGTAACCCTCCTCTTTTTTTTTGAATTTTTTTCTGATTATTTTTAGCCCTAAATATATAAATGTATGAATGTTGTATTTGCCTTGTGTTGTTACTAATTTTTCTATTATTTTAAGTCTAAATCTTTGTTTATAAGTTTTTTTAGTTGATTGTTTGAACTATTTCATAATTAATTTGATTTTTGTTAACAATAGGGTTCATGAGTTCTTAAATCAAATTGAGGGTTTTTAGTTGATTGCTAGCTTGATTAAATAAAATAAGGTTTTTGAGGTTTTATTTTTCTAGTTTGTGAATGATTAGGTTAGACTATAAACATACATGAAAATTATTTGAAATTAGACATTGTATTTCATTGTTTTTGGATGATTGTTTATTGCATTTTATACCTAAAATTTAGAATCTTTAAAAGAATATTAGATGATAAACAAATCTAGTATATAAAATTATATGTATTAGTTGAAAAAATTTATGCCTATTGATGATATAAGAAGATTAAATGTTAACTATCTAGTATATGAATATGAGGATTTGAAAACCTTTTAATTTTTAATATGAATATATAAACCTTTTTTGATTGGTACTTTTGTCTTTGAATTATAAATATTAAGAGCATATTTGGTGTTCTTTTATAGTTCATACCAATATAAAATATAAATAGTGCTATATTGTATGAAATTAAAACTTTGATTAGAAATAAGTTAATTATATCGTTTCTTATTAGATAAACAGGATGTCAAAAGATCGTTCTTGGATGCATAATTGCACGAACAAATCAAAATTTGTAGATGGGGTGTTTGAGTTTTGCGAATGCACTGTCACTTATGAAGAAAGAAACAAAACATGGGTTTTTTTTTACTGTCCTTGTTCCAAGTGTGTGAACGATCATAGGTTTGAAAATATTAATGAGGTAAGGGTGCACCTACTTTGCAATGAATTCGATCTGATTACCAAGTGTGGAGTTATCAAGGTGAGACGGGACTCCATCAGGGCAATCATGAGGGTAATCATGAAGTTAGTCATCAACATCACGAGAACTTGACTCAAATCACTAATGATGATGTCCTTGCAAATGATGACTACGAAGACGGTGATAATGTTCATGGTGTTGAAAAAAATGATGGAGGGTCTTGAGGATGGACATGGTTTTGAATCCATTTCAGAGCCCTCTCAAAAGCCTTTATACCCAGGGTGCACTACATGGACCATACGTTCAGCCGTGCTTGACTTGTTTAACATGAAGTTACAGTTCAACTGGACTGACACATGTTTCACAACCTTATTAGAGAAGCTGAGTACCATGTTTCCCGATGGCAATGAACTTCGTAAGTCAACCTACTATGCTAAGAAGCTAATGTGTCCATTAGGTTGATTAGTGCGAAGATGGGATTGAAAACACCCAAAACGAGCCAAATAGGTCCTATTTGGCTTGTTTTTGTTCCTAAACTCTCTAACTTTGCCCGAAATCACACAAGTAAGTCATGGAATGTTTCCTTGAATGTTATAGGACATGTATGAACCTTAAAACCATGAGCTAGGTTGATTAGTGTGACGATGGGATTGAAAACACCCAAAACGAGCCAGATAGGTCCTATTTGGCTCGTTTTTGTTCCTAAACTCTATAACTTTGCCCGAAATTACATAAGTAAGTCGTGGAATGTTTACTTGAATGTTATAGAATGTGTATAAACCTTAAAAACATGATCTAGGTTGATTAGTGCGAAGATGGGATTGAAAACACCCAAAACGAGCCAAATAACTCTCTAACTTTGCCTGAAATTACGCAAGTAAGTCATAGAATGTTTACTTCAATGTTATAGGACGTGTATGAACCTTAAAAACATGAGCTAGGTTGATTAGTGCAAAGATGGGATTGAAAACACCCAAATCGAGCCAAATGACATTTTTTATCTTACTTTTTTTTTGTTAATATATAAATGTTTTTATCTCTCTATGTGTTTGTGTGTTTATAAATATATGTGTATGTGTATTAATTTTTCGAGCTCAGCATACTAAGTTAATTATATAATCCGACGATGATTAATTTAATTTGTTTTTGTTAGGTTTTATCCACAACATCATTGGTTCGAGAAGGGTCATTCACTGCTGCAGAAATTGGCGAGGTTCGAGACAAGCTTGCCACATGGTTCGTGATCGATACTTGTACACATAGTTTCTAAAATTTAGTATTTTATTAAAATTCAACATTTAGTATTAATTTCTTATGAATAATTTAGTAATTTATTGTATTCTTGTATTGTACAATTGGTAAAATTAAGTTGTATGTATTCATTATTAGTACTTATTATAGTTTTTATTCCAAAACGTTCTAATTTACTATGATTTAATGTGATTTATATATTAATTGCAAAAACCAAATATAATTCCTCAAAAATAACTCGCAATTTGCTGCGGTTATTTGACTATTTTGCTTTGTTTTTAATAACCATTTGCTACAGTTATTTAACAAATTCGCTGTAAAAAATATATTATTTGCTACGGTTGTGTATCAAAACTGGTGCAAAAAGTAAGCTATTTGTCGCGGTTATCTTAAACAACCGCAGCAAATAGCTTACTTTTTTATGCGGTTCAACCGCAGCAAATGACAAAGTGGGTATTTGCTGCACCCTTGATGTGTTGCGGTTCATAACTGCAACAAAATACCCCTAGAATAACCGCAGCAAAAGGCATTTTTTCTAGTAGTGATATACGAGCGGAAAATGGTTGTTGTCAATTGCAATGTTAAGTACTTTAATCTAAATATGAGAATAATAGATGAAAATAGAGAAAAACAAAACAACAATATGGTGGAGGAAGAGGATGGATTCACTAATAAGAATAATGGAGGAACAACTCAAAGGGTATATTATAGTACTCCCACACACACAAAAGGCTCTCAAAAAGCTTACAAAACTTAATCTCTCTTAAACAAAAATTGAGGTAATGTGATGAATAAAACTTGAGCCTAAATAACATATATATAGGATGAAACCCTAATAGGTATGTTCTCAAGTATCCTCCAAGCATACAAGAAGACCAAAGATTAGAAATAAGTGCTTGATATATGTTAAGCATGAAAGAAGCAGAACATTAAAGAGAAAAAAAAAAAAAAAAAACGACAGGGTGACCCGACCGATCGGGTCAGCCCCAAATTTTCCCAAAACATGCCTCAGACACTCGGACCCGGTCGGGTGAGGCCACCTGACCTCGTGACCCGACCAACCGGGTGGGGCCCAAAAACGAGCTTAAACAACCGAGAGCAAAAAATTCAAGCCAAACACCTTACAATCTCCACCTTGGATCGAATTTGCTAAGATCCAAACATAAAGCGAACATCATTGATCTCCTCCTTCCTCCTCCAACAAAACCCAATCGGGCTCCACCTTAACACAAGACACTTAAACTTGAGCCTAAAACACGCTTAGGCATCTAAACAAGCACATCTTTCGATTGAACGGGCATGCACGTACACAACCCCGCATCCAAATCGCTATCACGATCCAAAGAGAGAACCAAATTCAACACATTGCTTCCAACATTATATTCTTGACATCAGTACCAATTGATTCAAATGCAACATAACCATCCAACTCATAAACCGTCTAATACCCTTCATATCAACCTTAGCGCCTTTAGAGATTGTAGCAACACCAGCTTCAAAGATATAAGATTAAATTTCAAATCGGGAACGTGACGTACATTAGTTAAAACAATCATCGCACCATTAGGCATTCTCATTTTTACCGAACCAACTCCGACAATGTTGCAAACATCACCATTGCCGAGTGTAACTCTTCCACCTTGAACTGAATCATAGGTAGAAAGATATTTCTTAATGGAACAAACATGAGAAGAACTTCCAGAATCAAGAATCCACTTTTCACTGGAACTAGGTACATCATTTATAACCAAACTAACATTGTCATCATCTTGATCATCATGAGCAAAACCCGCACTAGCAGCTTCCTTCTCTTAATCAACCTTACCCTAATCTTGACTTTCTTCTTTATTTTTTTTATTATTTTTTAGCTTGAAACAGTTAGACTTGATATGACCTTTGTTACGACAATAGTTGCAAATTAATTCTTTATGTGATGAATTAGATAACTCATAACTACCTTTTGCAACAAATCCTTCACCATGAGTAGAATCAGGTTCTTTAACAACTAATTTTTTTTCAATTAATTCACGTTGTCACAAGGCATCTTTAACATCTTCAAAACTAATCTCATCTCGACCATAAAACAATGTTTCTCTACATGCTTGTATGAAGGAGGTAAATAACACAATAGGGTAATAGCCAAAATCCTCATTATCAAGTTCTACTTCTATATTATGCAAATCCATAATAATTGAACAAAAATCATTAATATGAGACTTAATTGGCTTACCTCCTTGTAACTTCAAATCATGAAGCTTACTTTTCAACAACAATCAGTTTGTGACACTCTTTGTCATATACAAAGACTCCAACTTTAGCCACAACTCCACGGTTGTTTCTTCTTTTGCTACCTCACGCAAAACTTCATTTGACAAGCACAACTGAATAGCAGATAGAGAAAGATCGCTCACATTTTGAGTTTCCACAAGCCAAAAATTCACAGATCTATTAAACTTCCCAATACCACTTCTTGAGCCGCGGAACCAAGCTCATACACATACTAGTACAATATTCACTACAAAAAACTCACACAATGAGGGCAATATGAGTATTGTTTTACTTAATGATGCCTACAAGGGCAATTATTTTTGCACTCATTGATATTAACAATGAAAGTAATATGATTATTTTGCCCAAAACATTTTTTGTAGTGATTGTTCGCTTTGAGCTTTAACCCGTACGGCTTTGTTTTTGGGCTCCTTCCCAAAAGGCCTTATACTAGTATATATTGAGCACCACTATATAAATAACTCCTCCTCTTGCTATTCTTTCGATGTGGGACTTGGGATGCACTTATTTTCCCAATAATAGGTGTATACAACTATGCACAATTCTAGCGTACATCGAATATAAAATTACCCAAATTTACAAAATTTACCTCCTAAAACAGTAGCTTTAATATTTTTTAGAGTAACTTTTGCTTCCTATGTATGTGCACTAATTAAGTAATTAGTGTACATGTGATATACCATACATATCACTTTTTCATGCTTTGTGCTTTACATCGACTAGTACAACGTAGGCATATAAAAAAATTTTGTGACAGATATGAGTACGTACCCATAAAATATTTATTGAATTTGAACATTATTTTACTAGTATTAGTCTACGAGTAGGTAAAAGCGCATAAAGTAGCCCGTAATTACCTAAAAGCATATCAATCTAATTAAATTTTTTTTTTTTGGTGTATCCACCCGGTTCACCCTTTTGGGCTAATCCGGATTCGGAGTGCGTCCTGGGGTTAAGGTTTTAAACTCCTCCCAACGCGCTTGCGGGGGATCGAACCATGGTTCTCCCTACCAAGTCTAGCCCCTGGCACCACTAGACCAAGACAACGTTGGTATCAATCTAATTAATCACACTTAATCATCATTATCAATGTATTCAGTACTAAATTATAGTGCGCTAATCACATGGTTATTGTCCATTTGCATAATCTAATAATAATTTCATATTATTAAAATGATACCTTTTTTATTTTCTTTAAGACTTATGTAAGAAACCTAGGTTTTGTAGTATTATATAAACGAAGCCCATCTGTTCACCACAACACACAAAACCAACTACTATAGCTATGGCCTCACTTTCTTCTCCGACCACTGCCACCACTACCACCACCACCACACTCTCCTCTGCGTCGCTAAACCCTTTGTTGTCAAAACCATCCCAACTATCTGCTTTTCGATCCAACCAAGCTCGTCGTGTTGCACCCAAAATCTCATGCAACGCGGCAAAAAATGATAATAATGTTGAAACCAACAAGTTCGACAGGAGAAACATGCTCATTGGGCTTGGTGGGCTTTATGGTGCAACCACTACCTTAAGTGGTAGTGGCTCTGATGCCTTAGCCGCACCAACGGCCCCAGAAGTCACCAATTGTGGGATATCCACAGTAGGATCAGGTGACAATACTATCACAATAGATTGTTGCCCTCCCAAACCCTCACAATTTGTCGACTTCAAGCTACCCAATACCAATCGGGCTTTAAATATCCGACCCGCAGCCCACTTAATAGATAATAAGTACTTAGAGAAGTACTGGAAAGCCTTAGAATTAATGAAAGCTCTCCCTGATAGTGATCCCCGCAGCTTTAACCAACAAGCTAAAGTGCATTGTGCTTATTGTAACGGGGGTTACGAGCAGGCTGGGTTACCAGATCTTCAACTCCAAGTCCATAATTCTTGGTTGTTTTTTCCATTTCACAGGGCTTATCTTTATTTCTATGAGAAAATCCTGGGCAAATTGATCGATGACCCGACTTTTGCTATTCCATACTGGAACTGGGATCATCCCGATGGTATGTCAATGCCTCCTATGTTTAATATCCCTAGTTCTCCTTTCTTCGATGAAAACCGTGACCCAAACCATCGCCCCCCTACCCTCATGGACTTATCCTATGATGGGTCGGAACAAGAAAAGTCAAATTTTTTGACTTATGATCAACAAATAAAACAAAACCTTAGCCTCATGTATAGGCAAATGGTTTCCAATGCCAAACCCAAAAGATTGTTCCTAGGGGAACCATATCGGGCCGGGACTAGCCCCAACCCGGGAGCTGGTAGCTTGGAGAACCAACCACATGGGCCCATCCATGTCTGGACAGGTAACCCAGCTAATGAGTTGAATGAGGACATGGGTACCTTTTATTCAGCTGGAAAAGATCCAATCTTTTATGCCCACCATGCAAATGTCGATAGGACTTGGTCCATCTGGAAAGACCTACACCATAGAAACAGGGATTTTAACGATCCAGATTTCTTAAACTCTTACTTCTTCTTCTACGATGAAAATGCTAAACCTGTTAGGATTTTTGTCAGAGATGTCTTGGACACTCGAAAATTAGGGTACGACTACCAGTTCATGGACATCCCATGGATACATGCCCGCCCAACTCCTCGTGGCCGTGGCCATGGACGTGGCCGCGGGCATAAGCATGGTCATGGAAATCATGGCCATGGCGGCAATCATGGCCATGGTCATGGGCATATGCATGGGGCCATGTTTTCGGACGTGAAAAACGCCGCAGCAGCCGAAACCACCCCCACCCCAACCCCAACCCCAACTCTCACATTCCCAAAACCACTCAACCACATCATAAGAACCAACTTGGCAAGGCCAAGCAAGGCAAGAAGCTCACGGCAGAAATCTGAAGAAGAAGAAGTGTTGGTCATCGACGTCGAGACAAAGAGAAATGTTTACTCGAAATTCGACGTTTATGTAAACGATGAAGATGAAGCTCCAACTAAGGAGAACCGTACTCAAACAGAGTATGCTGGAAGTTTCGTGAATGTTCCACATAAACATAAGCATGGTGAAAGTAGTAACTTAATGACAACTACTGTTAGGTTTGGATTGACTGAATTAATTGATGATTTGGGAGCTGATGATGATGATGGTATTGATGTTATCTTTGTGCCAAGAACTGGAACTGAATCTATGGTTATTAAGGATGTTAGGATTGAGTTTCTTAATTAATTGAATGATTAGTTATTTCATTGGTTGATTATGGAATAATTTAATCCCTTATGTATGTTTGATTTCTGTTATGTTAAGTTGTGCACTATGTTTATGTACTGTTAATTCATGTAATGCTTGCTTGCATGCCCCTCTCCTCTTTGTATTTTTTCATAGAGGTTGATTATGATTAATAATAAGGGTATTGTTGTATTTTTCATTTTCTTTTAGGTTGTCAAGTTTTATAATTGTTTGTTGAGAATAAACTTTATTTATTTTTTTAGTGAAAAGGGATTTCATCATTAATTAAAAAATGCTTATGGTCAAAACTGATTGGATAACTTTTAAGTGAATTGAAGTGAAAGTGTAAACTGAAACTGAACTAAAAACTTAAATTGGAAAATGAAACAAATTAAAAGTGAAAAATTGAAACTGAACTGAAAATAACTTATCAATAATGAAAAAATAACAACTGAATTAAACTGAGCTGAAAGAGGCCAAATTGATTTGAACTAAAATGAATTGAAACTGAAACTGATCTAGCCAAAATCGATTATAATATAAATTGAGCTGAACTGGAACTGATTGAATCCAACTGATTTTAAACCAAAACTCAATTGTTATGAAAACTCATAACAAAAATCTAACTAAATAGAACCGAAAATGGTTCGACCTAACTATTGTAACAAAAATTATACCTAAATTGAAAATAATAACCCAAGATTAATTTATAAAAAAAATGAATTGCAATTGATTGAATGATTTTTCATGTATTGAATCTAACCCAAATGAAAAATATTGGTTTTTCCTCCTTTAGCTCCAAAGTTCAAATGAAAATATGGACTTTACCTCCTAAATTCTCTTGAAATATGGGTTTTTCCTCCTAAACATTCTTCCTTCTCCAAAGATTTGTAGCAAATCTTTGGGGATATTTAAAAAACAAATATAACAAACATTTAGGGACGGAAGAATTACTAACTTTTCTTCATACATTTTAATAAAAATAATAACTTTCACTCTAAAATCCGAACACATTTTGGTCATATGTGGTTTTGTGCTCTTCAACTTACTTCCGATTCAAATAAATATCAATTAAAAAAAATAATAAGTTCATCAGATAAGTTGAACAGAACATACCCTATAATTAAGAATTCAATAATTGAACATTTTGCTTATTTTAAAATAATTTAAAAGTTTATAATATATTCTTACCTTGGCTAAAAAAAAAAATTAAACTCGCCTTTAAACCCAATTTTCAGTAGAGGTTATTTAGCTGGTGTACATATGTTTGGGTAGTTTAGCCCCAATATTTTTTAATTTGATCACTCATCTAACCCCAAAAACCACGTAAATCCCCATTAAATATAATTCTAAAATCCGATTTTGACTCATACTCTGGGAAATTTGGTATAAAGATTGGATGATTCAGGAAAAATCAAGAGGTTTAGAATATTTTATTTTTTCGGAAGGAAAAAAAAAGTTTTAAATGGAAAAATCAAGTTTATTTCATTGAAATATAAAAAACAATCATCTACTCATCTACTTATTACTAAAGTAGTAACCAAAAATCCTATGTGTCAATTTCTCCTCATTTTTAGTTTTTTTTTCTAAAAAAATAATAAATAAAATTAGATAAATATTTTTTCTACAAAATGTTTTTAAAAAAATTAAATATTATTTTCAATAATTAAATAAATAAAACAAAAAATATATATATAAATAATTAATTTTCATTAAAAATTAAATAATAATACTCTAGTAAATATTAATTATGTTTTTTCTTTTCTTTCTATTTTTTTTACAGGAACAATTATGTTATTTCAAAATAAATAAAAGCTCATTATTTCTTTAAAAAAAAAACTCTAATTTATGAACTAAATGTTACCTACTACAATATTAAATTAATTTCCCTAAACTATTACAAAACTAATATTTCTTTAAAATTTAAATGAATTGAATCAGCTAAGCATTTCTTAAAAATAATCAAATAAATATTTATTTAGTGTACATATACATATACATATATACACACACACACACACACATACACACACACATATATATATATATATATGTATATATATATATATATATGTGTATATATATATATATATATATATATATATAGATGTATATATATACATATATATATATATATAGAGAGAGTCAGGATCTGCTAAAAACCTATGTTAAGTTGAAAACTAAAAACTTTTAGTTATGACCCTTAGATGTAAATCAAGGATTTTGATTAGTTTTGGGTCAAAAACCCTAATCACCCAAATTATTACCATTTTTAAAAAAAAAATAGTTTCACGTTCGAAAAAATACTACAATTCGAAAATATGGAAACGAAAACCTGCAATTTGATCTAATTTACAAGTCATTTTTAATTAGCAATTTGATCTAACAATTCGATATTAATTTAAACGGAAACTTGCAATTTGATCTAATTTGATCCATTCGAATTTGATCTTAAATGTTTTTAGGTTGTTCGAAATGTTTTTGTGCAATTTTTAGTAAAGTTCGAATTTTTTTTAAAGTTTTTTGTGTTTGATTTTGTATGTACCCTTATATCTTTGCATGTACCCCTTTATTATTAACATGTACCCCTTAATTTAGTATGTTTTTATACATTTTTTGGTAAAGTTCGGATTTTTTTAAGTGCAATTCTTCATATTTGATTTTGTATGCACCCTTATATCTGTGCATGTACCCCTTTATTATTAACATATACCCCTTTATTTCTTTTTTTTGTAAAGTTTGAATTTTTTTCAAGTGCAGTTCTTCGTGTTTGATTTTGTATGTACCCTTGTATCTTTGCATGTACCCCCTTAATTTAGTATGTAAGATTTGAATTAACATGTTAATATAGAAATTAATATATATATATACCTCCTTAAAGTAACATGTACCCCTATAATATTAACATGTACCCCCTTAATTGTAATACATACCCCTTTGTTTACAGTTTCTCTTTTTTTTTTTCCTGATTTTTCGTCGAGAGAAAGAAAATAAATTTTAAGAGAGAGAAAATGTTTAATTGGTAATATGAGTTTAATTTTGTAACATTAAATCGACGGTCAAGATGGGGTAGACAAAAATCAATGGTCAGTATGTACCCCTAATTCATTATCACTTACAAAAGATATATAAGGGTACATTTTAAATTAAAGGGGTACATGTTAAATTAAGAGGGTATATGTTACCAATCAAAAGCTATTGTTTCAACTTTAAACCTTGAAGGATGAACAATAGATGATCTTAAATTAATATGTACCCTTTCAAATTAATGTGCACCCTCTTTAATTAATATGTGTTATGTAATTATAATATGTAAGCTCATAAAAACACTAAATGAAGAGCGAAGATTTTTGTTAGACATTTCATCAAACACCATATATGCATCATCAATTATCAAACAATTGCATATTAAACATTCAAATTAAATCTAAAGATTGTCATAACATCGAACATTCAAATTAAATTAAAAAATTGCGGATATGCAAGAATACAAGGTTGCCAGCTTCATCTATCTCTGCTTATTCTATATCGTCACCTCCATCATCATCAACTCAGCAGTGTCATGGCGGCATCATCGAATTCATGAGCATCAATTAATCTTCTTCGTTCTCTGTTTATTATAAGCATTTTAATTGAATTACTTATTATTCTTCTTCTTTCTCTGTTTTTGGGAAGAAATAAAAAAGGAAGAAGATGAAGATGAGAAAAAAGGGAGGGTAAAAGGATCAAAAGAGGAATTAATTGATTTGCTGATCAAGGGAATTAAATGAAAGAAGGAAGGGTAACCATTGTGAATGAAAGGACAACGAAATGCACTGAGAGAAACCGCGAAACACGCTTATCTATTCCTAATTGTTGATTAAAAAACAAACGACTCAGATTAAAAAATTTTAGTTTTCAACTTAAGAGGTAGTTTTTACCTGATCATATTCCTATATATATATATACATATATATATAGAGTCAGGATCATGTGAGAAAGCCTCTTTAGGTGAGAAAGGTTGTTTATGTGAGAATATATCTAGAACGTCGATTCAGTGAGATCTAATGGTTAGGATTTAATGGACTTTTTTTTAACTAAAAAAACTTACGTAACTAACCCCTATTTGTTAGGGGATAAATAAAAAAAATATTTTTTTATCCAAAAAAATTAAAATTTATTTTTTTTATCAAAAAAACTTAAAATTTATTTTTTTATAAAAAAAATTAAATTTATTTTTTATAAAAAAAACAACTAAAATTTGGAATTTGTTAAATCGTTATCCTCTCATATAGTCAATTAGTCATATAAAATTTAGAACATGTCATATAAAATTGAGAACATACCATATAAAATTTAGAATATGGTTAATAAAATTTAGAATTGAACATTAAATAAGTTATTTTATTTTATTTTTTAGTTTTTACGAATTCCATAGATCAACCTCAATACAAAATATTAAGAATATTTTGAAATAATATTCAATTGTTTAGGTATATATTTTAATATATTTTTTATTATAAAAGGTCAGTAATTTTATTATAACTGTATCATTTTATTTATTTTTTAAAAAATAAGTTTATTCAATTTCAAACTTATTGTATACAGTTTTGAAAATATCTTATAAAATTTAGAACATGATGTATAAAATTTTTAATATTTCATCTACTTAAAATAAAACAAACAATAAACTGCTTTGAAATATGGCTTTTTAATATTTTTAATATTTTAAGCACATATACACATTAGAATATGATGACTTTGTAACATGATTTTTTAAATTTAGAACATGGTGTATAAAAATTAGAACAAAGCTTATAAAATTATGAACATGTTGTAAAAATTTTAGAACACGACTCATAAAATTTGGAGCATATTAAACAGATTTTTTTTATTAAAAAAAATATTAAAAAGCATATTTTAAAAAAATAAATAAATATATGATTTTTTTTATAAAAAAGCGTAGCATTTTTTTTAAAAAAAAACAAATTTTTTTAATCAATAAATTAGAAATTTATAAATCAAATTAAATTACCAATTTGCCCTTACTAAAAAAATAAAGATCAAACATCAACCCTTAGATCTAAAATTGTCAACGGTGCAGATGTTTTCTCACATAAAAACCTTTCTCACCTAAAGCACCCTTTCTCACACTATCCTATTCCTATATATATATTTATAAATTTCTAATTTATTGATTAAAAAAATCTGTTTTTTTTTTTAAAAAAAAATGTTACGCTTTTTTTTTTTAAAAAAATCATATATTTATTTATTTATTTAAAATATGCTTTTTAATAAAAAAAATCTGTTTTTTTTTTTAAAAAAAAAATTGTTCGGAAGTACATCTTAATATGCTCCAAATTTTATGAGTCATGTTCTAAAATTTTTACGACATGTTCATAATTTTATAAGCTTTGTTCTAATTTTTATACACCATGTTCTAAATTTAAAAAACCATGTTACAAATTCATCATATTCTAATGTGTATATGTGCTTAAAATATTAAAAAACCATATTTTAAAGTAGTTTATTGTTTGTTTTATTTTAAGTAGATGAAATATTAAAAATTTTATACATCATGTTCTAAATTATAATAAAATTATTGACCTTTTATAACAAAAAATATAATAAAATATATACCTGAACAATTGAATATTATTTCAAAATATTCTTAATATTTTGTATTGAGGTTGATCTATGAAATTCGTAAAAAATAAAAAATAAAATAAAATAACTTATTTAATGTTCAATTCTAAATTTTATTAACCATATTCTAAATTTTATATGGTATGTTCTAAATTTTATATGACATGTTCTAAATTTTATATAACTAATTGACTATATGAGAGGATAACGGTTTAACAAATTCCAAATTTTAGTTGTTTTTTTTATAAAACATAAATTTAAGTTTTTTTGATAAAAAAATAAATTTTAATGTTTTTTTGGATAAAAAAATATTTTTTTTATTTATCCCCTAACAAATAGGGGTTAGTTACGTAAGTTTTTTTAGTTAAAAAAAATCCATTAAATCATAACCATTAGATCTCACTGAATCGACGCTCTTACAAAAATAAGTTTCAATTCATATAAGTTTAGATAAATTTAGTTAATTTGAAATTGGGTCTAATAAGTTCAATAAGATGAAATCATTTCTATTAATAAGGTCTATTTGTTTCTTAAAATCATGTTTGACACAATCAAATTGAATCAAGATTAATTAAGTTTAATAAGTTGTTAGAGGACCATTTCAACCGGCCAAAAGTTTAAGCTAATAATTAAGGGCTATAAATATGATATATACTCTATTAATTACCCCCCTCTCACATGAAAGGTCATTTGGGCTTGAAATGTGGACGCGGCATAGGCTCCATCATATTCGACATAAATTAATTCCACTTATAAGGGAGAGGCTGTAGAGATTCAAACTCGTGACCCCTGCATCATCACGTTTGCTCTAATACCATGATAAACTTCATTGGGCCGAGTCGCTGACCTAGGCCAAAGGAGAGTCTGACCATACATAAGCCTGGCGAATTTTCAATAATATAAATCCAACTAGTAATATGGATAGGTCACACACTTTCTCATTGGGCCTTCCTTTGGACTTCCAACATGAGGACAACAAGCCTCTAGTTGAGGCGACAACTCTCTTGGGTTACTTGCTCTGAACAGATCATTAATTAAATACCTTCAATATGCAATGCAAACAATGGGCCCTCCCTTTATGGAATTCATAACTGGGCCACAATGTTCTTTCTGATATCATGATAGAGAACAATCTCAAACAAGAGATTAAGTTGATTGTTGAGGACAAAGAATATGTTATATACTCTATCATAAGTTCATATAATTAATGTCTAATTAAGTTAATCACACCTTACTCTATTATTATTACCACAAGTAGTACATCTTTTCTTACATTTGAAAAAGAAGAATGGACTAATAATAATATTTGATCACTCCTACTAGATTAATGGGTATAGAGAAGGAATACAAATATAAGCTAGGTGTTGTCCACTTGATTTTCCTTATTGTGTGGATAAAAAAATGACCATGTTTTCAATTGATTTTATCTCAAGTTTTTCATTAGCTGAAAGACATATTCTGTGACAACCCGTGTAATGACCCAGATTTTATCAGTATTTTTGCCGGTATTTATGTGTAATTATGTTTGTTTATGTGCTAGTTCAAATTAATTTTTGAACTATTTATTTTAATTTTATATGAATAATTTCGATTTAATCGAAATGTTTACTTCTTAGTTTTTATTATTTATATTAATTATTATTTAATTGATTAGAATTTTATTATTTAATTTTCTAATTAATTATCTAATATTTTGGGCCAAATCGATTATTGCATGATTAGTTATGCGGTTTTCGCAAATTAGCCCAATTGAGCACGAGAGCCCATTTAGGCCCATTTTAGCCATGATGGCCGGCCCCCTCTAATTGCATGGCAAGGTTTTGCCACTTTCCTTGCTTTCACACTTAACTAATTTCTATAAATAGGAATGGTTAGTGAGCCATGAGATTCATTTTTGCCCATTTGCCTTTTTAACACTCTTGCCATCAAAATTCAAAATACAAACTCCCTCCCATTTGCCTATACTTCACGCCATTTTTGATGATTGATACCCATCAATTGTTCATCAATTTTCTTAGCCCAAAACTTAAAGATTCAAAGTTCATTGATCTTTAGGTGACCAAACACAATCCTAAATACATTTATTTTATTCAAGATCGCTAGTTTGGGTTGATTCCGGGCTTGTTCGTGTGCTTTGATCAAGTGGGTTTGGGTCGTGTGGTGCCCGAGTAGAGGTGCGGTTCGTGAGGGCCGTGCAGTGGCCGTGCAAGAGTGGGTCGTGGTGGCAGCCGTGCTGACTGGGCTGAGGACCGTGGTGGTGGTGTGTGCTGTGACTGGGCAGCGTGGTGCGTTGCAGTGGGCTGGACAGCCGTGCGTGGTTCGTGGTGCCGTGCTGAAGGCCGCGTGTTGCTCGTGTTGATTGTGCCGTGTTCTCTGTGTTCCGGGCAGCAATATTTGTGTTGATTTTTGTGTAATCTTCAAAAAGGTAACATACTAACTCAACGTAATTGGAATACCTTGTTTATAGTATAGATTAAATGCATGTTTAGGATGTTTGTTGATGTTTATTTATGATTTTATGTATGATTATACAATCTGATTTTTATGTGTTTACATGATGTTTTAGTGATGATTTTCATGATTTTATGATTAGTTATACATTGTTATATGATCATGATTTATGTATCAAAGTTTGATGAATTTTGGATAAGTTTATGTTGATTTTTCGTGTGATATGCGTGTAGTTGGTATGATTGGATGAGTTCTTTGTTGAAGATCTTGAATCTTGATTGAGTTCTTGATTGAAGATCTTGAATCTTGAATGAATTCTTTATGAGTTCTTTATGAGTTCTTTGAGTTCTTTATGAGTTCTTGATGAGTCTTTATAAGTTCTTGATTGAATCTTGTAAGTTAAAGAAAATGGTTTAAATAGTAAGGAAAGTTAAAGATTAGGATTGAGTTGATTAAAGAATGATTAAAGATTAATGAATAATGATTGGTTAGACTCAAGAATAAGGCTAAAGGCAGTTCTTGAGTATAACTTCGATGTTTTAGCTAGATTAAATTCGAGAATCGAGGCTTTAGGCAGTTCTTGAACTTAGTTTAGTTAAGTTGAGGTAATAATGAATAATATGATTTAAAATGAGTAAATGGATTAATTAATTATTTAGCTTGATTTCGTTTCTAGACGCCCTAAACTTAGAGTAAGATTCTTAGTTTTCGGGTTAAGACGTTGCCCCTAACCCATCCGCGGTATTGGGTTAGTTGGAGTCATACTATGTGATCTTCGTGAATTCCAGTAAGATTGGTTTCATGGGACATGGATTTCCAGTAAGATTGGTTTCATGGGGTTTGGGAGTAAGATTCTCAAATCCGAACATAGTAGAAAGTTCGAGCGCGTAAGATGCGTTCGTACGAGCACAGTCCGGTCTAGAATATGAATGATTGCGCCAAAGATAGTTGATTAGGTTGGTTTGAGTCGAGTTCACACTTTGGGTTGTTCTCGTACTTTGTTTAATTATGTTGTTTGTTTGATTTATGCTATGTACATGTGCGTTCCCATTAGGGTGAGTCAGTTATGTTACTCGCCACTGATGGTGGACCGTTGTTGTATTTTTCAGGTACTTCAGATGATGATGCTCTTGCCTAGTTTTGGGTTGGGCGAGCGACGTTCTTTCTTTTGTTTCCTGTTGTATTTACTGTTTTCTTAGATTTAGTTAGCGATAGTATTGTATAGATGTTATTACATTACTTTGGACTTTTATATGTTGTTTAAAGACTCTGACATGTAGTTGGAGTTAATTC
This sequence comes from Salicornia ramosissima, assembly GCA_951394345.1. NCBI lineage: Eukaryota > Viridiplantae > Streptophyta > Magnoliopsida > Caryophyllales > Amaranthaceae > Salicornia > Salicornia ramosissima. The sequence continues at coordinate 24,965,841 of OX596233.1, read as the reverse complement.
GTATTTTAGTATTTCTAGTTTGACTTTTGGATTAGTCTATGTACAAACTTGTGGGTATTTGTACTTGGTGGTTTAATAACAATATTTGAGGAATTAGTTTTATTTCTTAAGTATTTGAGTGGTAGTTTCTAACTACTCGACTCGTCGGTTTCTTCCGCGCCGATTTAAGCGAGTCGGGTCGTTACAACCCGACTCGCTCAAACCGGCGCGGAAGAAACCGACGAGTCGAATAGTCAGAACTAACAAACTAAAATACTTGAAATTAAAAACAAAACCTCAAATGATTATATATACTAAACCAAAAAGTACAATTACCCACAAGTTTGTACATAACTAATCCCAAAAGTCATACTACTATTACTATCAAACGTAACTCCAAATACATGTCAGAGTTATAGAAAAGTATACAAGTACTACTACTAGAGTTTAAGACTAGAAAACATCGTAAAATAATAAAATAAAGTCTAAACATCGGCACTCGCCCAACCCAATGCTAAGCAAGGACCTCATCATCAGAATTACCTGAAAAACAACAACAGTCCACCGTTAGTGGCGAGTAACATAACCGTCCCACCCTAACGGGGATACACATGAACATAGCACAAACCAAACAACTAAATCAATCATGCCAATCAAATCATGCGAATTAACAAGTAATCATGCTTGACTCAACTAACTTTAACCAATCTTAACTTTTGCGCAATCATTCGCATACTAGACCGGACTATGCACGTACGAACGCATCTTACGCATTCGAACTTTCTACTATGTCAGGATTGAGAATCTTACTCCCAAATCCCATGAAACCAATCTTACTGGAAATCCATATCCGAAGACAACATAGTAAGACCACCAACTATCCCAATACCGCGGATAGGATAGGGGCAACGTCTTAACCCAAAAACATAGAAACTTACTCTAAGTTTCAGGCGTCTAATAGCGAAATCAAGCTAACTTTAATCTTAAAATCGAAGTTTACATTCTTAGTTAATTCTTAAGTTGCATCTTACGCCTTGACTCAAGAAATAACATGAAAACCAACAAACTTACAACTTCTTATAACTTTCTTTAACCTTTTCTTTAACTTTAAAGACTCAATCAAGGACTCTTAAAGAACCTTAAAGAACTCATCAAGAACTCAAAGAACTCATCAAGAACTCATCCAAGATTCAAGATCTTCAATCAAGAACTCAATCAAGATTAAACAACTTCAACCAAGAACTCATTCAAGAATCAAGAACTCATCCATACATCATCAAAATACACATATAACACCATAATTCAACACTTAAAATCACCAACTTCCTAATCTCCAAAATTCCATAAACTTGAACATGAATATTAACAAACTTAATACTAACATTTCAATCATGAAATCATCACATTCAATCATAAAATCATCATTAAACTATCCCAAAATTTCAGTTTATAAGATACATGAAAGCATGGTTAAAAGCACCAAATAGTCTAATCTAATCATCTAATTTATACTATGGAACATAGTATACCAAATAGGTTGAGAAAGTATGTTACCTCGATGAAGATTAACAAGATAAACACTTAAGAACTTGCTGCCCGGAACCAAACCACATGGCCCAATACGCACAACACGGCACGACTTGCACGGCACACACGCACGGCTTGCACAGCACCACCACGGCTTGCACACACTTGCACCACCGCACGACCAGACCACGAACCACTGTGCACAGCTGCCCAATGCACGGTCCTTCACCACGCAACCCACACGGCCACCCCACAAACTCGAACCCACACGAACCACACGATCAACCCACTCGAACAAGGCCCAAACCACACCCGGACTAGTGATCTTGAATGCAAATTAGGTGGTTTAGTTTGTGTTTTGATGGTTAAAGATCAATGGAAGTTGAATCTTTAAGTTTGGGTTTGAAAAGATTGATGAACAATTGTTGGAACAATTGAGCCAAAAATGGCATGTGACAAGGGAGTAAATGAAGAGTGTTTGTGTCTGGGTTTTGATGAGCAAATGTGTTTAGGATGGCAAATGAGCAAAAATGTTGTTTAAGCCTTACTAACCCTTCTATTTATAGAAGTGGTTTAAGTTGTGAACATGAGGCAAGTGGCAAATCCTTGCCATGCACACAAGGGACCTGTAACGCCCCAGATTTTGGGCTATTTTCGTGTTGTTAGTTTGTAATTATTTTTGTTTCGGTGCATGGTCTAAATTTATTTAGACTATTTTTATTGCTTGAGTGTAACCATTTTATTTAATGGTTTATTATTTCTTAATTTTATTTTATTTTAATTAATTAGAATTTTATTATTTAATTTTCTAATTAATTAATTAGTTTTGGGCCAAGTGCGAAATTATTCATGATTAGTCATGAATTAGTGCAAATGGCCCAAGTGATCATTTTGGCCTTGTTTAAGCCCATAACCGGCCCTCCCTCTCTTTGGTGGCTTATTTTGCCACCTGCTTCATGTTCACACCTTAACTAACCTCTATAAATGGAGGAGTTAGTAAGGCTTTAAGACCCTTTGTCATTTGATCATCTTTTGCCACATTCAAACACAAAACACTCTCTCCTTTGCACATCATTCCACACGCCTATTTTGGGCATCATAAACCCAAGATTTGTTCATCATCTTTTCTAAACCAAAACTTAAAGATTCTATATCCTTTGATCTTTAAGTATCAAAACACAACCTAAACTTTATTTGGTTCATTCAAGATCGTGTGTGCGGGTGGTTTTGGGTTCGTGTTCAAGTTGGTGTTCACGTGGAGGGGCTCGTGCAAGGCAGCCGTGTGGCAGCAGCACCGCGGCTGGTTCGTGGCTGAATCATGGCTGGTTCGTGGCTGGATCATGGCTGGTTCGTGGCTGGATCATGGCTGGTCCGTGGCTGGTTCGTAGCTGGTCCGTGGCTGGTTCGTAGCTAGCTCGTGGTGGACGTGTGGTGCGTGTGTGCAAGGCCGAGGTGGTGCTCGTGTGATGCGTGACTTTGGGTTCGTATGGGACGAATCCGGGCAGCAAGTTTTTGGTATTAATATGGTTAATCTTGATCAAGGTAACATACTTTCTCAACTTGATTGGCATACTATGTTTCATAGTATAGATTAGATGACTAGAATTGGTTTTTAATGAAGTTTGATCATGTTTTCGTGTATGGTATCAAATCTGATTTTGTGTTGTTTAAATGATGATTTGATGATTGGATATGATTATTTTGAGATTGAATATGTTGAATTTATGATCATGATGATTGTGTTAAAGTTTGATTAGTTTTGGATAGTAGTAAGTTGGTAATTTCATGGTTTGATGATGATGATATGCGTGTGATGTTGAGATGTTTGGATGAGTTCTTGGTTGAAGTTCTTGAATCTTGATTGAGTTCTTAATTGAAGTTCTTGAATCTTGGATGAGTTCTTTATGGTTTCTTGTTGAGTTCTCTAAGTTCTTGTTAAGTTCTTGTTGAGTCTTGATAAGTTCTTAGTTGAGTCTTGGAAGTTAAAGATAATGTTAAAGATAGTTAAAGAATGGTTTTAAGAAAGTGGTTAAGTGTTGGTTAGACTCAAGATTAAGGCGTAAAGGCAATTCTTGAGAATAACTTCGTGATTTAACTGATTATTTTCGAGAATCAAGGCGCAAAGGCAATTCTTGAAATTAATTACGTTATGATTAAGATGATTAAGATTTAAAGATGTAATTAATGATTTAGCTTGATTTCGTAGCTAGACGCCTAAAACTTAGAGTAAGATTCTATGTTTTTGGGTTAAGACGTTGCCCCTATTCCATCCGCGGTATTGGGATAGTTGGAGTCTTACTATGTTGTCTTCGGATGTGGATTTCCAGTAAGATTGGTTTCACGGGACTTGGGAGTTAGATTCTCATTTCCTAACATTGTAGAAAGTTCGAATGCGTAAGATGCGTTCGTACGTGCGTAGTCCGGTCTAGTATATGAATGATTGCGCCAAAGATAAGTTTGGATACGATATTTGAGTCAAGTTTGTTATTGGATGAATTTCGCATGTTTTGATGTTTGGTTGGGATATTTGATTTGTGCTATGTTCATGTGTATTCCCATTAGGGTGAGTCAGTTATGTTACTCGCCACTGATGGTGGACTGTTGTTTGTTTTACAGGTAATTCTGATGATGAGGTTCTTGCTTAGCTTTGGGTTGGGCGAGCGCCGATTTTATGATTTTGTTGTACTTTTGTTGTTTATTGATTTTGGATAGTTTTGAACTGTAGTATGGACTTGTATACGTTGGTTTTGGACTCTGACATGTGTTTGGAGTTTACCGTATATTAGACTTTGTAGTATGACTTTTGGTTTAGTATTGTACAAACTTGTGGGTATTTGTACTTTTGGAAATATAATAATAATATTTGAGGTATTAGTTTTAATTCTTAAGTATTTGAGTTGTTAGTTATGACTGTTCGACTCGTTGGTTTTTTCCGCGCCGATTTAAGCGAGTCGGGTCATCACAGGACCGGTTCTATCAAGGCTCAAATGGGGTTAATAGGCTTTCGTGATCAATTGGGCTAATTTACAAAAATTGCATGATTAATCATGCTTAAATCGATTTAGCCAAAAAATATTAAACAATCAATTAGAAAATTAAATAATAAAAATTCTAATTAATTAAATAATAATCAAAATAATTAAAATAAATAATAATCAATCCAAATTAAATAATTCGAACTTAATCGAAATTATTCACATAAAATAACATAAATAGCCCAAAAATAAATTTGAACCATACATAAAATCACATAAATGCACATAAATACACGACAGAAATACCTATAAAATCAGGGTCGTTACAACCTCCCCTCCTTAAAGAAATTTCGTCCCGAAATTTAAGGCAAAGGAGATCGCTCACCCTCAAACAACTCCGGGTACTTCTGCCTCATGGACGCCTCTGTCTCCCAAGTTGCCTCCTCATGGTGTTGATTTCTCCACAACACCTTGACGAGCTGGACTTGCTTACGCCGAAGGGTCCTTACTTCCTGATCCAAGATCTGGACGGGTCGCTCCTCAAAAGTCAGATTCGACTCAATCGTGGCCAATTCCACTGGAATAATGTGGGTAGGATCATGTACATATTTTCTTAGCTGGGAAACATGGAATACGTCATGCACATTAGACAAACTAGGTGGTAATGCCAATCGATATGCCACCTCCCCAACTCGTTCTAGTATCTCGTAAGGTCCCACATATTTCGGTCGGAGTTTCCCCTTTTGACCAAAGCGTGCCACTCCTTTAAACGGGGAAACCTTAAGCATGACTTTGTCACCTACCTCGAAAGCCAGCGGTCTACGTCGATTATCGGTGTAGGATTTCTGACGACCCCGAGCGGCCTGCATCTTAGACCGGATGACTCGGACCTTCTCGATAGTATCGCGTACCATCTCAGGTCCTAATGCCACAGAATCACTAATATCATTCCAACATATTGGACTCCGACATTTCCTGCTATACAGGGCCTCGTACGGAGCCATCTCGATGCTGGAGTGATAACTATTATTATAGGATGATGAAGTTATTATATGGTTTTGATGATTGTAAACAAATGATGATTATCTAACTAACATGTGTTTTAAGATGTGCATATTATATTCCATTGGACAAGTTATATACAGTTGATCCAGCACGAGACGATGTATACGACATGAATAAATGAAGTTCTTGAGTGAGAACTTCAAAGAGAAAAAGTCTAAATTATATTAGGCTTATGAGAAGCTTCGGAGTAGAAGCAAAAGGAGAAGACGTTTCATAATCGGAACAAATATATTGAGGAGAGAAATAAGTATTTATTTTTCTTCACGTTAATATATTAGAATAAATAAAGGAATACTTAAATAAGGAGAAGTGACACATAAGTATGACAACATTGATAAAATTAATATTTGTCTAAATAGAGTTGATGGAAAAACATATTTCATCTTAGAAATATTTATGTAAATAAAAATATATTTTATGTGATAAAATGAAGTCTTTTTCACTTATGGATTTAAATGATTTTTATTTCATAAAATAATATCTTTTTACTAAGTTAAGATGAAAAGGTTTGATATTTTAAAAATAACTTGTGGAGAAATTGTTGAAGGAGTATTCAACCTAAACAAGTTAATTTTATCAGAAAAAATAATTCCATCACTTTTATAACTTAATATGGGTGAATAAAATAGATTTACGGAGAATCGACTAAAAGTAATTTTAGTTGAAATTAAATTTATTTTATAGTTAGTATCTTTATGTTATATATTTATGGAGAACAAATTAGATGAGTGTTGATTTGAATACTAACTACAAGAGGGGGGTGAATTGTAGTTACGGTGATTATTGGAACTTTTTGCGGAAATAAAAACTTTGAAAGAAAAAGAACTAATAAAGAAGACACAATTTTAACCTACAAGGAAAACTTCCTAGGCCCGAATAGGAAGAAAAACCTTGACCCTTTTTCTCTAGGGATTTAGACTCTTGACTTGACACTTCTCATTAACCATAGGCCAAAAACAACTCAGTTTACAACCTAAGGATGGACCTTTCTCTAAGTGGTTCCTCTACGAACCAGTACCCCAAACACCAGTTCCCCCTGAACTCGTGCTCACAGCTTTTCTAAAAGCCGATTTTCTTCTCTCTTCTTTTCTTTTCTTTTTCTCTTCTTTTTCTTTCAGTAAAATATTAAAATAAAACCCTCCCCAACACTTAGACTAAGTTACAAGATCTTTGAAAGAAAAATAAAATAACTCAAGAAAGAAATAAATTCTCTATTCTTCTCTTGATATTTTCTCTGTTGTGTGTTGCCCAATATACTGCTGCGTGACATTGTATTTACAGATGATTTCCGCCAGAAATTAACTTTAAAAAAACTGCAACATCCTTCCAATAATGTAGGCATCATGACATGATTCCACACCATCATTCCATACTCCCACGCACAAGGATAGTGGAAGGTAGTTTGTTTCTTCTTTTGACTTTGAATGTTAACTGACTTGTAGGTAAGTGGAGTGTAGTTTGTTGAGTGCTTTGACTGCCACATCACCATAGAAATATTCTGCCAACAAACTAAACAAAACGGCTACAAGGAAGACTTTGCTAGAAAATAGCTCCACTTCCTTGGTTAGTGGGTTTGACAATTCAAACTCCTTAAAGTTTGTTAACATACAACAAATTCCTTAGTTACGTGACTATTAAGAAGCAAGACAAAGTCTACCTTTTAAAAGCCATGTCATATTTAATTAATTAAAACCAATACCAAGCAACACCATATAAATAAACTTCCAAATAAATATTAAACTTAATCAAAGTTGAACTTAGGGAATATTATTATATTCTCAAATATTTGACCACTTAGCCAAATAAAATTTCTCATTCTCATTTTCATTCTCATTCCCCATAAAATAACTTAAATAAGACACTCAAAATAAAACAAGAGAAATTAAAACTATAAATAAAAATACGAAAATAAATAACATGAAACAAATAATAAAATTCTAATAAATAAAATAGGAAACCACTAAATCTAATAATTTGTCATCATCAAAACCTAATCAGAAATACAACAATATTCCCCCTTTTTGATGCTGACAAATTATTAAGAGACAAACTAAGAAAAGCTAAAAAACAACCGACACTCAAAAGTCATGCAAACTAACTAACCAATGACTGAACTGTAAAGTTAGAATAAAGGCATTATACTATACTAATTATTGTCTCTTGTATCTTCCCCCTTTTGTCATCATCAAAGAGGATAATAACCTGCAGGACTTAGCGATTAAGGTACCAAGTAAACAACAATATGACAAAAAAAGGTAGCTCGAACATGCAATCTAACAATATTAGCCATCCAAATGAGTTAGAAAATGGAACTAAAAGAGCAAGACTAAGCATATGGCATTTAAAAAATAAAAGCATCTACTAAGTACATTCCCACAAAAAGCAAAAGAACTTAATGCACAGAAGGTGCAAAAAGTAAGAAGGATGAGGGTTTGGTTAGTTTAGAGTAGCAAAAAGAAAAGAGTAATAGAGTTATACAAAACAAGATGTTAAAATACAAGCATATTAAGAAGTAGGACGAATGAAATGGGAGGCCACTTTGTCAATCTTGTCCTCCATATAGGCACGATTGAGCTTGATGTTGTTGAAGACTTCATGTTTGACAGAGTGAAGTTGAGCCTCAAGATTATCCACCTTCTTTACCATACCATCCAATTTCACGACAATATCATCCAAAAGAAGAGCCATAGAAGCCAACCGACTATGAACCGAAGGAAGAATAGTGGTAACCGGCACAGATTCATCCGTCTCCATAGGTCCCTTACCCTTACCAACATCCTCATCAAGATTAATAAAAGCGGGGACACCATCACCTGCAGTAGGGGAAACAAAACGTTTGCTCCGTCTCACACTCGGCTCTCCGTCGACGGCACCCTCAGACTTCCTTTTAACACCACTACTTTTCACATGCACAGAAGTGTTTGCTTCCTTAGACCCAATCTTGACTACAACTCCCTCATGTAATTCCAAAGAATATCTACCTAGCATTTTTTCATTGAAAATATCATCAGGGTAAAGTTTATAAGTGGGGGTAGCCGGAAGAGGTACATTGAGAGATTTGAAAATGGTGGTAAAAAGATTTCCATAACCAATAACCAGATGATTAGTAATACAATAGGAAAGATGGCTTAGAAATATTCGAGGGAAATTGATAGGAATATGCTTGGCTAAGCAAAACATTAAAGATAAGTCCCTCAAATTTGCTATAGTTTTCTTTCCAGGTCGTGGTGTAAGAAAACGTCGGACAAACTGATATAGCATTTTATGGAGAGGAGAAAGGGAGTCTTGAGAGATAGAGTATGCAGTAGGTTTTCCACCAAAGAAAGTTAGAATTTCAGCATTGTGATTATTTTTAATGGACAGTTGGGTTCTTCCCGTAAAGTACCGATGATAACCAGTTACGGGTACCCCAAAAATTTCACCTAGTTTCTTTGCATTAAACTTGACAATTTTGCCTTTGACAACCCCTAATGCTAATTCATCCTCAAATACAAACCCATCACAAAAATCAATTACCTCTTGCTCATACACCCCTTCATTTGCACATTCATCAACCAATTTATCCCATTTTTGATGTTGAATTATTTTTAAAAATTCAGTCCATTTAGCACTCTTACACCATGACAAATCTACTCGAATTCCAGTTAAAATCTTGGGGGGTTTTCGTTTTTTACCTTGAGGATCCTTGGGTATGGTAGACCCGTCACTTGCCGGAGTCATCTCGTCCTCGTGACCTTCACTATCGTCGTGTTCCATGGACGGGGCGTCCTCCATACGTGAGTCTCCGGGATGATCATTGCTCCCATTTTTGGAAAGTGACTCATCTTGCTCATGGTGAGAGGAGTCATTTTCTTTCATAGCAATTTTGGATTTTGACTTAGTGGATGGAGGAGAAGCTTTTGTGGATTTCTTTGATGGAGCCATGACTAAGAATCGAATGGAGGTTGAAGAAGAAAAAAAAAATCAGAAAGATGAATATGGGGAAAAGAAAAAGAAATAATGAGGTGAGAGAGTATGGGAAGTTGTAGCATAAAAGTAGTAATTATGGAGAGATTTTTGGGGGTTGAGTGGTGAAAAGTGACGGTTAGATGATGATGATGGGGAAGAGTATGTAAGTGGTAAAAGTGGAGTTATGAGTGAGAAATAGTAGAGCATCTTTTGTGGTTTGTCCCTTTGTGTTTGGACGTGAGTTTTTTTTTTTTTTTTTTTTTTTTTTTTTTTTTTTTAAATAAGGGATATACTTGAAAGAAATATGATTTAAAGAGAATAGAAAATATAGGGGATGTACTAGTGATATGCCTTAACAATTAAAAGACATGCAATACTTGATTTTATTCCATTTTCATTATTTGGACCATAAGGGTAATATTGTAAAGACCTTATGCGAGTCCCAATTTTTGAGATTGTTGCTGTGAAATAATTATGTCACTTGATTGTTGCAGGCTATTAAAATTTTGAATCTTATTTAAGGGAAAAGAAAAACTGGACAATTAAATTAGCATAATTTTATCATTCCTAATTCTAACCTTATTTTTTCAAATCTATCTCTGGGAAGAGGTTTGGTTAGTATGTCTGCTATTTGATTTTCAGTGCTACAAAATTCAACTTTGACTAGTCCCTTTTCCACATAGTCCTTAAGAAAATGATGCCTAATATGAATATGCTTAACTCTAGAATGATGCACAGGGTCCTTCGAAATAGAAATGGCACTTGTATTATCACATAAAATAGGACTACAATCAAATTTAATGCCAAAATCTCGTACCTGTTGTTTTATCCATAATACCTGTGAACAGCATGCAGCAGCTGCTACGTATTCTGCCTCTGCGGTTGATAAAGCAACGGTATTTTGTTTCTTTGAGCTCCATGACACCAAGCTATTTCCTAAAAATTGTACCATTCCTGATGTGCTCTTTCTATTTACAAGATCTCCAGCATAATCTGCATCTGAGTAACTAGTTAAATCAAAAATATCACTCCTTGGATAAAATAGACATAAATCATTGCTTCCTTTCAAATATCTAAGAATTCTCTTGACTGCAGTCAAATGAGATTCCTTAGGGTTTGATTGGAATCTAGCACAAATACCCACACTAAACGAGATATCTGGCCTACTTGCCGTTAAGTACAGTAATGAACCAATCATGCCTCGGTATAGTTTTTCATTCACATTTTTACCTTTTGGATCCTCATCCAATCTGGTTCCAGTACCCATAGGAGTGTTATTTGTTTTAGAGTTTTCCAGCCCATACCTTTTAAGTAGCTCATTTATATACTTTTGTTGATGAATCTTTATTCCTTCATTGGTCTGTTTGATTTGCAATCCAAGGAAGAAATTCAATTCGCCCATCATGCTCATCTCAAATTCACTACTCATTAGGTTAGAAAATTCCTTGCACAAAGAGTCATTAGTTGCACCAAAAATAATATCATCAACATATATTTGTACAACTAAAATGTCAGTTCCTCTTGATCGGAGGAACAGTGTTCGATCAACTTTACCTCTTACAAACTTATTTTCTAATAAGAATTTGGAAAGCCTCTCATACCATGATCTAGGAGCCTGTTTAAGTCCGTAAAGAGCTTTATCAAGCTTATAGACATGATTCGAAAAATTTGGATTTTCAAAACCCGGAGGTTGTTCCACATAGACATCTTCATTTAAGAAACCATTTAAAAAAGCACATTTGACGTCCATCTGGTACAACCTAAATCCTATGTATGAGGCAAAGGCAATCAAAATTCTTATAGCTTCTAGTCTAGCAACAGAAGCGAAAGTTTCATCAAAATCTATACCTTCCTGTTGATTATATCCTTTTACCACAAGTCTAGCTTTATTTCTAACAATAGTACCATGTTCATCAAGTTTGTTTCTAAATACCCGCTTTAGACCAATTACCTTTTGTTTTTCTGGCTTTGGTTCTAAGTGCCAAACCTTGTTTCTTTCAAACTCATTCAGTTCCTCCTGCATAGCAACAATCCAGTCTGGTTCCTGCAAAGCCTCTTCATGATTCTTGGGTTCCACTGTTGAGAGGAAGGCTTGAAATGCACTGAAATTTTTCATCTGCGATCTGGTTTGGATTCCCTTCTGGATGTCACTCATGATTAGGTCAATTGGGTGTGAACTTTGATGCTTCCATGGTCTTGGTTCGAAACCTATGTTTGAAGTTCTGGTTTCTTGTGATTCTGGACTTTGTTGATCATCTGGTTCCTGATGCTCAATTGTAACTGGTTCCTGTTGTACTTGAGGAACCTGTTCCTCCTCTCGGTTTGGAATCTGGATAGCAATTTTCTTGGAGGAACCACTTTCGTCTTCTTCATTCAATGAGTCAGTAGGTCGAATGAGACCTATCTCAAAGTTTTCATTACTAACTGGTTCCTGCAAGATGTTAGACTCATCAAAAATAACATGAACACTCTCTTCAACACACGAGGTCTTTTTATTCAGGACTCTATATGCTTTGCTACTTGACGCATATCCAAGAAAGATGGCTTCATCACTCTTTTCATCAAATTTTCCTAGGTTAGTCTTGTTGTTGTTATGAACAAAGCACTTACAACCAAAAATGCGGAAATGAGAAATGTTGGGTTTTCTGCCTTTATAGAGTTCATAGGGAGTTTTAAAAATTATAGGTCTTATCATGGCTCGGTTAATGATATAACAGGCCGTGTTCACAGCTTCAGCCCAATAGCTCTTTGGAAGACCACTCGCAATTAACATTGTACGTGCCATATCTTCCAAAGTTCTATTTTTTCTCTCAACAACACCATTTTGTTGAGGTGTTCTTGGAGCTGAGAAGTTGTGATCAAGGCCTTGTTCACTGCACAGATTATCAAATTTTAAGTTATCAAATTCCGTGCCATGATCTGACCTTATATGTTTTATTTGAAATCCACTTACCCTTTGAACTCTTTTAGCAAAAGATATAAATTCATTAAAAGTTTCTTCTTTGCTATGTAAGAAGATCACCCAAGTGTATCTAGAATAATCATCAACAATCACAAACACGTACCTCTTTCCAGAACGACTTTGAATTCTTACTGGACCACATAGATCCATATGAATCAACTCCAATGGACGTTGTGTACTTACCTTGTTTTTCAGTTTAAACGAAGAACGAGCATGTTTACCTTTGGCGCAAGCATCGCAGACATTAGGAGAAGTATATTTAATTGCAGGCAGTCCTACAACCAGTTCCTTTGAAATAAGTTTATTCATTAAGGATAAACTTGCATGTCCGCATCTTCTGTGCCACAATAATGGGTCTTCATCTACAACCTTCAAACACTTTAGGTTAACATCAAGAACTAGGTTAAGATCCACCATATAGCTGTTTCCTTTCCTGGTTCCTTCCAGTAAGCAGTTCCCTGTCTTTTTATCAAAAACTAAGCAAAGTTCATTTGTAAATTGTACATTGTTTCCTTTATCACAAAACTGAGAAATACTTAATAAATTATGTTTTAAACCCTCGACTAATAGTACATTATCAATGGAGTACTGCTGCGACCTTCCAACGCATCCAATACCAATAATTTTGCCCTTTTGATTATCTCCGAAGGTAACAGTTCCTCCATTATGAGTTGAAAGTGAGAGGAATTTTGATTTGTCTCCTGTCATATGCTTCGAACAACCGTTGTCGAGGAACCATAGGTTGTTCCCCCTCACTTCAACCTGCAACCACAATCATCAGTTAGTAGGAGGAACCCAGTCTTGCTTGGGTTCCTTTGTCTCAAATGCATTTTCTTTTAATTTCCAGATTTTCTTGACATAAGCAGAATTCATTGACTTTTGTTCATTTTCGGAGGAACAGTCAGTCACGATGTGACCTTTTTTCCCACAAAAAGAACAGAATTTATCACTTGGCATTTCAACATATTTTTTCTTCTTGTTCCTTTTCTTGTGATTAAATCCTAGTCCTTCTTTCCCTTTGTTTTTGAACTTCTCAATCCATCTTACTACATCAGGGAGTTTTTCTTTCGGTGAAACTAGTTCCTCTTTGAACTTTGAAAAATCTTTTGATAGATTATCATAATCAATTTTCAGTTTTTCGTAATCTATTTTTATGTCAGAAGGGGAACTAGTTCCTTCTTGAAATAGTTCCAATTCTGCCAATTTCATGTTTAAAAGAAAATTTTCATTTTTAACTTTTTCAAAGCCTTCTTGTAAAATTCTGTTTTTGTCAAACAAATCAAAGAATCTATTTTCAGTTTCATTTCTCAAGGTTTTATACCATTGAGTATGTTCTTTAGCAATAACTAGTGCATTTTCGACTTGATCATTCTTTAAACAAACTTCTTTATAATCATCTAATGTTTCAATTAATAACTTAAGAAGTTGTTCCTTATTTAATTCTTCCAAATTCTCCTCTAATAAAGAGTAAGCTTACCTTATTCTGAAGTGGTTCCTCTCCTTCCTTAGCCATGAGGCACAGGTTTGCTGTTTCGTCATCTTCTTGATCCAGTTCCTCCTCCGAGTCAGTTTCTCCCCAAGCTGCTATCATTCCTTTCCTTTCCTCAGCCTTTGATTGATATTTGTTGACGAGCTTTGGCTTTTCTTTTGCCTTTCCTTTGCTCTTGTCGGACACTCCTTTATGAAATGATCAAGACCACCGCATTTGTGACAGCTGAATTTGGTAGGCTTCTTTGCACTTTTGCCTTTGAAATTTTTGTAGAACCTTCTGAATTTTCTTACCATCAAGGCTACTTCTTCATCATCCGTTTCAGAGTCAACCTGTTCCTCTGACTTCAAGGCCAGTGCCTTTGGTTTGCTGGTTTCTGATTCTTGAGTTCCTAAATGGAGCTCATGAGTCATTAGGGAACCAGCGAGCTGTTCTATATTAAATTTTGTGAAATCTTTTGTTTCTTGCAATGCAGTGACCTTTGCCATCCAACGCTCATCTTGGGGTAGACTTCTTAGAACTTTGCGAACCTGTTCCTCTGGAGTGATTGTCTTGCCTAATGAATCCAACTCGTTGATGATATTAGAGAATCTTGTCAACATGTCATGAACCGCTTCTTTTGGCTTCATTTGGAATAGCTCATATTTGTGCATGAGCATATCAATCTTGGACCTCTTCACTTCACTTGTTCCCTCATGGGTAACCTGAAGTAGTTCCCACATTTGCTTGGCGGTTTTGCATCCCATCACTCTGTTGTGTTCATGGGGACCAAGTCCGCAGTGAAGAAGTTTCTTGGCAAGATTATTCATCTCCATCTTTTCATAATCCTGCTTTTCGTACCTGGCTAGAGGTTTAGGAATCACTTCACCTTTTTCGTTTGTAGTTGTAACTTCAAAATCTCCAATTTCAATGACCCTCCACACTTGATAATTTTCAGCCTTAATGAAGATCTCCATACGATTTTTCCAATAAGGATAATGTTTGCCATTGAACATTGGAGGTCTTTGTGTTGAGTAACCTTCGTCCAATTTTTCACCTGACGTATTCATCTTTGTAGGATCTCGCTCCACAGTGTTAGCTGTTCCTGGAGGAACCACTCTGATACCAATTGTTGATTTGAATAATAACTACAAGAGGGGGGTGAATTGTAGTTACGGTGATTATTGGAACTTTTTGCGGAAATAAAAACTTTGAAAGAAAAAGAACTAATAAAGAAGACACAATTTTAACCTACAAGGAAAACTTCCTAGGCCCGAATAGGAAGAAAAACCTTGACCCTTTTTCTCTAGGGATTTAGACTCTTGACTTGACACTTCTCATTAACCATAGGCCAAAAACAACTCAGTTTACAACCTAAGGATGGACCTTTCTCTAAGTGGTTCCTCTACGAACCAGTACCCCAAACACCAGTTCCCCCTGAACTCGTGCTCACAGCTTTTCTAAAAGCCGATTTTCTTCTCTCTTCTTTTCTTTTCTTTTTCTCTTCTTTATCTTTCAGTAAAATATTAAAATAAAACCCTCCCCAACACTTAGACTAAGTTACAAGATCTTTGAAAGAAAAATAAAATAACTCAAGAAAGAAATAAATTCTCTATTCTTCTCTTGATATTTTCTCTGTTGTGTGTTGCCCAATATACTGCTGCGTGACATTGTATTTATAGATGATTTCCGCCAGAAATTAACTTTAAAAAAACTGCAACATCCTTCCAATAATGTAGGAATCATGACATGATTCCACACCATCATTCCATACTCCCACGCACAAGGATAGTGGAAGGTAGTTTGTTTCTTCTTTTGACTTTGAATGTTAACTAACTTGTAGGTAAGTGGAGTGTAGTTTGTTGAGTGCTTTGACTGCCACATCACCATAGAAATATTCTGCCAACAAACTAAACAAAACGGCTACAAGGAAGACTTTGCTAGAAAATAGCTCCACTTCCTTGGTTAGTGGGTTTGACAATTCAAACTCCTTAAAGTTTGTTAACATACAACAAATTCCTTAGTTACGTGACTATTAAGAAGCAAGACAAAGTCTACCTTTTAAAAGCCATGTCATATTTAATTAATTAAAACCAATACCAAGCAACACCATATAAATAAACTTCCAAATAAATATTAAACTTAATCAAAGTTGAACTTAGGGAATATTATTATATTCTCAAATATTTGACCACTTAGCCAAATAAAATTTCTCATTCTCATTTTCATTCTCATTCCCCATAAAATAACTTAAATAAGACACTCAAAATAAAACAAGAGAAATTAAAACTATAAATAAAAATACGAAAATAAATAACATGAAACAAATAATAAAATTCTAATAAATAAAATAGGAAACCACTAAATCTAATAATTTGTCATCATCAAAACCTAATCGGAAATACAACAATGAGTGTCTAATTTGTATTAAATATATTTCATTTAATATATACGTATTATTTTGTAAAATATATTTATTGGGAATTAAATTAGAGGAGTATCTAATTTTAAGGTAAATATATTTTATTAAATATAATCTTAACCCTTTCTACATATTAATTTTGTATGTGTTGAAATACTAATCTTGGTGTTTGTTGCAGGTATTTTGGTTAGTCCACTAATATAAGACTAGACTACTAATATGGTATATTATACTTAAACTAATATTGGTTTTTATTTAGTTTTGGTATAATATGTAAGTGACTTATTAGTAGTAGTAATTAATTTAATTTATTTTAATAAAAACCGTGTTATATTAGTCAAAAATAAGTTAGAGTATTTTTAGGTCCATTAGTAAGTTGTTAGTAGAATAATTATTTAAATTTACAAATTTCATTTTATTTTACTTAGTTGTTGAATCATACGTGTAGTTAGTCTTCCTACTTAGTAGGAGGTTGTTGTTAGTAAGTAGAATCTTTCCTAATTTTATAATAGTCAAATCTATTAAATTTGGAAGAGGTTAGTGACCTACTTGCTTTTTGCTTGTTCGTATGATTAGAAAAATAGGAATTAGTTTTTAAAATTCAAAAATTGGTTTTTGATTGTTAAGTAACCCATTAAAATAGGTAGTTGGTTTTATCCCTTCTTATGCGTGTGATTAGAGTTAGGTTTTGTTAAAAGTCAACAATTAGTTTTTAATTCAACCCATTAACTTAGGAATGCTAAGTGGGTGATTATATTAATTATTTAATTTATAAAAATCTGATTTTTATTTTTACTCTCTTCAAGTCACACGTATGATAGTGGGTCTCTAGTTTTAGAAATTAAAAATTAACTCTTTAATTTCTTTTCTTCTTTCACGTAATTTTTAGAAGTAGTGGGAAATATAAAAATCTGTTTTTTTATTTTCCAAAACTTACGCGTGTTAAGAATTAGGAGTTAGTGGGTTTTTATTTTATGAATTAAAATTAACAATTAATTTTAGTTATCAATTTCACGTTAGATTTATTATGTAGTGGGATTGACTAATGTATTTTGTCTTATATTAGGGTTTATTTCTTTGTTATTTTGCAATTTGCCTTGGTCAAATTATTTTGTAGGTAGTGGATGATCACACTACTCCATGATCGTGTGCATTCCTTCTTCTCCAAGGCAAAACATTTCGAGATTCTATAAATGAAGAAAGCAACCAGAATATTCAAAAAGAACACACGGCTTCACTCTCCAAGAATCAGAAAAAGAAGAATCAAGAGGGAGAGAGTTTCAATGTAGTCCTTCCAAATGGAGTATGATTTTTAAGAGGCTAAGCATCCATTGTTAAATCTACATCCTCTTAAAAATCATATCCTTCTCCTATTCCTTTATGGTTTTCTAGTTATAGCTTCTATGTATTTAGAGTTTCGATTTATCAAGCGTCTGTATTATTTTAATGTACTTCTAGTGAAGTAGGCAAGAATTTGAGTGAATTCTTGTATGGGGGAATTGTAAGGGTTTGAGTGAACTCTTGTATTTGGGGGAAGGAAAATTTGAGTGAATTTTCTATTAGGTTCTTAGAGAAGAGAGAAGATTTCGAGTGAAATCGAAGAAAGAGAAAAATCGACTTTAGTGAAGTCGTGTCACGGGTTCAAGGGGAACAAGTGACAGGGGGAACAAGTTACCGGGGAACAAGTTCCTAGTGGAACATAGAGAATAGAGAAGGTCCGTTTATAGGTTGTAAAACAGAGTCGTTTTGGCCTATAATTAATAAGAGAAATCCAAGAGTCAAAATCCCCAGGGGTCGAGGTTTTTCTTCCTATTTGGGCCTAGGAAGTTTTCCTCGTAGGTTAACTTGTTTGTGTATCCTGTTCCTTGTTGCTTTATCTTTTCTCTACTTTATCTTTACTTGCTTTAATATTCGTCAAATTCCGCAAAAATCGAAAAGCGAGTCCCATACTACAATTCACCCCCCCTCTTGTAGTATACCATCTTAAATAACAATTGGTATCAGAGCCTGTTCCTCTAGAATTCAGGCAAACCTGAGGAGGAAGTTCCTGGAACAGATGGATACTTACGAGGAACTAGTTCCTGCAACATTTCGAGGAACTTGTTCCTGCAGAAATTCGAGGAGCTCCGAAGTAGTACGAGTAATACAAAAATTAATTCAATTAAGGTACATCTTTTCGCTTGATATTTCATTATATGCATGAGTTCATTTTAGTATTTATCCTCCTTGTATTGTTTCTGTTAAAATAATTTTTATTTGCTTTTTAAAATTCTAAATCAATTTCCAAATTTATCAAACTTGATTTTTTGTGTTTGAAAGACAAACATTTTTTAAATTGATTCTGATTTTTTAAAAAAAAAGAAATTTTTAATATTGATTTTTACGTAATAGTTCAAGGTAGTAAGTGTTTTGAAAAATGCATATTATATACTCAAAAATACATACTTGATGCTATATGGAGCCTGATTTATTTGGCACACACTTTACGTACGTTTATCTCAACTATTTGCCAATATATATATATATATATATATATATATATATATATATATATATATATATATATCATGCTTTGTGAGAATCGTGATTTATTCTTATTTCATGATATTCCTTGTTAGTAGTAGTACGCATTTGATGCATCTTGATTGTTAAAAAGAAAGTTATTATTGCTACTTTTACTAACAAGAAAGGACTCAATATTTGAGTACCAAAATTCAAGGATAGAAGAGAAATTGTTTTGCAGGTTTAAAATTATGATTAATATATTGAAATAAAGACAACATTATTGGAGCAACACAAGGAAATAGAATAAAAGGATCGCTTATGATTCGTTGGAACAACTTTGAGGAACTAGGCAAAATCAGAAGGAACTTGGCAACTTGAGATACTAATTCATGTTCCGATCCTTGCCAAGTAAGTTCCTTTGGACCATAAAGAAAATCAACGAATTATTACACATGCACCTTGTCGATAATGGTCTCTATGATTTATCATATAAACTTAATTATTAATGATGTGTAAGTTTCTAGTTCTCTTTATTTTAAATTATGTTGTTGATTTTAATAATCATGATATATAATCTCTCTTCAAGTTTGTGTAAATTTTTCATAACTTTATTTATGATGTAGGTGTGTCTTTTGAGATTTTTAATGATAATTGAATAACGACCAGTTCCTGGTGTTCAAGGAAAAAGACCTGTATACATTTATAGGAACTGGTTGTGAAAATAAGAATGTAGGAACTAACTATTTATACAGGAACTATCATATTCATTATCTTTCAATCCAGTTCATGTAGAACCTAGTTCCTAGAAACGAAGCATAAGTTCTTTTCATATTCTTTTTGAGTAACGTTGAGACTAAATGATGATTTCTAACTTAAGTGTTGGAAGGATAGCAATCCAATACTTACCAGATTCATATATGGAATAACATTATTCAAAGGGAGTACTTTTTTTGGAATTTTATGTTTAGTCATTTTTATGCTTTCGATTAATATTTCTTTTGACTAACCCACTAATCTTAAAATTGCACAAAAGTTCTTTTTTGGTTTGGGTTTTGAATTTCAGGCACTATCTTCATAATACGACCCAAAATGAAAATAATAAAAGGAACATTACCTTGGATATTCTTTAGAAGATTGATGATAAATTACAGATCTGTCTAACACATTCATAAAGATCTATCTAGACCATCACGAAGAAGTTTTTCAAGAAAAAGCATGACATTGTTCCTACTGACGAGGAACAAGTTCCTTCTGATGAGGAACAAGTTCCTGAAAATTAAGAAGCTCCGAAGTATGATGAAAATCGAAAAGGATCAAGGAAGTATGGAAGGAAACGACAGCTACTAGTGAGGGGGAACAACTCAAAGTATCTCGACAGTGAGTGTTCTAAGTACACATTGAAATGCAAATCAAGATTACCCTCATTAAGGGCTGACAATGGAGGAACTTCAACTTTTGAGGCCAACATGAACGGTAACACTATTTTCATATACTAGGTTGGTAAGTTGAGTTTCTATCCATGTTTAATTTCTATGTCGAGTCTATAAAGCACATCTGTACCTAGAACCTGTCTCAAATTTTGATTACTAACCGTGGAACCCAGTTCCTCATAAATTTAATGATTTGTACAGGTACAAGGCTTTAAAAATAAATTTTAAAAATTGTGCTTTTAAAATAGTGAACATATTTTTGAAAAATGTGTTTATTCCCAGCAAACACTTTGAAAATGAATGTAAAGTCACAAGTTCCCGAGGAACTAGTTCCTCTGGAATTAGTGGTATTTCTAATTAAAATATGTCACTTCTAAAACGCAACATAATAATATATAGTACCTATGGTGTAATACCCCGAAATTTAGGGCCAGAAAATTTCGCGGTTATTAATGCTATTTAATAATTCTAAGTCCAAATAGGCCATTTAATTTGGACTGTTTACATCTTTTAAGTCCAATCTTTCCTTTAAATTGGGCCAAAGACCCAAATCTTCCTTTCTCTTTTCCTATGGCCGGCCCTGTGGATAATATGGGTCAATAATAATTCTTTTGGGGTTTAATTGATTAATATTAATTATATTATTTAAATGGTAATTAAATTAATTAATTAAAACTATATTTAAATACCTAGTCAATCTAAGCTAACAACCTAACTTATTCCCCTAATTTTTCCCCTCTCCTCACGGCATTTCAAGGGAATTGGTTAGGGTTTGTTTTTTTTTATTTTATTTTCTTCTCTATGTATAAATAGGACCCATGTAATTGTTTGGTCCCTATTTTGCAAAAAGACATAAACCCTAAATTTCACTCAAATTTTCCTCTCTTTCCTTTTTGTTTGGCTGTGAACTTTGATCATCAAAAGGGTGAATTTTTGTTTGGAATTTTTAAGCGAATCCAGGTAACTTCGCTTTTCCTTTTAATCTATGGGTAGAAAAACACATAGTTAATTAGGATTGAATATGAAAATTGTAGGGAATTTAATGTATGTTAGGTTCGAAAAAGTCGAATGATATGAGGATAGAATTCTTGATTTGTTTTGAGAATTTTCTTGATTGTTTTATGTCGTATCTTGAAAATCTTTAACTGTTGAATAATTTCTTGTATGAATTTATTGATTAATCAAATCTTGATATTTCTTGATGAATTTTTCCTGGAAGTTTCTTTACTGTTTTATTATTGATCATGATTTATTTCGTAGCAAAATTCGTCCTTTTATTACTTATAATAATTTAATCTCTCGAACCGGTAAAACTGTCCAGATTAGGTTTACGAATTTATTAATATATCTAATCAAATCTAATAGCTACGAAATTTTAGGTGGAGGTCCGTAATACTGTTTTAAGTCTTGTGTAAATGTTTCGTAATTTTTAAAGATCGATTGCTATGGAAGAAAAATCTGAAACCGAATTATTTCTAATCTAATCTGTAAATTATAAAATCACTTAAAATTAGTAAATGATGTTATTTTTAATTGAAATTCATGAAAGTTAAACCTTGAACCTATATTTAGCTCCCATAAAAATTTCCAGATTATTAGAGACCTTTACATGGTCGATCTAGATTTAATTCTTTAAAAATCAGATTGTGTAAAATAGGGTAATTGAATTGTTAAAATATGTTATTATTAATTTCTTGAATTTTTCGAGTAATCTAGTATTAAAAGGGAATTAAAAATATGATTTTTAAGATGTATCTTGATGATTCTTGAATTATTAATGCTAATCTTTAATTCAATCTTTATGTTAATCCTTAATAATCTTGATGATTGTTGTTAAAAATATGATTTTTATTGATTATTTTAATTAATTAAATCTTGTTGTTTGAAGTTATTTAATTAATTAGTTATTGATATAATGTGTTGAATATGTCGAGTGGATGAATGAACGACAAGGATGATTTCTAATTTTGTTTCTTTAATTCAATCTTGATGTTTATATGTTAAAAGTATGATTTTTATTAATATAGCTTAGTTAATTTATTTGATCTTGATGATTGAACTTATGTAAATTAATTGATAAAGTTGATAGATTCGTGTAAGAAAAGTCGAGTGAAGAAAAAGAATAAAAATAGAATTTTTATCATGTTTTGATAATTTTTAGTAATTAATTGATTAATTAGAATAATTGATGAAAATAATTAATTATTTGGTTTAAATTTAGAAATGTCGAGTGGATTGATTTGATTTAGTCAAATTTAGTAAATTTTGATTTATTATTAATTTAGAAATAATTAAATATAAAAGTTACGGATAAAATAATTATCAGGGATAAGTTGTAAAGTGAAGGGATAGATAATAATATGTTATTAAATTAATAACATTACACGTGAATATTTGTTATTAGTATTAATATTACGGATTATAATTATTATTATTAGAAGTTACGAAATATTATTAATATTATTAGATTATAAAATAATATTAGTATTATTATTAAGGTTAGTTATCCGTAGGGATAAGTTATAAGTATATGATAAGATATCAAGGATGGTTTATTATAAGGTTTGAAGTTATAAAAGATATTACTAGGGATAAGAAAGGAAACAGAGTAATAGGAATATATGTTATGTCTCGGTTTCTGTCTAGGAAAGACTTGGTATTTAAGATGGCCAATATATGTGCCGCACCTCTCTATCCTGGGACTCCGAACATTTCCTTTCCAATTACGGTCACCTAGTATTTCCCAATATATGATAAGATGTAATTTTGAGGATATAAGATATGATAAGGACGCCCACCTGATGACTCGAGTAGTCAGACTGGGTTAAGTCGAGGCCACTGCTCAATTGGGACGAGTACAACAGCTCCCCCGAGCAGTTCTGGGTCTTAGGATATGTAGTCGTCTAGTAGTAGTACACGAGCTGCTATTAGGAGTTATGGCCATAGCTTAGGCTTAGTGGTGCACACGGGATCCACTACGGGTTGAGTACACGAGCTCCTCCCGGCATGTTCTAGGAAAGTTGTGGTGCACACGGGATCCACAACGAGTTATAGTGACCGGTCCAACGAACGATATGATATGAAAATGATATGATATGATATGATATGATATGAAGATGAAACAATATGATATGATAAGAATGTTATGAAATGATAAGATATAATATACGATACGATTTGATATAATATAAGTGTAAGTTATGATATGGGTGATATGATAGGATACAATATAAGTTAAGTATATAATATGAGTTATAATATAAGATACGATGATATGACAAGGGGTATAATATAAGATGTAGGTTGTGATTTGATAAATATGTGTATTAAAATGATATAAGTCTTCCGCTGTGTATCTGTGTGCGTATGTATTTGAAAAGCATGTATGTATGAATGTATGGGTATGTATGTATGCGAGTAAGAATGTATGTATGTACGAATGTTGAGTATATATTCGTACGTATTTCTAACCGTATTTGCAGGGTTGATTGTACGTACATTATACGTAGATTATACGTATTCTAACCGTATTTCTGCAGGTATATTTATACGTATTTTGTACGTATCCGTATGCGTAGTTTGTACGTATTTTTATACGTAATTTGTATTGAATGATGTATAGCATGTATTAGATTCTCTTATGGTTTTTATGATCTTTTCTATGCTATTATGTGTTTGGTGGTCCCTCGATTAAATGGGACAGCCTAGTTACTCGCCACTGACGGTGGACCCCCCCTTCAGTTTCAGGAGAAGATGCTGCTGATTAACGGGCTTCGATGGATGGGCTTTGAGTGAATGAGGACCTAGTACACTTTAGTTTACTTAGTCTTTAGAAATAAACATTATAGTTTACATTTAATTACGATTCCAACATGTTGGGATGGTTTTGGAATAATTCATGTACTTACTTTTTATTTTGGATTTCATTAGATTTTTGGACAACAGTTGAAATAATTCAGTAAAAGTATTCATTTTCCGATTAATAATTTCGTTTATAGTTGTTTTACTTTGGTAATGATCCGTTTGTCGATTTCCCTTCGTCAATCGACACGTCTAAAAAGTCGGGTCGTTACATATGGTGATGAACTTGAAGATTATAATCTAGTTTCAGCATATAAATCAAGAGCTAAATTCAACCAATATTCATAACCAAGTTCCAGCAAAGTTCTCAAGTTGAAGACGATGTTGTTTACTCAAATATGGTTAAGTAAAGAACCCTTGTGTATTCTATGCATTTATACATTTACTATTATGATTAACAATTAAATGCAGGAGGAACTCAATAGGTTTAAAAGGAACAAGGTACAAAATCCTGTTCTTGTTCCTGTTCCAGAATACTTTAAGTTATGGACTAAGATAGGTGTTCAGGAACAACAAAACAAGTTTATTGAGTTTGACACAATGACAAGGAACTGAGTAAGCTTCGCATGATATATTCAATCAAAAGAATGTTGAATTTTTGCTTTATGCTAAAGGTAGTCATATTATTTATTTTTGTTGCTTATATGGGACGAAAGTTGTACTACATAAACGTCAAATATTTTTTCATGTGCTATTTTGATAAATGGCATTTATGAGGAACAACTTCAAGAATTTTAAAATTCTTTTTCTCCTTTTCATATCCTTTAACACAAGTTTTTGGGTATGTTATAGGATTGACTTAAGTTCCTTCTGGATAATATGTTCAATGTCTCACATTTTGATTAGGAGGAACTAATTTATTAGTTGTGCATATTAGTATTGATATTATTTTTGTTGGTGCAACTAATAAAAATTAATGTAAGGTTTATTGACCTTATGTTTGAGTGTTGTATACATGAGCAAAATGGAGAAACACTGTTCTCTTTGGTTGAATGTCAACTTCCAAGAGAATGGTGTAATGATCAACAAATATGCATGTACTATCCAAGGAAAGGAACAACATCAAGGAACCCATTTTGAGAATCAAGTCAGAAGTGGAAGTTTGCATCAGATATGAAGACATCAAGAAGATGGAACAAGGACTTCAATTACTTGAATGTAAACCCTAATAAACAGTCTGGTAAATCAATATTTGATATGGTGAAAATTTAACAAGGTATGCTTTTCTTTATTCACAACTTAGTATGATTGATAACTTCTTATGTTATATGTATGTATTACTAAGAATCTTTCAGTACTTTATGTGAATTTTATGAATCGATTTGTCTTTTTGAATTTTTACCTATTCATGCATTTGACTGTTTAGAGGAACAAGACTTGATAAAATATGATGAAAGTATTAAATTATTCTTTTCCCAAAATAATTTGTCTAATTGGGTTTTTGAAACATTTTGAATAAAGGATTTTGTGTACACTTTAAAGTCAATATGTTGCACTTAATTTTTGTGTCGTAAAATGACAGATTCACTTGCCTAAGAGTATTAGAGGTCTCTTAATAAAAATAATGGATGTTATGAAACATAGAAATCCTAATTGTCAAAGGAATAATGGAAGAAACTTTGATGGAACAAGATAGGTAAGTTCCCACATGAATTAAAACCCGATCTTAATATCTTTGAGGGAACAAACCTATATCTGAACCAACATTCATTTATCCACTTTACCTTACTTAAAATATCCTTATCCACATAATTCTTTATTTCATTCACATTTTCATAATCCATATTTCTTTTAACCCATATCTACATAACTTTCTATGTGCTCTAAATTTAAAATAAATAACCTTTTTATGGTTCAATGATGCATAAAGAGTTTTCTACTAAAAGGTGATTATTAGATGCTCCTGGATGAAAGTTATTTAATGGTACTATTCTTATAAGTTACAAAGTGGAGAAAAATGTTGATGAACAAGAAAGTGAATAAGGAGGTGATAAGTGGAAGAGTAAATTTAATCTTCTTGAAATACTCAAATTTCGTATTCTAGGAATTCATATATATTTGTATAAACACCCTTTCAAAAAAAAAAAAAATTAATAATAAAAAGGGATTGTCAAATTTTTTCCTAGAAAGTAGTGGATGGTTTTGAAGATTATTATTAAAAGTTGGAGGAACAACAACAAACGTGGAAGGAACTTGTTCCCAAAGATGAAAACTTTTCAATTTCCATTGATTAATATGTTTCTCTACAAAGGTTGGTCGTTGAAGTGAAGGGAATCTAATCTATATTTATAGGTGATTGGTGTTATGTTTGGCTACATATTATGAGGTGAAGATGATAAAACTCTAATGATTGTTGAGAATCTCAATTCAATGGCTAAATTAATAAAAGCTAGAGCACAATACCTACCTAATTATCATAATTCCCTCAACTCAAATTGTTCCATACATATACTTCTTTCATATCTTTTGAGCCAAATATTTTTGTTCACAATTTATCAATCTAACTTTAAAACCTATTCTTTTTGCCTGACTTTTATTAACTTATTTGTCAAGTTCTTTCATCGGTTTTGAAGTTGGACCTTTGGATTGTGAGTTGGAAATTTGTGAAGTAATGACATCCTTATTAAAAATAGAGACTTTGAGGCTTTAAAGGAACAACAAGTGTTTAACCTACACGGTGGTAAGTGTGACAAATAACTTCATGTGTGCATAATTTCTCTAAATAAAATATGTGGAAAGATACCCTTTTAGATAATGACAAAAGGGGGAAGAATATGTCAGATGCTTATCGTCTAAAAAGGTCAAGTTAAGTTCTTATGATATGTGAGTTCTATGTTTACAAGTTCCTTGTAGATATGTGAGTTCTATGTTTACAAGTTCCTTGTAGTACCTGTTCCTCCTTGTACATGTTAGACTTCTTATTTAATTGTTTTTATAATGCTTAATTAAGGGGGAATATGTAACGACCCGGAATTTTGGGCCAGAAAATTTCGCGGTTATTAATGATATGTCTTAATTCTAAGTCCAAAAGGCCCATTATTTTTGGACTGTTTTATCTTATTTCTTATCCTTTATTCTAAAATTGGGCCAATGACCCAATTCTTCTCTTTTATACCACTTGGCCGGCCCTTACTTTCAATTTGGTCCATTTTAATTTCTTTGGATTTATTTGATAATTAAGTTATTTAATTAATTAGAATAGTTAAATAATTTAATTTATTAAAGCCTAGTCCAATCTATTCTTCAAATTGGGCCAAAGACCCAATTTCCTTCCTCTATTTTACCATGGCCGGTTCTCTCTTAGTGTTGGGCCAACATTGGTTTTGTTTTAATTAATTAAATATTAATTATATTATTTTGGATAATTA
Organism: Salicornia ramosissima; assembly: GCA_951394345.1. Taxonomy (NCBI): domain Eukaryota; kingdom Viridiplantae; phylum Streptophyta; class Magnoliopsida; order Caryophyllales; family Amaranthaceae; genus Salicornia; species Salicornia ramosissima. The sequence goes on along the minus strand of OX596233.1, from coordinate 24,938,331 downwards.
ATTTAATTTAGTTAATTTAAATATTTTAAATACCCATTCAAAGTTGACCTAACAAACTTTGTTAAGTCAACTATTTTTGCTCACTCACCTTCCCCTAATCTCTATTCACACGGCAGCCCTAACCCTCTCTTAGGGTTTGTGTTGTTTTTTTTTTATAAATAGGACTACTCCTTTCATTTGGGTCCTATTTTGCAAATTGTTCTACTTAGCTCCAAAAATATTTTCTTTCCCTTGTTTCCCTTTCAAAAGCCGAACTCTTGAGAAAAATTCACCAATAGTGAATTTTTCGTGCCTTGGAATTATTAAGCGAATTCAGGTAACTATGCTCTCCTCTTTAATCTATGGGTAGAAAAACACATAGTTAATTAGGAATTGAAGCATGAAAATTGTAGGAAGTTTAATATTGTTTTCATATGAACATGTCGAGCATGAAGCATGAATTTCTTGATTGATTTTTATGTATTTTCTTGATTTTATGTATGATCTTGTATGAATTTATTTACCAATCAAATCTTGTTATTTCTTGATGAATTTTTCATGGTATCTGGTTTACTGTTTTATTATTAACCATGATTTATTTCGTGGCAAAATTCGTCCGTTTATTATTTATAAAAATTTAATCTTTCAAACCGGTAAAACTGTCCAGAATAGGTTTACGAATTTATTAGTATACTTAATCAATTCGGAATGCTACGAAATTTTATATGGAAGTCAGTGATAATGTTTTACAGCTTGTGTTAAATTTTCGTAATTTGTAAAGATCGTTTGATATGGCATAAAATTCTGAAACCGAATTCAGCCTAATCTGACTGGTTAGTTATAAAATCACTTAAAAATAGTAAAAGATGTTATTTTTAGACGAAATTTATGCACGTAAATCCTTGAACCCATATTTAGCTCCCATAAAAATTTCCAGATTTTTAGAGATCTTTAGATGGTCGTTTTTAATTTAATTATTTAAAAATCAGATTGTATAAATTAGGGCAATTGAATTATTAAAATATGCTATTATTAATTATTGAATTTTCGAGTGACCTAAGTATTAAAAGGGAACTAAAAATATGATTTTTATGATGAATCTTGATAGTATTGAATTATATTGATTAATCTTGAATTAAAAATTAAATCTTGTTATTGTCTTCTAATTGTCGAGTGTATAGAAATTAAAAAAAGGGTTAAAAATATTATTTTTATGTTAATCTTGATGAATGTTGTTGAAAAATATGATTTTTATCTTATTTTGGTAATTTTTGTAATTATATTGATTAATTAAATTAATTCTAGAAAATAGTTAATTATTGTTATATTTTTAATAATGCCGTGTAGAATTAATGAATTAGTCAATTTTTGATTAAATTTGATTATCGTTAATTCAGGGAATAATTAATAATAAAAGTTACGGACAAAATAATTATTAGGGATAAGTTGTAAAGTGAAGGGATAAAAAGATATTATTGGTATTATTATTAAGAGGACCGAAATAATATTAGTACTATTAATATAAATATTTTTGGATAAAGTTACAAATTGGTATATGACGTAATATTAAGGTTAGTATCCGAAAGGATAGGATTATACGTATACATATATTTTAAGGATAGTATATTATAAGATTTGAAGTTGCATAAGATACTACTAGGGATAAGAAAGGAAACAGAGTAATAGCTATACATGTTATGTTTCGGTCTCTGGCTAGGAAAGACTTGGTATTTAAGGTGGCCAATATACGTGCCGCACCTCTCTTTCCTGGGACTCCGAACATTTCATTTCCTATTATGGTCACCTAGTATTATCCTAATATATGATATGATTAAATTAAATGAAGATATAAGATACAATATGGACGCCCACCTGATGATACACGAGTCGTTAGTGGGTTAAGTCAGAGCCACTGCTCAATGGGACGAACACACGAGTTCCCCCGAGTAGTTTTGGGTCTTAGAATATGTAGTCGTCTGGTAGTGGTACACGAGCCGCTACTAGGAGTTATGGCCATAGCTTAGGCTTAGTGGTGAAACACGGGATCCGCTACGGGTTGAGTACACGAGCTCCTCCCGGCATGTTCTAGGAAGTTATGGTGAAACACGAGATCCATAACGAGTTATAGTGACCGGTCCAACAAAGATATTATATTACGATCATACGATTTGATAAGATGAAATCTTAAGATGAAGTTTAAGATGATTTCTAAGATGTGATGATAAGATATGTTATGATCTAATATGATAAGAAAGACATGATATGATACGATTAAGATAAGATTATGATATGATATGATCAAGATAAGACTATGATATGATATGATTAAGATAAGATTATGATAAGATATGATTAAGATTTATTAAGGATATAATTTAAGAAGGGTTAAGTATAAGTTAAGGATTGGGATAATTTAAGATGTATAGTATAAGGTATAAGTTCAGTATGTTAAGTCTTCCGCTGTGTATTTCTGTATTTATGGGTATGTATGTATGCGAGTAAGGATGCAGGTATGTATGAATGTTGAGTGTATTTTTGTACGTATTTCTAACCGTATTTGCAGGGTTGATTGTACGTACATTATACGTAGATTATACGTATTTCTAACCGTATTTCTGCAGGTGTGTTTATACGTATTCGCATACGTACTTTTATACGTATTTTTATACGTACTGTTATACGTATTTTTGTACATTTTTATAAAGACATGTATTAGATTTCTTTACAGTTTTTATGCATATTTCTATGCTATTATGTGTTTGGTGGTCCCTCGATTAAATGGGACAGCCTAGTTACTCGCCACTGACGGTGGACCCCCCCCCTCAGTTTCAGATGACGATGCAGCAGAGTAGAGCGGGCTCCGCTGGATGGGCTTGAGTAGATTAGTATTTTATTTTGAGTATTTAGTATTCCCAGAACAGTTTGAAACATTAATTTAGTTTATCTTATGATCCCAGCATGTTGGGACAAAATTTCCAGACTTTATATGTATTAGTGACTTTTGGATTATTATGGATTTTCAGTAGTTAATTTAATAAAAGACAATTCTTCCATTCAACTTATTTGATTTATAGTTTAATTTGATTAAGTAGTGATCCGAATGTCGATTCCCTTCGTAAATCGACAAGCTAAAAAGTCGGGTCGTTACAGAATAAATATGCATCACTTTATTGTTTAATTTTTGATAAGCACCATTTGTTTGCCATCATCAAAAAGGGGGAAATTGATGAAGTTATTATATGGTTTTGATGATTGTAAACAAATGATGATTATCTAACTAACATGTGTTTTAAGATGTGCATATTATATTCCATTGGACAAGTTATATACAGTTGATCCAGCACGAGACGATGTATACGACATGAATAAATGAAGTTCTTGAGTGAGAACTTCAAAGAGAAAAAGTGTAAATTATATTAGGCTTATGAGAAGCTTCGGAGTAGAAGCAAAAGGAGAAGACGTTTCATAATCGGAACAAATATATTGAGGAGAGAAATAAGTATTTATTTTTCTTCACGTTAATATATTAGAATAAATAAAGGAATACTTAAATAAGGAGAAGTGACACATAAGTATGACAACATTGATAAAATTAATATTTGTCTAAATAGAGTTGATGGAAAAACATATTTCATCTTAGAAATATTTATGTAAATAAAAATATATTTTATGTGATAAAATGAAGTCTTTTTCACTTATGGATTTGAATGATTTTTATTTCATAAAATAATATCTTTTTACTAAGTTAAGATGAAAAGGTTTGATATTTTAAAAATAACTTGTGGAGAAATTGTTGAAGGAGTATTCAACCTAAACAAGTTAATTTTATCAGAAAAAATAATTCCATCACTTTTATAACTTAATATGGGTGAATAAAATAGATTTACGGAGAATCGACTAAAAGTAATTTTAGTTGAAATTAAATTTATTTTATAGTTAGTATCTTTATGTTATATATTTATGGAGAACAAATTAGATGAGTGTCTAATTTGTATTAAATATATTTCATTTAATATATACGTATTATTTTGTAACATATATTTATTGGGAATTAAATTAGAGGAGTATCTAATTTTAAGGTAAATATATTTTATTAAATATAATCTTAACCCTTTCTACATATTAATTTTATATGTGTTGAAATACTAATCTTGGTGTTTGTTGCAGGTATTTTGGTTAGTCCACTAATATAAGACTAGACTACTAATATGGTATATTATACTTAAACTAATATTGGTTTTTATTTAGTTTTGGTATAATATGTAAGTGACTTATTATTAGTAGTAAATTAATTTAATTTATTTTAATAAAAACCGTGTTATATTAGTCAAAAATAAGTTAGAGTATTTTTAGGTCCATTAGTAAGTTTTTAGTAGAATAATTATTTAAATTTACAAATTTCATTTTATTTTACTTGGTTGTTGAATCATACGTGTAGTTAGTCTTCCTACTTAGTAGGAGGTTGTTGTTAGTAAGTAGAATCTTTCCTAATTTTATAATAGTCAAATCTATTAAATTTGGAAGAGGTTAGTGACCTACTTGCTTTTTGCTTGTGCGTATGATTAGAAAAATAGGAATTAGTTTTTAAAATTCAAAAATTGGTTTTTGATTGTTAAGTAACCCATTAAAATAGGTAGTGGGTTTTATCCCTTCTTATGCGTGTGATTAGAGTTAGGTTTTGTTAAAAGTCAACAATTAGTTTTTAATTCAACCCATTAACTTAGGAATGCTAAGTGGGTGATTATATTAATTATTTAATTTATAAAAATCTGATTTTTATTTTTACTCTCTTCAACTCACACGTATGATAGTGGGTCTCTAGTTTTAGAAATTAAAAATTAACTCTTTAATTTCTTTTCTTCTTTCACGTAATTTTTAGAAGTAGTGGGAAATATAAAAATCTGTTTTTTTATTTTCCAAAACTTACGTGTGTTAAGCATTAGGAGTTAGTGGGTTTTTATTTTATGAATTAAAATTAACAATTAATTTTAGTTATCAATTTCATGTTAGATTTATTATGTAGTGGGATTGACTAATGTATTTGGTCTTATATTAGGGTTTATTTCTTTGTTATTTTGCAATTTGCCTTGGTCAAATTATTTTGTAGGTAGTGGATGATCACACTACTCCATGATCGTGTGCATTCCTTCTTCTCCAAGGCAAAACATTTCGAGATTCTATAAATGAAGAAAGCAACCAGAATATTCAAAAAGAACACACAGCTTCACTCTCCAAGAATCAGAAAAAGAAGAATCAAGAGGGAGAGAGTTTCAATGTAGTCCTTCCAAATGGAGTATGATTTTTAAGAGGCTAAGCATCCGTTGTTAAATCTACATCCTCTTAAAAATCATATCCTTCTCCTATTCCTTTATGGTTTTCTAGTTATAGCTTCTATGTATTTAGAGTTTCGATTTATCAAGCGTCTGTATTATTTTAATGTACTTTTAGTGAAGTAGGCAAGAATTTGAGTGAATTCTTGTATGGGGGAATTGTAAGGGTTTGAGTGAACTCTTGTATTTGGGGGAAGGAAAATTTGAGTGAATTTTCTATTAGGTTCTTAGAGAAGAGAGAAGATTTCGAGTGAAATCGAAGAGAGAGAAAAATCGACTTTAGTGAAGTCGTGTCACGGGTTCAAGTGACAGGGGGAACAAGTTACCGGGGAACAAGTTCCTAGTGGAACATAGAGAATAGAGAAGGTCCGTTTATAGGTTGTAAAACAGAGTCGTTTTGGCCTATAATTAATAAGAGAAATCCAAGAGTCAAAATCCCCAGGGGTCGAGGTTTTTCTTCCTATTTGGGCCTAGGAAGTTTTCCTCGTAGGTTAACTTGTTTGTGTATCCTGTTCCTTGTTGCTTTATCTTTTCTCTACTTTATCTTTACTTGCTTTAATATTCGTCAAATTCCGCAAAAATCGAAAAGCGAGTCCCATACTACAATTCACCCCCCCCCTCTTGTAGTATACCATCTTAAATAACATAGGAGAACTCTATCAAACAGAGCATACGTACCCAAGACTGATGGTACTCCAGAGTACATGCCCGAAGCATATCCTCTAAAGTCTGGATGGTCCTCTCAGTCTGACCATCGGTCGCCGCATGAAAAGCGGTGCTCAACTTCAGCTTCGTCCCAAAGGCTTCCTGAACCGATTTCTAGAAACGAGACAGAAATCTCAGATCTCGATTAGAAACAATCTCCCTCGGAACTCCGTGAAGTCGGATAATATCCTGAGTAGACGCCTCTACTAGACGCTCCATAGACCAGGTCATCTTCATCGGAATGAATCTAGCGACCTTGGTCAACCTATCCACTATGACCCAAATAGCATTCAAGCCATTACAGGTGGGTAAGCTAACCACAAAGTCCATAGATACCGACTCAAATTTCCAGGTTGGAATAGGTAGTGGCTGCAACAGACCTCCTGGTCTCTAATGCTCGATTTTAACCTTCTGACAGACTAAACATCGAGCTACGAACTCTGCTACATCCCTCTTCATCTTGGGCCACCAGAATTGGCCCTTGAGGTCCTGGTACAACTTTTTACCTCCAGGATGAACAGAGTAGGGCGAATTATGTGCCTCAGACATAATTCTGTTCCTAAGATCAGAACAGTCCGGTACACACCACCTCCCTCGGAATCGCAGACTACCATCGGAAGGGATCTCGAAACCTACGGCTTTGCCTTGCCGTAGAGCCTCTCGAATCCTAGCTAATTGCAGGTCGATCTGCTGACCCTCGCGCAACTCCTGAAGCAAATCAGGCTCAGCACTCATAGATGTCAGACGAAGTCTGACGGAACTACGGCTTCTACTGAAGCTCAAGCGATGCTTACGACTCAGTGCATCAACGACTAAGTTCGCCTTGCCCTCGCAATAGTTAAGCGTTAGGTCGTAGTCCTTAATAAGCTCAAGCCATCGTCTCTGCCTCATATTGAGGTCTTTCTGGGTAAAGATGTACTTGACACTCTTGTGATCCATGAATACTCTACACGAACCACCATAGAGATAGTGCCTCCAAATCTTGAGCGCGAATACCACAGCCGCTAGCTCCAAGTCATGCGTAGGATAGTTACGCTCGTGCACCTTTAATTGTCTCGATGCGTAAGCGATGACTTTCCCGCCTTGCATGAGCACACATCCTAGGCCACTCTTCGAAGCATCACTATAGACCTCGAAGTCCTCCTCATCGTTCGGAAGGGTAAGAATAGGAGCAGAGACTAGTCTCTGTTTCAACTGCTGGAATGCTTGCTCGCAAGCCTCCGTCCAAACGAAGCGGACCTCCTTCTGTAGGAGACTAGACATCGGCCTAGAAATCTTGGAGAAGTCCTGGACAAATCGTCGATAGTATCCGGCTAATCCTAGAAAACTACGAACCTCTGCCACTGTAACGACCCGACTCGCTTAAATCGGCGCGGAAGAAACCGACGAGTCGAATAGTTAGAAACTACAACTCAAAACTTAGGAAATTAAACTAATTCCTCAAAATATTATTAATCAACCAAAAACGTACAAATACCCACAAGTTTGTACATAACTAATCCCAAAAGTCAAACTAAAATACTAAACATACGAGTAAACTCCAACTACATGACAGAGTTATAAACAACGTAAAAGAGTCCATACAATACCCCAATACTATCTAAAAACAACAGTAATAGTAAATACAACAGATAGCAGAAATAACAACGTCGCTCGCCCAACCCAAAGCTAAGCAAGAGTATCGTCATCAGAAATACCTGAAAAAAATATACAACAGTCCACCATCAGTGGCGAGTAACATAACTGACTCACCCTAATGGGAATACACATGTACATAGCACAAATCAAATAATCAATATCAATAATCAAAGTACGAGAACAACCCAAAACGTGAACTCGACTCAAACCAACCTAATCAACTATCTTTGGCGCAATCAATCATATTCTAGACTGGACTGTGCTCGTACGAACGCATCTTACGCGTTCGAACTTTCTACTATGCTCGGATTTGAGAATCTTACTCCCAAACCCCATGAAACCAATCTTACTGGAAATCCATGTCCCGTGAAACCAATCTTACTGGAAATTCACAAAGATCACATAGTATGACTCCAACTATCCCAATACCGCGGAAGGAATAGGGGCAACGTCTTAACCCAAATACAATGAATCTTACTCAAAGTATCAGGCGTCTAAAAATGAAATCAAGCTAATTAATTAATTAAATCTTTTAATCAACTTAATCATATTATCATCATTATTACCTAACATAACTAAATTAAGTTCAAGAATTGCCTCTAGCCTTGATTCTCGAATTTAACTAGTTAAATTATCGAAGTTATTCTCAAGAACTGCCTCTAGCCTTAATCTTGAGTCTAACCAATCATAATCCAACATTCAATAATCATTCTTTAATCATATTAGACACTTTCTTTAACTTTCTTTATCATTTAAACCATTTTCATTAACTTTCAAGATTCAACCAAGAACTCATAAAGACTCATCAAGAACTCATAAAGAACCCAAAGAACTCATAAAGAACTCATTCAAGATTCAAGATCTTCAACCAAGAACTCAATCAAGATTCAAGATCTTCAACCAAGAACTCATCCAAACTCAAATCATCACACGCATAATCACATGATCATACGAAAATTACCACTTAAACTTATCCAAAATTCATCAAACTTTAACATAATATTCATGATCATAAAACGTCATATAATCGATCATAAAATCATGAAAAAATCATCATCAAAACACCATGAAAACACATAAAAATCAGATTATAAAATCATACATAAAATCATAGGTATTCATCAACAATCAACCCAAACATGCATTTAATTCATACTATAAACATAGTATACCAACAAGGTTGAGTAAGTATGTTACCTTATTAAGGAATACACACAATAATCAACACAAATTACAGCCCGGAACTTGATTCACACGAACCACACAACACGGCTGCACCTCACGGCCTCTCACGGTGCACCACGGTTACACCACCGTTGCTCCACCACCACGAACACTGCCCGGCTGGACCCACACGAACCTGCTGCCACGGACCAACTGCACGGCACCCACGAGCACTGCACGGCTGGACCCACACGAGCACGAACACGAACAAGAACCCACTCAAACAAACTACACGAACCAACCCGAAAAACCACCCAAACAAAGGATCTTGAATGAAATGATTGGGTTTAGATTGTGTTTAGGATACTTAAAGATCAATGAACTTTGAATCTTTAAGTTTTGGGCTAGGAAAAATGATGAACAATTGATGGGTTTCAATTGATCAAAATGGCGTGAAAGTGGTGAACAAAGTGGAGGGGAAATTTGGTGATTGAACTTTGATGGCAAAAGCTTAAGGATGGCAAATGAACAAAACATCTTAAGGCTCACTAACCACTCCTATTTATAGAAGTTGGTTAAGTGTGAAAGCAAAGCAAGTGGCAAGCCTTGCCATGCCCTTATAAAACCGGCCAAGGAGGGATTATGGACCTAAAATGGGCTCTCGTGATCAATTGGGCTAATTTGCAAAAACCGCATGATTAATCATGCACAAATCGATTTAGCCCAAAATATTAAATAACTAATTAGAAAATTTAAATAAAAATTCTAATTAATTAAATAATAATTAAAATAGATAATAACGACTGCAAATAAAATAATTCGAATTAAATCGAAATTATTCATATAAATAAAATAAATAGTTCAAAATAAATTTGAACTAACACATAAATACACATATCTATCGGCAAAAATACCAATAAAAATCTGGGTCATTACAGCCACATTTCTCGGGCTACTCCAATCAACTACAGCCTCAACCTTAGCTGGGTCTACCTTAATGTCGTCTTTACTAATCACGTGACCCAGAAATGCTACTTCGCGAAGCCAGAACTCACACTTGGAGAGTTTTGCGAACCACTTATTACTACGTAATATCTCAAGTACCATCCGGAGATGCTCCGCATGCTCAGATTCATCTCTCGAATAGACTAAGATATCGTCTATAAATACTACGACGCACTTATCGAGTAAGTGATGAAACGTCCGGTTCATCTGGTCCATGAACACGACTGGCGCATTAGTTAGGCCAAAGGGAATCACCTCGAACTCGTAGTGGTCGTATCTAGTACGAAAAGCGGTCTTCGGAATGTCTTCTTTCTTGACTGGAATCTGATGATATCCAGACCGAAGATCTATCTTCGAAAACACTCCCGCTCCTCGCAACTGATCGAACAGGTCCTCAATCCTAGGCAACGGGTACTTATTCTTGATAGTTACCCGATTCAACTCTCGGTAGTCTATGCACAGGCGCATACTACCGTCTTTCTTCTTCACGAAGAGCACAGGTGCTCCCCATGGAGAAATGCTCGGCCTAATGAAGCCCTTATCGATCAAATACTGGAGTTGCGTTTTTAACTCTTGCAACTCCGATGGTGCCATCCGGTAAGGTGCCTTCGAAATCGGCGCTGTCCCGGGTGCTAAGTCGATATGAAACTCGATGTTGCGCTCGGGTGGAACTCCTGGTAGCTCATCAGGAAATACGTCTCTGAAATCCCTCGCTACAGGTATATCGTCCAACAAACGCTCCTAGTCAAGTCCCTTACCTGACATAGGTACACCATATCGCCCTTCTGGCGATACCTTTACTCCTTTCTTAAGGACGAACCCAGAGTAGGTAATTCGGTTGCCCTGAAGTCTTTGGAATGTCATTGACTGATCTCGGCAACAAATGATCGCTCGATACCTCGACAGCCAGTCCATACCAAGTATCATGTCGAATTCCATCTGCGGGAACTCCTTCAGATCAGCCGTCGCTTGCTCCCCAACTATCACGATAGGCACTCCTCGGAACTCGAGCTGACAAATAAAATCCTTTCCGGAAGGGAGAGTTATAACTGAGCTAACAGGAAAGCTGCCACGAAGATTAGACCTCGAGGCAAAACTACTAGCCACAAAAGAGACAGTAGCACCAGAATCAAACAACACTAAAGCTAACACACCAGAAACAAGAAATCTACCTGATACGACGTCATACAGTAGACTCGGTTCTTCACCGGAGTCTTAGTCGGTGCCGGAAGCTGCTTAACCTCAGTGTTTGGCTTCCTTTCGGGGCAAACTGATGCCTTATGGCCTTCCTTCCTGCAGATAAAACACGCTATCAGTGAACCGTCACACCGCTTCCCTGGATGGAAGTCTCGGCCGCATCCTCTACACATGGAGCCATCGGAACCCTTATGCGAACTCGTGGTCGGAGGGGTACTGCTAGGAGCACTAAATCGGGGCTTCTTAAAAGAAGCTGTCGTCGTCGGAACCTGAGCTCTCTTCCTGCTCGCATCCTCCTCAGCCGTCGATGCCTGAATCTCGGGTGCTACCTCGTAGGCCTGCTGAAATGTCGTCGCTCCACTACTAATCACGTGAACGCGAATCCTCGGATCTAGCTTTTTGATGTAGCGCTTGACCCGATCCTTCTCTGATGGAACTACAGACGTAGCGAACCTCGATAACTCCGTAAACTTGTCGGTGTACGCCTGAACGGTCATCTTACCCTATGTAAGAGTAAGAAACTCCTCCTGCTTCTGCCACCGCAACTCGTCGGGGTAGAAACGCTCCTGGATCTTATCGACGAACTCGATCCATGACATCGAATATAAGGGCAAGCACGCGTCCTTAGCTACCGTCCATCAGTTATCGGCCTCTCCACGTAGATAATAAGCGGCGATCTGCACCTTCTCGTGCTCGGGGCAAAACGTCGCGTCGAAGAGCTTCCCCATCTCGCGGATCCAGCTCTCCAGGATAGTGGGGTCGGCAACCCCATCGTAAGTCGGAGGTCGATGACGTGCGATACGGTCGAACGTCGATTGCGTACTCGGCGTATAACGACTATGGTGCACCAACGTAAGGATTGCCTCCTCGAGCGCTCGTATCCTCTGTCGTCCAGTACTCAACCGGCGAGGCGTATACATGCTGCAACGCAATAAAACAGAAGACATACTAAAATAACAATGTCAGTCATACATCCCCACCACAGTCAAGTACACAAAATAAAGAGAGAAATGAAATAGAAAAAGATCTTATCCCGGTTTTTCTACCCGAACTCTTCTCCCTTTACTTAATCTTAATTTGGGTTTATCACTCGGGAAAGGTAAAGCTCTCAACTCCCGGGTTTAACTCAAATCCTAAAACTTCATTTAAAACCTATTCGGCTCTGATACCAACTGTGACAACCCGACTCGCTCAAACCGGCGCGGAAGAAACCGACGAGTCGAATAGTCAGAACTAACAAACTAAAATACTTGAAATTAAAAACAAAACCTCAAATGATTATATATACTAAACCAAAAAGTATAATTACTCACAAGTTTGTACATAACTAATCCCAAAAGTCAAACTACTATTACTATCAAACGTAACTCCAAATACATGTCAGAGTTATAGAAAAGTATACAAGTACTACTACTAGAGTTTAAGACTAGAAAACGTCGTAAAATAACAAAATAAAGTCTAAACAATATGGGCACTCGCCCAACTCAATGCTAAGCAAGGACCTCATCATCAGAATTACCTGAAAAACAACAACAGTCCACCGTCAGTGGCGAGTAACATAACCGTCCCACCCTAACGGGGATACACATGAACATAGCACAAACCAAACAATTAAATCAAACATGCCAATCAAATCATTCGAATTAACAAGTAATCATGCTTGACTCAACTAACTTTAACCAATCTTAACTTTGGCGCAATCATTCGCATACTAGACCGGACTATGCACGTACGAACGCATCTTACACGTTCGAACTTTCTACTATGTCAGGATTGAGAATCTTACTCCCAAATCCCATGAAACCAATCTTACTGGAAATCCATATCCGAAGACAACATAGTAAGACCACCAACTATCCCAATACCACGGATAGGATAGGGGCAACGTCTTAACCCAAAAACATAGAATCTTACTCTAAGTTTCAGGAGTCTAACAGCGAAATCAAGCTAACTTTAATCTTAAAATCGAAGTTTACATTCTTAGTTAATTCTTAAGTTGCATCTTACGCTTTGACTCAAGAAATAACATGTAAACCAACAAACTTACAACTTCTTATAACTTTCTTTAACCTTTTCTTTAACTTTCTTTAACTTTAAAGACTCAATCAAGGACTCTTAAAGAACCTTAAAGAACTCATCAAGAACTCAAAGAACTCATCAAGAACTCATCCAAGATTCAAGATCTTCAATCAAGAACTCAATCAAGATTCAAGAACTTCAACCAAGAACTCATTCAAGAATCAAGAACTCATCCATACATCATCAAAATACACGTATAACACCATAATTCAACACTTAAAATCATCAACTTCCTAAGCTCCAAAATTCCTCAAACTTGAACATGAATATTAACGAACTTAATACTAACATTTCAATCATGAAATCATCACATTCAATCATAAAATCATCATTAAACTATCCCAAAATTTCAGATTATAAGATACATGAAAACATGGTTAAAAGCACCAAATAGTCTAATCTAATCATCTAATTTATACTATGGAACATAGTATACCAAATAGGTTGAGAAAATGTATGTTACCTCGATGAAGATTAACAAGATAAGCACTTAAGAACTTGCTGCCCGGAACCAAACCACACGGCCCAATACACACAACACGGCACGGCTTGCACGGCACACACGCACGGCTTGCACAACACCACCACGGCTTGCACACACTTGCACCACCGCACGGCCAGACCACGAACCACTGTGTACGGCTGCCCACTGCACGGTCCTTCACCACGCAACCCACACGGCCACCCCACGAACTCGAACCCACACGAACCACACGATCAACCCACTCGAACAAGGCCCAAACCACACCCGGACTAGTGATCTTGAATGCAAATTAGGTGGTTTAGTTTGTGTTTTGATACTTAAAGATCAATGGAAGTTGAATCTTTAAGTTTGGGTTTGAAAAGATTGATGAACAATTGTTGGAACAATTGAGCCAAATATGGCGTGTGACAAGGGAGTAAATGAAGAGTGTTTGTGTTTGGGTTTTGATGAGCAAATGTGTTTAGGATGGCAAATGAGCAAAAATGTTGTTTAAGCCTTACTAACCCTTCTATTTATAGAACTGGTTTAAGGTGTGAACATGAGGCAAGTGGCAAATCCTTGCCATGCACACAAGGGGCCGGTTCTATCAAGGCTCAAATGGGCTTAATGGGCATTCGTGATCAATTGGGCTAATTTATAAAAATTGCATGATTAATCATGCTTAAATCGATTTAGCCAAAAAATATTAAATAATAAATTAGAAAATTAAATAATAAAAATTCTAATTAATTAAATAATAATCAAAATAATTAAAATAAATAATAATCAATCCAAATTAAATAATTCGAATTTAATCGAAATTATTCACATAAAATAACATAAATAGCCCAAAAATAAATTTGAACCATACATAAAATCACATAAATACACATAAATACACGACATAAATACCTATAAAATCAGGGTCGTTACATATTCAATTAAAAAAAAAAACGGTGCACCACACAACGGATTAAAAGTTAAACTACACTCATAAAAGTTATCCTGGCCTTTTTGTAAAATTACTACTATTTTGTGTAATTTTATCAAGGGGTAACTTTTATGGGTTAGGGTAACTTTAATGGGTAGTTTTAGGATAATTTTTTTTATTGTGTTGTACAATAACTTGGTGTACATCAGATGTATACAAAACTTTTTCCAGCTAAAAATGAAGTTTACCATTAGTTATTATTATAATAATAACAATATTAGCATGTACTAAATTATTACTTTTTTTAATAAGATTGTAATTGAAAATGAAACAAACAATTAAGGTAGTAATTGAAAAAAAATTCTTTTATTTTGAATACATTTAACTTTGTTGATTACATTTGGTATATATCATGCATGACTATTTAGGTATATAAATTGTGAAAATGGTAATGCTTTTTTTAAAAAATTAAAATTGGAAAAAAAAAAAAGCAAATTACAAATTATGGAAAACTATAGTAGTAGTAATAGTAATACTAAATTGGCAATCGTTAGTAATAATAATAATAATAATAATAGTAATAAATATAATGATGATTATGGCAATAATAATAATTATAATAAAATAATAGTATTAATAATACTTCATTCCACCGTTTGTAAATAGCTACAACAAGTAGGGAATTTTTGTGAAATAATAGAAAAAAATTCCTTTGTTGCAACTATCTAAAAACGGATGAAGTAATAAGTATGAATCTATGATAATGATGTCGATAATAAAAATAGTGATAACAATAATATATAATGACAACAACAACAACAATAATAAGAAAAAAGTTCAGATCAGATCAGACTAGTTCAAAACATATCAAATCAGAAAAAATAAGTTCAAATCAGATCGATAATCAAATTTCAGGTGAATCAAACAAAGCTTCACTCACGTACTTTCTGCTTTTTTTGTTTGAACTCTTATATCTTTTCATATTAACTTTTGACAAAAATGGATGTTATACATTATTTGCAACAATGATTTTATATAGTTTTTATGTTGTATATCTCTCGTCTTATCACATGCATATATATTTTTCTCAATTCAATTTATGTCACAAATAAATTTTACCAAAGAGTCCAGTGAAATTCTCAAAGTTGGAAATAATATGTAACAAAACTTAGTGTAACATATCTTATCACGAAAAAAACGGAGCAAGTATGGTTTAGTGATTTAATATACACAAGTTCAAAGTGCTTAGTACTTTATTAGTAGTGCTTAGTAGTAGTTATATATAACAAAAAAGTGCATAGTAGTAGTTATATATTGTTTATATGCCTTATCATGTGGTTTTTCATGATTTAGTACGGTTAGCTATATTTTTTTCTTCCCGTTTATTTATTTATTATAATAAAGCTGCCTAGAAATTAAAGATAACGCTTGCTCTGTAATCCCTTGAATTAACGTAGAATTGAATATGCGAACTAAAGAAATATATGAAAAGCCGTTATATATTTTTGTCCTATATGTCAGACCTAGACATACAAAGGTTATCACAACATATATGACAAAATTAAGAACATCTTACGATTCCAACACATACATTTCTTGGAAATAATTTAGTTGTTAGAGATAAATTATAGTTTTTTGTAATTAAAATTAATTTTAAGTATAATTTAGCTATGAAAAAATTTAAAATTTTTAATGGAAATATATTTTAATTCCTATGCTGTTGAGAAATGTGGTATATATTATTATTGGATATTTGGATGAGAATTGATATTTATGAAAAATTAGATGAATTTGAGGTAAATTAGTACCATCATAGAAATTAATACTATTTTTCCTTCCAAATTCATATATAAATGGATTTTCATTATTATCATTTATGATCAGCTAACAGACAAGCCATAAATACTACGGAGTACATTAAAGTGAAAGTAGATCCATTGCACTACATAGGTTATATTTAGTTCCCCTTGTTTCTATTACTTATTTCAGAGCATATTAAGAAAATAAAAATAATAAGTTCTGTGATTTTATTTGAAAATGTTAAACTTTAAATATCTTTATTAATTTCGTAATAAAAGTTATTATAAAATTATAACCAATCATTATATATTACAGATAAAAAACGATCTCAATTGATACTTTTTTTTTATGGATTAGCGTGTATATATATATTTTTGGAGAAAAGGTAAACAATTGAAAGAAAATCAAGATCTTTTCTTCTCGAAGAGATATCCTGATTTATCTTGTGCTAAGAAATAAGAGAATTTAGCATCCAAAAACGGATCGATATCGATGTGCGTAGGGGTCCAATGCCCGAGGGATGCGATATAATCCGCAGTGTGGTTGGCTTCACGGAAGACATGAGCAGAAGAGGAGGTCGCAAAGTCTCGGAGGATGGAGCGAATGTTATCCATAAGGAGTTGAATTTTCCAAGGACAACTGAATTTACCCTGCAAAACACGAATAACTGTTAAGTTATCGCCTTCAATAAAAATGGAAGTAAGATTAAGTTGTCTTGCTAATAAAAGACCATTTCGAAGGGCTGTGGCCTCAGCAACGAGGGGAGAAGCATTGCCCAAAAAGAAAGAACGGGCTGCAATGCAATCACCATGGTGATCTCTAAGAACTACACCTGCAGACGCAGAGTTAGTAGTAGCAGAACCATCAAAATTAAGTTTAATCGTACTAGGGGGAGGAGGGTGCCAATTGACAAAGGAAGGGCCCTGGGGAGATGGACTAGGGAGGGAGGAACTATACATGGAATGGAGAGCATCTACTGAGATACGGGATTTCCATTCATGAAAATAGGAGAAGGTCTGGGTAAAGACAGCTATAGAGGAAAAAGGAGAATTATGAAAAACTAACCTGTTTCGAGCTTTCCAAATACTCCATAAGATATGAAGAACCTTGGCCATGGATGCATAATGTTGACTATGTAAGCAGGAGAGAAAAGAAGAAAGGGAGGGCTGCATAGGCAAAGATAAGATCCAACGGATAGACTGAACGTGAGACCAAATGGGGAGGACCATGGGGCAAAAGAGAAATAAGTGGTCCTGAGTTTCCTCAGCCAAGAGACAAAGAGGGCAAAGGGGGGAGAGGGGAAGACCTCGATACGCGAGATTTTGACGTACTTGGAGACCGTTATGTAAAAATTGCCACACAAAAATTTGTAGCTTGGGGTTAATATCCAATTTCCACAACCAATGAAAGTCCTATTTAAGGGAATAAGCTGGGATGCCATGGGCTAACCATGTGGCAGACTTTATAGTAAATCGACCATCAGAAGTAAATCCCCAACAGGGTTCATCCATAAGAGGAGAAGAGGGAAGGGGAATTCGAAGAATAGTATTACAAACATCTAAGGGGAGAAACTGGGAAAGTAATTGGAGGTTCCACATACCATTCGTTATGAAATAATCCATTGTTAAGTCGGGATTATGAATATCAGAAAGATTAATACCAAGGTGGGAAAGCAAATACACTTTGAACACCCAATTGTCAAGCCAAAAAAGAACATTAGAGCCATTACCAATTTTCCAACGAATCCCTTTTAGAAGAAAATGGCGGATGTGGAGAATATGTTTCCATATCCATGAGTCTTTAGGTTGGGCACGATAGTGAAAGAAAGAAGAACTTCATAGATACTTTGCATGAATAATTTGAACCTAAAGATTGGTATGGTCAGACAAGATTTTCCAACCAAGTTTGCAAAGATATGCTTTATTAACTGCATCGGTCTTTCGAAGCCCTAAACCTCCTAAAGACTTAGGTCTACAAATTCTATCCCAGGAAATCATAGGGATACCTGGTTTAGCCGAACTTTGTTTCCAAAAAAAGGATCGATTAATACGATCCAGGGAGGACGAAGTGCTAACTGGGAGTGCAGCGGCCGACATAGCGTAGGAAGGAAGGGCCTCCAAATTACTTTGAATGAGAACCACTTTGCCGGCTTTAGAGGTCCACTGGGCTGACCAAATGTTTAACTTTGAATCAGCTTTACCGAGGATATGTGCAAAGTTAGACTTCGAGAAGGTATTTGATGAGAAAAAAACACCTAAATAACGACTTAAGAATTGTTTCGGGGTCATGTCAAAAAAACTAGCCAGATGGCGTTTACGGGAATTATCCACCTTTTTTGAAAAAACAATAGAGGATTTGTCGAAATTAATTAGTTGGCCTGAAAGGGACATGAATTCATTAAGAACAAAATGAACTTTAGAAACAGCCGAGTGGGTGGCCTTACAAAAAAGGAGACTGTCATCAGCAAAGAGAAGACAAGGAATGATGGGTGACGTAGGAGCAACTTTTAACCCAATAGGTGAGCGCGGAAGAGCTGATTCCAAAGCCAGTTTGCGGGCTAAGACTTCCATACAGATAATAAAAAGACACGGGGACAAAGGGTCCCCCTGACGTATTCCTTGGGACGGGAAAATAAGGTTTTCCGTCTGACCATTAACCGACGGAGAGAAGGAAACCGTTGTCACACTAGCCCGTACCCAGGATACCCATGGATTATTAAATTCGAAGCTATGAAGGGCAGCCCAGAGAAAATCCTATTCCACCCTATCATAAGCCTTTTCCATATCAAGTTTTAGAGCAACCCAACCAGTGGCGTTCTTAGATTTGGAGAACATATTCATAATTTCATGGACAATTAGAATGTTATCTTGAATTGCCCGATCCGGGGCAAAAGCATTTTGAAAGGGGCCTATAATCTTAGCTATTCCTTTATAAATAGTGGTACAAAGACTGATTGGTCGAAAGTGGGAGGTACGGGAGAGGGAATCGGTCTTCGGGATTAACGTTAAGATAGTATGGTTAATCTGACGGAGGAGAATACCGTTATGAAAGAATCCTTTAATAGCCTTACATAGGTCTGATGCAATAATATGCCAGTAAGACTGAAAAAACTTTGGGTCAAACCCGTCAGAGCCAGGAGCTGTGAAAGGTGACATATCGAAAAAAGCAAATTTGATTTCCTCATCCGTAATGGGGGCTGTTAGTATCGCATTGTCTTCAACAGTGATAAGAGAGGGGACCCAAGGAAGAGAAATGAGACGCAAAGACGGATTAATAGAAGTAAATCTACTTGTGAAGTCCTTATGGAAAAGAGCGGAAATTTCAGAAGTGTTATCTAACCATTGGTTGTCATCATTTTGGATTCGAAGAATAACTGATTTCCGATGGCGGTGTTTAACACTTTCATGGAAAAAATGTGAGTTGCGGTCACCCTGGGTGAGCCATCGTTTACGAGCAAATTGACCCCAATACTTTTGACCAAATTGGAGTAAGCGCTCACGTTGTTTAAGCAAACGACATAAATGTTGTAGAATATGTTTATTCAACGGTTGAATCTGGAGTTGAGATTCAACATTCTGTAATTTTTCTTGGTTAATTTTAAGTTGCCGTTGGGAATTGCCAAATGTTTTGAGGTCCCAACGTCGAAAGTCGAATTTAATGGTTCGAAACTTTTGAGGGATACAATAGAAACGAGAACCTGAAAAACGTTGGTTCCATCCCTTGGAAACAATATTCCCAGCTTCGGGATAGGTAGTCCAGTGATTCTGAAATCGAAATTGATGGATCCTGTGGTGGATTGTACGGTCAGTATCTAAAATTATGGGGGCATGATCAGAAACTGAAAAATGTTCATAAGTAAGAAGTCTATTACGAAACATAGAAGCCCAATCAGCACTGGATAAGGCTCGATCTAGGCGTTCGTAAACAGTATACATAGGGAGTTTCTTCTTCCAAGAAAAGGGAGTCGAGGTAGAAGGAACATCCAGTGCATTAGTGTGTGTCATAAAAGAGTTTAGACGACAGGTGGAATTAATAGTAAGGGGAACTCCACCCAATTTATCCTAGAGATTAAGCATTTCATTAAAGTCACCTATAATACACCAAGGTGTGAAGAGGGGGCTTATAATATTTTCCAACATGGTCCAAAACGAAAGTTTATCTTGAAATTGTGCCGGTGCATAAATTGCAAATAGGTCAAAACGAAAATCCTTTTGGATGTCGTGAACCATCAAATGAGCCAATCGATGTTAGAGGGATAATATGTCTACGGAAATGTGGGTGGTATTCCAACAAACCCACATACCACCACAACGTCTTTGTGGGTCGATAATACATATTTTTTCAAATTTAAGAATTTTGGAAAGACGAATGCTGTTTCGGTGGGATAACATAGTTTCGTTAACAACTAGAATGTCTGGAGCGAATCTTCTAATTAGGTATAAATATATATATATATATAAAAGTTTAAATCAGTATAAAAATCCGTTGCACCAAACATATAACCTTACTAATGACTATGCATGATTGCATTTCAAAACCTAGGTTGTCTTTATTCTATCCATCTCACACTTCAAAGACTATACTTCCATTTTGCATTTTGGCTCCGTTTACTAGAGCGTAAAATGTTTTCCTTGAAAATAGTTTTCCCATTTTACATAGTTTACTTTGGATGAAAAAAATGTAAAATTTGGAGTGAAAACTCATTTTACACCATAGTGCAAACATTTTCCTCCAAATCTGAGAGTAAAACGTATTTTCCGTGCAAGTAAACATTGGAAAATTTCTTTGAAAATGAGATTTTTATTGTAATCGAAAACGTTTTACACCCAAGTAAACGGACCCTTTATGTAGCCTTCAATGTATTTGAAAATTAAAATCTGCAGTTTTATATATGTAAATAAGTATAAAATATACGGAGTATAGGCAATGAAGATACACACTGTAAGGAGTTTATCAACATTCCATAAGATGCATGAGTAATATTTTATTTTACGTGTAAGAAAATACGATCAAAGTTTTCTATAATTAACCACATAAAACTAAATTGTAACATCTTTAAGGCACAGATAAGAGAGAATACTTTGTTTAAAGTTTTGCTTTATTAAACTTACTATTAACCACTTAAAAATCTTAATATTAACTTTGTAAATAGTTTTGTAAAGGTTTACATAATTCACTAATTATGTAAAATATTTCATTTTTTATGTAAAAAAAAATTATACATGATTTAATTCTTAGACAGTACGATTTTTTTTGATATTCACGTTCAATTTTATTAAAAGTTATTTTCTCACAAACTTTTCTAATATTAAATAAAACTTCATATAATATGTATATATTTCATAAAAGTCAATAGAAGTTCCTTTATATTCGTGGTCATAAAAGATATATTGTTTTAAATATCAACGACTATATATTACATATTTTCGTAAAAAGTGGAAATTATAAAAATTCTTATCAACTGCCTACTACGTTCTACTATATTAGTTTTCCACCACTCACCCTATTCTTTTAGAAATTCATCCTGAATTTTGACAGGTAATTATTGTAAAGCAAATATGTTATTTTATTTCACCCTACCTTTTTAAGTGTCAAACTTGTTAGTCTTCATCTATACCAATCTCCCGTGAAAATACAATCTGACCCCCATTTTATAATAAGTAGGTAGCTCATAACTTGCTGACTCACATTTTCAATCATATATAAACTTCTAAGACTTTTGGTATTCGTGGTTATGATTTAATATAATTGCTCATGAAATAATGTATACAATTCTTACAAACGATGATCGTAAGATTAATGATATTTTTTAGTAATATTTTGATTGAAATTCAATTCAATTATAGTTATGCTTAATATAATTTAAAAAATAAAGATAAATAAGAAATAAAAGATTATAATTTTTTTTCTTCGAATCATTGTAATATATGGATAAGAATAAAAAAAATTGTGAAAGTCAATAAAATCAATAACAAAAAAATTGTGTAAGGTGGTACATTAAATTTAATATAAATTACTCAAATTTAAGGTAACATGAGAAAATTTTGGGGTAACTTAAATAATTTTAGAAAAACTTTAACCTGCAATGGTAGTAATCAAACATTAGTCATTAATTTTTAAAGAATATTTTTGATATACAATAATAAAATTACTTTTATATACATTATGAGTGTTTTTTTTAATGAAATAGATTTATCACTAAACATGAAAAATTCACGAATAATAAACAATAAATTTTAGGTTGAAGTTTTGTTTCTAAATGCTTCTCTTTTAGTATCTTTTTATATATAGATTAACTATGTCATACAATTGTTGTAAATACACATATTGTTAGAATATAGATTCGATTTTATAAAAATAATTTAGCATACAATTGTTTCTCGTTTATTTTCTCAAAAAATTATATTCTTACATACAAATAAAAAATTATTATACTCTCAAAATTAAAACATACAAAATAATTACTTTAAGCTAAAACTTATTTATCACAATTCTTAGGGGAAAATATAACTAAAAATGTACATTGTTTGTTGATTTAAAAATTAAATTAGAATCTTAAGAAAAATTAATAAGTTAATATGAAGATCTTTCAAATTATATAAAAAGTTGTGTAATGCTTATATGTCAAAATAATAAACCAATAATGATACTTATTGCCCCTAAAAAAGTAGGGGACATTTTATTATGAGAATATGTATAGACAATAAATGTATAATGAAAAGTAAATTTTGATTATAAGAATATGTTGTAAATAAATATATGATCAAAACTAAATTACAATTAAGATACAAATATTATTTATAGGAATTAAATCACATGATAGTTTTAAAGGCATAAAATATTACAAGATATAATATAAAAATTGTTTTTTTAGATCCGATGAAAAAGGGAGGGAATTTTTTTAATGAGAGATTGACACGTGGCAAGATATTGCTTTAGTGTTTCTCTTATAGTATATACACTAAAGCATAGCACTCGTGCGATGCACGGCTTAAAAATCTTAATATTAACTTTGTAAATAGTAATGTAAGGATTTGTATAATTCATTTCATGATATAGTGATTTTAACATCATATTAAAATTTTAACTTTATGAATAACAACCTATATTAATATTCTCGTAGTTTTTTTTAATTAAAAAAACTCATACAAAACAATGAGTAATCTTTATACAAAATCTTGACTAACCCCCATACAGAATATTAAGTAACCATTACACTAACACTCAGTAATTCATATATTATCTACATATATAATAAATTTTTTGGTAATATTTTGATTGATATTCAATTCGATAATTGTTATGCTTAATATAATTTAAAAATCAAGATCAATGCATAAAAAAGAAATAAAAGATTATTAATTTAATTTTACAAATTATTGTAATATATGGATAAGATTAAAAAAATTGTGGTGGAAGTCAACGAAATCAACAATAAAAATATTGTATAAGGTGATACATTATATATAATATAAAATAGTTAAATTTAAGGTAACATGTATGTACAAATTTTAGAGTAAATTTAAACAATTTTAGAAAACAATTTAACCCGCAATGATCGTTATCAAACGTTAGCTAGTTATTAATTTTTAAATAATAGTTTTGATAAAAGAGAATAAAATTACTTGTATGTTATGAGTATTTTTTTGAAATAAATCTCTTATTAAAAGAAAAATTCACGGATTAAAAAATTTGAAAGATGAAGTTTTAGATTATAATAGTTTTTCTTCTAAATACTTCTCTTTTAATATATTTTTATATATGGATCAATTATGTTATAGAATTATTCTAATTATTAAACATATAACAATAATATAGATTGTCCATAAAAAATATATATAGATTTAATTTTAGAAATTTATTTTCTCGTTTATTTTAATTTCTATGAAAATTATAGTCATACATACAAATAAAAAAATTATAATACGCTCAAAATTAAAATATACAAAATAACTACATTAAGCTAAAACTTGTTTTATCACAACTGTTAGGGGAAAATAAAAATAAAATGTACATTTTTTTTGTTGATTTTCTAATTATTATAATTCTAAAAAAATATATAAGTTATTATAGAGATTCTTCGAATTATATAAAAAGTCATGTTTATGCATGTCAAAATAATAAATCAATAATGATACTCATTTCCTCTAAAAAAAAGTAGCGAAATTTTTATTATGAGAATGGTTATTAGCAATAAATGAATAATATATCGAAAGTAATTTTTCATCATAAAAATATATAGGAAATTAATATATGATCAAAACTAAATTACTTATAATAAAAGAATTAAGGTACAAGTATTATTATTTATAGGAATTAAATCATATAATATTTCTAAGATATGTTATATTATATATCAATTTTTATTAAGGTAGAAAATATATTAAGATAGAATAAAAAAGTTTCTTTTTTTAGATTAAAGGAAAAGGGCGGGAAATTTTTTAATGAGAGCGTGACATGTGGCAAGATGTGGATTTAGCTGCTTCTCTTATAGTATATATAGAGATTGATTGATTGAATAAAACATATAAATTAAATACTCCGCAGTATATTGTAAGATCAGATCTTGTTTTACTTTTTATCATTGAAAGTCTTTCAATCTATACTTCAATAATGCAATCCTAAGTGTCTGTTTACTTTATTTTAAATTCAGATTTGTGCAGTTCAGTTCAATTCAGCTCTTAATTTCGTTCTCTTATAAAATCTTATTTTCAGTTGTGTATTCAGTTCAATTCAATTCACGATAATTCAGTTCACTCCAATTCAGTTCAGTTACATTCATTAAACGTAAATAGACCCTTAAAAAAATTCTTAGGTTTGTATTCAAGCACGCCTTATGACACTATGATTCTATATTGATTTTAGGTATTGATAACATTATTGTTTACATTATCATTTGCCAAAACCAAGACTCATATATTAATAAAAAAAAAAAAACTCATAAATTAAAAACTAAAAATACACGTGCACATGCATCTAAATTAAGAAAAATGGAATATCCGAATGTATATCCAACACATCATGAGCTAATCCAGTGGTTGCCAAAAATTATTAATTAGTTTAAATATATTTTAATGCAACTTGAACATTAATTTAGAGGTATTAATACTTTTGTGGTTATTAAAATATGTGGAAGTGCACAAGGAATATAATAATAATAAATTAGATTATCAGTTTTACCAAAATAATTGGTGAATTTATTTTTTTATTTTATGATAAACTGTGGTTTGTAGTTCGCAGCCCGTATTTTTTACTTAGGCAACACATCTACCCTTGTGACGGAAGCAACTGCACTTCAGAATGATCTTTTATTAGCTCGTCAATTAAATTTTACTTCTATTCACATTGAGGGTGACAACCTAACTGTTATTAGTGTTTTGCAGGGTCATTTTCGGTGTCCGTACGTGAAAAATCCAACTACTTATGGATGATATTCGGACTATTCTTCGGGATTTCACTACAGCCTCCTCTTCGCACATCTTCCAAGAAGTTAACCAATCTGCTGATTATATTGCGTCACTCAGGCACTAGGTGACCACTACTCATGTCGATATTGATCGTTTTTGGAAGCTAAATTTTCCTTTTTTTAGCTATTGATAAGTCAGGTTATTTCTTCGAGAGGAAAAATTCTTGATTTCCTTGTGAACTTTTCTCAAAAAAAAAAAAGTTTACTTTAGTTTCAAGAGAAAGAAAAATACTTTAGTTTACTTTGATATATAGATGTATAGGCAAATGCGATGTTGTCATCATAAAATCTAGTGTTAAATGTATCGTGATAGGGTGATAGCTTAAAGTTTTGTTTTTGTTTTTATTTTTAATAGTATAGTTAATTTATTTTTAAAAAATGAAAAATGAAATGCTTAGTCATTTCACATTATTTTAAACAACTTTTTTTTTTCTCAATGTTGTTATTCCTGCAAAAATAATATAAAAAGAATGTCATCGATTACTTTTGGAGGATAATGTTTTAATAAGAAAGTAACACATATATATTTGTGATTTAAGCATTAACTTATTGTATTAATATTAATAGATACATGAGTTATAAATTATTGGATTACAATTATATTTAAATTAAATAATATTGTGGATGCTAATTATTAATTGGTTGAAGTTTAATTTAGAAAGATGGTCTCCAAGATGTTGAATTAAACCCGTCTATATCATTGCCCTTAATGTATCCCTATACAACAAAATATATATGTTTAAATCATGTGATTTTGATTTTCTACAAAAGTTTCTCTTGATATATAGCAATATTGATGCCCACACTTTCTAGATCTATTTTGTTGAACATTCAAATTAAATAGCCTAATCATTTTCATCTCCATCCATCACTCTTTTCTCCATATTGACATCGAAAGATTCGAAACCATCAACTCTCGGCTTTCCGATATAATACACCTCACTACAAAAAAATAGTACATTAAAATGTAAAATTTGGATTGGAAAAACATTTTCCACCTTATTGAAAACATTTTCCTCTCAAATTGGAAGGAAAATATTGTACATCACAAGTGAAAGGAAAACATTTTACATCACAGGTGAGAGGAAAACCTTTTCTATCACAATTGAAACAATTGATTTCCAGTTCAACCAAACAAAGAAAAATTCTTAAAATAGAAATCATTTTACATTCAACCAAGAACCGGAAACCTTCGTAAAAATGAATTAATCAATATAAAATGTTTCCATGGAAAACCATTTTCATCTAAAAACGTTTAATGTCCTACCAAACAGACCGAAAGTGTAATGATGGTCACTAAACCGACCCTAAACAATAAAAAATTGTTTGGTTGAAAATAGTTTTCCGTTTCACCACCCTTCGCCGCCCAGTCGCACACTTTTACCACCCCCTTATAACCCCCCTCCCTAACCCCCCCTCTGCACGAATAGCCACCCTAGTTCAAAAATCCGGTGGTTTTGGTGTGGTGGGCATGGGTTTGGGTTGGTGTTGTAACGACCCTGATTTTATAGGTATTTCTGCCAGGTGATTATGTGTATTTATGTGTTGCTATGTATAGTTCAAATTTATTTTTGAACTATTTATTTTGTTTTATGTGAATAATGTCGATTTAATTCGAATTATTTTATTTTGGTTAGTTATTAATTATTTTTATTATTATTTAATTAATTAGAATTTTTATTATTTAATTTTCTAATTAATTATTTAATATTTCTAGCTAAATCGATTTAAGCATGATTAGTCATGCACTTTTTGTAAATTAGCCCAATTGATCACGAAAGCCCATTTTGGCCCTTTTCTCTTGCTTTGGCCGGTTTTCTTCATGTGCATGGCAAGGATTTGCCACTTTCCTTGTGTTCACACCTTAACTAACCTCTATATATAGGAGGGTTAGTAAGGCTTAATGATCCTTTTGCTCATTTGTCATCTTATGCTCTTGCCATCAAAAGTTTAAGACACAAACTCCCTCCTATTTGCACCAATCCACACGCCATTTTTTTGGCTCTTCCAAGTTGAACATTTGTTCATCATCTTTTCAATACCCAAACTTAAAGATTCAACTTCCATTGATCTTTAAGTATCAAAACACAATCTAAACCACCTAATTTGCATTTAAGATCACTAGTTCGGGTTGGTTTTGGGATCTTGTTCGAGTGGGTTGATCGTGTTGAACGTGTGGGGTTCGAGTGGTGCACGGTGGTGGTTCATGCTCGTGTGCCGTGGCCGTGCAGTTGGTCCGTGGCGGTGGTGGCTCGTGTGGGACAGCCGTGCAACAGCAGCCGTGCTCGTGTGTGCAAGCCTTGTGTGGTGCCGTGTGGAAGCTGTGGGTACACCGTGTGATAGGGCCGTGTGGTTCTAGTTTCGGGGCTGCAATTTTGTGTTGATTTTGTGTGTTAATCTTCAATAAGTTAACATACTTTCTCAACCTAATTGGCATACTATGTTCCATAGTATAGATTAAATGAACAAGATTGGTTTATATGAAGTTTTGATCATGTTTTTATGTATGAATGTAAATCTGATTTTGGAATGGTTATATGATGATTTTATGTTTGAATATGATGATTTTATGATTGATTATGTTAGTGTTAAGTTGTTGATTATCATGTTCAAGTTTGGTGAATTTTGGATGATGATAAGTTGATGATTTCATATGTTGAATTGATGAGTTTATGCGTGTGATATGATGAAGATGGATGAGTTCTTGATTCTTGAATGAGTTCTTGGTTGAAGTTCTTGAATCTTGATTGAGTTCTTGATTGAAGATCTTGAATCTTGGATGAGTTCTTGATGAGTTCTTTAAGTTCTTGATGAGTTCTTTAAGAGTTCTTGATTGAGTCTTTAAAGTTAAAGAAAGTTAAAGAAAAGGTTAAAGAAAGTGATAAGATGTTGTAAGATGTTTGGTTTACATGTTATTTTCTTAAGTCAAGGCGTAAGATGCAACTTAAGAAGTAACTAAGAATGTAAACTTCGGATTTAAAGGATTAAAGAATGTAAGATTAGCTTGATTTCATAGCTAGACGCCTAAAACTTAGAGTAAGATTCTATGTTTTTGGGTTAAGACGTTGCCCCTATCCTAACCGCGGTATTGGGATAGTGATTACCACTGTGTCGTCTTTGACATGGATTTCCAGTAAGATTGGTTTCATAGGGTTGGGAGTAAGATTCTCAATCCTGGCATAGTTGGAAAGTTCGATCGCGTAAGATGCGTTTGTACGTGCATAGTCCGGTCTAGTTTGCGAATGATTGCGCCAAAGATGAGTTTGGATAAGTTAGTTGAGTCAAGCATGTATTTGTATGATTTCGCATGATTTTATGTTATGATTTGGATATTTGGTTTGTATTATGTGCTTGTGTATTCCCGTTAGGGTGAGACAGTTATGTTACTCGCCACTGATGGTGGACTGTTGTTTACTTTTCAGGTAATTCTGATGATGAGGTTCTTGCTTAGCTATGGGTTGGGCGAGCGCCGATATAGTTGTGTAGTTGTATTTCTGTCGTTTTACGATTTCAGTTAGTTTGGACTATAGTAGTGATACTTGTATACTTTTGCTATAACTCTGACATGTGTTTGGAGTTACGTTTATTAGTAGTGGTAGTTTGACTTTTGGATTAGTAATGTACAAACTTGTGGGTATTTGTACTTTTGGGTTATAGTAATAATATTTTGAGGTTTGTTTTAATTTTTAAGTATTTTGGTTTGTTAGTTCTGACTATTCGACTCGTTGGTTTCTTCCGCGCCGATTTAAGCGAGTCGGGTCGTCACAGATGGTGTGGTATGGTGGTGGTGTGTTCATTCCTTTTTTTAACAAACAACTAATTAAATCTAACACATTTCCATTCTCCCTCATTCCCTTTTCTAAAGTGACTTTTTTCCCATTCGTTAACCAAACGACCCTAGTGTAACTGTTGTATAGTGCAATAATGTAAAGAGACATTAAGGCCTTGTTTGGTAGCCCTTATTTTCACTCCTTATTACTTATTTCAGATCAGATTAGAAAGAAAAATAAGTTTAGATCAGGTAATTTAATTTCATGTATTTAAACTTTAAATATCTTTAATTAATTCTGTAACAAAAAATATTATTATTATTATTATTATTACTATTATTATTATTATTACATACATATCAAAAATAACTCATTAATTAATACGAATAAAATAAGATCTCAATTGTTATATTTTTTCCTTATGGATTAGCATATATATGCGGTCAAAGATTAGTCAAATTAGACAATAAATTCAGATCACATAAACAATTTCATTTGAATCAAACAAAGTCTAAGAGTGGAAAATAAAAAATATAGGTAGAGCCAAATTGGTGAAATTGTTTATATTCAAAATAATAATTTAATATATATTTAGCGAACCAACTCAAGCAATCAAAAACTTATCTCAATAAATATTTTATCATTATTTTATTTATATTTCAAAAGCTTAACTAAAGATATTAATAATTATAACTCGTGTTAGCTTAGGGACAACATATTATTAAGGAAAAATTGGTCATATTAGCACCACATTTGGGTTGGTTTCACAAAACGGCAAAACCTAAAGCGGGTGCGGAGGCAACACGTTCTTGTGCCATGGGTGTGAAGGGCAGAATAACCTTGTGAAAAAGATACAAAGGGCAGTGCGACCTTTTTTTTTAATTTCACAATAGGGCCATCATTTATGCTACATTTATGTTACTCATTGTACCCTTTGCACAAGGCCGCAATGTCCTCAGCACCCGCTTTATACAGTGGTGTTGTTTGTGAATCCAACCCAAAAGTGGTACTAACATGACCGATTTTTTCTATTATTAATCATATTATATATATATATATATACACACACAAAAACAATAAACATTTTTTTTTGATAATGCGGTAGTTATTACTTATTAGGCTTTAAATTGGGTCATATTGTTTATCACCTGACCCAATTTAACTGATATAAACATTTAAAAAGGGATAATAAAGTCTCACAAATGTATCCAATGAGGTTTAAACCCAAAAACTTAGATCTAGAGTTCCCAAAACTAAGACTCATATCTCTACACGTTTTCTAGCTATATGGTAAATTAATACCGATTGCATCTGATCTTCGTTTATCCCTAACCTGTACAACAATTTTTTAGTGACAACTTGACAAAAACAATAGAAATCACATCAAAATAATAGATGCGTATCCATTATTTTACAAGTACCTTTTTTTAATTAGCTGTGACTAGGCAATTAGTAACATGCACTCGATTCAGTACAAATTCATTTGTTATCACATAAAAAGTTGTGAAATTAAATAGAAATCTGTCATTTGCTCGGCACAAAAATATTAACAAAATTGCCTTAATTAAACTAGTAAATTAGTAATACTTATTTATTTTTTTTGCACACAATGTGTGCGATCTTCAAATTCATTAACAACATTAGTTTGACAATAATATTAATAAATTCTCACATAATTTTAAAGTTTTAAATAAATATTTTTTGATTTTTTAAAAAATTAATCTAGTTTTTCCCTTTCGCTTATACATACCAAGTATATTGCAAATTGAGTAAATAATTTATTTCTCTAAAATATTTATCATTTATAAATAATTTTTGAGTGTTAAGAGAATTTGAATAATATTATTTTTGAATTTATTGTACTTGCAATTTTTAAAATCATGGTTACTTCTTTTAAATAATGCTATTAATGATTTCAAAAATCAAATATCATTATGAAATATTTTAGTACACAAATGATAAAATCATCCCCACTTAATTACTAATTATGAAAGATATATAAAGTTAGTGTGGAACCAAATCCCATGTATTATTAGAAATCACTGCATTAAACTCTACAACCATTGCAGCTCTCCATTCAGGATTCTTGTTTGCTTTAGAGAAACACGTAGGATCGGGAGGATTAACAATTGCACTTAAGGAGACAAAGTTAAGAAAACTTTTTTGTTTGAAAATACCATGCTTAGACCGAGTTTGCATTAGAGGAGATAGTTGTGGATGGGATATTTCTGGTGATGGGTGATAGTCTGTATTTAGATAGTATTTTTCGTAGTTTTTATTAATTTATTTTCTATTTTTATTTAGCTTTTGTTAGCATTTTTAGGCTTTTTAGTTTTGTTTTGTTTCGTTAGTCCCCTTCCCCTTTTTCTATGTGATTTCCTCTATTTTTTTTCTGCGTTTTCTTCCCCTTTTGCAGGTCCCGAGTCTATTTCGAAACCCGAGGAAGCGAGCCGGGAACCTCGAGGAAGCCACAGAGTCCTCTATGCCATTTCTTGTGAAAAAAAGGCCTCAGTGGGGGCTGGGAATTCCTCAGCGTCCGCTGATATGTGTTTGGGCTCAAGGTGTTTTTGGCTGAAAAGAGGCAGTAGGTATTCTAAGGCCACGCAGCGGCCGCTGATGGATTCCTAGTGGCCGCTGATTTTTAAGCTGCCAAGCCCTCACCATGTGCAAAGAGAAGAACAGCGGGCGCTGACCCCAACTCAGCGTCCGTTGTCCCCCTCCCCTGTTTTGAAGCAGTGAGCTACTAAGGGCTTGCAGCGGGCGCTGACCCCAACTCAGCGCTCGCTGCCATAAGTCTTCATGAACTGCAGGCCTACTTTAGTAGGTGTCAGCGGGCGCTGTCATCGCCTTAGCGCCCGCTGAAGAGCTTTGTAAGTTATCGGTCTTCGTGATTTGTGCTTATGACTTGTTAGGTGTGTCGATTACGAAAGTAAGTAGTATGCGTCTTTGGGGTCGTCACACTAGCTCAAAAGAGTAGTGTGATCATAGAATGACCTCCCCTTTAACCACGACCTAAGTCTAAGTTTTGACCGATCCATAATTCATGGTGGTATCGAGTCGTTAATCCCCTAACCTTAGTATTTTATTCCTTCTTTTAGACCCCTATTTTATTGTATTGTAGTTAATTGACTTCCAATCATTTAATCCAATATCGACTTAGCTTGTCTATGCTCATTGTCTTTGGTCAGCAAACGTTATTCTCTAGGGTTCGACCCTTACTTGCCCTTACTAGCATTAGTAAGTCCGAGTTAGGAAATTTACTTTTGGTAGGCTCGACGACGGCCTATTAAATTTTGGCGCCGTTGTCGGGGAAGGCAATGTCATTAGTTTAGGTTGAGTAGAATGGTTCTAGGTCTTTCTTTTTCTTTATTTTTATTTTTGTGAATATTTAGGCCTTATGGCCACTTCTTCGATTGATCCCGAATATGAGCATGAACCGTTTTTGATGTATTATGACAGGGTTGGAAGCTCTCTTCCTCCTGATCATAATTTTGGTAAATGGGATATATGTAATGTAATGTATGAGGGTTTGAATTATGAAACGAGAAACTGGATGGAGTTTCTCTCTTATGGCGATTTCTTAGCTTTAGACTTGGATAGAGCTTGGCTTTAATTCGAGTGTCTAGCTAAGGAAACCTATGAGTGGGATATGATTACCCAAGGGATACATACATGATTTTAGTGACGAGTCGAGATTGTTTGTGGAATATGGCTTTAATCATCTTCCGATTCATACCTCTACCTTGGATGTTGATCATCAATACTCGCAAGAGCATTTTACAAGGTGGTGGTGTGAATTCCGATGATTCATCGCATAATCTTCAAGTCGAGCCCGTTATTTGTGACTTTAGTTATGATTTTAATCCATCTCCTCTCGGTGTCGTACAAACCATCCAAACTCACATAGACGTTGATGTTTCATTGCAATGTCATGATGAAAATCATGACCCTCCCGTCTCGCCATGTGATGTTATATTGGATGAGGCCATGTGATGTTTCTTAGTCGAGTGAAGTTGACAAGGTTAT
This sequence comes from Salicornia ramosissima, assembly GCA_951394345.1. Lineage (NCBI taxonomy): Eukaryota > Viridiplantae > Streptophyta > Magnoliopsida > Caryophyllales > Amaranthaceae > Salicornia > Salicornia ramosissima. The sequence goes on along the minus strand of OX596233.1, from coordinate 24,904,778 downwards.
TATTAATGTGGAGGATGTGGTTATACCACCTTCTCTTATTACCTTTTTAGGAGGATTTAACCTTGTTTATTCACATCCCACTCCCCTTCCATCCATGCTCATATCACCCCCATTCGAGGGCACCATCTCTTGTCTTGACTCCAATGTTTCTCTTCCAGAAACCAAGACAAGGGAGGTGTTCCTTTTCTTTTATTTGATTTTTCTTTTAGTAGTTCGTTTTTATTTTTATTCTCCTCCTTGTGGGCACTCACTCCCGCATAAGCAATGGATGTCGGTTTTTAAACCGTTCCCTTTGCTTAATTTGATTATTGCTTTTGTTGTTTTTAGTGAGTTGAGTGCCAGTGCATTTGATAAGCTCTTGCGAGCTTTGCGAGGCTATTTACTAAGTCTCAGCTGTAACGACCCGACTCGCTTAAATCGGCGCGGAAGAAACCGACGAGTCGAGTAGTTAGAGACTACAACTCAAATACTTAAGAAATTAAAACTAATTCCTCGAAATATTATTAATAAACCATAAAAGTACAAATACCCACAAGTTTGTACATAACTAGTCAAAAAGTCAAACTAAAAATACTAAAGATACGAGTAAACTCCAACTACATGTCAGAGTCTTAAACAACGTAAAAGAGTCCAATAACAACGTATAAAGTCTATGTAACTCTATCACTATCTAAAACAACAGGAATAGTAAATACAACAGATGACAGAAATAGTAAACGTCGCTCGCCCAACCCAAAGCTAAGCAAGAGTATCGTCATCAGAAATACCTGAAAAATATACAACAGTCCACCATCAGTGGCGAGTAACATAACTGACTCACCCTAATGGGAATACACATGCACATAGCATAAATCAAATAAACAATATCGAATCAATAATCTAGAGTACAAGATCAACCCAAACGTGAACTCGACTCAAACCAACCTAATCAACTATCTTTGGCGCAATCATTCATATTCTAGACCGGACTATGCTCGTACGAACGCATCTTACGCATTCGAACTTTCTACTATGCTCGGATTTGAGAATCTTACTCCCAAACCCCATGAAACCAATCTTACTGGAAATCCATGTCCCGTGAAACCAATCTTACTGGAAATTCACAAAGATCACATAGTATGACTCCAACTATCCCAATACTGCGGATGGAATAGGGGCAACGTCTTAACCCAAATACAATGAATCTTACTCAAAGTATCAGGCGTCTAAAAATGAAATCAAGCTAATCATTAATTAATTCTTTAGTCATTTTAATGATGTTATTCATTTGATTATCTCAACTTAACTAAATCAAGTTCAAGAATTCGCCTCTAGCCTTGATTCTTGAAGATAACTAGTTAAAACATCGAAGTTATTCTCAAGAACTGCCTCTAGCCTTAATCTTGAGTCTAACCAATCATAATCCAACAATCTTTACTCATTCTTTAATCATATTAGACACTTTCTTTAACTTTCTTTATCATTTAAACCATCTTCCTTAACTTTCAAGATTCAACCAAGAACTCATAAAGACTCATCAAGAACTCATAAAGAACTCAAAGAACTCATAAAGAACTCATTCAAGATCTTCAATCAAGAACTCAATCAAGATTCAAGAACTCAATCCAAACTCAATCAAACTACACGCATAACATCATCATCAACCAATCGAAAATTACCATCAAACTTATCCAAAATTCGTCAAACTTTAACATGATATTCATGATCATAAACCAACACATAATCAATCATAAAACCATGAAAAATCATCATCAAAACACCATGTAAACACATAAAAATCAGATTATAAAATCATACATAAAATCATGAACAATCAACAATAAACAACCCAAACATGCATTTAATTCATACTATAGACATAGTATACCAAAAAGGTTGAGAAAGTATGTTACCTTATTGAAGATTACACACTAAAACAACACAAAAATGCAGCCCGGAAACAAGTCTCACACGGCCACACACACACACGGCACAAGCACCACCACGCACGGCTGGAACACGAACCACACACGAGCACACTGCACCACCACGCACGGCTGGAACACTGCAGCACGGCCTCTCGATCACACGAGCCACCACTGCACACACGGCTTCCCACACGGCACCCACTCGAACAACACCCCAAAACCAAACCGAACTAGCGATCTTGAATGAAATGAATGTGTTTAGGAATGTGTTTGAACACCTAAAGATCAATGGGTTATGAATCTTTAAGTTTTGGGTTTAGAAAGATGATGAACAATTGATGGGTTCAATCATTCCAAAAATGGCGTGAGGCAAGGGGAGAGCAAATGGATGGGCAATTGTGTTTAAACTTGATGGCAAGAGCTTATGATGGCAAAAATGAGCAAGGGCCTTACTAACTCTCCTATATATAGAGTTAGTGAAGGTGTGAACACAAGGCAAGTGGCAAGCCTTGCCATGCCCACTAAAAACCGGCCAAGGGGGGAATTATGGGCCTAAAATGGGCTCTCGTGATCAATTGGGCTAATTTGCAAAAACCGCATGATTAATCATGCACAAATCGATTTAGCCCAAAATATTAAATAAATAATTAGAAAATTTAAATAAAAATTCTAATTAATTAAATAATAATTAAAATAAATAATAAAAACTGAAAAATAAATATTTCGAATTAAATCGAAATTGTTCACATAAAATAAAATAAATAGTTCAAAATAAATTTGAACTAACACATAAATACACATAATCATCGGCAAAAATACCAATAAAATCTGGGTCATTACAACCTCCCCTCCTTAAAGAAATTTCGTCCCGAAATTTCAAGGTGCAGGAGATCGCTCCCCATCGAACAACTCCGGGTACTTTTGCCGCATGGACGCTTCCGTCTCCCAAGTCGCTTCTTCATGGTGTTGATTTCTCCACAACACCTTGACAAGCGGTACCTGCTTACGCCGCAGGGTCCTCTCTTCCCGATCCAAGATCTGGACGGGTCGCTCCTCGTAAGTCAGATTCGGCTCGGTTACGACCGGATCCGCTGTAATCACGTGAGTAGGATCATGCACATATTTCCTTAGCTGGGAAACATGGAGTACATCATGTACATTAGCCAAACTAGGTGGTAATGCCAATCGATATGCCACCTCCCCAACTCGTTCAAGTATCTCGTAAGGCCCCACATATTTCGGTCGGAGTTTCCCCTTCTGACCGAAGCGTGCCACTCCTTTGAATGGTGAAACCTTAAGCAAGACTTTGTCACCTACATCGAAAGCCAGCGGTCTACGTCGATTATCGGCGTAGGATTTCTGACGACTCTGAGCGGCCTGCATCTTAGACCGGATAACTCGGACCTTCTCGATAGTATCGCGTACCATCTCAGGTCCTAAAGCCACAGTATCGCTAATATCATTCCAACAAATAGGACTCCGACACCTCCTGCCATACAGGGCCTCGTACGGAGCCATCTCAATGCTGGAGTGATAGCTATTATTATAGGAGAACTCTACCAAGCAGAGCATACGTACCCAAGACTGGTGATACTCCAGAGTACATGCTCGAAGCATATCCTCCAGAGTCTGGATGGTCCTCTCAGTCTGACCATCAGTCGCCGCATGAAAAGCGGTGCTCAACTTCAATTTCGTCCCAAAGGCTTCCTGAACTGACTTCCAGAAACGAGATAAAAACCTCGGATCCCGATCAGAAACAATCTCCCTTGGAACTCCATGAAGTCGGATTATTTCTGAGTGTACGCCTCAGCTAGACGCTCCATCGACCAGGTCATCTTTATCGGAATGAATCTAGCGACCTTAGTCAACCTATCCACTATGACCCAAATAGCATTCAAGCCATTGCAAGTGGGTAAGCTCACTACGAAGTCCATTGATACCGACTCAAATTTCCAGGTTGGAATAGGTAGTGGCTGCAATAAACCTCCTGGTCTCTGATGCTCAATTTTGACCTTTTGACAGGTCAAACACTGAGCAACAAACTCCGCTACATCCCTCTTCATCTTAGGCCACCAGAATTGGCCCTTAAGATCCTGGTAAAGCTTATTACCACCAGGATGAACAGAATAAGGCGAGTTATGTGCCTCAGACATGATTCTGTTCCTAAGATCAGAACAGGCCGGTACACACCATCTCCCTCGAAAGCGCATACTACCATCAGAAGGGATCTCGAAACCTACGGCTTTACCTTGCCGAATAGCCTCTCGAATCCTACCAAACTGTGGGTCGTTCTGCTGACCCTTGCGCAGTTCCTGAATTAAATCAGGTTCGGCACTCATCGATGTCAGCCGAAGTCTGACGGAACCACGGCTTCTACTGAAGCTCAAGCGATGCTTGCGACTCAGCGCATCCGCAACTAAGTTCGCCTTACCCTCGCAATAGTTGAGCGTCAGGTCGTAGTCCTTGATCAACTCAAGCCACCGCCTCTGCCTCATATTGAGGTCTTTCTGAGTGAAGATGTACTTGAGGCTCTTGTGATCCGTGAATACTCTACACGAACCGCCATAAAGATAGTGCCTCCAAATCTTGAGCGCGAACACTACAGCCGCTAACTCCAAGTCATGCGTAGGATAGTTACGCTCGTGCACTTTCAGTTGTCTCGATGCGTAAGCGATGACCTTCCCACCTGCATGAGCACACAACCTAGGCCACTCTTCGAAGCATCACTATAGACCTCGAAGCCCTCTTCATCGTTCGGAAGAGTAAGAATCGGAGCAGAGACTAATCTCTATTTCAACTCCTGAAATGCTTGCTCGCAAGCCTCCGTCTAAACGAATCGGACTTCCTTCTGCAAGAGACTAGACATCGGCCTAGCAATCTTAGAGAAGTCCTGGACGAATCATCGGTAGTATCCGGCCAAACCCAGAAAACTACGAACCTCCGCCACATTTCTCGGGCTACTCCAATCTACCACAGCCTTAATCTTAGCTGGGTCTACCTTAATGCCTTCTTTGTTAATCACATGGCCTAGAAAGGCTACCTCGCGAAGCCAGAACTCACACTTGGAGAGTTTCGCGAACCACTTATGACTCCTCAATATCTCAAGTACCATCCGGAGATGTTCCGAATGCTCAGACTCATCTCTAGAATAGACCAAGATATCATCTATAAATACTACGACGCACTTGTCGAGTAAGTGGTGAAATGTCCGGTTCATCTGGTCCATGAACACGGATGGCGCGTTAGTGAGACCAAAGGGCATCGCCTCGAACTCGTAATGGCCGTATCGAGTACGAAAAGCAGTCTTCGGAATGTCTTCTTTCTTGAATGGAATCTGATGATATCCAGATCGAAGATCTATCTACGAAAACACTCCCGCTCCTCGCAACTGATCGAACAGGTCCTCAATCCTAGGCAACGGGTACTTATTCTTGATAGTTACCCGATTCAACTCTCGGTAGTCTATGCACAGGCGCATACTACCATCTTTTTTCTTCACGAAGAGCACAGGTGCTCCCCACGGAGAAACACTTGGCCTAATGAAGCCCTTATCGATCAACTCCTGGAGTTGTGTCTTTAACTCCAATAATTCAGATGGTGCCATCCGGTACGGTGCCTTCGAGATCGACGCTGTCCCGGGTACTAAGTGTTGACATATTCCTTTTATGTTTTGATGATGACATAAACCTCAAACTTAATTACTAATAAGTATCTTTGAGTTCTTGGAGAATTTTAGATCTTGAAGATAAATAAGCATTGAAGATTCAAGTGGAGGTTCGAATCATGAATCAAAGATGGTGCTGTCAATAGGCTGCCAGTTTTGAAGATGTGGCTGCCATCTTGAAGCTGCCGTCTTGAAGATGCCATCATGGATTTTACGACTGCCGGTTTTAGGGTTCAAAGCTGCCGGTCTTGGACTTCACATGCTGCCGGTTTATGCTGCCGGTTTTACCTAACAAGCTGCCGGTTTATGCTGCCGGTTTTACCTAACAAGCTGCCGGTTTATGCTGCCGGTTTTACTTAACAAGCTGCCGGTTTATGCTGCCGGTTATGAGAAGAACTTCAAGTATTCCAACGAATTACTTGTTGAAGAGAAGAGAATCATCCATGAATGTTATAATGTAATGTTCTAGGATAAATGTAAGTATATTAATGCATTTAAGTCTGGTTGGAACTTAGTCGTGTCTGTCAGAGGAACTCTAGGTCATGTTCCCAGAGGAACTTGTGTCGAATCTGTTAGTTACTTTAGTCCACGACAGTTGCTAATTTTTAGGGACTGTTTACATCACTCCTTGACTGTTTTAATCAGTTTAAAACAGTCAAAAACTGACTGGATTAGTGCAGCCCAATATTTAGGAATAGTGGGTAGGTGTTTTTGAATTAGTTAGTAGTCAACTTGGTGTCCTTAATTTTAGGATTAGGTTAGTTGTTTTAACTCTGATTTTCTTTAATTCATTTCTGGTTTAGAAATTAATTTAAAGGTTGAGAATTAAAAAAAAAGAAAAATAAAAAAAAGAAAAAAACCTATTTTTAGTTTTTATTTTTATTTGTTATTAAGTTAGTGGGTTGTTTAAGTTAGTCAAAGTTAGTGGTGTGTGAGTGAGAGTGGTGGACGTGTATATGGGGTTATGGGTGGTTATTTAGGCTTCTTCTTCAAGCAATTTTATAACTATTCTTTCTATATATACACATATACAATTCTGATTTAGAACACACACAACAAGAGAGCACACTTTCAGATTTATATTACTTAGAGTTTGTGTCAAAAGTTCCTAAGTTCCAATTCAGTTTTACATGCATTTCAATATACTAGAGTTATTCTTTGAGTTGTAATTGAGAGAAAAGAGAAGAGAAGTGTGTGAGAATTTAGAGAGAACAGAGAAGAAAGAGTCGTGAGAAAGGGAAAGAAAAAGAAAGAGAGAAAGAGAATAGAATCGTAAGTTCCTACAGGAACTCACGAGGTCCAGAGAGAAATTTAGGATTGTAATAGTTTACAAGGCCTTTATATAAAAGTGGAGTTTTTCTTCCGTGGGCCAGGAAGTTTTTCTCGTTGAAATTTGACTCTTTACATTTCGTTTTTCTCAAAGTTCCTTTAGGTTTTCAATTCTGACGAAAATCTGTGCTATAAGTTCCACACAGCAATTCACCCCCCCTCTTGCAGTGTTCCTACGGGAATAACAATTGGTATCAGAGCAGGAACTCAGACCGTTCAAGACACCTTGACGAGAGATCCGGGCAGAATGAACACTTGCGAGAAATTGGAAGAAGGGTACTCATCTCAGAGACCTCCCATGTTTAATGGGAAATTTTATGCATACTGGAAAAATCGTATGGAGATCTACATAAAGGCCGAGAACTATCAGGTATGGAGAGTCGTGGAAGTTGGTGATTATAAGGTAACTAAAACTAATGCCAATAATGAGATAGTTCCTAAAGAAATTTCTGAATATGAACGTGAAGACTTTGAAAAAATGGAAATTAATGCAAAGGCCATAAAATTGCTTCATTGTGGTCTTGGACCCCATGAACATAATCGTATTATGGGGTGCAAGAGCGCAAAACAAATTTGGGATTTACTCCAAGTAACTCACGAAGGTACTAATGAAGTTAAAAGGTCTAAAATTGATTTATTGATCTCTAAATATGAAAGGTTCGAGATGATACCTAAGGAATCTATTCAAGATATGCTTACTCGTTTCACTAACATCATAAATGAGCTTGTTTCCCTTGGAAGAGAAATACCTATTGATGAACAGGTTAGAAAGATCTTAAGGAGTCTACCACAAGACGATAGATGGAGATCTAAAGTAACAGCACTTATGGAATCAAAGGACATGACAAAGTTCAACATTGAACAATTGGCGGGTTCCTTGCTAACTCATGAATTACATCTGGGAACCAGCGGAGAAGGTTCTAAGAACAAGGGGTTAGCATTAAAGGCAGAAGAGAGTGATACTGAAGAAGATGATGAGACTGCTATGCTCGTTAGAAGATTCAAAAGAGCCTTCAACAGAAACCGAGGTTCCTTCAGGAACTCTGGAAAGAAACTGACGAGTTCCAAAAGGGACTTTGGATGTCACAAGTGCGGCTCCACTGATCACTTCATCAAGGAATGTCCACAATGGGAAAATGAGAAAACAAAGTCCAAAGGGAAGGAATCATTTAAGGAAAAGAAGGATTACAACAAAGAAAAATACTACAAGCCCTCGTTTTCCAAAAATGATGTTCGAAAAGCGATGATAGCTGCATGGGGTGATTCTGAATCAGAAGAAGAGGTGGAGGAACAGCCTGAAGAGGAAACGGCCCAATTGTTTTTAATGGCAAGATCTGATGTGCCAGAGTTCCCACAGGAACTCGACGAGAAGGTAAGCCTAAATCCTTATTATTTAAATTCTCTGCCTAAACAAAAACTTGTTGATTTAGTTATTGATTTTCATAAAAACTGGATGACTGTTAAGAAAGAAAAGAATGAGTGTGAGAACGCACTCAAAGTAAGTAGGGAACATAGTGATTGGTTTAAGGGTAATAAAGTTGAAACTGAAAATAGATTCTTTGACCTATTTGATAAAAACAATGTTCTAATGACTAAGGTTAAAAATCTTGAAAAAGAATTAAGCCAAACAACAATGGAACTTAACTGCTATAAGTTGATTAATCTTAGTTTGAAATCTGAAAATACGAATGAAAGTTCCTCTAGGGTTTCTGATCTGAAGAAACTCAAGACTGATCTGGAAAAAGTAAAATCTGATAATAAGAAATTGACAGAGGAACTTACTGAAATAAAAAGGGATAAAGATAATCAACGAGAAGTTCCACAATGGATTCTGAATGCCCAAGCAAAGAGGACCGAAGGTCTAGGTTTTAATTATAAACAAAAAGGGAGCAATCAGAAAAAGTATGTGGAACTTCCAAGCAGCAAAGTCTGTCTGTTCTGCGGGAACTCAGGTCATCTGAAAGACCAGTGTTCCAAGAGGAACAACAGCTTGAATCAGAATCATAGACATGTTAAATGGATTGAAAAAACTTATGATGATATGTCTACAAAGGAACCCAAGGAAACCTGGGTTCCTCAACCTAACCATTAATTATTCTTGCAGGAACTAGTGAGGGGGAACACCACATGGTACCTCGACAGTGGATGTTCCAAGCACATGACCGGAGACAAATCAAACTTTCTCTCACTAGTAGCCTACTCAGGGGGAACTGTGACATTCGGTGACAATCAGAAAGGTAATATTATTGCCGTAGGTAAGGTAGGTAAGTCAAGTTCCCATAGCATAGATAATGTCTTTCTTGTAGATGGCTTGAAGCATAACTTGTTTAGTATTTCACAATTTTGTGATAAAGGAAACTCTGTACATTTTACTAATGAGTGTTGTAGAATCATCAACAATGACACTAATAAAATTATTCTTGAAGGGAAACGCAATGGGAACACATACACTGTGAACCTCGAAGCAATTCCTAAAACTACTCTTACTTGTCTAAGTGTCATTGAGGATGATCCATTACTTTGGCATAAACGAATGGGACATGCTAGCCTTTCTCTACTGGATAAATTGAGAACAAAGGAACTAGTTGTTGGTTTACCAAACATCAAGTTCCAATGTGATAAATTATGTGATGCATGTGCTAAATGCAAGCATGTTAGAAGTTCCTTTAAAAGCAAAAAGCTCGTGAGCACCACAAAACCATTGGAACTTATTCACATGGATTTGTGTGGGCCCATGAGAGTCCAAAGTAGAAGTGGAAAATTGTATGTCTTAGTCATAGTTGATGATTACTCAAGATTTACTTGGACAATGTTCCTTCATAGCAAAGATGAGACTTTTGAAGAATTTGTTTGCTTTGCTAAGAAGATACAAAAGTCGAGTGGTTGTCAACTAATTCACTTACGATCTGACCATGGAACTGAATTTGAAAATCAAAAGTTTGATGAGTTTTGCAGGGAAAATGGCATGGATCATAACTTTTCCGCTCCTAGGACACCACAGCAAAATGGTGTTGTGGAGAGGAAAAATAGGACTTTAGAAGACATGGCAAGAACAATGCTTATTGCAAGTGGATTACCTAGGAACTTCTGGGCTGAAGCCGTCAATACGGCATGTTATATAATCAATAGAATCATGTTAAGACCCATCACAAACAAAACTCCCTATGAACTAATGAACGGAAGAAAACCTAACATTTCTCACTTGAGATCTTTTGGTTGTAAGTGCTTCGTGCACAATAATGGTAAAAGGAACTTAGGGAAGTTCGATGAGAGAAGTGATGAAGCCGTGTTCCTAGGATATGCCACTGATAGTAAAGCATATAGAGTTTATAACAAGAGGACATTAAGTGTCGAGGAAAGTGTACATATTTTATTTGATGAAACTAACCCTTATGTAAATAGTGATACTAACTTTTTGCAGGAACTTGAGGACTTAGAGATAGGCTTGGTTAGAAAGGATCCAGATGAAGAAGAGTTAACATCCAATAATGAAGAAAGAGCAAATATCCAAGAAGAACGACCTCATCTTGAAAGACAAGAAGAGCCAGTTCCTCAAGGAACTCAGGGGGAAGTTCCAGAGACTGAGGGGAACTTAGAAGAAGAGATCAGAGTTCCTGAAGAGACTGTAGAAAGACCAGTTCCAATCAGAGACTTTGAACCAAAACCTTGGAAATATCAGAAGTACCACCCTCTTGATCTTATCATAAGTGATATAGGGAAAGGAACTCAGACCAGAACTCAAATCAGGAACTTCTGTGCCCATAGTGTGTTCCTATCCATCATTGAGCCTCGAAATCACATAGAAGCACTTGAGGACGCAGATTGGATACTAGCCATGCAGGAAGAACTCAATCAGTTTGAAAGGAACAAGGTATGGCACCTTGAACCAAAGCCCGAACACCAAAAGGTAATTGGATTGAAGTGGGTGTTCAGGAACAAGCTAGATGAACATGGCACGATCGTCAGGAACAAGGCCAGGTTAGTTGTAAAAGGATACAATCAACAAGAGGGAATAGATTATGAAGAAACATTTGCTCCGGTAGCAAGGTTAGAAGCTATTAGAATCTTAATTGCTATTGCTTCTTTCATGGATTTTAAATTATATCAAATGGATGTTAAATGTGCCTTTTTAAATGGATTTTTAAATGAGGAAGTTTATGTGGAACAACCTCCTGGTTTTGAAAACTCTAAATTTCCTAACCATATCTACAAGCTTGACAAGGCTCTTTATGGGTTGAAGCAAGCTCCTAGAGCATGGTATGAGAGGTTGTCCAAGTTCCTTTTGGAAAATAAATTTAAAAGAGGAAAAGTTGATAAAACTTTATTTTTAAAATCAAAAGGAATTGATCTTCTTATTGTCCAAATTTATGTAGATGATATAATATTTGGTGCTACTAACGAATCTTTGTGTCAGGAATTTGCAAATTTAATGAGCAAGGAATTCGAGATGAGCATGATGGGTGAGTTAAATTTCTTTCTTGGTTTGCAAATAAAGCAAACTGAAAAGGGAATTTATATTCATCAACAAAAATACATAAAGGAACTTCTAAAGAAATTTGGGATGGAAACATCCAAAATAAATCACACTCCTATGGGAACTAACACCAGATTGGATGAAGATCCCAAAGGAACTAGTGTGAGTGAAAAGCAATATAGAGGCATGATAGGTTCCTTATTGTATCTAACTGCTAGTAGACCAGATATTTCTTTTAGTGTTGGTGTATGTGCTAGGTTCCAAGCAAATCCAAAGGAGTCACATCTCACGGCAGTCAAGAGGATATTGAGATATTTGAAAGGAACTGATGATCTAACTTTGTTCTATCCTCACAATGACACGTTTGAACTCAAGGGATTTGCTGATGCAGATTATGCCGGTGATTTGGTGAATAGGAAAAGCACTTCAGGTATGGTTCAGTTCCTTGGAACGTGTTTAGTTTCTTGGAGTTCCAAGAAGCAAAACACAGTTGCTCTATCCACTGCAGAAGCCGAATATGTAGCAGCTGCTGCATGTTGTTCACAACTGCTTTGGATAAAACAACAACTAAGGGACTTTGGTATTAATTATAATTGTATTCCTATATATTGTGATAATACTAGTGCCATTTGTATATCAAAGGATCCAGTTCACCATTCACGTGTGAAACACATTCACATACGTCATCATTTTCTAAAGGATAATGTAGAAAAAGGCTTGATAAAACTTGAATTTTGTCAAACTGAAGATCAAATTGCTGACATATTAACTAAGCCATTGAATAGAGAAAGATATGAGAAATTACGGATGGAACTTGGGATGATCAAATTAAAGTAATTTGCTAAGAAGTTCCTCCAGGTACGTCAACTCAATTGTTAAAGTTCCTAGAATAATTTTCATTGCAATTATGGTGCGAAAGCATGTTCCTGATGGAATTTGAGATTTATACTCGTAAATGTCTATCAATATTACTCTTATTTTCATGATTGCTATTTGGATGATGAGTTAAATGTGTGCATCAATATGTTCCTATGGTTTTTATTTTATTTCTTTCTTCTTTTTACATAAATTAATTTATTCCTCAAATTAATTTATTTTTATTTTATTTTCCACAAATTATTTTTATTTTCCACAAATTATTTTTCTTTTGTAGCTAAAGCAAACTACCCATTAAGTGAATCCAAATTAGAGTGTCACCATGTTTATGGATATATCCAAATTTTAAAATGAAAAAAAAATAAAAATGATGAACTCCTCACATGGGTTTTACCCACTATACCACTCAACACCACTCTACCAATTTCAGACTTCCAAAAACACTCAACCTCTTTTCTTCTCTCTCCTCACACGGCACCCCCTTTCATCTTCTTCTCCAATTCTCTTCTTCTCCATTACCAATCTTCACTCTTCTTCAACCATGGCTTCACATGCTTCCAACACCCAATCAACAAAAGATTCCACTGCATCCCCCACTCACCAAACTCCTTCCAACATTCCAAAAACTCAAACCCTAACCTCGAAAAAGAGGGCACGCAAGGAGGACGAAGAAGCTTCAACTCTTGACAACTTGGAGATGGGAGTAGTTAGTACTGATGTTACCAAGGAACTCGAACAAGTGGCCAGTCACTTCGTCCCCGTTCTTGTTCTGAACCAAGAATGGTGCTCCAAACAAGGGTATGATCAACTCTTGCATGTCTTTAAATTTCAAAATTGGGATAAATTGTTTAGTGACTATATAGAGTTCATGTTCCCAGAGGCAATGCAAGAATTTTGTGCCAATTTTGATTCCCAACAAAGGGTAATCAAGAGTCGTGTGAATGGAGTAGTTATTGAATTAGATGTTGATGTGTTGACTACTGTTTTTGAGGTTCCTAATGATGGGTTTGATAAATATTTCAAGGTACCTTACAATTTAAAGATTAGTGGAGTAGATAAATCTGACATTTTGTTGAGTTTAAATGGTGATGCTAAGAAGAACAAGATTGACCTTAATTCTTTAATGCCTTTTCATAAAGTACTGTTTAATCTTGTATGGAGGACGTTAGTGCCACAGTCATCAAAGCGAAATGAAGCAAACTTGCATGATTGTTCTTTAATGTAGTGTTTGTCAAATGATATCCCCATTAACTTCCCTAGCCTAATGATTTCTCACATGCTTGACACTATCCCAAGCGGAAAGAAAGTGGGATACGGGAATTTTATGACCAAAATTTTTAAGTATTTTAAGGTCCCACTTGAAGGGTATGAGAAGTTAAGGCTAAAGAAGGAACAATTTATACAAGGGAGTACACTTGCGGGTTGGCATTTGGGGGTATTAGATGGTCGTACTGCAACTCTGTCGGAAATTAAACAAGCAAATGAGGCTAAGAGGAAAGCCAAGGCGGCGGAGGTCATGGGTAAAGGGAAAAGCACGGTTGGTGTGACAGAACCGGTGCGTAAAAGTAGGCGAATCTCATCTAAACCTAAGGTTCCGGGTGAAGTTCCACATGTGCATTTGGTTGATGATGAGGAGCTCAAGGATGATGGGACTGAGAACATGGCTGCTAACACGGAAAACATTCTTCTTCATATTTTGAAGGAGATTCAACATTTTAGGGAAAGAATCGAAGTCTTGGAAGAACGAGCCACCGCCTCTCGCCACGAGGTAGCTGAGCTACGGGCATCTACTAATCAGAATCATGTTGAGGTTATGTCACGGCTTGCATCTCTTCAGAGCTCAGAATCTGTTCCTATGGGGATTCCTGTCAGAACTCGTGCCCCTACACCTGCTGGAACTTCCTCTGCTGTTCCTAAAGGAACTTCTCTGGGACACATTGCTGGATTTTATAGTGATGCTCCTCCGGACAGCGATTGATCTTGTTCTTTTCTCTTTCATTCGAACATTTTCGATATGGTTGTACTATTTTAAACATGGTTTAGGTTTTCTTTTATTTTCTTCTTTGACATTTTCTTTCTTTCTTTTGCGTCTTAGTCGTCGGGTAGTAGCTACTTTCTATTTTTCTTTTGTCCTTGGAACATATCTATGCTCTATTTTGCACTTTCATCCTTGATGCTATTATGATGACTAATATTGCTAGATTGCTACTTGAGTTGTTTTCTTATTCTAGAGATCAGGTATCTGCCATTACTGGTTTAATGGTGCTGTGATGAAAAATGTTTGCGGCGTGCTGATTTTGATTTTGATGATGCCAAAAGGGGGAAGAATAATTGGCAAACGAACTTTATTCTTTTTCGTCTTATTTTTCATCTTATTCTCATATGAAATGAAGTTCCTAACTTGTGAATAATTTACTAACTTGTGAATAGTTAACTAACTTTCTTGATTCCATGTGGAGTTAAGATGTATATAACTTGGGTAGTATACGTTAGTTCTTAATTAGTTTAATTTTAAAAATTGAAAATTCCAAAATATTTAATTGAATGTTTTTATGTTTTATAAATTTGGAAAAAACACAAAAAAAAATTAAAAAATCCTTTTTCAACGAGTATATTTGGTTTAGTTTTAAATTAAGTTTGCTTGGGTTTGTCATCATCAAAAAGGGGGAAATTGTTGACATATTCCTTTTATGTTTTGATGATGACATAAACCTCAAACTTAATTACTAATAAGTATCTTTGAGTTCTTGGAGAATTTTAGATCTTGAAGATAAATAAGCATTGAAGATTCAAGTGGAGGTTCGAATCATGAATCAAAGATGGTGCTGTCAATAGGCTGCCAGTTTTGAAGATGTGGCTGCCATCTTGAAGCTGCCGTCTTGAAGATGCCATCATGGATTTTACGACTGCCGGTTTTAGGGTTCAAAGCTGCCGGTCTTGGACTTCACATGCTGCCGGTTTATGCTGCCGGTTTTACCTAACAAGCTGCCGGTTTATGCTGCCGGTTTTACCTAACAAGCTGCCGGTTTATGCTGCCGGTTTTACTTAACAAGCTGCCGGTTTATGCTGCCGGTTATGAGAAGAACTTCAAGTATTCCAACGAATTACTTGTTGAAGAGAAGAGAATCATCCATGAATGTTATAATGTAATGTTCTAGGATAAATGTAAGTATATTAATGCATTTAAGTCTGGTTGGAACTTAGTCGTGTCTGTCAGAGGAACTCTAGGTCATGTTCCCTGATGTGTCGAGTTTGTACAAGTTATTTAGCTCCATTATAGTTTATTTATGTAATTAGTTTAGTGTAAATTTGCACATTTTGTTACTTTCAAGTTTAAACGAAAGTTTTACTTGAAATGTAAAGTTGTAGTGCATTTTACGATTTTTATTGCTTTTTAGGAATTAGTTTGTTTTTTTTTCTATGTTGCTCTTTTATTTTTGTTAGGCTTTGGTTCATTGCCCTTGAAGTGGTAGAAGATTTTAACGAGTTTTTGGTGAAGAATTGAAGAAGAAGAGCTTCGCAAAAGCCATGGTGTATAATGACGGTCAAAGAGACATTGAGAATGTTTACGACTAACTTCAAATGTTCATAACTTTCAGTATATGCATTGTTTTTGTATGATTCAAGTTGGAGGTGATAGCTTTCTTCAAGAGCTTTCCAACGACTGGTCATAAGCTCAATTTGGATGAGAAACGAGGGAGATATGATTGTTTTAGTCTGAGCTGTCAGGCCCTCCTCGCGAGTCGCGACTATTTCTCGCGAGTCGCGACCCAGCTTTGGGGTGCCTCACCAGAGCAGAGCAGAGCAGAGCAGGGCAAGACAGAGCAGATTTGGGTCAGTAGCTTCTCGCGAGTCGCGAGTTTTGGTCGCGAGTCGCGACCCCTGTGCGGTGGCTGTTGTTTTGTTTTCTTCTCTTGCAAGTTGGCTTGTTTTCTTTTGTTTTGATTGGTTGAATGTTGAGGCATGTAGGCAGGGCAGTAATAAGTTAGGAGAGAGGTTAAGAAGGGTGGAACATATCCTATTTTGACACTTAGAATTTTTACACAACTCCTTCCTCTCTACTTAGCTTCTCACCATTTTTGCTCTTTGAATGAGCTTCAAAGCTTTGTGTATTTTGTTTTCCATGAAGCTTGAAGCTTAAACTTTATCTTGGTGAAGATTTATTGAAGCTTCCTCTATTGTATTGTGAGAATTCTACTCTTTATTTATATTTGATTATCACTTGTTTTTCATGTTTGAATATGTTGGTTTGTTGCATAGCTTGCTAGGAGTACTACTAGTATTGTTGTGTTGATGAATTATTGCTAGGTTTGTGATTTGCCTTGCTAAGGAAATCCCTTGTCAGTTAGTAGCAAGTTAGGGTTTGATTTGGATGTGCTACATCCTTATTTCTCCTTAAGAATTCAAGTGTGTTGTTATATGTTAAAAGCTTTTTTAACATAAGCGATCTTAACGTTCTCTTCTCTTAATGCTATTCTCGGATTGAACTTAGAAGCCGATCTTCTAGGTTGTCTTTGAATAAGGGTTTTGTAGTATTGGAAATTTTACTACTTAGCTAATCATAAGGAGATTAGAAGATTTATTCTTCACATTAGGTAATCAACATTATAGATTTTGAGTTGTTTCGATGATCGATACTCTAGTCGAAAGTGGATATTAATCGGATCCAAGACCTCCTCCTTTGATTTCTAATTAACCGATTGTTGAACGTATTTATTCTAAATCAATTCCATTGTTTTTATTGAGTTTCTGAATTAGATTAATCATTAGCTTAACAATTTATAAACCCCCTCTTTTTACCATTTTAGTTTATTTCATTTTAGTTTAATTCAAGTACATTTAAGTAATCCTAGTTCCCTGTGGATACGAACCTTGCTTCCCTGCTACATTTATTTGTAATAGAAAGTAAGAGAATTTAATTTGGTTTTGGCGCATACGACAAGGGCCTGCCATTCCCAGAGGAACTTGTGTCGAATCTGTTAGTTACTTTAGTCCACGACAGTTGCTAATTTTTAGGGACTGTTTACATCACTCCTTGACTGTTTTAATCAGTTTAAAACAGTCAAAAACTGACTGGATTAGTGCAGCCCAATTTTTAGGAATAGTGGGTAGGTGTTTTTGAATTAGTTAGTAGTCAACTTGGTGTCCTTAATTTTAGGATTAGGTTAGTTGTTTTAACTCTGATTTTCTTTAATTCATTTCTGGTTTAGAAATTAATTTAAAGGTTGAGAATTAAAAAAAAAGAAAAATAAAAAAAGAAAAAAACCTGTTTTTAGTTTTTATTTTTATTTGTTATTAAGTTAGTGGGTTGTTTAAGTTAGTCAAAGTTAGTGGTGTGTGAGTGAGAGTGGTGGACGTGTATATGGGGTTATGGGTGGTTATTTAGGCTTCTTCTTCAAGCAATTTTATAACTATTCTTTCTATATATACACATATACAATTCTGATTTAGAACACACACAACAAGAGAGCACACTTTCAGATTTATATTACTTAGAGTTTGTGTCAAAAGTTCCTAAGTTCCAATTCAGTTTTACATGCATTTCAATATACTAGAGTTATTCTTTGAGTTGTAATTGAGAGAAAAGAGAAGAGAAGTGTGTGAGAATTTAGAGAGAACAGAGAAGAAAGAGTCGTGAGAAAGGGAAAGAAAAAGAAAGAGAGAAAGAGAATAGAATCGTAAGTTCCTACAGGAACTCACGAGGTCCAGAGAGAAATTTAGGATTGTAATAGTTTACAAGGCCTTTATATAAAAGTGGAGTTTTTCTTCCGTGGGCCAGGAAGTTTTTCTCGTTGAAATTTGACTCTTTACATTTCGTTTTTCTCAAAGTTCCTTTAGGTTTTCAATTCTGACGAAAATCTGTGCTATAAGTTCCACACAGCAATTCACCCCCCCTCTTGCAGTGTTCCTACGGGAATAACACTAAGTCGATATGAAACTCGACGTCGCGCTCAGGTGGAACGCCTGGTAGCTCATCAGGAAATACATCTCTGAAATCCCTCGCTACAGGTATATTGTCCAACAGAGACTCATCAGTCAAGTCTCGTACCTGACAAAGATACACCAAATCGCCCTTCTGGCGATGTTTCCTCATTTTCAAGGCAGAGATTACCTTTACTCCTTTCTTAAGGACGAACCCAGAGTAGGTAACTCAGTTGCCCTGAGATCCTCGGAAAGATACTAACTGATCTTGGCAATGAATGATCGCTCGATACCTTGATAGCCAGTCCATACCTAGTATAACATCAAATTCCATCAGCGGAAACTCCTTCAGATCGGCCGTCGCTTGCTCCCCAGCTATCACGATAGGCACTCCTCGGAATTCACGCTGACAAACAAAATCCTCTCCAGAAGGGAGAGTAATAATTGAACTAACAGGAAGGCTGCCTCGAAGATTAGACCTCGAGACAAAACTACTAGCCACAAAAGAAATAGTAGCACCAAAATCAAATAGAACTAAAGCTAACATACCAGAGACAAGAAATCTACCTGATACGACGTCAGGCTGAACCTCGGCCTCCGCCTCGGTTATACAGTAGACTCGGTTCTTCACCGGAGTCTTCGGCGGTGCTGGAAGCTGCTTAACCTCAGAATCTGGCTTCCTCTCGGGGCATGTCGATGCCTTATGGCCTACCTTTCCGCAAGTAAAACAAGTGATCGGAGAACCGTCGCACTTCTTCCCTGGGTGGAAGTCTCGGTCGCAACCTCTACACTTCGAGCCATCACTACCCTTACGCGAATTCGTGGTCGAAGGGGTACTGCTAGATGTGCCAAACCGGGGCTTCTTAAACGAAGCTGTAGTCGTCGGAACCGGAGCTCTCTTCTTGCTCGAATCCTCCTCGGTAATCGATGCCTGGATCTCGAGTGCCACCTCGTAGGCCTGTTGGAATGTCGTAGCTCCACTGCTGATCACGTGAACTCGAATTCTCGGATCTAGCTTTTTGATGTAGCGCTTGACCCGATCCTTCTCCGACGGAACCACAGACGTAGCGAACCGCGACAACTCCGTGAATCGATCGGTGTACGTCTGGACAGACATCTTACCCTGTGCAAGAGTAAGGAACTCCTCCTGTTTCTGCCACCGCAACTCGTCGGGGTAGAAACGCTCCTGGACCTTATCGATAAAGTCGGTCCAAGTCATCGCATGCAACGGCTGGTACGCGTCCTTCGCTAATGTCCACCAGTTATCAGCCTCTCCACGTAAGTAATATGCGGCGATCTGCACCCTCTCGTGATCGGGACAAAACGTCGCGTCGAAGAGCTTCCCCATCTCGCGGATCCAGCTCTCCAAAGTAGTGGGGTCGGCAACCCCGTCGTAAGTCGGAGGTCGATGACGTGCGATACGGTTGAACGTCGACTGCATATTCGACGGATGACGACTATGGTGCGCTAACGTAAGAATCGCCTCCTCGAGTGCCCGCAACCTCTGTCGTCCAGTACTCAACCGGCGGGGTGTAGACATGCTGCCACGCATCACAACAAGAGACATAACAACGATACAATGTTAGTCAATCACTCCACCAAAGTCAAGTAACAACCGTAAAAAGAAAAGAAATAGAAAGAATCCTATCCCGGTCTTTCTACCCAACACTTCTCTCTTCACATAATCCTAGAATTTGGTTTGTTCACTCGGGAATAGTAAAGCTCTCGACTCCCGGGTTTAACTCAAATCCTAAAAACTTCATTTAGAACCTATTCGGCTCTGATACCAACTGTAACGACCCGACTCGCTTAAATCGGCGCGGAAGAAACCGACGAATCGAGTAGTTAGAGACTACAACTCAAATACTTAAGAAATTAAAACTAATTCCTCAAAATATTATTAATAAACCATA
The DNA here is from genome assembly GCA_951394345.1 of Salicornia ramosissima. NCBI lineage: Eukaryota > Viridiplantae > Streptophyta > Magnoliopsida > Caryophyllales > Amaranthaceae > Salicornia > Salicornia ramosissima. The sequence continues at coordinate 24,884,693 of OX596233.1, read as the reverse complement.
AAAGTACAAATACCCACAAGTTTGTACATAACTAGTCAAAAAGTCAAACTAAAAATACTAAAGATACGAGTAAACTCCAACTACATGTCAGAGTCTTAAACAACGTAAAAGAGTCCAATAACAACGTATAAAGTCTATGTAACTCTATCATTATCTAAAACAACAGGAATAGTAAATACAACAGATGACAAAAATAGTAAACGTCGCTCGCCCAACCCAAAGCTAAGCAAGAGTATCGTCATCAGAAATACCTGAAAAATATACAACAGTCCACCATCAGTGGCGAGTAACATAACTGACTCACCCTAATGGGAATACACATGCACATAGCATAAATCAAATAAACAATATCGAATCAATAATCTAGAGTACAAGATCAACCCAAACGTGAACTCGACTCAAACCAACCTAATCAACTATCTTTGGCGCAATCATTCATATTCTAGACCGGACTGTGCTCGTACGAACGCATCTTACGCATTCGAACTTTCTACTATGCTCGGATTTGAGAATCTTACTCCCAAACCCCATGAAACCAATCTTACTGGAAATCCATGTCCCGTGAAACCAATCTTACTGGAAATTCACAAAGATCACATAGTATGACTCCAACTATCCCAATACTGCGGATGGAATAGGGGCAACGTCTTAACCCAAATACAATGAATCTTACTCAAAGTATCAGGCGTCTAAAAATGAAATCAAGCTAATCATTAATTAATTCTTTAGTCATTTTAATCATGTTATTCATTTAATTATCTCAACTTAACTAAATCAAGTTCAAGAATTCGCCTCTAGCCTTGATTCTTGAAGATAACTAGTTAAAACATCGAAGTTATTCTCAAGAACTGCCTCTAGCCTTAATCTTGAGTCTAACCAATCATAATCCAACAATCTTTACTGATTCTTTAATCATATTAGACACTTTCTTTAACTTTCTTTATCATTTAAACCATCTTCCTTAACTTTCAAGATTCAACCAAGAACTCATAAAGACTCATCAAGAACTCATAAAGAACTCAAAGAACTCATAAAGAACTCATAAAGAACTCAAGATCTTCAATCAAGAACTCAATCAAGATTCAAGAACTCAATCCAAACTCAATCAAACTACACGCATAACATCATCATCAACCAATCGAAAATTACCATCAAACTTATCCAAAATTCGTCAAACTTTAACATGATATTCATGATCATAAACCAACACATAAACAATCATAAAACCATGAAAAATCATCATCAAAACACCATGTAAACACATAAAAATCAGATTATAAAATCATACATAAAATCATGAACAATCAACAATAAACAACCCAAACATGCATTTAATTCATACTATAGACATAGTATACCAAAAAGGTTGAGAAAGTATGTTACCTTATTGAAGATTACACACTAAAACAACACAAAAATGCAGCCCGGAAACAAGTCTCACACGGCCACACACACACACGACACAAGCACCACCACGCACGGCTGGAACACGAACCACACACGAGCACACTGCACCACCACGCACGGCTGGAACACTGTAGCACGACCTCTCGATCACACGAGCCACCACTGCACACACGGCTTCCCACACGGCACCCACTCGAACAAGACCCCAAAACCAAACCGAACTAGCGATCTTGAATGAAATGAATGTGTTTAGGAATGTGTTTGAACACCTAAAGATCAATGGGTTATGAATCTTTAAGTTTTGGGTTTAGAAAGATGATGAACAATTGATGGGTTCAATCATTCCAAAAATGGCGTGAGGCAAGGGGAGAGCAAATGGATGGGCAATTGTGTTTAAACTTGATGGCAAGAGCTTATGATGGCAAAAATGAGCAAGGGCCTTACTAACTCTCCTATATATAGAGTTAGTGAAGGTGTGAACACAAGGCAAGTGGCAAGCCTTGCCATGCCCACTAAAAACCGGCCAAGGGGGGAATTATGGGCCTAAAATGGGCTCTCGTGATCAATTGGGCTAATTTGCAAAAATCGCATGATTAATCATGCACAAATCGATTTAGCCCAAAATATTAAATAACTAATTAGAAAATTTAAATAAAGATTCTAATTAATTAAATAATAATTAAAATAAATAATAAAAACTGAAAAATAAATATTTCGAATTAAATCGAAATTGTTCACATAAAATAAAATAAATAGTTCAAAATAAATTTGAACTAACACATAAATACACATAATCATCGGTAAAAATACCAATAAAATCTGGGTCATTACATCAGCGGTTGGTCCCGCTGGATGACTTTGACATAGTTTTTCTTCTAAGTCTTAGTCCCTGTGTCCAGCTCCTTCGTCAGGCTCAGGACGTTAAACAAGCGCTTGTGGGAGGCAACCCTCAATTTACTTCTTTTTAGGATAGTTTATTTCTTTTCATTGTAAATAATTTTTTAAAAAAATGATGAGAGAAAAGATTGAGTAGTGCCTTCACACATTTGTGCATATATGTGAGCTTTTCATGTATCTATGAATGTGTGTTAGAAAAAATGAGCATTTGAAAAAAATATCAAGGGTGAGTTAAAACAAAATGAGAGATTTCCTTGATCGCAACTTTCGAATACATTAATGAGTGTACTTTTGGCCTTTTTAGGCTCCTATACATGTTGATGTATCCCTTAGTGTGTAATCAAGAGAAGATGTTCTAAGCTTGAAATTATGATACAATTTATGAGCTTGTTTTACTCCAATTTTGGCTACAGGTCAGGTGCAGCGGCCACTGAAAATCCATTAGCGCCCGCTTGCATAATTCAAAAAATTCTTCCTGTGACCAAAAATAGCTTGTAGCGGGCGCTGGCCCAAATTCAGCGCCCACTGAGACATAAGGTTAAAAACCCACAGTAGCCAAAAATTAGCTTGCAGCGGGCACTGGCCTATTTTCAGCACCCTCTGATGGGCTTTCTTGAATATGGTCAGTAGCATTTTGAAGAGGGACAACGCCCGCTGAGCCTTATCCTGTAACCAAAAACATTGTTTGCAGCGGGCGCTGGCCAATTTTCAGCGCCCGCTGATGGGCTTCAAAAAAAATAAGGCAGGAAATTTCAGAAGGGGCCAGCGGCCGCTGGGATTAAGTCAGCGCCCGCTGAGATCAAATAATATAAAAACTCAGAGTCAGATTCTGTCATTTTTTTCATGAACAAAAACACAAAACACGAATTCTCTCTAAATCTTCTCTCAAACCCTAACTCTCAAACTCACTCATTCTCACTCAAATCTTTCTCAAAAACCATCATTCATCTGCTTCTTCACTCCATTAGTCCATTTCTTCCTTTCCATCACACTTATCTCTCCTTTTCTCTCCTCAAATTCGAACCCTAGTTTCGAAATTTTCAAAAAAAAGGGGGAACAACACGAGCAAGAACACATTCTAGGTTTACTTTTGGGGCTCTTTTCTTCAACCATTACAACAAGGAGGCATAATCTAGAGTATTTTCATACTCTAAGTTTGGTATTTTCTAAACCCTAATTTCTTACTTAGTTTATTTTTAACTCAGTTCGAATTTTAAGGTGAATTTTCATTTGTGCAATTGTTTGTTGAATATTTGAGTCCCTATTTGTAGTCTTCAATTGTTGTTTTGTTTTGTGTTGGTTGAATTTTGTGACTTGGATTTGTGTTGGTGATTGATTTTTCTGTTGTGCATTTATGAACTTGAGACACTTGGGTTTAGGCCTCTTGTTCATTGACTGGTTAGGGAAGTAATCTAGCTGAATTTTTTTTTAATTAGTTTTCGGACCTAATTTGCTTAATCATATCTGAGCCCCGTAAAAAGAAGAGGAATGACCGACCCGATACCTCAGACCCGAACCAACATGATGATGCACCACCACAACAACCACCCCCCACTAGGATTCCACAGGCCAATAAGGCCAAGTATGACAACCTAACGAGGCGGACATTTTGCCCTACCCGATTCTATGATGCACGCCCTTGTCAGGCGCTGCAGATCACCAGGGAAATGCAAACCCTGCTCACAAACTTCGAGTGGGAAACTTTGTTGACCCAAACATGGCCGATTACACTTTGACCTATACTGAAATAGCGTCCACCACTAATGTACGGGAGTACCAACTTTCTTTCCGATTGTTCAATGACTGTCATACCATTACCATTTCCCAGCTGAATGTATTTCTAGGATGTGACCCGGCCAACCCCATCATTGATTTTAGTGCTAAAAACTTTCCTGACTTTAACCCGCTTGCCTTTTGGCATGCGATTACGGGTGAGGATCGTTTCGACTCTACCTGGGCAGTTGCCAGCGCGATCCATCACCTTGCCCTCCGACTGTTCCATAGGTTGTTGACCTACTCAATCTTCTCCAAAAAGGAGGTTGGGAAGATCAACAAGGACGAGTTGCTTTATATTTACTTAGCAACAACTCCATCTCCGTTGGGTAAGGTGAACACGGGTCACTTGTTGGTCAAGCGTATGCTTGCCCAAACAAGATACCCCAAGATGACCGCTGACATCACATTAGGAGGCTTTGTGACCATCATGGCTAGGAAACTGGGGTACTCACGTTACATTGACCAATTGGAAAATTTTTCTGAAACCCGGTACTTTGACAAATATGACTTCCTCAACCAAGCTTTCATTAAGAACACCAACCAGGAAGGCACAATAAGTTCCCTTGTCCGCAGGAGACACCACTACTACTTGCCTAATCCCGAGATAACCAGGTTAGATCGGGAAAACCCATTCATAATCCCCGCGGAGCCCATAGCCCAGCGTGCCGCAGAATTATTTCAGGGGGCCTCGGTTGTTGTTGTTGAGGAATTCGAACAACCAGCACCACCACAAGCACAACCCAACCCACCCCAGCCGCAATTTAACTTTGCGGCCGCCTTTTAGCCCCTATCCCAGCAGGAAAACGCTACCATTGCGTCCATTAATGGTAACATTACGGAGATGCGTTTTGACTTGAGCAGATGTACGACTATCACGTGTGGGAAGGTCATTTCTTTCGACACCCTTCCCTCCCCCCCAAGATGACCCAAAGCTCTAGACCTCTCCACCCATAGCCTCGGGACGATGCTTTCGTCCTAGTTTGGGGTTTAGATCCTTTGGGTCCGGTTACCTTTTTGTGTTTAGTAGGACCCGTAGCTAGTGAGGGTGAAGCACTAGAGCCTCGATCGAGGCATGATTTCGGTAGCGTTAAAGACGCTTTAATAGTTTCAATGGTGCACCTGGACTACAGGTTTTCCGACAAACAAAATCATGTGCTATACAGGTAAGTTCTCACTTTTATTTAAGTGAACCTAGGGGTTTAGAACGCTTATGCGTTCTTGTAGTCGTGGTCATGGGATAGAGAAGCTAGCTTGGGGGAGATGGTCTTGGGGTATGTTTGATTGTGCTTGTTTGTGGTTGTGTTTCATAGTGTGTGTGATAATCTGTTAGTGATCATTGGGGCATTTTCCAGGTCCTGCTCCCGTTTTTGAAAATCCAAATGCATTTTAGTGCTTTGCATATTAGTTTATTTTCGTAGTTTATTTTCCTTTTCTTATTTTCCTTAGTTTCTTTTTATTAGTTTTTGCATGTTAGTTTATTTTCGTAGTTTATTTTCTTTTATTTTTTTTCCATTTTTGCATATAGCTTATTTTCGTAGTTTATTTTCTTTTATCCCTTTTCTTTTTCTAGGTTTAGTCGTCTCCCGATGACGAAACCAGGGGAATCCTTATAGGGAATTTTCTTTCCTTTAGAGTCTCGAGTCCGCACAATTTTCAATGCTTTTTACTAACTCTTAGGATAGAATACTTTTCCCTGTTTAGAGAACCCTTTAGGACTAGATGTATATCCATGTCGGTTTGTGGTACGAGGTTGTCCCTTGTTTAGTTGACGCTGAGTCGGTGGTATTTGAACCTAGGTGAGGTTTTGAGCTCCTGCCTTAATTAGGCACTTTTAGGGTTATTCTTTTTTTAGCGTCACATTTTATACCTCGTCGGTTTTAGTTTATCTGGTTCTTTGACTTGTGAATTGCTGCTGTAACTCCCCGCATTTTAGCAACGACGTTATTAGTGATAACGTCGTAAACAGGCAGTTACGAATCAATTTATAATATAAAATAGAACTAAAACTTATGGAGGTACTTATTATTAATAATGATGGAATCCCAATTACAAAAGGTTAAACTAGACCCGAAATCTAGTCCTAAAAACTAGAAATTAAACCTAATGCAAAAGCAAGAAATGAAAACAAGGGCCTAGACGCTCATCAACTCATCCGCAACTAGCCTCTAACCTGCTTACCTGCAAAATAAAAATTGGGGGTCCACCATCAGTGGCGAGTAACTAGACTGTCTTACTTAGATGTAGGACGACATTACATAAAATAACGGGTTAGAAGACACAGGAACCATACGATACAACGACGATCGTACAAGCATGCAATACAAACATTAAAGTTACGCAGCGGAAACAACGTAATCATAATCAATCATCCACATATCATAACCCAATAAACACGACATCTCAAGATCAATTCACAATAACAAGACTCCGCTCGGTCTACAACTGATAACATGACCGAGAAACAAACAGAATTGCCCAGCTCTGTTCATCACCGATGAACCGATAGACCCGCTCAGTTTATCACAGATAAACCGATAGACATGACCCGCTCGGTCTTCTACCGATAGACACGACCCACTCGGTCTTCAACCGATAGACACGACACGACTCTGACCAATCAAACAATCACACAAGACTTGCCCCTCTCAGTTCATCACCGATGAACCGATAGACCCGCTCAGTTTATCACTGATAAACCAATAGACGCACGGTCTTCAACCGCTCGACACGACTCGACTCGACAAGACTCAAAAGACTCCAAGTAAAAAATCAAACAAGATCACACACTCGTCATCATCATAATGCATCAAGCCATCAAATCATCATACCATTTTTCATCAACAAGTTCAACAATTCATACAACGCATATCACAAGAAAACATCTTCACTAGAACTTAAGTAATCAAATACATAAACTTATAGCTTTTGACAGAAGAATACCCAAGTCGAAAAATTTAACGTTCCACTCCTTAGATTAAATTTTAGGTAACTTATAAAGGATTAGCCCAAATAAACTTTACAAGTAATTTAAATAATTAAATTACACAAACCGTCCAATTCTGATTTTACCGAATGAAATTATAGATCAACCAATTAATGTATTCGTTTATTCTAGAAATTATTACTGTCATATAAACTAATTTCAAGGGTTAAACCACAAACGTTTCGTACAAAAATAAGTTCTTTTACTATTTTTAAGGAATTTAATAGCCGGATTTTCAGATTTATCTAAAGTTGGTTCCTAAATTTTCTATCTTAGCAAAAGAACTCCAAAAATTACTAAAAATTAACAAAGATTACATTACCCTATTCTGGATACTCAACTAAATTTTCATTGCAATCGGAACTGTGTAGATGGGTTAATAAATTCGAAAACAATTTTAGGATATAGATTCAACCGTTTAACATATTCAATCATTTTGAAGCCCAAAAGGAAGAGTTTAGCTACGAAATAATTATAATATCAAGTTTATCCAGTAAAGAAGTTATCATAAAAAATTTATCAAGAAATACATGATTAGATCAAATATTTAATTCATACACTTACAAATTATTCAAGAAACATAATAAAAATTCATGCTTTAACAATATAATCATGCAAGAATTTCATGAAAAGATTATAGGACATAATATCATGAAAAGGTTAATCAAGAATCCTCAAATAACAATAAGGAAATCGAAACTAAACACCCTATAGCATTCGGCTAATTCACGAAAATATGAACAAAAACGAAAAACGATCTAATCCTATCATCCTATGCAATCTAATCCTATTCCTAAGTAGAATAGCTAGTTATCTTAGGTTGAAGATCAACAACAAAAACACGCCCAAACCCTGCGCAACACTCGTCCAAGATACGGCCAAGGCAAAGCAACAGTCTTCAACGTGGCTATACTTGATTCAGGTTAATGATGGGTAGAGGGTTTGATCAATTCTTGATGGTTGTTTTGATTGGAAGAATAAAGGTGGAATTTTTTTGGTGAATTGGCTATGAAAGGCGTGGGGAATAAGAAAGGAAGGAAAGGTGTTTTAGCTTTGGTTGCTATAAGGAATAATGGAAATAAAAGGATAGTCTTTTAGGGTTATTTATAGATTAAGGGCTTACTAGATTTTAGGAGATGGGTTACTAAATAATAGGAGTTGGTTTACTAGATTTTAGGATTTAGTTTAGGAAGTGATAATAAGGAAATAATTAGTGAGGGGGCCGGCCAAGGGAAGGTAAAATAGGGGTTTGGTGCTCCTAAAATTTAGTAGGGTTGTTAGGAGATAAAAGTAGAGTTTTTAGATTTTAAATAAAATAGATCTAATTAGGTATTAAAGTTAAATAAATAAAAATAAGGAAAAATTGTAAAAAATAAGTCAACCTTTAGCCGGTCTTCTCAAATTAAGTCAACCTTTTGATTAACTCAAAATAAGTCAACCTATTACACATATCCGCTCAAATTAAGTTTTTTCACTAATTTACTGGTGGAGAAAGTTAATAATTTCAATGCAAAATTAAAGCGGTGCATTAACATGTTGTTGTTTATATGATATTTCATTGAAAATGTTAATTTAATCAACAAAAAATTAGTGAAAAAACTTAATTTAAGAAGACATGTATATTAGGTTGACGTATTTTGAGTTAATCAAAAGGTTGACTTAATTTGAGAAGGTCGGCTAAATGTTGACTTATTTTTTACAATTTTTAGAAAATATAGGGAAGGGCCGTGAGGAGGAGTCAAGCATGGGTTTTGGGCCTGATCAATTAAATAAAAATTATGTCTTTGGGCCCAAATCGGATGATTCAGATTTAAAGGCTTAACTTTTACACGAAATTTTACGGCCCAAATCCGGGTCGTTACAGCTACCGCCCTTTCAAGATTTGGAACATGATTTAGGCATCCCATTTTTTAATTATTTTCCCACTCCCGCACTTCCCCTATGCTCCTCAATATTCTAATCGTGGACGCATTCCCACCTTTATACGTCATAGCATCGAGTTTTTTTTTAGTCCTTGTAATTATTCTAGTTCTATAGTTATTCGAGTATTGTAACTCCTTCTCTAAAAAAAATTAATTAATTTTATTATGTCGTGTTTTGTTTCATTTCAAAAAAAGAAAAAAATGTACATAATTAGAGAAAGACATAGTAGTTTTCTTAGCCGACCGGTGTTCTATTGTAAATTATCCTAACGGTCGGTCGGTAGTTATTTGTAGTTTCGGACCATGTATATAAGATGCTATGACCGTACCCCGTCCACTCTTCCACTCCACTTTCCACATACCTTAAGCTCTATTGATTTCATGTTCTTGAAAGGTCTCATCTTTGGTATGCGGCGTCACTTGTCAAATTTCTAGAGACGCTAACTCCGGCGAGACGTGAGTGCCCTTGCCTTCCCTTGTTCTTCATTACTCCCTCACGGAGTATTTTTCCCGCTACCGACTCAATTCTGAGATTATTCAAGGGTGTTTGACGGTTATTGGGTTGTTTAGGCTTGGATACCACGTAGTCCTTTAAGGTTCTCATGGGTGAAAGGTTTCAGTCCTTAGTTTAGTTAGTTCCTAGCATTGGGAATTGTGCGTCTTAAGATTGTAATAGGAGTCCTTCGTCCCTTGTATAATTCATCTCCTGAGGGATTTGTCGAACTCTTTGTGCGATAGTTGCTTGGGGACAAGCAACGAGCTAGGTTGGGGGAGTTTGATAGTCTATATTTAGGTAGTATTTTTCATAGTTTTTATTAATTTATTTTCTATTTTTATTTAGCTTTTGTTAGCATTTTTAGGCTTTTTAGTTTTGTTTTGTTTCAGTAGTCCCCTTCCCCTTTTTCTATGTGATTTACTCTATTTTGTTTTGTTTCTGCATTTTCTTCCCCTTTTGCAGGTCCTGAGTCTATTTCAGAACCCAAGGAAGCGAGCTGGGAACCTCGAGGAAGCCACATAGTCCTCTATGCCATTTCTTGTGAAAAGAAGGCCTCAGCGGGCGCTGGGAATTCCTCAACGTCCGCTGAGATGTGTTTGGGCTCGAGGTGTTTTTGGTTGAAAAGAGACAGTAGGTATTCCAAGGCCATGCAGCGACCGCTGATGCATTCCCATCGGCCGCTGATTTTGAAGCTGCCAAGCCCTCACCATGTGCAAAGAGAAGAAGAGTGGGCGCTGACCCCAACTCAGCGTCCGCTATTCCCCTCCCCTGTTTTGAAGCAGCGAGCTACCAAGGGCTTGCAGCGGGCGCTGAACCCAACTCAGCGCTCGCTGCCATAAGTCTTCATGAACTGCAGACCTACTTTAGTAGGTGTCAGTGGGCGCTGTCATCGCCTCAGCGCCCACTGAAGAGCTTCTGTATGTAGTTTTTTTATGATTTTTAGCTCTTTTGTTTTAGTTTTTGGAGGAGGTATAAATACCTTTTTCCTCCCTTTTTGTAAGAGACATTACATTTCAGAATAGTTTTAACCTAGTTTCTTAGTTTTTCTCTCTTCTCTCTTCTAAATTTCCATAGTTCATCATTTTCAAGCTTAGTGTAATTGTTGAAGTTCATACTTTTGGTTTGGAAATTACATTGATCAACTCATTGTGCTACGTATTGATATTGAAGCTTCATTTGTAACATTTCTCTACTCTTTCCTTTATTATTTACACTTAGCTAACCTAGTTTCTTAGTTTTTCTCTCTTCTCTCTTCTAAATTTCCATAGTTCATCATTTTCAAGCTTAGTGTAATTGTTGAAGTTCATACTTTTGGTTTGGAAATTACATTGATCAACTCATTGTGCTAGGTATTGATATTGAAGCTTCACTTGTAACATTTCTCTACTCTTTCCTTTATTATTTACACTTAGCTAATTATTGCTTTGATGTTTTGTGACTGAATATTGCTTAAATTCATAGTTTGTTCCTATTTTCATGCTTGGTGTTGTTTTTAGTATGCTCATTATGTTTTCCTTTATTATTCTAGCCATGTGTGAGTAGTCTCATTGCTAGGGTTTAGAGTGAAACCTCTCAAAATCCTCAATGTTTATGTTTTAGTCAATTCTTGGTAATGTTTGTGTTAATGTCGTTACCGAAGGTACAATGATTTTGAGTCTCATGTTTAGCTAGCATTATTGTGATAGGAGGATCCCCACCTAAGGACCGAAAGGTGAACGTGGGTGATGACTCCCTTCGCCCGATTGATGGAAGCACCATGAAAGTTGGGCCTTCGATCAAGGAAAAGTTACCGATCTTCGTGATTTGTGCTTAAGACTTGTTAGGTGTGTCTATTATGAAAGTAAGTAGTATGCGTCTTCCCGGTTGTCACACTAGCTCGAAAGAGTAGTGTGATCATAGAATGACATCCCCTTTAACCACGACCTAAGTCTAAGTTTTGACCGATCCATAATTCAAGGTGGTATCGAGTCGTTAATCCCCTAAACTTAGTATTTTATTCCTTGTTTTAGACCCCTATTTTAATGTATTGTTTTAGACCCCTTGTTTTAGAAGTAGTGTTGTCAAGGTGTGGGATGGAGAGAGAGGAAGACGACTGACAGTAGTGGAGATGATGTTGTTGTATAGCCTGATGGCGGTGAAGGTTGTGGGTCGCAGGGGGAAGAGGTGGGTAGGGTAGGCTGCATAGTAAAGGAAATTGAGTCTAATGGTGATCCAAATGATGCTAGAATTGGACTCCAAGACTCAAGAAGAGAGGAAGAAACATCCTTAGACCACTGATCAGTCCATTTAGGACCTATTTCTTAGCTTCTTTTAGCTTGATTTTTGGTCGTTGTCGTCTTTGTTTTATCGTTTTTAGGGTGTTTCAGCTTAGTTTTGAGTTTTTCTTAGGTTTTATTTGTTTTTGTGTTAGTTTGGTTCTTTTTGCTAATAATTGGCTAAAATATATGTTGCTTGAGTTGTATCGTGTTTTGTGCAGATAATTTCGGGCTTTGAACGGGTCGTGAGAGGTCCCGAGCGGATTCCGAGGAGCCGGGATTGGCACCGAGGTGACAACGGGGTACTTAGGGAGCAAGAAGGCCTAGATTTGAAGGCTACACGACCGTGTAGACTAGCAGTGCACGGTCGTGCAGATCAGCAACCCAAAAGCATGGGTGCACGATCGTGCAAAGTATAACTGCACGATCGTGCAACCCCTCTTTCCCAGGCCACGATCGTGCAAGTTGTAGCTGCACGATCGTGCAGCCCCTCGTGCAGAGATCAGAAGGTCCTTTCTGATCTGCACGATCGTGCAGGCTATCCTTGCACGATCGTGCAAATTTTACTTCGTTTCGCCACGATCGTGCAAGGTTCAGCTGCACGATCGTGCACGGTACAGCTCGTGATTTTGTTTAATTAGCCATGTGCTTTGTAATTTTTAGTATAAATAAGGGGCTTAGGCATTGTATTAAAGAGTTTTTTCTGATTTTTAGAATAGAGATAGCTAGCCTAAACACACTCTCTAGTTGTAGTTTACTCTCTCAAGAATTCAATTCAATTCCAAGTTTAGTTTTGTTCTTCAATTTCTTGTTTTCAATCTTGTAACCAAGAATTCCATTAGTAGCAATCAAAGTTCAAATTCCAAGTTTTGTTTTAGTTGTTCATTGTTGATTTTGTTGAGTTTATTAGTTTCTTGTCATCATTTTAGTTTCATTAGATTTAGTTTGAATTCATAGATTAGTTTTAATTGAATTTCATGATTTTAGTTCCAATGGATTGCATTAGTGAGTAGTTCCTTTTCTAAGGATTGGATGGCTTGATGTTATAGATTTTGGGGGTTAATCATTGAATTAATGGTATTTGAATAATCTTGATTGTAATTTCTTAATTGTTAGAGATAGTAATTAGGATTGTGAATTGATGAAAGTATTTGATGAATTCGGTTTTGGGTTTTGCTAATTTGACTATTCGAGAGAGGTTAACTTAGCCGATCCTAGAATTTCCTATCGCCTAATCGAGAGAGGGTGTTGGGATTGAGTCCATTGAATGCTTTTGAATGTTCACGTTGCAATCGAGATAATCGAACATGAATTGATTCAATGACTATAATTCCTCCAATTGAAGTAACATTAGGGAGTCCAATCTTTAGAGTCTTTAATCTTGATATCTTTCATTTTACATTGAATTCGTTGCTTTCATTTTGACTTAATTCTTGTAGTCAAGGTTAAATTTCATCATTCAATCAACTATAAAAAGATCCTTGGATCATTCGAAGTTCACGACTTATTCCGCACTAAGTTCCTTGTGGATCGACCCTAACTCCGCTAATATTATGTGTTAGTTGTTTAGGTTATTAATTTGTATATTTGATAGGCGTCTAGGGCCGCGACACCCTAGAGGCCGGTCAAATTTTGGCGCCGTTGCCGGGGAACTTTTTTTTCGGTTTCGGTAGTGAATCTTGATCCAAGTTATAGCTTTCTTTTGTTTTTGAATAAATTATGGTAGTCAGTGCTAATCTTTTTCTTACCTGTGGTTTTGCATGCACACAAGGTCAAGAAGCTTGCCTTTATTCCCGGAAATATCTGAAATAGAACGTGCTTTTCATCATCAACGCCGAGTACAAGAAAGGGAAAGAGTGATCGAAGAACCCGACATAACCATGGCCGGAGGAGGTAATGACAACAATCTATTTAGGGATTTCGGGAATCCCGGAGTTTACGAACTTACCGGGGGTATACAACTTCCAACCACAACGTCCAATTTCACCATCCATCCTCAATATACAAGGATGGTGCAAGCGGACCAATTCTCCGGGAACTTGAACGAAGATCCTATTGCTCACCTAGATCGTTTCTTGGAATTGTGCTCAATGATTCAAACGAGTGAAGTTTCTCAAGACTACATTCGCATGCATTTGTTCCGGCAATCCTTGACCGGGAAGGCCAATACATGGTTAAAACATTTGAGGCCCAATTCTTTGACGACGTGGGGTGAAGTAGCTAAAGACTTTCTAAAGAATTTCATTCCCGAAGACAAAACCGCGGACTTAAGAAGGAAGATTATGAGTTTTGAACAAGATCCCGATGAATCGTTGGGTGAAGCATAGGAAAGATTCAAGGAGCTCCAACGAGCTTGCCCACATCATGAACTTGCAAAACCAATGTTGATGAGGATTTTCTATGATGCTCTTGATCCTATCTCGAAGGCTCAACTTGATGCCGGGGTGGGTGGTCAAATCAAGACCATTCCCCAAGCTCAACTTGAGGAAAGGGTTGAAGAGGCTATTCAAGATTATGCATGGAGCACTCGAAGAAGGGCGACATCACAAGCTCAAGCTCCCTCTCAAGTCAAAACGAGTGGTAAGTTTGAGTTAGATCCGGACACCTTGAAGGCCTTCATGGAGAACATCATCGACAAGATACTTGGCAAGGGTGAAAGTTCAACTGCAAATCAATCTCAACAAGTCTATCACTTTTCTTGTGAGATATGTGGGGGTACAAATCATGATGCTTCATATTGTGGTGGAGCCAACCCGGAGCATGTAGCGGCTATTGGAACGAGGTATGATGGCAACCAAGGGGGTCCTAGAGGCGTCCAAGGGTATGGTAACCGGGGTTTCTCCAACAACCAAGGGTATAGTCAAGGTTATTGTAACGACCCGACTTTTTAAGCTGTCGTTTGACGAAGGAAAACGACTTGCGGATCATTACTTAAGCATTAAATCAAAAATTAATTATATTTTTAAAATAGAAACATCTTTTATTAACTTAAAAGTCTGAAATTAATCCCAAAAGTCAATAAAGGTAAAATACTTAAAGAATTACATAAACTGAAAATATTGTCTTCCCAACATGCTGGGATCATAAATGAAATAATGTAATATTGTCTTATTGAATTCTAGAAAAGAAATACTAAGGTGGAACTAAAACTCTGCCCCAACAAAGCCCAACCAGGGGAAGCCCGACTACGCAGCTGCATCGTCACCTGAAACTGAGGGGGGGTCGACCGTCAGTGGCGAGTAACTAGGCTGTCCCGTTTAAGTAAGGGACCGCTAAACACATAATATCATAGAATTATACATGAAAACCACACATAAACATAGTACATCTTATGTAAAAATTCATACGAGGCACGTATAAAAATACGTATACAAATACGTATAAAATACATATAAGAATACCTGCAGAAATACGGTTAGAATTACGTACAAAATACGTATAAAGTACGTACACATTACGTATAACAATGCCTGCAAAATATGGTTAGATATACGTACAATCTACATATACAATACAAAATACATACATTATACATACATACATTATGCTACACTCACACAGCGAAAGACTTATACTAAACATATAAATATTGCTTAACTTATACATGTTATCCTTCAATTATCGTAATATACCTCATATTATTATCAATTCCATATTCACATCGTATCATATCCTTTCATATCATTTCAAATCATTATTACTTCTTAACGGACCGGTCACTATAGCTCGTTGTGGATCCCGTGTGCACCACAACTTTCCTAGAACATGCCGGGGTGAACTCGTGTATTCAACCCGTAGTGGATCTCGTGTGCACCACTAAGCCTAAGCTATGGCCATAACTCCCAAATAGCAGCTCGTGTACTACTACTTAGACGACTACATATCCTAAGACCCAGAACTGCCCGGGTGAACTCGTGTATCCATCCCATTGGGCAGTGACATCGACTTAACCCAGTCTGACGACTCGTGTATCATCAGGTGGGCGTCCTTATCTTATCTTATACTTCAAATCTTATATCTTTCTTAAATCGGGAAATACTAGGTGGCCGTAATCGGAAATGAAATGTTCGAAGTCCCAGGAAAGAGAGGTGCGGCACGTATATTGGCCACCTTAAATACCAAGTCTTTCCTAGCCAGAGATCGAAACAATTCAAATTCCTTTTACTCTGTTTCCTTTCTTTCCCTTTTAATGTCTTATCATCCTCAATTCCTTATTGTAACTTATCCCTACTGACTTCCTTACTTATAATAATAATAATAATAAGTAATAAATAATAATAATAATAATAATAATTCCTAAAATTATCCCAATATTATTATAAGTCCAAAATAAACTAAAGTTGATCAAAATAAAAAGGCCACTCGACATTTTTTAATTATAACATAATAATCAGATCAATTCATTAAACAATCATATAAACAATTTAACAATTAACAACATATATTACTCAAAATATGATAAAAATCCTGTTTTTATCACAACAAGCCATTCGACATTCTTGAATAAAAATACCAAAATTATACTTTTAATCAATTGAATACAATTATCAACAATTAATCAAATAAACTTAATAATAAACAATATAATTATACTTTAAACATTAAGTCATAAAACATGGATTAAAACAAGATCAAAATCATTCCTTTATTTACATCACACCACACGGCTATCATAAGGTTCAAACAAGATCAAGATTGAATTCAAGAATTCAAAATAACATGTTTTAATAATTTAATCTCACTAATTTACACAATCTGGTTTTTTTAAAAAAAATTAAGAACGACCTTTTAAAGGTCTCGATTACTCTGGAAATTTTAATGAAAGTTAAATATAGGTTCAAGGTTTAACTTGCATAATTTTCGTCCAAAAATAATGTCATTTACTATTTTTAAGGGATTTTATAACTAACAAATCAGATTAGGCTGAAATCAGTTTCAGATTTTCTTCCATAGCAAACGATCTTTAAAAATTACAAAAATTTAACACAAGTTGTAAAACACTATTACTGACTTCCACCTAAAATTTCATAGCCACCCGAATTGATTAAGTGTCTTAATAAATTCATAAACCAAATCTGGACAGTTTTACCGGTTTGAAAGATTAAATTATTTCAAGCAAGAGAAGGACGAATTTCGCCATGAAATAAATCTTGATTAAAGATCAAACAGTAAAGAAGCTCCTAAAATTATTCTAAGTCACTCGAAAAATTAGAACAACAATAACAAAAATATTCATGCAATTATTCATACAAAATACATAAATAAATAGATTAATTTATGCATAGAATACCTTAAAATAAAATCAAGAAATATCATATTCATAAAATTCATAAGGTTCGAAATAATTTAAACCTAATCATGATACTAATTCCTTTACAATTTTCATGCTTTTAATCCTAATTTACTATGTGTAAAACTTGTACCAAAATTAAACAAGATAGCGTAGTTACCTCGATACGCTAAAATTATCCAAGGAAAAATCACCAATTGGTGAATGAGGCTCACGGTTTTGAGGGGAATAGAAGGGGAAAAAATAATTTAGTTGAAGTTCAAAGCTTTTAGCAAATATTTCCAAAAATATTTACTAGCTAATATTTATAGAGTAGAAGAAAAGAAAGAAAAAAATAAAGCAACCCTAACAAAACCCTAGGGCAGCCGAATGAGAGGAGAAAAATAGGGGGAAGATGAATTTAATAGGGAGACTTAGTTAATTAGGTAGACTAGGTTTTTGAAATAATAAATTAAGTATTTAAATTAATAAATCAATTAATAGAATAATTAAATTAAACCCAAAAGAACTAATTCTTGGCCCATGGGAGAAGGAGAAACGACCAAGTCACAAGAACAAGGGAAAATTGGGTCATTTGGCCCAATTTGAGAAAAAGGAGAACAAATTAAAATAAAACAGTCCAAATTTAACGGGCCTTTTGGACTTAGAATTAAAAAATAATATTAATAACCGCGAAATTTTCTGGCCCTAAATTTCGGGGTATTACATTATGGTCATCGTAACTATGGGAATCAAGGTTATCAACATCAACACTTCAACCAAGGGCAATGGGATTCTCAAGGCTTCAATCAAGGATTCGGGCAAGGTTTCAATCAAGGCTTCGGTCCAAGTTTCAATCAAGGATATGGTAATCAATTTCAAGGTCCACCGGGTAATCAATTTCACCAAGGGGGTCCACCTCAACAAGGCTACAACAACAATCAATGGGGTTCTAAGCAAGGGGGATCCACAAGTGACAAGTTCATTCCGCCTCCTATGAGACAACAATCATTAAGACCTCCATTCACCAATTCTCAACCATCTTCTTCATCATTTCAAAGTCAAAAGCAAGACCAAAGTTAAGGAACGGATTCTAGCCTCCAATTGATCATGCAACAATTACAAGCAATTCAAATGGAGCAAAAAGAATAAAGGGCCCACCGGAAGATGTTGGAAACTCAAATAGCACAATTGGTCGAGGCAAAGGCTTCATCAACAACCACTTCAACGGTAGTGCCTATCACTTCTTCCTCCACCGAATACGAGACCCATCCTTAGAGTTGAACTTCGTTCGGGCAAGGGGTATGAAGGTCCTAGCATGGAGGAGGAGCCATCACAAGAATCAATTCCGGGAAACCAAAAGAGTCAAGAAAAAAGATGAGGAAACGGTTCGAGATAGTGATACACCATTAAAGAACAAGGAGGTAATTGATCCAATGAAGAAATATGAACCACCACCACCTTACCCTCATAGAATTGTGTAGAGGAAGCTTAATGACAAGTTTGCCCAATTTTTCAACTTGATGAAAGGTTTGCACATCAATGTTCCATTCTTGGAGGCTATGTCTCAAATGCCTACTTATGCTAAGTTCTTGAAAGATGTGCTTACTAACAAAAGAAAAGTTCCGGATGAGGTGATCCAATTACCTTATCAAGTGAGTGCTTATGTTGACAAGAAGCTTCCCCAAAAACAAAAAGATCCGGGTAGTTTTGCATTACCGGTAAAGATTGGGGATTTGGAACCAATAGGTGCTCTAGCGGATTTGGGGGCAAGTGTTAGCTTCATGCCACTTTCAATAGCCAAGAAGTTGAACTTCATGCTTGTTCCCACTCGGAAAATAATTCAATTGGCGGACCGAACTAATAGATGTCCTTGTGGAGAGCTTGAAGATGTTCCGATCCAAGTTGGGCACGTTTTTGTTCCATGCGATTTTGTGGTGATGGACATGGAAGAGGACCCAACAACTCCTCTCATTCTTGGAAGGGAAGCACTCAAGACCATGGGAGCAATAATTAATTGTAAAAGCAACACTATCACTCTTGAGGTTGCTAATGAGAGGGTTACATTTGAGCTTTCTCATTCTTTAAAAAATCCCATGGTTGAGAAAATATGCCGGGTTGAGGTGATTGATTATGATATTGAGAGTCTAGGAAGGGTTGCACTCCAACCCCGAGACAAACTTCTTGAGGCGATCCGAGATTCCGGTGACGAGTTGAGATTGAAGGGGTCAAAGCGGTTTGAAACGAAGCTAGAGGAAGCACCAACGTGCTTGCCTCATGAGGATATCTTTGAAGTTCTAGATGCGGTTAAAGGTAAAGAGGAGAGTCCCACGCCTCCTCTCAAGGTAGAACTAAAACCCTTACCCCCCTCCCTTAAGCATGTTTATTTGGATGATGAGGGTCTTAAACCCGTTATCGTAAATGCTAAACTTGATGACCTATCTCTTGAAAAGCTTCTTGTGGTTTTGCGAAAATATCAAAACGTCATTGGGTATAGCATTGACGATATCAAGGGTATAAGTCCCACTTTGGTTATGCATAGAATATCCCTTAATGATGAGAGTGCCTCTTCTATTGAATCTCAAAGAAAATTAAATCCTACCTTGAAAGAGGTAGTTTAAAAAGAAATCATGAAACTACGTGAAGCCGGAATTATCTACTCCGTTCCCAATAGCAAGTGGGTGAGTCCGGTTCATGTAGTTCCCAAGAAAGGAGGCATTACCATCATTGAGGGAGATGATGGAAATAAAATTTCTACTAGGACCGTTACGAGTTGGCGAATGTGCATTGACTATAGAAAACTTAACAAAGCAACCCGTAAAGATCATTTTCCCCTCCCCTTCATTGATGAAATGTTGGAAAGGTTGGTAGATCATTCACACTTTTGTTTTCTTGACAGATATTCGGGGTTCTTCCGAATCCCAATTCATCCGGATGATCAAGCGAAAACAACATTTACATGCCCTTTTGGAAGATTTGCTTATCGAAGGATGCCCTTCGGTTTGTGTAATGCTCCAAGCACTTTTCAAAGGTGCATGACGACCATCTTTTCCGACATGCTTGAAAAAGAAATTGAAGTTTTTATGGATGACTTTAGTGTAGGAGGTTCGTCTTTTGACATTTGCCTCAAAAATCTTGAAAAAGTCCTAAGGCGATGTCAAGAAACGAACCTCATTTTGAATTGGGAAAAATGCCATTTTATGGTTGAGGATGGGATCGTCCTAGGCCATAAAGTGTCATCCAAAGGAATTGAAGTAGACCCGGCAAAGGTTGCCGCAATTGAGAAACTTCCTCCACCATCTTCGGTGACAGGGATAAAATCTTTCCTTGGATATGCCGGTTTCTATCGGCGGTTTATTAAAAACTTTTCTCAAATTGCTAAGCCTTTGACGAATCTACTTCAAAAAGAAGTTGAATTTAATTTCGATGAATTTTGCTTGCAATCATTTAATTCCCTAAAAAGCGCACTTGTAAGCGCTCCGGTTGTGCAAGCTCCGGATTGGAGCTTGCCATTTGAACTAATGTGTGACTCAAGTGACTATGCAGTCGGAGCAATTCTTGGACAGAAAAGGGAAGGGCGACATGTGGTGATAGCATATGCAAGCAAAACGTTAAATGAAGCCCAAAGAAACTACACTACTACGGAGAAAGAGATGCTTGTCGTAGTATATGCAATAGAAAAATTTCGCTCCTATTTGATGTGCAACAAAGTGATTGTCTTCACCGATCACATGGCGGTGAGGTATTTGATGACAAAGAAGGACGCGAAAACTAGGCTCATTAGGTGGGTATTATTGTTGCAAGAATTTGACTTAGAGCTTAGGGATAAGAAAGGATGCGAAAACTTGGTAGCCGACCATCTATCCTGGTTGCCAAGTGATCATATCAATGAAGTTGAGGGTGGCCTTCCATTCATAGATGAGTGCAATGGGGAAACTTTGATGGCTATAGCGTCCCACTCCAACCCTTGGTTCGCGGACATAGCAAATTATTTGGCAAGCTGTGAAATACCGTATAGGTACTCGTCTAAAGAGAAGAAAAGATTTTACATGATGGTTAGGCATTATTTTTGGGATGACCCGTATTTGTTTAAAAAATGTGCGGATGGGTTATTCCGGAGATGCGTAGGAGAACATGAGGTCCGGGAAATTTTTGAAAAATGTCATACCCATGTGTGCGGGGGTCATGGTGGACCTAGGAAGACTATAGCACGCATCCTCCAAGCCGGATTTTGGTGGCCAACCATGAACAAAGAAATTTCACATTTGGTAAGAGGTTGTGATAGGTGCCAAAGGAGTGGAGGAATTTCCAAAAGAAATGAGATGCCTCAACAAGGAATTCTAGAGGTGGAGCCTTTTGATGTTTGGGGGGTCGACTTTGTTGGGCCGTTTGCGAATTCAAATGGCAATCTATATCTACCAGTAGCGGTTGACTACGTCACCAAGTGGATAGAGGCAATTCCGTCACCTACAAATGATCACAAGGTTGTGGACAAACTCTTAAAAAATGTAATTTTTCCGAGATTTGGAGTTCCTAGGGTGCTTGTTAGTGATGGTGGATCTCATTTCGCCAAAAATCAATTTGACAAGTTGCTAGTCAAGTATGGAGTTCATCACAAGGTAGGTCTACCATATCATCCTCAATCTCAAGGCCAAGTTGAAGTTTCAAACCGGGAAATCAAAAACATTCTCACTCGGGTGGTCAACAAAAATGGAAAGGATTGGTCACTCAAGCTAGATGACACATTATGGGCTCTCCGGACAGCTTACAAGACTCCGATTGGAACCACCCCTTTCCGGTTGGTTTACGGGAAGGCGTGTCATTTACCGGTAGAGTTGGAGCATAGAGCTTGGTGGGCATTGCAAGAGCTTAACATAGATCTAGTCAAGGCGGGCGAGAAAAGATTGGTAAGGTTGAATGAGCTCGATGAGCTCCGGTTCGATGCCTATGAAAACATGAAGTTATATAAGGAGCAAACGAAGAAGAGGCATGACCGGATGATTCTATCCCGGGAATTCAAAATTAGAGATAAGGTACTTCTCTTTAATTCAAGACTTAAGCTATTCCCCGAAAAATTAAAATCAAAATGGTCGGGACCTTTTGAGATTGTGTCCACCCGGTCATATGGCTCATTCGAGATTAAGGGGTCGGATTCTACATTTTGGGTTAATGGGCAAAGATTGAAGCTATACATCGATAATAATAACCCAAAATTCATTGGGAGGTTGATTCTCGAGTCGGCCTCGGTTTTGGACACATGAGCTCAATTGATTTAAGTCGAGCTAGCGACTATAAAAATAGCAATCTTTGTACATATTTTTGTTTTGGTAAAGAAAAAAAAAAGGTCGTCGTAGTATAGTATGAGCTACACGACCGTGCAGGCTAACTCTGCACGGTCGTGCAGAGGTCAGTAGCATCTTGATTTGGCTACACGATCGTGCAAAAAAAATTGCACGATCGTGCAGAGATCAGAGAGGTCTGATTTGGCTGCACGATTGTGCAGAAGTCAGAGGAGTAGCATTAAGTTGCACGATTTTTTTTTTTTAAAAAAACAATTCTGATTTTAATCCCTATTTGCTCTCTCTCTCTCCTCACTCTTTCATTTTGCACGGTTATTTCACGAAGAGCACGAGCTCCATTTTCTCCATCTTCATCTTCCTCCTTTTTCTCCTTCATTTTCACTCATTTTCTTTGCATTTGTGCTCTTTCTTCTTCTCTTTCTCTACTTGTTCGAGTTCTTTTCTCCATTTTCACTCCAAGTTAAGGTATTATCTCTCCAACCTCCATTTTTAGGGTTTAATTAAGCTTTTGTTTTGGCTTGTTTTTTTTCAAGCTTATTTTCGTGTTTATAGAGTAGATCTAGTAGTTTCTTGCTTAATTTATGTTTTTCATTTGTTTTTGTTCATTTTGTACTTTCTAGGGTTCGGTTTTTTTCGATTTTTTTTCTCTGTTTTTTTTCGTTTTTTTTTTAGCTGTTTTGGTTCGTTTTTTTTGTTTTTGGAGTGATTTTGGTTCATTTTAGGTGTTTTTGGGGTTGTTTTGGTTTTGGTTAGGGTTTTAGCTTGCTTAGGGTTCAATTTTTTTTAGGTTGGATTGATTTATTCTTGACTAGTTTAGGTTTTTATTTTTTATTATTTAATTTTCGTTTTTGTTTGTTGTTTTTATTTAATTTTCTGTTTTTTAAGGTTTTTTCCATTTTTTTTTAATTGTTATTTTTATTAATTTTATCTTTTCCTTTTTCTTGTGTTTATGTATTTATTTTTCCTATTTCATGCTTTAGTTTAGGATTTAATTTAATTTCTTTGGATTTAGCTTGTTTTATTTTCTTAGTAATTAAAAGGCATGATTTTAGGTGATTATTTCGTTTTTTTATTTTCATAGTTAATTTAATTTATGCTCAATCATGCTCCTTGATTTATAATGCTCCTAATTAGTTTGATTCATATTTGTTTTCATATGCCGTAATTGGTGAATATTAACCTTGATTGGGTTTATTTTGTAAAAAGTATGAATCATTCTAGTTATTTGAGTTTATATGATTGAGAAGTGTAATTGAGCATATTTTAATTATTTTGATTTAGTTTTTATTTAATTAATTTTATTAATTTTATTAAGATTATTTTGGATTCTTCTTTTCTTCTATTCTTTTGAATGCTTGATTGTATTTTTGGAATCTTATTTGCCTGCCTCTTTGTTAGTATGACAGGAAAGCGTCAGAGGAAGGGTAAGGAGGCGGCCTCGAAATCCGGGGGCGCCTGTGCCCCTCCTTCGAACACCTTGGGCATAGTGTTCACTAAGGAGCAGCACTTGGCAAACTTCCAGAAGTTGTCCGATAGGAAACTGCGTCCCACTCTTTTTAATGATTGGGGCGCAGTAGACCTTTTAGGCATTCAGGAAGAAGTCCAAACTATTGGACGCACTTTAGGATGGGAGGAGTACCTCCTAAAGTGCGAGAACACGTATCGGCGTCCAACGTTGGAGTTTCTCTCCACGTTGGAGTACCAGATTAACCCGGGGGTTCAGCGAGGCCCTCCTGGCCGGCCTCGCATCCAGGTACAATTCCAACTTTTCAATAAACAGCATCTAATTTCTTTAGAAGACTTTAATAAAATATTCACATGGCCAACGGACGGTGTCCTTGGGCCATTTGAATTCACCCCAATTGAAGGCAACCCCCAACCCTTTTGGGAGGCCATCACGGGGTCTAATTATAAATATAGCGGGCGCGATTGTAAGGCCTCGCAAATCCTCCAGATTGCGTTACGTTACACCCACCGCGTTTTTTCATTTACATTATTTTTTAAAACAGAGTCGGGTCAACTTCCCAAAGTTGACCTTCTTTTTTTGAAGCACGCTCTAAACCCGAACGACCCCATGGCCAATTGTGGGGCTTACCTTCTCGAGCGTTTGGTATCGATTCGAGATAAGCCTCTAATTGCCATCACTTGCGGTGGGATGATTACCATAATCGCCCGACATTTGAGGTATGGTAATCGTCTCAACAACGGGGATTCCGTTTTGGTAAAGGGCGTGAATAAGTTATCCATGCCCATCCTAAAGGACATGGGGTTTTTTATATCTGACCACCCCCTAACACCCCCATTCACGCTTTTAGTTCTTTGGGGATCTAACCGAGTTAAGTGGACGAATTTGCCGTCCGACACTAGTCGGATGACTCATCCGCGCTTCCTATCTCCCCCTAGAACTATTTTTGAGGACGGGGATGATAGGGGAGGTGATGATAATAATTTTAATAATTTTAATAATAATGATGATAATTTTAATAATGCCGGTGCCGATGACACCCAGCCTCAACGTGAAGACGTAGAGATGGGGGAGGCGGGGGGGTCTCATCCCCCTCTAACCGACACCCAATTGATCTTGGATCAATTGGCTGAGATGCGCCTATCTCAGGAACATTTTTACAATGCGACCCGGGATAGCATTCAAGGGTTGAGGCGTGATTTGGATCACGTGGCAAGGGTTAGTTGGCGTAACCATTTGGCTAACGTCAACCAATCCTTGGCATCTCCTTTCCCAAACCACCTCGACTACCCTCCGGCATATGACTATGCCCCGGGTCCATTCCAAGAGCCTCCCGCTTATAATGTGTATCCCTATGGCTTCCCGTATTTCCCTCCTAGGGATGATGAGGGGGGGCCATCAGGGACATAAGAGGCTCGTGTTCTTAGATTAGCGATTTCTTTATTTACTATTTACTTATTTATTTTCTCTATATTTATTTTCTTTTTTTATTTTAAAATTATTTTTTATTTTGTTTGTTTTATTTAAGCTTTTGGTTTATTTATTTTCTTTCTTTATTTTGTTATTATTTTTGTTATTTTGTTATTATTATTATCATTATTGTTGTTGGAGCTATGTCGCATGGAGCTTACGTGGTATAGGGCCGCCTTGGATTCCGGTGAGATCTCTCCACTTCTATTTATTTATTTGTTTGCATAGTTTTAGGGTTAGTTTAGGAAGAGTTGATAATCGAGGATGTTTGGCATTTAATTTTCGGCTTTCAAGCCCAATTGAGGATTCCTGGTTATCGATGGCGTTGGGCCTCGATTTTATTTTGATTGATTGCTTGATTGTTGTCTATGTGTTGAGCATGCTTGATTATTGGCTCCTTTTATTTTCTTGCGTGTTTATTTAATTTTAGTTTCTTTTCTTTGTTTTCTTTTCTTTTATTTTTTTCCTTTTTTCTATTTTCTTTTCTCTTTTTCTTTGTTTTCTTCTTCTTTTTCTCGATTAGCCGACTTTGATGTAGTTTGTGCATATTTGAACCTTTGTTTTTCTTTTTCTAGTGAATAAGGCATGCTTAGGAGCTTTTCTTTTGACCTTTTTGTTATTCCTATAGGAACACTGCAAGAGGGGGGTGAATTGTTGTGTGGAACTTATAGCACAAATTTTCGTCAGAATTAAAAACCTAAAGAAACTTTGAAAAAAAACGAAATGTAAAGAGACAAATTTCAACGAGAAAAACTTCCTGGCCCACGGAAGAAAAACTCCACTTTTATATAAAGGCCTTGTAAACTATTACAATCCTAAATTTCTCTCTGGACCTCGTGAGTTCCTGTAGGAACTTACGATTCTAATCTCTTTCTCTCTTTCTTTTTCTTTCTCTTCCTCACGACTCTTTCTTCTCTATTCTCTCTAAGTTCTCACACACTTCTCTTTTCTTTTCTCTCAATTACAACTCAAATAATAACTCTAGTATATTGAAATGCACATAAGAACTGGATTGGAACTTTTGAACTTGACACAAACTCTAAGTAATATAAATCTGAAAGTATGCTCTTGTTGTGTGTGTACTAAATCAGAATTATATGTGTGTATATATATAAATGAATGGTTATATCAATTGCTTGGAGAAAAAGCCTAATTAACCACCCACAATACCACTTACACATCCACCACTCTCACTCACACACCACTAACTTTGACTCACTAATTTAAACAACCCACTAACTTAATTATTGACCTAAAAAATCAGAAATAATAAGTTAAGTAACTTACCAAAAAAAACTTAATAAAAATAAAAATTGGTTTTTTATTTTTCCGAATTTTTTCTTTTTTTTTTTAATTCTAAAACTTTAAATTAATTTTTAAAACCAAAAATAAAACTAATAAAATAAAAAGAAATCAGAATTAAAAAGTAACCAACCTAATCCTAAAATTAAGGAGACTAATTTGACTACTAACTAATTCAAAAACACTTACCAACTACTCCTAAAATTAGGATGCACTAATTCAGTCAGTCTTTGACCATTTTAAACAAGTTAAAACAGTCAAGGAGTTGTTTAAACCGTCCCTAAAAAGTAGCAACAGTCGTGGACCAAAATAACTAACTGACTCGACACAAGTTCCTCTGGGAACATGACCCAAAGTTCCTCTGACAGACACGACTAAGTTCCAACCAGACTTAAATGCATTAATATACTTACATTTACCCTAGAACATTACATTATAATATTCATGGATGCTTCTCTTCTCTTCAACAAGTAATTCGTTGGAATACTTGAAGTTCTTCTCATGTTCCTTGCTGAATTCTCTTCAGGAACTTTTCTGATCTCTCTGTAGAAACTTGACAGCAACATCTTTGATTCATGATTCGAACCTTCACTTGAATCACCATCTTGTTTCTTCAAATGATTGAATCTTCATGCTTGAATCTTCAATGCTTATTTATCTTCAAGATCTAAAATTCTCCAAGAACTCAAAGATACTTATTAGTAATTAAGTTTGAGGTTTATGTCATCATCAAAACATAAAAGGAATATGTCAACAATTTCCCCCTTTTTGATGATGACAAACCAAGGCAAACTTAATTGAAAACTAAAACAAATATACTCGTTGAAAAAAGGATTTTTTAATTTTTTTTTTATTTTTCCATTTTACAAAACATAAAACCATTAAACTAAATATTTTGGAATTTTTAATTTTTAATTTTTTTGTGGTTTTTTTTTTTTTTGTTTTGAAAAATAAAAGCAAATTAAACTAATTAAGAACTAAATTAAACTACCAAAGGTATATACATCTTAACTCCACATGGAATCAAGAAAGTTAGTTAACTATTCACAAGTTAGTAAATTATTCACAAGTTAGGAACTTCATTTCATATAAGAATAAGATGAAAAATAAGACGAAAAAGAATAAAGTTAGTTTGCCAATTATTCTTCCCCCTTTTGGCATCATCAAAATCAAAATCAAAATCATCATGCCTCAAACATTTTTCATCACAGCAATCTAGCAATATTAGTCATCATAAAAGCATCATGGATGAAATTAGCAAAATATAGCATATATATGTTCCAAGGACAAAAGAAAAATAGAAAGTAGCGACTACCCGACTACTAAGACTCAAAAGAAAGAAATGAAAATGTCAAAGAAGAAAATAAAATAAAACCTAAACCATGTTTAAAATAGTACAACCATATTGAAAATGTTTGAATGAAAGAGAAAAGAACAAGATCAATCGCTGTCCTGAGGAGCATCACTATAAAGGCCAGCAATGTTGTCCAGAGAAGTTCCTTTAGGAACAGCAGAGGAAGTTCCAGCAGGTTTAGGGGCACGAGTTCTGACAGGAATCCCCGTAGGAACAGATGCTGAGCTCTGAAGAGACGCAAGCCGTGACATAACCTCGACGTGATTCTTATCAGTAGATGCCCGTAGCTCAGCTACCTCGTGTCGAGAGGCGGTGGCTCGGTCTTCCAAGACTTCGATTCTTTCCCTAAAATGTTGAATCTCCTTCAAAATATGAAGAAGAATGTTTTCCGTGTTAGCATCCATGTTCTCATTCCCATCATCCTTGAGCTCCTCATCATCAACCAAATTCACATGTGGAACTTCACCCGGAACCTTAGGTTTGGATGAAATTCGCCTACTTTTACGCACCGGCTTCACTCCAACTGTGCTTTTCCCTTCAACCATGACCTCCGCCGCCTTGGCTTTCCTCTTAGCCTCATTTGCTTGTTTAATTTCCGAAAGAGTTGCAGTACGACCATCTAATACCCCCACATGCCAACCCGCAAGTGTAGTTCCTTGAATGAATTGTTCTTTCTTTAATCTTAACTTCCCATATCCCTCAAGTGGCACTTTAAAGTACTTAAAAATTTTAGTCATGAAATTTCCATATCCCACTTTCTTGCCACTTGGGATAGTATCAAGCATATGAGAAATCATCAAACTAGGGAAGTTGATAGGGATATCATTTGACAAGCAATAGATCAAAGAACAATCATGCAAATTGGCCTCATTTCTTTTAGATGACCGTGGCACTAAAGTCCTCCAAACAAGATTAAACAACACTTTATGAAATGGCATAAGAGAGTTAAGCTCAATCTTGTTTTTCTTAGATTCACCATTTAAACTCAACAATATTTCCAATTTATCTACCCCATTAATCTTCAAATTGTAAGGTCCCTTAAAATATTTATCAAAACCATCATTTGGAACCTCAAAAACATTAGCTAAGACATCCACATCAAACTCAATATCAACCCCATTCACATGACTCTTAATAACCCTTTGTTGTGAATCAAAATTATCACAAAATTCTTTCATAGCTTCTGGATACATAAACTCTACATAATCACTAAGCATTTTATCCCAATTTTGAAATTGAAAAACATGCAAAAGTTGGTCATACCCATTTTTAGAACACCATTCACGGTTGAGAACGAGTACGGGAACGAAGTGACTAGCCAATTGGTCGAGTTCCTTGGGGATATCATTGCTAACTTCTCCCATCTCCAAGCTTTCAAGAATGGAAGGTCCTTCGTCCTCTTTTCGTGGTCTTTTTTTCGAAGTTAGGGTTTGGGATTGTGGAATTTTGGGAGGAGATTGGTGAGTGGGGGATGCATTTGAGTCTTTGATTGATTGGGTGTTGGAAGTATGAGAAGCCATTGTTGAAGAGGAGTGGAGATTGGAAATGTAGAAGAAGAAATTTTGGGGAAGAAGGAGGGGGTGTCGTGTTTGAGGAGAGAGGAAAGGGAGTTGGGTGTAATTGGGAAGTTTGAAATTGGTAGAGGTATGTTGAGTGGGTTAGTGGGTAGAAACCCACGTGTGGAGCTCCCCTTTTTTTTGTTTTTGTTTTTTTTTTTTTATTTTATTTGAAATATGGATATATACATAAACATGGTGACACTCTAATTGGACTTACTTAATGGATAGTTTTCTTTGGCTACAAAAGAAAAATAATTTGTGGAAAATAAAATTAATTTGTGGAAAAAATAAATTAATTTAAGGAATAAATTAATTTATATAAAAAAACATAGGAACATATTGATGCACACATTTAATTAATCATCCAAATAGCAATCATGAAAATAAGAGTAATATTGATAGACATTTACGAGTATAAATCTCAAATTCCATCAGGAACATGCTTTCGCACCATAATTGCAATGAAAATTATTCTAGGAACTTTAATAATTGAGTTGACGTACCTGGAGGAACTTCTTAGCAAATTACTTTAATTTGATCATCCCAAGTTCCATCCGCAATTTCTCATATCTTTCTCTATTCAATGGCTTAGTTAATATGTTAGCAATTTGATCTTCAGTTTGACAAAATTCAAGTTTTATCAGACCTTTTTCTACATTGTCCTTTAGAAAGTGATGACGTATGTGAATGTGTTTCACACGTGAATGGTGAACTGGATCCTTTGATATACAAATGGCACTAGTATTATCACAATATATAGGAATACAATTATAATTAATACCAAAGTCCCTTAGTTGTTGTTTTATCCAAAGCAGTTGTGAACAACATGCAGCAGCTGCTACATATTCGGCTTCTGCAGTGGATAGAGCAACTATGTTTTGCTTCTTGGAACTCCAAGAAACTAAACACGTTCCAAGGAACTGAACCATACCTGAAGTGCTTTTCCTATTCACCAGATCACCGGCATAATCTGCATCAGCAAATCCCTTGAGTTCAAACGTGTCATTGTGAGGATAGAACAGTGTTAGATCATCAGTTCCTTTCAAGTATCTCAATATCCTCTTGACTGCAGTGAGATGTGACTCCTTTGGATTTGCTTGGAACCTAGCACATACACCAACACTAAAAGAAATATCTGGTCTACTAGCTGTTAAATACAATAAGGAACCTATCATGCCTCTATATTGTTTTTCACTCACACTAGTTCCTTTGGGATCTTCATCCAATCTGGTGTTAGTTCCCATAGGAGTGTGATTTATTTTGGATGTTTCCATCCCAAATTTCTTTAGAAGTTCCTTTATGTATTTTTGTTGATGAATATAAATTCCCTTTTCAATTTGCTTTATTTGCAAACCAAGAAACAAATTTAACTCACCCATCATGCTCATCTCGAATTCCTTGCTCATTAAATTTGCAAATTCCTGACACAAAGATTCGTTAGTAGCACCAAATATTATATCATCTACATAAATTTGGACAATGAGAAGATCAATTTCTTTAGATTTTAAAAATAAAGTTTTATCAACTTTTCCTCTTTTAAATTCATTTTCCAAAAGGAACTTGGACAACCTCTCATACCATGCTCTAGGAGCTTGCTTCAACCCATAAAGAGCCTTGTCAAGCTTATAGATATAGTTAGAAAATTTAGAGTTTTCAAAACCAGGAGGTTGTTCCACATATACTTCCTCATCTAAAAATCCATTTAAAAAAGCACATTTAACATCCATTAGATATAATTTAAAACCCATGAAAGAAGCAATAGCAATTAAAATTCTAATAGCTTCTAATCTTGCTACCGGAGCAAATGTTTCTTCATAATCTATTCCCTCTTGTTGATTGTATCCTTTTACAACTAATCTAGCCTTGTTCCTGACGATCGTGCCATGTTCATCTAGCTTGTTCCTGAACACCCACTTCAATCCAATTACCTTTTGGTGTTCCGGCTTTGGTTCAAGGTGCCATACCTTGTTCCTTTCAAACTGATTTAGTTCATCCTGCATGGCTAGTATCCAATCTGCATCCTCAAGTGCTTCTATGTGATTTCGAGGCTCAATGATGGATAGGAACACACCATGGGCACAGAAGTTCCTGATCTGAGTTCTGGTCTGAATTCCTTTCCCTATATCACTTATGATAAGATCAAGAGGGTGGGACTTCTGATGTTTCCAAGGTTTTGGTTCAAAGTCTCTGATGGGAACTGGTCTTTCCACAATCTCTTCAGGAACTCTGATCTCTTCTTCTAAGTTCCCCTCAGTTTCTGGAACTTCCCCCTGAGTTCCTTCAGGAACTCGCTCTTCTTGTCTTTCAACATGAGGTCGTTCTTCTGGGATATTTGCTCTTTCTTTATTATTGGATGTTAACTCTTCTTCATCTGGATCCTTTCTAACCAAGCCTATCTCTAAGTCCTCAAGTTCATGCAAAATGTTAGTATCACTATTTACATAAGGGTTAGTTTCATCAAATAAAATATGTACACTTTCCTCGACACTTAATGTCCTCTTGTTATAAACTCTATATGCTTTACTATCAGTGGCATATCCTAGGAACACGGCTTCATCACTTCTCTCATCAAACTTCCCTAAGTTCCTTTTACCATTATTGTGCACGAAGCACTTACAACCAAAAGATCTCAAGTGAGAAATGTTAGGTTTTCTTCCTTTCATTAGTTCATAGGGAGTTTTTTTTGTGATGGGTCTTAACATGATTCTATTAATTATATAGCATGCCGTATTAACGGCTTCAGCCTAGAAGTTCCTAGGTAATCCACTTGCAATGAGCATTGTTCTTGCCATGTCTTCTAAAGTCCTGTTTTTCCTCTCCACAACACCATTTTGCTGTGGTGTCCTAGGAGCGGAGAAGTTATGATCCATGCCATTTTCCCTGCAAAACTCATCAAACTTTTGATTTTCAAATTCAGTTCCATGGTCAGATCGTAAGTGAATTAGTTGACAACCACTCGACTTTTGTATCTTCTTAGCAAAGCAAACAAATTCTTCAAAAGTCTCATCTTTGCTATGAAGGAACATTGTCCAAGTAAATCTTGAGTAATCATCAACTATGACTAAGACATACAATTTTCCACTTCTACTTTGGACTCTCATGGGCCCACACAAATCCATATGAATAAGTTCCAATGGTTTTGTGGTGCTCACGAGCTTTTTGCTTTTAAAGGAACTTCTAACATGCTTGCCTTTAGCACATGCATCACACAATTTATCACATTGGAACTTGATGTTTGGTAAACCAACAACTAGTTCTTTTGTTCTCAATTTATCCAGTAGAGAAAGGCTAGCATGTCCCATTCGTTTATGCCAAAGTAGTGGATCATCCTCAATGACACTTGGACAAGTAAGAGTAGTTTTGGGAATTGCTTCAAGGTTCACAGTGTATGTGTTCCCATTGCGTTTCCCTTCAAGAATAATTTTATTAGTGTCATTGTTGATGATTCTACAACACTCATTAGTAAAATGTACAGAGTTTCCTTTATCACAGAATTGCGAAATACTAAACAAGTTATGCTTCAAACCATCTACAAGAAAGACATTATCTATGCTATGGGAACTTGACTTACCTACCTTACCTACGGCAATAATATTACCTTTCTGATTGTCACCGAACGTCACAATTCCCCCTGAGTAGGCTACTAGTGAGAGAAAGTTTGATTTGTCTCCAGTCATGTGCTTGGAACATCCACTGTCGAGGTACCATGTGGTGTTCCCCCTCACTAGTTCCTGCAAGAATAATTAATGGTTAGGTTGAGGAACCCAGGTTTCCTTGGGTTCCTTTGTAGACATATCATCATAAGTTTTTTCAATCCATTTAACATGTCTATGATTCTGATTCAAGCTGTTGTTCCTCTTGGAACACTGGTCTTTCAGATGACCTGAGTTCCCGCAGAACAGACAGACTTTGCTGCTTGGAAGTTCCACATACTTTTTCTGATTGCTCCCTTTTTGTTTATAATTAAAACCTAGACCTTCGGTCCTCTTTGCTTGGGCATTCAGAATCCATTGTGGAACTTCTCGTTGATTATCTTTATCCCTTTTTATTTCAGTAAGTTCCTCTGTCAATTTCTTATTATCAGATTTTATTTTTTCCAGATCAGTCTTGAGTTCCTTCAGATCAGAAACCCTAGAGGAACTTTCATTCGAATTTTCAGATTTCAAACTAAGATTAATCAACTTATAGCAGTTAAGTTCCATTGTTGTTTGGCTTAATTCTTTTTCAAGATTTTTAACCTTAGTCATTAAAATATTGTTTTTATCAAATAGGTCAAAGAATCTATTTTCAGTTTCAACTTTATTACCCTTAAACCAATCAATATGTTCCCTGCTTACTTTGAGTGCGTTTTCACACTCATTCTTTTCTTTCTTAACAGTCATCCAGTTCTTATGAAAATCAATAACTAAATCAACAAGTTTTTGTTTAGGCAGAGAATTTAAATAATAAGGATTTAGGCTTACCTTCTCGTCGAGTTCCTGTGGGAACTCTGGCACATCAGATCTTGCCATTAAACACAATTGGGCCGTTTCCTCTTCAGGTTGTTCCTCCACCTCTTCTTCTGATTCAGAATCACCCCATGCAGCTATAATCGCTTTTCGAACATCATTTTTGGAAAACGAAGGCTTGCAGTATTTTTCTTTGTTGTAATACTTCTTTTCCTTAAATGATTCCTTCCCTTTGGACTTGGTTTTCTCATTTTCCCATTGTGGACATTCCTTGATGAAGTGATCAGTGGAGCCGCACTTGTGACATCCAAAGTCCTTTTTGGAACTCGTCAGTTTCTTTCCAGAGTTCCTGAAGGAACTTCGGTTTCTGTTGAAGGCTCTTTTGAATCTTCTAACGAGCATAGCAGTCTCGTCATCTTCTTCAGTATCACTCTCTTCTGCCTTTAATGCTAATCCCTTGTTCTTGGAAACTTCTCCGCTGGTTCCCAGATGTAGTTCATGGGTTAGCAAAGAACCCGCTAATTGTTCAATGTTGAACTTCGGCATGTCCTTTGATTCCATAAGTGCTGTTACTTTAGATCTCCATCTATCGTCTTGTGATAGACTCCTTAAGATCTTTCTAACCTGTTCATCAATAGGTATTTCTCTTCCAAGGGAAACAAGCTCATTTATGATGTTAGTGAAACGAGTAAGCATATCTTGAATAGATTCCTTAGGCATCATCTCGAATCATTCATATTTAGAGATCAATAAATCAATTTTAGACCTTTTAACTTCATTAGTACCTTCGTGAGTTATCTGTAGTAAATCCCAAATTTGTTTTGCGCTCTTACACCCCATAATACGATTATGTTCATGGGGTCCAAGACCACAATGAAGCAATTTTATGGCCTTTGCATTAATTTCCATTTTTTCAAAGTCTTCACGTTCATATTCAGAAATTTCCTTAGGGACTATCTCATTATTAGCATTAGTTTTGGTTACCTGATAGTCACCGACTTCCACGACTCTCCATACCTGATAATTTTCGGCTTTGATGTAGATCTCCATGCGATTTTTCCAGTATGCATAAAATTTCCCATTAAACATGGGAGGTCTCTGAGATGAGTACCCTTCTTCCAATTTTTCGCAAGTGTTCATACTGCCCGGATCTCTCGTCAAGGTGTCTTGAACGGTCTGAGTTCCCGCTCTGATACCAATTGTTATTCCTGTAGGAACACTGCAAGAGGGGGGGTGAATTGTTGTGTGGAACTTATAGCACAAATTTTCGTCAGAATTAAAAACCTAAAGAAACTTTGAAAAAAAACGAAATGTAAAGAGACAAATTTCAACGAGAAAAACTTCCTGGCCCACGGAAGAAAAACTCCACTTTTATATAAAGGCCTTGTAAACTATTACAATCCTAAATTTCTATCTGGACCTCGTGAGTTCCTGTAGGAACTCACGATTCTAATCTCTTTCTCTCTTTCTTTTTCTTTCTCTTCCTCACGACTCTTTCTTCTCTATTCTCTCTAAGTTCTCACACACTTCTCTTTTCTTTTCTCTCAATTACAACTCAAATAATAACTTTAGTATATTGAAATGCACATAAGAACTGGATTGGAACTTTTGAACTTGACACAAACTCTAAGTAATATAAATCTGAAAGTATGCTCTTGTTGTGTGTGTACTAAATCAGAATTATATGTGTGTATATATATAAATGAATGGTTATATCAATTGCTTGGAGAAAAAGCCTAATTAACCACCCACAATACCACTTACACATCCACCACTCTCACTCACACACCACTAACTTTGACTCACTAATTTAAACAACCCACTAACTTAATTATTTACCTAAAAAATCAGAAATAATAAGTTAAGTAACTTACCAAAAAAGACTTAATAAAAATAAAAATTGGTTTTTTATTTTTCCGAATTTTTTCTTTTTTTTTTTAATTCTTAAACTTTAAATTAATTTTTAAAACCAAAAATAAACTAATAAAATAAAAAGAAATCAGAATTAAAAAGTAAGCAACCTAATCCTAAAATTAAGGAGACTAATTTGACTACTAACTAATTCAAAAACACTTGCCAACTACTCCTAAAATTAGGATGCACTAATTCAGTCAGTCTTTGACCATTTTAAATAAGTTAAAACAGTCAAGGAGTTGTTTAAACCGTCCCTAGAAAGTAGCAACAGTCGTGGACCAAAATAACTAACTGACTCGACACAAGTTCCTCTGGGAACATGACCCAAAGTTCCTCTGACAGACACGACTAAGTTCCAACCAGACTTAAATGCATTAATATACTTACATTTACCCTAGAACATTACATTATAATATTCATGGATGCTTCTCTTCTCTTCAACAAGTAATTCGTTGGAATACTTGAAGTTCTTCTCATGTTCCTTGCTGAATTCTCTTCAGGAACTTTTCTGATCTCTATGTAGAAACTTGACAGCAACATCTTTGATTCATGATTCGAACCTTCACTTGAATCACCATCTTGTTTCTTCAAATGATTGAATCTTCATGCTTGAATCTTCAATGCTTATTTATCTCCAAGATCTAAAATTCTCCAAGAACTCAAAGATACTTATTAGTAATTAAGTTTGAGGTTTATGTCATCATCAAAACATAAAAGGAATATGTCAACACTTTTAGGAGTTGGCGAGGTTTTGAAAACTTGTACAAACTTTTGTGTTCTAGGTTAGAGGTTTTGGTAAGATTGGTTGAACCTTTGGGAATTTGAAGCCTACTAGGAGTATTTGCACCTTGGTGGGGGTTTTAGGTAGCCTTCTCCGTGCATGGTTAGTCTTGGGCGCTTATTTCCTCTACCTTTGAGCCTTGATCAAGAGTTTGTCTAGATTCCCGAGTTTCAAGTGACCGAGCCACCCTTGGGGACGACGAAGGCATTCATTTCTTATTTAATTTCATTTTTCTCCCTTTTCATTCACTTTTTTTTTTCCACAATTTGTGATTAGGCTTTTTCTTTGCCGAATTGGCTTTTGTTTTTCGTTTTTTCTATTCACTTTTGGAGCCCTTTTGAGCTTGAGCCTTTCTTTCTTTGAGCCAAGTTACAAACCATTTCCTTTACTTTTATTTCACCATTATAGGTAAGTGAAGTTAGGGATCTTGGTGTTGTTTAGTATGGTTATGAGCTTTGGAATTGTAAAGTCTAAGTATCTTTAGTTCTCTTATTGTGAATTTTCATGAGAAATAAAAGCCGACCAAGTGTGAAAAAGGCGACGTCTTCATTAAGTTCAAAAAAAAAAGAAAAAAAGAAGCATTTCATTACTAGGAGAAAAAATAAATTTATTCTTTAGAAATTCAAAAAAAAATAATCAAAAAAAAAAACAAAAATCAAAATTTTCCTCCTTCCATTTTTCACAATGAGGACATTGTGTCCTTCAAGCTTGGGGGGGAGGAATTAAAAAAAAATGTGTTTTTTGTTTTGTTTTGTTAGGACCTTGTGATGTTTTTTTGGGTCCATTTTGTGCAAGTTTGTTTTTTGAATAACCTTGGGGAGGTTATCCCCGGTATTTTGGTTTTAGTGTGATCCCTTGTGTTTTGTACTTCACTTTAGAGCACCACCACATAGCCAAATTTTTTCCACACCCTTACCCAAGCCTTACGTTGCATCCATAAGAAGTCCTTCCGACCCATGCAGGGTTGAGTCCTCCTTGTCTTTCGGGAACTAGCCAAGTATATTGAGCGGGCGAACAAGGGGAGTGATGGGGGGTTAACTCTAGCTCCACATTAAATGATCCACTCACAACGGATCCGTTTTCCCTTTTCTTTCCGGTTCCTTCGCGGAATCATGAGGCACTCCTAGTTAGGTGGATTTGAACCCTTTGGTTGGGTTGTGGTATGTTTGCTAGAACTAGCTTTGGGACTATTAGGTTGTGCATAGTTTTCTTAGTTTTCTTTCTTTCTTCCTTTTGGGTCAATTTCTTAGGTCCTTTCCATGCCAAGTTTGTTAGAATTTAGGAAGCTTTGTGTTCTCTTTTGCACATTCTCCTTTCGGCTAGTGCTTTTATTTATTTTCTTTTCCTTTTCCTTTTTAGTTTTAGATTAATTAATATATAGTTGGCAAGAGTTATAGGTTAAACTCTTTGGAAACCTTTACGAGAGCATACTCGTCCTCTTTGGCGACTTGGGGGTTTAAAGGGCTTGTTACTTGCGCTAAAACTGACCGTGATTCCTACGAAAGTGGGTTAGGTTTTGTTTTTGTTTTAGCATTAGATTTTCTTTGCTTGAGGACAAGCAAAAGGCAAGCTTGGGGGATTTTGATCGGTCCATTTAGGACCTATTTCTTAGCTTCTTTTAGCTTGATTTTTGGTCGTTCTCGTCTTTGTTTTATCGTTTTTAGGGTGTTTCAGCTTAGTTTTGAGTTTTTCTTAGGTTTTATTTGTTTTTGTGTTAGTTTGGTTCTTTTTGCTAATAATTGGCTAAAATATATGTTGCTTGAGTTGTATCGTGTTTTGTGCAGATAATTTCAGGCTTTGAACGGGTCGTGAGAGGTCCCGAGCGGATTCCGAGGAGCCGGGATTGGCACCGAGTTGACAACGAGGCACTTAGGGAGCAAGAAGGCCTAGATTTGAAGGCTACACGACCGTGCAGACTAGCAGTGCACGGTCGTGTAGATCAGCAACCCAAAAGCATCGGTGCACGATCGTGCAAAGTATAACTGCACGATCGTGCAACCCCTCTTTCCCAGGCCACAATCGTGCAAGTTATAGCTGCACGATCGTGCAGCCCCTCGTGCAGAGATCAGAAGTTCCTTTCTGATCTGCACGATCGTGCAGGCTATCTGTGCACCATCGTGCAAATTTTACTTCGTTTCGCCACGATCGTGCAAGGTTCAACTGCACGATCGTGCACGGTACAGCTCGTGATTTTGTTTAATTAGCCATGTGCTTTGTAATTTTTAGTATAAATAAGGGGCTTAGGCATTGTATTAAAGAGTTTTTTCTGATTTTTAGAATAGAGATAGCTAGCCTAAACACACTCTGTAGTTGTAGTTTACTCTCTCAAGAATTCAATTCAATTCCAAGTTTAGTTTTGTTCTCCAATTTCTTGTTTTCAATCTTGTAACCAAGAATTCCATTAGTAGCAATCAAAGTTCAAATTCCAGGTTTTGTTTTAGTTGTTCATTGTTGATTTTGTTGAGTTTATTTGTAACAACCCGACTCGCTTAAATCGGCGCGGAAGAAACCGACGAGTCAAGTAGTTATAAAACTAAACTCAACACTTAGAAAATAATACTAATACCTCAAAATATTATTATTAAACCATAAATGTACAATAACCCACAATCTTGTACAAACTAAGTCCAAAAATCAAATGAACTGAAAATAAAAGTCAAGTGTAACTCTAACCACATGCTAGAGTCTTATACAACAAATGTATATCATAAATCCTGAATCAACGTCTAACAAGTCTAATGCTATGAAACAAACGAAAATAAACAATAGGAACAAAACACACAAAGCGCCGCTCGCCCAACCCAAAAGCTAAGCAAGAGCATCATCGTCAGATGTACCTGAAAAACACAACATATCCACCATCAGTGGCGAGTAACATAACTGACTCACCCTAAAGGGAATACACAAGTACATAGCAATAATCAAATAACATCATACATACAATCCTCGAAGACACGAGACAACCTCAAACTCGTAATCCCAAAATCAACTCATCACTCGACACCATCAACCATACGTCATCTCTATACTCAAATCTAACTCAAGTGCAATCATTCTAGTTCCAGACCGGACTAGGCTCGTACGGAAGCATCTTACGCAACCGAACTTCTACTATGTCAGGACCGGGCATAAGCCATACACCCAAATCCCACGAACCCAATCAATCTGGGAAATAGTGTCCCTAATCCCCAATCATTTTGAGCGTACTAGGAATAACATAGTGAGACTCCAAAACTATTCCAATACCGCGGATGGAATAGGGGCAACGTCTTAACCCAAAAACTATGCATAAGCCATACACAAAGTCAAGGGCGTCTAGAAAAGAAATCAAGCTAACCATCATACCATAATTATCTTTTCATCATAGTTAAATTAAATACAAGAATAAGCCATACCCTTGAATTTAACCAACTAAATCATCGAAGTTAACCCAAGAATTGCCTATAGCCATACTCTTGAGACTAACCAAACATCATATCATCAATCTTTAACCTTTCTTTAATCAACTCATCTCAAAATCTTTAACTTCCAAGACTCATACAACCCTTTTCTTTAATATTCAAGACTCAATCAAGAACCCTAAAGAACTCAATCAGACCTCATCAAGAACCTCAAAGAACTCATCTAACTCTTAAAGAACTCAACAAGAAACCATTCAAGATTCAAGAACTTCAATCAAGAACTCAATCAAGATTCAAGAACTTCAACCAAGAACTCCAACAAACTTAAATATACACGCATATTCATCATCTTCATGCACGAAAATTCAACAATACTTTATTCCAAAATTCATCAAACTTAAACCCAAACACCATGATTTCAAAATATCATAAAAACAATCTTAAAACATGGAAAACCACCATTAAAACATCATTAAAATACTTCAAAATCAGATTTAAAGAATAACTTCAAAACCATGAACAATCATCATCAAATCAACCATACATGCATTTAATCAAAGCTATAAACATAGTATTACCAATTAAGTTGAGTTAGTATGTTACCTTAATCACGAATAACCTCAAGAACGTACCAAGAACATGCTGCCCGGAACGAACCACTTCTGGCCAGCATCATACGCATAACACGGCACCAACCATGGTCACCATGGACACAACACCACTGCTGCCCACTGCTGCACGGTTGCATCACCACGAACAGCCACAACTGCACGTCCCCTCTGCTGCCCAGCCAGCCTTGCACGGTTGCCCAGCTCTTCTCTACACGGCTGCCCAGCTCCTCTCCACACGGCTGCCCAGAAATCAACCACACACCAACCACGACCAGCCCTACTTGGAGTACGAAAATGAACCCAAAAACCACCCCAAACTAGTGATCTTGAATGAAATTGTTGGGGTTTAAATTATGATTTAATACTTAAAGATCAAAGGATACACAATCTTTAAGTTTGGTTTAGAAAAGATGATGAACAATGATGAGTGTTCATCTAATCAAAAATGGTGTGAGGTTGATGGAAAAATGGAGGGAGAAGTTGGCTTTTAAAAGAGATGGCAAAGGATGGCAAATGAGCAAATGAATCCTCATGCCTTACTACTACTTCTATTTATAGAAGTTAAGTGAGGTGTGAAAATGAAGCAAGTGGCAAAAGTTGCCATCAAACAAGGGGAAAAACCGGATGGGCTTACTAAATGGGCTCAAAATGATTACTTGGGCCTTTTGCACTAATTCATGACTAATCATGATTATTTTGCATTTGGCCCAAAAATAATTAATTAAATAGAAAATTAAATAATAAAATTCTAATTAATTAAAATAAAATAAAATAAAGAAATAATAAACCATTAAAAATAATGGTTACACTAAAAACATTAAAAATAGTCTAAAATAAATTTTAGACCATGCACCGCAACAACAATAATTACTAGAAAGTAATTACGAGATTAGCCCAAAATCTGGGGCGTTACATTATTAGTTTGTTGTCATCATTTTAGTTTCATTAGATTTAGTTTGAATTCATAGATTAGTTTTAATTGAATTTCATGATTTTAGTTCCAATGGATTGCATTAGTGAGTAGTTCCTTTTCTAAGGATTGGATGGCTTGATGTTATAGATTTTGGGGGTTAATCATTGAATTAATGGTATTTGAATAATCTTGATTGTAATTTCTTAATTGCTAGAGATAGTAATTAGGATTGTGAATTGATGAAAGTATTTGATGAATTCGGTTTTGGGTTTTGCTAATTTGACTATTCGAGAGAGGTTAACTTAGCCGATCCTAGAATTTCCTATCGCCTAATCGAGAGAGGGTGTTGGGATTGAGTCCATTGAGTGCTTTTGAATGTTCACGTTGCAATCGAGATAATCGAACATGAATTGGTTCAATGACTATAATTCCTCCAATTGAAGTAACATTAGGGAGTCCAATCTTTAGAGTCTTTAATCTTGATATCTTTCATTTTACATTGAATTCGTTGCTTTCATTTTGACTTAATTCTTGTAGTCTAGGTTAAATTTCATCATTCAATCAACTATAAAAAGATCCTTGGATCATTCGAAGTTCACGACTTATTCCGCACTAAGTTCCTTGTGGATCGACCCTAACTCCGCTAATACTACGTGTTAGTTGTTTAGGTTATTAATTTTTATATTTGATAGGCGTCTAGGGCCGCGACACCCTAGAGGTCGGTCAACCACACGATTGAGAAATGTCACATGATGACTTATATATACTCTACCTGTTTTAGGATTTAGCTAGACACCTGTAACCCTTATAATGTGGTGCGTAACCAAGGAAAACACATCTAAGAGAACGAGGAGATAATTTGTTGGAAGGTGTGGCCGGAAAATTAGGAAAGCATTCACACCCAAAAACTCGCATAAAAGAATAACTAGGATATTTAGAGAATAATTTCTCATACGGAGTAAACCATGCAAAACTAGAGTGGGCAATCGATTTATTTTGTACGTGGAAGTATAAACAACATCAACTTAATATGAAATGGACATATTGGCTTGAATAAGCATGGTGCGTGCAAGTTCAACGATATGACCATGTTTACGACCCGCCACACCATTTTGTGCTTGGGTATCAGGGCATGATTTGCGAAAATAAACCCCTATCTATATTCCAAAATTCTTTTGAAAATAACTTGTTGTCAAATTCACATCCTCCATCACTTTAAAAATACTTATTTTTTGTGTCAAGCAAATTTTCAACAACAGAACGAAAACCAAGAAAGTGATGGAAGACTTTTGATTTTCTTTTCATTGGATAAATCCAAGTAAATCGTGAAAAATCATCTATAAAACATACGTAATATCGATACCCAAGATTGCCAAACATCAGAATGAATTAATTGCAAAAGTTTATCTGAAGTACAAATTACGTCATCAAAAGGTAAACGTTTAGACTTGCCTAATTTGCAACAAACACAATCAAGAGTAAAACTAGTAATCGTAACAATAGACTTATTTTTCTTAAGAGTTTCTAAGACACGATAACTACAATGACCTAAACGTTGATGTCTAATTGGACCAGTAGTTGTACGAAGAGCAAGAATTGACTGTGGATTAGGAGCGATAACTAGAGGATAAAGGTGACCATTTAATGGTTTTCATTTGAGGAATTGAGGTAGATTACTCCAAAAACTTGTAGAGTGCTAGTAATTAAATTAGTAGCAATACTCTTACTTTCTCAAACATGGTAATGTCATAGCTTGATTTCAAAAATTTATGCATTTGTTATGATTCTTTAACATTGTTCAATAAGGTTTTCTACTATATTTAGGGTTAGTAGCCTACTGCTTTAATTTTTTAGCTCAGT
This sequence comes from Salicornia ramosissima, assembly GCA_951394345.1. Taxonomy (NCBI): domain Eukaryota; kingdom Viridiplantae; phylum Streptophyta; class Magnoliopsida; order Caryophyllales; family Amaranthaceae; genus Salicornia; species Salicornia ramosissima. Next base: position 24,841,310 of record OX596233.1, on the reverse strand, counting down.
TTTTGTGTTAAATTTAAGTGATGTGTCCGAGATATATGCTATTTTTAGAAGGATTTGTTTTCCATTTTTTTATTTAGGTAGTTTTTGGATTTTAGAATCCTTTCGGCATTTATAGGGTTTAGGAATTTTGGTTTATTTTTGTACCCTTATTCCCTCGATTATTATATATGTATTTTTGGTTTTGGATTAATATTGCATCGATGATTGGCCGAGAGTGCGATTTGAAGCAAAGAAGCGAATGTAGAGCAAAGGAGGCAGGGCCTCCTCACGAGACGCGACCCAACCTAGTGACTCCTCAGCAAAAGCAGAGCAGAGCAAGAATAAAACAGAACAGAGGCCCCTCTCGAGTCACGACCTTTGATGGTGCCACTTGCCTTTTGTTTTACTTTATTTTGCAAGTTGGGTTGTTTTACTCGTTTTGATTGGTTGGAAGGGGGGTGCACGTCTTGTATTAGCCAGGAGAGGAGAGAGATGGGAGATCACTCATTTTTCACACTTAGAATTATTCTACACATCTTCTTTTTCTCTACATAACTTTTCACCATTTTTGTACTTTGAATGAGCTTCAAAGCTTCGTGTACTTTGGTTTCCATGAAGCTTGTAGCTTAAACATTATCTTGGTGAAGATTTATTGAAGCTTCCACTATTGTATTGTGAGAATTTCTACTCTTTATTTATGCTTGATTATCACTTGTTTTTATGGTTGAATATATTGGTTTGTTTGCATAGCTTGCTAGGAGTACTACAAGTATGGTTGTGTTGATGAATTATTACTAGATTTGTGACTTGCCTTGCTAAGGAAGTCTGTTTTCATTAGTAGCAATAAGTTAGGGTTTAGTTTGGATGTGCTGCATCCTTATTTCTCCTTAAGAATTCAAGTGTGTTGTTATATGTTGAATTCATGTTCAACATAAACAATCTTATTATTCTCTTCTCTTAATGCTATTCTTTGATTGAACTTAGATGCTAATCTTCTAGGTTGTCTTTGAATAAGGGTTTTGTACTAATGGAAATTTTACTACTTAACTAATCATAGGGAGATTAGAAGAATTGTTCTTCACATTAGGTAATCAAGATAATAGATTTTGAGTTGTTTTCGATGATCGATACTCTAGTCGGAAGTGGATATTAATCAGATCCAATACCTCCTTCTTTGATTATTAATTCTCCGATTATTGAACTTAGATATTCTTACTCAATTTCATTGTTTTATTGAGTTTCTTAATTAGCTTAATCATTAGTTCTACAATTTCATAACCCTGCCCCCTCTTTTCACTTAGTTTATTTCATTGTAGTTTATATCAAATACATTTTAGTAACCCTAGTTCCTTATGGATATGAACCTTTCTTCCCTACTATATTTATTTGTATTAGTGTTGACATCACATTTAGTCCTCTGTCCCGAGGAAAAGGTTCAATGACGATGACATACGCTCATTTATCCAGAGGAATGCACACTTGAGTATATATGGACAACAATAGCCCTAATTTTATTTTCTAAATATTCTAAGCCCAAAAGAATTTCAAAATAAAAAAAAAAGGTTGGCCCAGAATAAAATAAACAAATAAAAATGTGTTTTTTAAGGCCCAATACATTTTGAACAAAAAAAAATTAAAAAAAGTCAGCGTTTTCAATTGACTTACACTGATACATCAACGTTTTACTCATGCTCACGCTGACCAATCTGCGTTTTACTCATGCTCACGCTGACCAATCAGCGTGCTCCATGGAAACGCGCTAGACACGTCAGCGAGCCTATCCATTAATCACTGGAAAATCATGTTAATTGACTTAATGTGATACGTCAGCGATGTTAATTGATTTTCGCTGACCTGTCAGCGCTTAATAATGGTTAACGTTGATTCGTTTAGTGTTTTAAAATGATTTTTGCTGACCAAACAGCGTGATCAGTGATGATACGCTGACTCATCATCGTATTTTTCACTGACTCGCTCAGCTATAAATACTGATTTTTCATTGAAAAAAAAAAAGATTTCTCTAAGCAAATAATATTTATTCCTCACACAAGTGTTTAAAAAAATATATTTAAAAATTCTCTTAACTAATTACTAAAAAAAAGGGTTTTCTTCTTTGTATTTACATAAAAAAAAAAAAAAAGGTGGCCAGAATTTCTAACGGAGATAATTCGGGGCAAGGTGTTATTCATAATAATACTCATAAAAGGCGTTCTTCAAAGGAGAAGTGGTTAATTTCCTGAGGGCCTTAATTTTCTTTTATACTTTTTATAGCCTTTTTTACATTTTTTTGTAAAGTATATCAGCGCGTTATTGATTTTTAAGTTGATCTATCAGCGTGTGTTTTTATGACACGCTGATTAATCAGCGTATTGTTTATTTTTAAGCTGATTAATCAACGTATTTCTAATTTTACGCTGACAGATTAGCGTGCCTTCGAGTTTTACGCCGATTTACTTTATAATAAAAATGTTTATGTCTCTTTTTATTTAATTTTTTTTTTTTGTATATGCTTTTTAATTCTTTCCACACTTTATTTTGTTAAAGGATTAAATCTGTTAATTTATCACATAAATAAGATAATTCTTTTGGACAATATTGAGGCATATCTTAAAATGGTTCGACTTAATTAATTAGTTTATGTGATTTCCAAACATTAGTAATTTTCTTTATTTAGGTTGTAAAATTATTATGTGGTTTTTATATAACTTGTATATTTATAATTGAGAGAAAATTAGTAAAGGCCGCCTACGGGCTAATATGACGCATTCCACCGTATTATTACCCTTGCCCCCGAATTCAATCTTTGGTTCGCATGATCATTTTTTGGAATCATCCCCATGGGATCGAAGGGGCAAAATCGTGCTATTTAGATCCGTCCCTAATCGTGTCCCATTCGTAATTTTTGATCTAAATACATGGTTTATGAATTTATTCCGGCCTAAAACTCATTGGCGACTCCTACTAATACACTGACCCTTTCGTTATATCTTTTCTTCCCTCTATCAAGTCCATTCTCCCTCCCATCGCCAACACGCCTAGGTCTAAAACGGACTCCTGGCAGCGGCGGGAGGGGGGAGCAAAAAATGTGGGGAGCCAGTTGTGGCTCCTTCAATTAGAAAGTAAGAGAATTATATATATTTGGTTTAGGCGCATACGAAAAGGGCCTACCATCAAGCTATAGTCACCTTGAATTCCTTTCCATAAGCTCAAATTTTTTCTCAATAATTCTTGATTGTATGACTAGTTCTTTTCTTATCTAGGTTTTTTTTTACTATTTCTAGATGTTATTACTTGACATTAGATATATTTTTTAGATTTGATTTTACCTGACCAGGTGTGATCAGATCTGATCTTGTTAATAAGCAAATAATGGCCTAAATAGGTTGACATGGACATAGTTTTAGTCCCAACAAAACTATGTTTATTCGCTGGATTTGAAGGTGGGTAATGGAGCAAATATCTTTTTTTTTTATAATTGGATTTTTAAAGATAATTTAATTAACCCTCTCTCTTTAGATTCTTCCACCACCCTATCCCCCCATCCCCCTAATGTGACGGTTGATTTTTTTTCATTTCTAATGGCAATTGGAATATGGTCCTCCTTTCCCAATTTCTCCCCTTATATGTCACCCAAATCATCTTAGATATTCCACTCCCGTCTTCTCATGTTCTCGACGAACCTTGCTGGGGTCTTTCTTCAGACAAAATTTTACTACTAAATTAGCCACATGGCTAGGTCACAACCTCCTAGCTTATTCCCATAAATGAGATTTTTACTGCCTCTGGAAGCTCGACATTAACCCGCCTCCAAGTCTTCACCTGGCGATTCCTACACAATGGTCTGCAAATTCGCTAAAACTTGGTCACCCGAAGGATTACAATTTCAGTTATGTGCCATGTCTGCAACTTTGCCGAGGAATCTTAAGATCATCTTTTTTTTACAACTTTGGTCCTATGTTCAGTCTATTCGTTAGATCTACCCTCTTCCTCCTCGCCCAACCATGCATGCTTTCCTCCTTAACCTGCATTCTTAGCATCACCCTTCCTTGGTCAAGATTCTTTATCTTCTTTTGAGCATATGGAAAGTGCTTAATAAACCCATTTTCTCCCAAATTCCATCCTCCACAATAATCATTTTTTCAAGAGCTTTGTCTTATTCCCAAGAATAATGGAAATTGCATCTCTCTATTAATAACTTTTCTTCTCTCTATGACACACCAAACCCCCCCCCCCCCTTCCTTCATCCTCCTCAACCACTTTTGTTAGGAGGAAACCTCCTCCCCCTAGTACTATTAAACTAAATTTCAGTGATTCCTCTCGTCGTAACTTAGTAGCAGCAGGCGTTGTTCTCCAAGATCATCAATAATGCAATTGGTTCGCTGTTAAGTCGTTTTTCCTTGGTAATACCTCCCCACTAGTGGCTGAAGCTATGGCTCTCTGTAATTGCCTTATAATGGCACTTAAACTCAATTATATATACTTCTATTTTCTATTGAAGGTGATAATATGATTGTGATCAATTTTTACAGGGAGTTTCCAAATTCTTCAGGACTTCACTTCCTCCTACTCAACTCACATCTTTAAAGAAGCCAATAGTTATGTTAATTTATATAATTGTTGTCCACTTGTTATTTCAGACATTAGTACTAGTAGTGTAATTGTTATGTCTGGTGGAAAGAGCATGTATTTACCAGGCTCACTTGTTAACCATCATGCTTAGTTTTTATGTATGTTTTCTTTTCCCTTTGCTAAAAAAGAATTTCAGAAATTAATGGGGTGTTTGGTATAAAAATAGAAAGAGAAATAGAATGAAATAAAATAAAATATAAGAGGAAATGGTATTATTAAGTAATTAAATTATTTGGTTTTTTGTATAATCTTTCTATACTACTAAAATGAATGCCACTTAAATTAATAATTTCCTTCTCGAACTCTTATTTTCCAGCCTAGAGTGCATTAATTCCTTCCTCTCGTTAATATCCTAACTAGCCTTCTATGCACGCTTTGCGTGCGATGGTATTTTAAATACATCTATGAAATCACACTCATTGATATAATCAAAAACAAAATTTTCTCCTTTCATTCGGTCATCCCACAACAATGAACAAAAGCAAAGGTTTATTTACCATATTCTAGTGGCTACCAATTTCTACGATAACAATGTAAAATTTTTATTTGATGAACTATATCAATATGCATGTCTATTTATAGAGAATTTAAATATATGAATTTTGGTATTTTTGTTTTAGATTTTTTAATTTTATATTTTTGTAATATTTCATTTTAAAAAGTTCAAAAATTGTAATAATTTTCCTTAATAAGAGTGATACAAATCGAGATTTTAGAAAGTTTTGAGGGGTATGTAACATGGAATTATCGAGGGGAAACACCATGGCTCTCCCCTTGACTTATATAATAGTGATTAATAATAAATAACTTTTTAAATTTAAAATACATTGAAACTAGAAATAAAAAAGTTGTACTCCTTTCGTAACAAAATAACTGCAACGATTGAACATAAAGTAGAGGGAAAAAATGTCAAACCGTTGCAAATAATATGTTATGGAGGGAGTATTAATAAAAGTTGGCTTCTATATATAAATAAATTTTAATTTTAAACTAAAAATGTATTGGAAATACAAGCACATAAAGTTTTATAATGCATTTATTTATATATATTAAGAAATAATTTTTAAAAAATTACAAGATTAATTTCAATTTTCAATAATTTTCTCAAAATAATCCCAACTTTAGTGGGCATCATCTGAAAATAATCCAAAATTTTAAATAACAAGCATAACACTTCGATTTATTTTGAGAGTGGATGCATTAGAATTGCGATTATTCTAGAATAATCAAAAGATAGGATGTTTTTTAGTAAAAGCCAGGATTGTTCTTATAATTAAAAAAATGCATTCTAAATATTTTTTTTGCTACATGTATCAAATTGTAAAATCGAGCTTTTGCTCGAGTACCACCTAGTTATTGTAACTGAATGGAATCAAATTAGAGAGGTAAGAATTTTGTTTGCACAAGAGTGATAACTGATAAGGATAACAAAATGATGGTATTAGTTACTCTTAGGAAATGGATTGTGTTACCAACCTCTTATATCAAACAACAAACAATAAAACCTATGTAACAACAAATAATAAAAATTATGTTTTGATCACATTCCAACACTAAAATAATAACATACCAAACATGCTCTAAGTCCAAACCAAGTATGAAACAATTGTATCAAAAAATTGGGCCAAAGGCTTCATTAATAATGGGGCTTTTGTTTTTTTTTTGGTAACAAGAGGTTTGACCCTAAAAATAGAGTTTTTGAACCCTTTTATAGTTTTGACGTGTTAAAACTCTAACGGCCCGTTTGGTAGCCGGATATAAATGGAGGTAATGGGAATGAATTTATAACTAAATTTGGAAGGAAAATCAAAATTCATTCCCATAGTGGTACTAGCTTCACTCCAATTTATCTAATTTTCTTCAAAAATATTCATTCTCATCTAATATCACCCTTCCACATGGTAATGGATGGTAATGGAAAATAAGAACAAATTTCAAGTTTGGGAATGAAAGCTATGTTTACCATGGGGATTTTAAAGTTTTTCCTTAACAAATTATACTTTAAATCGGGCAATTAACCAAATTGGTAAAAAAAATTAAGGTAGTCCTATGTCGACAATTTGGTAAAAAAAAACTTGCTCTTGCAACAATTTGGTAATTAAGGTTGCCTCCGGCGACATTTAGCCCAAAAAATTACAAATTTCCCGAGGCCAATTAACCAGATTGGTAAAAAAAATAGGCCTAAGTCGACAATTTGGTAAAAAAAAACTTGCTCCGGCGACAATTTGGTAATAAAAGTAGCCTCCGGCGACGTTTAGGCCATAAATTTAGAAGAAGAAAAAAAAAACGATCAATGGTGTACGTGTGCAACACATCCCAATTAAAACTATTTTAATTATTTTTTAGCTAATAAAATCTCTTTTTACACTTCAATTTTATTCCCAAAAATCACATTACTCTAATTCATGCAAAAAAAAAAAACCAAAAAACTTATTCTCTCTTAGTTGTATCATTTTCATCTTCCTTCTTCCAATCTTTGAAGAATCTGACGCCAAATTTGAGTGTAAAATATATTTGAAGATTGGAAGAAGGAAGAAAAAAAAAGAAACAAGTAAGTGAGAATAAGTTTTTTTTTAGGATTTTTGGCATAAATCATAGTAATGTGATTTTTTTGGAATAAAATTTGAGTGTAAAATAAATTTTTTCAGCTTAAAAATAATTTAAATAGTTTCATCTGGGCTGTGTTGCACACGCACAACACTGGTCAGATTTTTTCTAATTTTATGGCCTAAACATCGCCGGAAGCTACTTTTATTACCAAATTGTCGCCGGAGTAAGTTTTTTTTACCAAATTGTCGACTTAGGTCTACTTTTTTACCAATCTAGTTAATTCACCATTTTCCGACCACTTTAGTGCGTGAGCAAAACACCCCATTTTAAAACGTGAAAGTCATGTTTGTATCTTTTATTCCCAATTTCTGCCCCCTTTTTTAACTTCAACTTATTTTCTAATCTTTCTTTCTTTTCTTCATCTTCGTTCATCTTTTTTTCTTTCCTTCATCTTTCTTTCTTTGTTTATGAAAAGCTTAGGGTTTATTTAAAAATTCTCAAATTATATTCACAATTTTGCAACTACATCGATCACCCCCAAAAAAGTCAAGTAATTTTTTGAGAAAAGATAAGAAATATATTAATCTCAAAAGGAATGAGGCCTAATCAAGGCTCTCACCAAGAAAAACCAAGCAATAATCCCCTAGTGGTCAACAAACCACCAACAAGAGAAAACAGAAACAAAAGCAAAGTCCCCAACAGCAGGGGCCTGCTACACCAACAGAGAAAAAGCCAGCAACAGGCAACAGAACCTAGTAGGCATAAGCTTATACAACAGCAAGACAAAACAAGCCTAAGCTAAGAACAACTCAAGCAAAAGTACTAGCAAACCAACTACATTGAACTTGGTTAATCTTCCTAGGCATAATACCAGTCACACGCCAATAGTAGCATTTCATAGCTGTTTCCACCACTTTCTCAGGAAGCATGATGGTGTTGTTCCAAATGGCATTGCTCCTTTGCAACCAAATTAAGTACAAAAGAATTGAAAAGCAGGTTTGAATAACCCTCTTTTCGAATCTGCTCCTAGGGATCTCCTTCATCCATCTTGTCAAGCCTTTCACATCAGTCCAGCTGCCATTAGTGCTAGTGCCATTCTGTAGAAGAAGGATGCAGCATTTAGTATAGCTACATAAACTGAACACATGATCAACCTGTTCTACCCCATCTTGACACATAGGGCAAATGTGTTCCTGGATCATCCCCATCTTCTTGAGTCTATCTCTAGTTTACAGCCTCCCCTGCATCAACAGCCATAAAATAAACCTGCATTTTGGGTGGGGGGGGTGTAGTTGTTCTAAACCCAACCACACCAATCCACCTTCCCCCTCTCCCCTCTGAGCCATCTGTACCCTGAAGCTGTGTTGTAGCCCTTGGCATCAAAGCTCCACCTATCTAAAACCAGCTCTAAACTTGTCCTTAATCTTGCAAATTTGCCTCCAATACCAACTCACAGAAGAGGAAGGATAATAATCCCTCCAACTCCTAGTTTTAATGTACACCTGATTTAAAAGTCAAGTAATTAACCCACATTCAAATAAACTATAGATTACAAGAAGAAACCAAAATCTCATAGATTATGTGCAGTGGAACATACCTAGCATTCGTAGACAATAGATTTTCGAGCTTCAAATTTGATGTTCAATGGCGACGGTCTGATCTTCAATGGTGATGGAGGAAGGAAGAAGAAAGGGCAAACAATTTCTCTTTTAATCTGGTTCAATATTTTGGGGTTTTTGCCATCAAAATTTTGTTTTCCATAAGTAAATGATTAAAAGGGTTTAAATATGGGGTGTGTTGCTAATGCACTAAAGTGGTCGGAAAATTTGCAATTTTTTGGGCTAAAGTAATGTCGATGGAGGCAACCTTAATTACCAAATTGTCGCATGAGCAAGTTTTTTTTTACCAAATTATCGACTTAGGGCTACCTTTTTTACCAATTTGGTTAATTGGCCCTTTAAATATATTATCATTATCACAATACATTACCAACAATCAGACGGGTCGTAAATGATATATTTGGTAAAAGAAGTTTTGGTTTACAGTTTTATCCCAAAAACTCTATTTTCCAAAAGGCTAGAAATTTGAGTTTTTTTAAAGATAGTTTTTGTTTGGTTAAAGGTAAAGTACATAATGAGAAGGTATTGTGTCAGACCGGTCTGACACTAACGTTTCTGTTAGACCAGTCCACTGGACCTGGACACATATTGTTGAATCTGGACACATATGTGTTTAAACCTGGACATGTATTGTGACGACCCGACTTGCTTAAACCGGCGCGGAAGAAACCGACGAGTCGAATAGTCAGAACTAACAAACTAAAATACTTGAAATTAAAAACAAAACCTCAAATGATTATATATACTAAACCAAAAGTACAATTACCCACAAGATTGTACACAACTAATCCCAAATGTCACATTACTACTACTACCAAACGTAACTCCAAATACATGTCAGAGTTATAGTAAAGTATACAAGTTCCACTACTAGAGTTAAAGACTAGAAAACATCAAAAAATAACAACATAAAGTCTAAACAATATCGGCACTCGCCCAACCCAATGCTAAGCAAGGACCTCATCATCAGAATTACCTGAAAAACAACAACAGTCCACCGTCAGTGGCGAGTAACATAACCATCCCACCCTAACGGGGATACACATGAACATAGCACAAACCAAACAACTAAATCAAACAAGCCAATCATGCGAAATAACAAGTAATCATGCTTGACTCAACTAACTTAACCAATCTTAACTTTGGCGCAATCATTCGCATACTAGACCGGACTATGCACGTACGAACGCATCTTACGCATTCGAACTTTCTACTATGTCAGGATTGAAAATCTTACTCCCAGATCCCATGAAACCAATCTTACTGGAAATCCATATCCGAAGACAACATAGTAAGACCACCAACTATCCCAATACCGCGGATAGGATAGGGGCAACGTCTTAACCCAAAAACATAGAATCTTACTCTAAGTTTCAGGCATCTAATAGCGAAATCAAGCTAACTTTAACTTTAAATCGAAGTTTGCATTCTTAGTTAATTCTTAAGTTGCATCTTACGCCTTGACTCAAGAAATAACATGTAAACCAAACCATCTTACAACTTCTTATAACTTTCTTTAACCTTTCTTTAACTTTCTTTAACTTTAAAGACTCAATCAAGAACTCTTAAAGAACCTTAAAGAACTCATCAAGAACTCAAAGAACTCATCAAGAACTCATCCAAGATTCAAGATCTTCAATCAAGAACTCAATCCAGATTCAAGAACTTCAACCAAGAACTCATTCAAGATTCAAGAGCTCATCCAACTCCATCAAACTACACGCATAAGCTCAACAATTCAACACATAAAATCATCAACTCCCTAGCATCCAAAATTCATCAAACTTGAACATGAGTAACATTAAACTTAATACCAACATAATCAATCATGAAATCATCATATTCAATCATAAAATCATCATAAAACCATTCCAAAATCAGATTATAACTCATACACAAAAACATGGTTAAAACTTCAAATAAACTAATCTATTCATTTAATTTATACTATGAAACATAGTATACCAAATAGGTTGAGAAAGTATGTTACCTTGATGAAGATCAACAAGATAAACACTTAAAACTTTCTGCCCGGAAATTACCCACACGGCTCCAAGCAACACGGTCCACCACGCACGGACACGGCACCACCACGACTTGCACACACTCGCACCACCGTCTTCACCTCGTGCCACCACTCGAACCACACGGCCACGGACCTGCTGCACGGCCACGGCACATGAGCCACCACACGAGTACGAACCACCACCGTGCACCACCACTTGAACCACGAACAACCCACACGAGCAACCCCAAAAATCCAACCCCGAACTAGAAATCTTGATTGAAAACTATGGAGATTGTTGTGTTTAAAGTTACTTAAAGATCAATAGGATATGAATCTTTACGTTTTGGGATGAAAGGTTGATGAACAAATTGGTGGATGATTATGGCCAAAAATGGCGTGTAGAAGGATGGCAAATGGAGGGCGTTTGTGTTTTAACTTTTGATGGCAAGTGCTTAAGATGGCAAAAGAGCAAAAGGATCATTAAGCCTTACTAACCCTTCTATTTATAGAAGTGGTTTAAGGTGTGAACATGAAGCAAGTGGCAAATCCTTGCCATGCACATAAGGGGGCCGGCTTTTCATAGCTCAATTGGGCCAAATCGGGCTTTCGTGATCAATTGGGCTAATTTACTAAAATTGCATGATTAATCATGCTTAAATCGATTTAGCCCAAAAATAATATTAAATAATTAATTAAATAATTAAATTCTAATTAATTAAATAATTAAATTCTAATTCATTAAATAATAATAAAATAAATAATAATCAATCCAAATAATATAATTCGAATTTAATCGAAATTATTCACATAAAATAAAATAAATAGTTCAAAAATAAATTTGAACCATACATAAAATCACGTAAATACACGACAGAAATACCTATAAAATCAGGGTCGTTACAACCTCCCCTCCTTAAAGAAATTTCGTCCCGAAATTTAAGGCAAAGGAGATCGCTCACCCTCAAACAATTTCGGGTACTTCTGCCTCATGGACGCCTCTGTCTCCCAAGTCGTCTCATCACGGTGTTGGTTTCTCCACAACACCTTGACGAGCTAGACTTGCTTATGCCGAAGGGTCCTCACTTCCCGATCCAAGATCTGGACGGGTCGCTCCTCAAAAGTCAGATTCGGCTCAAACGTGGCCGACTCCACTGGGATAATATGGGTAGGATCATGTACGTATTTCCTTAGCTGGGAAACATGGGATACGTCATGCACATTAGACAAACTAGGTGGCAATGTCAATCGATATGCCACATCCCCAACTCGTTCCAGTATCTCGTAAGGTCCCACATATTTCGGTCGGAGTTTCCCCTTTTGACCAAAGCGAGCCACTCCTTTGAACGGTGAAACCTTAAGCAAGACTCTGTCACCTACCTCGAAAGCCAGCGGTCTACGTCGATTATCGGCGTAGGATTTCTGACGACTCTGAGCGGCCTGCATCTTAGACCGGATGACTCGGACCTTCTCGATAGTATCTCATACCATCTCAGGTCCTAAAGCCACAGAATCACTAATATCATTCCAACATATCGGACTCCGACATTTCCTGCCATACAGGGCCTCGTACGAAGCCATCTTGATGCTGGAGTGATAGCTATTATTATAGGAGAACTCTATCAAACAAAGAATACGTACCCAGGACTGATGGTACTCCAGAGTACATGCTCGAAGCATATCCTCTAAAGTCTGGATGGTCCTCTCAGTCTGACCATTGGTCGCCGCATGAAAAGTGGTGCTCAACTTCAGCTTCGTCCCAAAGGCTTCCTGAACTGATTTCCAGAAACGAGATAGAAATCTCGGATCTCGATCAGAAACGATCTCCCTCGGAACTCCGTGAAGTAGGATAATATCCTGAGTATACGCCTCTGCTAGACGCTCCATAGACCAGGTCATCTTCATCGGAATGAATCTAGCGACCTTGGTCAACCTATCCACTATGACCCAAATAGCATTCAAGCCATTACAGGTGGGTAAGCTAACCACAAAGTCCATAGATACCGACTCGAACTTCCAGGTCGGAATAGGTAGTGGCTGCAACAAACCTCCTGGTCTCTGATGCTCGATTTTAACCTTCTGACAGACTAAACATCGAGCCACGAACTCTGCTACATCCCTCTTCATCTTAGGCCACCAGAATTGGCCCTTGAGGTCCTGGTATAACTTGTTACCTCCAGGATGAATAGAGTAGGGCGAGTTATATGCCTCAGACATAATTCTGTTCCTAAGGTCAGAACAGTCCGGTACACACCACCTCCCTCGGAATCGCAGACTACCATCGGAAAGGATCTCGAAACCTACAGCTTTACCCTACCGTAATGCCTCTTGAATCCTAGCTAACTGCGGGTCGTTCTGCTGACCCTCGCGCAATTCCTGAATCAAATCAGGCTTAGCACTCATAGATGTCAGACGAAGTCTGACGGAACTACGTGTTGACATATTCCTTTTAAGTTTTGATGATGACATAAACCTCAAACTTAATTACTAATAAGTGTCTTTGAGTTCTTGGAGAATTTTAGATCTTGAAGATAAATAAGCATTGAAGATTCAAACATGAAGATTCAATCATTTGAAGAAACAAGATGGTGATTCAAGTGAAGGTTCGAATTATGAATCAAAGATGTTGCTGTCAAGTTTCTACAGAGAAATCAGAGAAGTTCCTGAAGAGAATTCAGTAAGGAACATGAGAAGAACTTCAAGTATTCCAACGAATTACTTGTTGAAGAGAAGAGAAGCATCCATGAATGTTATAATGTAATATTCTAGGGTAAATGTAAGTATATTAATGCATTTAAGTCTGGTTGGAACTTAGTCGTGTCTGTCAGAGGAACTTTGGGTCATGTTCCTAGAGAAACTTGTGTCGATTCAGTTGGTTATTATGGTCCACGACTTTTGCTACTTTTTAGGGTTAGTTTAAACAACCTTTTGACTGTTTTAATTTGTTTAAAATGTTCAAAAGACGACTGAAATAGTGCTCCCTTAATTTTAGGAGTAGTTAGGAAGTAAATTTTGAATTAGTTAGTTGTCAAGTTAGTTTCCTAGTTTTTAGGACTAGGTTGGTTATTTATTAATTCTGATTTTTTTTTTTTAGTTTTGTTATTGTTATAAAAATTAATTTTAAAAAATAGAAAAAGAAAAAATTCGGAAAAATAAAAAAAGAAAAAACTGTTTTTTATTTTAACTAAGCTATTTTTTAGGTTTGTTATTTAACTTGTTATTTCTGATTTTTTGGGTCAAAAATTAGGTTAGTGGGTTGTTTAATTAGTGAGTCAAAATTTAGTGGGGTGTGTGAGAGTGGTGGACGTGAGAGTGGTAGTGTGGGGTGGTTAATTAGGCTTTTTCTCCAAGAAATTGTAATAACCATTCACCCATATATACACATATAATTCAGACATTTTAAAATACACAACTAGAGCTTTCATTAAGTCAAAAATACTTAGAGTTTGTGTCAAGTTCTTTTGAGTTCCAATCCAGTTTCTTACATGCATTTCAATATACTAGAGTTATTATTTTGAGTTGTATTTGAGAAAAAGAAAAGAGAAGTGTGTGAGAACATAGAGAGAACAGAGAAGACAGAGACGTGAGAAAGAGAAAGGAAAAAGAAAGAGAGAAAGAGAATAGAATCGTAAATTCCTACAGGAACTCACGAGGTCCAGAGAGAAGTTTAGGATTGTAATAGTTTACAAGGCCTCTATATAAAAGTGGAGTTTTTCTTCCGTGGGCCAGGAAGTTTTTCTCGTTGAAATTTTTCTCTTTACATTTCGTTTTTCTCAAAGTTCCTTTCGGTTTTTAATTCTGACAAAAATCTGTTCTATAAGTTCCTCACAGCAATTCACCCCCCCTCTTGCCGTGTTCCTACAGGAATAACAATTGGTATCAGAGTAGGAACTCAGACCATTCAAGACAACTTGATGAGAGATCCGGGCAGTATGAACACTTGCGAGAAATTGGAAAAAGGGTACTCATCTCAGAGACCTCCCATGTTTAATGGGAAATTCTATGCATACTGGAAAAATCGGATGGAGATCTACATCAAAGCCGAAAATTATCAGGTATGGAGAGTCGTGGAAGTCGGTGACTATCAGGTAACCAAAACTAATGCTAATAATGAGATAGTCCCTAAGGAAATTTCTAAATATGAACATGAAGACTTTGAAAAAATGGAAATTAATGCAAAGGCCATAAAATTGCTTCATTGTGGTCTTGGACCCCATGAACATAATCGTGTTATGGGGTGCAAGAGTGCAAAACAAATATGGGATCTATTAAAGATAATTCACGAAGGTACTAATGAAGTTAAAAGGTCTAAAACTGATTTATTGATCTCTAAATATGAAAGGTTCGAGATGATGCCTAAGGAATCTATTCAAGATATGCTTACTCGTCTCACTAACATCATAAATGAGCTTGTTTCCCTTGGAAGAGAAATACCCATTGATGAACAGGTTAGAAAGATCTTAAGGAGTCTACCACAAGACGATAGATTGGAGATCTAAAGTAACAGCACTTATGGAATCAAAGGGCATGACGAAGTTCAACATTGAGCAACTGGCGGGTTCTTTGCTAACCCATGAATTACATCTAGGAACCAGCAGAGAAGGTTCCAAGAACAAGGGGTTAGAATAGAAGGCAGAAGAGAGTGATACTGAAGAAGATGAGGAGACTGCAATGTTCGTTAGAAGATTCAAAAGAGCCTTCAACAGAAACCGAAGTTCCTTCAGGAACTCAGGAAAGAAATTGACGAGTTCCAAAAAGGACTTTGGATGTCACAAGTGTGGCTCCACTGATCACTTCATCAAGGAATGTCCACAATGGGAAAATGAGAAGACAAAGTCCAAAGGGAAGGAATCCTTTAAGGAAAAGAAGGATTACAACAAAGAAAAATACTACAAGCCTTCGTATTCCAAAAGTGATGTTCGAAAAGTAATGATAGTTGCATGGGGTGATTCTGAATCAGAAGAAGAGGAGGAGGAACAACCTAAAGAGGAAACGGCCCAACTGTGTTTAATGGCAAGATCTGATGAGCCAGAGTTCCCACAGGAACTTGACGAAAAGGTAAGCCTAAATCCTTATTATTTAAATTCTCTGCCTAAACAAAAACTTGTTGATTTAGTTATTGATTTTCATAAAAATTGGATGACTGTTAAGAGAGAAAAGAACGAGTGTGAAAACGCACTCAAAGTTACTAGGGAACATAGTGATTGGTTTAAGGGTAATAAAGTTGAAACTGAAAATAGATTCTTTGACCTATTTGATAAAAACAATGTTTTAATGACTAAGGTTAAAAATCTTGAAAAAGAATTAAGCCAAACAACAATGGAACTTAACTGCTATAAGTTGATTAATCTTAGTTTGAAATCTGAAAATTCGAATGAAAGTTCCTCCAGGGTTTCTGATCTGAAGGAACTCAAGACTAATCTGGAAAAAACAAAATCTGATAATAAGAAATTGACCCAGGAACTTATTGAAATAAAAAGGGATAAAGATAATCAACGAGAAGTTCCACAATGGATTCTGAATGCCCAAGAAAAAAGGACCGAAGGTATAGGTTTTAACTATAAACAAAAAGGGAGCAATCAGAAAAAATATGTGGAACTTCCAAGCAGCAGAGTTTGTCTGTTATGCGGGAACTCAGGTCATCTGAAGGACCAGTGTTCCAAAAGGAACAACAGCTTGAATCTGAATCATAGACATGTTAATCTGAAATGGATTGAAAAAACTTATGATGATGTGTCTACAAAGGAACCCAAGGAAACCTGGGTTCCTCAACCTAACCTCTAATTATTCTTGCAGGAACTAGTGAGGGGAAACACCACATGGTACCTCGACAGTGGATGTCCCAAGCACATGAAGCCTTTGGGACGAAGCTGAAGTTGAGCACCGCTTTTCATGCGGCGATTGATGGTCAGACTGAGAGGACCATCCAGACTTTGGAGGATATGCTTCGAGCATGTACTCTGGAGTACCATCATTCTTGGGTACGTATGCTCTGCTTGATAGAGTTCTCCTATAACAATAGCTATCACTCCAGCATCGAGATGGCTCCGTACGAGGCCCTGTATGGAAGGAAATGTCGGAGTCCTATATGTTGGAATGATATTAGTGATTCTGTGGCTTTGGGACCTGAGATGGTACGCGATACTATCGAGAAGGTCCGAGTCATCCGGTCTAAGATGCAGGCCGCTCAGAGTCGTCAGAAATCCTACGCCGATAATCGACGTAGACCGCTGGCTTTCGAGGTAGGTGACAAAGTCTTGCTTAAGGTTTCACCTTTCAAAGGAGTGGCACGCTTCGGTCAGAAGGGGAAACTCCGACCGAAATATGTGGGACCTTACGAGATACTAGAACGAGTTGGGGAGGTGGCGTACCGATTGGCTTTACCACCTAGTTTATCTAGTGTGCATGACGTATTCCATGTTTCCCAGCTAAGGAAATATGTACATGATCCTACCCATATTATTCCAGTGGAGTCGGCCACGTTTGAGCCGAATCTGACTTTTGAGGAGCGACCCGTCCAGATCTTGGATCGGGAAGTGAGGACCCTGCGGCGTAAGCAAGTCCAGCTCGTCAAGGTGTTGTGGAGAAATCAACATCATGAGGAGGCGACTTGGGAGACAGAGGCGTCCATGAGGCAGAAGTATCCGGATTTGTTTGAGGGTGAGCGATCTCCTGTACCTTAAATTTTGGGACGAAATTTCTTTAAGGAGGGGAGGTTGTAACGACCCTGATTTTTCATGATATTTTCTGCCTTGATTTATGTGTATTTATGTGATGATATGTATAGTTCAAATTATCTTTGAACTATTTATTTTATTTTTATGTGAATAATTTCGATTTAATTCGAAATGTTTTATTTGCAGTTATTATTATTTATGTTAATTATTATTTAATTAATTAGAATTTTTATTATTTAATTTTCTAATTAATTATTTAATATTTTGGGCTAAATCGATTTATGCATGATTAATCATGTAATTTATGTAAATTAGCCCAATTGATCACGAAAGCCCAATTTAGGCCCATATTCTTCCTTTGGCCGGTTTCCTAGAGGCATGGCAAGGGGTGCCACTTGCTTTGTGTTCACACCTTAACTAACTCTATATATAGAGGAGTTAGTAAGGCTTTTGCTCATTTTTGCCATCAATTGCTCTTGCCATCAAATTCAAACACAAACTCCCTCTCATTTGCTCATTTCACACGCCATTTTTGGCTATAATCACCATCAATTGTTCATCCATCTTTCTAAACCCAAACTTAAAGATTAATCCTCCATTGATATTTTAGTGTTTAAACCTTCATTAAATCTCCATAATTCCAATCAAGATTGCTAGTTCGGATTGGCTTTGGGTTTTTGTTCGTGTGGGTGTTCGAGTGAAGCCGTGTGGTGGCTCGTGTGAGAGGCCGTGCTGCAGTGAACGTGTACACGTGGTGGTCGTGCTGTGGTGGTCGTGTTCGTGGCCATGTGGACAGCCGTGCAGCAGAGGTGGTGCACTGTGTTGAGGCCGTGTGAGTGCCGTGTTGTGTGGTCGTGTGGATCGAATTTCCGGGCAGCTTCTTGTGTTGTTTTTGTGTGTATATCTTCAATAAGGTAACATACTTTCTCAACTTAATTGGTATACTATGATTATAGTATAGATTAAATGCATGTATGGGTTTATTTGTTGAAGTTTGATCATGTTATGTGTATGAAATGTAAATCTGATTTTTAAGTGATTTGATGATGATTTTAAGTATTAAAAAGATGATTCTATGATTGATTATGTTAGTATTAAGTCTATGTTTATCATGTTCAAGTTTGGTGAATTTTGAATGCTAGGAAGTTGATAATTTCATGTGTTGAATTGGGTTGAAAGTATGCGTATATTTTGATGATTTGGGATGAGTTCTTGGTTGAAGTTCTTGAATCTTGATTGAGTTCTTGATTGAAGTTCTTGAATCTTGATGGGTTCTTTATGAATCTTGATGAGTTCTTTATGAATCATGATGAGTTCTTTATGAATCTTGATGAGTTCTTTGTGAGTTCTTGGTCGAGTCTTGAAAGTTAAAAGAAAGTAGTATTGATTAGAGAAAGTCAAAGAAAATGTTAAAGGAAGTTAAAGAATGGATTAAGAATGTTGATTATTGTTGGTTAGACTCAAGATTAAGGCATAAAGGCAATTCTTGAGAATAACTTCGTGATTTAACTGATTATTTTCGAGAATCAAGGCGCAAAGGCAATTCTTGAAATTAGTTATGTTTAAGATGATTTAGTTTTAAAGATGTTTAATTAAAGATTAGCTTAATTTTGTTGCTAGACGCCTAAGACTTAGAGTAAGATTCTTTGTTTTTGGGTTAAGACGTTGCCCCTATTCCATCCGCGGTATTGGGATAGTTGGAGTCCTACTATGTTATCTTTTGATGTGGATTTCCAGTAAGATTGGTTTCACGGGACATGAATTTCCAGTAAGATTGGTTTCATGGGGTTGGGAGTAAGATTCTCAATCCTAGCATAGTAGAAAGTTCGATCGCGTAAGATGCGTTCGTACGTGCATAGTCCGGTCTAGTATATGAATGATTGCGCCAAAGATAGTTTGGTTAGGATGTTTGAGTCGAGTTCATGAATTGGATGCTTCTCGCATGTTTTGGATTGTTGGTTGACTATTTGATTTGTGCTATGTTCATGTGTATTCCCATTAGGGTGAGTGAGTTATGTTACTCGCCACTGATGGTGGACTGTTGTTTGTTTTACAGGTAATTCTGATGACGAAGTTCTTGCTTAGCTTTGGGTTGGGCGAGCGACGTTTTTATCCTTTGTTGTATTTTCCTTTATTATTTGATTTTAGATAGTTTTGGACTATTGTATGGACTTTTATACGTTGGTTTTAGACTCTGACGTGTGGTTGGAGTTACTCGTATTTTAGGATTTTAGGTTGACTTTTTGGTTTAGTAATGTACAAACTTGCGGGTATTTGTACTTTTGGAGTTTAATAATAATATTTTGAGGTATTAGTTTTAATTCCTAAGTATTTTGAGTTGTTAGTTATGACTATTCGACTCGTCGGTTCTTCCGCGCCGATTTAAGCGAGTCGGGTCGTCACAATAATGGTAAAAGGAACTTAGGGAAGTTTGATGAGAGAAGTGATGAAGCCGTGTTCCTAGGATATGCCACTGATAGTAAAGCATATAGAGTTTATAACAAGAGACATTAAGTGTCGAGGAGAGTGTACATATTTTATTTGATGAAACTAACCCAAATGTAAATAGTCATACTAACATTTTGCAGGAACTTGAGGACTTAGAGATAGGCTTGGTTAGAAAGGATCCAGATGAAGAAGAGTTAACATCCAATAAAGAAAGAGCATATATTCCAGAAGAACGACCTCATGTTGAAAGACAAGAAGAGTCAGTTCCTGAAGGAACTCAGGGGGAAGTTCCAGAGACTGAGAGGAACTTAGAAGAAGAGATCAGAGTTCCTGAAGAGATTGTGGAAAGACCAATTCCAATCAGAGACTTTGAACCAAAACCTTGGAAACATCAGAAGTCCCACCCTCTTGATCTTATCATAAGTGATATAGGGAAAGGAATTCAGACCAGAACTCAGATCAGGAACTTTTGTGCCCATGGTGTGTTCCTATCCATCATTGAGCCTCGAAATTACATAGAAGCACTTGAGGATGCAGATTGGATACTAGCCATGCAGGATGAACTCAATCAGTTTAAAAGGAACAAGGTATGACACCTTGAACCAAAGCCGGAACACCAAAAGGTAATTGGATTGAAGTGGGTGTTCAGGAACAAGCTAGATGAACATGGCACAATCGTCAGGAAAAAGGCCAGGATAGTTGTAAAAGGATACAATCAACAAGAGGGAATAGATTATGAAGAAACATTTGCTCCGGTAGCAAGGTTAGAAGCTATTAGAATTTTAATTGCTATTGCTTCTTTCATGGGTTTTAAATTATATCAAATGGATGTTAAATGTGCTTTTTTAAATGGATTTTTAAACGAGGAAGTTTATGTGGAACAACCTCCTGGTTTTGAAAACTCTAAATTTCCTAACCATATCTATAAGCTTGACAAGGCTCTTTATGGGTTGAAGCAAGCTCCTACAGCATGGTATGAGAGGTTGTCCAAGTTCCTTTTGGAAAATGAATTTAAAAGAGGAAAAGTTGATAAAACTTTATTTTTAAAATCCAAAGGAACTGATCTTCTCATTGTCCAAATCTATGTAGATGATATAATATTTGGTGCTACTAACGAATCTTTGTGTCAGGAATTTGCAAATTTAATGAGCAAGGAATTCGAGATGAGCATGATGGGTGAGTTAAATTTCTTTCTTGGTTTGCAAATAAAGCAAACTGAAAAGGGAATTTATATTCATCAACAAAAATACATAAAGGAACTTCTAAAGAAATTTGGGATGGAAACATCCCAAATAAATCACACTCCTATGGGAACTAACACCAGATTGGATGAAGATCCCAAAGGAACTAGTGTGAGTGAAAAGCAATATAGAGGCATGATAGGTTCCTTATTGTATCTAACTGCTAGTAGTCCAGATATTTCTTTTAGTGTTGGTGTATGTGCTAGGTTCCAAGCAAATCCAAAGGAGTCACATCTCACTGCAGTCAAGAGGATATTGAGATATTTGAAAGGAACTGATGATCTAACACTGTTCTATCCTCAAAATGACACGTTTGAACTCAAGGGATTTGTTGATGCGGATTATGCCGGTGATTTGGTGAATAGGAAAAGCACTTCAGGTATGGTTCAGTTCCTTGGAACGTGTTTAGTTTCTTGGAGTTCCAAGAAGCAAAACACAGTTGCTCTATCCACTGCAGAAGCCGAATATGTAGCAGCTGCTGCATGTTGTTCACAACTGCTTTGGATAAAACAACAACTAAGGGACTTTGGTATTAATTATAATTGTATTCCTATATATTGTGATAATACTAGTGCCATTTGTATATCAAAGGATCCAGTTCACCATTCACGTGTGAAACATATTCACATACGTCATCATTTTCTAAAGGACAATGTAGAAAAAGGTTTGATAAAACTTGAATTTTGTCAAACTGAAGATCAAATTGCTGACATATTAACTAAGCCATTGAATAGAGAAAGATATGAGAAATTGTGGATGGAACTTGGGATGATCAAATTAAAGTAATTTGCCAAGAAGTTCCTCCAGGTACGTCAAGTCAATTATTAAAGTTCTTAGAATAATTTTCATTGCAATTATGGTGCGAAAGCATGTTCCTGATGGAATTTGAGATTTATACTCGTAAATGTCTATCAATATTACTCTTATTTTCATGATTGCTATTTGGATGATGAATTAAATGTGTGCATCAATATGTTCCTATGATTTTTATTTTTTCTTTCTTTCTTTATTCCCTTTATATAAATTAATTTATTCCACAAATTAATTTATTTTTTCCACAAATTAATTTTATTTTCCACAAATTATTTTTCTTTTGTAGCTAAAGAAAACTACCCATTAAGAGAGTCCAATTAGAGTGTCACCATGTTTATGTATATATCCATATTTCAAATAAAAAAAAAGGAGGAACTCCTCACGTAGGTTTCTAGCCCACTAACACACTCAACATACCTCTACCAATTTCATTTTCCCAATTACACCCAACTCCATTTTCTCTCTCCTAAACCCACGAAAACCCCCCTTCATCTTCTTCCCCAAATTTCTTCTTCTCCATTACAAATCTCCACTCCACTTCAACAATGGTTTCTCATAATTCTAACACCAAATCAACCAAAGACTCCAATGCTTCCCCCACTCACCAATCTCCTCCCAAAATTGCACAAACCCAAACCCTAACCTCGAAAAAAAGACCTCGTAAGGAGGACGAAGGACCTTCAATTCTTGAAAGCTTGGAGATGGGAGAAGTTAGCAATGACATCACCAAGGAGCTCGGCCAAATGGCTAGTCACTTCGTTCCCGTCCTTGTGCTAAACCGTGAATGGTGTGCTAAAAATGGGTATGACCAACTCTTGCATGTTTTTCAATTTCAAAATTGGGATAAAATGCTTAGTGATTATGTAGAGTTTATGTATCCAGAAGCTATAAAAGAATTTTGTGACAATTTTGATTCACAACAAAGGGTCATTAAAAGTACCGTGAATGGGGTAGACATTGAATTTGATGTGGATGTGCTAGCTAATGTTTTTGAGGTTCCAAATTATGGTTATGATAAATACTTTAAAGGGCCTTACAATTTGAAAATTAATGGAGTAGATAAAATGGACATATTGTTGAGTTTAAATGGTGAACCTAAGAAAAAAAAAAATTGAGCTTAACTCACTTATGCCATTTCACAAAGTGTTGTTTAATCTTGTTTGGAAGACAATAGTGCCACGGACCTCTAAAAGAAACGAGGCCAATTTGCATGATTGCTCCTTGATTTATTGCTTGGCAAATGATATTCCTATCAACTTTCCTAGTTTGATGATTTCTCATATGCTTGATACTATTCCTAGTGGCAAGAAAGTGGGATATGGAAATTTCATGACTAAAATTTTTAAGTACTTTAAAGTGCCACTTGAGGGATATGGGAAGTTGAGATTAAAGAAAGAACACTTCATTCAAGGAACTACACTTGCGGGTTGGCATGTCGGTGTATTAGATGGACGCACTGCAACTCTTTCCGAAATTCAACAAGTTAATGATGCCAAGAGGAAAGCCAAAGCAGCGACAGTCACGGTTGAGGGGAAAGGCACGGTTGGAGTGAAAGAACAGGTGCGTAAGAGTAGGAGAATTTCACCAAAGCCTAAGGTTACGGGTGATATTCCACACGTAAATTTGGTTGATGATGAGGAGCTTAAGGACGATGCTAATGAGACCATGGATGCTAACACGGAGAACATTCTTCTTCATATTTTGAAGGAGATACAACACTTTCGGGAAAGAATTGAGGTTTTGGAAGAGCAAGCATCCGCCTCTCGACAAGATGTAGTTGAGTTGAGGGAATCTAATGATCGACATCACGTTGAGGTTATGAAAAGCCTCGAGTCTCTTCAGAAAACTGCTTCTGTTCCTTCGGGTCCTCCTGCTCCAAACCCTGTCAAACCTCGTGCTCCTAGACCTGCTGCAACTTCCTCTGTTGTTCCTGAAGGAACTTTTTGGGAAACATTGTTGGACTTTATGGTGATGCTCCTCAAGACAGCGCTTGATCTCTTGTTCTTTTCTCCATTATTGAAACATTTCGATATGGTTGTCATATATTTAAACATGGTTTAGGTTTTCTTATGTTTTCGTATTGACATTTTCATTTCTTTCTTTTGCATCTAAGTAGTCGGGTAGTAGCTATTTTCTATTTTTCCTTTGTCCCTGGAACATGTATATGCTATATTTTGCTACTTTCGTCCATGATGCTTTTATGATGACTAATATTGCTAGATTGCTACTTGAGTTGTTTTCTTATTCTAGAGATCAGGTATCTGCCATTACTGGTTTAATGGTGATGCAATGAAAAATGTTTATGGAATGATGATTTTGATTTTGATGATGCCAAAAGGGGGAAGAATAATTGGCAAACTACATTATTCTTTTTCATCTTATTTTTCCATCTTATTCTCATATGAAATGAAGTTCCTAACTTGTGAAGAGTTTACTAACTTTCTTGATTCCATGTGGAGTTAAGATGTATATAACTTTGGTAGTATAATTTAGTTCTTCATTAGTTTAATTTGCATATTAAAATTAAAAAGTCAAAAATATTTAGTTTAATGTTTTTATGTTTTATAAAATGGAAAAATAAAAAAAAAATAAAAATCTTTTTTCAACGAGTCTATTTGTTTTAGTTGTCAATTAAGTTTGCCTTGGTTTGTCATCATCAAAAAGGGGGAAATTGTTGACATATTCCTTTTAAGTTTTGATGATGACATAAACCTCAAACTTAATTACTAATAAGTGTCTTTGAGTTCTTGGAGAATTTTAGATCTTGAAGATAAATAAGCATTGAAGATTCAAACATGAAGATTCAATCATTTGAAGAAACAAGATGGTGATTCAAGTGAAGGTTCGAATTATGAATCAAAGATGTTGCTGTCAAGTTTCTACAGAGAAATCAGAGAAGTTCCTGAAGAGAATTCAGTAAGGAACATGAGAAGAACTTCAAGTATTCCAACGAATTACTTGTTGAAGAGAAGAGAAGCATCCATGAATGTTATAATGTAATATTCTAGGGTAAATGTAAGTATATTAATGCATTTAAGTCTGGTTGGAACTTAGTCGTGTCTGTCAGAGGAACTTTGGGTCATGTTCCTAGAGAAACTTGTGTCGATTCAGTTGGTTATTATGGTCCACGACTTTTGCTACTTTTTAGGGTTAGTTTAAACAACCTTTTGACTGTTTTAATTTGTTTAAAATGTTCAAAAGACGACTGAAATAGTGCTCCCTTAATTTTAGGAGTAGTTAGGAAGTAAATTTTGAATTAGTTAGTTGTCAAGTTAGTTTCCTAGTTTTTAGGACTAGGTTGGTTATTTATTAATTCTGATTTTTTTTTTTTAGTTTTGTTATTGTTATAAAAATTAATTTTAAAAAATAGAAAAAGAAAAAATTCGGAAAAATAAAAAAAGAAAAAACTGTTTTTTATTTTAACTAAGCTATTTTTTAGGTTTGTTATTTAACTTGTTATTTCTGATTTTTTGGGTCAAAAATTAGGTTAGTGGGTTGTTTAATTAGTGAGTCAAAATTTAGTGGGGTGTGTGAGAGTGGTGGACGTGAGAGTGGTAGTGTGGGGTGGTTAATTAGGCTTTTTCTCCAAGAAATTGTAATAACCATTCACCCATATATACACATATAATTCAGACATTTTAAAATACACAACTAGAGCTTTCATTAAGTCAAAAATACTTAGAATTTGTGTCAAGTTCCATTGAGTTCCAATCCAGTTTCTTACATGCATTTCAATATACTAGAGTTATTATTTTGAGTTGTATTTGAGAAAAAGAAAAGAGAAGTGTGTGAGAACATAGAGAGAACAGAGAAGAAAGAGACGTGAGAAAGATAAAGGAAAAAGAAAGAGAGAAAGAGAATAGAATCGTAAGTTCCTACAGGAACTCACGAGGTCCAGAGAGAAGTTTAGGATTGTAATAGTTTACAAGGCCTCTATATAAAAGTGGAGTTTTTCTTCCGTGGGCCAGGAAGTTTTTCTCGTTGAAATTTGTCTCTTTACATTTCGTTTTTCTCAAAGTTTCTTTCGGTTTTTAATTCTGACGAAAATCTGTGCTATAAGTTCCTCAAAGCAATTCACCCCCCCTCTTGCCGTGTTCCTACAGGAATAATACTACGGCTTCTACTGAAGCTCAAGCGATGCTTACGACTCAGTGCATCAGCGACTAAGTTCACCTTGCCCTCGCAATAGTTAAGCGTCAGGTCGTAGTCCTTAATAAGCTCAAGCCATCATCTCTGCCTCATATTGAGGTCTTTCTGAGTAAAGATGTACTTGAGACTCTTGTGATCCGTGAATACCCTACACGAACCACCATAGAGATAGTGCCTCCAAATCTTGAGCACGAATACCACAGCCGCTAGCTCCAAGTCATGCGTAGGATAGTTACGCTCGTGCACCTTGAATTGTCTCGATGCGTAAGCGATGACTTTCCCGCCTTGCATGAGCACACACCCTAGCCCACTCTTCGAAGCATCACTATAGACCTCGAAGTCCTCCTCATCGTTCGGAAGGGTAAGAATAGGAGTAGAGACTAATCTCTGTTTCAATTGCTGGAATGCTTGCTCGCAAGCCTCCGTCCAAACGAAGCGGACCTCCTTCTGTAGGAGACTAGACATCGGCCTAGCAATCTTGAAGAAGTCTTGGACAAATCGTTGATAGTATCCGGCTAATCCCAGAAAACTACGAACCTCCGCCACATTTCTCGGGCTACTCCAATCAACTACAGCCTTAATCTTAGTCGAGTCTACCCTAATGCCGTCCTTACTAATTACGTGACCCAGAAATGCTACTTCGCGAAGCCAGAACTCACACTTGGAGAGTTTCGCGAACCACTTATTACTACGTAATATCTCAAGTACCATCCGGAGATGCTCCGCATGCTCAGACCCATCTCTCGAATAGACTAAGATATCGTCTATAAATACTACGACGCACCTATCGAGTAAGTGGTGAAATGTTCGGTTCATCTGGTCCATGAACACAGCTGGCGCATTAGTGAGGCCAAAGGGCATCACCTCGAACTCGTAGTGGCCGTATCTAGTACGAAAAGTGGTCTTTGGGATGTCTTCTTTCTTGACTGGAATCTAATAATATCCAGAACGAAGATCTATCTTCGAAAACACTCCCGCTCCTCGCAACTGATCGAACAGGTCCTCAATCCTAGGCAACGGGTATTTATTCTTGATAGTTACCCGATTCAACTCTCGGTAGTCTATGCACAGGCGCATGCTACCGTCTTTCTTCTTCACGAAGAGCACAGGTGCTCCCCATGGAGAAACGCTCGGCCTAATGAAGCCCTTATCGATCAAATCATGGAGTTGCGTTTTTAACTCTTGCAACTCCGATGGTGCCATCCGGTAAGGTGCCTTCGAAATCGGCGTTGTCCCGGGTGCTAAGTCGATATGAAACTCGACGTCGCGCTCGGGTGGAACTCCTGGTAGCTCATCAGGAAATACGTCTCTGAAATACCTCTCTACAGGTATATCGTCCAACAGACGCTCCTCAATCAAGTCCCTTACCTGACATAGGTACACCATATCGCCCTTCTAGCGATGTTTTCACACTTTCAAGGCAGAGATTACCTTTACTCCTCTCTTAAGGACGAACCCAGAGTAGGTAACTCGGTTGCCCTGAAGTCCTCGGAATGTCACTGACTGATCTCGGCAACGAATGATCGCTCGATACCTCGACAGCCAGTCCATACCAAGTATTACGTCGAACTCCATCAACGGGAACTCCTTCAGATCAGTCGTCGCTTGCTGTAACAACCCGACTCGCTTAAATCGGCGCGGAAGAAACCGACGAGTCAAGTAGTTATAAAACTAAACTCAACACTTAGAAAATAATACTAATACCTCAAAATATTATTAAACCATAAATGTACAATAACCCACAATCTTGTACAAACTAAGTCCAAAAATCAAATGAACTGAAAATAAAAGTCAAGTGTAACTCTAACCACATGCTAGAGTCTTATACAACAAATGTATATCATAAATCCTGAATCAACGTCTAACAAGTCTAATGCTATGAAACAAACGAAAATAAACAATAGGAACAAAACACACAAAGCGCCGCTCGCCCAACCCAAAAGCTAAGCAAGAGCATCATCGTCAGATGTACCTGAAAAACACAACATATCCACCATCAGTGGCGAGTAACATAACTGACTCACCCTAACGGGAATACACAAGTACATAGCAATAATCAAATAACATCATACATACAATCCTCGAAGACACGAGACAACCTCAAACTCATAATCCCAAAATCAACTCATCACTCGACACCATCAACCATACGTCATCTCTATACTCAAATCTAACTCAAGTGCAATCATTCTAGTTCTAGACCGGACTAGGCTCGTACGGAAGCATCTTACGCAACCGAACTTCTACTATGTCAGGACCGGGCATAAGCCATACACCCAAATCCCACGAACCCAATCAATCTGGGAAATCGTGTCCCTAATCCCCAATCATTTTGAGCGTACTAGGAATAACATAGTGAGACTCCAAAACTATTCCGATACCGCGGACGGAAATAGTGGCAACGTCTTAACCCAAAAACTAAGCATAAGCCATACACAAAGTCAAGGGCGTCTAGAAAAGAAATCAAGCTAACCATCATACCATCATTATCTTTTCATCATAGTTAAATTAAATACAAGAATAAGCCATACCCTTGAATTTAACCAACTAAATCATCGAAGTTAACCCAAGAATTGCCTATAGCCATACTCTTGAGACTAACCAAACATCATATCATCAATCTTTAACCTTTCTTTAATCAACTCATCTCAAAATCTTTAACTTCCAAGACTCATACAACCCTTTTCTTTAACATTCAAGACTCAATCAAGAACCCTAAAGAACTCAATCAGACCTCATCAAGAACCTTAAAGAACTCATCTAACTCTTAAAGAACTCAACAAGAAACCATTCAAGATTCAAGAACTTCAATCAAGAACTCAATCAAGATTCAAGAACTTCAACCAAGAACTCAAACAAACTTAAATATACACGCATATTCATCATCTTCATGCACGAAAATTCAACAATACTTTATTCCAAAATTCATCAAACTTAAACCCAAACACCATGATTTCAAAATATCATAAAAACAATCTTAAAACATGGAAAACCACCATTAAAACATCATTAAAATACTTCAAAATCAGATTTAAAGAATAACTTCAAAACCATGAACAATCATCATCAAATCAACCATACATGCATTTAATCAAAGCTATAAACATAGTATTACCAATTAAGTTGAGTTAGTATGTTACCTTGTTGAGGATCAACACACAAATCAACACAAATATGCAGTCCAAACTCGACACCCACACGGCACACTCACACACGAGCACACGGCCTGCACACCACTCGAACACGGACACCACACAAGTGCACCACCACACACGGCCACTGCACGGCCTTAGCAACACGGCACAGCAGCACGGCTCTGCAACACGACCCCAACCACGGACTTCACACGGCCACACACTCGAACAAAAAACCCATGAACAACCCGGAAACAACCCCAACAAATGATCTTGGTTGAAATAACGTGTTTAGGATTGTGTTTAGGATGCTTAAAGATCAATGATGTTTGAATCTTTAAGTTTTGGGCAAAGGAAGATGATGAACAAATGAAGGCTCAATCATCAACAATGGCGTGAGAATGGAGAGAAATAGAGAGTGTTTATGTGCTTAGCAAATTGATGGCAAAGGCTTAGAATGGCAAAAATGGGTTTAAGCCTCACTAACTCACATATAAATAGAGCTAGCAAGGTGTGAACACAAGGCAAGTGGCAAGCCACTCCTTGCCTAATAAAAACCGGCCCTATGAGGCTAATGGGCCACGCTTGGGCTCTAAATGGGCTCTCGTGATCCATTGGGCCAATTATTGAAATTTACATGAAAAATCATGCAATAATCGATTTAGCCCAAAATTAATATTAAATAATTAATTAGAAAATTAAATAATAAAATTCTAATTAATTAAATAATAATTAAAATGAATAATAAAAACTGAGAAATAAAACATTTCGATTAAATCGAAATTATTCACATAAAAAATAAAATAAATAGTTCAAAATAAATTTTGAACTAGCAAATAAACACATTATTATACATATAAATACCGGCAAAAATACCGATAAAAATCTGGGTCATTACACTTGCTCCCCAGCTATCACGATAAGTACTCCTCGGAACTCGCGCTGACAAATAAAATCCTCTCCGGAAGGGAGAGTTATGACTGAACTAACAGGAAAGCTGCCACGAAGATTAGACCTCGAGGCAAAACTACTAGCCACAAAAGAGACAGTAGCACCAGAATCAAACAAAACTAAAGCTAACACACCAGAAACAAGAAATCTACCTGATACGACGTCAGGCTGAACCTCAGCCTCCGCCTCGGTCATACAGTAGACTCGGTTCTTCACCGGAGTCTTAGTCGGTGCTAGAAGCTGCTTAACCTCAGTGTCTGGCTTCCTCTCGGGGCAAACTGACGCCTTATGGCCTTCCTTCCTGCAGATAAAACACGCTATTGGCGAACCGTCACACCGCTTCCCTGGATGGAAGTCTCGGCCACATCCTCTGCACTTCGAGCCATCGGAACCCTTATGCGAACTCGTGGTCGGAGGGGTACTGCTAGGAGCACTAAATCGGGGCTTCTTAAAAGAAGCTGTCGTCGTCGGAACCTGAGCTCTCTTCTTGCTCGCATCCTCCTCAACCGTCGATGCCTGAATCTCGAGTGCTACCTCGTAGGCCTGCTGAAATGTCGTCGCTCCACTACTGATCACGTGAACGCGAATCCTCGGATCTAACTTTTTGATGTAGTGCTTGACCCGATCCTTCTCTGATGGAACTACGGACGTAGCGAACCTCGATAACTCTGTAAACTTGTCGGTGTACGCCTGAACGGTCATCTTACCCTGTGTAAGAGTAAGAAACTCCTCCTGCTTCTACCACCGCAACTCGTCGGGGTAGAATCGCTCCTGGATCTTATCGACGAACTCGATCCACGACATCGAATGTAACGGCAAGCACGCGTCCTTAGCTAACGTCCACCAGTTATCGGCCTCTCCACGTAGATAATAAGCGGCGATCTGCACCTTCTCATGCTCGAGGCAAAACGTCGCGTCGAAGAGCTTCCCCATCTCGCGGATCCAGCTCTCCAGGATAGTGGGGTCGGCAACCCCATCGTAAGTCGGAGGTCGATGACGTGCGATATGGTCGAACGTTGACTGCGTACTCGGCGTATGACGACTATGGTGCGCCAACGTAAGGATCACCTCCTCGAGTGCCCGCAACCTCTGTCGTCCAGTACTCAACCGGCGAGGTGTAGACATGCTGTAACGCAACACAACAAAAA
Organism: Salicornia ramosissima; assembly: GCA_951394345.1. NCBI lineage: Eukaryota > Viridiplantae > Streptophyta > Magnoliopsida > Caryophyllales > Amaranthaceae > Salicornia > Salicornia ramosissima. The sequence goes on along the minus strand of OX596233.1, from coordinate 24,809,967 downwards.
GACATACCAAAATAACAATGTCAGTCATACATCCCCAACACACTCAAGCACACAAAATAAAGAGAGAAAAGAAAATAGAAAAAGATCTTATCCCGGTTTTTCTACCCGAACTCTTCTCCCTTTACTTAATCTTAATTTTGGTTTATCACTCAGGAAAGGTAAAGCTCTCAACTCCCGGGTTTTAACTCAAATCCTAAAACTTCACTTAAAACCTATTCGGCTCTGATACCAACTGTGACGACCCGACTCGCTTAAACCGGCGCGGAAGAAACCGACGAGTCGAATAGTCAGAACTAACAAACTAAAATACTTGAAATTAAAAACAAAACCTCAAATGATTATATATACTAAACCAAAAGTACAATTACCCACAAGATTGTACACAACTAATCCCAAATGTCACATTACTACTACTACCAAACGTAACTCCAAATACATGTCAGAGTTATAGTAAAGTATACAAGAACCACTACTAGAGTTAAAGACTAGAAAACATCGAAAAATAACAACATAAAGTCTAAACAATATCGGCACTCGCCCAACCCAATGCTAAGCAAGGACCTCATCATCAGAATTACCTGAAAAACAACAACAGTCCACCGTCAGTGGCGAGTAACATAACTGTCCCACCCTAACGGGGATACACATGAACATAGCACAAACCAAACAACTAAATCAAACAAGCCAATCATGCGAAATAACAAGTAATCATGCTTGACTCAACTAACTTAACCAATCTTAACTTTGGCGCAATCATTCGCATACTAGACCGGACTATGCACGTACGAACGCATCTTACGCATTCGAACTTTCTACTATGTCAGGATTGAGAATCTTACTCCCAGATCCCATGAAACCAATCTTACTGGAAATCCATATCCGAAGACAACATAGTAAGACCACCAACTATCCCAATACCGCGGATAGGATAGGGGCAACGTCTTAACCCAAAAACATAGAATCTTACTCTAAGTTTCAGGCATCTAATAGCGAAATCAAGCTAACTTTAACTTTAAATCGAAGTTTACATTCTTAGTTAATTCTTAAGTTGCATCTTACGCCTTGACTCAAGAAATAACATGTAAACCAAACCATCTTACAACTTCTTATAACTTTCTTTAACCTTTCTTTAACTTTAAAGACTCAATCAAGAACTCTTAAAGAACCTTAAAGAACTCATCAAGAACTCAAAGAACTCATCAAGAACTCGTCCAAGATTCAAGATCTTCAATCAAGAACTTAATCAAGATTCAAGAACTTCAACCAAGAACTCATTCAAGAATCAAGAACTCATCCAACTCAATCAAACTACACGCATAAGCTCAACAAGTCAACACATAAAATCATCAACTCCCTAGCATCCAAAATCATCAAACTTGAACATGATTAACATTAAACTTAATACCAACATAATCAATCATGAAATCATCATATTCAATCATAAAATCATCATAAAACCATTCCAAAATCAGATTATAACTCATACACAAAAACATGGTTAAAACTTCAAATAAACTAATCTATTCATTTAATTTATACTATGAAACATAGTATACCAAATAGGTTGAGAAAGTATGTTACCTTGATGAAGATCAACAAGATAAACACTTAAAACTTTCTGCCCGGAAATTACCCACACGGCTCCAAGCAACACGGTCCACCACGCACGGACACGGCACCACCACGACTTGCACACACTCGCACCACCGTCTTCACCTCATGCCACCACTCGAACCACACGGCCACGAACCTGCTGCACGGCCACGGCACATGAGCCACCACACGAGTACGAACCACCACCGTGCACCACCACTTGAACCACGAACAACCCACACGAGCAACCCCAAAAATCCAACCCCGAACTAGAAATCTTGATTGAAAACTATGGAGATTGTTGTGTTTAAAGTTACTTAAAGATCAATAGGATATGAATCTTTACGTTTTGGGATGAAAGGTTGATGAACAAATTAGTGGATGATTATGGCCAAAAATGGCGTGTAGAAGGATGGCAAATGGAGGGAGTTTGTGTTTTAACTTTTGATGGCAAGTGCTTAAGATGGCAAAAGAGTAAAAGGATCATCAAGCCTTACTAACCCTTCTATTTATAGAAGTGGTTTAAGGTGTGAACATGAAGCAAGTGGCAAATCCTTGCCATGCACATAAGGGGGTCGGCTTTTCATTGCTCAATTGGGCCAAATCGGGCTTTCGTGATCAATTGGGCTAATTTACAAAAATTGCATGATTAATCATGCTTAAATTGATTTAGCCCAAAAATAATATTAAATAATTAATTAAAAAATTAAATAATTAAATTCTAATTAATTAAATAATAATAAAATAAATAATAATCAATCCAAATTAAATAATTCGAATTTAATCGAAATTATTCACATAAAATAAAATAAATAGTTCAAAAATAAATTTGAACCATACATAAAATCACGTAAATACACGTAAATACACGACAGAAATACCTATAAAATCAGGGTCGTTACATGTATTGGTAGACCTGGACACATTTGTAAACCTGGAAATAGAACTAGACACATTTGAAATCTGGATACAATTTTTAAACCTGGACAAACCTGGACAAATCTAGACAAACATGGACAAATCTGGATAAATCTGGACACACCTGGACATGCAAACCTGGAAAAATGTGGACAAACCTGGACAAATATGAACAAACCTGGACAAATCTAGACAAACTTGGACAAATCTGGATAAATCTGGACACACCTGGACATGCAAACCTGGACAAATGTGGACAAACCTGGACAAATATGAACAAACCTGGACAAGTATGAACAAACCTGAACACACCTGGACAAACCTGGATACATATTTTTAACCCTGGATACCTATTTGTAAACCTGGACACCTATTTGTAAACCTAGACACATATTGTTTAAACATGGACACATATTGTAAAACATGGACGCATTTTGTAACTAACTTGGACAAAATACGTTTTTGTTGCATTTTGAGGCCTATAGATGCCTCGTTTGGCGATTTTCGATGGCCAAATCCCCTTCGAATATTTGCAGCTGCGTTCGTCTCGAAAAATTAATCAATTTCGACATATTATATGCCCCGATCCGACACCCGAGCGCAAAGTTATAGTCTCCCAAAGTTTTTCACTATTATAATTGGTTATATGGGTCAGCCGTCTGACCAGATTGTCTGGTCAGACCGTCTGACCCAAAACTTTCACATACATATCTTACCTAGGTAAACTTTTAACAATCAACTAAGTTTTTATCAAAAATAATTTCACAAAAGCTAATAAAAACAGCTATCAATTCTTTTAAACCAAAATGTTAAATCTCTTACAACAAACTCTAATTGTCAAAACGCAACGGACCAAAACGCAGTACATTAGATTAGGCCGAAGGCCTCAATAATAATCTCTAAACCCTAATATGACATGGACCACACAATGACCCAAACCTTTAATTTGTTGGCAAGGCCCATAGCTTTAATTTGTTGGCAAGGCCCAAACCTTTCATGACAGTCTGTAAAACCCAAAATTAGATGGACCCGATATAGCCCATAATTGGACCGTATAGTGTGCCATAAGCCCATAACATAACACTAATTTAAAAAACTTTTGATTAAATTAAAATAAAAAAAAAGAATAATTAATTAGTGGTGTGGGGTAGATCCAGTAATGAGTAAACTCGTCAATAGACAAAGCAGAAAATGAGGATTCAAAGCTCTCTTCCTCCTTCAAACCCTCTTTTTATCTTCATCTCTCTCTCTCTATATATACTCTCCAATGTATTCTCCTTCGCATTTTCCGGCTAATTTTTCCCTTTTTCAGATCCCTAATTTCACCATAAACCCTAATTTCCTCTTTCCTGGGTTTTTATTTCTCACATTCTTCATCTTTAATCTTATTTTCTGCTTGCTCTTCACAACTGTAATGTCATGTCGCAGCAACTACCGCAACCTCAAATTCAATCGCAATGTCAAATTCAACCTCCCCAACAGCAGCAGCAATCCTCTTCTCGGCTCAATCGTCTTCTCACACTGCTCGACACTGGCTCAACGCAGCAAACTCGCTTCGCCGCAGCTAGGCAAATCGGCGATATTGCCAGGTCTTACCCTCATGAGCTGAATCCTTTGTTGCGGAAGGTTTCGCAGTATTTGCGGAGTCGTAATTGGGACACTCGTGTTGCTGCTGCTAAGGCAATTGGTTCCATTGCTGAGAATTCCAGGCGGGTTTCCATCGAACAGCTTGTTGATATTGCGGCGAAGAAGGTTTCGGAGGAGCCCAGTTTCGCAGGTTGTGTTCCTGAGCTGAAGCCCAGAAATGAGGCAAGTATTTCTTCTTTTCGTAATTTTGATATTAATAAAGTATTGGAATTCGGGGTTTTGTTGGCTTCTGGGGGGCAAGAATATGATGTTAATGACGATAGTAATCTTAAGAATTCGAAAGAAAGATTGGCTAGACAAAAGAAAAATCTGCGTAGGAGGTTGGGGCTTGATGTGTGTGAACAGTTTATGGATGTGAGTGATATGATTAGGGATGAAGATCTTGTATTGTATTCTTCTGAACCGTCCAAAGGTTATGGTGATGGTAGTAGGAAAAGAGGTGGATTTCGTGTTTTTCGGTCCCACAGGCCGAGTGCCAGGGAACTGAATCTTTTGAAAAGGAAAGCAAAGGTTAACTCGAGTGATGTGCGGGTTGGGGTGAATGTGGGTGTCCAGAAGGCGACTGTTGCTTCATCTGGTGGTTCTGAGGCATTTGTAGATGGTGGTGGTGTAAAGGGGCCAGTGGATTCAGCTACTGACGAGGATGGTGGGGAACAATTTGAGGAAGGGTATTGGCCGTTTCATGGGTATGTTGAACAGCTTCTTGTTGATATGTTTGATCCTGTATGGGAGGTTCGTCATGGAAGTATTATGGCTCTGAGGGAAATTTTGACGTATCAGGGTGCTTATGCTGGTGTGTCAATGATTGACTCTACCTCTCGTGGTGGTCAGGCATTGGGTTCTTCCAGCCATAAGGCGAACTTGCCTGTGAAGAGGGAGAGAGGAATTGACTTAAATTTGCAAGTTCCAGAAGATGGGTCCACAGAGAGTGTGAAACGAGCAAAGTTTGAAGGCATCACACCGTCTTCAGCGCAAATGTGTGTGAAGGCTGAGCAAAATGGAGAAAATGTGTCTAGCCACTTGGTATCTGATTCTAGTATTGGTTCTGTAGTGATGAAGTCTGAACCTCAAGTATTAGACGCAAAGGGTGGGAACGAAGGTGGTGGTTTGCATATAACAGGCTCAGGTAATGTTTCAGAGGAGATGGGTATGGCTGGAAATCTTAGCAGGAATTCTGAGCTGATGAATGTAATTGGGTCAGCTAGGAATTCTTGGCTTAGGAATTGTGAGTTTTTGCAAGACTGTGCTATATGCTTCCTTTGTGTGTTGTCGCTTGATCGTTTTGGAGATTATGTCTCTGATCAGGTTGTTGCTCCTGTGAGGGAAACATGTGCACAAGCATTAGGGGCTGTGCTTAAGTACATGGCTCCAGATTTAGTGCGGGAAACAATGAATATATTGTTGCAATTGCAGGAGAGACCAGAATGGGAAATTCGTCATGGCAGCCTGTTGGGGATTAAATATCTGATTGCTGTACGGCAGGAAATGCTGTCTGATTTGCTTAGGTTTGTTCTACCTTCTTGTAAATCTGGGCTGGAGGACCCTGATGATGATGTAAGAGCTGTCGCTGCAGATGCTCTTATACCTGCTGCTTCTTCCATTGTTGCCAATATGGATCAGTTGTTGCACCCAATTGTAATGCAGTTGTGGGATATTTTACTTGATCTAGATGATCTTAGCCCATCTACCAGCAGTGTCATGAATCTTCTGGCAGAAATTTATACTCATGCTGGGATGACTGGAAATATGCTTGACACATTGACAATGGAGGGCGCCCACAATTTTGATCTCAATGAGGTGTTAGATTACAAAGATGACTCAGAGGCACCTGTAGCGAAAGAAAATCCTTATATGCTATCAGCTCTAGCTCCACGGCTGTGGCCATTTATGAGACACAGTATCACATCAGTCCGTTACTCTGCCATAAGAACTCTGGAAAGGCTTCTTGAAGCTCGATACAGAAGACACACTGCTGAGCCTTCAGCTAATTCATTTTGGCCTTCCTCTATTTTGGGTGACACTCTTCGAATTGTCTTTCAAAATTTGGTCCTGGAGTCGAATGATGATATTCTGCTATGCAGTGAGAGGGTGTGGAAGCTATTGCTTCACTGCCCTGTTATGGATTTAGTGGCCACAGCAAGTTCTCATGTTTCTTCATGGTTAGAATTGGCAGCCACTCCTTTTGGCTCTGAATTGGACATTTCGAAGATGTTTTGGCCTGTTGCTCCATCTCAAAAAAGAAGATTTGTAGCTGCTGCAAAAATGCGTGCTGTAAAAATGGACAGTTATGCTGGGAGAAGTTGTAATGTTGGTGCTGCAAAAGGAATGATACCAGATGACTCTGTTGATGCTCATGCCTCTTCTCTCAAGATAGTTGTTGGAGCTGATGCAGAGAAGTCTGTGACACGCACACGAGTAGTGGCAGCAGCAGCTTTGGGAATTCTTGCTTCAAAGTGGCCTGAGTCATTGATATACCATGTAACTGATCCATTGTGGAAAGATATTACCTCATTATCAGGTGTCAGGCGGCAGGTGTCTTCAATGGTTTTGATTTCCTGGTTTAAAGAAATGAAAATTCCTGAAGTTTCAGCTGCACATTCAAATAATTTTGCTCTTTTTGAACAATTAAAAAAATGGTTGATGGATTTGTTAGCCTGTACGGATCCTTCTTTGCCAACAAAAGATTCATGTCAACCTTATGCTGAGCTGTCAAGAACATACTCCAAAATGCGAACTGAAGCCAGTCATTTGCTTCATGCTGTTGAATCTTGTGGGATGTTGAAAGATCTTGTATTGACTGCTAATATTGACCTTGAAAATTTGAGCATGGATGATGCAGTGAACTTTGCATCAAAAGTTGTGCTACCCAGTTATGATTGCTCAGTGGAGACTTCTGCAGAAAAGGATGTTTTAGATGATGTAGAGTCCTCAAGACAGCGTCTACTGACAACTACTGGCTATCTGAAGTGTGTGCAAAGCAATTTGCATGTTACAGTGTCTTCTTTGATGGCTGCCGCAGTTGTGTGGATTTCAGATCTTCCTGCAAGGCTTAATCCAATTATATTGCCCCTAATGGCCTCCCTTAAAAGAGAACAAGAGGAAATGTTGCAGCAGAAAGCTGCTGAGGCTCTTGCTGAACTTATTGACTATTGCACTGCACGTAAACCCAGTCCAAATGAAAAGCTGGTCAAGAACCTCTGTAGCTTAACCGGCCTGGATCCTTCTGAGACACCCCAAGCAAGAATTATAACATCAATGGAAGTTATAGAAGAGCAGGACCTCCTTTTATCTAGAAGCATGAGTGTAAATCAGAGATCCAGGGGCCGTCCAGTGGCTAGTGTTGAAGAGAGGTCGAAGGTTGAAGGTTTCATTAGTAGGCGGGGAGCTGAACTTGCACTTAGGCACTTGTGTAAGAAGTTTGGGGCTTCCTTGTTTGACAAAATCCCCAAGTTATGGGATTGTCTTTCAGAAGTTCTTAAGCCCATTAATATGGAAGGAGCAGTAACCAGTGAAGAGAAGATGATTATAGTAGCAATTGAATCTGTCAAAGATCCTCAGCTCTTAATAAATAACATACAGGTGGTACGCTCAATTGCCCCTTTGCTGGACGACGCACTAAAGCCAAAACTGCTCACTCTCCTTCCATGCATTTTCAGATGTGTTCGTCATTCTCATGTTGCTGTCAGATTAGCTGCTTCCAGGTGTATTACTACCATGGCAAAGTCCATGATCGTCAGTGTGATGGCATCTGTGGTGGAAAATGCTATACCTATGTTAGGTGATGCAGCATCTGTTCCTGCCAGACAAGGAGCAGGTATGCTTATTGGTCTGCTTGTCCAAGGGCTTGGGGTGGAGCTGGTACCTTATGCCCCCTTGTTAGTTGTTCCTCTTCTTAGGTGCATGAGTGATTCTGATGCTTCTGTGAGGCAGAGTGTGACAAGGAGTTTTGCAGCATTAGTGCCTCTTCTTCCTTTGGCCCGTGGTCTTCCTCCACCTGCTGGAGTCAGTGACAGCCTATTACGTGACAAAGAGGATGCAAAATTTTTGGAGCAGCTGCTGGATAATTCTAGCATTGATGACTATAAACTTTCTACCGAGTTAAAGGTGACCTTAAGAAGATACCAGCAGGAAGGCATCAATTGGTTAGCTTTCTTGAGGCGATTCAAATTGCATGGCATCTTATGTGATGATATGGGGCTTGGTAAAACACTCCAAGCTTCTGCAATTGTTGCATCAGATGTAGCTGAACAGCGGTTGATAGAGAGTGGCAAAGAACCTCCTCCCTCATTAATTGTTTGCCCGTCAACTCTTGTGGGTCATTGGGCTTATGAAATAGAGAAGTTTATTGATCCTTGTGTCATAAGTACTCTGCAATATGTGGGCTCTGCTGAAGAACGTATTTCCATCAGAAGTCACTTCATCAAACATAATGTTATTATAACTTCATATGATGTTGTACGTAAAGATGTTGATTTCCTTTCCCAGCTTTGGTGGAACTACTGTATCTTAGATGAGGGGCATGTCATTAAAAATGCCAAGTCTAAGATTACGTCTGCTGTGAAACAGTTGAAAGCCCAAAACCGTCTTATACTCAGTGGGACACCAATCCAAAATAACATTTTGGATTTGTGGTCCCTTTTTGATTTCCTGATGCCTGGTTTTCTTGGAACTGACAGACAGTTTCAAGCAACATATGGAAAACCTTTATTAGCAGCAAGAGATCCAAAATGTTCTGCCAAAGATGCTGAAGCAGGTGCTTTGGCTATGGAAGCACTGCACAAGCAGGTGATGCCTTTTTTGCTTCGACGAACAAAAGATGAAGTATTGTCTGATCTTCCAGAGAAAATCATCCAGGACAGATATTGTGATCTCAGCCCTGTCCAGCTGAAACTTTATGAGCAGTTTTCAGGCTCTCATGCAAAAAAAGAAATTTCAATTATTGTGGGCGATTCCAAAGAGATTAAAGATGAAAAGGTTGCACCTAAAGCATCATCACACATATTCCAGGCACTTCAGTACCTGCTGAAACTATGCAGTCATCCGTTGCTTGTAGTTAAGGATGAAGCTGTAGACTCACTGAGATATAGTTTGTCGGATCTCCTCCCTGGAAGTTCTGATATTATTTCTGAACTCCATAAACTTCACCATTCTCCTAAATTGATTGCTCTTCAGGAGATCTTGGAGGAATGTGGAATAGGAGTGGATACATCTAATTCTGAAAGCATGATTAATGTTGGTCAACATAGAGTTCTGATTTTTGCTCAACACAAGGCTTTGCTGGACATAATAGAAAGAGATTTATTCCGTGCCCATATGAGAAATGTAGCGTATTTGCGCCTGGATGGATCTGTCAGCACAGATAAGCGATTTGATATAGTCAATGCTTTCAACTCTGATCCTACCATTGATGTATTGCTGCTCACAACACATGTTGGCGGGCTTGGTTTGAATTTGACATCAGCTGACACACTTGTATTTATGGAGCATGACTGGAATCCAATGCGAGATCTCCAGGCAATGGATAGAGCACACAGACTTGGTCAAAAGAAAGTGGTGAATGTCCACCGCCTCATCATGCGAGGAACTCTAGAAGAAAAGGTCATGAGCCTTCAGAAATTTAAAGTATCTGTTGCTAATTCTGTTATCAATGCAGACAATGCCAGTTTGAAAACTATGAACACAGATCAGCTCCTTGACCTCTTTACACCTGCCGAGAACTCTAGAAAGGGAGGGTTCTTGAAGAATTCTGATGGCAAATCAAATGAAAATAAAAAATCTGGTAGTGGTAAAGGCTTGAAATCTATTCTTAATGGTTTGGAAGAGCTTTGGGATCAATCACAATACACCGAAGAATACAATCTTGACCAGTTTCTATCAAAGCTCAATGGTTGAGCATCAAAGCTGCTGGATTTGTATATATTTTGTAAGTATTGTAGATCCAAAATTTTATTGTGCTGTGTCCTTATTATAGTGGTTGTTGTCCTTTGCCTTTGAATATCGACGTTTGCATTTGAAATTTGGATTGCTAGATAAGCTTCTGCTTGTAAGTTCAGTGTCAAATAGGAAATATGTATTATTCTTATCTATATTGTTGACCTTTAGCGTGCAGGTACTTGAATTTGTGACAAGTCTAATAAATTATAGTGCTTTAAGTGAAACTTTTGGTGGAGCACTACTTTCCTGCTTTTTTCTGTTTTATGGTTTCAAAATGTTGGTGGTGGGAAGTTATTTGAGCAAAGTTAATGATTGGACTGTTGACTCTCATTCCTTCAGGTATACTAAAGGTCAAGGCAGCTAAAAGCATGAGCTTTCCTGATGAACCAGTGGGTGAGAGATAAAGCCTCTAGCCTTTGGATCCTGGGATCAAGCTTAGGTATTCTCTCTTTAATATTTAAGAGAGATTGCATTCTAGAGCAATGATAATAGTGAATGGAATATTGTTCTTTTTCTTTTTGAGTCTTTTCGATTACATCATACGTGTTTCCAGGGAAAGAAAAACACAATTAAGTTAATGAAATATGTTCAACTTACATTAAAAAAAAAAAATCAAAGTATTAATGACTTTTTGGTGATTCAACATAAATGGAACACTAATCCCAAAGAATTTAGAAATAATTATACTTGTTTCTATCTAAAGAAATTCCTATGTTTATAGAAGTCCATTGCTTATATGATTAGCAAACTCTTCTCATGCAAAAAGAGGTAGTCCGCAGTCCTAAATTTTTTTCTTTAATTCAAGTAGGAAAGTTTTAACGAGAACAACAAAAATTAACATAGGGAGTATATTTTACTCCATTTGGTTGGTTAGATGCTCTGCTCTCTTTGTTTGGAAGTTTTTAATAGATGTTTCATCTCCTTTAAAAGTGTACTCTCTCCAATTCTTTGTTTTTTTTTTGTTTTTTTCAGCCTTTTGTGAGGATTGAAACATCCAAAATTAAAGGATAACAGTCACTTTTGTTGTTGATAAGTAATCAGCCCCTCATGTCTATTGCATTTGCATGATGCAGGAACATGTTTTATACAAGCCCACTTTTTGTGATTGCTTTGAGATGAGCAAGAACATGGACAACATATAGGAGTGCCATTTTGTATTTTGTTCTCCTCCAAGGTACTTTCTGTTTATTTAATTTGCTCCGGTGCAATTAGCTCTAATGGTTGCCAGTTGTGGTTGAGTGATCCGGTAATAGTATCCAATTCCTAAGTACATGGTTTTTCTTGCAAATTTTATATTCTCACTCGATATCAACTCTAATGTGGTGGTGGATGGGAATTGAAATTCATGAAATTAAGTACTAGTTTGGGGTGAGTATTGGATAACGAATACCTTGGACATTGCTATGGTGCTTCTATACTAAATACTCCCTCCTTTTTTTTTTTTTTTAATTTACTCACATCACCTTTTCACACTTGCTGAGGTAAACTTTGAAGATTAATATCTTTAATTGTGTGTTTGTAAAAATTATACAAACTAGATATTAAAAAACTTCATGTTGAAATAAATGCAACGAGACCCCTCATGACTATGTTTTTTCTTATGTATAAATCACAAACGATAGTCAAAGTATACTTTGTGAACAGTGCAAAAGTGAAACTGAGTTCACTAAAAAAAACCGGAGGTAGTAATAAATATGTATACTTCATTATCCTTAATGTCTTTTATTACCATCTACCAAATAGACCTTATAGGGTTGTTTGTCCTCTAACTTGCTTATGTACACGTGGATGCATAAAAAATGCACACGCAATTGAGTGATATACTCCCACTAAAAGTGGTTATATTTTCAGTACTCTGCTCAGACAAGCTGTCAACAGATCCCACTATCAAGAAATGTGTATACTGCTCCTTATACTAAGTTTCTCTGGGCAATCTGCTAATTCACACGGTGTAGATCGACCAATTCATGTTAATTGAAAGTAAGAGATGTCAGATGAACTGTCAAAGCCATCTTTTCAGGTAAGCATCTTTTTTACTACGTATGTATTTGCTTTTGGTTTCTATATTATGGAGCTAAGTTTTTAATCAGTCATTGCTCCGGTTTTGTATACTTGTCCATTACTCTGTCATTGTCCATGTTTTGGTGGTGATTGTGGTGCCATGGGGGGTAGGATAGGGGGTATTCTTATCATTCTAGGCTAAGCTTTTAAGTAAATCTTCTTTGCTCAGAAGTAATTCTATGACGAAGGGATGTGCTGGTAGAGAGAGTCAAAGACAGAAGAGGAGTGGGAATGTGAATAATATGTGAACTGGAAAGTGATATTGTTGGAAGTTCATGGTTTCCCATATCCTTAGGGAATCATAATATCATATACTCTCAGTCTCTCCTTCCCATACAATAATGTCCCCACTTTAAATTGGAGAAGTTAAAGCTTTTCTAAACATAAATTCATGCACAATTTATCATCTAAATTTCTTTCAATTTCTTTTTAATATTGTCGCTTTTTTCCCTTCGCCCCTAGTTAATCAGCCGCATCTGATTGTGGGCATATTTTAACAGATTGAGCCAGCCGTACTAAAATCATCATTCATTCATTCATATTTAAATTTTAGTATCTCAACCATTGACTTAATGGTATTGTTGATGGCCAAATTAGCAAGTGGGTAAATCTAAAGGAGGTGTTAATGAATCATATGCAATTCATGTGGAAACTTTCATGTTCATTACCATGGTAATGGAGATTGTCCCAAAACATGTGTTTTTCATCTCATATTTCCACTTCCTTTTTATATTCCAATTTAAGTGTTAATTAATGTAATATGAAAATTCATGAAGAAAATCATAATTTTGAAGGTTTACTATCATTCTCGTATGTATTAGTATGATCCATTCCGTGCATAACTACATACGACTATACGAGTTTATTGATTTCAACTTCTTTATTACCAATTTACAATCAATCAACCAGATTTTCAGGTTAACAAGGAGAAATTATCATTTCAGTTCATTTAAGTTGGGAAATGACCTAATATTTGGGATTACCAAAATTAAAATGTTGGTCTAGACAAAAAAGAGTAATAATGTCTTATCTTATAAGTTTTTGTAATCTCTTTATTGGTATTTCATACTCTATATTCCATTGATGAGGAATTTTTTTTCTTGATTAGGGCACTAGTGTAGTTCTTACAGCTTGTTAACTATCCCATAATAAAATCTCAATAATAGGTTTGGACGTATATGTAATTTTGCTAGCGAAGTTCCATTCCTATTTATATACATGATAATGCAGATTTATCTACAAACCTAAGTTTTTCATTATTAATCTTAAATACCGCCCTCCAAAATGGTAGTGTTAAGGAAAAAATATGTTGGGTTAACAAGAATTGTCATGGACTTCGGGATAAAAAATTCCCTCGTAAAATTACTTGTATTCATAATTCATTCATTCTGGTTAATGTCACTAATTTATACGGACGATATGGGTCATTTAAATGCAGAAGACTGATATTGAATTTTTATTCTCTGTTGTACATTTGTACTGCTCCTCAATTGGAGGATTTGAAATGTATGTTCCAGTGCCCAAATTTCATTTATTTATTTATTCGGTTAAAACATCACTAAGATTGTTGGCATAAGAATGGATGATTTATTACATGGGGCAATGTCTTCTGTAGAACATAACAAGACAGGTTCTTTAAAGTGCAAGCTTTTGCTTACAATTAATTTTTTTTGTTGGTTTAGCTTTACATTGAGCACACCATGTGTTAGTTCCCTTGCTTACTTTTGTCTCGCTACTGTAAGCATCTTCTTTAGCTCCGTATGTTGCTTAAATGCCGGAGTGTGGCCTTGTGGGGGACCAAAGAATAAACTTATTGTTGTTTCCTGATCGACCCTTTCTTTCTGTTCACAGGTTGATTTATTAGGGTTAACAGGTGTATGTGGGTGTCCCTCTCCTTGAACTGAGAGATGGTAAATTGATGAGCAGTTTTCTGTCTACAATGTTGCCAAAATTTTGAAGATTCGTTGAAGACCTATATGATTCTTTTCTTGAGATGAAGTTGCTGATGAACATATCTTTTTCGTAGAACAAGAAAACAGTCAACATTAAAATCTTCTAACTGGTGAAGAAAGTAGTTGCTTGACCATTATTTCTTTGATAAGGTTGGAATGTTGGATGTGATGTTCATTTTTCTGACACACTATCATGACTCCTGAGAGAAATAAATGAGTCCATTCCCCTGGATAATTATCTTCAGCTGTAACAGAAATGGTCCTTCCTGCAATCACCCTTTGTCTTTTTTGATGTCTTCCTTTTTGGTTGGCATAATGTCTACCTCCATCTTACCTTTCCTGCTTTGTCTTAGCCTTTCTGCATTTTTGAGGCTGTTTGTAACTATATTTATGTACCACTGAGGAGTGTTACTTTATCAATCATTTTTGTGCGATAATATTTTAAATGTAACTTTTAATTTGTCTAAACAAACAAAAAAGAATGTTGTTTGTTAGAAAAATTGAAATATTTCAAATATACTCTAATTCAAATAATCATAATAGACTTTTCCCTTTTCATCGGGTCATCCCCACAATAATGAACAAAAGAAAAGATTTATTTACTATATTCTATTTGCTATCAAATTTCTACGATAATTGAAAGGTAAAATTTTTATGTCACATTTTTTATATAGTTGTTATTGAGTAGTAAAACAAACAACAAACAAATATGGTTTGAACCTGATATCTCATTTATTTTGTAATAGTCTTAAAATAGGGAAAAAAATATTTGAATTGAATTTCTTTTCATACCAAAAAATGAATTGAAGAAAATTTTAATCCATTATATTTTCCCTCCTACTAAATATCCACTATAATCAAAAGGGTAAAATTTTTATGTAAAAATTATATCAATATGGGTATCTATTTGTAGAGAATTAAAAAATAAGAATTTACATATTTTTATTTTATTTTTTTTAACTACGTAATTTGTATTATTTTTATTTAAAAAAAAAAAATGTATGAACTTTTCTTAATTATGTAGCTTGTGTTTTTAAAAAATTCTAAGGGGTATTGTAGACATTTCTAGGGGGAACATCATAGCTCCCCATTGACTTATATAATAGAGATATTTACATAAAAGCAATGTAAAATTTTTATTCAATTCTAAAGAGCCTTGTGATTAGTGGTGGCCACCGAACAGGCTGGGCTGGGCCGGGCCAGAGACTGGGCCGGGTTGAAGACCACCGACCCATGAACCGGCCCGGTGGGTTACCGGGCCGGGTTCATGTATAGGTGACCCATGAACCGGCCCACCCGAGTTGGTGGGCCGGGTCGGGGACCGGGTTAACCGGGTTGGCGGACCGGGTTGGACCGGGTTGACCGGGTTTGACCGGGTTGGACCGGGTTTGACCGGGTTACGGGTTATAACACTCCGACCCATGACCCACCCGGTTAGCACCGGGTCGGGTCACGGGCCGGGTCCGGGCTAACCGGGTCTGACCCATCAGGGCCAAAAACCGGGCCGGGTCAACCCGGCCCAGTGGCCACCACTACTTGTGATGGGAAAAAATAAACATCTAATTTAAAAAACAAATGATCATAAATAAAGAAGCAAATAAAAAATTAAAAAAAAGTAAAATGTTGAAGTTAAATAATAAATAAAATTAAAAGTCTAATAAAAGAAAACTAATAAAAGAAAATTAAAGAAATCAGGAAATTTGTAATAAACAATAATAAATTTCTAGGGCAAAGGGTTCACAATGAATAGATCAAGAAATATTTAATCGCAATACAAAAATCCTTTGGGTTGTTAGTTTAAGGATATGATTTTTTTGGGCTAAATTAATAAAAAAAAAAAAATGAACTGAAATAAACTAACTACATCATAGATTTAGCAAGATTTCAGCTAAACTGAACTGAAATTTCAAAAATTAAGTTCAAAAGAACATAATTTAAGCCAATTAGTCCCCTCATATCATGGCAACAAACAAAATTTATTTAGCGAGTTATTGCTACTTACTATGTTCGTAAGGTCTATTAATCTATTATTATGGTAGATGCAAACTTTCTACTTCTCGACGCATAACATTAACATATTATTTGAGTGTAATATAACCAAAAGCCATATGAGAATTTCTTAAGTAAATTTAATCATTAAGTGCTTTCCTCAATTCCGTCTTAAGCTTCATCTCATGCCCAATTTTTTTTATTAACCATTCATGAATAGTAAGTTGATAGATGACAGGGCGTTGCAACCCGTCAAAAATAACCTATATATCAATACTAATGTAACAGTGATAAGTAGGGTCGAAATCCACAGAGAAGCAATTTAATTCTTTTATTACTAAAAGTATGAATTATATAAAGGGCCTTTGTGATTGAATTATCCAAAAAAAAACTAATAACTAAAGAAGAGAAAATAAAGATTGAATTTTTATAAGATTAAACTGAATAAAGGAAATTCTAGGGTTTAGGGTTTTATGAATGAAATCATAAAATAATTGAATTCTAATGTTCAAAAATTCATTAACAAACTCTAACCAAGATCTAACAGGCTTTCGCAATTTATTAGATCTACAGATTTACATAACAGGCTTTCGCAATTTATTAAATAAATCTGCCTAAAATCTTAAGTCTTAATGAAGTTTTCACCTTTCGGCTACCGACTAGATTATTACTCAAATTTATATGATCAAAACAGATTTTAGGAAATTAAAACTAGTCATGAATTAAAGAACAAAAGATTCAATTAATTTAAATCAATCAAACATAAGTTTCCCAAACCCTAGATCTAAATAACTACTCACACATATTTAAAAGAATCAAAGTAATAAACATTATCATGATCAAAAGCATAAATAGAATAAAGAGAGAAAAAACAATACCAGAATTAAAGGAATGAAGAAGATCTTGAATTGAATACTTGATTAATTGAATTGGAAATAAAAATAAATTGTGTTTATAAGAGAAAGTTTTAATTTTTAAACCCTAGGAAGCAAAAAAAAAACCTAAAGAAAAGCATAAGGAGTTACAAGGGATTCTAATAGGTATTTATAGGCAAATTGGGCTTAAACGGAGCCTCGAACACCGGCCCCGGTATGGGGTACATGCACCCCGGTACCGGGGTTGTCGCTGGAATCAGGTTCGCTATTTTTTGGAAAATGTCGAGTGAAAAGCTGTGCAGAGACCCCGGTCCGGGGTACATGTACCCCGGTCCGGGGCCGATGCTGGGGGAACTCTGGCTTCAAAGCAAAGGAGAGAAGAAGGGGCAGCAACCACCCTGGTACGGGGTACATGTACCCCGGTCGGGGTGCATGTACCCCGGTCGGGGTGCATGTACCCCGGTCGGGGTGCATGTACCCCGGTCGGGGTGCATGAACCCCGGTAAAGGTTGCACAAACCCCGGTACCGGGGTACATGCTGGGGTCTGGTCTGATGCCCTGACTTCGAACGCCCATAACTCCTTCATTTAAAGTCGGAATTGAGCTTATGACCTACCGTTGGAAAGCTCTTTGAATCTAGTTTCCAATGCCGCTGTAATCGCTTAAATCCGATATTTATAGCTCTAGTTATGTCCAAAAGAGTGAGAGGTGGTCAAAATCATTCGAACCGAATCGAACAATTTCAAGCCAATTCTTCACTAATTGCCACCAGAACCTCTCCAACACTCACCGTGACATTCTAGTGCTTCTCCTTTGCCTAGATTGGTGTACTTTGATGGTTTTTGTCCCATTTAGAGCATCTTCTATCAAAAACATGGAAAAGACACAAAACACTCCAAACCGACTTATTAGCGGCAAAACGGCTCCTAAGAGCACGGTTAGCACAATAAAACCATACAAAATAAGGAGGAAAAACATATACTAAACCAAGTAATCAAACTCCCCCAAGCCAGCCTTTTTCTTGTCCCCAAGCAAAACACAGCGCAGAAATACCAAACAAATCATGCCCAAGTTTTCAAAAACAAACTCAATGACTCAAAGTATCAATACATTGTGCAATTCAAAGCTAGTTATATCAAATCCACTAGAATCACTCATTGGCCTGTTCTAATTATTCAATCTCAGTCAACCATATGTGTATCAAGAATTTGGTTTAGCTATACTCACGGGTCACTCCACTCCTTTGTGGTGTGCTTTAAGTATGCCCAAGCGCTCTCCACCCATCAAAGAATGTCAATGTAATGCAACACAACCCTCCCAAACTCACAATCACTCATGTGTTTAATAAGGGTTAAATGTCACTCTACCTATGAGTCGACTCGGAATGTAGCTAATGCCTCATCCTTGACAAGTGATTTTATTCATCTAACTAGATTACAATTGCAGATTTCAAAAGGTCTTCCATGAGCTTGTAACGTGGCTAGGGATAAGGCATAGGATATGTTTCGACCATGTGGTGGTGAAAGTCCAACAAGGGGGAGCAAAAACAAAGCGAAATAAAGAAAAAAGAAAACCAACTTGGTTATCTAATTCTCCAACTCCTCCGAAACAACCAACACTAGCTACCGAAATAACATTCCAAATCAACCGAACACTTTAATACATAACCCAAATAGAGGAAGATTACACTTAAAGTTAACATTGTTTTCATTTTCTTCCTCTTTTGTTGATTCTTTTTCCTCCATGTCAATATACTTTTATTCTCATCAATTTTTTTTTTGATTTTTTTATTTTATTTTATTTAACATGAAGTACTTAAAATAAACAAACACTTCCAAGGGCTTTACAAAAGAGCATCCGAACACTAAAGAAACAAGATTTCCAAGATCAACCAGAGATGCACCCGAACTCCACAGTTATCATCCTATGAACAGCTCCCCCAAGCCAAACTCGGGAATATTGCAAATTTTAGGCTAATTAGGTTTATAATGTGGTTAATCAATCAAATGAAAGTCAAGGCTGCAAATTAGGGATCAAGGGATAAAAATTATATCTAATGTGTTTGGGGAACCCTAAGGAAATGAGTGCCTTCATCATACAATCTGCAACTGAACCTAAGTTAGACTAATAGTGTAGGGAATTCTCACAAGGCAAGGAACAAGGACCTAAGTCAAGGCAGTTAGTCACACCAGGAACTAAATACACAAGAAATGAATCAAGTAGGCTCAATTCCTCACAGTTCAAGCTAAACAGTCCAAGATCCACACATAGTTGAACAAAGCTAAACACTAGAGGGGATAAAGCGATTAAGCATCAAATCAAAAGCCACTAATCCATGCACATGATATCAACTATTAAGTCAAAGTTTTCGAAAACAAGCAAATAAGGGCACAATTCATCAGTTAAATCCAAAGTACCATAGTTCAAATCCCAATTTATTCAAACTAACACTAAGCTAAACTAAACTAATCTAGGAAAGCAGTACATTTTTTTGGTCACATGTAAACTCCCGCCCCTATTGGTCGGTACAAACCATGCAACAATCCTAAGAAAGAAGCAAAAACTATACTATGAAAGCAATAAAATGCTTACCTCCCCCAAGCCGAACTCAGCTGTGTCCTCACGCTGAAGGAGAGTAAGAGGAACTCGGGTTGCCTCCCGGAAGCGTTGGTTTAATATGGTCCCGCACGACCTCATTCATGCTTTATTCATCTTACAGAAGAGGGTGGATGTGTGATCTCCGTCCCCCTCACAACAATTGTATGTCCCCGCGGATCATCAGCCATCAAAGTCTTCTCCTTGGCCTTTCGGCCTCTCCTTCGGGGCTTAGAACCTTTTTTTGGCGGGTCAGATCCCGCTACCTCATAAATCTGCAAACCACAAAAACCTTCCACATGCACAATAGGTGCTGAAGCACCCTCACAAATAAAGTCAGTAGAAGTAGTTTTAGAGATGGTAGAACTACTATTAATAGTGCTAACTCTATGGCAAGTAGCCTTAGGATCAACATTACTACTAGAAGTACTTGAGTTAAAGGTAAGTATTTCATCCCCTATTTTCAAAGTGAGGACTCCCTTGTTCACATCTATGACCGCTCCGGCAGTGTTTAAGGACGGCCGACCCAAAATGATTGGAACATGTGAATCCTCAGGCATGTCACTCACAACAAAATCCACTGGAATGAAAAACTTACCAATCTCAACCAAAACATTTTCCAATACCCCTATAAGGTTCTTATGAGAACCGTCTGCCATCTCTAAAACTAAATTGGTACATTTAAGTACACTCATATCAAGTTTCTTACACATAGACAAAGGCATGACACTAACACTAGCCCCAAGATCACACAAAGCATTTTCAATAGTCACGGGGCCAATGCTACAAGGAATGGAAAAACTACCGGGATCCTTTAGTTTTGGCGGAGACTTATTTTGCAAAAGAGCACTACACTCTTCAATGAATGCTACAGTCTCCACTACTGATAATGCATTTTTCCTTTTAAGAAGATCTTTTAGAAATTTGGAGTAATTAGGAACTTGCATTACCAGATCGACAAAAGGAACAGTAACATGTAAGTCTTTCACCATTTGCAAAAATTTATCAAAATGAGAATCAGACTTACCCTTGTTGACTCGGTCGGGGAACGGCAATTTAACTTCCGGTGGTAGTAGTGTATCTGTTGCCTCCTCGTTCTTCTCTTCCTTCTCTTTCGCTTGCACCACTGGTTCCTCATTTGCGGGCATAGGATGATCATCATAGCTTGCACCACTCCTTAGTGTCACTGTGTAACGACCCGACTCGCTTATATCGGCGCGGAAGAAACCGACGAGTCGAATAGTTATAACTACAACTCGAAAATCTTAAGAATTAAAAACTAATTCCTCAAATTATTATTATTGAACCTCAAAAGTACAAATACCCACAAGTTTGTACATTACTAATCCAAAAGTCAACTAGAAATACTAAAATACGAGTAACTCCAACCACACGTCAGAGTCCAAAAACAACGTATAAAAGTCCATACAACAATCCATAACTATCTAAAAATAACAACAATAGAAAATACTTCCAAAAACAATAACAAACGCCGCTCGCCCAACCCAAAGCTAAGCAAATACATCGTCATCAGAATTACCTGTAAAACAAACAACAGTCCACCATCAGTGGCGAGTAACATAACTGACTCACCCTAATGGGAATACACATGAACATAGTATAAACCAAATAATCAACAACAATAATCCCAATATACAAGAACAACCCAAAACGTGAACTCGACTCAAACCAACCTAACCTACTATCTTTGGCGCAATCATTCATATACTAGACCGGACTATGCTCGTACGAACGCATCTTACGCGATCGAACTTTCTACTATGTTCGGATTTGAGAATCTTACTCCCAAACCCCATGAAACCAATCTTACTGGAAATCCATGTCCCGTGAAACCAATCTTACTGGAAATTCAAAGGATAACATAGTATGACTCCAACTATCCCAATACCGCGGATGGAATAGGGGCAACGTCTTAACCCAAAACATAGAATCTTACTCTATGAAATAGACGTCTAATAGTGAAATCAAGCTAATCTTTAATTTTTAAATCTTAATCATCTTAAATCCGAAGTTTACATTCTTAGTTACCTCTTAAGTTGCATCTTACGCCTTGACTTAAGAAAATAACATGCAAACCAAACATTCCATATCATAACTAAATTATTTTCAAGAATTGCCTTTGCGCCTTGATTCTCGAAAATAATCAGTTAAACAACGAAGTTATTCTCAAGATTGCCTTTGCGCCTTGATCTTGAGTCTAACCAACATTAATCCATTACTTTAAAATACATTCTTTAACCAAATTTAACTCAATCTTTAACTTTCTTTAACCATTAAACCATTTTCTTTAATTATCAAGATTCAACCAAGAACTCATCAAGACTCATCAAGAATTCAAAGAACTCAACAAGAACTCATAAAGAACTCATTCAAGATTCAAGATCTTCAATCAAGAACTCAATCAAGATTCAAGAACTTCAATCAAGAACCCATCCAACATTCAAACATCATACGCATAACCTCAATAATACTCGAAAATTATTAACTTAAACTTATCCAAAATTCACCAAACTTTAACACAATTATCATGATCATAAAACAACATAAATTCAATCATAAAATCATCAAAAACCATCATCAAAATATCATGAGAACCACATAAAAATCAGATTAGAAACAATACATAAAATCATGGTTAAACATCACCAAACAACCCATACATGCATTTAATCTATACTATAATCATAGTATGCCAACAAGGTTGAGAAAGTATGTTACCTTAACCAAGACTAAACACGGAAGATACCAAAACTTGCTGCCCGGAACGAGTCTTACACGGCCATCCAAACACGGCTACTCTCGCACATGAAAATGACACCATCACGAGCCAACCAAGCACCAGCCAGCACGGCTCCCCACAGCAGCATACACGCCCCCCCCCCCCAACAGCAGCATACACACGGCTGCCCAGCAGCCTTTTGTACGGCCACACCACCAGCCACAAGCACTGCTACTTGAAGCACGAACCCGAACCCCCAAACAAGACCCGAACATACGATCTTGATCGATGACAAAGAGGAACCACTAGTACTTGAATACTTAAAGATCAATGGATGAAGAATCTTTAAGTATGGGTTTAGCAACAATGATGAACAAAGTTGGGTGTTTACCAAGCCATATAGGCGTGTGGAACAATGGTGAAAGGGGAGGATATTTTGCCTTTAAAAAGTGATGGCAAGGGTGATTAAATGAGCAAATGAACAAAGGATCCTAAGGCCTTACTAACTCCTCTATTTATAGAGGTTAGTCAAGGTGTAAACATGAAGCAAGTGGCAAAACTTGCCATCAACACTAAGAAAACCGGTTATGGGCTTAAACAAGGGCCAAAGTCATCACTTGGGCCATTTGCACTAATTCATGACTAATCATGAATAATTTCGCACTTGGCCCAAAACATAATTAATTAATTAGAAAATTAAATAATAAAATTCTAATTAATTAAAATAAAATAAAATTAAGAGATAATAAACCATTAAATAATAATGGTTACACTCAAGCATTAAAAATAGTCTAAAATAAATTTAGACCATGCACCGCAACAATAATAAATACAAATAATCAACACGGAAATAGCCCAAAATATGGGGCGTTACAATCTCCCCTCCTTAAAAGAATTTCGTCCCGAAATTCAAGCAAAGGAGACTGTCCACTGTCAATAATCCGGGCTCGACACACAAAAGTCAGACGGAATCTGACGGAACTTCGGCTTTCACTAAAGCTCAATCGATCCTCGCGACTTGATGCCTCAGCCACTCAGCTCGTCTTGCCTGCATGATCGAAAAAGCGTTCGTCGAAGTCCTGAACATGCCCCAGCATTCTTCGACGCACCACTATAGACCTCGTGTAACGACCCGACTCGCTTAAATCGGCGCAATCATTCAAATTCTAGACCAGACTGTGCTCGTACGAACGCATCTTACGCGATCGAACTTTCTACTATGCTTGGATTTGAGAATCTTACTCCCAAACCCCATGAAACCAATCTTACTGGAAATCCATGTCCCGTGAAACCAATCTTACTGGAAATTCACAAAAGATCACATAGTATGACTCCAACTATCCCAATACCGCGGATGGAATAGGGGCAACGTCTTAACCCAAAAACAAAGAATCTTACTCTAAGTTTAGGGCGTCTAGAAATAAAATCAAACTAACTTTATTAATTAATCATTTAATCATCTTATTAACTCAACCTAACTAAATTATATTCAAGAATTGCCTCAATGCCTTGATTCTTGAAAATAACTAGTTAAAATACCGAAGTTATACTCAAGATTGCCTTTACGCCTTGATCTTGAGCCTAACCAACCATAATCCATTATTCATTAACCATTCTTTAATCATATTAGACACAATCTTTTAACTTTCTTTAACTTTTAAACCTTTTCTTTAACTTCCAAGATTCAACCAAGAACTCATCAAGAATTCAAAGAACTCAACAAGAACTCATAAAGAATTCATTCAAGACTCAAGATCTTCAATCAAGAACTCAATCAAGATTCAAGAACTTCAATCAAGAACTCATCCAAACAATCATACCACACGCATATCATCATCATCATCATTCGAAAATTACCACTTATTCTTATCCAAAATTCATCAAACTTTAACACAATAATCATGAACATAAAACGACATATATTCGATCATAAAATCATCAAAACTAACATCATAATATCATGAAAACCACATAAAAATCAGATTAGGAACAATACATAAAATCATGATTAAACATCACCAAACAACCCATACATGCATTTAATTTATACTATAAACATAGTATGCCAACAAGGTTGAGAAAGTATGTTACCTTATTGAAGATTACACACTAAAACAACACAAAAAGTTGCTGCCCGGGAAGTCGACCCACACGATCACAACCACGCTCAACACGAGGCACACACGGCACCACCACGGCACTACCACGAACACCACAGCAGCACGGCTGCTGCCCCCTGCACCACGCACGGCCACCCACACGAGCCACCGCACGGCTGTACGAGCCTCACTGCACGGCCACCACGCACGAACCACCACCTTGCACGATCTTCACACACGAACACCCACAAATGCACACGAACACGAACCCAAAACCAAACCCGAACTAAAGATCTTGGATGAAATAATTGTGTTTAGGATTGTGTTTTGGTACTTAAAGATCAATGGACTTTGAATCTTTAAGATTGAGATTAAAAGATGGGTGAACAATTGATGATGATTAATGCCCAAAAATGGCGTGGAACTTGAGAGCAAATGGATGGGAGAATTGTGTTTTAATTTGATGGCAAAAGCTTTTGATGGCAAAAAAATGAGCAAGGGCCTTACTAACTCTCCTATTTATAGAGTTAGTTAAGGTGTGAACACAAAACAAGTGGCACCACTTGCCATGTACTAGGAAAACCGGCCATGGGGTAAAAATGGGCCTAAAAATGGGCTCTCGTGATCCATTGGGTTAATTTACGTAATTTACATGACTAATCATGCAATAATTGATTTAGCCCAAAATGGTCGATAATTAATTAGAAAAATTAAATAATAAAAATTCTAATTAATTAAATAATAAATAACATAAGTAATAAAAACTGAAAATAAATATTTCGAATTAAATCGAAATTATTCACATAAAATAAAATAAATAGTTCAAAATTAAATTTGAACTAACACATAAATACACATAATTACACATAAATATCGGCAAAAATACCAATAAAATCTGGGTCATTACACCTCGAGATCCTCCTCGCCGCTCGGAAGGTAAAGATAGGAGCAAAGTTTGTCCTATGATTCAACTACGAACCCAGAACTACGAACCTCCATCATATACTCAAGCTACTTCCTTCGACTTAACTTTTAGAGGTGTAAAAACGATCAAATGGTCGAAAACTGGTATACGGGTTATGATCAATTGGTCAAAATTGGAATGCAGATACAATCGGTCGATCAAGGTAAAAAGTAGGAAACAACTAGTTTGTCTTGGATGATCGAACAAAATTCCAAAACAATCAATCAATTCAAAAATCCATATCAGGTTTAGAATATCTGGATTAGAATGTTGGGATCGAAACGATGCCCACCTTTGAATGATGAGAGTAGCAAGGACATTAATAAATGTCTGATATGAATATTATATATAGAAATCAAAGAACGTCTCGATGAACTATATCGATTTACGAGAAGTAGGATGGCTATGATGATAATAAAATTATATATATGGCTACGATAGAAATAATGATATGACGGTGTGTAAATGGTCATAAATTATCAATCGATCAATCCGAGTGATAATGGATGATATTAACAACGACGGCCAAAACACGATGGATGATGCAAGGTGAATCGGTGTTGATCATGATGTTGGCCAACATGAATAACGTTAATGAATTATGATGACCTCAATTATGTATGGTGATGACACCGTCGATGATGGGTGATCATAGATGATAATAATGATCATGATTGACGATGACGATGACATGGACGATGATAATGGATTACGACGCTCATAATCAATGGTTAAGAACTTATGATGTCGAATAAGGGGATGATGATCAATATGGTAGATTGTCCTGAATGATGATGAAGACATCATGGATGTTAAAGAATTGACTATAACAAGGGTGATAACGATATTGTTAACAATTAGAAGCAACAACGAATTGATAGTGATACTTATGTTAACAATGATGGTATTCACAAAATAAGTTCAATAACGGAAAATAGGGTTAATTGTAAATCAGTCGTAAGGTTGATCAAATAGGTTTGGTACAACCAGATTTTGGTCGAAAACGGTAGGTCAAAGCGGTTTTCTGACCACAATTACACCCCTATAAGCTTTAGCCTGGTCTACTTTAACACCTTCCTTGTTGAGTACGCGACCCAAGAATGCAAATTCGCGAAGACAGAGCTCCCACTTGGAGATATTCGCGAATCACCTGCTGCTCCATAATATCCTTAGTTTTATACGGAGATGATCTGCATGCACAGACTCGTCTCTCGTTTAGACCAAGATATCATCGAAGAAGACTACGACGCACTTATCGAGCAACTGATGAAAAGTCCGGTTCATCTGGTCCATGAACACGGCTGGCGCATTAGTGAGGCCAAAGGGCATCACCTCAAACTCGTAGTGGCCGTATCGGGTACGAAAAGCAGTTTTCGGAATGTCTTCTTTCTTGACTGGAATCTGATGATATCCAGACCGAAGATCTATCTTCGAAAACACTCCTGCTCCTCGCAACTGATCGAACAGGTCCTCAATCCTAGGCAACGGGTACTTATTCTTGATAGTTACCCGATTCAACTCTCGGTAGTCTATGCACAGGCGCATACTACCATCTTTCTTCTTCACGAAGAGCACAGGTGCTCCCCACGGAGAAACGCTTGGCCTAATGAAGCCCTTATCGATCAAATCCTGGAGTTGCGTCTTTAACTCCAGCAACTCAGATGGTGCCATCCGGTACGGTGCCTTCGAAATCGGCGCTGTCCCGGGTACTAAGTCGATATGAAACTCGACATCACGCTCAGGTGGAACGCCCGGTAGCTCATCAGGAAATACGTCTCTGAAATCCCTCGTTACAGGTATATCGTCCAACAGATGCTCCTTAGTCAAGTCTCGTACCTGACATAGATACACCATATCGCCCTTCTGGCGATGCTTCCTCATCTTCAAGGCAGAGATTACCCTTACTCCTTTCTTAAGGACAAACCCAGAGTAGGTAACTCGGTTGCCTTGAAATCCTCGGAATGTTACTGACTGATCTCGGCAACGAATAATCGCTCGATACCTCGACAGCCAGTCCATACCAAGTATAACATCAAACTCTATCAGCGGAAACTCCTTCAGATCGGTCGTCGCTTGCTCCCCAGCTATCACGATAGGCACTCCTCGGAATTCGGGCTGACAAACAAAAATCCTCTCCAGGAGGCGCATACTACCATCTTTCTCAATGATGTGATGCGGGCAAAGCCATTGAAGCTCCTTAAACCTCTCCCATGACTCATATAAGGATTCATCGTATTTTTGGGAGAAATTTGTTATCTGGCTCCGAAGTGCTGCAGTTCTCTCAGGAGGATAATACTTCTTGTAGAAAACTAGCACTAAATCATCCCAACTGGTAATTGAGTCCCAGTTCAAGCTATTGAGCCATGATCTTTCTCGGTCCCTTAGTGAGAATGGAAATAACATCCTGCGGATGTGATCCTACGTGACTCCTTGTTGCTTGATTGTATTACAATACTAAAGAAAGTTAGAGATGTGAAGATTTGGGTCTTCAGTAGCGCTTCCTCCAAATTGATTCCGTTTCACCATATTCACCAATGCCGGCTTGAGTTCAAAGTTGTTAGCAGCGATTTCCGGCACTGGCATCCCGCTCGGTATCTGAGTGGCTGAAGGATGATAGTAATCCTTCATTGTAGTCATCCTGATCCTCTCTCGTGGTTCTTCTTCTTCTATAAACAAAAGATTGAGGTCAGGAATAATCGATCCAGTTGCCCGATTATTAGCTCGTTCTACTTATACTCTCAGTCGTTGTCTTATAAATCTCTCTGGTTCAGTGTCGAATCAAAAACGCATAGAACCTGCACAACGCGAAGACTAAAAGCGAACGTAAGAACTGTTGCGCCCCAAAGAACAATATAGTTCCTTGAGGCACAAAAATAATAATAAAATAAAAAAAATAATTCACACCCGAATAAAAAGATATTAACGTTGCTTCCCCGGCAACGGCGCCAAAATTTGACAGGGCGTTGCAACCCGTCAAAAATAACCTATATATCAATACTAATGTAGCAGTGATAAGTAGGGTCGAAATCCACAGAGAAGCAATTTAATTCTTTTATTACTAAAAGTATGAATTATATAAAGGGCCTTTGTGATTGAATTATCCAAAAAAAACTAATAACTAAAGAAGAGAAAATAAAGATTGAATTTTTATAAGATTAAACTGAATGAAGGAAATTCTAGGGTTTAGGGTTTTATGAATGAAATCATAAAATAATTGAATTCTAATGTTCAAAAATTCATTAACAAACTCTAACCAAGATCTAACAGGCTTTCGCAATTTATTAGATCTACAGATTTACATAACAGGCTTTCGCAATTTATTAAATAAATCTGCCTAAAATCTTAAGTCTTAATGAAGTTTTCACCTTTCGGCTACCGACTAGATTATTACTCAAATTTATATGATCAAAACAGATTTTAGGAAATTAAAACTAGTCATGAATTAAAGAACAAAAGATTCAATTAATTTAAATCAATCAAACATAAGTTTCCCAAACCCTAGATCTAAATAACTACTCACACATATTTAAAAGAATCAAAGCAATAAACATTATCATGATCAAAAACATAAATAGAATAAAGAGAGAAAAAACAATACCAGAATTAAAGGAAAGAAGATCTTGAATTGAATACTTGATCAATTGAATTGGAAATAAAAATAAACTGTGTTTATAAGAGAAAGTTTTAATTTTTAAACCCTAGGAAGCAAAAAAAACCTAAAGAAAAGCATAAGGAGTTACAAGGGATTCTAATAGGTATTTATAGGCAAATTGGGCTTAAACGGAGCCTCGAACATCGGCCCTGGTACGGGATACATGCACCCCGGTACCGGGGTTGTCGCTGGAATCAGGTTTGCTATTTTTTGGAAAATGCCGAGTGAAAAGTTGTGCAGAGACCCCGGTCCGGGGTACATGTACCCCGGTCCGGGGCCGATGCTGGGGGAACTCTGGCTTCAAAGCAAAGGAGAGAAGAAGGGGCAGCAACCACCCCGGTACGGGGTACATGTACCCCGATCGGGGTGCATGAACCCCGGTAAAGGTTGCACAAACCCCGGTACCGGGGTACATGCTGGGGTCTGGTCTGATGCCCTGACTTTGAACGCCCATAACTCCTTCGTTTCAAGTCGGAATTGAGCTTATGACCTACCGTTGGAAAGCTCTTTGAATTTAGTTTCCAATGCCGCTGTAATCGCTTAAATCTGATATTCATAGCTCTAGTTATGTCCAAAAGAGTGAGAGGTGGTCAAAATCATTCGAACCGAATCGAACAATTTCAAGCCAATTCTTCACTAATTGCCACCAGAACCTCTCCAACACTCACCGTGACATCCTAGTGCTTTTCCTTTGCCTAGATTGGTGTACTTTGATGGTTTTTGTCCCATTTAGAGCATCTTCTATCAAAAACATGGAAAAGACACAAAACACTCCAAACCGACTTATTAGCGGCAAAACGGCTCCTAAGAGCACGGTTAGCACAATAAAACCATACAAAATAAGGAGGAAAAACATATACTAAACCAAGTTATCAATAGAAATGATGACACATTGAAATGGGTGAATGTCACCTTTGCTCTACGACACCTTGCTTATAAATAATGAGCGTATTGCAATTGTAAAATGTACCGGGTGTAGAATCTTCTACTCTTCTCTCACCTCATATTTCTTAACATTTTGTTCTTTTTTCACATATCTTACACCAATTGTATATTTGCAAATTTGTGTA
The DNA here is from genome assembly GCA_951394345.1 of Salicornia ramosissima. NCBI lineage: Eukaryota > Viridiplantae > Streptophyta > Magnoliopsida > Caryophyllales > Amaranthaceae > Salicornia > Salicornia ramosissima. The sequence goes on along the minus strand of OX596233.1, from coordinate 24,779,878 downwards.
TACCTTTAACGATCAATTTTAACCCAACTTGACCGGACCAACCATACCCAAGCTATCCAAAGTTTATAATGTTTGGCAGTATATATATGAGAGGAGTCGTGCATTGGGGTTAACAACCTTACCTGTATAAATAAATATTTGATTTATAAGATAGTGTGATGTTAGGCTTTGATTGGACCATAACTCAAGGCACCTGACTCAATTTATTTGATGTAAATACTTGGGAATTGGAGGACAATGATTCATATTTCATTTGTGTTTAGTGAGGTTCGAGCCCGGAATCTCATCGATGGCGTTCGAAAGACTTGTACCATTGCGAAACAAACATCAATCTCTTTGCGTTACGTGTCCACTACACAAGAAAGTTTCACCTCAACACCATATGGCAATGAGGGGAGTAGTGTTTTTTAACCTTATAAAGTGGAGACAACTTTATTATTTATTTGATGTAAATACTTAGGAAAAGGAGGACAATGATTCATTTCATTTGTGTTTAGTGAGGTTCGAGCCCGAAATCTCATCGATGGCATTCAAAAACCTTGTACCATTGCGACACAAACGTCAATCTCTTGTCGTTACGTGTTAAACGTGTCTAGACTGCGCTCGCCACATGGTAGTGCAAGTCCACTACAAAAGAAGGCTCCACCTCAATAACATATGGCAATGAGGGGAGTAGTGCGTTTTAACCTTATAAAGTGGAGACAACTTTATTATTTCTTCAATGTGAAATTTTAGAGTACAACACTCTTCCTTAATTCAAAATTCTTTTCACACTCACATCATCACATGTGAGCTTTAAGGGCTTAACATTACGTTATACACTTTTAAGGTTCGAACGTTAACAAAGTAGCGCTGGAGACCTAGAGTGCACCTACAATTGAGAGGTTTCAATTTCAATTCACACTATTCCTTTTCTTTAATAGACAAGGCTGGTTTAGTATTTCATTCGTATCAGTTTATCTACAACATTTCTAAAAAAGGTAATAAGACAATAACTGCAATAATTCTTATCTTTCTAAATTTCCCTAACTTAAAAACTTAAACAAACATTATACCCTTATACTGTTTACACATCATTTATCTCTCTCTAACTTTACCCTTCAACCTTTTTCTAATTTTACTTTTAGAAAAAGTCCTTGGAGAGTCACGTTAAGTCATCAACCAATTTGTTGCAATTAAATCGATACAGAGGGAGTATGATATTTATTTTTATGATTGGAGCAAAACAGGCTCATACCATGTAATATACTACATTCGTATCGCAATACTCGCTACATAAGTATACGATACGGACTCTTAGACAAAAAATATATTTAAAGAGTCATACAATGAAAAATGAATAATTAATTAGACACACTACAAAAATAATATATTTTATTATATTAAAAAAAAGCTACACATGGATATTTTTTTTACTAGCTATAGTAAATAAATATTTGTTACAATATTGCAACCTAAAATGACAAAAATTGCGAGTATTGCGATAGAATAGTAAAAAAACACTTTTGGAGCATCCGTGGAAAACACACTTTGAGTAATGCGAGTATGATATACAAAACCTCCTACAAGCGTATAACACAAAACATCTCCCCTTTATTCTGTCTTTTCTCTTTTCTTTTCAATTTCAAAAAATCACAAAAAAAAAGTTGAAGAAAAATTAAACCTAAATACTCACAAATTACGCTCCAACAGACTAACATTATTCTTTTTTCTTTTTTGTCCTCATTATTATTACATTATTATTATTATTTTTAAAAAATTATTTCTTCTCCTTCGATTTTCTCTCTCCTCTTGTCTCCCCATTTCCCCCTCTCACTCCTCTCTCGGGAGAGAAAATTTAGAAGCAGCAAAATTTGAAATTTGAATTTTTTTTTTTGCAAGGATTTTTATTTTTTTGTCAAAGTTTTTGGTGCTTCATATACATAGATCGAGGTTGGGAAGTTTGTTTTGTTAGGGCTAAAATATTTGATTAAAAATGTCGACAGAAGATGAGAAATTGTTAAAGGAAGCGAAGAAACTCCCTTGGGACGATCGGTTGTTTCATAAGAATTGGAAGGTTCGCAATGATGCGAACATCGACCTTGTGTCATTATTTGAGTCCATTTCTGACCCCAAAGACCCTCGGCTTCGCGAATTTGGTACAATTTTTTTTTAGGGTTTTTAAATTATTTGTGGAATTGGTTTTAGTGGTGTTAGATCTGATTTATTTTGATAGTTACAGACAATGCATTTTGAATATTAGGTTTGGATCTCTGTTATTTGGGTTGTGAGCAATGGGGAATTTTGCAGGACATTATTTTAAGAAGACAGTGGTTGATTCTAATGCTCCTGTGCAAGAGAAGGCACTTGATTCTCTAATTGCTTATTTGAAGGCTGCTGATGCAGATGTGGGAAGGTGGGTTATTGAGGGAGTGAATTTTTTAGTTTTTGGTTTGTATTGTTACTTTGGGATTCTTGGGTATTTTTATCTTTATTTAATTTAATGTTTGTATGTGAATTAGGTATGGTAAAGAAATATGTGATGCAGTTGTTGCGAAAAGTCTTACTGGGAGGCCAAAGACAGTGGAGAAGGCGCAGATGGTGTTTATGCTTTGGGTGGAGCTGGAGGCAGTTGAAGCATTCTTGGTATGAAGCTTTCTTTTCTACAATGCAGTTGCTTTACATTTCTTCCCTTGAGCTGCTCTCCTAGTGGGAGGTATGGCAGCGAAAAAATGTTGTATATAGAGCTTGTAATTCTTCCAATTTACTAACCGAAGAAAAGATATAGGCCTTGTTCGGTGATTAGAGTTTAGAGGTTAGAGTTTAGAGTTTGTGGTTAGATGATTACTTTTTATTTAGAGGATTTGAGTGCTGATTTAGATAGTTGATTGTTTAAAGGTGTTTGGTAACACATAGCTGATTGCTTAGAGTTTTGTTGTGTAAAATGACATTTATGGACATTTAAAAATAACTTGATAGGTTTTAATAGGTTTAGAGCAGCTTTTTCTAAAGAGAGTTTTAATCAGAGTTTTTGGTACAAAACTCTCTTTTAAACTCTATTTTACTTAACACCCAAATTAGAGTTTTGATTGGTCAAAATTCTAAACTCTCTCCAAAACTCTAAACTCTCTTTAAAGCTCTAAACTCTCATCAAAACTCTCTTAACCAAACAAGACCATAGTCTCAACACTCTGAGCTTTGGAACAAATCTTTAGAAAAAAGCTGGAATTTTAAAAATAATTTCAAGACAAATCGTAATTGATTGATAAATGGTCATGATGAATTGATGATATTCCAAGGGGTTGGCTATGTTGTAAGGCACATTTCATTGTCAACATTAGGGTTTGATTTCCGTCAAAGTTTAAACGTATGCAATAAGCATTGTATTCGCTTTATAATTTACCAACTTCATCTGTTTAATTGGTATTCCGTCTTTTTGCCTAAGGCTATGACTAAAACTCTTATTGACTCCTATTGATTATTATGATAAATAGTTGTACACTCATATTTCACGAAGTTGGGGGCTTGCTTTGCATGGTTCTTGTATTTTTGATACGAAATAGGTGATTTGTGTGGGGCTACAACAATCATTCTCTATTATGTAAACCCATTTAGTATACTAATGAGTGTAAGGTTCTATGTTTGAAGATACTACTTACCTCCGAATTCCTAAATTATGGATTAGTTCCTTACATATTGCGCACATCCCCCTTTTTTTTAGATTCATTGTAGTAGTTATGCCCCTTTTTATCCTTCCTCTACATTTTATTGAATTGGAAATTTGTCAATATTTTGATTATTGCCTATTTTAATTTTTAGAAATGTACTATATTTTTTTAATGTAAAAAAACTATCATACTCTATATGGTGTATAGATAAATTATATCGAGATAAGATTCGTTTATCAAAACTATCATGATTAAGATCTTTGGTTTAAAGTTTGCAAGTTGAAATATGAGGCATTTAGTAGAATTCTTTAGGAGGAAGTGCTCATTTAGGATTCTTCCCTTCAATCACTTGTACTTTGACTAAAATAGAGTTTGTCTTTTTTTTTTTGTGTGTGTTGCCTCCCCTAAATCAGAGTTCTTATTTTAGGAAATGGCTAAAGTGGGCGATTTGTTGTGTCTCCTAATTGTACTATTGGTTTGACCGGAGATATAAAGGCGCTTTTTTGTTTGGAAAAGGGTATAGGCCTAATGGCCTATTACAAATTAGACTTTAGGAAGATTATTAAACTCTTCATAGACAAACAAATTATAGTTGCTTGCATCAGCAAGATGTGTTGCAAATAATATTTGATAGACAAAAATGGGAGGTGTCCTTATCAAAAGTGGAAAAGGTAGGTATCTCTAAGGTAAATTTTGGTCCTTACAACAAAGAAGCAGAAAAGCTGTGTTACTAATGTTTCCGCCGAATCTATGATCAATTAGAAGAAGGAAAATAGTAATTTATTTATAATTTATAATTACTAATGATTATGAAAAGCAAATCTATAGGATTTAAGCTAAGTTGGACTAAGACTGAGTAACTAAAATGTTTTTTTGGTCATAGAGGGTAAAATGATGTTGTGCTGAGGTTAGATGGGAAAGATCTAACCATGAGCATGTGTTATAAATATCTTGGTTCAATGATCCAAAAGAATGGAGATATTGACCAAGATATGGCTCACGGGATCAAGTTGGGGTGGCTTAAAGGGAGAGCGGCCACATGAGTGTTGTGCGATCAAAGCATCCCTTAAGACCAGTGTTACTTTATGGTTTAGAATTTTGGGCTTCTAAGAAAGAGTACGTTCAAAAGGTAGGGGTTACAAAGATGTGGGTCTTGAGATGGATGTGTGGCAACACTCTACGAGATAGAATCAAAAATGAAGATATCCGTAGGAAAGTTTGTGTTGCGGATATTGCGAACAAGCTAAGAGAAAATCGCTTGCGTTGATTTGGACATGTAACTCGGAGACCCCAGGGTGCACTGGTATGAAGAGTGGAAGAGTGGGATCAGGGGGATTTCAAACCTGGTAGGGGGAGACTGAAAATGACTTGGCGGGAAGGAGTTAGAAAAGATATGAAGCAGATGGATTTACAAGAGATTAAGGCTCTCGACCGTGGGGGATGGAGCAGGAAAATCTATGTGGATGACCTCACGGAATAATCACTTTGGTTCATGTAGCCGACCACACTTATGGGAATAAAGCTTTGATTGATTGATTGATTGAATTTTTGTGTACTTCATTATTTATCCCAAGGGTAAGCACGTTTGGCATATTGGAAGGCACATGTAATTTAGGTTCAAGAACAAGGTTATATTATATGCTTCTAGAATGTTTCGTTATATGTACGTTTGCAAACTTGCTAAAACAAATCACATAAACAAGGGATTTCTTTTACTTGAACTAGTTAATCTTGGTGGTCTATCAAACAAAGAATTCAGGAGGAATTATATTGTTCCATCTCGGTGTATTATTTGTGGGGTTTTTTTTTTCACCTTACTTTTGCTTATGTTTGAAAAAAAATGAGTAAGTTCAACTAGACAAAAATGACTTTAGATAAGGGCATGTTTATCCCAGAGACTCACTCCCACAATTCAGACTCTGCCATATCAGTTTTTACCTACTTTTTAACAATTCATACTCATCTAAGTTTTTACACTTTATCCCTAAGACTCTATTCCAGACCCACTTAAAATATCTTCAAACATTTTTTAATCTATAAAATTATCAAAATATCTTGAAAGACTCACTTAAAATTATCAAAATATTTAATATGTGGGGCCCACGTGAGTCTCAATGTGAGTTTCATTTTCAAAGACTCACATTGAGACTCCCTCAAGTTTTTATGCACATCAATGGGTGAGACTCCATTGAGACTACAATTGAGACCCACATTGAGACTTGCAATAAATATGCCCTAAGATTTATCTCTCTATAAGAACTAGTAAGCTCAAATAACATCACATGAGTTAAGATAGGTTAAAATTAGTTCAAATATGTTTAAATAAGTTCAGAAGAATGGACCCTGTTGAGGAGTGTCATTTTGAGGCTCACTAAACAACTAATTTTAGGACATGAGGTAAATATACGTTTTCTTTACAAAATATTTTAAAAAATTGATTGAATGTACTTTGTTTTGTTCCCTAGGTTCTTAAGTAGTGTTTTTGCAATTGTAATGTTAGTGGCCCAAAGTAAAGCCGCAAAGGTGAAGAAGCAATGAAGAAGATTTTTACTATTTCTATTGTGAATGCTATTAATTGGATTAGAATGCGAAAACCTGGTGAGATGAAAGAGAATTTTTATCTTCAATTAAAGTGAGAGTTGTTAAAGTGAGATAGTGCTATGTCTAAATCTGAAGAATCATGAATAATGATTTGGCCAGGGAAGAAGGTTCATACAACAACACTAATAATATCATGGCCTTCTCCCTAAAATTTTAGGGTCTTCTAGACATAAATCAAATATGTGTATCACGAAAGTCATCCACATATATCCTCAACTAACCTTCACTATTTGCCAATGAATTTTTCTCGAGTCCCAACATCGTCATATCATTCTCAACCACCTTCTTCCATGTTTGTCTTGGTCTTCCTATACTCCTCTGTCTCCTCTTTGCCACTCTTTAAGTTCGCATGAGTGCATTTTACTCTCCCTGTTTTATATGACCAAACCATCTTATTTGAGCCTTTCTCATTTTTTCCTATATGACCAAACCCTAACACCTAACTTTTTCTTGATGATTGCATTCCTTATTTTATCCTTTCTTGCATGCCCTCACTTCCATCTTTGCATACATATTTCTGCCACATTTATCTTGTAACATGGCAACACTTCAAAGCCCAACATTCTTTATTATAGAGCAATACTAGCCTAACAGTTCGCTACAATTTTCCTTCAATCTAGGTTTTGTTGGTGGAGACATGATTTTTGATAGTGGATGAAGGACCGAGTCTTATATATGGAATTGGGATAAAAGAAGGGTTCACTAATGTGAAATATGTTTCTTAGAAAGTATTTAAGGATGTGAAAATGTATGTAACGTTCCCTTGAGATTATTTTTGAATGACCTATATGATATTACTCATAAAGTAGGAAGGAAACTGGATGATGGAAAAGAATGAACAATATAATTTCCAAAGTAATAGGAATACAGCAATTTACTGATGGTATTGCAAAAGGAAAATGAAATTGTATACTTTGAAGCTGGTGAAATGATGAGTTATTACGCTTGCATTTAGACGTAGCATCGTTTAAGCCTGAGTTGTCTTGTTTGTCCAGGTGAAATTAACATTTCTTAGGTTAATAATTGATGTATAGCATTCCTTTTAAAAATTGGAAATAATATTGGAATATATGTCATGTTCTTCAGTGAAGTCTTGGTTCATAGCGATGTTCAATGTGCCACATTTCAATACAGTGTATATACGAGATGGTTAGTGTGGTGATTAGGTTGTAGATTTTTTTATATCCTAGGTCTTAAGAATCATTCTAGGTAAACATTAGCGACTAGAAGTAAATAAAATAAATATTCTCAGGACGATTAATTGGATTGGATCAGCCCTTCATTAGGTCATATATTTATTTTGACTTTCTTGATTGCTTTAATAATGTAGAGTTATAGCAAAAAGTGACATTACATGAGTAAATGACAACACCACTTGGCGGCACATAATTAGTTGGTTTTAGAAAAAGACATTGACATGTTTAAGTACATGAGTTGACACAACATGATACACATTTTAAACGCGTAGGGTTTGAGTCAAGGGTTTATCATTCATTCATTTATGCGGGTTGATTCAACACGGTACAATTTCAAATGAAAGACTTTGACATGTCTAAGGGCAAAAATTAACATAAAACGCTAACACGACCCGAATATGATATGAATTTGATGGGTTTGAGTGACATGTTTAAGTAATGTGTTGACAAGACATGGCATGTTTATTAAGTGGTTGGGGTCTGCTTTGGGGTCTGATATCATGGGGTTCAACTTGTTTGTTAATGTTGAAATGAACACGACACACTCAATTGCAACTCTAATAACGGGTGACAATTCTTACTAGTGAACCAAAGTTTGTTTCAATAATTTTTAATTTTTTTTCCTTCTAAACAATGAAATTGTTAGATATTATGATTATACTTTCTATTTTGGGTTTTTTTTTTCAAAATTCATTTTACTATTTTTTTCCTTTTATGGTAAACTTTTGAAATAAATATCTTCTTCAATACCTATTTTACACAACTAAAAGTTAAAACTTAAAAGTTAAATAATGTTGTTAAAACTTTTTAGTTAACTTTTAAGTTTTAACTTCCATGTTCCAGCAACAGCAAGCCCACAGACTTTTAAGTTTTAGGGGAAATCATTTGTTTAAGGCATGAAGCATGTGTTTTTTAAGATCCTGCTCGCCTACTAAAGTGCCTTTTCCTCGCATATTTGTTAACAGATGGTGACCTTATTGAATTCTGTAAACAGTCAGTGGCACTGATTTGAGGCTATGAGCCATTTAGTTTATTTTTATTTTTTTAATTATTATTATTATTTTACTCTATTTTGCACATGAAAACATGCAACGCCATAAAATAAATGAAGTTTGAGATAGAGGGCCCTATTTTGCCATTGTTCACTGTATGAAACATCTTATAGAAAATATATCTTGCTCTTAGATGTCTATGATGAAATCCAAAAGCTTTATGAGGTTATGATTTGGGCTGTTTGGTTGATTTGAAGTTCAGCCCACTCCAAGCTTTGGCTTTGCTTAGTCGTAGGTGCTCGTTCTATTTTGATTTGAATGGGCCGAGTCTCCCGTGGCGTTTTTGTATTTCTTGTGCATACAATTAGATGCAAGCACCACTTGGTCAGAAACTTTTGCATTATCTCTATTATGTACTAAATTATATCTTCTTGATGCAAGGATGCCATGGAGAAGGCTATAAAAGCCAAAATGGCTAAAGCAGTTGTACCTGCCATTGATGTCATGTTTCAAGCGTTAAGGTTAGTTTGTTGTACTGCTTTTGCTTATTATTTTAAACCATTATGTAATTATTATGTGAGTTCTCTTTTGGTTTACTTTGGTTTTATTTACTGATTGTTCCCTTTTGTTAAATTTTCTTTTCCTTGGCGACATTTGTTAGTGAATTTGGGTCAAAGGTCGTACCTCCAAAAAGACTGCTTAAGATGTTACCAGAGCTTTTTGATCATCAAGACCAAAATGTTCGTGCTTCTGCGAAAGGGTTGACCTTGGAATTATGTCGTTGGATTGGAAAAGATCCAGTCAAATCCATTTTGTTAGAGAAAATGAGGGATACAATGGTTAGTTTTCTTTTCTTCTCTAAATTATTGCTTTGCACTTTTTCCTTTTGCCTTTCATTTGTTTGTATTTTATTTTATAGAAAAAAGAACTGGAGGCAGAGATTACCAATGTTACTGGGACAGCAAAGCCCACACGAAAGATAAGGTAATGCCAGTATACACTAGAATAAACTTTGTTTTATTATAATGGTGTGTCCGTGTGTATAGTGTAGGATCAAAACTTAGTTGTTTTGATAAGCTCAAATCTACTGCAATTGTTAAATAGTCTTGTATACATAATTTTGACAATTTCTTTCCAGATCTGAGCAAGACAAGGAACCTGAACCGGAGGTTGTTCCTGAAGCGACTGGCCCTGGACCTGCAGAAGAATCTCATTCTGATGGTATGAAAATTTTCTTTCTAAATACTTACTACTCTTCTGTGTATAATATTTTACTGAAAAGAGGCAGACAAGGCTGTGATCTGAAAAGAAAACTATGTTTAGAAAGCTATGATACAAAATAGCAAGCAGTTATGGCTGTGGTTGAAAAAGAAAACACTAGTTACTAGTTAGTGGGTGATGGATAGAAGGTTTTTGTTCCATGTCCTGTTTGTGCTGTATTTTTTCTAATGGTATAGAAAACTTTGAAAACTAACAAAAAAGGATCGAATTATGTCCCTTTTAGTATTCTATGTTGGTTTTGATGAATTACTCTTGTTTCAGCTCCTCAGGAAATTGATGAATATGAGCTAGTTGATCCAGTCGACATTTTAACACCCTTAGAGAAGTCAGGTTTTTGGGATGGAGTGGTTAGTTCTCTTATCCTTTTTTGCTTGCATTTTCAACGTTGGTATTATTATTATGATTAGATCAGTGGTTAGTGTTAACTTACTTTCTGATGCTGGTTCATATGTTGACACATAAGTTCAATAATTGGGCTTGCTCCCTTTTCTTTGGATGGGATGTGGGAGACTCATTGCTGCTTTTGTTTGGTTTGTGGTTAGAAAGCTACCAAGTGGTCTGAGCGAAAGGATGCTGTTGTTGAACTGACAAAGCTTGCTTCTACTAAGAGGATAGCACCTGGAGATTTCACTGAAGTCTGTAGAACGCTAAAAAAGGTAACTCTGGCACTTTTTTTTTCATTTTTTCCTTCTTTATGTTGAAATTCCTTTAATTGATCGTGCCAGTTGTTCATGTTTTACCTTTATTTACTTTGTAATGCTACTGCAGCTTGTCACAGATGTAAACATAGCCGTCTCAGCCGAAGCCATACAGGCCATTGGAAACTTAGCAAGAGGCTTAAGAGCACACTTTGCTGGGAGCTCTCGCTTTTTGCTTCCTGTTTTACTTGTAAGATAGGAATTTATTTATTTATGTATTTTTTAAGATTTGGTTGCTTTCTCTATTTTAATACTTCTCTCTTTCTCTCTCTGATTTATTAGTAGTTGTTTTTTCTTTTGTTGGTATCATGAGCTGTATTTTTTTAATAATAATTATTTTTTATCATTTTACAAAACAGAAGTTTCCAAGTTGGCTTTTTTATTCATTTTGAGCCTTTCTTTCCTATTTTTGCTAATATATTTTCCTGCTTGGAAACTTGTGTTATTTGATTGGCTTGAAATATAACATGATCTTGTTTGACAGGAAAAACTGAAGGAGAAAAAACCTACTATTGCTGATGCTTTAACTCAAACATTGCAAGCCATGTACAAGTCTGGATGCTTAAATCTTGCTGATATACTTGAAGGTAAACTTAAGCTTGTTTCTTTTCTTTCACTTTACTTGTATTGACTAATGCACTGGATTTATATGTTGTTTTAGACTATACTTTCAGATATCGGTCATGTTTGGGATAGGTATCGTGAAAGCCTTGATTTATTGTTTTATTTCCATATCACTAGCTATATGAGCTTACAAATTGTTTTCATTTGAAGTTGACTCTAAATAGACAGAAAACATTTAACATATTGACAAGGGTGTAGTCTTCAGTTCTTAGTCGCTGCTATATAGATGCTGGACATCTAGCATTTCAGGTCATTATTATGCTATGAGTAATCATTGCGTTACAACTGAGAAAATAGAAAGCTAGAACGACATATACTCTTTTATGAGGAAAACGAAAAGACTTTAGAATGGGAAGTGAGGGATAGAAATCTAATTTTGTGTTCCTTATTAAGTTTTAGATCTTCTTGGATGGCTGGTGAATTTAGGGGGTGTTTGGTTAGCTCTTTTATAAGGGTAGGAAATGGTATGACATCCATTCTAGCATTTGGTTGGGCTTTTTTTAGGGCAGAGACAGTAACCTTTGGGTTTCAACTTCATTCCAACCCTCTTAAATTTTTTATCGGTTTCATAACGGAATCCAATTTTAGTAGAGTTTTCTCCATTAGATCCACATAAATTATTATATAATTTATGTATTCAAAATTACACATAAATCATAACATAGAGAGGTGGCAGTGCTTGTATTGTTGGAAATTTGAGGTTTAAAGTTCAATTACCAGTAATAACCCTATTTTCTTATTTTTGTATTATTAATTACTCATGCAAAACTTATGATAATGACATGTGGCGAATTCCTTTCAACGGAACGCCTTTTAATTAGATTTATAGATTATAGATTTATAGATTATAGATGTGGTGTTTGCGTAAGAAAAAAGCAGGATACAGAGTTTGATGTGGTGTTTGTACTTTGTGCTAGAAAAGGTAGTAGATTGAATTTTATTCAGGGTAGGAAGGGGGGAGGGTTAGTTTGAGACATTTTTTCCCAAAAGGCACAGAAAAATGTGGATTAAAGTAACCAACATAAAGGAATGAATGGATTATATATCAAAGCAGTGCTTCATCTAATGGTGTTTGAATGAAAGTTAAAAATGGTAGTGAGAGGTGGCTGATCTTTTTTTCTTGTAATCTTATTCAACTTGATAGATGCTTCATGGGAAAAGTATGATTTTGTGCAGTGGCTTAATGCTTTTTTTTCCTCTTTTCTAAATCACAATAGATATTACCTGTTAGCCATCTGCCAGTGTTGTTTTGTGTTTGATTACTGGTTCATTTTTTCAGATGTTAAGACAGCTGTGAAAAATAAAGTGCCCCTTGTGAGATCAATGACTCTAAATTGGCTTACGTTTTGTATGGAGGGAAGTAATAAGTCTGTCATTCAAAAAGCTCATAAAGATTATGTCCCAATCTGTATGGAGGTTAGTGAGTTTTCCCTGTTTTATAGTTTGAGTTTTTTGAATAGATGCTTGATGTTTTCTACAACTATGTAAATGCTTTATTTTCTATAATCTTTTGATGGTCCAATTTTATGATGATTTGATTGGGCAGTGCTTGAATGATGGGACTCCAGAAGTTAGGGATGCAGCCTTTACTGTTTTGACTGCCATAGCCAAGGTATGTATCCAAAGTTTTTAACTTCTTATTAATAATGCAAGGGTTGCCAACTGAAAGGCAAAATATTTATCTACTTTTCCTGTTTAGTCTGTAGGTATGAGACCTTTGGAAAGATCACTTGAGAAACTCGATGATGTCAGGAGAAAAAAGCTTAATGATATGATTGGTGGTTCGGAAAGTGGCCCTCCTGCTGGTGGAAGCACAGGTTTGTTCTTTAGTAACATTTTGGTGTCCTGTGAAATTTGTTATCCTTGTATATTACATCTCATGTTTTGATCTTCCAATGTCAGCTGTGAAAAGTTCAAGTGGAGCTGCATCTGAGGTGCGTATTGTTTTCTTTTATTTATCTTTGAATTATTGACTTCTGTCTGTAAATTCTTGATGGTACTGTAATAGGTTTGGCTCCCTTTGTGTGTTTTTGCGCGCACACATGTTGGAAACTTTCTTACTGATAAATAGTTGTTAGAATGTAAAAAATAGTAGAGCAGAATAATGATAGGTTTCCCTTTATGTTGAAGTGCTCTTTGACAGCTATGGAAGTACCTATTGGTGCATAAACTGTGGTATCTTTTCTTCTTGAGTACATGTGATTTTCAGTATTATTAATAGTGTTTTTGGTACCCGAATTTTCACAAATTTTTTGGTAAATCTTACCACAAAGAGATTCAAGACTACAAATATTTAAAATTCACTTATAGATTCTTGAAGCTCTTAGCACATGCATTCCCATGTGTAATAAGAGATTTGAAGATCCTATATTCTTATATCGCGCCTGTTGTTTAAAGTATCTTTCTAAAGGGTTTTGAGGGGCTGATTTCTTCATGCTTCATAGGCTACACTGCTACAGTAGTTATTGCAAAATATATTGCCTAAATATATCTATCCTCTTTACTGCAGTATGTGCTCTTATATAAGAAGAATTAAAATGGTCGTATATTATGAAATAGTGTATTTCGTAGTTTCTGGTAATGTATGGCCTTTGTATGCGTACTATTTGTATATGTATAGTATGAATTATTAGTGTTTTTCTATAGTGAAGCTAAGTGAATGATGTAATATTAAGTTATTTTTTTTCCTGATTGGGAATTAGGTAATTAGGTAACAACTTATAATGGTTACAATTTTCTTGGCATGAATTAATATTTCCCTCCATGTAGCTCTCCAAAATCTTATTTGTTTTTTATTGGATTAAAAGCTGAGCAATTTATTGCTGCAGTTGATTTTTTTTGTTTGTATTTTTTTCGCTCTTTCTTCGTCTAATTTCTTTGACTGGCTTCCTTAAGAACTCAACTATATTCCTTTTTTTGGTGCTTATAGGCTGCAGGTAACTCAATGGTAATCAAGTCAGCAGCGAGTATGCTAAGTGGTAAAAGGCCTGCCCAAGCAGCTGTGAGTATTTCTGTCCGTGTGCTGTAATTTTAGTATTGTGTGTTATTCCCGTATTCTTAGTTCCATATTTAATCTAAGCTCATCTTACTTGCTTGTGTGTTTCATTAGCCTACAGCTAAGAAAGCTTCTTCAACAAAACCTGCTACCGGCAAGAAAGCTGATGGAGGTGGACAGCAGAGAACCTCAAAAACTGTTGAACCAGAAGATGTCGAGGTTATATGTGGCAGATTTTGCATGTTCTTTTGATTAAGTTCCCCATCTCCCTATCTCAAATTTGTGGTTTGTTTGTGTCTCCTATTGAACAGCCATCTGAGATGAGTCTCGAGGAAATTGAAAGCAGACTTGGTTCTCTAATTCAAGGGGAGACGTTATCACAATTGAAGAGTACTGCATGGAAAGAAAGACTTGAAGGTTCAAATTATTTCTCCCATTTCGTATGCTGTCTTAGCACTGACTTTGACATCATTTTTTGTTTGACCAACTTTCAAGAAAACATTTTCATGTTTTATATATTCTGAGTTCATGTATCTGTGAAGTTTGTTTTGCTATTCCTCTGTTACTGATGATGTTGTAAGTTTTTGGCTTATGTTTTCTTAATGGATTTCCTCATGGGTTTTGTGTCCATGCAGCGATTTCCTCATTAAAAGAGCAAGTGGAGGGTATTCAGGAACTTGATCAGTCAGTGGAGATATTGATACGTTTGTTATGTGCTGTACCCGGATGGACGGAGAAAAATGTTCAGGTATATAGTCAAAGTCTCTAATCTAGCATAGCTACACAGTTAAAATCTATATTCTAGAATAGCTACCTGGTAGCTTGTGCTAATGGAGATTGATTTTATATGAAATCAAAGTCATTGTCATGCCATGATTTCATGGAATCATGGTTCATGCACTTGAGCACCAATCATATTTTTATGAAGGCTTTGATACTGATTGATTATTTCATGCAAGTACTCTTTAATATATTTCTGATTTCAAGAAGCATGTTTCATACTTTAAAAAATGGAGAATACATGATATTCTTGTCCTTCAAATAATCTTGAACTCACTCTTGTTCACCGACAAACCCTGATATCATGAATTTTTGACCATTTTGAGTTGCCAATCTTGTAAATGACTGCCTCCTTTGATAGTTCAATACAAATACAAGTCTTATTTTTGAGTTGACCTTTTTGAGTTGCCAATTTTTTAAATAGCTGTCAATCTGGCATTTAAAACAACCACAAATTGCAAAATGATGTTTCCTTTTCTCAGTACGTGCTTTGCGGAGACCCACTTCTTTTATTGCTAGATCTGGGCATTGCCACCAGTTTTTTTTAGCTTGCGTGGATACGGACTGGGGTTATGTTTATGTACTAGTTGCTAAAGGAAATATAGAAATATGAAGCATTTTATAACTGAATATATAATGACTTACAAATTTACAAGTGCATTATCTGAAAGCTAGGTGAATTACCTATTATGTATGTTACTCGGACTCTTTATTTCACCTTAAGTACTCGTATCGGACTCACCCTTGGACATTGGTATGGCACTTGGACACTTCATTTTGAACCAAAATTAATCATTATTTTCATGAAGTTGCCGTGTCCGACACTTAGACGCATATCCTTATCTGACACTTCTAGCAGAGTCCGAGTAACATGGCATTATAACTGGTGAATGAAGAACATATCTAAGAATCCTAACAAGATAGTAGGTAGGCTTGCCTCAGGTTTTTTACCTTAAAGTCAAAACTCTGTAAGGTAAGAACTTCCTTTTTGACCTGGAGATCTAATATTTTGTTATTAGAAAGATTGAAAGTGGTAATAAGTGAGGAAAAAGAAATAATAATAGGGCGCTCTTCTTCAGGCCTGTTCTGAAAAAACAGGCTGTATCATACTTGAATCATCAATTGAGTGAAGAATAAAGACACTCCGTCAGTTCCTAAATCTTTGCTACAGGGGTAAAGATCTGGGGATGGAGAGAGTATTTGATTATATTCATTGACTGAATAGTGAATAGGACTAAAAGATCCTTGTCTGCATGTCTTAACCATTTGTAAATACGTAGCATGGTTTTATATCGTGGATGAGAATGCAACAGCAGTAATGTTTGCTGAGCCACTTTAGCACCCTATGTGGGTGGTTCATGGCTGTTGTAGACTTGTAGTTAGCTCAAGATCCTTTATAGTGCGGTTGCATCGTGGTGATGCAGCTGAGATCTTATACCATAATTCATACTTTCCTTCCATTAATTTTTCGATTAGATTAATGACTTGGAGGGAACCATCATAGGCTCATAGCTGCTTGGACCTTGATGTTTTAAGACAAATGCCCAAACATGGGTTTTACTTTTCTGAGTTATTCATACCTAGTTTTTATAACATTGTGTTGATGTTCTTTTTTCACTTAATTTTTACCAAAGAATATTGCTTCCAAGCTCTTAGCATTTAGCAATGCCTTGGCCAATGCTGAACAGGGAAGACGGATATGGAGGTTCTTGTTTTAAAATTAGGATTTTGATGTTGAGTATTGAAGGGTCTCAGTTGGATAAAAGGGTAGATTGGAAAAGTCTTGAAATGCTGCTTTCTTTAGTGTACACTAGATCTTGTCTAAACTCTAAAGCCCTTATGGGTTAGTTGATTTCAGCATTCTAGTTTCTACTAATTCAGTTAGTTAAATGATTACTGCTTGATTTAAAGTAATCAATGATCCGTGTTGGATGACATGTAAGTTACTGGCATCAATCAAGTTAGTCAATTTCACTTAGTACTGATGTATCTGATGTTACTGACTGGTACTGCTATGTTTCTTTTAAATATTACAGGTCCAGCAACAAACAATTGAAGTTGTTTCTTATATAGCTTCGACTGCAGCAAGATTTCCCAAAAAGTGTGTTGTTCTTTGTCTTCTTGGTGGGTATCTTGTTTTGACTGCTTCTAGTTCGCTTATCTATATAACTAGTGTTTGTTGGAGAACAGCATAGATAGATTATTGCTGATTTTGCGTTTTTTTCTTTTCATTGATTTATTACACAGGCCTGAGTGAAAGGGTAGCTGATATTAAGACCAGAGCCCAGGCAATGAAATGCTTAACTGCATTTTCGGAGGCAGTTGGTCCAGGTTTCATTTTTGAAAGAGTAAGTAGTCTTCTTTTTCCTCCCTGCAAAAACTTTTACATGCTCTGGGTTCCGTTACTTTTGAACTTCAATTAATCATGAGGCACATATTCCTGTTTCATGTACGCAGTGTGTTGCAACTATTTGTCTCCCTTCTGTTATTTTATGTACTTGTATTTTCAAGACGGTTTATTTGTTGCAGTTATATAAAATCATGAAAGAGCATAAAAACCCAAAGGTCCTTAGTGAAGGCATTTTATGGATGGTTTCAGCTGTTGAGGATTTTGGTGTTTCCCTTTTGAAATTAAAGGTCTGCTTCTCTGTTAACTTGTAGTAATCCTTTTTCTTTCTTCATTTCTTTTGTTTGGGCATTGAGCTATGATTGGATGCCTATGAGGGTATGTGATTTTCATGTTAACGAGTCTTCTTACCTTTGTGAAGGACTTGATTGATTTCTGCAAGGAAACAGGTCTACAATCAAGTGCTGCTGCTACTAGAAATGCCACAATTAAGTTGATTGGTGTCTTGCATAAATTTGTTGGCCCAGGTGATCATAGATTTTGCTCTCAAATGTGTGTTTGATTCCTGTGGTTTCATGGATGGATGCTAATCCTTCTTCTTGCAGATGTCAAGGGGTTCCTTGCTGATGTTAAACCTGCACTTCTTAGTGCTCTTGATGCAGAGTATGAGAAAAATCCATATGAGGTATGTGTATTTTAAACTCCCATCACCTTTTTATTTGTTAATAAGTACTTAGACTAGTGTTGCCTGTGCTGCAGGGGCCTTCTTTAGCTCCAAAGAAAACAGTGAGAACGGCTGATTTGTCGTCTGCGCCTGCTGGTGCCTCTGATGGCTTGCCACGTGAAGATATTAGCACCAAGATAACACCTACGTTGTTGAAAAATTTTGAAAGTCCTGATTGGAAGGTATAAATTCCACATTTCTAGTTGTGGTTTTCGGTGATGAATTTTTAGCATTTATGGATTAGGATTTTCCTTATGAAAATCATTGATGTTATGCAACTTTCTTAACTACTTTTTAATTTGTCTAGACACGCTTGGAATCCATTGAAGCTGTAAATAGAATTTTGGAGGAGGCCAATAAGCGTATTCAACCCACTGGAACTGGTATCATGGTCTTATTCATAAAGCTTTTAATAAGTTTAAGATTTTCTGTCTTAACTTTTATTTGTGGCGTAATTATATTATGCTAAGACCTTCAATCGCTGATAGTAGTATTTTGACAATCAGGAGAGTTGTTTGGGGCTCTTAGGGGGCGTTTGTCTGACAGCAATAAAAAGCTGGTGATGGAAGCATTATCTACCATCGGCGGTGTTGCATCCGCAATGGGTCTTGGAGTTGAGAAAGCGAGCAAGGTTCTCTTTTCAATCTTGAATTGGCTTGAATAATTGAATTATACCTGTCCTTTGCCAAATTAGCAATTTTGTCATGTATTTCAGTCGTACCTTTTTTTTATTCTTTTAACAAAATTTGCTGTGGTGCTGTCTGTTTCAGGGTATTCTTGCAGATGTCTTGAAATGCCTTTGCGACAATAAAAAGCACATGAGAGAATGTGCTCTGACGACTTTGGATTTGTGGCTTGGTGCTGTTCATCTTGATAAAATGGTTGGTTTTTTTTGTTCATGATTGAAAATTTATAACTTTTACTGAAACTGCAGAAGACAGAGTTGATGTTTTTGATTTTCTATGTATGTAGGTTCCGTACATCACAGCTGCTCTTTCAGAACCAAAACTTGGTGCAGAGGGGCGTAAAGATCTTTTTGAATGGTTATCTAAGCTGCTTTCCCAGATGAACGACTTCCCTGATGCAGTACAGCTACTTAAGCCTGTTGCCACTGCTATGACGGTATTTTTCAATTGCTCTTTGTTCTATATTTTTTTTTTTTTTTCTCTTTTGCATTTTTTCTATGGTTACATCAACTTGTTTAGGATTTGGAGTTTTCGTGTGGTCCTTATATATGTTTCTGGATTCAATTTCAGGATAAGTCTGCAGACGTTCGTAAAGCAGCTGATGCATGTCTTTTGGATATACTTAAAGCTTGTGGTCCAGAACTGGTGCATTGCTAAGCCCTACCCTCTTGAAGTTGTAGCCAAGAAATAATTTGTATTTTTTAATGGATTTGTTGCTTAATAAATATAATTTTCTGGTTGTCCAGGTGACCAAGAATTTGAAAGACATTCAAGGCCCCGCTTTTGCGCTTGTTGCTGAGAAGCTGAAACCTTATGGAGCTGTTCCAGGTGTGCCATTATAAAATCATCTACATGTGTTCACTTGGGATACTTAATACTTACCTTTGTTTTGTTGCTATCAGACTTTCATGATTCTGCTCAAGTAGCTTCGATTGCACCACCTTCTAAAATTAGTACCAGAGTTGGTAAAGTCAGCTCAAATGCTGCTGGGGATCGTGCTTCCAAGCATGGAACAAAATCATCGGTGTGTTTTCTGATTTTTTTGAGTTTTCTCATTCACAGATGATTTGTGAACCATTTTTTTGAATATTATATTTTGGTTGTTCAACAGAGAGCTGCTCCAATGAGGAGCTCAAGAGCAGACTCAATCATGTCTGTTAATGACATTGCGATCCAGTCTCAGCCATTATTAAACATTAAGGACTCAAACAAGGTTTAAACTCTTTGAAGTTTTTTTTTTTTTTTTTTTTTTTTTTGGAGGGTGGGGGGGGGGGTAATCTTTGGTGGTATATATTAATATTAGCAGAGTGATGGTGTGGCTGTGTTTTCTTTTTACAGGAAGATAGGGAGAGGATGGTGGTCCGCCGGTTTAAGTTTGAGGAACCTCGTTTGGAGCAAATTCAAGATCTTGAGGTTTGTAATTAATTATGTTTAATTTAGAGCATGCGGGGGCAGCTGGGCGATTTTGTTGATAGGGTTTTTTTTTTTTTTTCAGAGTGGACTTACGAGGTATTTTAGGGAAGATTTGAGTAGAAGACTTTTGAGTACTGACTTTAAAAAGCATGTGGATGGCATTGAAATGCTACATAGGGTGAGTTTCTTTCTTTCAAAAATTTGCTTTGTGTTCTTGAGGATGCCATTCTGATATCCGGTGTTTTTGACAGGCACTTCCATCAATTGCAAAGGATCTAATTGAAGTTATGGATATAGTTTTAAGATGGTTTGTTTTGCGGTTTTGTGAATCTAATACAACTTGCTTATTGAAGGTGTGGTACTTACTATAATTCTCTAATCTCTACCTCGGGTGATTTTTTTTCCCAGTCTATGTTTATATAGTGAATATGTGTAAATGTTCACTAATTGCAGGTTTTGGAATTCCTTCCGGAACTTTTTGAGTCGTTGAAGTTTGAGGGGTATGCATTGACTGAAGCAGAGGCAGCCATATTCCTTCCATGTTTGGCAGAGAAGGTTTGTCTTTTGTCAAATGTTGTACATTTATTCTCTGCATTTCTTGATATATTTGGGATACTGTGATGCAATCTCATAATTCTTGGGGCATTGCTGCATCTTTGTCTCATTGTAGCTATCCCTTTATAGAAGTCTGATACTCTGTAATGGACTCTTTATCTATTTAATTTAAGCTAGCCTTTTCCAACAAAAAAATAAAAAATAAAATGAAATGGGTATTCTGCTGTGATATTAAGAAGATCTTGATGTTAGTCTTTTTATTTTTCACTTGTCTACACTTTATGTAGTTTAAATTGTTACCAATTCCATGCTTGGTGTTATTTCGTGTTGCATTTTTTATTGCTTGGTTGGAAGAGTTAAGCTAATTGTACGTTCTGTTTGTTTCTGTAGTCCGGACATAACATCGAAAAACTGCGAGAAAAAATCCATGAGCTCACTAAACAAATTGTTAATATATATTCAGCAGCAAAACTTTTTCCTTACATTGTAGAAGGTTTACGCTCAAAAAATAATCGCACACGGATTGAGTGTGCTGATTTGGTTGGTTTCCTTCTTGACAATCATGGAGCTGAGGTATGTTTGGGGTTTTCTATTTATATTTATTTATTTACTTAAAAGATCTATGCTTAGTCGGTATTCAAACTGATCATCTACTCTTCTTTTTCAGATAAGTGGACAGTTAAAAAGCTTGCAGATTGTTGCAACTCTAACTGCTGAAAGAGATGGTGAAACAAGAAAAGCTGCCTTGAATGCACTTGCCATTGGTTTCAAAATTCTAGGTATTTATTAAATGACTGTCCAACCCCCCCCCACACACACACGTTATGTAACATTAGGGGATAAATTATAACCTAGAAGACCAGAAATCTCCTATTTGCTTATATTTGACTATAGAGGGGTCTGTTCCCAAAGTAGCTGGTGCTTCTTCAATCTGAACACCTTTTGTTTAGCTTCTATTAACGACTGTGATGATGACAATAGACAGTAATGTGGATACAAATTTACAAAAATGAGTATTTGTGCAGTCAGCCATTCTTTCCTTTTTGGAGTCATGATTCATGTGATGTATGGTTTACACTTAATTCAGTAGAGCATGTAATTAAAAGAGTTGCATGTGACTGGTTAATGGAGATGCTGTTTACCTTTTTTTTATATCATGGTTTCTCTATTTTTAGGCGAGGACATCTGGAGATATTTAGGGAAACTAACAGATGCTCAAAGAAGTATGATAGATGAAAAATTTAAGACGAAGGTATCTATCTTCCCTATTTTGGGATCTTATTATTATTGTTATGATTATTATTATTATTATTAGGAAAAATTGTCTAGAACTACCAAATAAATGTTGACTCTTGAAAACTACTACCAAATAAAAAAGTTGTTATGAAACTACCTAATAAATCAATTTCTACCTTGTAGCACTACCACTTGTCGTGTTTTTTTTTTTTTTTTTTCTATTTTCCTGATGTTATGGCCCATCACTATTGATATCCCTCTATTTTTTTTTCCTCAAAAATGCTCGATTTCCCTCTATCTCTAGCTTCCTCTTTTCTTTTAATATATATCGAACTTTTAAACTATGAAATGAATCAAAATTCCCCCCTTTTCTTTAATCCAACTTTCTTTAATGCTACTTTTTTCCATTGAAGCTTGAGTATGCTTAGCAATGGAGGGAAATCAAGTAGTTTTAGGGAAAAAAATAGAGAGAAATCAAAATTGGTGGGCCATAACATTAGAAAAATGAAAAAAACACGGAAAGTGGTAGTGCTACCAGGTCAAAAGTTGACATTTATATGGTAGTTTTGGACAACTTTTCCTTATTATAATTTTTTTTACCCATTTCTGATGTTATATTGCCTTTCATTAGGCTCGTGAAATGGACAGGAGAAGAGAAGGGAAGCCTGGAGATGCAAGGGCTGCTCTGAGACGTTCAGTCAGGGATAATGGGTGAGGATTTACTTTCTTTTCAAGTGATCACTTATCTCATTTTCATGGCTTAGTTATGTAACTTTATAATGTGTCATTTTCATTATTACTTCATTGAGGATATAATGTAGCAATTGTAGAGGCTCATGATTAAAAAGAGTCGCCTTAGGATACATTTTTGTGTTTTTTTTCCTTATCTAATTTCTTTCTCATTTCCTCTGCATAAGTTGTTTAACTGGTCTGTCAGTTCTAGCAAGCTCTTTGTTTCTTGTCTTTGGAGTAACTATCATCTATTGTCACAAAGTAAATGTCATTATAACTGCATGTCTGCATGAATGGCTATTATAGGTCTGATGTAGCTGAACAGAGTGGAGAAATCTCAAGATCCATTGCTGGCCCAGTTTATGCTAGGTATCCCCTCTGTTTTCTTTCTGCAACCTGTTATTCTTCATATGGGGCATTTTATGTTTTGTTTTTTATGTCAATTCAATTCAAATTAGTCATCCATTGAATTGTCCATTTCAGGGATCACTATGCTCAGCCTGAAGTCCACATGGATAGAAGTCCATTGCCTCGGGTACATGCTGGTGTCAGTGGTCCAACAGACTGGAATGAAGCACTTGATATTATCGCATCTGGTGCACCGGAGCATGTACTTATTCTTTTTTTCTTTAATAATAGTTTGGTTTATTCTGAGCACTGCACAGTACAAATGTGTTTCTCTTCTTACAAGGTTATCTGATGTATATACAGTTTTGTAGTTTTGTGCTATGGTCGGTATTATGTACTATCTTTGTAATCCTTTTTCATTCTTGTTTTATTTGTCCAACTCTTCTCTAAACTGTATGTTTTTGTGCAGTCTGTGGAAGGAATGAAGATTGTTTGCCATGAGTTGGCCGCATGTGATCCTGAAGGAATTACTTCGGATGACATTATCAGGGATGCAGACCGACTTGTCGCAATCTTAGCAAATAAGGTACATAATTTTCTTTGTGCATCTCATTGTTTTTTGTTCTTTTATTTTGAGTAACATAATATTCTAAATTTATTTTGTTGAACTTAAACAGGTTGCAAAGACATTTGACTTTAGTCTAACTGGTGCATCTTCAAGGTCCTGTAAATATGTTTTAAACACGCTTATGCAGGTGGTTTTCTCAGTGATTTGTCTTGTCAGCTCATATCAGGACTTATGCTTCATCTCTTTGCTACTCCTCTAATGGTATCTAATGTGCTACAGACATTTCAAAATAAGACTCTTGCTCATGCTGTCAAGGAGAGCACTCTTAATAATTTAATAACTGAACTTCTGCTTTGGCTTTTGGATGACCGGGTTCCCCATATGGATGATGGTGGCCAACTTCTGAAAGCTTTGAATGTTTTGATGCTTAAAATTTTGGTAAGCTTGAACTTTGAATTGGTTTTCAAGGAGTATTCTTTGGTTACATCTAGTGTCTTGTTTAAGAATGATTGCACTATATGCAGGATAATGCCGAGCGAACATCATCATTTGTGGTGCTCATCAATCTACTAAGGCCACTGGACCCCTCTAGATGGCCAGCACCAGCAGCAAATGAAGGATTTCATGTGAGAAATCAGAAGTTTTCTGATCTCGTTGTCAAATGTCTGATCAAACTAACGAAGGTGATTTTCTTAGCCTCCAATGCTTTTATTTAGCAACCTCTGCATTTGTTATTTTGTCCATGGTGACTTGGATGAAAATCTATGCTTGCAGAGTTGCACCTAGCCAGCTTATTATTTTTTTTAAAAATAAAATCTTTTTTTTTTCCTGTCCTGGATCTTTGTCTACTAATTTATTTTGTCCGTAGATATTAGGAACAGTTGATGACAAGTCTCAATTGTGTTCAGTCTTTTATAAGTGGTCCAAACTATTTCGATCAACAAATAGTGGTTCCAACTTTCGGGAGTGTCTTTAAAAAGTGGTCTGACATTACATTTAGTTTAAATTTTTGATATTGCGAAAACATAGAGGTATTGATCAATAATGATAAAAAAGAGAAAGATGGTAGAATGTAATTTATTATCATTTTTTATTACTAAATTGCATTTTATCTAATTTAGGATTGTTATTTGAAGATGCCCTTATAAGTTGAGAGTGGTTTATCATTAATTGGGAGTTTGGGAGTGTTGGTCTCAATTTTTCCTAGATTAATGTGGAAAATCCCTGAGCCTTTTAAAAAGCACACCTCAGCATGCCTGTCTGGTGAGAAATGGGCTTCAACCAGATGAGACTCAGCCACTTACGAGAGACGTAAGCCTCCTGCATGTCAAAATACCTTTAGTGTTCCACCTGCCCACCTCATTGTGCTTTATGGAAGATAGCCGATATTTAGGCATATCTTGGCTTCACATATATCTTTACTAAAATTATTAGGCATCTTCTAATTAATATTAAATACAAATTTAAGAAATAAATAACTTCAAATAAATAAATAAATGCGCACCTAGGCTTGCATTTTGCACTTTGGTTGCAGGGACCTTTTCCGCCTGTGCGCCTCACACCTTTTAAAACTAAGCTTTCACCACCCTCCACTGTCATTAAGTGAAATTCCTTACCTTTTCATTCTTGGATAATGTTGAGTAAAACCAACATGGTTTTCTGAACAATACCAAATAGCATTTCAGTTCCCTCTATGTTGGTCAACAGTTGATTTTCTGATCCTTTTTCGTCGATGTCTTCATCAATTTAAATTTGGCAGTGATTTTAGACATGAAACTATGTAAATAGTGTTAAACATTCTTATGTCTTGAGTCCTTGAGATGCTTGTTATGGATATACAGAGGGATATGGTATAATGTGTAGGGGTTTTATGCCCTCTTTGGTTTTAGTAATTGGTAAGATGGCAGACATCAGCTTTTAATTATTGGCTACTCATATTGCAGGTTCTTCAAAGCACTATCTATGATGTGGATCTAGATCGCATTCTTCAAAGTATCCATGTGTACCTTCAAGAGCTTGGAATGGAAGAGATCAGGAGAAGGTACTGATTAGCCAAATGCAGAAGTACTTTATTCTTATGCTCTCTCCAAAAACATCAGTCATGTTTTCCTATTATACAAGATGTGTACTGACTTCCAATTTGTTGTCTTGTTTGCAACTAAAATTTGTCAACTTAGGGCAGGAGCTGATGACAAGCCTTTGCGTATGGTGAAAACTGTTCTGCATGAACTTGTAAAACTCCAAGGGACAGCTATCAAAGGTCATCTCTCTATGGTTCCTATAGATATGGAGCCTCAACCCATAATTCTTGCGTACATTGATTTGAATCTCCAGGTATCTACTTTTTGTTTAGGGTGCACTGGGTTAATGAAAATCCTTTTTTTTGATTTAATTGGTGCTTTTAGAGAAATGCTTTTAGGTTTTACTTATTTGCTATATGCTCCATTTCTTCTTAGTTTCAAGACATATCTTTTGGTCTAATTTTGAAATTTGAATAATGTTCATTAACCTTTATACTAAATTACTAATGGTTCATTGGGGACTTGGGGTTGGACTATTGTACATCGCGTGGGTACTGGGTACCATTCTATTGATACTCACACATGTACCTTCGAATTTGTATGCACACATAGCACGTGCTTTCCTTTTCCCTGTTTTTTTAATTGTGTGCTTAATTTCTTGGGCTTTACATCTTCTGTTAGACTTTGGCTGCGGCAAGGATGCTTACCCCTGCTGGACCTGTGGGCCAAACTCATTGGGGTGACTCAACTGCTAACAACCCATCTTCCACCACTCACTCTGCAGATGCCCAGTTGAAGGTATGTTGGTTTGTCTGTAACATATTGTCATGCATTGTATTTTTTTTTTTTTTGCCCCTTGCATTGCTAATGATGTCTTGGATGTATGCTTCTTACAGCAAGAACTGGCTGCAATATTTAAAAAAATTGGAGATAAGCAAACATGTAGCATTGGACTTTATGAACTCTATCGTATTACACAGTTATACCCCAAGGTAACATTTGTCCATTATAACTAATTTATATCCCGTGTTGTTTGTTATCGTGTCCTATCGTGCCAACTGGCCATGTGGGAATGAACAGAGCCTTGTGAATTGTTTGGTTTTGGTATAATGTTATGCTACAACTATCAATATCTTTATGTTTTTTTTTTTTTTTTTCTGTTACTTGCAGGTTGATATCTTTGCTCAGCTGCAGAATGCCAGTGAAGCATTCCGAACATACATAAGAGAAGGATTGGCACAGGTATGTAGTTATCCCTATTTCATTATGAATATAGATGGTGGCATTGTGTTCACCAAGTCTTTGCTGCAGATGGAGAAGAATGCAGCTGCTGGAAGGACCCCTTCTAGTGTTCCACTATCAACTCCTCCTCCAGCCTCTCTAAATCTTTCTTCTCCAAAATTAGCTCCACTATCGCCTGTACATTCAAACTCACTTAATGATTCTAAGCCACTGAATACTGGAGTTGAGCCAGCAAATTTTACTTTGCCCCAATCTTTTAGTGATGATGAGAGAACAGGCACTGCTAACAATCGAGGTGCATCTTTTGACCAACAATCTTTGGCAGACCATAGAAGTGAGAGACTGGGAACTGGCGGTACTGCTCTTTGTACTATTTCTTGAACTGATTTTATTTATCCCATGTGATTTGACTGATTTTGGCATCTTCTGTGTACATTTGGGCGATTTGGCAGTAACTACGGGAACACTGGATGCTATTAGAGAAAGGATGAAGAGCATGCAATTAGCTACAACAGGTGTGAATCCAGATTCTGGAAGTAGGCCTTTAATGCCTATGAATGGCAATGTCTCTCATAATCAATCTCAGCCCGGGTCTGATGATGGTGCTGATGAAAACCCGATTCACGGTGGTGTTCTTCCTATGGATGAAAGAGCACTATCTGGGCTACAAGCTCGGATGCAAAGGTTAAAGAGCGGGTCGTTTGATCATGTATAGAATGGGGGAAATTTAGGATCATGATACTGAGACAACAGATATCTTATAGTGCTTTTTTCTGGGCAGACCTCTTTATGTTTGGATTTTGTAAATAAAAATGGAGCCAAATTTGATGGAAGCTTTGCTCAAATTCCATGCAAAAGGTATAAAGTATCATTTTGATTGGCTGCCCTGAAAAGCTTGTGTTATGATCGGCTCACTGTCTACACTTAGCTGTGTATTTAGCTGCAAGATTCCCAGGGTTTGTGCTTGGGTACTTGATGAGACTTGACTAGGAATAGTTGATTTTTTTTCCCTTCCAGCTAACCATTCCGGTCACCAATATTTGTAAAACACACTTGTCATTTGTATATGATAGTTAAAGGCATATGATCATTTGTATTCGACTGATCCATGTATCTTTTTGATGTAACCTCAGTGAAAATTTTGTTTGAGTAACATTACTTATTTGAATTGTTGTAAGCTGTGACCATTTAATTTTGATGTTTCAAATTACAATTATTCTTTTTTGGTTTTGGATTTTACTCTAGCATAGTTGGACTTCGTGAAAATGGCAGATCGGGCCAACACGAAAATACCTTTAACATAGCATGGGCACATATGACATATCATATGAATAAGATGTGCCAGGCCGTAGTTTGGATTTTGGTGACTTTTAATTTCAAATCATAATAAAAACAAGTTAAATTTTATGCGGTATGTTGTCTAGGCTAAATTGTGATCGATTCTTATCCCTGTCCTTTGTGGCTCATTCACACAAAAAAAAAATCCAAATTAGAGCACAACAAAACATGTTGTCAATGGGATGTATCTTGGACCATCTCAATTAAGCTGTTGGTAAGTGGCCTTAGGCAAAACATAATACAAGTCATGTATAGTGCCGCTTTTAATTATTTGCTATACTAATTAGCAACATTTAACTAGAAAAACATTTATATTTTTTAATCAAATGTTGCTTATAAATGGAAACAGTGTAATATATAATGTCTTTTTCTACATTATGTATATTCTTTGGTTAAAACTTAAAATTATTAAAATGTATATTTTTAAGAAAGATATAAATCGCAATCGAACTTGTATGTAAAGGTTTCTTCAAATTAATTTTACATAAATATTAAGTAAATGTGTGACCGATTTTGTACTAATAAAGTGGAGATCTAATAGATCTAGGCACCTAAATGTAGGCTATAGGCATAGATTTTATTTTATTTTATTTTTAAGTGTGCAGGAGCATATAGATAAATTTACATGTTTATTATTAAGTTGAACTTTGTATAATTGAGGATTAGTTTGATACTGAGCTAGACTTATATCCCCCATGTCGTCTACGTAAGTCAATTTCTAATCGTGTAGTCCTAGTATGATGTGCACGGGGTGATGACTCAACTAATTTAACTTGTTTTTATTATGAACACTGACGGAGTATGATGTGCACGGGGTGACTAGTTACAACTCCATCGTGTGCATGAGGTGACGACTCAACTAGTCAACTGTTAATAATGTGACTATTGTGTATTAGACATTAGCTTATGAACCTCATTGTGAGGGTAACATTGTTCCTAATGGTTGTTGTTTCAATTGAGTATGTGAATTATTGAGGCCATTTGAGGGTCATCACTATTTAAAAAAAAAAAAAAGTTGTGAAAGGTCTTATTTTTATACTTCCCCTATATTCATTTGTTCCAATTTCCATGTCCATTGAGGTTTAGCCGTTGAAGTATTGATGGTAGCACATATACTTCATTAAGGTAGGTGTACCTGTATTGTATATCGATACTTCTAGGATACCTGATACTTTACTCGATTTTAACATTATTTTCTTGGCATGTTTTACGATAATTTTACCCATTTTTTCATGTTTTCAAATGCTTTTTAAAGGGTTTTTTCTTTATATTGATATACTAATTAAACTATAACATTCCAAATGATATTAAAAAGAGAAGGTATTGTGTCGGACAGGTTTGATAATAAGCTTACTGTCAGACCAGTCCTACTCAACCTGAACACATATTATTGAACCTGGACACACATGGTTGAACCTGGACACATATTGTTAAACCTGGACACAGAATGTTAAACTTGGACATAATGTTAAACCTGGTGATATATGTTGGACCTGGATACATATTGTTGAACCTGGACACATATTGTTGAACCTGGACACATATTATTGAACCTGGACAAATCTAGACAAACATGAACAAAATTGGACAAATCTGGACACATCTCGACAAACCCTGACTAATGTGGACAAACCTGGACAAATGTGGACAAATATGGACAAACCTGGACAAATCTAGACAAACATGGACAAATCTGGATAAATGTGGACAAACCTGGACTATTGTTGACAAACCCGGACAAATGTGGACAAACCTGGACATATGTAGACAAACCTAGACAAACATGGACAAATCTGAACAAATATGAACACACTTGGACAAACCTGGATACATATAGTTAACCTGGAAACATTTGTAAACATGGGAACATATTGTTTAACATGGACACATTTTGTAACTAACTTGGACAAAATATAACCTGGATACGTTTTTTTTGCATTTTGAGGCCTTTAGAGGCCTCGTTTGGCGATTTCCGGTGAACAAATATGAACATAGCTGCGTTCGTCTCGAAAAATTAATCAATTTCGACATATTATATGCCCCGATCCGTGACAGGGTGTCGCAACACGTCAAAAATAACCTATATATCAATAGTAATGTAGCAGTGATAAGTAGGGTCGAAATCCACAGAGAAGCAAATTAATACTTTTATTACTAAAAAGTATGAACTATATAAAGGGCCTTTGTGATTGAATTATCCTAAAAAAAATTAATAACTAAAGAAGAGAAAATAAAGATTGAATTTTTATAAGATTAAACTGAATGAAGAAAATTCTAGGGTTTAGGGTTTTATGAATGAAATCATAAAATAATTGAATTCCAATGTTCAATAATTCATTAACAAACTCTAACCAAGATCTAACAGGCTTTCGCAATTTATTAGATTTACAGATTTACATAACAGGCTTTCGCAATTTATTAAATAAATCTGCCTAAAATCTTAAGTCTTAATGAAGTTTTCACCTTTCGGCTACCGATTAGATTATTGCTCAAATTTATATGATCAAAACAGATTTTAGGAAATTAAAACTAGTCATGAATTAAAGAACAAAAGATTCAATCAATCTAATCATTCAAGCATAAATTTCCCAAACCCTAGATCTAAATAACTACTCACACATATTTAAAAGAATCAAAGCAATAAACATTATCATGATCAAAAGCGGCATAAATAAAATAAAGAGAGAAAAACAATACCAGAATTAAAGGAAGGAAGATCTTGAATTGAATACTTGATTAATTCAATTGGAAATAAAATAACTTC
Source organism: Salicornia ramosissima (assembly GCA_951394345.1). Lineage (NCBI taxonomy): Eukaryota > Viridiplantae > Streptophyta > Magnoliopsida > Caryophyllales > Amaranthaceae > Salicornia > Salicornia ramosissima. The sequence goes on along the minus strand of OX596233.1, from coordinate 24,749,090 downwards.
TGTTTACAAGATAAAGTTCTAATTTTTAAACCCAAGAAAACAGGAAAAAACCCTAAAGAAAGCATAAGGAGTTACAAGGGATTCTAATAGGTATTTATAAGCAAACTGGGCTTAAACAGAGCCTCGAACACCGGCCCCGGTACGGGGTACATGCACCCGGTACCGGGGTTGTCGCTGGGGCCAAATTTGAGATTTTTAATACATCGAGCATAGCTTCGTGCAACAACCCCGACCGGGGTACATGCACCCCGGTACCGGGGCAGACGTTGGAAAAATTACGTTTCATGTTTAAAAAGCAGAGGAACAGGGGCGGCAACCACCCCGGTACCGGGTTACATGCACCCCGTACCGGGGTTTGTGCAAATTAGCTCAGCATCAGTTTGGAGTTGCCAGCATTGGCCCCGGTACCGGGGTACATGCACCCCGTACCGGGGTTTGTGCAAAACTCCTCAAAAATGCTCCGAAGCTTGCCAAAACTTGAAACAATCTCTCCCAGATACAGCTCGAACTAATTTGATGATTTTCAATCTTCTTAGAGCGGATTTTAGCTAATTCCTGTCAAGGACAAGGAAAAGACACAAAACACTCCAAACCGACTTATTAGTAGCAAAACGGCTCCTAAGAGCACGGTTAGCACAATAGAACCATACAAAATAAGGAGGAAAAACACATAATAAACCAAGTTATCAAACTCCCCCAAGCCAGCCTTTTGCTTGTCCCCAAGCAAAACACAGCGCAGAAGTACCAACCAAATCATGCCCAAGTTTTCAAAAACAAACTCAATGACTCAAGGTATCAATACATTGTGCAATTCAAAGCTAGCTATATCAAATCCACTAGAATCACTCATTGGCCTGTTCTAATTATTCAATCTCAGTCAACCATATGTGTATCAAGAATTTAGTTTAGCTATACTCACGGGTCACTCCACTCTTTTTTGGTGGGCTCTAAGTACGCCCAACCGCTCTCCACCCATCAAAGAATGTCAATGTAATGCAGCACAACCCTCTCAAACTCACAATCACTCATGTGTTTATTAAGGGTTAAATGTCACTCTGCCTGTGAGTCGACTCGGAATGTAACTAATGCCTCATCCTTGACAAGTGATTTTATTCATCTAACTAGAATACAATTTCGGATTATCAAAAGGTCTTTCATGAGTTTAAATCGTGGCTAGGGATACGGGTAAGATACATTTCGGCCATGTGGTGATGAAAATCCAACAGGGGGAGCAAAAACAAAGTGAAATAAAGAATAACAAAACCGATATGGTTATCTAATTCCCCAACTCCTACGAAACAACCTACACTAATCACCGGAACAACTTTTCAAAATCAACCCAACACTATTTTCATTTTTCTTCCTCTTTTAGTGACTCTTTTATACTTTCATTTATTTTTTTTATTTTTTTATTTTTTTGTCTTCTTTTTTTTTTTGAAACTTTTTTTTCTTTTTTTTTGACTTTTAAATCGACATGGAGTACTTAATTAAACAATCATTTCCAAGGGCTTTGTAAAAGAGCACCCGAAAACTAAAGAAATAAGATTCCCAAAATTAACCAGAGATGTACCCGAACTCCACACCTATCATCCTATAGCAGCTCCCCCAAGCCAACCTTAGGAATGTTGCAAATTTTAGGCTAATCAGGTTTGAAATGTGGTTAGTCAATCAAATGAAAGTTAAGGCTGCAAATTAGGGATCAAGGGATAAATATTATATCTAATATGTTTGGGAAAACCTAAGGAAATGAATGCCTTTATCATCCGATCCGCAACTGAACCTAAATTAGACTACTGGTGTAGGAAATTATCACAAGGCAAGGAACAAGGACCTAGGTCAAGGCAATTAGTCACACCAGGAACACACAAGAAATGAATCGAGCAGGCTCAAATTCTCACAATTCAAGCTAAACGGTCCAAGATCCACACATAGTTGAACAGAGCTAAACACTAGAGGGGATAAAGTGATCAAGCATCAAATCAACAGCCACTAATCCATGCATATGAAATCGACTACCAAGTCAAAGTTTTCTAAAACAATCAAGGGCACGAATCATCGGCTAAAATTAAGGCCGAAGCCTGCAGCTAAAACCAGTAAAAAATCCCAAGTAAGTAACTAATAACTACACAAAACTATAAAAGCATTACATTTTTTTGGTCACATGTAAAATCCCGGCCCTAATGGCTGATACAAACCATGCAACAGTCCTAAGAAAGCAATAAATCTAAACTAAGAAAGCAATAAAACTAATAAAAGAGAGCAATAACAAAATTATCTAAGAAAGCAATAAATAAACTAACCTCCCCCAAGCTAGACTCAGCGATGTCCTCAGAGCTAGTAGGCGGTATGGAGCCTCATAACATCCTCGTCAGAAGAGTAGTCGTGCTCATCAGCCACGGAGCTGCCAGCGGCACCTCCTCTATTGCCGTCATCTGGATGCACAGGTGCATTGGAAGGTGGCGGCCACTGGTACCAAGAAGGGTGAGGTCATGCAGGTCGGACCGCGCCCGTGCGTGCATAGAAATCATACATTGGATAGAAAGCACGACGCGTGTCCTCAAAATGATTAGCGAAGTAACCCGTGTGTGACTCCTGCCAATGGGCCATCTGCGCAATGCGCTGATCCTGCTGGGTCAGCTGCTGACGCATCTGATCCTGCTGCTGGAGCATCTGGTCCTGACGCTCATACATGAGGTCCTGACGCTCCTGCATGGTGGTCAAACGGGTATCCATGGAACCTAAGGTGGTGTTCATCTGACGAAGGAGGGCATAGATCTCTGGGTCCATCTGAGGTGATGGGGGTGGTGGTGGAGTTTGTGAGGAAGGTGGTGAGGAAGGACCAGGGTCTTCTCTTCGGCGGCGGTAATGCGTTCGAAGAGGTTCGGCCTCAATTAGGCGGTTCGGACGCTCGTCCCCAGTAAAGCAGTAGCTGACCTGCTCGGGAGTAATGCGCGTCAAGTCAGGATTGGGTTGGGAGAGTAACCTGTCTTTATAAGACCATGAAATACTATCGTCAGGGCGAATCCTAAGCCACTTAAGTTGTGTTAAATAAGTCAAATATATAGTGGTCGGTCCTGGAACTGGCTGCCGATGAATCTCGTCTAATCCAAAATGTCGGGCAAGTATAGTGACCAGCCCACCCTACACAATAGGTAAGGGATGGACGGAGCCATGACTCCTAGTGCCGGGGAATGTGTTCCCCTGACGATAGATGTGCTGAGCAAAAAGGTGGGCTACGGGAAATGGATGACGATAATGGGAAGGATAGAGATACGACCCCAAGAGTCGAATCTCCATCTCACGGACATTGTTATTTTCGGGTCGACCGAAAATTTTCCACCCCATTAACCGTTGCCAAATACGAAGGGCCGGCTGATGTATTGCTTGTGCGTGCACATGGTCAAAATTTATTATTGATTCCCCCGAAATAACCCGCCAGAATTCAAGAGGGGAAGAGGTAATAGGTTCACTAAGAACACCCCACTGTGACTGGAACCCTAGAAGTCCTACAAAATCCTCAAGGGAAAAGTGATGGTCCTGATTTAGAAGCCTAAAATAGACCCCATGAATTAAACCCCGGCCAACACGCTCAACCTCAAATGATGAGAAAAATTCTAAAGTAATGTCTGCATAAGTCGGGGCATGCATAGCAAATAATGATTCTAGGCCTAAACTAGTCAAGACATTACGTAAATCATCTCGAACACCCATGGTTTGGAGCAAATCATGATCTAAAAACCGAGTAGAAGAAATAGGGTGTTTAGCAAGCTTACCAAAGTGCGTTTTGTGTTCCTCCGATGCGAAAGAAACATTCGGAAAATGCGAGTCCCCTCGAATTCTATGTGGACGGCCGACGGAACCGCCTACCTCGGGATCGTGTTGCACCATCCTCCTTTTATTTGCCATACCTAAAAAAAACACACACAAAACAAAAAGAAAAGAAAAATAAAAAGTAAGATTGCTTCCTTTTTTTTCCTTCTTTTTTTGTTTTGTTTTTTTTTTTTTCTCAGTTTTTTTTTCCTTGTTTCAGAAGTTTTTTTTTCGGTTTTTTTTTTATTATTTTTTAAAGATGAGTGGAATGGAGATGAAGGCAAAAGAGTTTGAAATTTGATTGTTAGATTTTGAAAGAGATGATTATAAGGATGAAATTTGTGGGGATTTTATGAAAAAAATGAGAAGGAAAGAAGTGGTTATGCAAAATTTAGGGTTTAAAAGAGGTTGAAGGTGGAGAGAGAAGATGAATATGGTTGAAGATTTGAAGAGAGAGAAGATGAAGATGTGAAGGAGATTTGAAGAGAGAGAGGATGAAGATGAAGGAGGAGATTTGAATGTGGGGTTGAATAGGAGAGAGAGTATGAGAGAAAAAATTGAGGAGAGAGAAAGTAGCGGGTAAAAGAAAATGGGCAAATGAGAGGAAATGTGGGGTTGAATAGTAGATTTGATTTTTTTTTTCTCAAACCTTGTGCATCAGCAGCGCTGGCCCCGGCGGGGCACGTGTAACTCGTACCGGGGTTTTTGTTTTTTTTTTTTTTGAAACTTCCCACATCAGCATCGGCTCCGGTATTGGGGCACATTCACCCCGGACCGGGGTTCTTGCACTTCCCCTTTTCGCCTTTTTTTTTCACTCGTAAAAGTCAGCCTTGGCCCCGGTACCGGGGTACATGTACCCCGGACCGGGGTTCTCCCTTTCAATTTGATGTCATCTTTGCCAACTCAAACTCCCTTTCCAGCATCCACCCCGGCACCGGGGTACGTGCACCCCGTACCGGGGTTCTCCCTGTTTTTTTTACATGGGTTGCCTCTCGGAAGCGCTGGTTTATAATGGTCCCGCACGACCTTCTCAAGCACTGTAATCAAGTTCATTAGCGGGAGGTGTAAGGAGATAGATTGTCTCCATAACCCCAACTGTAGATCCTTCATAGTACAGCTTCAGACGCTGCTCATTCACCTTGAAGCTTTCTCCTTTTTCATCTATGATCTCAACAAACCCGAGATTGTTAACCTTGACCACACTAAAAGGTCCGCTCCATCTAGTTCTCAGTTTACCCGGAAATAGTTTCAACCTTGAATTGGAAAGCAATACCTTGTCTCCAACCCGGAACTCGCGCTTCAGAATACACTTGTCATGCCATCTTTTAGTCTTGTCCTTGTAGATCTTGGCACTATCATAGGCACTCAATCGGAACTCTTCGAGTTCATTCAATTGCAAAAGCCTCTTTTCACCTGCAAGTGTAGGGTCTATGTTCAATTCTTTGATTGCCCAGTAAGCTTTGTACTCCAATTCGACCGGTAGATGACACGCTTTGCCATAGACTAACTGGAACGGTGATGTTCCAATCGGTGTTTTGAAAGCTATTCGATAAGCCCATAGAGTATCATCTAATTTTTGACTCCAATCTTTCCTGGACCTTGCTACCGCCTTCTCAAGTATAGATTTTAGCTCTTGGTTAGAAACTTCCACCTGACCACTAGTTTGAGGATGGTAGGCCAATCCAGTTCGGTGTTGGACTCCATACTTCTTAAGAAGAGTGTCAAGACGCCTTTCATGGAAGTGAGAACCACCATCGTTGATCACAGCTCTAGGAACACCAAATCTTGGGAATATTATTTGCTTGAAGAGCTTGTGAACTACTTTGGCATCATTGGTCGGAGGGGCAATTGCTTCAACCCATTTAGAAACATAGTCCACTGCTACAAGTATGTATCGGTTCCCATTGGAAGGGGGAAATGGTCCCATGTAGTCAATTCCCCATACATCAAATATCTCTACCTCAAGTATCCCTGTTTGCAACATCTCATGCCTCTGTGATATATTCCCGGATCTTTGACAAGGATCGCATGACATGACAAAAACTTTCGCATCTCTTGCAAGTGTAGGCCAGTAGAAACCGGATTGTAGCACCTTAAACATAGTCTTGGAAGGTCCAGCATGACCTCCATATGGTGATGAGTGACAATGGCTCAGAATGCCATAAAATTCCCAATCAGGAATGCACCTACGGAACAGGCCATCCGCTCATTCCTTGAACAAGTTGGGATCATCCCAAAAGTACCTGCACACATCATGTAAAAACTTCTTTTTCTGTTGATAAGTTAGATCGGGGGGTAAAATGCCCCCTGCAATATAATTAGCATAATCAGCAAACCAAGGAGATTGTGTAATAGCCATTAAGTGATCATTAGGGAAAGAGTCATCAATGGGGACGACATCTTCCCCTTCATTACACCTCAACCTGGACAAGTGGTCAGCAACCACATTTTCAACACCTTTTTTATCCCGAATCTCCAAGTCGAACTCTTGGAGTAACAGAATCCACCGAATAAGCCTAGGCTTAGCTTCCCTCTTTGCCAACAGATACTTCAAAGCTGCATGGTCAGTATAAATAATGACTTTCGATCCTAAAAGATAGGACCGAAATTTATCTAAAGCATAGATAATCGCTAGCAGTTCCTTTTCCGTTGTGGCATAGTTTACCAGTGCAGCATCCAAAGTCTTGCTTGCATAATAGATAGCATGCAAAACCTTGTCCTTCCTTTGTCCTAGTACAGCACCAACCGCATAATCACTAGCATCGCACATAATTTCAAATGGATCCTCCCAATTGGGAGGTTGAATGATAGGTGCAGATACTAGTGCTTGTTTGATCCTGTTAAAAGACTCAAGACATTCATCAGTAAAATCAAAGTCGGCATCCTTAAGCAATAATTGTGTGAGGGGTTTCGCAAGTTTAGAAAAATCTTTAATAAACCTACGATAGAAACCGGCATGACCAAGAAAACTCCTTACCCCCTTCACATTCGCTGGTGGTGGCAACTGCTCAATTACCTGTATTTTGGCTTTATCGACCTCAATGCCGCTTTCAATTATGATATGACCAAGTACCACTCCTTCATTTACCATGAAGTGACACTTCTCCTAACTCAAAACAAGATTCACTTCCTCACATCTTTTAAGGATTTTAGTTAAGTTATGCAAGCATGCATCAAAGGAAGTACCATAAACACTGAAATCATCCATAAACACTCCATAATAGACTCAATAAAATCAGAAAAATACTCATCATGCAACGTTGAAAAGTAGCAGGGGCATTACACAACCCAAATGGCATTCTACGATAAGCAAAAGTGCCATAAGGGCATGTAAAAGTAGTCTTCTCTCTGTCATCCAGATGAATAGGAATTTGGAAAAATCCAGAATATCCATCTAAATAACAAAAATACTTATGCCTTGCTAGCCTTTCCAACATTTGATCAATAAAGGGGAGGGGGAAGTGATCCTTTTTAGTGGCGACATTCAATCTCCTATAATCTATACACATACGCCAACCAGTTACAGTTCTAGTGGGAATTAATTCATTTTTATCATTTTTCACAACGGTCATCCCACCTTTCTTAGGCACCACTTGTACTGGACTTACCCATTTAGAATTCGGAACTGAGTAAATAATACCGGCATCCAAAAGCTTCATAACCTCCTTCTTTACTACTTCCCGTATGTTAGGATTAACCTACGTTGTCCCTGTATGCAAGGTTTATGGCCTTCTTCTAGATTAATTTGATGCATGCAAAAATCAGGACTAATACCAGTCAAATCATCAATAGTGTATCCTATAGCCTTTTTGTGCTCACGTAAAACTTCTAATAAAGAGTTTAATTGATCATCATTAAGAGAAGCACTAACTATCACAGGATACAACTCTTGACTATCTAAAAATGCATATTTAAGAGTAGAAGGAAGGGGTTTCAATTCGGGCTGTTTTACCTCAAAGGCGGCAAAAACGGGCCGTTTCAGTTTCACAAAATTACGATTCTCGTCTGGGCTCAGTTCTTCTCCATTTAGATTAATGACTAGGTTATCAACCTCGTCATTCCCTTTACCTACAAAAGTTTCAAAACACAAAACATCCTCCAGAAGATCCCTAGAAAGAGATCGAGGTATATCATCCTGCACAATTTCATCAAGCACATCTATTCTATAGCAAGATTATTCAATCATGGGATTTTTCATAGCACCACTCAAATTAAAAGTTACCCTATCATCACCTACATTGAGGGTCAAGCAACCATTTTTCACATCAATAACAGCACCTGCAGTATGTAAAAACGGTCTACTTAAAATAATAGGAATATGGGAATCTTCATCCATATCAAGCAATACAAAATCCACAGGAATAAAGAACTTTCCTATTCTTACTGGAACATCCTCTAAAACACCCTTTGGGTACTTAACACTTCTATCAGCCATCTGCAAAGTAATATTAGTGCATTTAAGTACACCCATATCAAGTTTTCTACAAATGGATAGAGACATCACACTAACACTAGCACCTAAATCACATAAAGCTTTACCAATGTATAGAGTGCCAATGTTAACAGGAATAGAGAAAGAACCCGGATCTTTTAATTTTGGTGGGGACTTATTTTGTAAAACAACACTACATTCCTCAGTTAAAGCAATAGTCTCCACCGAACCCAGCCCACGTTTCTTACTCAAAATATCTTTCAAAAATTTAGTGTAAGTGGGGACTTGAGTTATTAAATCAGTAAACGGCACAGTCACTTGCAAATTTTTAACAGTATCCAAAAACTTACTAAAATGAGAGTCAGACTTACTACGAGCTACCCTGTGAGGAAAAGGCAACTTAACAACCGGGGGAGGTAAAGTGTCTCCCCTATTATCAGCTTCCTTCTCTTTCTCTTCAGTAGTTGTTGTCTCCTCTTCATCTTCTTTGTCCTTGCCCGTTTGCTGCACTACATCATCCGATGGCATGGCCGACCCATCGTAACTTGTACCGCTCCTCAAAGTTACAGCATTGGTGGTTTCCTTTCGGGGTGGCTCTGGTTGTGCCGGAAGCTGGCCTAATTGCCTATGAGCATTGGATGTTGCCAACTGTGCTATTTATGTCTCCAATTGTTTGTTATGAGCCTGCAAGGCCTCCACTTGAGCCTTGTTATCCTTTTGCATTTGTAGCACTAGATTTTTGAGTTCAGATATTTCATTGTTAGTTTGCTGCGGAGGAAGCACATATGGTGGTGGTTGTGGTCTAACAAAGCCTTATTGAGGATAAGGTGGGGGTTGATGATCTGATTGTGGTTGGTAGTTGAGTTATTGATGTGGTGGAATGTATTTAGGAGGTTGGTTTTGTGGTGGTGGTGGTTGTGGTTGTGGGTTGAGGACATTGTTACTACGGTAAGAGAGGTATGGGTGGTTTTTGTAGCCTCCATTGTATGTGTTTGAATAAGGATTATTCTTGTAAGATTGGAAGGCATGTACTTGCTCCATGGTCCCATTACAATTTTGAGCATAATGTCCTAGTGCCCCGCATCCATCACAAACCGGCTCGGTCGTTGTCATGGCAGCTACCGAGGTGGATTGAGAACCACCTATATTCATGTTGTCAAGTCTCTGAACAATAGCATCCATTCTAGCATCCATTTTTGCTTCCAAGCTTGCAACACTGTGATCAACCTCAAATTTGCCCCCCTTCCGTGCTTGGCCACGAGGATTGCCAAATTAAGCATTATGTTGTGCCATCTCCTCTATCAAATCATACGCTGCATTTACCTCCAAACTTATTGAAACAGATGCTTCGTATCGGTGATTTATCTTAATTTATTTCATTTATTTAATTATTTTAGATTCCACGTCAGAGTTAATTAAGTAATTAATTAACTACTTGTAATGGTTAGAGTGAGAATTTACGAGTTACTACCCTTTAGGGATGCTTGAGTACTGGGTCCAAGAGCGATAATAATACTGAACCTTTTGTAACCACTAGCTTGGCTTGACCAACCATAAGCGATTAATTACCAAACCAAACATCTAGTAGATATATTAGGAAGGACAAATGGATGGCATGTAAAAGTGGGTAGGGTTTTAGGTAAAATTACCTATCCTTAGCCGTGTAATTTAAATGCCTTAACCCTTCAATTACCACTTACACTAAAAAAAAAAAAGAAAGAGAAAGGAAGTCAGAAACTTCCATCTCCTTCCTCCACGAGCTTCATTCCCACCATTGAAGAGGTAAGTCTTGCTCCATTCTTCACCCCTACCTCACATGCATCTTCATAACCGAATTCCCTTCTCATTTCAGTTATAGAAGTCTCAGTTTCGAGGAGTCAAGATAAGGAGCCGTTCGCTCAAGCATCCCGGGAGGTAAGTGATGCTAGGGTTTGGTTTGGATTTGTTGAATTGTAGTCTTGAGGCTATAGTCGGTAGTAACTTAGGAAATTCGGTGATTTTTCTCGTTATAGGTAACTCAATTGTGAGTTGAGCAAAGAGTTCAAGGAAGAAGAAAGGTACAAGGTCTAACTCTCTTGGCTTTGTTTATGTATTGATGGTAGTTATAAGTTAATTCTAGCTTGTTTAGAGTTGAGGAATGATTTTTATGGAATTTAATTAGTTATTGGGATTTATTTGGTTTATGGAGATTATTCCTCATTGTGGTTGAGATTTATGGATTTTAATTAATTATTGGAATTTATTTGGCTTATGGAGATTATTTCTCATTATGGTTGAGATTTATGGAATTTAATTAAAGCCTATTGCTAGTATTTGAATGTATGATGAATTTGGGGATTTATGTGCTTAAATTGGGTAAACAAATGCTTGATTACTTGTGTGTAATGGATTATTATGTTATTGCAAGGAATTGGATAAACCCGAAAATTAGGACACCGAAAAGGGGCGGAACAGAACCCGGAAAAGAGGGCTGCCCTGTTGTCGCCTCTGCCCGGGACTGACAGCCACGCCGAGCCGTGCTGCTGCCGCTGGCAGCTGGCCTGCTGTGCTGCTGCCACTGGCAGCTGGTCTGCTGGTGCACCGGCTGGCTGCTGCTGCCAGGTCGGGCTGCTGCCCCTTGCTGTCGGGTGGTAGCTGGACAGTGGTGGTCTTGCCTGGTGGTGGCTGCTGGCTGGGGCCGCTGCCGGGTGGGTGTCGCGAGGTGAGGTACGAGACATATGTACTAATATGTATTCATATTGTTATATCTACATACATAAAAATATTTATATATATATTTATAAATTACACAACATAAAGACCATTTGTAGGTTAATGAGGAATTGGAATTTAGTTGCAATCATGATTCAAACATAAATGATTTAATCTAGGATTTTAGGTAAAGCAAGTGCATAGTTGTCCCTCAGGATAGATTGAGTTAAACAATAATAACAATTCTATTATTTCATCTTCCATGGAAGTAAAATTACATTTGGGTCTTATGTGAACGTCTAATGCTTGTGAATGGAAATGGCCAGTGTGGCATCAGAATTTATGTTTTGGACAAGGCCGGTATGGCTAGTGAATGTCAAGGATCAACACCAGTGTGGCAAGGCTGTTGAGGCCAGGAATCGGAAGTTACACATGCTTTTACAAGTGAATGGGAACCTTAAGATACTCGTTAAATGACTTAGTTAACATAACATGGAAATGAACTCAAGCGTGAACTGTAATTCAGTAAAGTAAATGAACCGATAATAAACATCTATTTACTCTTACTTGTAGGATTAGTTGTATACTCTATGAATGTGCTCACCGTGTTTGTTTTGGCTCTGCTCTGTCGAGAGCAGGGACCACCTTGCAGGTAGGCTCACCCCAGGGAAGGTAGACTCCTAGAGCCCAAGTTTGGAAAGGACGCTTTGTTTTCGGCTTACTAATGTTTATATTCTAGCAGAAGTAATTATTTGGGCTGCGTATAAGTAGTGAACTTGGACTGTAGTTTGGGAACTTAAACTTATTGTATTAAGTAGATTAGTACAAGATTAGGATGTAATATTAAGACCCAGGTGGCACTAGTTAAAGTTATGGTGTACGTGTTGCATGTTTCACAGGTTAAGCTTAATAACAGGATGTGCCACGTGGGCGTCCTGTTACACTTATGAATTTGCCACTCGCTGCGGAATCAAGAATGGTCCTTGAGTCATGTCCAAGACAACTGTAGAAAGAATGCACTAGAAGCCAATTCTCAATGCTGTGATGCGGGCAAAGCTGTTGAAGCTCCTTAAACCTCTCCCATGACTCATATAAAGATTCATCGTATTTCTGGGAGAAATTTGTTATCTGGCTCCGAAGTGATGCAGTTCTCTCAAGAGGATAGTACTTCTTGTAAAAGACTAACACCAAATCATCCCAACTGGTAATTGAGTCCCAGTTCAAGCTATTGAGCCATGATCTTGCCCGGTCCCTTAGTGAGAATGGAAATAACATCCTGGGAATGTGATCCTGTGTGACTCCTTGTTGCTTGATTGTATTACAATACTGGAGGAAGTTAGAGATGTGAAGATTTGGGTCTTCAGTGGCGCTTCCTCCAAATTGATTTCGCTCCACCATATTCACCAATGCCGGCTTGAGTTCAAAGTTGTTAGCAGTGATTTTCGGCACTGGCATCCCGCTCGGTATCTGAGTGGCTGAAGGTTGATAATAATCCTTCATTGTAGTCATCCTGATCCTCTCTCGTGGTTCTTCTTCTTCTATAAACAAAAGATTGAGGTCAGGAATAATCGAACCAGTTGCCCGGTTATTGGCTCGTTCTTCTTAAACTGTTGTCTTATAAATCTCTCTGGTTCAGTGTCGAACCAAAAACGCATAGAACCTGCACAACGCGAAGACTAAAAGCGAAGGTAACAACTGTTGCGCCCCAATGAAAAATAGGGTTCCTTGAGGCACAAAAATAATAAAAAAATAATTCACACCCGAATAAAAGATATTAACGTTGCTTCCCCGGCAACAGCGCCAAAATTTGACAGGGCGTCGCAACCCGTCAAAAATAACCTATATATCAATACTAATATAGCAGTGATAAGTAGGGTCGAAATCCACAGAGAAGAAAATTAATTCTTTTATTACTAAAAAGTATGAACTATATAAAGGGACTTTGTGATTGAATTATCCTAAAAAAAACTAATAACTAAAGAAGTGAAAATAAAGATTGAATTTTTATAAGATTAAACTGAATGAAGAAAATTCTAGGGTTTAGGGTTTTATAAATGAAATCATAAAATAATTGAATTCCAATGTTCAATAATTCATTAACAAACTCTAACCAAGATCTAACAGGCTTTCGTAATTTATTAGATCTACATATTTACATAACAGGCTTTCGCAATTTATTAAATAAAACTGCCTAAAATCTTAAGTCTTAATGAAGTTTTCACCTTTCGGCTACCGATTAGATTATTACTCAAATTTATATGATCAAAACAGATTTATGGGAAATTAAAACTAGTCATGAATTAAAGAACAAAAGATTCAATTAATCTAATCATTCAAGCATAAATTTCCCAAACCCTAGATCTAAATAACTACTCATACATATTTAAAAGAATCAAAGCAATAAACATTATCATGATCAAAAGCATAAATAAAATAAAGAGAGAAAAACAATACCAGAATTAAAGGAAGGAAGATCTTGAATTGAATACTTGATTAATTCAATTGGAAATAAAATAAATTCTGTTTACAAGAGAAAGTTCTAATTTTTAAGCCCTAGAAAACAGGAAATAAACCTAAAGAAAGCATAAGGAGTTACAAGGGATTCTAATAGGTATTTATAAGCAAACTGGGCTTAAACAGAGCCTCGAACACTGGCGCCGGTACGAGCATGCACCCCGGTACTGGGGTTGTCGCTGGGGCCAAATTTGAGATTTTTAATACATCGAGCATAGCGTCGTGCAACAACCCCGACCGGGGTACATGCACCTCGGTACCGGGGCAAACGCTGGAAAAATTACGTTTCATGTTTAAAAAGCAGAGGAATAGGGGCGGCAACCACCCGGGTACCGGGGTACATGCACCCGGTACCGGGGTTTGTGCAAAACTCCTCAAAAATGCTCCGAAGCTTGCCAAAACTTGAAACAATCTCTCCCAGATACAGCTCGAACTAATTTGATGATTTTCAATCTTCTTAGAGCGATTTTTAGCTAATTCCTGTCAAGGACAAGGAAAAGACACAAAACACTCCAAACCGACTTATTAGTAGCAAAACGGCTCCTAAGAGCACGGTTAGCACAATAAAACCATACAAAATATGGAGGAAAAACACATAATAAACCAAGTTACCAATCCAACACCCGAGCGCAAAGTTATAGCCTCTCAAAGTTTTTCACTATTATAAGTGGGTATATGGGTCAGCCGTCTGACCAGATTGTTTGGTCAGACCGTCTGACCCAATACTTTCACCATTAAAAATTTGATAAAAGTCTTAATTTTTAAAGTAATAATTTAGTAATATCTATTTTTCGTATCATATGATTTTCAAATCAACGAATTATGTACCCATTTTGTACTCGTACCCTTTTTTGTACACATATCCATGCATCTTACGGCCCGTTTAGTTGTTGGTAATAAATTGTGGTAATGGTAATGAATTTATAGTGTAATTTTGTTAAGTAGGAACCTTATAATCTCCATGGAAAATAAATTTTCATTCTCAAGCTTCAATTTTCTTCTTATTTTTCATTCTCATCCATTACCATTGGAGAGGGTGGTATTTGATGGGAATGGATATTTTTGAAGAAAATTAGATAAATTGGAGCTAAGGTAGCACCACCACCATGGGAATGTATTTTGATTTATCTTCCAAATTTAGTTATAAATTCATTCCCATTACCATGATTTATAACCGGCTACCAAACAGGCTGTTAGGGTATTGTTCCAGTGGTCAAGATTTTCAAATGTTTGAGGTTAAGGTTTTGGCCTAGAAAACAAAATTCAGTGAACCCTTGGATGGATCATCAAAAAAAGAGTTCAAAATGAGAAATGTATGATTTTAATAAAAAATCATACATTTCTCATTTTGAACTCTTTTTTTGATGATCCATCAAATGGTTCATTGATAGTTATCCCTTTCCTTTTTTGTTTTTTTTACGAAGTTGTTCGTCTTCATCATCGTCCTCAGGCAGCATTGTACCCTTCCACTTGTCATCTCGTCGCCTTTTGGATTGATGGTCTTCGTTATTTTATTCATACTCTTTATTATTCCCCTTATCATCTACTCTCTGCCAAAATATAGGTATAATTTTGCATTAATATGCTATGCATAGGACTGATTACATGCTTAATGTAACCATAAAAAAATCAAAATACAAATAACCATAAAAAAATAAATTAAATTAATTTAAACCATAAAAAATAATATATATCATAATTAACCGAGCACCAAAACTCAAATTGACCATAAAAATTAAAATAAACAAAAAATCAAACTCCAAATTTGGAGCATGATGCCATCCCTATAAAAAAAATCATATGAACCATAAAAACCAAATAAACCAAAAACTAAATCAACCATAAAAAAAGGTTTTTTTTTTTTTAAATAACCTCCACCAACTTGGGACACTTTTGACAAAACCCTCCAAAATCTCAACTAATTAAATAAAACCCACAAAAACATCAAAACGTGTTTATTAAACTCCAACCGTTAAATTGGACGTTAGTGGGGTGGGGCCCATATTTTTTTTTAATTATTTCTTGTTTTTTTCCCTTTTTTCCTTCTAGTTATTTATTTTTTCCCTTATTTAATTATTCCTCACTAAAAAAATTAATTACCCAAACAACCAACACCAGTCACCCCCAAATACACCACCACCACTGAATCTCTCCTCCAAAAGCACCACCACCACCGAATCTCTACTCCAAAAACACCACCAAATCTCTCCTCCAAAAGCTACCAAGAAGTCGCTAGAAACATATACTAATTCAATTGTAATTTTTTTTGGACAGAAAAAAAACTCTCCGGAGTGTCGCGCACCCAACAGTGGTTTCCGGTCTGGCGTAAAATGTT
Source organism: Salicornia ramosissima (assembly GCA_951394345.1). Lineage (NCBI taxonomy): Eukaryota > Viridiplantae > Streptophyta > Magnoliopsida > Caryophyllales > Amaranthaceae > Salicornia > Salicornia ramosissima. Next base: position 24,733,308 of record OX596233.1, on the reverse strand, counting down.
TGGTACTTGGTCTAGAAAATTAAGAAAATAAAAGAGGAGGGAAAACTTTAACAGTAAACTATGAGGGAATTTTCCCCAAAAATGGTCCTTAGGCTCAAATATCCCCCCCCCCAAAAAAAAAAAAAAACCCTCTCTACTTTAGTTTCCCTCTTATTATTACTAATTTCATGTAGCATTTTTATTGGTCTAAGTAAGCAATGTATGTTGGGACCACATACAACAAATGTATGTGCCGCATCTCTCGTATTATAGTGTTGTTTTAAGTCAAGTGCAATGTCATCCACTCATTCTTTCATTCAAAAATTGAGACGATGGTAAGTAATTTTGAGATAACGTTTAATAATTCCCTTAAATGTATAACAAAATTTCTCCGAAAAAAATGGAGTAGATTGCGACTCTGTTCAGTTCAACTTATTTAAGCACTTTAGTGCTTATTAAAAGTCAGACCAGAAAGATTCAAATCAAATTAGAAAGATTCAGATCAAATCAGAAAAAATAAGATCATAAATATCCTTTCAAAAATAATAATAATTTGGATTAGATTAGAAAAGTTCATATCAAATTAGAAAGTTTCAGATCAAATCAGAAAAGTTCATACAAACTGAACACATCTAGTATTTCGATTACTAACTCTTACCAACTCCGTAACACAAAGTCCAACTGGTATATATGAATATATCATGATGTATTAACTGTCTATTCTCTTAATTAATTAACTGATCCCAAAAAAAAAACCTAATTACCTAACCATCCCCTATCTACTAGTTGCATTATTTAATCCTTATCAAAGTTAATCTTTTGTTTGCTTGCATGACATGAGAATTTTATAAGGGATGAGTTAGAGAATTAAAACCCCTTAATCCCATCAAAATTTTAGAGAGTTATTATGACCATTATTAATTTACTTTATTTTCTCCTCACTTAATCCCATCAAATACCCAACAAAGGACGGAGATTATATTAGTAAAGTCACACTCTAATTCCATATCTTCATCCCATGTTTTAATTGGTCTAATTCTTATCCCTCAAAACAAATGCCCCATATAAGTAGTACTCCCTCCGTAACATATTAATGACAATGATTTGACATAAAGTAGAGAGAAAAAATGTCAAATCGTTGCCATTAATATGTTACGGAGGGAATATATAATTATATATATAATGCTAGATTCATTTTTTTTTTCGCCGGAAAATTCTTAATTAAAACAACTACCAAGAAGTCGGTGGAAGCATTTACTAATTCAATTGTAATTTTTTTTGGCCGGAAAAAAACTCACCGGAGTGTCGCCGGAGTGCAGTGGTTGCCAGAGTGTCGCCGCCCAAAATGGTCCTTAGGCTCAAATATACATCCAAATGGGCCGTTAATCCCATCAAAATACTAGAGACAAGTATTACGAGCATGGATTAATTTACTTTATTTCCTCCTTATTTAATTCCATCAAATACCAAACAAAGGATGATGATTATTATTAGTGAAATCACACTCCAATTCCATATCTTCATCCCATGTTTTAATTGGTCTAATTCTTATCACTCAAAACAAACGCCCATAAGAGTAGTATATAATTATATATAAAATGCTGGATTTAAGTGTTTGTTATCTTGATTAATTAACTAATCCCATTTAAAAAAAACTAAATAACTAATCATCCCCTGATGTCTAGTTGTTGCAATCATCTTCATTCTTTCACTCGACTCAACTTCCTTTTTTTCTCCTTTTTCTTTCACTCTCAAAAGTAGCAACATACATAATATACTAGAGATTCCCAATTCAAACTCAAACAACATACAACAAAGTAAACTTGCTTTTTTTTTCTTTCATGGCGTCAACTCTGCTCTTAATCATTGTTTTTGTTCTTGATTTAATTGCTTTTGCTCTTGCTGTTGCTGCTGAACAGAGGAGAAGCTCTGTAAGTTCTCTATTCCTTTATTTTCAAAATATACCAAAATCGCCGAAAAACTTGCATTTACTTTTGTTTTTGTTTCGCTGTATTCAGATTTGCGTGACTATGGCTGTTATTGTTACTATCTTCGTTTTTTTTTTTGCTTTGCCTCGCTTTTTCAGTTAGTTTCTGGGTTTGTAGTTTGTACTGATTATTGTTTTCTGGATTTATTTTCGTTTTTCTTCAACTTCATTTGAATAATTGAACTTCATGTTTGCATGTGTTAATTAGTTTTTGTTTATACTTCTGATTCTGATATATGCCGCATTTGCAAATTGAAAGAGTATGATTCCGAAACCCGAATTTTCAAATCGAAGGTTAGAGGGGATTGAATGCTCGAGGAGATATGCTTTAGTATTTAAGTCTCAATTATTTGATGTCTCGTACTTTACAATGAATATTGGTTATTTAATGGTGTCTTATTTTGATGAAGACAGATGTATCTGTGATTTTTCTTATGACTTCTTCTATGAAAACGCATATATGTGATTTAATGGTGTTTTCTTTAATGTAAATAAATACTCCCTCCGTAACACAAGGATTTAAACAAATTTTTTTCCACGCATTTTGAAGAAGCGATTTGAGGGTGTAAACGACCAAATTAATCAAAATAATTTTGATATTAGTAACTTATAATCACATTCTTGCTTGTATTAAAACCATTTTGATTAATTTATTCGTTTACCCTTAAATCGTTTTCTCAAAATGCGTGAAAAAACAAATGTTGAAATCTTTTTGTTACGGAAGGAGTAGATTACTTGTATTTTTTTCATGGTTCAAAACTTCAAAATGATAAACCAAACTTAAAATGGTTGTTTTAGATAATTTTTTGCTACTTATATCAATATTATATGTTTCTTTTTTATACCAATTTTAGTAAAAGAATGAAAAGACTTGAATTAGTTGAATAACCGAATCAAAAGGAATGGAAGCTTGGAAATAAGAAGGGGGGAAAAGAAGGAAGGGAGATGGAATGATGTAGTAATTCTTTTTGCCTTTTAATAATAACCACTTTCTTCCCAATCTTGAAATATTATGAGAGAAAACACAAGTGAAGAATTGCCTGCCCACCCCCCTCTCCTTTGCTTTATTTTTTTTTCTTCCCCTACCTTTCCCTTCCTCATCAATACCCAAAATCCAAACTCGTAGTTTGTTGTAAAAATAAAATTGCTAAAAACTTTTGTGAACCAAATAAAAAGGGTTTAGTCTTATGATTGTAAAAATAAGAGACAAGAGTGCTATCTATTTATAATTTGTGACTTTAGTCTCCAAGATAGTAATGTCATTAGTAATTTGGAAGCATACTGAGTTCACGAATTGTCTTGATAATCTTGTATCAATTTTTGTTGACATCTATATTAGGCTATTTGTGCCAGCTTCTAGGATTGCTAAGCCTGCTATAGTGCTATCTAACCATGACATTTCAATAAATCACGGTTGAGCGATTTTTTTGGCAATTCAGTGGCCTGTCTTCGAATACTTTTACAAGTATTTAAGGAAACTATACAATTGAACTACTGAAGTGTACTATATCATGTAGCCAACTCTACCATAAAAAATATCCTTTCTCTACATGTATCTTGACTTACTAAATTAATGGAAACACTATAAAAATATGTAATCTACTTCAATTTTATGGATTACTCCTGACTAAAATGAGTTCAAACAGCTTTTGTCCTATTTTGAACTACTACTTATTTCATTTGTTTCAAAAATTTAATAGTCATCTTTGTTCACAGGCCACTCTCGTCAATACAGGGACTGAAGCATACTGCAAATATGATTCAGATGTAGCAACAGGCTTAGGTGCAGGGGCCTTCGTACTCCTCCTGGCTAGTCAACTTCTTATAATGTTTTCCAGCCGATGCTTATGCTGTGGTAGAGGTCTGAGACCTGGTGGTACCAGGGCATGGGCAATCATACTATTTGTTAGTTGCTGGTATGTACTCTGATTAATTTCCTAACTGAAAATTTTGGTAACTTCACATTTTAGTTGGTTTGTTGCTTTATTTTTTCTCTACCGGTGTTTAGTTTTTTTTAGTGTGTTGAAGGAAACAAAAATGATGACACTATTCCTAGATGTCATTTTTTAAAAATTTTCATATATGTGCTCCCTCTGTCCATATTTAAGTGCTCCATTTGCTTTTAGGGTCATTTTTAAAAAATTGTCATATAGTGCAAAAGTGGGCCATGGATAGAGGATGAAAATGTAAATATATGGTAATAATAATAAGTAAATTATGGATGGATAAGGGTAAAAATGTAAATATAAATGTGGGTCATGTACTCATGTTACTAAAATAAGAAATAGGGCAAATAATTATGGACAACCAAAAAAGAAAAATGGAGCACTTAAGTATAAATGGGCAGTAACTTTTAATTTAGGGTCCGATTACTAGAGCGAAAAATGTTTTCCCTAAAAACAGTTTTCCTATTTTACATCGTTTACTTTAGGTGAAAAAATAAAATGTAAAACTTTTGTTGAAAATCATTTTACACCCTATTAGAAACATTTTCCTCCAAATTTGGGAGTAAAACTTATTTTCCGTGCAATTAAACATCGGAAAATTTATATGAAAATGAGTTTTCCAACATAAAACGTTTTTCATGGAAAATCATTTTACATTGAAAATGTTTTACACCAAAGTAAACGGACCCTTATTCAAACATTTATTACACGGATTTACGCATGACTTTAGCATGCATAGCCTTTTTATCCGTTATGAGGCACACCCACCCTTAGGGGCGGGCCTACAAGGGGGGCTGGTGGGGGCCCGGCCCCTGCGGCCCAACCCCGTGACCATATTTTTTTTAAAATTAGGCCCTGATCAGTGGTAAGCAAAGGCAAGTTTTATGTGAAAGGTCGCGGGATCGATTCCCCCCGATCAGAGAATTTTTTTTTTGTCCTTTTTTTTCCGTTTCCAAATCTTATTAACAAAGATTCACAAATCATAATTGCCCATTTGTTCCTTTTTTACAAAAAAAGTAGTATTTAGGCCGGGCGTTGCCCCGGGTCATACTTTTTTCATCATCTTCAATATTTTTTTATGATTTGAAAGTAATATAGTATAATGAGGGTTGTAAAATACCGAACGAAATTTTGAAAGATAGTACAATATGAAACTTGATACTTTCACTAACGTATTGAAAATTGGTTATCATCATCATCATGGCTTCCTCCGTTTTGTTTTCAACACAACAAACGAATATTTTATATTTCACAAAAAATACCCATTTCATATGTTTAAAATGAAACAGAGGAAGTATCATCATCATCATTAATTTAATCGAATGATACACTATGTTTTTGATTTTAAGACTCAAGTCCAGAAAACAAAGGCAACAAATATTTTTAACAATGAAATTTATAATACTTTTTTATGGAATAATTGATAATGAAATTAATATGGATTAGTGGTTAAGTTGTGACTTTTGTACTTAAGGGATTATGGGTTCAAGTATGCTTAGAAGATGCGTTTTAGAAGAAGAGTATATATTACATGGCATATTTGGAAAAATTGTAAAAAATAAGTCAATCTTTAGTCGGTCTTCTCAAATTAAGTCAAACTTTTGATTAACTCAAAATAAGTCAACGTAGTATACATGTCTTCTCAAATTAAGTTTTTTCACTAATTATTTTTTGATTAAATTAAGATTTTCAATGAAAACCCATATAAACAACAACGTATTAATGCACCACTTTGATTTTACATTGAAATTGATGACTTTCTACACCAATAAATTGTACAAAAAACTTAATTTGAGCGGATATGTGTACTAGGTTGACTTAGTTTGAGTTAATCAAAAGGTTAACTTAGTTTGAGAAGACCGACGAAAGGTTGACTTATTTTTTACAATTTTTCCTAATTAATAATTGTAACGTTATGTTGTGGCGAGTAATTACATAATATTTGAAATGAAAAAAATGCACATCATTTTTCCTTTTGAAGAAAATTTGTACGAGTCTTTTGAATTTAAAAAATATTTGTAAAATAAAAAAAAAGTATTGTTATTGGTGTTGTTGCTCTTACTACCATTGTTTCCCTTGATTTAAATATGAAAAAAGATATTTCATAATGATGGTAAAACTTGTAACAATAATATTAGTATTTTTTTATAGGAACAAAAATATGAATAATTAGTATGGATTAGTGTTTAAATTTAACTTTTTTGTCAAATAGTTATCATGGAAGGTAAATATTATTATCAAATCTTATCCAACACTTAGTTTTTGCCTTATTAATAGTAATGTTGTCTCTTTTGTTTGCGCCTAAAAAAATAAGGGATCTAGAAATTTATTAAATTTATTGTTAGATAATAAACTAACATTAACTCGATCAATAAAACTATAAGTTTTAAAATAGTGAAATTTGAGATAATAATGAATGTTGGGTGAGTTGGTAAGTGTATACTATTAAATGTATTAATGCGTTATAGTCTTGAGTTTGAACCTCACTATGAACATTTTTTTAATAATTAAACACCCAAACTAAAATCCTACATGGAAATATTGCATATGTGGCAGAACTCAGACGAGAGATGATGCTTGTGTGTCGGCTATGTGTCAGCTTACGTGTCACATAACTGGTGCTTCGCGCACCTTTTAATATATTGTATAGATAGATAGATATACCATACTAATTGTTCCTGTTCTGGAACTTCTCGTGAATAGTCAACGATCTTTTGGTGTATGACGTGTACTCTGGATGATCCTCAATGAATGTTGTGACCTTCAAAACAGTCAGAGATTGCTAACCCGGGGGGTGGAACCCGGGAACGCCCCTCCGATGTTTAAGTCAGATATCGGAAATAAGGTGTCAGAGTATTTGATGAGTTTGTGGACTATGAATTGCGTGTTTGATATTGCGTACCTTTGGAATGATTGGACTGATCCTTATATAGGCATTAGGTTCCCCGGTTAGGGTTTCACCAAGTTAGCTGGGTTGATGCGTGGGCCTGGCCCATGACACGTAGCAGCAACCTGGTCAAGGTTTTACTAAGTCCGCTGACACGTGGCATTATCTCATTTGTCGTAGAATATCTGATGTGTCCCTAGCCCTATCATAACTGGGCGTAGGATTTTGGGCCCACTAATACGGGTTTGACCATCTGGGTGGGGCCAGAACAATTAGCCCCACGCTCGGCGTGGAACGGGAATCTTTAGACGTTGGATGCCGAGCGGAATTCTCCGGAAGAAAAATGAGCCTCAATGCCCCACACTACCTCGAGGGAGAGGCTTAAGGGAGGTCACCTCGGTCGAGGTAACCTCGACCGTGAGGAGGAGGAGCCCTCGATCGAGGTAACCTCGATCGTGATGCCTGCAAAGCTTCCCCCCTTTAGGCGCGACCGTGCGAAGCCCCATGGAGGCACTGAGGGGACCTCGAGGGAGTTTCCCCAAGCGGGGAGACTCGATCGAGGTAACCTCGACCGTGAGGGGGTAAATCACGATCAAGGCAACCGCGACCGTGTGGCTTGCAGTGCCTCCCCCTTAGACTCAGCCGTACAAACCCCTTTGGAGGCACTGAGGGGACCTCGAGGGAGTTTCCCCAAGGGGGGAGACTCGATTGCGGTAACCTCGACCGTTAGGGGGTAAATCACGATCGAGGCAACCGCGACCGTGTGGCTTACAGAGCCTCCCCCTTAGACTCAGCCGTGCAAACCCCTTTGGAGGCCCTAAGGGTACCTCGAGGGTGACCCCCAGTTTGACACTTCGATCGAGGTATCCTCGATCCTGAGGGGAAACCCTCGATCGAGGTGACCTCGATCATGGGGTTTGCAGAGCTTCTTCCTCAAACTCGATCGTACAACCCCTTTGAGGCCCTGAGGACACCTCGAGGGTACCTCCAACTATGCTTGCCTGATGAATACCTCGACCAAGTGGGGTATTTTCTTTTTGAGCTTGAAAATTTTCTAAGTGTTGATGTCTTACCCCCATTCCGCGACCATAGTTACCCTTGGTCGCGGTAGGGTAAAGAGCAGTGAGACTCCTTAGAAAACTCGAGGGTCTCTCTTCCCCCACCAAGAAAGTGCCCCCCGCGACCGTTCAGAGTCTGGCATGAACTTTCAAAATTTGTGCAAGTGTTGACACCAATCTTATCGACCATAGTTACCTATGGTCGCGGTGGGGGGTAAAATACACTGAGCCTTCTTGGAAAACTCGAGGGTCTCCTCACCTCTACCATGACAATGTCCTCCGCGACCGCGAGGGACCTCTTTCCTTTGAACCTTACTATTTGAAATTGTCAAAATTTTCTAAGTGCTGAAACCCTTTATATCCTCCGCGACCATTGTTACCTTTGGTCGTGGTGGGGGTAAAACTTGGTGACTTTGCTAGAAACCTCGAGGGTCCCTTCCACCTCGAGTGTGATAGATGTTTATCACGGAGAATGACGAACGAGGTGATTTGTACCCGTGAGAGTTGTGACATTTGAAATCATTGAAATTCTTCTAAGTTTTGGTTTTCCTAGGGCCCTTTTCCACTTCCAGGGTCTTCCTTTACCTCGACCGTGAGGGACACACCATTGGCCTAGGAATCTCTCTCATATGCCCAACGAGGTAACTAAGGTGATGTTATTCCGCGACCGTGAAGGGCTTCTTTTGTTTGAACTTCGTTCTCAAAATTTTGCTAAGTGTTAGCCTTGCCAAGGCCCCCCCTTTTACCACGATGGTCCTCCTTGACCTCGACTGTGAGGGATGAACTTTTGAAAATTTCAACTTTCCTGAAATTTTCTAAGTATTTGCCTTTCAGAGACCTCCATTCACCTCGAGGGTCTTCCTCCGCGACCATTAAAGACCTCTTTTAATGAAATATTATGAAATTTCCTAAGTGTTCACCTCCTCCAGCTCTTGACACCTATCCAGCCTCCCATCCCCCTTGATGGGTGCCTAGCATAAGTAGGGCTTACTGTCAGCCCTGAGAGCTTTTCTCAAAGCTCAGGGGCTAATGAGCCCCAGGGACTGAGAGTTAAGCCACCTTTCATAATGGCCTCGAGGGTGTCTACTACCTCGACCGTGATAGAGGTAGGAGATAGAGCTGCCCTGATGACCTCGAGGGTCTCCCCGTACCTCGAGTGATAGGAAGGTGCATGGAAAGGATGTCCTGACTGCCCATCAGCCTCGATGGGTGCCCACATTGAGTGGGACTTTGGCCTAAGATGATCAACTGACCCTTAGGGGCTAATGAGCCCCAAGATGTGGTTGATACCTGTCCAGTCTCCCATCTCCTTTGATGGGTACCTACCTTGAGCAGGGCTTAACCATTGGCCTAAGGAACTCTTCCAAAGCCAAGGGGCTAATGAGCCCCAGTTACTTTGAATGCCTGTCCAGCCATTCCATTTTCCTCGATGGATGCCTATGTTGAATAGGGCTTTTTGTCACCTTGTGAGGTGGAGAGTTTGACCAAAATTCAATGAAATAATGAACACTGTTCACCTTCTAAACTCATAAACTGATGTCGTTTTAGCTGATTTTTATCATAATGAGGTAAAAACCGTTTCATATTCTTTACCTTCTATATATTCAACCCCTTAATCATTTTCCTAAAATCACTCTCTCACTCTTCAAATTTTCTCTCTCTAGAGTTCTCCAATCTCCTCGAAGGTCTCCTCTAAGCTTGTGTCTAGGCAACCTTGAAGTAGTTTCCTTGACCAGGTAATTATCTCCTCTCCTTGTATTTATTTTGAATAAGTGAGTCTTGTCTTGTCGTGTACCTTTCTTTTCCTTAGTTTATTTTTAATAACTTAGGTAATTGGACATGTCAAGTACTCCACCCCTTCTTCCCTTAGAGTGCACTGGGTTCCTTCGGGTCGAGGGTGATGAAGGGATTGAATCCCAAAATATCCCTGAGGCCATCCCTCTACCTTTTGACTCGGATGGGTCAGTGTCTGGGGGAGAAGAGGTAGAAACCCCCTACCCTTTGGAGCCTTCTGTAGCCCATCCTAACATTTATCATTCAATATATGAAAAACGTGTAGGTATATTAAACATGAACCTCTATGGTCCATCCACCTCCGGCCAGGAGGAAATGGAGAACATAGTGTACCCAAAAATCTCCCCTGAAAAGGGACCAAACTATTTCTTTCTTGCCCCCACTCTTAACCATCGCCTAAAGCGAGACCTTCGTTCTTTTGCCGCCCAATTTCAGCTTTCCGAGCCGTATGTAGTAGTTCGGCCTATCAACCTTCAGACCATCCCTTCCCCCCCTGACGGATGTGTAGCTGTGTATAAACTTGCCATGGTCAGGGGGCTTAGATTTCCATTACACGATTTCGTTGTACAGCTTCTTTGTGAATATAACTTATCCTTAGCCTCGTTGGTACCTAACTCCTGGGCCTCGATCAATTCTATCATTGGTATTTGTACAATGCTTAGGATTACCCCAACCCTTCGCCTTTGGCGAAACCTGGCCAAATTAGTAGAGAGCCGTAGCACTGACCATGGGAAGGGTTGGTATAGCTTCCAAGTTAGAAAGGGCTATAGGTTTGTAAATAACATGCCCAGCAACCAAGAAGGATTTAGGTACGAATTCTTCTTTGTGTTCAATAGTGAGGGTTGGAGGATCCCTAGGGTGGTGGAGAATGAGCCAAACTTCCACCTGAACCGACAAGTGCCGAAGATGTCCGCTGAGGAAGCAGTGGTGGCCATCTACTGTGAGCTCGAAGCCAAGGAGGAGAAAGGGAAGACAGTGATGGTCCCCTTTAACTGGCTTCCCAGTACTGACGACTTGAAGATGGACTTCTTCTTGTCCGCTATGGGGTTAAACCCAGCATATCCTGAGGGTAGGGGCACCTGACCATTAAGTATTAGTTTATTAGTTTTGAACTTTTCTGATATTCTAACTTGTTCTTTTGCAGGCATTTCTAGATCAAAACTTGATCCCAAGATGGCCTCTCTGATGACTGCTGCTGCTATTAAGGCTCTTGCTGTAAAAGACAAGATCGATTTAAAGGAAGAACCAATTCCTAATCCCCCTGAGGTATTGTTTTACTTTGATATTCATTATGTTGCCCCCTTTCTTTGACTCGATGATGTCCTAATATGTTTGTTGCCTATATAGGACCCTAAGCATAAGAAGAAAACCTCGACTAGCGGGGTGCCTCGAATCAAGAGGACGAGGGAGTCCAATCCTTTTGCTGAAGATCAAAAGGATAAAAAGAAAAAACAAAAATTGGTTGAGGGGGCTCAGCCGTCTTTGCCTGAAGAGGGCATTTTCCAAAAAGATGCAGAAACTGAGGCTGCACTTTTGGCTGCTGGGAAGGTTATTAGACGGCCTTCTAAAGAGGTCCCTGCTGGGTGCGACCGTCCTTTTGGGGCGCTAACCCAAAAGGAACGCAACCGTCGCCTACACGGGGCGTTTAGGGCTAGCTACTCTTCGTCTGATGAAGAGTACCTCATGGGGGCTGAAGGGGAAGATGTCTTCAATGAACTCCACAACTCCTGGCTGGATGTACGAACTTGTTCATTCTTTCCTTTGTCATACTTCCCATACTTGCTGTTTACCCTTCGTTTTTAATTTTGCAGATGTCCATTCGGATGCATGCTACAGCTAAGTACATGCTGAAGAACAAAGACCAGGCCTGTCCCCTGCTGAGGTTGAAAAGGCCAACACTGCATTGGCTCAAGAGAAGGAAGAACATGCCACCACCAAGAAGTCCTTGGAGGCTGCTAACTCCAAAGTGACTTCTTTGGAGGGCAAGCTAGAAACTGCCAAGGCTGATATTGCCACGGCCCTCGCCTCCATTACAGACCTGGAGAAGAAGCTGGCAAATGCCGTCTCCCAGCGCGACTCAGTCAACCGCGCTAAAAACAAAGCCCTCGACGACCTGGAGAAGGCCAAGAAGAGCTTGAAAAAAGCTCAAAAGGCCCCGGGACCAAGCTCTAGAATTAATGAAGAACGAAGAGGAAGCCATTGTCAACAAGTGGCTCGAGTCAGGGGCAGGGGAGCGGTATAAGTCAGGCCTTCGCCTGAATGGTGCTGCTAAGGGTGCTGGCATTCTTATTGCTGACACCCTTGGCCGGGCGAAGAAGGTGTTGGAGGAACTTCACCCTGGGGAGTGGTCTGTCTTTGAATCCAGGTACCAAGCACTGGAGCTGGAGGAAGAGACTCAGGAGCAGGTTGCTCCCCCCTAGGGTGGACAAGAGACCAACATCCTTTCTTCTAGCACCAGCGAAGGAGGCGACATAGAGGCGGTTGGCAAAAGTGGTGGAAAAGGCAGCCAGCAGCAGCAACCACAACAGCAGCAGGAGCAGCAACAGCAGGAAGGGGATGATCAGTTTTTAGATGAACTGAACATCAGTATAGATTAGACCTTCTTGTACTTAGTTTTTTTTTTTTTTTTTTTTTTTGTTTGTACTTAGCCTAGGTTGTAACAACATGAATATCAATGAAAACAAACTTTTTTTTTTGTGTACTTAGACCTTCTTTATCGTTTTTGTTTATTGCTTTCATTAACTCAATTACGTGATGATGAAACTATAAAACTCAACCCGGTAAGGGCTTAATATTATGCAATGAAAGAACCATAATTAACCATGAACTCGACCCTGCAAGGGTTTTAGAAGTTAGTAAAAACTCGACCCTGCTAGGGCATTTATTTCATACTGCAAAAAATAAACACAATCCATATAGAAATCTGACCCTGTTAGGGATTTATTGAAATAAAAATATCCAAACTTAATAATCTGACCCGGTAAGGGTTGACAAAAACATAGAAGAAAAACAACTCCTTGTTAGGGACTTTATTAAAACCTAACTAACCCAGTGGGGGTGAAGCTTAAGCATAAAACTTCTTCAGATGATCAGTATCCCATGGCCTTGGTAAGGGCTTTCCTTCTTGATTGACAAGTCTAAATGTTCCTGGTCTCACCATTTCCTTGACTCGATAGGGTCCTTCCCAGTTAGGACCCAATTTACCTCGAAGAGCAGTCTTTCCAGTAGCCTCGACCTTCCTTAATACCCAATCTCCAATTGTTATTGTTCGAGGTGATACTTTGCGATTGAAGTACCTTGTCATCTTTTGTTTGTAGGCAATGGATTTGAGCAATGCACTTCCCCTTGTTTCTGGCAGTAGATCTAGGTTGATGGTTTTTTCTTCCTGATTCTGATTGTAGTCATAGAAGGTGATTCTTGGCGAGGGTATTCCCACCTCGACAGGTAATACAGCTTCACTTCCATAAACAAGTGAGAATGGAGTATGCCCAATGGCCTCCTTGACCGTTGTTCTAGTTGACCATAAGATTCCTGGAAGCTCATCTACCCAAGATCCCTTGACTGCTTCTATCTTCTTCTTGACGCCTTAAAGTATGACCTTGTTGGCTGCTTCAGCTTGTCCATTGGATTGAGGCCTTGCCACAGATGTGAACCTTGTTTGTATGTCAAATTGAGCACAATATGCCTTTGTTGGGCCACTTTTAAACTGTCTGCCATTATCTGAAATCAACATCCTTGGAATTCCAAATCTGGTGATGATATTCTTCCAAATGAACTCTTGTATCTGCTTATCAGAGATCCTCGACAGGGGCTCAGCCTCGACCCACTTAGTGAAGTAGTCGATCCCAACAATGAGGAATTTCTTCTGCCCCACAGCTGGGGGAAAGGGACCAAGTAGGTCCATTCCCCCATCTATCAAAGGGTAAAACTGCCTGAACTGTTGTTAAGGCACTCGAAGGCTGCCTAGGGATGGCAGCATGAGTTTGGCATTGTACACACTTTTTCACAAGCTCGATGGCGTCCTCCTTGACAGTAGGCCAATAATATCCAGCTCGAAGGGCCTTGCCTGCGATCGTTCTTGCCCCTTGATGATTGCTACAACATCCTTTATGAATTTCCTTCAGAATATAGTCCCCTTCCTCAGGGGTCACACATTTTAGGAGGGGATGTGTGTAAGATAATTTATACAACTCTCCATCATGCAATGTGAACCACTTAGACTTCCTTTTGATATGTTCAGCCTCTTTTTCATCCATGGGCAGAGACCCATGCTTCAGATAGTGGATGATGGCATCCTTCCATGTTTCACCTCGAGCCAGAGTGTTGACTTCAGATTCGTTGATGCTTGGTTCTTTCAAGACCTGCCACTGAATGATTCGTGGCTCTTCTCCTTCTGCAGAGCTTGCCAACCTGGATAGAGCATCAGCCTGTTGATTCCCAGATCGAGGGACATGCTGAATATCAAAAGGCTCCAACTTCCCAACGAGGGTTCTTAGTTTCTGGAGGTACATTTTCATGTTGTCTTCTTTTGCTTCAAATTCTCCTTTGAATTGTCCTACGACCAACTGTGAGTCAGCCTTGGCTTTAACATGCCTTGCCCCAGCAGTGAGACACATTTGGATTCCTAAGATAAGAGCTTCGTACTCTGCCTCGTTGTTTGATGCCACAAAACTGAATTTGATGGCATATTCCAGTCGATCCCCATTATCAGTCTTGATCAATATTCCTGCTCCTCCTCCATTCTGAGTAGAAGATCCATCAGTAGACAACTCCCAAATCTTGGAACTGTCCTGATTAGATGAGCTTGGCCTGTTGGTGCATTCCACTATAAAGTCAGCCAATGCTTGAGCTTTGATGGCTCGACGGGGTTCATATTCTAACCCAAAGTCAGACAGTTGGTGTGCCCACTCAGTTATGCGGTTTGAATGATTCTTTCCCTTGATGATCTTCCTTATTGGTTGCCCGGTTAGGACCCTTATTGGATGAGCCTGAAAATATGGTCTCAATTTTCGACTAGCCATGACCAAGGCAAAGATCATCTTCTCAGTCTCTGTATATCTAGACTCTGCCCATCGAAACGCATGACTGATGAAGTAAACCGGGTGTTGCTGCTTTTCTCTCTCACCTACTAGCACTGCACTTAAAGCATACTCAGATATTGCTAAGTAGATATACAATGTCTCCCCTGGTAAGGGTGAAACAAGCTTCGGGATACCGGTAAGGTACTCCTTTAACTGTATGAATGCCTTCTCAACTTCCTCGTCCCACTTGAATGTGGCGAGTTTCAACACCTGAAAGAAGGCGAGGCTATTATCTGCTGATCGTGACAAAAAACGACCCAATGCAGCCATGCATCCCGTGAGTCGTTGCACTTCTTTAACCGTCCTCGGAGATTGCATGTCGAGATGGCTTGAATTTTATCAGGGTTTGCCTCGATGCCCCTTTCATCGACCAAGAAACCAAGACATTTCCCCCCCTTAACCCCAAAAACACACTTCTTGGGGTTGAGCTTCATACCAAACTTCCTCAGTGTTGATAAGGTTTCCCTTACATCCCTAGGGTGATCACCTGCTTGTTTGCTTTTGATTATCATGTCATCAACATAAACCTCAACATTGCGACCAATCTGCTCGGCAAAGATTCTGTTTACTAGCTTTTGATAAGTGGCCCCAGCATTCTTGAGTACAAAAGGCATGACTCGATAGCAGCAGACTCCCTGGTTGGTGATGAAGGCAGTATGTGCCTGATCCTTATCAGCCATTAGTATTTGATGGTAGCCAGCATTGGCATCCATGAAGTTGAACATTGCATGTCCAGCGGTAGAATCAACCAAACTATCTATTTTCGGGAGAGGATAGTCATCCTTAGGGCATGCTTTATTCAGATCAGTGAAATCTACACACATTCTCCACGTTCCATTAGGCTTTTTGACCAAAACAACGTTGGCCAGCCAATCAGAGTATTAGCACTCCTTGATGAACCCATGCTCTAGCAGCTTTTTTACCTCAGCAGCAGCTGCCTTGTTTCTTTCTTCACTCTGTCGTCTCAATTTCTGCTTGACACCTTTGAACCCCTCACGAATGTTGAGCTCGTGACACATAACCGAAGGATTAATGCCTGGCATCTCTGAAACGTTGAAGACGAAGACATCTCGAAACTCTTTGAGCAGCTGAGTGATTGACTCTTTGAGGGTTATATCCATGTCAGTGCCAGTTTTGACCGTGTGCTCAGGATAGTCATCGATGGGGACTTCCTCGTGACCCTCGATGGGTTTTGGTCGAGCGTAGTGTTTGGCATCCTCAGCTAGAAACACAGCCTCAGAAGACTCGACCGGCTCTTTCCTCTTGTCCCCTACCTTGACCTGTGGTGAGGTAGTCTTGATGCTATTGATGTAGCATTGCTTGGCTGTCTTCTGATCACCATATAACTTTCTAACTTCCCCTTTATCTGTCTCATACTGCAATAAGAGTTGGTATGTAGAGATGGCAGCCTTTATTTTGTTCAACAAAGGTCTTCCCAGTATGATGTTATAGGGTAGTTTAATGTCTACGATGATGAATGAGACTGGCAAGTTGCGTCCTTCTTCCTTTTTTCCAATTCGAACAGGAAGCTTAATGATCCCCAAGGGGAAGACGGGTCGACCCCCAAAGCCAAACAAAGGTTTTTCCAACGGGGTTAGATCGGCTTCACCGTACTTCAGCTGTCGTAGACATTCCAAGGTCATTACATCAACTGAACTCCCACTGTCCACAAGCACCCTCTTGACCCTGGAGTTTGCTACTTTTACCTCGACCACGAGGGGGTCGTTGTGAGGATAGCGGGTAGGTCGAAGAGGAGATGCATTGAATACCATTGTTGGACCTGATGGGGGCTGCTCGATGGCTCCCTCAGCAATCTGAAAAATTGAGTTCCTAAGATCCCTCTTTAGTGCTTTGTTTGACGGCGCTTCCACTGAATATCCTCCAGCGATGACGTTGATCAATCCGTCGGTCTCGTTGCTGTCACTTCGTTTCTGCTTCTTAGCCCCATTCTCTTTTGACAGATAAGGGTTAAGCTTGCCTTGATCCGCCAGCTTATTAAGCGCCTTTTTCAACTCCCTGCAATCTTTTATGGTATGCCCACACTCGTGGTGGTACTCGCACCAGAGTTTTGGATTCCTTCTATTGATCGATGTGCGAACAGGGGCGGGCTTAGAAAGGATTTCTTGACCTTTGATGTCCAGGAATATCTCCCGTCTGTTAACATTGAACCTGGGGTCTTCCCCCCCATCTCGGGTGTCTTTCTTAGAAGTGGATGTCCGGCTAGGACCACCTCGTTGAGATTCCTTCCTCTTGTTATCTTTCTTTTTGTTAGACTTCTCGACAGGGTTGTTGATATCCGAAGCCTGGATATACTTTCGAGCCCTGTCCATCGCATCGGTACCTGAGGACACTTCGTTTTCCAGCAAGGAAAACTTGAACTTGCCCCTCTTTAGCCCTGACATGAATGCAGCATAAGCTACTGAATCTTCCACATTAGGTATTTGGAGTAATTCAGCGTTGAAACGTTTAAGATAATCTCCCAAGAGCTCGTGCCCCCCTTGCTGACAAGCCATGAGATGAATGCTTGTCTTACGTTGTTTCTTTCCAGCCACGAAGTGGCTAAGGAACATTTCCTCCAATGTTGCAAAACTAATGATCGACCCGGATGGGAGATCGGTGAACCAGGTGAGGGCCAGGCCCTTAAGAGTAGTAGGGAAATACCTACACCAGCTGGCCTCACAGCTTGTTTGCACTGTCATTTGGGCTTTGTAGGCAGCCATATGGTCAGCGGGATCAGTTGCCCCGGAGAAGGTTCGATGGTGGGAGCTTTTACTTTCCTTGTGTCAGTGGTGTACAGAAGCCTCTGGCTGAACGGGGTTCTGAAGGTGACTTCCCCTGTTGCTCGTTCTGGCTGACCACTGGGGAGCGTCGTATACCATCGTCCCGGTTAGGGACAGCCACTGGGGAGCGACGTACGCCTTCCCCTGGGTTTGGGATGGCAGCTGACCTCTGATTCCTAGCAGTAGTATGGTGAAATCTCTCTGGTGATCTCCTTGGTTGGCCTATAGTCTCCTGTCTTCTATGATCTGTGACCTCCCTGACATTTGAGACCGTTCGTGCCCGACGTGACTCGATGATATTTCGGGCGTCATCGCGTCTAGAATTAATGATTCCTCGAGCGTCCCCAGGCTGAGAGCCTCTCTGTGAACGCGCCCCTGTTGCCCGGCTAGGGTTGGGGCCCCTGGATGGATTTGCAGCTTGGGATGGAGGCCTCTGCTGCCCAATCATGGCAGGCATGTTGTCTCTCAGCTCCTGTAGGCTCTGTTGGAACTTGTTGTTCATCGCTGTCACGATGTCTTCAAAGTCCTTACGTGATACCATCTGTTCTTCGCGACGGTGATGGTCACTCGCCCGATTGGACGAATTGTCATCAGTGACATGTGCATCTCGCCGGTTAGGCGATTCACGGGGATTTTCTTCTGGCTGATTGGATCAAGTCGCCTTTGCCCTGGTATTTTCCATGTCTTTTGTTCCTGTCCCCACAGACGATGCCAATCTGTTCCTGTTCTGGAACTTCTCGTGAATATTCAACGATCTTTTGGTGTATGACGTGTACTCTGGATGATCCTCAATGAATGCTGTGACCTGCAAAACAGTCAGAGATTGCTAACCCGGGGGTGGAACCCGGGAACGCCCCTTCGATGTTTAAGTCAGATATCGGAAATAAGGAGTCAGAGTATTTGATGAGTTTGTGGACTATGAATTGCGTGTTTGATATTGCGTACCTTTGGAATGATTGGTCTGATCCTTATATAGGCATTAGGTTTCCCGGTTAGGGTTTCACCAAGTCAGCTAGGTTGATGCGTGGGCCTGGCCCATGACACGTAGCAGCAACGAACCTGGTCAAGGTTTTACTAAGTCCGCTGACACGTGGCACTATCTCATTCGTCGTAGAATATCTGATGTGTCCCTAGCCCTATCATAACTGGGCCTAGGATTTTGGGTCCACTAATACGGGTTTGACCATCTGGGTGGGCCCGGAACACTAATCAATTCCATAATTCTTTTCATCTTCTCCAAAAAAAACTTCTCCATAATCCAAGTCCCCAATTGTTCAAGCTTTCATATTCATATCAGGTTTCTTTATTTTATTTTTTTTAGTTTTTTCATATTAAATTCCTAATATTTATACAACGAAATAATAAATTTTAATTATTAATAATCTTTCTTTAATCTTTTGGTTTTTATTAGTCAAAAATCATGTCAAAAGTGGTCCAAGTGGATTAGTTCGATTAAGTTCCTAGAATTACATTGAATTGTTTCTTTAGGTCGAATTGGCTGAATTTGTAAATTGTAATTGATTTGGTACATTACAGTGTTTGACAATGTGTTTGTTTTTAATTTTTTAATCAATTTTTAGATTATTAGTTTGTTTTAATCAAATTTTAGATGATTGTTGACTTAATTCGTTCATTTGCTTGCTTCTTTAGATTTTTTTTTTTTTAATAGATTTTCTTGGCGACATTTTAGTAGTTTACTTAGAAAAAGTGCTTGCGAAAAAAACTTTTTGATTTGGACACTTTGATTGATGATTTTGCTAATTTAAAAATACGTACGTGCAATTTAAATAGATTTTTTTTTTTTGTAACTTGGTTAACATTTGAATTGAAAACATTACATACAATATATGTGTGTGTTTATGGGTTTTATTTTTTAGATTGGTATCAAATGCATGCCCAAAAGAATAATTATAAATGTATGATATGACAATTTCTCACTAGAAGTATTAGCTTTTAAATATTCTTGGCCCCGTTAGGTTTTAATTTCTAGTTCCGCCCCTGCCCACCCTTGTCACAAGATCTTGTGCTGTCAATGCTGCAGGGTGTTTTTCTTTGTTGCTGAAGTATGTCTGCTTGCGGGTTCTGTTCGGAATGCCTATCACACCAAGTACAGGAGTGTCTTAAATAGCCCACCCTCTTGCCAGACACTTCGGAAAGGGGTTTTCGCAGCCGGTGCTGCTTTTACTGTCTTTACTGGCATTGTGTCCGAGCTTTACTACGTCAGCTACAACAAGGCCAGTGTTAACTTTGCAACTCCACACAGTGGAGACACAGGCGTGCGCATGGGCAATCTATAGCCGAGACTGATCTTGGTTTTGTAAGCATTCTCATGATGTATGTGTATCAACTAGCATGACTGTATCCTCCTATGTGGCACACAAACTTCATCGTGCATTTGTTATTGCTATTAGTTTTACATAATTAGGGTTAGGATTGACTGTGTTGCTGCATTTTTGGAACTCAAATATTGGTGTATATTCGTATCCTCTGTATGACATTCTTCTTGATGTAATAGGTTTTGTGTATGCAAAACATATTCCCCTTTTTTTTAGTTTCTATGCTTTTCTAATATGATGAAACGTCATGAAATATATACTGTACATGTCCTGGAATGTTAATATTCCTTTCTGAATTCACATAATCCTCGCTTCATTCTCATCATTCTTTAACATTTCCCTATTTTCCTTTATATCATTACCTTTAAGTCTGAATAAAAAAAGGTGATTCTGAATAATGAAAAGAAAGACTTTTTTTTCTCCCAGTGTCTCCAAAAACCCAAGTAGCAAAGCCGAGGCAAAAAAAAGGCCATTGGAACGGCCGCTTGTAGCCACACCCAAAGCCTAATGCATTCTTGTGAGGGCTTTTAGGGTCCGGAGAAAGAATTGTCCTCACATACTAGGCAAGGTGTTGGAATATTTATGCATAAATAGGTTTGAACTTGTGAATATATGAAGCACAACAAAGCAAAGTGGGAATTAGGGACAAAAGAAAGTTAGGGTTTCACCCAGTGGCTTTCTTCTATCCAGCTTCATTGTTTTTGACGATTCGTTCTATGCTTTGCCCATTGGATTCCTTTAACATTGGGGGCTATTATGAGGCTTCTAAATAACATTAAATCCTAATTTCTTTATTGTGTATGGAATCTGTGTGGATGTTACACAATTAAACCATGTTTAATTCAAAATTTTATTATGTTGTAATGTTGATAAATGCTCATTGAAATGGCTAATTGTCTTTAGGCTTGTTGGTTATAAATATGTCACTGTTGTTCACATGCTAAGGGTGGAAAAACTCAAAAACTTTCTACATAAAACACTTGCTTGCCCTTTGAGATTTCTAGCAAATTTTTCATAAGGTTTAAAACATAAAATAAACCAAAATCTTTTAGAATTCAAATTGATAGATCATAAAAGTGAATTGTCATCTCCATTATATCACATTAGTTGTTTCACGGTAACACGGTGATCCTAATTGTGTGAAATTAAACTAATAGAAAAGCGTAGATTTCGTGCCTTGGAGTATATATCCGATTCTCATATACTAATTTCCTAACACATGATCCTTGGGTGATGGAATCGTAAGACAGATATCAGACGCACCAAAGTCGTACGATTCAGTCAGACAACTAAAAACATCTCTAAAGCAATACACCAATAGGTCACTCGGGAGTATATAGTACTTCATTTGAGCAACCAAAAACAAACAAGTATCTTCTTGGTGTATCCAAAAAATTGGGATAAAAAAACGAGGCAAATTAAAAAAAAAAGACCCCGAGAACAGCCATCCTAGGTTAAAATCTAAAGTTTCAGTCCATGCTTATCAAGGTTCTCAAGAAATGAGAACGAAAGTATCGTAAAACATCATGGAATTTTTGGGGGGTGGATATCCACCCACCTCCACCTACATAGATATCAAACCTGTTGGAGTTATATGATGGAACCAAATGGCAAAAACAATGCACTACGTAAGTGCTGAAAAATCACTTAGGAGAAAAGACAAGCCAATGGAATGGCTGCATATGGGCCAAATCCAACACCTTACTACAAAGACGATGCAAAAAAAAAAAATTGGCCATGCATTTCTTGAAAATCGAGGTATGGTAATTGTGATAAGGAACCCCATGACGAATTTCAGACACATCTAAGTCATATGAATGAGCTAGATGAGCGAAATACCTCACGGCCCAAACAATGATAAGACTATCTTAGGCCCTGTTTTTTTGGACTTAAAAGCTACAGTAATCAGATCATATTAGATCAGAACAAATCAGACGTTGTTGTTATTATTATTATTATTATTATTATTATTATTATCATCATTATCATCGTCATCGTCATCATTATTATCATCATCATCATCATCATCATCATCATCATCATCATCATCATCATCATCATCATCATCATCATCATTATAATTATTATTATTAATAATTTCGATCATCGTTTTTCCGCTCGACATTTTCCGACAATGGTTTTCGAACGAGTTTTCCGGCAACGGTTTTCGGAACGACTTTTTCGACGACGGTTTTCGGACTGACTTTTCCGGCGGTGATTATTCGGCCAACGTTTCCGGTGGTGATTATTCGGCTGACTTTTCCGCCGACGATTTTCAAGCCGAGTTTTTCGGCGACGATTTTCGAGACGACTTTTTCGACCCAACGGTTTTCGGACTGACTTTTCCGGCGGTGATTATTCGGCCGACTTTTCCGGCGACGATTTTCAGGCCAAGTTTTTCGGCGACGGTTTTCGGACTGAATTTTCCGACGATGATCATTCGGCCAACTTTTCCAGCGACGGTTTTCAGGCCGAGTTTTTCGGCGACGGTTTTCGGAATGACTTTTCCGGCGGTGATTATTCGGTCGACTTTTTCAGTGACGGTTTGGTCAAAATTTTCGACGGTGATTATTGCTACTACTACTATTATTATTAGTAGTAGTAGTATTATTAGTATTAATATTATTATTTGAAGTTTTGAAGTTTTGGAGTGAGATTGAATGAAGAGGTGAAATGAAATGGGCTATCATAATAATAATTATAATAATAAGAATTATTATTATATTAATTATTAATAATAATTATTATTATTATTATTTTAGTAAATATAATCATGTATTACATTTCTCATAAAAAAATAAGTATTACAATTATAAAAATAAAAATAAAAAATAAAAATTAAAATAAAAATTAAAATAAATATAAAATTAAAATAAATATAAAAATTAAAATTAAAATTAAAATTAAAATTAAAATTAAAATAAAATAAAAATAATTCAAATCAGATCAGATCGGATCAGACAAACTCAAATCAGATCAGTCCTAAAGAACAGAGCCTTAGTGCAAGAAAACAGACGTGAAGCCTTCAGGTTTTATTGGTAAAAAAATTTCCAACCAACAAAATAGTCTCTCAACAGCAAAAACTATAATCCATAGTTTTCAAAGATCTCGGGTCCAAGGAATGAAAATGATCCACAACATTATAGTAAAAAGTCATTAGATGACTAGTAGGCAACAACCCTAGGACGAATTTTGGACATACTAAAGTCGTATAATAGAGAACGCTAACACGATCAAAAAATCCTAAAAGACATTTCCCTAAGAAATAGTTCGAAATCGCAATATTCAATTCAATATCAACAAATCTAAGCAAATTGACTGCTTTTCTTTAAAAAAAAAAAATCACAAAAACATGTCTAGGCCGCAACTCCAATCACCCCAAACGATTATCAAAAACATATTAAAAAAAAAATCTCAAACCACATCTCAAATCAAAATCATTCAAAATCGCTACAATCGATTCAATACCAACCAAACTAGTCGGCTTGTTTCAAAAACCCACAAAACAATCCAAACAAAGCCCCCTGACACAATGGTTGGGCAGTAGCCAAAACTATCCCAAGAAGCCCAAAGAAGTTCAAAAGGTCATCACAAACAAACGAGATCAAAATCGCAACAATGATTCAATACCAATGAATTGATTTAATTATCCTCAAAAATTCCAAAAGCTAAGCCAAAGGTAAAGCCCCATTTTCCAGCAACTACAAAAGCTTCTAAAAACACTTTAAAAACAATAAAAACACCTCAAAAATTAGAGAAAACACTTCTGAAACACAACATTCAGAACCCAACGAGACCACCACTGATTGATCGATCACAAAACTGATCAATTGATCATAACTTCTCAAAACATACAAGTTACACGAGCAAATTTCCTATAAATTTTGCATCATTCAACAAGCAAAAGTAGTCCAAAGAACTTTGGCACATTTCAAAGATCATCCTAAAAAATCCCCCTATTTATTCATGTCAATATATGTAGTCCAACGTGCGTGACTATGAAGAGGCGCAAATTCTTCTTCAAAGCTAGGATGAAAGCTCAATTCTACGTAAAACTACAAAAGCCGTCTTCAATGACGCGATGTGAAAGTACAAAAGCTTTCTCCTCACCGAGTAAACTGATAGTTCTTTCGAAAACCTTCTAATTTTGTGTAACAACCCCCAATAAAGGGTAACTATAACAAACAGGTAATCCTATAATTAACACATCATTAAAACCATACAATCCATCTTAGGATTCTAATCTTACAATGTTAGCCTTTGAGTTCATTACATTGTCTCATTTGTTTACATAATATTATCCCAATAGTTGATAACTTGATTCAATCATAAACTAAATATATAAAACTACATCTTGTCTCGTAGCAACCGCCTACCCGAGCATATCCTTTTTTAGTTCCTGTAAGCAGAACTCTGCCCTCACTGAGACAAGTCCAACGACAGTACGCGTCAACATACACAACCTATAGAAATAATTATGGTGGCTAAAATTAAGGTTTTCACTTTCCATTCTTGTACATAAAACAAGTTTTATTGATTTATCTAAAGTTTTGACACTAAGTTACTCAAAGATTATTTAAGCATAAATACATGTACATTCACAATAAAGTCAAACACATTTGCAAAAGATGAAAACATACCAAGCTTTCACAAATATGCATCTCATGTGACATATACTAGCATATTCAAATAACATCAATTCAATTGATAATCTATTTCGGTTCATGCACTCTTTGTGAATCACATAGACTCCTATTGGTGAGCAACATAGACTCTTATTGATGAGCCACACATATTCTTGTCAACGAGCCACATAAACTCCTGTTACAACTTGTTATTTTCTATAGCACTTCATGGCTAAAATATTTAATCTAGCTATCTAAGCTTTCATTCGTGTAAAACACCATATATGTAGGTCGTTTAATTGACTAAATCATCCATCTTATATGATGATTGCAAATCCTTACTTAAACATACTTCATATGGATGGGCACTCAACTGTAACTCGTACCAAGCCTAAGCTAAAACATAGAAGACCTTTAGTCAATTCAATTTCCTTTGAAATAATTTCTCACTTATTCGGAACTCTACAAAAATCAGACTTAAATCACTTGTAAAACATTTATAATCCGTCCTCGCAAGGATGCGGGGTTCGCGATAAATACACTTGAACTCAAAATGAGTTTAAAGATATTCTTGCGGCACATGTATTCAAGTCAAATCAGGATTTACGTAAAATCAACTTTTTTAGGAAAGACTTTGTAGGGAAATAGTTCCAAGATTTGTATAATATTTGGAAATTCATTTCCATAAAGCCTTAAGGTGTAAATATGTATCAATCATGAAGCATGAAATATAACTTAGGGTGTGTTCTCTTCAACTCATTCGACCCATGGAATTAAAACTCGGCCGTTCCGTTACGTAACGGCCGTTCTGTAACCTGTTTCTGAGTTGCCGATACGCGAAATGCCGTTATAACACTGAGAGTTGGAATTCACACAAAAATCGCCGCGATGGCGTTGCGTAACGGTAAAACACCCGTTCTATAACGCGTTTTTGCAGGAAATGCCCGTTTTTTATAAAATAAAATAAATATTAAAGAAGAAAAGGCTAAGAGAAGCCATACTTGTACTTTGCAATAGTTAAATTTTTAATAAATAAGCTGGATTATTAATAAATTTTAATAATAATAACTAATAATATATTTTTTACATAATGTCATACGAAAACAAATAATGAATGAAGATTGAAAAAGCTTAATATTGAGCTTATGTGATTTTTTTGATAAAATTCACGCCGCGACAGCTGCGAAACGTTCTTTTTTTCGTTACAAGCGATTCCCGCGACAACGCGAACGTGACCGCGACCGCTATATTTTTCCATGATTCGACCTGACCTGACCTGATCTGACATAATTAAACCTATTAAATCTGCCTTGATTATAACTTATTAAACCTAACCTGACCTGATTAAACCTGATAAGTTCTAAGACCTGATAAAAAAGGTTGAAGAGAACGCACCTTAATGTTTCAAAATAAAATAATTGTAGATGTCCCTCGATTCGAGCCAAAAATTAATACTCAAGTTTAATCAAAAAAGATTACTTAAGGATTTGAAATAGGGCTCATGAGTCATGTCAAATCCTTGCTTGAACAATCCAACATTTTTTTAAAAACAATTCACAGTCAAAGCAAGCCATATATTAGTTTGAAATAGTAGTACTCAAATCAATTTAGATAAATGTTTCAAGATAGTCTGAAATGACATCAAATTAGAAATAGAAATGTCCAAATCTTATTATACTGAGTTCGAAGACAAAACTTCAATCAAGCCTAACCAACACTTAAAGATAATTGTAAGTCAAATCAATGTTACTTGCATATTAATATATCCTCTAAGTAATACTCGAATCAAATCAGTTTTATCATTTAAAACAATACTCAAATCAAATCATATACAAGAAACATTCCCTCTAAAACAAATTGACACCCAGGGCCTTTAACTAAGTCAAGTCAATTATTGCTTAAAAATAGTTCTCATAACAAAATAGTATCACATCACGTCAAATTAATAATTAGGAACAATACTCGATTAACAGCAAAATATTATTTAAGATAAATTCTCAGATAAAGCTTAACATATTATTTAATTGTTTAATAAAACACAATGCTTCAAGAAAGATTTGGTTCTTTGCAAATCCTCACTTAAACTCATCTTTTATAAATGTTTAATACCATCTCATAAGGTTTAAGATATGAAATATGCTTAAATCTACATTCGATAATATGTACTCCAAAATATTACTATCTAGTAATTTAGAAATCCATTAGTAGCTCATTAACTTGTATCTAGCTTTTAGGTGTTTATATACCAAATCTTTAAATCATAATATACAACGGGCCTATACTTTTGGACTTAATTTCTGAAATTTTAGTTCAATTCAACAGACAAATTCAGTTGGTTCAGCTGACAAATTCAGTTCAATTCAGATTAATTCACTTCAAAAGAACAGGGCCATAGTTATCCAAACTTAGCAATAGTTGAAACCAAATTAACAAACAACTCCAAAACTTAGGTTATATATAACACAGTTAAATCGCAGTTTTCCAAAGCATGCAATCAAAGATTTTAACAAAACTCTCACATCAACTTGTAAACAATTCAAGGGTGAAGGATTATGTACCTCTTGTTGCCTAGTATCACTTCAAGCCAGTTCCACTTTCACAAACCCTATGACCTTGCATAAAACATCATAGTTGTAATGAGAATCAAGCATCACACACTCTTTTATTTAACTAAAGTCTAGGTATATCCTTAATTCACTTACCTTGAGTTTACTTGAAGTGGGTTCCTTCTTAACTTGAACTTGGCTTGTCTCTTCAAATTGATGGTACCAATGGGTTCCTAGAAGATATAGATTGAGGACCAAGGTCTTGTTAATGTCTATTGATAAAGGTTTGGAGGATGAAGAGAGAAGATGAATGAGAAGAAAAGGAGAAGCACAGTGATGGTGATGGTGGTGATGATTTAGTGATGTTGGTGTGTTAGTAGTAAGAATTTGGTGGAATCATATCTTAGGAGGAAATGATTTCGGTTAACTTATGGCTTCATGCCACTTTATTTCCTTAGATGAAATATCAATGAGACATGTATCCCCATCAACACAATTTCTCGGTCTACTAACTTTTAGCCGTCCGAATAATCTCGGTTAATTTTTGGGTTCAAAACTCCTACCTCAAATATTCCCGAAAGTTTTTCATAATTGACTATGTAACTCAAACATTATGAGTCTACTAACTTTTAGCCGTCTAAATAATCGTCAACCTAAGTTACATTTAATCTCCAAATTTTTTTTATTATCTCAAAATAATCCCCAAGTTAGACTTTATAATTATAGATTAGAAATTGAGGTTGTTTCATTATGTCTTCCAAATGGTCATGTAGAATCATTGCTTTCATCTATCACTTCACAGGACTGGCCAAAGCACAACCCTTTTACAGCTTTATTTGATTTCAGCATTATTTGTAGCAGGTTTATTCTATTCTTATTCAAAGTTAATCATTGTAATAAATATCATTTTTAGCTGCTATTTTATTACTTTATTAATTTGCTCTTATACAAGAATTGTCACTATACATGTACTTAATGCAACATTGACCAATGTAGCAACCCATTTTTTATAACAAGAACATCAACGAAAATAACATAAAAAGATAGCTACAAGAACAAACATACCATAATGACATAATAGAATAAGGGGGCGGGGGGGATTGGGGGAACTAAATGAAAACAGGATATCAACTTAACGATTTTCATACTCAACCCAAATAGTTCAACTGAGATAAATCCTAAACAGTGTCATAAATAAGCGGCAATGAACTCCTATTAAAACATGTTCCTCACACTACAATAGGTAAAAGAGGGTTCTAGATCAATCCTCACTCACACATCCCAATTCAACAGCAAGCTATTCACTAGCATCTGCAATCAATAACATAAACAATTCGATAGTCAATGGGGAGTAATTCGCAGTACCCGACTCAAAGTAAAATTTCATCAATATCAAACAAATGAGGTAAGATCAACAGGAAACACCATCAGTGGACACATGTCTCCCTTTTGTCTTTCTAAAAACTTCAGTGAACCTTTATTTCTTTCTAAAAATATGTCACTATTTTTTTTGGCAATAATTTTTCTTTCCAAAATTTTCTACATACTAATGAAATTTGATACTTAGATTTGTCTAAATATAAATATTTTTTTAATTAATTAAAGTTCAATTATTACTATATTCAACCTTTATTAAAATTTTCATAACTTAATTTTGCTGCACTATTTTTTAAGAATTAAGTTTATAATATAATTACTATAAATTTAAATTATATAAGAGTAATACAAAATTGTAGTTTTTGATCAGAATTTTGCACAGCTAAGTGTAAATTTGCTATAGAATGAAATAGAAGTCGATAACAACAATATTCTATACACATGGTCTTTTATTCATTTTCGATTTTGATGAAAAACAAGCGTTTCCCACAATATTAAATAAGTAAATATTAAAATAGAAAAACGCAAAACAATTACTCCATAACATTAGGGCTAATCATACCAACTTTGCACTTAATTAAAAATTCACATTTCTTTATTCTAACCAAAAACATTATTTTATGAAAGAATAGAATAAGAAAAAAACAATACTAAATTCACTTTTTTTTATTCTAACCAAAAACATTTTTTAATGAAAGAATAGAATAAGAAAAAATACTAAATAAAAAATTTACATTTCTTTATTCTAACCAAAAACATTATTTTAAGAAAGAATAAAATAAGAAGAAAAAAAAACTAATTCATGGGACATTTAAACGTCTGAAATGGAAGATGAAAACCCCGCATCTATTCTTACATCTATATTTCAAAGTAAAAAAATTATTATGGAAAATATGTCCAAAAACAATCCTTTTAAAGATAACTTTTTGTCAAAAACAACCTTTAAATTATATTTGGCAAAGTCAGACCTTAAACAAAAACAAAATTGTCACTTACAACCTTTGTCCACTTTCCAACGTTAACTAACATGATTTCAGCGTTGTCCAGTTGTCCTTCAACGTGATTGGCTCATGATCATGAAAGCTACTATTAAAACATTATTCCTCCTCTTTAGGACGTTATAAAACCACTCTTAAAACATCATTCCATCAATGTTAAAGAGGAAAAAAGTGGACAAAGGTTGTAAGTGACAAAAAAAAAATGTTTAAGTTCTCATTTTACCAAAAAAAAATCACCAATTACATTTTTTTTAAATCATGCGCAGCATGGGTGCTATCATAACATATCAATACTCAATTACTAGCTGGGATCCAGCACAGTCAATGCCAATATTAGATCTAACACATTATTAGACAATCAATCCAAAGTATATTTCCAAGCAACACCAAAAAATTCCCATTAAACCCATTCAAAATTCAAGAACAAAACAAAACTAAACTAATTCACATTATATAAACTGAAAATTAACAACCAAAATCCAGGAGAAATTATCTTCATATAACAAACTCTAAAATTAATCTCATGAAATCTGAAAACTAACAACCAAAATCTAGGAAAAAAATTATCTTCATAAAACCAGATTTACAATTAAAGAATATTTCTATGATTGAATTTGGAAGAAAGAATGAAAATTTCGAACAAAGAGAAGGAGAAGAAGAAAATTTGTTTTGATCTGTTTTTATGACTAAGCAGGTAGGCAGGATGTTTATTTAATTAAATTACAAGAAAAGATACATTAAAAGATATTAGGGGAATACCCTAGAGAGGTGGTACACAAGAAATTATAACCAAACACATCCTTTTTTAATTTTCATTTTGGAGGAAAGGGGGGAAAGGAGAGGTGGATCCCAATCTTTATAACCAATGACAATGTAGCTAAAGGTTTGTGAAAGTTACACTTAGTGTAAGTATACCCTTTCTCGAATACCCTTGGCGACTGTGTGATAAAAGGAGACCAAACGCTAATCAGATTAAAAAAGCCCGGAATAAAAGGATTATAAAAGTTACCTAATTATTATCATTAACTGATCCAAGTGTCAGTATTAGGCGGTCCATCATCCAAACGTGAGATTAATTTAGTCAATCCAATACTACGCTCCAAAATTACAGGATTCTAACTAATCGTTGCTCCAGTGCAAAAGTTTGAAACAATTACATTTATTAAAATAAATTCCAAATATAATATCCAAAGAAAATAAATTCCAAAAATAAAATCCCGAAAATCATTTTTAAAAAGTTTTTCACTTAGAAACAAATGGGAACTTGTTATTATCTTTCGAAATTTTCAAGCATGAAAATTTGCGGTATTGCAGCAAATCGAAGTGATCATGTATTAAAAATGTGTATGCCTAAACAATCGACCAAAATATACCTGCTCAAGTTATCCCGTCATACTGTCTAGTCTGATAAGAGACTTATTCTTGATTGTAAAATATTTTGCAAGTGGAAAGAAACATAGTTACAACTTGCCCTAACAGACACACACATGCATGTACCTATGCATGGACAAAAAAGAACAAAAAACAAAAGAAAAGAAAAAGAAAAGGACATAGCATCATTAAGAAAGCTTCAATTTTCTTTGAACTTTTTTTTTTTTTGATAGGAGGGAAAAGGGAAAAAAAGAAAGACTTCAATGTAGCCTTGATCTCGATAGCTAGCCCACCCACAGAATTTAGCTCAAAAGTCTACACTATCATTTGTTTCATCTCCTCTGGAACCTTGTTAGAATTAGTCTGAAATAAAAATATAACACAAAGGGTGTGGACAATTTGGTCTTTTAGCAAGTTAATTGGTTAAAGATTACCAGATAGGCAGATAGCATGGTTCAAGCAATTGCTCAGAGAAGAACTTGGAAGACAAGTATCTGGCCATGCTCTATCGTATTCTAGTATAAGATAGGTTAAAAGAACTAGATATGTTTTCTATGTGAAACTAAAACAATACTTAAAAAATTTATTCTCTGTGTCCTTAACACCAGTGAAAGATTTTGGATTCTGTCCATCACAAGCTAGTTGGAAGCAAAAGCAAGTCACTAAAGAGCTGATCTTCAGGGTAGTGGGTAGCCATGGCTGCAGTGGAATATTTCCAGCCAATACAAGTAGCAGAAAGGAGTAAATGAAAATTGAACAAGAAAAATGAGTGCCTAAAATCTACAATGTAGGGCATCTTGGCTCTGACCAGAAGTTTTACATGCAACGTTATGTTAACTTTGTACATGCAGCACCCCAGTTTTTGTTAGTTATATTTTGATCCCAATCTGGATGCGGATTATATTCCAGTATGCAAAGAGAATGATTCTACTATGAATACCAAAGAATGACCACCAAGTCACCAACCAACTTCAATTCTTTATTTTAGCTAATATTTAATTTCCCAATTATGATGAGAAAATTAAAAAGAAATTTGAACCATGATATTTTGTATATTTGATATGAACAAAGCATAGCTTCACACATCTGAAAAGATTGAAATGCAGACATAACTTAATATAAAGACATAAGTACGCAATAAGCAAGTACTCACCCCGAATTACAACAAGTAGTTACAAGATTCCCAATCTTCTTTGGACAAGTCAATAAATTCACGGTGTCCATCTTCAAACATAATCTGTAGTATTATGTTGTTTTTCAGTCTAATTTACTTGGCAGTAAAATAAAACAGGCAGGAAAAGTAACCCTCACCAAGTGTTTTTTCGTAATGTTATCAAACCGCTTTATTATAGCAAACGACCTGTAATAATGGATATATTAGCAATTTACTTTGTAATATGCAACAGTGGAGCAATAATATTGATGGGGCCTTAAAGGCTTGAAAAACGTTCAAGAGAGAAAGTTCATAGAATGGGTGTTTTTTAAATATATTATTTTTAAAAAAAATGTCAACTTTGTATGGTAAAATTTTCATATATCCCTGGGCAAAGAAACAGGCTGTGAAGAGTATAGTGCATCAGGCAGTTCAAAGGGGGAAAAACATATTCAATGCATACCTGTTATTATTACGATGGAGAATCCTGATAACTTCACCAATGCAATTAACAAAGTTCCTCTGATTTGTGGCTATTCCTAGTAAGCAACAAAAGAGACCACCATGTCCAAGAGATAAGTTCTTTGTGGACCATCACATCCAATTTTTGATCAAGAATAATATGAAGGAAACAAATTAAAGTTAGCAGAATAGAAGATATTACCTCCATAAAACCCTCCATTCTGATAAACCGTTGTAGGGGAAAAGAAGAAGAAAGCATATTAGTCCATGTAACATGCTATTTAAGGTGACTTTCAAAACAAATGACATACAAAAAGTCAGCAGCCATAACTCAAACACCATTTATCACTCGGGAAAATAAAAACAGATGATAACATGCAAGAGTGCATGATGAGATGTCTACCAGATGAATTCAAACCTTCAACTCCTAAAGGCTGAGAATTCATGGCTTGTATCTGGTTCCATACTCTTTTTAATCAGAGGGAATGGAAATCAACTGCCCCCATTCCCTTTGATTGTGTTTGTAAGGCCACTTTGGTCATTCCCATTCCCATTCCCCTATTCTAACACTTTCCCAAACCCAACCCCCCTATATTTCCCTTCCCTTGCCCCACCACCACACAACAACCCCAAAAACCACCCTCACACCAACCATAACCACCCACTAATTAAATCTAACAATTTTACTTTTCATTCTCACTCATTCTCATTTCTAAAG
Source organism: Salicornia ramosissima (assembly GCA_951394345.1). Classification (NCBI taxonomy): domain Eukaryota; kingdom Viridiplantae; phylum Streptophyta; class Magnoliopsida; order Caryophyllales; family Amaranthaceae; genus Salicornia; species Salicornia ramosissima. The sequence continues at coordinate 24,700,210 of OX596233.1, read as the reverse complement.
TGATTTTGTTTCCCCTTTGACAACCAAACGGCCCCTTAATATAATCAAATATTCACCACTTGTACCACAATATTAACCTTCCATTTCTATCAACTATCCAAAACTTCCTATTAATCGTCACTTGAATTTTCTGTTCCCCTCAGGCTTCAAGCTTCAACAAGTCCAATAAAATTTTAGTAATTCAACAGTTAACAAGACCACCTATATAACGTTACATGTAGTTACAAACTATTGTTTGTGTGACTCAAATGTTTGAGCAAATCTCAGTTGAGGCAAAATAGAAAATATGATAGACTAAAGAACAAATGGATGCAGGAATACATAGAACCCTTTATGAACAATTGCTCACCCAAAAAAAAATTGGCATCAAATAGCAAATAAATCACTATAGAATAATTAATTTTAGAAAAGATAAAAAACAACCTGTATTGATTCCCTCCAAAGTCTTAGTCTATATTAGATTTACTAGTATTAGAATTCAAGATATTGCCAGACAGATCACAGTCAGTAGTCTTAGTTTTTAAAACCTGTAATTAATAATATCAACAATAAATCAATGTAACATTCAACCAGTTGTAAATGTAAGGCAAGATTCTACATTCACGAATATATCCTATAAAAAAACAATCAATTTCTAAGGAAAAAAGTAGAGGCCATCAGCCTTTCAAACATCAAACCCACTTAACAAGAATTCTATAACCATAGAAAACCAGAAGAGAGGGGAAAAAAATTGACAAGAAGAAAGACCATACATTTTTTTCCAATAATATTGCTTTCACTTTGGGAGATGATGCTGCTAACTGATGTGCAACAACTTTCAATGCAGCATCAGAAGAAAGCATCTTCTTGTTGGGTTTGACACCAAGTTTACGCCTACAACCAGGAGCACCACAGTGGCAATCTTGATCTGCACCAAACTGAACAAACCTGCCAAATGACTTAGTTCAGTTATAAAGACAAAATTATAATGTCTTAAAGTCTGCAAGCTGCAGGCATTACGTTACTAGACCTTAGCATCGCAAGTGAATTGCTGACACCTGTGGAAAATCAAAGGGAGTGATCAATATCATTCAATACTTACTGATAATCATATGTCAAAGGCTCGCCCTTTCTTATGTCACGTGTAGCAAATATACCGATTCTGGTTTCCCCATCTACACTCCTAATTAAAAAAAAATTAAGGTCAATTTTAAACATAATGAGGGTTTAACAATTAAGTTAAAAGGATGTAAAGAAAACCATTTCTGCATCTCCGTGTTAGGGCAGCAACTGTGGTTTATGTATCTTGATTTATTCCCCTTAAATGTGGCATCAATGACCGTATCTCGATTAATCTCACAAAGATAAAAATTTGTTACACCATGGTGCTTCATTCTCCATAACCTTTCTTCACAAGTTTTATCATCAATAACTGCATCAGGACAGAACATTAAGTAACAATTGAAAAAAAGGAAGATATGGCAACATAAATATTAAAGCACAAGTCAGCACCTTCTCCTACATATTCTATAACATATTCTCCTTGCTTAATATCTTCATCAGCCACAATGCCGGATCCGCATTTCTCAGTCTACAAGCAACACAAAATTTCTAAGTTGGCATCTTGATAGCAAATCCTAATCAATTAGAGTAACTCCAAATTTGAAATTAAATCACTAACATAAAATGATAAAAGTTTAGAATAACCATGAAAAGATATTACCTGCACTAATTTCATCTTTTTCACAGGACGCTGCTGAAATGGTTTGTTTACACAATCACTTCCGCATTTACAATTTGAGGAGCAGGTGGAGAGTAGCATCCTGTAGAAAAGCAATATGTTGTCTAATTCACATATATCCTTAGCAAGCAGATGAATTTATCAGCAAAACGTATAGTTAATTACATTGATCCAAAGAGCAGTAAAAGAAAGTATACGATGTTGCCATGATAATTGCAGAGCAAATAAATAATATAAATGTTTTATTATCAAAACAATTTTTATAACATCATTAGACGAACCTTGCACAAAAGGTAAGCGCATTATTTTGCAGCGAAGCACAGTAACTTCCTCCTTTCAGTTCATTATTTTGCACAGTAACGTGGAATAAGAAATAAGTATAGGATTAAACTTCAAGTTCGATATCGTGTTTGTTTTTTTTGGAATATAGATAATCCTTTAATTTGATGCCTGCAATGTTGGTTGAGCCAAATCCATTTCCCCCTCAGATTTCTAAAACCCATACCTTAAGAGTTTATGGGCTTTGGCTTTTGAGGCATTGGTTTTATAGTGATAGAACTTTCAATCAAACACTAGGCAATCCCAATATACTACATTTTCACATTTAGGGTGTGTTCTTTTCACCTTATTTTTCCTATAAATCATAAATTATTGAGATTTTTCCACAGGTATCCCTGAAGTTTTGCATAATAGCAAAAATAACCCTGTGTTTCTGGAATCACATCAGGTACCCCTAGGCTTGATGTTTTTGTCTAAAATGCCCTTACTAGTTATTATAAACAAAATCATAACAGACATTAGGTAAATTGCTAAAGTGGGGTTTTCGTTAAAACATTATCTAACAATACAATCAACAAATCCAACTTGATCACATGACCCCATAATTAGGCCTTAGCATCAGCTTTCTCATGTGCTTTGAAAACTAAATATCTAGTTAGATTTGCAATTGCCTTTTTCGTAGAATCAATATCATTGTCCACACCCGTCATCTATTATTCCCAAAAGTTCAAACATTTTCACACAAATAAATCCCAAACAATATTTCCCAAAAAATAAAAATAAAATCCATCTCCAACACTTAATTTTTCACACACAGTTTGAACCTTGCGTCCTTGCCCAAATGTACTAAATCCAGCACAAAACATGGCTTATCAAGAAATTAACAACTTCAAGGGGGTAGAACCCTTTACTGTTTATCCTTCAATTCGAGGGGAGAGAACCCAACACAGGATTTCATCATCACCGTTATTCGAATTCACCTTCAAAAAATTTTACTTAACTTTTTTTCGATGCCTTTCAATGTCAAAAACATGAGCATTATAAATAATAGAAATTCGGGTTTCATTGTTGAAATTGTGAGATCGAATTTGGATTTGAAGGTTTAAAGAAAGACTAAAGATCCAAAAGGTTTTATATTGAAATGGATGATTGTGGGTTGAGCATTAGGAGAGAGAAAAAGGAAAAGACCCAAGATCCATTGATAAATTATTAAGGAGAGCTTTAAAGGTAGAAAAGGGGGGTTTGGGTTATTGCAACTTGCTAGTATACTATTGCTATTTTCTTGATTAAAGTATGAGTCCAATGACTACCTTAGAATTAACTTTGTTACCAATCCGTTTATAGTAAAGGTATTTTAGACAAAATCATCAACCTCAAGGATACCCGAGGTAATTCCAAAAACATAGGGTCATTTTGGCTATTACGCGAAAGCTCAAGGGTACCGAAGGAAACATCCATAGTTGGTAACCAAATCATGTAAACCCAACATCCCCTTTTGTGTTCCCTCAAAAAAAAAAAAAAAAGCATCCCCTTTTGTGTATTTTCAACAATAAAACAGATTAACACATGAGCCTCCACTAGAAGATCACTAAAATCCCAATAGACAATGAACCAAGTAATTAAAAAAATTAATTTCTAAATTTTTATTATATTTAGAATTTAATTATGTTTATTTTGTTATTTTTATTTACCTTAACAATTGTCCTTATTAATGATATTTTGGTTTATTAGTTTTTTTAGGTGATTTTTGTACTTGGATATGGACAAAATAGGTTAAGAGGGTAGTAGTATATATAATATATATTAGGAAGTGAGGAGAAGAGAGTTGCCCAATTATTTTGTAAAACTTAGGCATTTTGAGACTTGTGACCTAAAGTCACTATTTGGAGATTTGCATCCTCAAGTTGCTAAATTATCTTTTGTATTCAATCTTTTGAGTTATTAATTACATATTATCATTATTTCCTTATTTTCTTAATATCATTACTATACGCCATTTCTCTATTATCCTTTCCCTGTTACTGTTTATTCGCGTTCCAGAAAATTACCATCTCCATTCGCATATTTCCAGAAATTTCCAGAATTATCAGTTGGAATATCCCAATGCCATTACAGACTACATTTTCACATTTACAATGTGTTATATTCACCTTATTTTTCCTAAACTTATAAATCATAAATTATAATTTTCTTGAACGTTTCTTATCAAACCTTACTAAACTTTAAATTTTTTTCTAAGAATTATGTGTTATAACTTATCAAAGCTTACTAATCACAAGCTTATTAGTGTTTTTCGGGATTGTTTGGTATACCAAAAAATTAGCATAGGAAACGTAATCACAAAACAATATTGTTACCATTTTTTTGCTTTGGTTTATGGAAACGGAAACAAATCTGCAAGAGAAACGTAATCCCCTTATGTTGTTACCTTCCTAAATCTAGTGGAAATAATTACCATTTCCAAATGATAGTCATATACGTTCCCTTAGTGATATCAAACAACTAGTAAAGGTAATACTGCGTAATACCTTTTCCCCCCTAATTTGTTTCCAATCCATTACCTTAGAACTTATTTTTCCTAGGACTGATTGGGACTCGGTCATCCAAAACTTTTCATCACAACTTGCCATAGCTCATTAAAATTTATTTTTCTAAATTGTCAGAATGTCTTATTATAACTCGTTAAAAAATATTAGAACTACTTCTCCCTAAACATAAGTTGGCAAGAACAGACCTAAACTTGACACCATTTGATTAACTAAAACAATACAATTTGCAGCGTCTATAGACCTCAACAAGAACACTGTGACGCATTTTCACAATTATCATAGGCTTTCGTTCAAGCCAAATCTTAAACCAAATCTTAAACATTTCCAGAACACAGTCATTTGAATTACAAAACAACAATAAGATGGGAATTCCTCAAGAATTGACAAAAGCACTAGAAATAGCTTACCCACAGTGGCAGTCTCTGCCACAGGACGCGTTAGATCCTTGAGATTGACCACAAGAACAAAAGATGCCATCATCCTCATGACGCCTTTTTAGTTTCTTGGTGACATATATATCTAACTTCGTTAATTTAAACAACAAAATGGGATTTTCATTTTTCAATTTGACAACAATAATAATCCAATTAAGTGCAATTTCAAAAATTAAAAAGGATACTGCGTTTTATAAAAACATATGAATCCGACTGCCGTTTATTTAACCAATCTGGAAGTTCAAATTCCACAGGATTACCCAATTGCATCGTCAACTTGTTGAATACGTCCTCAACTCCACTCTCATCTGCAGACTGATACAAATTACTAAAAATCAACAATTTGTATCAAGCTCGAAACTGAAAAAAATTTAAACCCTAAACTAAATTAGAACATTAATTTCGCTTCTAAAACAACGATTATACCTTCTTATACATTGAATTAGGTATCTGAAGAGTCAAATTGCAGATCTACTTGCTTGAAGCAGGGTGAGAATGTGAGTGGGAAAAACACTAATCTTGAGGTAAAGAAAGAAACATCATATGAAAGAGTAAATGAGTTTGCCCAGATAAACAAGAATTTTGGGGTTAAAGAATGATATATTCATATGGGTTGAGAGAGAATGAGAGAGTGTATGAAAGAAAGGGATTAATTGCATCCTACAAACAGTATTTCCATGGATTTGATTTCAGCAAATTCAAATTGTTTCTCTTTCCGTGGGAACTGGGGAAGTATACGCACGCCCTTGACTAGGGGTGGGCTTGGATGGGCCCGGCCGTTATGAGGCCCAGATGGGCACAACACAAATTGGGTCCAACCCAGCACGAGCCCTTTTGTGGCATGGCACAGAACTAGAGATTTGGGCCGAGCAACGGTTCCGGGTACCCACCCACTAACCGGACCCGGTTAGAAGCCGGCGGGTAATTACTCAGAACCGGTTCAACTGGGTCCGGTTCCGAATCCAAAAGTTATTACCCATTCACAACCGCTTCCGGTTCCGATTCCAAATCCGAGTACCCATTTTCAATGGGTATCCAGTACCTGACCCGGTTGAATAATGTACTGAGTAAATAGTGAAGTACTAAAGTGACTACTGACTAAACCAAAATATAATAAGCCTAATTTTTTTTTGGAAAAATTGCTAAAAATATTCCGAAGTTTTAGCCATCTTCTCTGATTATTCCCAAATATGTTTAATCCATGAATATTCCCAACTTTCAACCATATCTTCTCTTATTATTCCCACTAAATTCGTAACCTGCTCTAGCAGGTAAAAAAATGAGGCCCAGTTTTTAATATTTTCTTATTTAATATTTTAAATTATTAAAAACAAAATATCCTTAGAAAAAAAAAATTAAAAAATTAGAACACTCAAAATAAACGAATGTTTCAGTAAGTCAGTAGTATTTTCTTACCTTTTTTTAACTTTGAATAAAACATTGTAAACAATTCCCAATTGAACTCCAAGGTCTCTGCTTTTTTCAAAAAAAAAAAAAAAACGACAGGATGGTCTCTGCTCTCAAATAAACGAAGCTCTCTGCTTCAGTTCGAACCATACGTGTTCGTTTCTGGGTGAAATTACAAGGGGATTTTATCATCAAACGAAGCACCTGATTTTCGTCAATATCCACTTCTCAATTGGATGCAATTGCAGGTAATAATTTTCATTGCGACACTTATTTTAGTTTTTTGAGTTTATAGTGGTGTAATTAATAATGTCGTTGATGGTTGTTCATATTGGCTGCACTGATTTTAGGGTTTTTGTTTGAGTTTTATTAGTTTCGTTTTGGTTTCGAATTAGGGTTTTGGTTTTTTTTTTACGAATTATGGGGTTTCTGCATTCTTTCTGTATTGTTATTGATAATGTCGAATTATGGGTTTGTGCATTGTTTCTGCAATTAGGGGTTTCGAATTATGTTTCGACATTGTAATTGATAATGTCGTTTGAATGGTTTGGGGTTTTTTTACGAATGATTGGGGTTTTTTGCATTTTTATTTGGTTTTTATTGAGTTTATTGCTATGAATTATTTTGGGTTTACAGAACAAAAGACATGGCAGACCTAGTAGTGACACTTAAAATATGGCATGGGGGAAAGTTTAAGAGCAATTCTAAGGGTTTGCAGTATACAGGGGGGGTAGGGAAGACATTTATTGTTGATGTTGATGAACTATGTTGGTGGTATTTGGAAGAGTTGGTGCAAAAGTGTGGGAAATACACCTCTGTTCATAGGATTAATTTTTTACTTGATTCCTGGACGTAGGTTGGATGATGGTTTGAGAAAGGTGTACTCGGATAGTGAGGTGAGGGTGATGGGTGAAATTGCACTGCAAAACAGGGGTATAGAGCTGTATGTGGAGTATGGGGTTGATAATCCTATGGTGAGTGATTATATGGAGAAAGGTGATGATGTAGTGCTTGTGGGTGAGATTGATGGACCCATCCAAAAGGGAAAAAAAGGCAACTCAAAACCAGGGCCCAGCACTCCTAAAGCCAAAGAAACAGGCCCCACTATTGCTATTGACCAATTGCAGCCCACATCTAAGAAAGCCCATTTAAATGTAGAAAAAAGAGTTACAAGATCAAGTCCAAACAAACACTTGATAAACCCAAACTTTCATTTAAACATTCCCACCAAACAAAAGAAATCCACTCCAAATGTAGATCCTCCTAAATCAAACCAAACAACAGCAGCTACTTTAACTCAGCAAACTCAAAACCAAAACACTTGCACCCACTTTAGTCAAACCCAAAACACTTCCACAGTCCAACCAGAAACCCTAATCTCTCCTCAAACTGAAAAAAGTCACACTGAAAGCAATGAAACCCAAAAAACTCCCACTCCAAATCTTGATGACAAATCTGAAGATGAGCCATTGGCTAATGATTATTCCTCAGATGATGATGAGAGTGACCATCTGTACCAACCTGAAGATGAGGAGGCTATTGATGAAGAAGGGATGTGCACTGGGGATGATGATGATTTAGAGAAGGAGCTTGAGGAGTTAGAAAGGGAAGCTGAGGGTGAGCGGTCAGGTGGGGAGAGTAGTGATGAAGAATTTCAGGCTGCTAAAAACAATTTGAGGATAAATAGGGCCAAGTTGGCTGCCACTGCTGCACAGTTGCAAAGTGAGGCAGATGAGGGAAGACTTAAGAGCCAAAATAGTGAACTGAGGAGTGCAAGGGAAAGAAGAATTGTTGGGAATGTACAAGGGGATGGTAGTGATTATGAAAAGAGTGAGGATGAGATTGACACCCCTGAAAACAGTGAGGATGAAGGTATTGGGGCACAAATAAGGAAGCAAAGGAAGTTTGTTTCTTCTGATAAAATTGATTTTAACTCTTTTAAATGGGAAGTGGGGTTGAGATTTCCTTCTACAACTGATTTCAGAGCTGCAGTTAGCAAGTTTGCAATTACACAAGGGAGGGATTTGTACTACGCTGTTAGTGCTAAGGGGAGAAATCAGAGGTTGTGTCTCAAGTGCAAGGATGGTTGCCCATTTAGATTGTATGCAAGTTGGGACAACAGCTCAACATCATTCATGGTGAAATCACTTGAGGATCAGCATACTTGTGTCAGAACAATGGAGGCTAATAGACAGTTGAAGACTTCTTGGTTGGCTAATCAACTGTTGGATGTGTTCAAAGCTAGGCCACATTGGCCAGCTGATCAGATTCTTGAGACTGTAAAAAGGGCATACAAGGTCAACATCAAAAGAGACAAGGCGTATAAGGTGAAATGATTGGCACACGAAATGTTGCATGGATCAATGAAAGACCATTATAAGAAAGTGGGGAGGTATTTGGATGCTTTGGGCAAAGCTTGCCCTCAAAGTAGTTTCATTATAGAAAAAGAATCACAAAGAGAAAATGCCCTGATAATGACAAGGAAGTTGAACCACAAGCCAAGAGGGGTAGGGGAAGGCCTAGAAAAACTGACATAAACCCAGATTAGTCCTCTCAACCACATTCCACAATCACTGCCTAACCAACACAACTTGGTAGAAATGGAAGAACAATAAGGGGTGGTAGAGGTTCTAGGGGTGGCAGAGGTGGTGGAAGGGGTTATGCGGGTGGTGCAAGTGGCTCTACAGTTGCTGCCAATGGTTCTGCAGATGATGCCAGTGGTTCCGCAGGTCGTGGAAGGGGTTCAACAGGTGTTAGGGGTCTTGGAAGAGGTGGAAGAAGAGGCAGAGGATACGTAAGTATTTACATCAATCTATATGTGAACTTTTCAACTATTTCCATAATCATAAATACTAACATTTCTAATGTGTTTTATGCTACAGATTCCAAGAGGCTTTGGGTTTTTTGTGACTAAAGATGGCACAACTATAATGAATGTTAGTAATGTTTAGTTGTTATTTACTTTGTCTTTTCCATCAAATTGTGTATACTTAATTGATATTGTGTTTTTCATTGCAGACTTTAAGGCAAAACCCTATACCAAGGATGTGTAACAATGACCACAATATTCAACCCAAGAATCCCATACTTGAGGGAGCATTGTCCAAGATCAAATGCTAATTCAGGGTCATAATTAAGCTTATAAAAGACTTGTGTAGCTTAGTTTCATTTTGTAACTTAATTAAGCAAACATGTACTTTGTTAGTTTGTTTTTAGAACTTCGTTGGTAAAAGTTCTACTAAAACTTCTTAATTGAAGATCAGATGCTAATTCAAGGGCATATATAAGATCATAAATGACTAGTGTTGCTTAGTTTGATTTTGTAACTTCTTAATTGAAGATCAGATGCTAAGACTTCATGTAAGCTAAGTGCACTTTTGCAATGAAATGTTGTATAAGGTAAAGCTGTTAAATTTTACCCAAATTTTCTCAATAATTCAATACAACATAATCAAGTACAACATACAAGTACTAACAAACTACTTAAATTTTGCCCAAAATTTCTTATTAATTCAATACAATATAATCAAGTACAACATACAAGTATCAACGAACTAGTTTAATTTTGACATAGTCATTGTTCAATAAAATTGTTTCACTGTGCTTTCATTAACATAGTCAGCTGAGTTGCCAATCAAGTCCTCCTCCCAACAGAAAAATTTACCCAAGAATAAAAAAAAAAAAAAAGATCAGAAAATTTACCCAAGAATCCTAACTTAGGTATAATTTTAAAAATTATAAAATCAATCAAATAGAAAACTTACAGGCCAATCTTGACACCCATAATACCGCGCCCCTCTCCTCGTGGTCTTCGATATGCCATATTTTGCACGTTTCCCACAACCACAAGTCATGTTCACCATTCTCCCCAAAATTGCATTCCTCGAACAACAAGATGATTGGGAGTGAGATGAGTGTTGCATTATCAATTAGATTTAATTTCAATAGGAATGTAATTTTAAATTAAAAAAATTAATAAAGAAAATGCAATGTAGCAGCATGAAGAAGAAAGAAGGAAGCATTAAATGTAGTAAAATAAAGGAAGCACTAGAAGAAGAAAATTAAAGAAAGAAAAAAATAAATAAATAAAAGGTAACCTGCTGTACAAGGTCAATCAAAGCAGTGTTGCATTCCTTTTTTTTTTTATTATTAATTGAGAATATTTAAACTAGGGCCCACAAATTCAATTAACCTGCTGTACAAGTTGCCCTTCTAATGGGAACAATAAGAGAAGATATGGTTGAAAGTTGGGAATATTCATGGATTAATCATACTTGGGAATAATTAGAGAAGATGGCTAAAACTTCGGAATATTTTTAGCAATTTTTCCTTTTTTTTTCATTCAAAATTTGTATGTTAATGGCTTCTTGTACGTAATTTGTGTGATCTTATATTTATGACTTTATGTAAACTTGTATGTTTTATTTTAAAATTATAAATTTGTGTTTAAGAAAACTATCTTTATGGATGTTTAGTGGTAAATAATTAAATATGTAGTTGAGTAGTTGTTAGGCATTAAGCCGATTTGTTATTTAAATTTAAGAAATTGAACAAAATACACACCCAATAAAGAAAATCGAGTACCCGGTATTGGAACCGGTACCCAACAGTTCCGGTTCCGGTTCCAAAAACATATTACCCGGTTGGAGCTGTTCTGGTTCTAGATATTTCAGACCCGGCGGTTCCGGTTTCAAGTTTGGTTCCATAGAAAAAGATCGGGTACCCGGTTTTGCTCACCACTACTAGAGATGAGATGTAACGCCCCGGCTTCTAATATATTTTATTTGGTTAATTAATTTATAATTAGCAGCGGAATCCTAATTAGTCGGCGCGTCACATGTCGTGTCTCCTCATTTAGAAACACAAGGTTCATAAATAACATAACTTACTAATATTATATCAAATATACATAAGTCTCATAACAAACTAAAATATACCAACGTTGTCTTGGTCTAGTGGTGCCAGGGGCTAGACTTGGTAGGGAGAACCACGGTTCGATCCCCCGTAAGCACGTTGGGAGGAGTTTAAAACCTTAACCCCGGGACGCGCTCCGAATCCGGATTAGCCCAAAAGGGTGAACCGGGTGGGTACACCAAAAAAAAAAAATAACAAACTAAAATATTTGGTTACAAACCAATATAACTATGAATTTTAAGCTAGAGTTTAATACAAAAGTTAACTACTAAAGTTCATTTATTTAACCGGAGAAATGTGACTTCGCCGATCGTCCTCAGACTAAATTGTCCCGATGTCCTCTTCAGTACCTAAAACCAAAAAATAATATCATAAGCCGATGCCCAGTAACATACTACCCTAACAATGTAAAATCATTTCAATTCATTTTATTTGAAAGCAGAGAGGGACTTTAGAATGTAGTAACACCTTTTGAAAACATTTCGTAAATATTTAGTAACATAATTAAGGCAAATAAACATAAACGTAAACATTATTAGAATATATCCCATTATCTTATCCATTTATTTATTTCAAGGAAACTGACGAGTATAAACATATGTAGGACGTCTCCTACCATAAACGTCTTTTAGACGTCAACATAAACATAAGTATACCCACGTGGGGTTGCCAAGGTACGTGCACGACGACCGTAATCATAATGGTAACATAACATAGCATAACATAACATAATACTGCCAGAACTTCGTCTTTCACTTTTATTTATACATATTTATAAACATCATTGACCCTTTTAACTGACCCTGACCTCACCCACACCGACTTGACCCTATCCCAACCTGACAAATAAATAAGTTTAATGCGAATAATGTTTAAATTATTTTACTAAATTTTTTATTTACCAGCTCAAATCTCTCCCTAAAAAAAATATGTTGCAATTAATATGAAACAGGTGAAGTATTAAACTTGCCAAACATTATTTCATCAAGACTCACCAACAAAATTGCAGCAATCATAGGATGAAAATATTGTTTAATTTTTTATTTTAAAAAAAATTGGGGTGAATACAGGATAGGAGAATGATTCTAAATTATGATGAACTAGTGGAGTAGTGATTGTAGTCTTGGGGTCATATCTGTCTTCCAAATACCCAAACAGAAAACATGCATAATGTCCACAAGAATCTTCCATCAAATCTGAAAAATTATCACTTCCATAGCTGCGCTGGAGTGAGACCCCATTTTTTTTGGCAGTTACATGACTTACATCCCTATTGTATATTAACACCTCTCTACTCCTTAATTGTACCAAAATTTGTCCTGAATAACTAACCCTATCTTGCCAAAGATCATTGAAAATTTTAGGGTAGTCTTATGACTGCCGACTGCCGACTATCGTAGTGGATGGTTAGAAATGCACGATTTTTGATTTATTTTTAATTCTATATCTAATTTAAAATCCTTTTAAAAATATTTTAATTAGATTTCTTATTTTAGGAAAAGAAATTCTAATTTTTCAAGAATAAAAACTGATTTAAAAAAAAATCAGGAAATATATTAGGAAAAGAATTTCTAATTTTTCAAGAATAAAAACTGATGATTTAAGGAAAAATCATAAAATATTTTCCTAAAATAAAAATCTAATTAAAGTATTTTATAAAAGATTTTAATTAGATTTAGAAATTAAAAATAAATAAAAAATCGTGCAATCCTAGCCATTCGCTACGGTAGTTGGCAGTCATAAGACTACACTGGAATCATCCAAAGATCATGCATTTATTCCCCCTTGGTATTGTGATTGACAGACATGTTTGTTAATGATCCTGATCTGGAACTTCCTCACGTATTTAATAAATGTTTTTAGATGAGTTTTGTTGTATTTCCTCCTTGATGTGGGCCCAATAAAACAATGAAAGGTCAATAATCTGGGGATGGAACTCGGAAACGCATGCACCTCCAATGCTTGACACAATAGAGTTAGAATATGAAAAGTCAAATATATATTCTTCATAGACGTACTTTTCTCTAGTAAGATTTTGACAGACCTATGACACGTGTCAATCATCTAGGGTCATTGTGTACAAATCTTTGAGATTTATTGGGTCTACACCTGTGATGGACTTGAGAACATGTAAGTTATTATAAATAGTGGTAATAAAAATGAATTTATACGTAGATGTATTGTTTGAGCAACAATATTATAATGATGTTAATGGACTAATTGAATCAACATCATTCTCTAAGTGATAATAGTTACATAATATTACCTTACAATGGATATTATAATACTAATCTTCATGCTAAATTATATATATATACTAGCATTTTTAAGAGGCTCTCATTGTACTGTGGTCTTATCTCCATGTGTATTGTAGGGTGAGAGTCTTTATTTAGTTTAGACTTTAGAACTTGGGTAGAAATTCTTATATACAATTTCACTAGTTAAGAAAGGACACTAACAACTGTGTAAACAATTTGTACTCATATTTTGGCATTTTGCATAATAAGCCCATCAATGGAATAATACACCACATGGCATTAGAATTCCTTAAAGATTTTCATATTATAAGAAAATTGTCATTCTATCCTAATAAATTAAAACAAACTTACACATTATACATACTTAGCAATAAAAATTTATCCTTCCATGATGTTATTCTAGCTGTGTTAATTATATATGACTTAACCATAAATATTCTTGTTCTACTTAATTACTCCCTGAATAAATTAAAGAGGAGGCATTCACAAGAGCTGAGACAAGATCGATCAACCCTAAAAATTAACCTTTATATATTGTGTAAGCATGTAGGGAATGAACCTATTGGCCAATTTAGGAACACCAGGATAATTAGTGAATAATAATAATAATAATAATAATAATAATAATAATAATAGTCACAGATGATGGCAAGCAATGTTGGTTGGACTGGCATGAGGGCCAATAATATATATGATTTGATGTGATACAAATTGGGTCTGGTGTAGACAAACTTGAAACTGAGCCATCCGCGTATTATATTATGGCATGATAGGCTTGTTGATGTCTCTTTTAATAGTACGACATAAACGCTAACACAAATTTTTGGCAAGAGTCCGACATAAGCACAATGTGTCAGTTCAATGTTGGTGAATTTAATTTAAATAAAATATCCCTTGTCATGAAAATAATAATAATAATAATAATAAACAGAAACACCATAATACACGCGTCTGGAGCTATTTTGTTGACATGTCATAACTCATAAGCATAGTCTGCTATGGCAAAAAAAAAAGACATGTTTTTCACATGGGTCTTACGTCGTCTATACATCATGATGGTGACCGACTCTACGCTAATTACACGCTCATTGGCTAAAATTTTATATCATAAGAACAACATTTTTTGGAAGCAAAATTAAAAAAAACAAGTAGATAGATAAAATTTATGGTGCATTCTCTACACCTTAAAATAAAGTTTTAGAGGAAACCGATTTAAACAAATTCAATTAATTTAAACAAACTCAACTAGATAAGGTTCTCCAAGGGACCGTTATCGAAACGTTGAGTATACAAGCCAATTAGAATACCACCGCCAACCATATTTCCACTCAATGGAAAATGCCGCAAGTGCCACTTTGCGAATCAAAGCAGCAAAAATTAATTATAGCTTCAATCTTGGCAGCGGCAAGAGCTTTGTCAGCTCCTATCTTAGCGGCGGCAAAAGCTTTTTCAGCTCCTATCTTAGCGGCGGTAAGAGCTTTGTTAGCTCCAATCTTGACAGCGGCAAGAGCTTTGTCAGCTCCAATCTTGGTTGTGGCAAGAGCTTTGTCAGCTCCTATCTTAGGGGCGGCAAGAGCTTTGTCAGCTCCTATCTCAGCGGCGGCAAAAGCTTTGTCAGTTCCAATCTTGGCGGCGGCAAAAGGTTTGTCAGCTTCTATCTTGACGGCGGCAAAAGCTTTGTCAGCCCCTATGGTTTGATTCAAAAATTGACCAACAACCCATGAAAAGGGAGAGAAAACATTACGTTTAGAAACACCGCATGGCGGCATACGCAACGGTGTCGCAACATAAATAAACTTAGCAAAGAGATTACTCCGACATCTTATGACGCTTCAGCTTCTAAAAAAACACCACCAACTCAAGACTTCCGGGTACTTTTGGGGGGGCCAGTTGTATGGGGGCCTACCAGTATACCGGCAGGTCCATACCCATTTGAAGCACCTATAAGCTGTCGGAGTATGAGATGCCATCATAACCAAGGATGGCAGCCAAGGATGACAACCAAGGATGGCATCCAAGGATGGCAACCAAGGATGGCATCCAAGGATGGTCATCCTACCACAATCCCCCTCTATAAATAGAGGAGAATACCCCTCATTTAAGGTACATTCTAATTGTTCTACACTCTCTCTCTCTCTCTCTCTCTTAGACACCCCGGGGTTAGCTCACCGTGTTATTCCATTGTGCAGGTAGCAGCCACCACTGTCAAACACCTCTGCAGCACCACTAACGGTATCGATCAAATCATACCGAAACGAATCTAACAAGGTTTTACTAATTTAGTATATTTTAATTATATATGTGCAATCAGACAAGGTCTAATAAGTTTCAATTATTTATTAAATTTAGTATGAATTATGACTTCCACTAAATTTAATAAGAATATTAGAGTTAATCTAGAAAAATCTAGGAAATTCCATGTAATTATCATAAGAACAATCTAGGAAATACCATGTAATTATCCTAGGAAAAATCTAGAAAAAGAAAAATCTAGACTAAGACCTAGAACTATCTAGCCTAGAACATTCTACAATTTGAAAGGTTGAAGAAATCTAGAACCTTCTTGGCACTAGTATAAATAGGTAATAGATGTAACTCATGAGACTATCCACAATCATAAATCAAAAAACAATTTTCTTTATAAATCTCCTATCCAACACATACATTACAATCATCTTCAATCAGCAAATATATTTAAATCATAAAGCCCATAAACACTTCCGCAAACTTAATTCCAACATTTGGTATCAAGAGCCAATTAATCCAAAGCCTCCAATTTTTTCATCCATCATACCAAAACCAACTCCACAAAAAATTTAATTCTTCTCCCCTACACTAAACTCAAACATGAGTACAAATACAAACACATTCAACCCCCAAGTTAATTGGGTACCTACATTCAAGGGGGAGAAATATGAACAATGGAGCATGCAAATGAAATCCATTTTCATTACCCAAGATATATGGGATATAATTCAAAAAGAATATGAAAAACCCAAAGATGCCAATGAAGAAGCATCTTGGGATGAGACCAAAAAAGGTCTTTACAAACAAAATTTGAGAAGGGATAATTTTGCCCTCTCAATAATTTATCGAGGAGTAGATGAGGCAATTCTACCAACAATCATGGCCGCAACAACGGCAAAGGAGGCTTGGAGCATCTTGGAGACAAAGTATAGGGGCTCAGAAAAGGTAATTCTCTTTAAGCTCCAATCTTTATGGAGAGATTTTGACAATTTAATAATGGCAGAAGGAGAATCAATTCAAAGTTATTTTAATCGTATTTCTAACATTGTTAATCAAATTCGAACAAATGGTGATAAAATTGAAGATGTCTATGTTGTTCGAAAAATATTAAGAAGCCTTCTGCCAAAATATGATCATGTTGTGGCTGCTATTGAAGAGTCTAACAAAGACCTATCACAACTCACAATAACTGAATTAATGGGTTCCCTTTTAGCCCATGAAGAAAGAATGAGTAGATTTACTCAACAACCACTTGAACAAGCTTTTCAAGCTAAAATTAATTTTGAAAATAAAAATAAATTTGGCTACAGTAAAAATAATCAACAAAAAGGTTCTTCATCTAACCGTGGCCGAGGGAGAGGAAATTATAAAGGGAGCCGAAATAAATCTCAATCAGAATCATATTGTGATTTGTGCAAGAAAAATGGCCACAACACTAATGATTGTCGGTACAAATGTAAAAAGTGTAAAAGACACACTCATTTTGAAAAAGATTGTTGGTACCGACAAAAAGGTGAGGCTAATTTCACCGAAAAAACAGAAAATGATGAATCAGTATTTTATACATGTTTTGATGCCCATCAAGAGACAAATGATATATGGTATGTCGATAGTGGTTGTTCAAACCACATGACCGGCAATAAAAATTCTTTTGTCAATCTTGACGAAAAAATACACTCTCAAATTACTCTTGGTGATGGCACAAACCAAAATGTTGCTGGTAAGGGGACAATATGTGTAAAAACAAAAAATGATTCTTGCAAATACATTCACGATGTATACTATGTCCCCGGGCTAACACAAAATTTACTAAGTGTGGGCCAACTAATTCTAAGAGGGTACATGGTGAAATTTGATAATCATAAATGCCTCATATTTGATAAGAAAAAGAGCCAACTAATCACAACAATTCAAATGGCCCCTAATAAAATTTTTCCACTAAAATTACAAATGGGGAATAATATGGCTCTTAGTTCTACAATTGAAGAAACCACTCTGTGGCATTTAAGATTCGGGCATCTAAACTTTAACAGTTTGAAACTGTTAAAACAAAAAAATATGGTGATTGGTCTTCCTTCAATTAAAAATGAAAGAAAAATTTGTGAGGGTTGCATATATGGGAAAATGCACAGATTTCCTTTTGTCAAATCATCTTGGAGGGCCAAAACTCCTCTGCAACTTGTTCATGCCGATATATGGGGTCCTACCAAGAATCCGTCTCTTGGCGGAAAAAAATATTTTCTTTTATTTGTGGATGATTACTCCCGCATGATGTGGGTATATTTCTTGGAAAACAAATCAGAAGCTCTTTCCCATTTCATGCAATTCAAGGCCCTCACAGAAAATCAAAGTGGGCATTCAATAAAAATTCTCAGAACAGATCGTGGGGGAGAATTCACAAGCAACGAGTTCAACAACTTCTGTAAGGAGCATGGAATCAAAAGAGAATTAACAGTCAGACGCACACCTCAACAAAATGGTGTTGCGGAAAGGAAAAATCGGACCATTGCTGAAATGGCTCGAAGCATGATGCGAAGCAAAAACTTGCCCAAATCATTTTGGGCCGAAGCCGTGCATACATCAATCTATATTCTCAACAGATCCCCCACAAAAGTTGTTATGGGTATGACACCCTACGAAGCTTGGCACAAGAGAAAGCCAAGCGTTGAGCACCTAAAAGTATTCGGGTGCATTGTGTATGCCCACATCCCGAAAGAAAATCGGGACAAGTTGGATGAAAAAGGAGAAAAATGTATCTTTATTGGATACAGTGACCAATCCAAAGGCTACAGACTCTACAATCCCGAATCCAAGAAGTTAACTGTCTCAAGAGATGTCATATTTGATGAGGCTGCTCAATGGCAATGGATTGAGAATGATCCACCAGTTCAAGAAGGAGACATACTTCCATCAGGCCCAAGTCAAGATGAAGGCTCAAACCAACCAGCAACACAATCAACACCATCAAGAAGCCCAACATCACAATCAAGCTCAAGTACCACACAAGAATCAAGTCCAACACAACAAGAAGTTCGACGATCACAAAGAGATCGGCGTCGCCCAGGCTACTTAGAAGACTATCAATGCAATCATGCAATCATGGCACTCTTCGCAGGCGAACCTCAAACTTTTCAAGAAGCCGCTCAGGAAGAAAAATGGATCAACGCCATGAACGAGGAGATCAAGATGATAGAAAAGAACAACACATGGGAGCTCGTGGAAAAGCCACAAGATAAGGAAGTCATAGGCCTCAAATGGGTCTACAAGACTAAGTTCAATGGGGATGGCTCCATCCAAAAGCACAAGGCACGTCTCGTGGTAAAAGGTTACTCACAACAACCAGGCATCGACTTCAACGAGACATATGCACCAGTTGCTCGCATGGAGACAATAAGGTCAGTTCTTGCTCTTGCTGCACAATTCAAGTTATCAGTTTATCAATTAGATGTCAAGTCAGCATTTCTTAACGGGGAGCTAGAAGAAGAAGTTTATGTTGAACGGTACGTTATCGAAGGCAAAGAAGATAAAGTTTATCGCCTTCGGAAAGCCCTATACGGGCTGAAACAGGCTCCTCGAGCATGGAACAGCAAAATTGATGGCTATCTTCTCCAAAACGGGTTTACAAAAAGCCCAAGTGAGCCATCACTCTATATCAAGACCCAAGGACCACAATTTCTCATCTTATGCCTATATGTAGATGATCTAATCTATACAGGCACTGATCCGAGGATGATCGAAGAATTCAAGAAGGCAATGATGTCAGAATATGAGATGACAGACCTCGGAGCCATGAAATATTTTCTTGGCATGCAAGTTAAGCAAAGTCCAGGCAAAATATTTCTCTCACAAGAAAAATATGCCGAGGATATGCTCAAAAAATTCAACATGAGCGATTGCAAGCCGATGGCTACACCAATGGCGACAAATGAGAAACTCTCCAAGTATGATGGCAAAGAAAAGGTGGATGCATCATTCTACCGAAGCCTAGTCGGATCACTCATTTATCTTACAAATACAAGACCCGACATTGTTCATGCAGTCAGCATCATTTCAAGGTTCATGAGTGAGCCAAGCAAAACTCACCTAGCAGCAGCAAAGAGAATTCTTCGGTATATCAAGGGAACAATGAGTTATGGAATTATGTACGAGTCCGAGAACGACGAGAGGCTTACAGGCTACACAGACAACGATTGGGCTGGAAGCATAGATGATAGAAGAAGTACAAGTGGATACATGTTCCAGCTGGGATCCAAGTTTATCTCATGGTCATCAAAGAAACAAGCCACAGTAGCACTATCATCATCAGAAGCAGAATACGTATCGGCTACAAGCGCGGCATGTGAAGCAGTATGGCTAAGAAGAATCTTAAAAGATCTACAACAAGACACAGAAGATCCAACTATCCTTTATTGTGATAACATGTCAGCCATAGCAATGACGAAGAATCCAGTCTTCCATAGTCGCTCAAAGCATATCGAAATCCGACACCACTTCATCCGAGAATTGGTCGAGAAACAAGAGATCGAGCTACAATTCTGCAAGACAGGTGAACAACTCGCAGACATATTCACCAAGGCACTTCCAACAGAAAAGTTTATCCAATTCAGAAGACAACTCGGAGTTCAAGATTTTTCAGATTAAGGGGGAGTATTAGAGTTAATCTAGAAAAATCTAGGAAATTCCATGTAATTATCATAAGAACAATCTAGGAAATACCATGTAATTATCCTAGGAAAAATCTAGAAAAAGAAAAATCTAGACTAAGACCTAGAACTATCTAGCCTAGAACATTCTACAATTTGAAAGGTTGAAGAAATCTAGAACCTTCTTGGCACTAGTATAAATAGGTAATAGATGTAACTCATGAGACTATCCACAATCATAAATCAAAAAACAATTTTCTTTATAAATCTCCTCTCCAACACATACATTACAATCATCTTCAATCAGCAAATATATTTAAATCATAAAGCCCATAAACACTTCCGCAAACTTAATTCCAACAAAGAATTAATTAGGTTTAATCAAGTCCAATAATAAATTTAGATAATATGAGATGTTATTATTATAAAGTGAAAAGAAGACATCATCTTAAGTATTTCTCCTATAATTTTAATTAAAAAAACTAACATATAGAATACGACATCTTAACTACATTACAAATTGCTAACTATCTTATTATCTAGTTTCAATTTGTTTATCAAAGTAGTCAATGTTTAATCTAATTACATACCTAACTAACTAATTCGTTCAGTTACGAGCTAATTTTTCGAAAACATTTTCTCAAGCCATCAGTAGCCAAGGTAGAGATTCTAATAAATATTCAGATCAGGAGATTCTAATCAAGTCATTAATTTGCACTATTGCATTAATAATGCTAGCTACTTTGGACTAATAGATTCTCAACAATGCACTATTGAAAAAGCTGATTTCTAATTATTTGAGCATGTAATGAAGGACCTACATGAGTGATATGTACATAACTAGGTTAGTTCTACGGTTGAGATAATATTTTTTGGAAATTTTTTAGGTAACTCATTATTCTATATGTACAAAGTATGAATGTCTTTTTTTAACATGGAATATAAAATTATAAGCTTATTAATTTTAAAAAAAGGATTTTGTCAATATTAGAACTTGTGCAAAGATATAAATTAACAAAAAACAATAAAAATGGCATCACCAATGATTATTTAGAAGGGAAAATTTTGAATGATAAATTGACATGTATATAATAATAATGACATAAGCAATACATTGTTTTAGTATATATTATAAGTATAAATCGGGTAACATTTAACTATCTTACGAGGCCAAAATTTACAAGTTGTAAGAAAATTTAACATATGAAATTTATCTCACCATTAGAGAGGGTAGATGTTGAGAGTATATCCACATATATCCTCATCACATTAAAAAAATTAGAGGGATGAGATCTCTTACACAGTTACACCATGACCCCCACCTTTAAGTAAAGTAACCCATTATGGAGCTGAGGTTCACCTTGGCCATAGTATATAGGAGGGTCTTTTGAAGGCTAAAAAAAGTAAGGAAGTGTGCAGATCACTCCCCTACCTTGAAGAGAAAGATGATTTGCTGTTTAATTAATGAGAACAGTACTAGGATGGGTGACCTCATGGGAAGTCCTTTTGTTCCCATGCCGCCGATCCCACTTACTTCGTGGTTGGCCGAGAATAGTACTAGGATGGACGACCTCTTAGGAAGTCTTCGTGTCATTGTTTTGAGTTTAAGGTGCAGTGCAAGAAGAAAAAGAAGAAGTCAATAAACAGATCATCTTAAGTTATTTAAACATAGTATTAAGTATTAACTAGGTTAGTATATCCCATACGATGCAAGGTTGTAAAAGTTTTTTAATTTATATTTTTAATGAAATTAAAAACAATATTTACCTGTTATGAGGATGTTGAAATGTAAAGTAAGATAAAGAAAAAAATAATATGTAAAAGTATTTTTGGAAAATGTATAAGATTTAAAAGGGTATGATGTTTGTTTATATTTTTTGTTAGGGCATTTTTGTCATTTTATATCTGAAATATAACCAAATTAGAAAGATATGAATTGTTCCATTTATTGTAGTATGACTTTATTTAGAAATGTTGCAAATAAAGTAACAGGGGTTGATTATTCAAGTTGAAGAGATCATTTGTAAGTAATGAGTAACAGTAAGATTTATAGTAGAAATCAATAAGCAGATCAATTTTATTTTTTTTTTGAGTGAATAAGCAGATCATATTTAAGTACTTTTATAAGGTAATAAATATCTACAAGTACTATATATTTTGTATAAGAAAATGCATTTAGTATGCAGTTGAAGCTACAATTTGTCTTCATTATTACCTTAACTTGGTTAGTGCATATCATCAGAGTCTTGAATAACAAAATTCTTCCCAGAAAAAACTATTTGAAACATGAATTTGTTTATATTCATGAACTTGATGCTATACCACAAAAAGCAAAAATAACCCATAAAAAAAGGAGGGTAGATTTAGATTTAAACAGTCACTTGTCTGTATTACATTATCACCAGTCAAAATGAACAAAGCATTGTCAAATTGATATTTGAAAAAAAAAAAAAAAAAAAAAAACCCAATTTCTCAAAACTAGTATCTCAACCGGAAATTAAATGACATTTTATGTAATTTTGATGAAAATATACCCCTAAAATACTCCCTTATTATTTTGATGCTCGGACATATATATACCCCTGATTTTAGTCAAAATTACACCAAAATGTCGTTTGAGATACAATATTGTATCTCATATTGATTAACTGGGCAACCCTCAAAACCCCAAAATTATGAAAATATACCCCAAAAAAAAAAAAAAAAATTAAAGCCCCAAATCCATATGAACACATACTATAAGCTAACTTAGATAAGGTAAAATTAAACCATACTATATTATAATGGATTAATTAAAGATTACTTGATAGTCAAGAGCCAGGAGGTTTGATCTCTGTATCATCCCATGGCATAGTAAGATCAGCATCAACAGACACAAATTTATCAAAATCATCCCAACCCCAGTTGCTTGAAATGTCAATCATACTATTTGGTGTTGTTGTTGTTGTTGCTGCTGCTGTTGCTGGTGTTGTTGTTGTTGTTGTCCATGGTTGATGATGATCACTCAATGAACTGCTACTCAATTCCAAGCTTGTATTATTCATCAATGAGTCTTCCATCACAGTTGCTTGATCCCCATTTAAATTGTAGAAATTTGATGAAGAAATTGAACATGGGTTGTTATCAAAACTACCCAAATTTGAGTATGGGAATTGCAGGTGATCTTGATCATTAATGGAGTTTGAATTAGTAGAAGTATGATGAGGAAGTGATATAGTTGCACCAAGAAAAATCCCATTATTTGCATCATTTAAAGCTTTGTTGTTATTGAATATGATTGAGTTATCTGTCAATGATGTGGGTGGTTGCCTAACAAGTGCTTGATAAAATGCGTCAGAGAAGCTGTTTTTCTCATCATAACCACCTAACAATGATGCACTTGCTCCAAGTGGGAGACTAAACCTTGGTGGTGGTTGTGGTTGTTGTTGGTGGCTTTGTATTAGCCTCTTGAGATTTTCATTAGTGGTGCTTGTGTTTGTGGTGGTTGTAGTGGTGGTTTTCGAGGAGGGTTTGGCACCGGAATTAGATGACTTAAGGCGCTTGTTTTTCCGGCCACCGCCAACCGGGACGTTCCGAAGGGTCCCACCTTTAGTCCAATGCCTCTTACAAGCCTTACAAAAATGCCTAGGTTGCGATTTGTTGTAGTTGTTGTAGTAACAAAACTTTGTGTTTGTGGATTCACATCTAGGGCACTTCAATTGCTCAACTTGTTGTTGTTGTTGTTGTTGTTGTTGTTGTGATGATTGTCTCTTCATTGAAGGGAGTTTTGGAAGCTCTAAAGTGTTACTTTGCAACAAAGCTTGACTCCAACCATGTCTATCACTTGAAACTTGTTTTGAGCTCAAACCCATTCAAATTTGGGTATCAAAAGATTCACTTTTGTTATGCAAAAACTTTGAATTGAGAAGGGAAACTTATTATATATATACTAACTATATATATGTAGGGTGTATATATTTATATATATGTTGGCTTTGGTTATGATCTTAATAAGAATTAAGAAAGTTTTCTAACCTTTGGATGGAGGTACAAGAAGAGGAATGAATTTGAAGAACATCAAAAAGGTGAGATTATGATGATTTGTTTGAAGAGAATTATTAGTGAGTTGATATGAAGAGATATTAGAATGAAGAGAGAATAATAATATTGATGCAAGGAAGTAGCTAGGAAGGTGAGGAGAAGTGAGCATGTCTTATACACACACTTGCTCTCTATATCTATGTCTATGTTTTTTAGCAATCAAAATCCTATCTCTAAGTGGAATAGTATATAAAACAAGAGAAGGAAATTTTAAGAATTTTTTTTATTTATATATGCCGTCATGCGTTTCAAATTACTTGGTATATTCTATTTTATACAATTTTTGAGACACAACTTTGAATACTAATATTTATAATTTCATACATAAAAAATTCATAAAAAGTATATATTCGGAAAGTATACATCAAGGCGAATCAAACGACATCCAACATGACGATGTTATTCCTTACGCATATAAAACTAGAAACAGTCACAAACCACATGTGATCGAACAGTGCTACAGTCATCAGAATATAGCAAGTAATTTGGGACAAAAGGTGTATATAACTGTATATGATTATAACCTATCATCTTTCTATCTTAAGGTAGTATGTGAAGCTAAATGCTGCTAATAGATAAGGGGTGATAGGATCGTAACCTATCGTGTTTCTATCTGCTAACTAAATGCTGATTTTTATTTTGCTTACTAATACATGATATAGATATTAATAGTCAAAATTATGTGGCTGTTTATTTGTGATTAAGCTTAAATGAAAAAAGTATTTAGGATATATAGTCTTTATTTGTGATTTTAGATAATGAAGACGTTTATTCAAAACATAATAAGTACTACTTCCAATTTTTGTGTTATGTTGTACTTCAATTTTCTTTAAATCTTAATTTCACTGTAAATTGCAAGAAATATTACAAAAGCATTTGATAATATAATATTCAATCTCCGTTAATTTCACCGTAAATTGTCCATGTTCACTAACAAGAGAAAAATATAGCCAACCTTACAACAATTGGAATTATTAAAATAAATCCACTTTAGATCTTGTATGTATGACTAACAGTTAGCTAAATAGCCTAAATGTGAACAATAAGTTGGATACTTAGTCATTAAGGTGAAGGTGGGCACTTGACACGTGGAATAAGGAAAACCCTTGATAGTGCCTTGTTTGTTTGGCCAATTTGTTTTGGACAGTTTAAAAGAGAAAATCTTCATACAATCCCATGAAGTAAACAGATGAATTTGGAAAGAATGATATAAAATTATTCTTAAAAAGGACAATAAGAGGGAGACAAATTTGTGGTTCCTCTCATAGAAATACTACACTAACAATATTTAGGAGTCAGGGTAGGGAATTCGTTGAATTGATAGTGGGAATCGAGCTTCACACCTTACAAATAATGCGAGGATCAGCCTAGCGTCATAGCACTATAATTCCCGAAAACCAAAATTACATGGTCAGGTCAGCTGGAATCCATCTAAGGGCTTTGATCATATATAGAATTATTCAACTGACTTTGTCAGTAGAGTAGGGGGCGAGAATCAATCCCACATCTGGGCATCAGTAAGAACCGAGCCTTGAGTGAGAAAAAAAATTGAGAAAAGAGAGTTGTCTCCATTTTCGATCTTTGAGATTTGAGGACCGGGTCATCATTGAAACAAATCTGTGTACATTGGTACTTTGCAACACTTTGATGCTATTCAATCATCGTATTTGATTGTCTTTTGTGTATATGCACAAAGAAAAGTATAGTCATGTCTCATCTTGTTTGATTTCTTTTAATGTATAATTTATTTAGATCTAATTAATCTAATTTACATCGATTCACTCTAATATAATTTATTTTACAATATATAATAAAGTTATAAATAGATATAAAAAATAAGTGGTTCAATAAATGTAAAAAGTGATATGCTCACTACATTTAATTAAAAAAAAGTATATCTTTATCAGCCAATGAGATGGTAAGCAAGTAATCTCAGGGGCGGAGCCAAGGGGGGCTGGCGAGGGCCTTGTCCTCCCCCTTGGTCCGAAATTGTTAGTATATGTCAAGTCTAAGTGAAGATAAACAATAAAAATGTAGTAGCTTAGTTGGTTTGAATGTTTGTCGTTTATACTTTTGTAGACTAGGATTCGCGGCTCATTAGCTACATTTTTTACTCTGTAGTCCTTACCATTCCATTATTTTCGTGTGATATTGATTTCGGTTCCCGTCATTACAAAAAATGTCTAGCTCCGCCACTGAGTAATCTAGTAGAGTGTATGAATATGTAGACATAATATTTTTTTAGAGAAAAGTAAACAAATGACAAAAAAACAAGATCTCTTCCTCTCGAAGAGAATATCCTAATTTATTTAGTGCTAAGAAATAAGAGAATTTAGCATCCAAAAAAAAGGATCGATATCGATGTGCGTAAGGGTCCAATGCCCGAGGGACGCAATATAATCCACAGTGTGGTTGGCTTCATAGAAGACATGGGCAGAAGAGGAGGCCGCAAAGTCTCAGATGATGAAGTGAATATCATCCACAAGGAGCTAAATTTTACAAGGACAGCTGAATTTATCCTACAAAATACGAATACCAATTAAATTATCTTCTTCAATTATTTTTTTACCAAATGTATTTCTTAAGGGGGAAAGCCCAATTGAGAGAAAGGTCGGTGGTGACATGGAATGAATGGATTGCCTAATGGGAGGTGAAAGTGATCAAGAAGGTAGACTAGGGGAAGTGGGGCCATGTACACACTTGATTGGTAAAGTGAAAATTAATAGTTGGCGTCATGTGAACCCTCGTGGCCTTGTAATGTACCCTAATGTTGGCTAATTGATTTGATTTGATTTGATAATTATATATTTTGTTAATTGATTAAGTAGTTAGTCAATAAGATTTTTAAAATTTTACTTTTGAAGCTTTTCTTGTGAACCTATTTGGCTAGTAGTGTTGGTTAGAATTCTTAGTGGTTTCTTGAGCCATTCAATCATTCATCATAATCTAGTTTTCAGGGTACTTTGATTGGGTTTGAATTAGTTGAAAATTTAGCTTGTGAGTATATGCAACTAGTCTAGTTATGTATATCGTTTTCTTTATCCTATTGAAATTGTTAGCATATAAGTACAGTTTTGATGTGTTGAAAAAAAATCCAGAGAAAAAACTTATCATAAAAAGATAAGATAAAAATTAAGAGACAATTTAGAAAAATAGGGCGACAAATTAGCTAGATTTTATTTTAATATTTTGTTGATTATAATCAATCTTTTACTTATATTCAAAGCTAGAATTTAATTTATTGAAGAAAATCCTTTAATTAGCTACTTCTCTAATTACATGTATCGGAGTCATGTAACGTAGGAGAAAAATATTCCATTTATTTGGTCATTTTTAGTAAATTGCAAATAGTTGATCTTTACACGTCTTAATTCAATATACAAATTTGACCATTACTATCTTTAATTATCATGTTATAATTATACTTCTTCGAAAAGATTGAATTTTTGAAAAATAATATCTAGGCGTAACCAGTAAGGTCCAAATATATACATGGTTATGTTGTTTAATTATTGTACAACTTGTCAAAATTGACCAAATAAAGTAAGATACATAAATAGTACAAAGACCAAACTATTACAATCAACATGAGAAGAGTGAATTGAAGTAGCTAACTATTATTATCTATACTATATGTGTTAGTTGTCTTTTCTGTAACTTCCTAGGGTATAATGTTAGTTGAGAGTTTGATTGAAACATAAGTTTTATATGCAAAACATGGTAATGAAACCATTATGAAAAAATTGATGGGTTGGTGGATTATCTAAAAACAAGAAAAATAAGGTCAATGAAGAGGTAGTGAGTAAAGTAAATTTTAATATAAATGTACTAATATCTCACTCAATTAGGGGCTTAATTAGTCACCTCCCTTGGGCCCCCAACATCCTCCTTAGGCTCTCACACATGAAAAAAACAAAGTAAACAATTACTCTTACATTCTATTCTCATAGAGTGGTCAATGTTTCTTCCTTTGAGCATTGATTTTGGTATATTGAATATGATTTTTAGCTTTTTTTTTTTAACTTTAGTTGATCGAATTTGCTAAAGAGATTTGAAGCTTATTAAAGAATGGTGTTCCTTGAGTTGTCAAGAAACTAAAGAGGTTGCTCATGTAAAATTCTAAAAGAAACCACGATGATTAAGGAATAAAGACATTGTTTATGAATTGTAGAATTTAATCGATTTAGTTGATTAGAATCCTCAAGAATATCTAAGATCCATAGCAAATCGATTTATTTTTTACTTTTATGCACCGACGGAATAAAGAAAACAAGCTAATTGAACCTGCCGACCTAAATAAATAAATTTCAAATTTCAGCAACAATTTTGGAAGATTAAAGCTAAACTTTAACTTTACCCTAGTTTGCTTGAAAAATGATAAATATATCTTGGAATGATGATCTATTGATTTTTGTAAATTCTCGGATTAGAGGTAGATGTGGGTGCATCGTGTACTCCTCCAAATCCTTTTTTTAGCCCAATTTTTTTTGGCAGTTTTTTTAGCCCAAGTTAACTTGGAACCATCTCAACTTTGATCTAATCCAACCCTAACATAAAACAAATGACTTGTAAGCTTTCATCCAATTATTTTCTATAATATAGAAATAAAAGGTAAAATAATCCTATCATTCTTCTACTCTTTTGAAACAATGACTAATTAATTTTCATTAAAGTTTTTAATTCTATATATGTGTATACAAAATTACATCATTTTTATATACATGGATCAGATTAGTATGTATACAAAATCTAAACAATATAATCTGACAAAACTTTTTATTCAAAAAAGGTAAATATTTCCTATAAATCTATACCTTTTACATAAAATTTTAAATTAACAAAGTTATATTATCAACTAAAAAGTTACATTTTTTAAGTAAAAATAAAAAATTTAACAAAAGATCGACTTGATGATATTATTAACACTATCCCAAGTTCACCCAAATTGTAATAACACACACTGCACATACATAACCTTAGGATAGATACGTTTGATTCGTTATAAATTTTCTAATCTAGGGTGCGTTTGATTCGTCTGAAATTTTCTGATCTGATCTGGTCTGGCCTGATCTGATCTGATCTGAAATTTTCTGATCTGGTCTGATCTGAAAATTTCTGATCTGGTCTGATATGATCTAATCTGATCTTTGGTGAAATTTAATTGTACATTATTATAAATGTAAACTATTATTAATATTGTTTAAAATAGAAATAAAAATAATAAAAAAATAAAAAAATAAAAATAAAAAAATAAAAATAAAAAATAACAGAAAAAATTAAAAAAAAAAAGTAATAAAAAATATAAACAAAGATTAAAAAATATAAATAAAATAAAAATGAAAATACATGTAAAAATAAAAAAAAAATGTAAATAAAAATAAAAATAAAAATGAAAATACATATAAAAATAAATAATATAAATATAAATAATATAAATATAAATATAAATATAAATTAAAAATAAATTAAAAGCAAAAAAATAAATAAAAAATAAAAATAAATAAAAAAGATAAAAGATAAAAGATAAAAATAAAGATAAAAATGAAAATGAAAATGAAAATTAAAATTAAAATTAAAATTAAAATCAAAATAAAAAATACTAAAAAAAATAAAAAAAAAGATAAAAATATAAATAAAAACTAAAAACTAAAAAATAAATTAAAATAATAAAATAAAATAAAATAAAAAATAAAAATAAAAACAAAAAACAAAATTAAAAAAATAAGGATAAAAACAAAAAAAATAAAAATATATAGTTGCTTCACACGTCTTCGATATATATAATGGTAACTAATTAATATCATCATTGTGTATTATGTATATAATTTTCTTTCAAATAAAAAATTATGTAAATAATTAATAATTAATATTATCCTTCAAAATTGGCAGTAATTTTTTTTTATTTATGGCTATAGTATTACTTCCAAAATATAAGCTAAAATATCACAACAATTCAATTTTTTTTTGTCATCAATAAATATAATTAATCATTAGTATGCATAATATTATAATTATATTATTTTATTTTATTATAAAAATAGAAATAATATTAATTGAGTTATAAGGAACAAATAACAAAATGCTGATATGATTTTTCTGATCTGATCTGAATTTTCTAAAAATAAGCACAGGAGTGCTTATATAAGTTGAATCAAACGCACCCCTAGTCTACTTTAAACTTAATTATTCTGATCAAGTTTGTCCTTATCTAAACTTTTCTAATTTAATCTAATATTATTTAATTGTAAGTATTTTTATAGTTACAACTATTTTGATTTGATCATCTAGTTTTATCTCATCCGACACTAGAAACTTAGGCCCTTTTCTTTTGGACTTAAAAGATATAGTAATCAGATCAGATCAGATCAGTTCAGATCAAATCAGTTCAGATCAGATCAGATCAGTTCAATCCTAAAGAATAGAGCCTTACTTGTAATGAATAAAAAAAAATCCCAATTAGCCGCCTAATAATCCGAAATTAACCATTAATATGAAAAAGATGTTTTTATTTTATTTGAGTATAATAAAAAGTGAATCCCACGAATGAGAATGAATGAAATCTTGGTCGGTTCGTTTGGTAGGTAAAGTGGGCCTTTTCAAAATACCAATCACAGCATAATATTTGTCAGACAACTTAGACAATGACGACCTTACAAGTCATACTATATTCTTCTTCTTCTTATTATTATTATTTTTAATTGTATTTAAATAAATTTATACCCATGATTATCACTTTATTCTTCTAATAATTTTTCCAACATTTCTAAGTGGTCTAATCTGTCCACTCAGACCATCTCCCATCAAATAAGACTAATATTAAGACTATATATTATAAGAGTATTATTGTTATTTTTAATATATACTTCAATTAATTAAATACATCTACGCATGCTCGCACTTATTGACCCCTCTTGTAGCTACAGTAGCAACCAAACTAGAAGTATATTATTTTCTTTAAGTAAAAATATATTAAGGGTTTGTTTAATTCAATTGAATACAGTTAAATTAAACTGAAAAAATCTGTATACAGTTGAAAGTAATATTTTATAAGAGAATGAAATTGAGAGTTAAGCTGAATTGAACTGAATATAATTGAATTGAATTGAATTGAACTAAACCGAACTGAACTGAATTTAAGCTGAAGTAAACAGACTCTTAAAAAAACTTTTTTTTTAAGATGAAATAAAATGAATTTAAGCTGAAATAAACAGACCCTAAAAGAAACTTTTTTTTTATTATTGCCATCTTCGGAGTTTTCTGCTATTCACACAATCTCTTTTGTAACTCGTAAGAGATAATTGATCTTGATAGATTTGTTTAGGAGGATGTAATTTATTGAAATCTTGTTTGAAGTACTCTATGGTTTCATTCAAAGCCTTAATTCACTACTAAGTGTCAAACTTCAAATATAGTGATTGATATAGATAGTCTAATTAGAGAATTAGGGCTTGTTTACTTCAAATTATATTCAGTTCAGTTAATCTCTATCCAGTTCAGTTCAGTTCAGTTCATGTCTATTTAGTTCAATTAATACACTTCTATTCAGTTCAGTTCAGTTCATCTCTATTAAGCTAATGTAAACGAGCCCTTACTCTCTATTATATACGAAAGTATTCTACTCCCTCCATACTTCAAAATAAGCATTACGATGTTTTATTCGTCTTAGTAAGTACATTAATATTAATATTCATTCATTATTAATTATTATTTTATGCAATTATATACATTTAATGATATAAAATCTGTGTTGAAAAGCGTATGAACAATAAATCTCCAAAATTTTAAGATGCAGAACAATTACAAGCATTGATAACTATAATCAACAAAAAAATGATTTCTTCTGATCTGTCCACAAATAATTATTCCATTTTGACCTTTGTACCATTCACATTATAACTTTGACTTTGATTAATTTGATATAGATAATGAAAAATATAGTCATGTGAGATCTCGTTTGATTCATCTCGAAATATATTTTCCAAATACATCATTTTTATAATTTTTTCTTATATATAATTAGAGATATTAATATATAAAATTATGCATCGAAAGATGTGAAAAGCAAATAGATCAATTATTTATGGACGGAAGGAGTAACTAATTAAGAGGAATATGGTATGAAGCAATGACTTTGCCTTCCCATCTGATCTAAAAAATCAGACGATCTGATCAAATTATCATACCAGGCAACAAGTTGGACGATTTATTTATTAAGTATAAAATAAAAAACAATAAATAAAACGTTGAAAGGAATAACACAGAGATCTTGCATGCAGTTGGAATTTTTGTTTAATATAAATTGATTAATTAGGAATGATGTAGGATTAGTATATATATTACTAATATACATAGAGTTGGACCACCGTACCAACTAATTATTGACTCAAGTTGGAATCAAGATGGATGTAGTGATTAATTAATTAATTAAGGGTATTATGCACATTATGGAATGAATTTTGAAATTTGTTATGTACTTGCTTTACTGCTTAAAGAATAATTAGCTTATATGGTGATCAAGTGCTACTCTTGACTATCATGACATAACCCCACCTATATATGAATTGAAGCTCTGCTCCAAAGATTACATACTAAGATTTACTATAATTACCTTAGCTTGCTTCAAGCCATGATGATATATAAAATGATGGAAATTGAAATAGAAAACAAATAAACGAAATACAAGACATTTAAGTTAATTATTTTCTCATAATTAATGCAGATATTGAATTCTTTTTATTTCTAACTGTAAATAGTTTTATATTAATTCAAGAGGACGAAATTAATTAATTAATTTATTCAATCATTAATAATAATTATTAAGTATAATAAAAATAAGCACGCGATTAATTGGTCGATTCATGCAATTCAAGCACCTTTTTGTTTTTGAAGCTAGCATACCCTGGATCGGCCTTGTCCATGTATGTATGTAGGTACCGGGTCATGACTCATGACTTCATGAGGTTGAATGAAAGTTCTACAATACGAACCAATAATGGTCGCATCTAAAGTAATAAAAATGTTAATGAAACAATGTAAGTGATAAATATGCTAAAGAAACAATATATATAATACAAAGTTGGTTTAATTTCAATAAATTAAATTGAGTTAACATCTTAATCTTAGGGTTTTTTTTTTTTTTTTTGTCATTTTGAGGCATAATAAATAGGAATAAGATTATCCATATTCACAATTTTCTATGGCTTATCCCGGCCTACGCTCACTTTTATCCTATATTTTTTTTGATTTTTTTTTAAGGATAAGGATAATAGCGATAAAATATTCTCTTATTCCTCTACTTTTATATCTCGGTTGTATGGGTGCCTAGTAGTACACCGACTGGACAAGCATACCGACGTCCCCACTTAGATGCCAGAGCCCCAAAACACCGCCGTCCGGAAGATATCCGGTCATAAGAACTTAGACAGCCATCTTAAAGACGGCGGACCACGAGTAATTAGGCCGCCATCCTGAAGATGATGGCTTGTGAGGACTTGGGCCACCGTCAAGACTCAACAATTCATGTGGATCTCGGGCGCCACAAAAGGGTTGAGGTGACGAACCCAGATACTAGCGTCCACAAAATGAAGGAATGGATCTCAGAAGGCTCCAAGGCATTGGTCCCCAACGCCTTACGTGGCGCCTCTTTAGTGCACAATTCAAGCGCCTAGGGCCCACTCCCTAACAAACTAACTAACTAAAGTAAGGAGAACCGTACAAGTGGCACTCATCCAAGGAGTCACTCGAGTTTGTAACTAACTCAGCATTAATACTGACCTCAACCAGTCCCAGCAGAACACGTGTCCATGGCGGCCTTAAGGCCAGGCCGCCAACTCCCCAGATCATCTCCCTATAAATAGGAGATGATACTATACATCATTATAAGGTAACACACTCTTTCACCTACTAAATATATATATATAGGGTTGGGTTCCGGTGAGAAATGTCTTATGGTGAGAAAAATGAGAAGAGATAAATACATCATCTATGACCTAGAGGTACATTGAACACCAACTATAGGTACATTCACCATACACTATAAATACATTGAGTAAAAATACATTGACTTTATACCATATATACATTGACTCCAAACTATCAAAGGAGTAAGGAGGGAAAATCAAATTTAATCTTAGCCCTTCATTTGGTGATCAAAGGGTTGTGATTGCTTCTCACCCTTCTCACCAAAACTACATTTCTCACATGAGCATACTTCTATATACATATATATCTAAATCCCCTTGTTGATTTAAGCATTAGAGGGTCTGAAAGGTTGAATATACTCAAGAGGGGGGTGAATTGAGTATTTGGTGAAATGATTAGGAATTAAAATTTTTCTTGTTTCTTGATTTAGAACTAGTTATGGTAGTTCCTGCAACGGATATGAATTAGAAAATAATAAAAACAAGAACACCAAATTTAACAAGGTTCGGCCAAACTCAAGGTCTACATCCTCCTACCCTATGCATCTTATTAATTCAAATCAGAATAACAAGATTACACACTCAACTCGTTCCAAACTCATGGAACCAAAAACCCCACACTCAACTCTGAATGTGCTCACTCGTGTTTGAACTCACAAACACCTACCAATCTTCAACCCCTTTGTTGCAGACGAATTACAACAACAACACTGTAATGTTGCTTTCTTACAAAGCTTGAAGGGTAAAGTTTAAGCTCTAAGATTGTGTTTGTGTTTGATCAAATGTATTATGCCTTGTGTGTTTCTTATCTCTCAAATGTTTCTTGCTCAATATTTTTAGCAGAGACAATTATACTCAATGTTTTCACTCGCTATTCTTTTTTTTTCTTCACCACTCATGAGACATAAATGCTTACTATTTACAGACAGAAAAACTGATTAAAAAACCCATCACAAAGAGAGGGAAAATCAGTTTTCAAAAACTCTTTGGAAAGGCGGGAAACAGTCTATCTTGTTCACAACAAGCTTCCAAGAAAGTTTCTTATGCTAAAAAAGATTTTCCAATCTTTTCACGTGGGCGTCATAATCAATTAGCATTTACTCAGCTGTCAACAAGGTGTTTAAAAACATAAAAACCCTTTTTAAGACAATTTAAGAAAAACCCTATTTCTTTCGAAAACTGATAGCTTCTCATAGAGTGTACTGGTCCTTAGACCTGTTACCCTAACTCATAGTCTTATGAATATTATAACCTTTGGTTGTAATATCCATATTACTATTTTAACACACACACACAAAGGCATTTAGTGATTCATCAAACATTCACACAACCATTACATGAAGACTAAAAATACTCAATTTAAAACCTACTCTATCTTCATGCTCATCCAAGTCTTGAAAGTCTTCTATAGAATATATTCAATCTTCAATCTGGACTTTAATACTTGGGACAATTATACTTGCTGCACATCCAACATGATTAGGACATAACAAGTAAAATATGTAACTGTTACAAAAAGTTCAGGGAAAACTACAACTGGTACCATACCAGTATACACAATAAAGCTCATATACGGATTCCCTGTAATATCAAGAATAAACTCAATCAAGAATAAACTCAATCAATACAAACATTCAAAACTGGAAACAGCTCATAGTTGGTTCTGACCAACTACATAGCTCCTGTAAAAATATAACTGTTTTATGTCAAAGTTTTTCAGTGCTTGTCATCACTCAAAATCAAAAAGGGTCTCAACAAATTCTCAACACGGTCTTTGCTCGAAAATACCCCGATGTTAGCTCACCGTGTCTCTTGTGTGCGAGCCTCCGCTGTGATCACCACATCGAGCCACAACTGCAAAGATTACGATTGGACTTTGCAGGAACATGGGTACGTGGAGCAGATATTAGAGATGAGGATAAAATAATCTCTATTTATTTCACACATATACCAATAAATTAATGATTATAAATTTCCTACTCGTATATCTTTAGGGAAAATTAGATACAATAAGTCAACTTTTACGCTATCTTTTCAAAATAAGTTAACATTTTTATTATTCCAAAATAAGCCAACTTTGTACCACCTTTTACCATTACTAAGTTAAGCAAAATTTATTTTTTTGAAAAAAGGTGAGAATTTTGCTTGACTATAAAAGTCAAGCAAAATTTAGGCCTGCTATCATGTTAAACTGGTTAAATTAATTGTTTTAGATTTTTTTTTTTTTTTTTTTTTATTTTTTTTTTTTTTTACTTTAAAAGTACTAAATTTGTGTTTTTTTTTTTTTTAAAAAAAAATCTAAAGAAAAAATAAAAATGTTTTAACCAGGTCAAACAGTGATAACAAGTCAAAATTATGTTTGGCTTAATTCTATGTAAGTTTTCCATATCTTTATCCTTATCCTAAATACCAAATAATGCCTCTTAATTTCCAATATAAAAAATAATAAGCTATGGAGCAAAAGGTAACAAATACCATTGGAATGTATGGATGTCAAGTAAGGTTACCAAAGGTAAATCAGATAAAATTGAGCATTATTCGTTACGGTGATTGACACATTATTGAAACATGCATCACAAAATTAGTATCATTTAAAAAGTATAATTATATGTTTATCAATCTAATCCCTCATCAAGAACATCCGTTGGTTAGCAACATCCATAATATTTTACGAGATATGATTGGTGCATAGTTGTTATGTGTACATATTAACTAAAGTACCCAATTTTCTTGGAAAAAAGAAAATGAAAAAAACGTCATGTAGCTGATATGTACATATAACAACAATGCACTAATAATTTCTCATATTTTACCCCCCACACCCCCAATATTGGCCAAGACTTTGTAAAGATATGTACAAGAAATTTAAGTATGTAAATTAATTAATATATAGTTTAAACACTAGCAGGAAATACACTATAATAAGTTATCATATTGGTGTTGTAAATCGCTAAATTTTTTCATTTAAATGCTGAAAGCAAGATTGTGTTGCAAGTAAAATGAAATAAAGGAAGTATTAATTAACGGCTTTAGCTATCGATGTTGAACTTGACAGCAACCTCTCATGCAAATATAGAACGCTGGCCCTAATCAAGTACATCCTAATCCACTAGTATTTTTCAAACAAACAAATTTGAACTTCTTCTCAACCAAAAATGGCAAAATCACCATCACTTGATGTTAGCTTTAACTTCCCCCTCACTATATATTCATTACTAATATTGATGCACGTAACTTGTATTAATTTCAAATAAAATAATGTCTCAGAAAATGACATTTTTTTTCAATCGGTAAGATACACATGAGTCCTATAAATTTCTGGACACCAAAATTGGCAGTGACCGGGAAAAGAGGAAGGGACGAGGACTCAAATAATCAAGTCTTTTTCTCGAAATTCGATAGATCTGTCAATTGTACTAGCTCACTGTACAGTCAGAAACTGGCTTATTTCTCAACTTTTAAGTACCCCTCAAAAAAAAAAAAACAAAAAAAAAAAAGAAAAAAGTAAATATATATTGTACGGACAATTGGACAAAAGTAGGTCCATATACAAACCACACATATCACTAACAATAGTAGTAATAATATGTTTCTTTTGTCAATGCAAATAAGGATAATTTGTGAGGCTTTATATATGTGAGACTATGAGAGTGCCAATATAATGAAGTAAGATTTTTAATGAAAACTTGTAAAGTGTATGTACGTACATGTAAAAACAACATCTTATTTGTTTTTGGGTGGCATAATAATAAAAGTCATATAGTGCTACAATTGAACCAAAGTACACAGATTTGGCAAACACTTGTTGTTTGCTTTATTATGAAAATTATTATATGATAATAAATTAATATTATTTACAATAGAAGATATATATATATATGGCGTACATCATTGTAGAGAACACTTTCCCTTGGTCCCCAAGTTAAGTTAGGACACCTTCCACTTACAAATTTTAAGTGTTTTTTTTTTTTTTTTGGGTGGTGGTAGTAGTAGTAGTAGTTAATTGCATGTAGAGAGTATTCAATCATTTAAATGTAAGTTAATTAATTATTTGAATAGCTAGGTATATTAGTGCTTAGATCCAATTGGCTTAATATGATTTTAGTGGACAAGAAAATCTCTTATGCACGCAATATAACAAGCCCTATGGAATGTCCATGAGACAAGCAAAGAATTTTTTTTCTACCTCTTTAGTTAGTTTTCGGTCTCATATTTGTTGTTTTTATTTGTAATTTTGACACCTACTGTTTATATTTACACAAAATTATCTGAATACTTGTTAATTTAAAAGAATTTTTTTAGTCATGTGAGATTAATTTTATTTGATTCATTTTACTATAACTTTGTAAATACCATATATATTTTCTTTATGGTTTTTGTTGATTAAAGATTAAAGATCTGCATTGGTAAATGTGCATGGTTAAAATGAAAATTTAAAGGGGACGAAATAACTATTATTCCACTGCGTACTTGTATAGTTGTTCATACTTTTTTCCTCATTGTTTGCTCTGCTTACTTTTAAATTCTTATGGTGTCTACATTAAAAAAAGTACACAAATTATATTTTAGTAATTGTCAATTTATCGAAGGAAATATCCTTCATATTCCACGTAATTTTCTTACATATATCAATGAGAATTATGCATGGTTTTAAAAATGTATAAATATAACCAAAAAAAGGGGGAGGAAATAAGAAACTGAGCGGATAAAATAGAATGCTAGCACAAGTGAATCAGACTATATACTCATAAATTAGATTGTTGCTAATTTAATTCATTATCAATAGTTATTAAGAATAAGTTTTCCATTAAATTGAAACAAGGTTTTGTTCTCTTCAACAGCTAATAAAAATTAGATTTGATAAAGAAAAAATTAGCTATGATTAAAAAAAACCACTAAAATTCTCAATCAAATTATGTAAATTAAGTAAAAAGTTAGACAAAGGGGTGAAATCATATTAATTTAGGTTCAACTAAGAAAAATTAAGTTGCGTAAAAAACAAAATCTAATGTGTAAGTATTAAATGTGAATTATCCCGTACTTGTTTTTTAATCAAGTTGATTATGTTTACAAATATTATGCTAAACAACTCATGACCATTTGGAATAGTAATTTTGAGTTTCGTAAGGGCTTGTTTACTTCAGATTAAATTCAGTTCAGTTCAGTTTAGTTCATCTCTATTCAGTTCAGTTCAGTTCAGTTCAGTCCAATTATACATCTCTATTAAAGGGCTTGTTTACTTCAGATTATATTCAGTTCAGTTCAGTTCAGTTCAGTTCATCTCTATTTAGTTCAATTAATACACTTCTATTCAGTTCAGTTCAGTTCAGTTCAATTCAGTTCAGTTCAGTTCAGTTCAGTTCAGTTCAATTCAGTTCAGTTCAGTTCAGTTCATCTCTATTGAGCTAATGTAAACGAGCCCTAAGCACTACAAGAAATGTGTTCAAGAAGGACAATTAAAATTGCCCTATTTGATACAAAATTCGTCTTCTTAGGTTATAATGACAATTTTAGTATTGCCCTCATGTTGCCCTTATAACTCCGTTGTATTAGGTTTCAAAGCCAATTTTAGATGTTTTGCCCTCTTTGATTCAATTCAAAAAGGGCAAACAAAATTGCCTTCATTGATCATCAACAAAGGCAATACATTTTGCTTTCCTTGATTTAAACACTTTATTTATTGTCAAATAGGGCAAAGTTTCAAAAGTCCAAGGGGGCAAAATAATCATATTGTCTTCATTGTTAATATCAATGAGTGCAAAAATAATTGTCCTTGTAGACATCATTAAGTAAAACAATACTCATATTGCCCTCTTTAATCATGATAAGTTGTCCTCTTTGTGTGAGTTTTTTGTAGTGAAGTTCAGTTCAGTTTAGTTCATCTCTATTAAGTTAAGTTCAGTTCAGTTCAGTTCATCTCTATTCAGCTAATGTAAACGAGCACTAACTCTATGAGAATACTTTAGTATTATGATGATCAAACCCAACTTTGCCTCTATTCTTTTGGACTTAATTTAATTCGTTTGGCTTAGACAAATTCATTTCAATTCAACTCCTGTTAAGCCTGTGATTTAGTCTATTTCATTTCAGTTAAGTTTAATTTAATTAAAAAAGACAGGACTTTTTAATCACCAAAAAAAATCAAGAAAAAAATATAGCTAGTATGGACTAATTGATTGCACTTATCCCAAAAATTAATAAAACATGATACAATAATGCATAGAGTACAAATATAACTTTATATTTGTACCTTGTGCTAAAAAAGCCTAACATCCATTGATCTTATGCTTCCACTTTGTATTCATGGTTCCTTAATGGATAAGTACCTTGGCAAGAAGTAATACCAAAAATGTGGATGAAAAGAACTACACAAGGATGTCCACCTTGCAGAAGAACTTTAAAAAAAATAGATTTAAATAAACGTTTTTACTTATGATAACTTTTTTTTATTGATATATGATATTTATCATTTCATTAGGGGATTGGGCCCAAACAATTATAAGGTTATCGATTTAATTTAGGTTTCAATTAATTCCAATTTGAGCTGAGTTTTGCCCTAATTTGATAAAATTAATCCTAATTTGAGCCGAGTTTGGCCCTAATTTGATTAAAAAAAAAAAATCTACTATAGCACTTTGTTGCATTTACGGCTAATTATTTAACAAACATCTTAAATAGTGGTGTTGAAAATAAATTTATATGTTAATTTGTAAAAATGCTAGTTTTCTTTTCAATGAGATTGTTAATTTCCCCCAATTTATGTAATTTTCTTCGTATCCTCCCATCCTAGATACATAGCATACCCCAAGTTGCAATGGTTGCTAAAAAAAAAAAAAATTGAAGAAAATATAAAGTTATAAATGATCACCTTAATTGCGTTACCTTACAATGTGAATTTGCATGCAAAATTACAATTAGAATTCATTCTTATTGCTTTTATTTATTACCAGTTACCAACTAGAACGTCAAGGTTCCTAAAATCAATTTTTTTTTTTCCTTTTTTGTAGTAGTACGTAGTAGTAGATCAAACAAACCGCTTACCTAGTAGGCAAGTTTTACTATTTTAGTGTATGACATGATTTTATCAATTTTCGTTATTTTTTTTATAAGGAGTAATGTTGGTTTGGTGTTAGA
The DNA here is from genome assembly GCA_951394345.1 of Salicornia ramosissima. NCBI lineage: Eukaryota > Viridiplantae > Streptophyta > Magnoliopsida > Caryophyllales > Amaranthaceae > Salicornia > Salicornia ramosissima. Next base: position 24,658,625 of record OX596233.1, on the reverse strand, counting down.
CTTTGAGTCAACCCTAATAAAAATCACCCAACTCAATTTATTTAGCACACACATCTAAAAAGCGAAGATTAAATCGTCATTCCTCCTCCAATGTGCTGCGACCTGCATGTAGTGTTGATATTCGAAATTATGACCTCATCCATTTCTAAACTTTAATTTGACCACTGAGCCAATACCACATCCTCAAATGATGATAATAATGTCGCTCTTTTTTTTTTTTTTGGGTTACACAATAAGGTGGTCAAATGGACGGGTCCTAATTTGAAACTCCTATCCTAATTACACAATAAGATGAGGAGAGTCACAAACTCATCAACTATTCAGTTACTAGCTAAGATATCCATCCTCATATTGATTGATAATATACTCCTATCAATTATCATCACGTATATAATGTAATGGACTGGCTTTTGGAAAAAGGAGAGGCTTAGCTTTATAACTCATGCATGCAGAAAGGGAAAGCTAGCTATATATCCTATACTATACTATACTATACACTGAATTGATGCATTAATAATATATGCATGTGATTAAAGCCCACTTGATCTGATCCAATACACTCGTAGTTTATCCGCTTACCTTTGCCTAGCCTATATATAGAGCTGTCAGTTTGGTTAGAAACTGTTGGTTTAATTGTTAACCTAACGTGAACTGAACTGAATGGATTGAACTGAAATAAACCAATAACCAAATGACTGATAACTGAAAGTCCAACTGAAACAAAATGAACTGCACTCAACTGAACTGAACTGAATCATGAACTGAAATCAACTAAACTGAAAAGGTTGACTACATAAAACTGTTTTAAACTGACCATAACCGAATCATAACTGAACTAAGATTAACTGTAACCTATATGGTTTTGTTAGTTAATTGAACTGTTTTTAACTGTTGATCAACTGAACCGAAATGATTTATAAAATGTTTGATTTTGTTAGTTAACAAAACTGCAATTAACTATTGATCAATTAAACCAAAATGGCTTATATATAGTTTTAAGTTGTTGCCTAATTGAACCAAACTGAGCAAAAAAAAAAAAAAAACTGTTTTAAACCGTTGGTTAACTGAAAATCACTCTACACTAAACTGAAATTAGGCAAAATCTGTTTGTATCAAATTAAACTATATTTAATCAAATTGTTCTTTTCACGAAACGATTATTTATAATATATTATTGAATAAAATTGTTCTTTTCATATATTGATTATTCAAATCAATTTAATTTAGCATATTAATAATTTAAAATTAATTGATGTTTTCAACCATACCAATTTCAAAAGAGTTATGACGTGCACCTCAACTTAACTAACCCATTGTGACGCAAAAAAATTCAATGGCTAAAACGAATACGATCGGCTAATATTATTTGGAGAAACAAACGTGAGAAAACTCGGGTTAAATCCATTAATACTCAATATCTAACTCGAACAAAACCATTACAGATTTCCTTGCAAAACTGAAAATAACCATAATGTAACTGAATATAATAATTTACAATAGACTGATAATAACCGAAATCGTATGGATATAAACGTATTTTTCCATATCATAAATTCAATACATCTAGAACCGATATATGAACCGTTCACAATGAACTAACAACAATTGAAATAGCATGGGTAAAACCGAAGAACAACCATAATGTAAACTAAATACAATGGGAATTGTTATATCAACCATTCGCAATGAACTGATAACAAAAAGATCAACCATAACGTGAACTGAATACAATCAGAACTGTTATATCAATCGTTCACAATGAACTAACAACAACTGAAATCGTATGGGTAAAACCGAAGACCAATCGTAACGTAACTGATTTGAACTGAAAATAAAAATAACTGCAATGGGTTGGAACTGAAACTGATAAAGTTAAAACCGAATTGGTTATTTTGGGAATGATCAACTGAAGTCAACTGAACTGAAGTCAACTGAACCGTTTGGGTCCAACCATAACTGAACTGATTAACTGAACTGACACCCCTAACTATATATATTGTTTTTAACATATATAATGTGGCCTAGGTAAGAATGGCAACGGATCGCACTCCGATCGAATTATGCACAATTTAACTTCGACCCGACAATAGTCAGAGTTCGGATCAGATTTTTTTCTTGCGGATCGGGTCGGACTCGGGTCGGGTCAGTATAAATTATTATCCCTAAATGAGACAAATGTCTAATATTACATTAAAAATTATTCTTATTTTTCTTATTAATATAACTTTATATATTATACTTTAATAAAAATTTAAATTCCTACCAAATAATTTCTATAAAACTATATAAATTTAATTAAAAACAACATCTAATAATATGTCGAAGTCGGATTAATTTTTTGAATTTTTTCCAACATTCGATTCCTACTCCGACTCGGAGTCGGAATTTTTTAGACGGATTCGGATGCGGATTTTTATTTTTCGGGTTCGAATCAGATTTTTTTCTTGCGAATTGGGTCGGACTAGGGTCGGATTCGGATTGAATTGTCATCCTTAGGCCTGGGTAGTACTACCTAGGCCTTAAATCGGATTATATTGTAGGTCGATTGTCTGACTCAATGTGGCGGACACACAGGTCTGAAAGGGCAATGAGCCCAAGATAAGGAATAATTCTCGCAAATATGTATGGTAGAGTTCGAACTCAAAATTTCAAATATAAAGTTCAAAATATAACCAGTACTACGCTAATATTCATCTCATAGCCTATATTATACTTCCTCTGTAATATATTAAGTACAACAATATTTGACAATTTTTCTCTTTATTTTATCTCAAATCGTTGTACTCATTATATTATATTACGGAAATATTACATGAAAATATGCAATAGTGAAATGCCTGTGTATATACTGTATACATGTGGGTCAATCATGCAACATGCAAGTGAGTATTATATATTGACTCTTTTAGAATACGTTTTCGAGACTCCCGCAATAATGCCATATTATTATCCAACCTACTTCATCATTACACATAGGTTGTTATTGGGTGATGATTTTGGCGTTTCTAAAAATTGATTTTGGCACTCCTTTCCTTTATTATTCATTTGAGAAGTGTAAAAATTAATTTGGAGAGTGCCAAAATCATATATGTTCTGCTCAAAATTTAAGATGTTTATATTTAGAGCTCAGTAGAGTGTGGTCTGAACCGCACCAAATCGTAATTGTGCGGTTTCGTTTGGTTTGCGGTTTGGTTGTAATTTTACCAAATCGTAATTTTGTGGTGCGGTGAGGTTTCCAAAAATTTTGAAACCGCACCAAATCGTAAACCTTAATTTTTTTAATTGTTATAAAATATTTATTTTCGTAATTTTTGTTTGGCCTACAATCTTAATGAAGTTATGCCTTTTGTTTGTCTTTTGCCTTATTTAGTTGTTTAAGTCTGCAACTTTCTAAGGCTTCTCTAACTTTTTAAGGCTCAAACAAAAAATAAATCTAGGGTTTTTTTGTCCTTATCAATTACTAATTATAAAATATAAATTTTAAAATTGGGTTAAACCGCAAAGTCGCAAACCACAACGCACCAAACCGTATTTTGTGGTGCGGTTTGATATAAATTACGGTGCAGTTTGATGCGATTTGATATAAATTACAGTGCAGTGCGGTTTTAAAAAATGACAAATCGTAATTTTACGATTTGGTGCGGTTTCACGTCTAAACCGCACCACGCTCAACACTATTTATATGGACGTTCCATATATGTGTTTTATCTTCTCATTTTTATGTTTGATTTCTAACTTCTAAAATACCATAATACTCCAATTCCAACTCCAAGTGTAATGTGTACGTATGTAGTACTACATATTAGATGTCTCTGTAATTTAATTAAATTCCAACTTTGTATTTTAGTATATATAGGACTATAGTCACTAATTTCACTATAGTGGTTTAACTTATTTCAGTCTTGATAGAAAACTTTCTTAATTAAACTCATGTTCACTTTTTCATTCTACAAAAAAATAAAAAAATAAAATTCTCTAATGAAATATTATGGATGTCCATGAAATAATAGTATCACTTGGAATCATTATGTCCTTTGGAATCATTGTACCTTTTGGACATGTATATATATGTAACTTACATATGGAATAAGAGATAGACTTATATGGTTTTCCCTCTTTACATTCTCTCCTTATTGTATTATCTTATTTATAATATGTTATCAGCACGATTTGTTCTACTATTTGGTAAATACTAATCAAAGGATTTTCATAGTTGGAGAATTCTAATTGGCAATAATTATGAATTAAAAGTTTAAGGTTTTTAAGAAGTGATTAATTTGATGGTGTTTGGTTGTGGTGGTTTTCATGAAAAGTTTCATCTCCTTTGACGGTTTTTGGATATGGTGCATATTAAAGGATAAAGTTTGATTGAAGACATACAAGTAAGAAGTTTCTTATTTATGTTATTAAATAATTTCAAGATGTGTATTTTGGTTATCAAAAATTAATGGTGAAAATGATATATGCCTATGAAGACTATTAGTAAAAATCATGCAAATTAACGTCACTAATGGATTGGACAATCAAATGATGTTGTTCGTGAATTGGGTACCGATTTATTTCATGGTTATTTTGATATCCAATTTTTAGGTTTTCATATCTATAAATCCCGCTTGAAATGTTTGCTATTTACTTTTACATGTTTTTGGTTTAAGTATGTGCCGATTTAATTTGTGCATTTTATTTGTAATAGTGCATGATTATTTATTTTTAATAAACTTTGCTCTACCGTGTTTTATGAAGTGGACCAATTTTGATTTTACTTTCATATATGTTTCTTATGTGGCTTACTGGTGGTTGGGTATGCACGGTTAATTTGTTGTTGTTAGTGCATACATGTAGTTTTTGGTTCTGCATATGATTACCTATCTTGGTTGTAAATTTACATGCATGTTGACGAATTTGCTTTGGAAAGCGTGCATGGTTATCATGTTATTTTTTTCACTCTAATGGAGGATTTGTTTTATAAAGTGATTACGGTATGATTTACATTTTTACGGTATGGTTATCAAAGTAATATGTTGAATGCATTATTTTATCTTTTATATTTTTCTTAGTTAATAATGGAGGAATGATTGATATTCTTGAAAATCAAGTTGAAATGATAAAATGTTATTTTTAATTAATTTATTTTTTTGTTAGTTGGTTATGGAATTTTTTTTTTTCTATTACCAAAGGGTGTGACAAAATTATAAGAATAATTTGTGCTTATAAATTGTGTATGGAACAATTAAAGGGTTATGTATCATTTTGTTTTGATACATAATGTTTCAGTTTTGGTGGTTATTGATTTTTAACTACCATGTAATTGTTTTAATAGAATAATTTTACTTTGCTTTATACATGTATTGATAAAGGAATATATGGGTTAAAAAAAAAAATACAAGAGATTCAAGGTTGTTGGATTCATTTATTAAAGAAATTATGGAGCAAAAAGATATGGAAAATAGAAGATATGGAGCAAAAAGGTATTTTGAAGATTAATTAAACTAAAAAGTTTTTTTCCCAATATCATTATTATTATTTTTAATTCAATTTGCTTGTCAATGCTGTGAGGGTTTGCAATTGAACGTAACTCACCAACACCTGCAAATTGATGATTTTGTGATCATGATTGTTCAAAGTTTTGAGGGTAGATTTATACATATTTGAATAACGTGCTAGTTGCACTGCTGCACGGACCCTGGCAACTGTTGCCGTACTTTCAAATATTGTTGATGATGCTTTAATATGTGCCTTTATGCAAGGAAAATATTGACTAAGGAAATTATGCTATCGTAATAAAATTATTATAATTGACCTTAACTTAGTATGATGGTCATATCATTAGTACCTTATAAATTGATGTGCTATGAGACTCAGTTTCATGATTTTAGTATTGGTATGTTGAAGATGCCAAACTCTACCTAAGTATTGATAAATAATTAGATATGCTGATTCCTAGAAGTGACTTACAATTTTCATACTTGAAAGAGTTATGAGTATGTTTGCATGATGTTCTTTTGATGATATACAATTTATGAAAAGTTCTTACGAATTGCAAACATGAGAGTGCATATTATTAGTATTATCATCATCATCATCATCATCATTATTATTATTATTATTATTATTATTATTATTATTATTATTATTATTATTAATATTATTATTATTATTATTATTCCCAGCAAGACATAGTATTTATGAGTTTAAACATGATATTGTTAGCAACTCAATTGATAAATATATTTATTATGGCCGTAGTTAAAAGATATTCCAATTTAAAATGGATGCAAGATGAATACTTTACTTGATACACGACTGTACTAAAAGAATTTATGGTTTACAATGTACAAGGGATTTTAAAATATTGTTGGACTATTTCCATAACCCCATATGCATGAATTAGGGGGAGATACAATTTCAATAATGTGATATATTGATGGTCAGTTTTGGTATATATGTACATTAGCTTAAATGTCAATGATTTATTTAATAGTAGTGGCCACATGATAATATCTAGTTGTTGACTATACACTAGTTGTAAATGCTCCAACTAAATTTGATGTCCTAGAAGGACAACATCAGTGTCTAATGATTTTAATGCATGTTTAAAGCTTGGTAAATTGATGGATTCTAAAAATCAGAATGTTTGGAAAATATAGGAGAAATTACTAACAATGGTAAATTCTAAAAAATTGATATATTTAAATGAATCTCCTAAGGAGGATTATGTTTAGTAAAATTTATATGTACTATGGTGATATGAAACACTCGAGAAGAGTATATGGTATCCAACAATATTAGCATGTATCAAGATTAAATTTAATACTCCAGCATAGTATAAGTTATTATTGAGTAAAATATTAATTATTGTCTTGCCAAATGCTAATTGCATAAAGAAAAACACATTTTAGTGTTCTTATATCACATCATATTCATCGCCATGAATAATAAAATACATCTAATAAAGTGATCACTAGTAGAATTGAAACACTGACCATGTATAATTTAAATTTAAAAATGTGATTGGATGTGATAATAATATTAGGCCATCCGGGTTTAATGATTACCCGTTGTAGAAACCCGAAGTTTCATTTAATGTGTTGACGCTCTCATGTTAGATATATGAAGTGAACGAAATGGCAAGACATAACATTGAGATTGAGCTATATTTGAATTATGATTTTAATATTTTGTTTTGAGAAATTTCAAGAGATTATAAAATAGTTTCTAACAACTTTGTATGGGCACATGTAATAGGTGGCCGGAAGCTCACCATGATAACTTATAAGTTGTTCAGTATGGGGTAACTAAAAGCTCACCATATTAGGTGGCTGGGAGCTCACCAAAGCTACTTGTATGAGAAATTTTTGTGTAACTAGTATCTCATTATTAAAATCTTTGTTGATCCGGAAGATCATCGTCTAGCGGAATTACATACAAGTTACTTATATTTATACAACAATCTCTTGATTATTGGGGCTATTATCAGTCAACACAAAAGATAAAGAAAAGAAGAGAGACAACTGCACAATACATGTCTCCCCATTGATATTATCTTCAGAAGAGAATGAATTCTGAAAGAGTTCATAATAAATAGTGAATAAAAATGTTTTTCTTTTAAGTTATTCTCCATGAGAGATAAATAACTAACACTTAATATAATTCTTCTGAGAGATAAAATATGTTGATTATATTTTGCCTATATGATGAGACATTTTGTACATGTAATAGTATGCGAAGTTGGTATAGAATTCGACGCCCCTATAAACGAGACATTTTACCAACTTATATCACTACACCAGAAGTGTAGATTATATGATCGGTTCCAAAATAAAGATGTGATACATGACAAGATGGTGCAGTTGACACTTTTAATAGTGCAATAACATATACATATCTGAATTATTATAATCGATGGCCTACGATGTAAGTATAGTTATGATGGTACCAATGAGAAATTTATTCAGATATCATTAGAAAATAGCATGCAAATTAAAATTATATTTTGAGAAATTATATGGATGATACCGGTATATGATGGAACCAATAAATAATATGCATATGCAAGAGTGGACATGTGAACAAGGGATCAAAAATATATGTCCATTTTAATGTCGACGTGGAACTAAGATATTGATCAATATTTTGTCATGGACCAGAAGTCCAAAGAAGTATTAGCGATGATCAATAGAATATCATGGAATAGAAGTCCAACGAAATATGAAAAGGTGTTGATCTAAATATTATCATGGACCAGTAGTCCAACTAGAAACATGGATTTCTGAAATCCACATTGTACAGTGTTTAGTATTTTTGAGTCTTAATTTTATTTGCATGTTTGAGTCATAGGTTAAATGCATTACTCATTATATGTATAGGATGTAGTCTAGGTCATAGGTAAGCATTGCTCATTACTCATCACAAATATTTTATTTTGTATCTTATCATGAATTTTGCATCTCATATTACATGCACTCTTTATACTTAACAATTGTGGTGTTTTTAAATGTTTGCCCAAAGAATAGTGAGACGAAATGTATAAGTTTGTATGAAATATTTATATTCCAATGGGGTTATAGCTCTCACGAAGCTATACATATAACATTGATCTGATAGTATGTTATGGATCTTGAAAGAAGAGTTCCTTAAAATTATACACAATGTATTTTAATATTTGATTCTACAAGTTATATACTTGTAGTTTAGCAATGTTAGTTAATATTACTATTGAAATCCTAAATAGTCTATGCGACTTAATTTTTGACATCTCAACCTGAAGCTTGAGCATGTGATAGATAACCAGTTTTATACCCATTGGAGAATTCTTGCATATATGAAATGTCTAAAGAATATAAATAACAATCTCTCAAAGAATAGTTGTTATCGTCTAGACCATAAGGAATGTATGATTAGACCATAATATGTGAATATATAAAGTGTTGCCATGATATTGGGATTGGAGAATGTATGATCAATCATTGATCATGAATTTTTACTTTATGACCTCCAAAACAAGGCATCAATTCAATAATTAAGGCAACTTGATAATAGACTCATGCAGTGTCTTCATAAGTATTGATAATTGAAGATGTCTCACTATGTCCAAGAGAAGATTTGAAGATTCAAGACCATTCTAAGAAGATCTGTCACCGAGGAATGTTATTATGCAACAAATGTGAAGTTACTCAGCGACATTGGATTTATTACATTTGAAGATCTCAAGTTATGTATTCATCAGGGGGAGTAAATACGCGTTGCACTCTTTTTCCCTTAACCAAGGTTTTGTCCCGCATTGGGTTTTCCTGGTAAGGTTTTAATGAGGCAACATTTCAAGGCGTATTACGAAAGTGTTGTACTCTTTTTCCTTCACTAGGTTTTTATCCCACAGGGTTTTTCCTAGTAAGGTTTTAACGAGGCACACTCTTCAATCGCTACATTCATGAATCTGGTTTACTAAATTAGATTATATTGTGTCAAAGGATAAAGATTGATGATATCATGAGGGGGAATTAATGTGTGTTGTATTGTTTTAGATAATGGACATCCAAGGGGGAGTGTTATGAAATATTATGGATGTCCATGAAATAATAGTATCACTTGGAATCATTATGTCCTTTGGAATCATTGTACTTTTTGGACATGTATATATATGTAACTTACATATGGAATAAGAGATAGACTTATATGGTTTTCCCTCTTTACATTCTATCCTTATTGTATTATCTTATTTATAATAAATTCTGTGTTATCGCCTATTTAACAATAATAGTTTTAAGCTCTATTTTTATGGAGTCCCAACTAATACTGTTGGTCTTTCAATAATTATCTCAATTATTAATTATTTAATAACAATTCAAACTATTGACTTACTTCTAGTTAAAAATAGTCCAAATCTAAAACTATTATTAGAAGACATAATATAGTTAAGACTATTAAGGACGAAAGATGGTGGGAACTGTTGAGATTTATTGATTTAGAATATAAATGTGTATAGTTATGAATATTTATAATACTAGACGTAGTATTATGTGTTTGGAAGTTCATAATTATGCAAAGTTTATTAGTGATTCATGTCGTTAAACGTTGAGGAATGTATAGCAGAAACAGTGGAAAATCGCGAGTCGTGACGTGTGCTCGCGACCAAGTGAAAACAGATCAAATTGCCAAAATGTACAGAAGGAAATCGCGACTCGCGAGAAGTAAGTCGCGACTCGCGAGCCTGTTGGTTCGTGTTCATTTCTGTTCGGTTTTTTCCCGTTGCATTGTGTCGTTTGGGGTTAACAGCTATGCGTATGATGTGTTATAATATAACTTATCATCAGAAGTGAGAGCAGAAAGGAGTTACATTCATTATCTCTCAAGTTACTCTTGCAAAACCTAAGTATTTTCTCCATTGCTACAAAAGATTGACATCAAACTTGTTCTCATTGGTGATAGTTGAAACTAGGCTCGATTATCACTATTTCTTGTTGTATCTCGTTAACGAATTCCTTGCAACCCGGCCTAAGAATTGGGTAGGAATATTGTTTTCGGGAAAGTGTTCTTCGTACACGCCTGACGAGTTTATTCATACTATTTACCCACAAAATTTCCAACAATCCGAAAACAATATCATTTAGTATGGCTTCCATCAAAGATTTGACAACCAACATTGCCAAACTTGACAAGTTCGAGGGTGTGGAATTCCGTCGATGGCAGAAAAAGGTACACTTCTTGTTGACATCATTGGGGGTGGCATATGTTCTTACAACACCAAAGCCGGATGACTACAAAGAGGGTGAAGCGCTCGAGATAACAAGGAGGTGCCTAAAGTTTGAGAACGATGATTACATTTGCCGTGGTCACATTCTTAATGGTATGTCTGATCCTTTGTTTGACATTTATCAATATTATGACTCCGCACTATCTCTTTGGCATGATCTTGAATCTAAGTATATGGTAGAAGATGCTTCTAGTAAGAAATTCTTGGTTAGTAATTTTAATACATATCGTATGGTTGATTCAAGACCTATCATGGAACAATTTCATGAACTTCAAAGGATGTTAAGAAGACTAAGGCAACATAATATTGATATGAATGAATTGTTTGTAGTCTCTTCTTGTAATACCCCGAAATTTCGGGATATTTTAAATTTTTCATAATTAATTAACTATTTAATTGATTATTATTTAATTAATTATTAATTTATTGTAGCAGTCTAATTATTTTGATCCTGGCCCGAACCTTTCTATCTTGTCTTGCTAAAACCCGAGCCCAATTATTTTCATTCCCTTTCTTTTTCCCCTTATTTCACGTGGCCCACCCTATCCTTTCTTTCTAATTAATTTGTTTAATTTGTTTTAGCCAATATTATTAACTAATACATCTATTTTGACTTATTCTAAAAACCCTATTTTTTTCTCCTAACCTCACCTATCTTTCCTACTAAATTATAGGAAACCAAAACCCCCTCTTGATACTCATTCTACACGGCCAACCCTAGTAAACAATATCAAAATTGTTTTATTATTCTTTCTTTCAAGAATCAACTACTGCTTATCCCTAAATTCTTTCCTGTTGTTCCAACCCTTAAAGATTGATCAAGAAACCAAAATAAATTCAAGAAAACCGTGTAACCTTGAATAATTCGAACTCCATATTCCATCAAAGGTAATTAGATTGCTTTATTTAATCAATAGGATAGATTACTTACATAATTGTTAGAATAGGTTTAATCATGTTTAGAGTAGGTTTAGAATTATGTAGAATTGTGTTGATTATGTTTTAAATCTTTTGATGACATGTTAGGGAAGGTGCCGAGTGGTTATTGTCCAATTCCATGACGTTCTGCTTAATTATTTACATGTTTTATTATTGATCCATGCTTGTTTTATGAATCTTGTTAATTTAAAGTTGATGAAAATAATTATTGAATGTTTATGTAAGAGAGCCGTGTACTTCATGATTGTGTCAAATAGTTTCTTGATGAAAAATATGATTTTTATGGTGTAATCTTGATCTTTAATTATTCTTGGATGAAAATCTTGAATAGAAACTTTGATTTAAGTGTAGTATGCTAGGTTCTTGAAATTGATCTTGTTATTCTTGTTAGCCTTGAAGGGCCGTGTATTATATGTACATATTAGGGATTTATTTTATTCTCGTTTGGTCCAATCTTGATGATTTATTGTTTAAAGTATAATTTATGATTTATTATTAAGTTTATCTGAATAATTGTGATGATTGTATTTAATTAATTTGAGATGTCAATTTTGGTGTTGTTAATGGTGAATGTCGAATGGTAGCAATTATTAAAAAGAGGGTTTTTATCATGATTTAAGCATTATTAGTTGATGATTGTTAGTTTATATGATTATTGGTTTATTTAATTGATATATTAAATTGTTTATAAGTCTATTCAAGGAATTGATTTGATTATTGTTTACTAAGGGAGATTGTCGTGTGGTCAAGTATTAAGTTAGAGTTTTGGGTCAAGTTAAGATAAACTAGAATTGAATCGAGGATAAGTTGTGTCAATAAGGAATTGAATTGTGAACTGGAAATGAGAACAGAACAGAATTGAAATGAAAAGATGATTAACTATGAAGTGACCGCCTATCTAGTGGCTTAAGTGCCATGAACATAGGTATAGTCGAAGCCACTGTCCTATCTTCGGATTTGGGATAGTTCTGGATCCCAGTGCTTGGGGAGTAGATCTTCGTGGTTGACTCGACATGAGCAAGGAAAGTTGGGGAAGAATTAAGGTTTCCCCTACGAGCATATGACTGGTCACGGATTAACACCTTGATAGGAGGGATTTTCTCACCAAATAAAAACCCCCGTCGTAGTATGAGTGGGGGTGTCGAACACGGGGAAGGTACTTCGCACTAGTCTAGGCATGAGCGTCGAATAAGCTAGGTCAAATGATGGTCGCGAGAGGCGAAGAGAACTACGGGAACTAACTAATACTAAATTACGAAAGCAGGAATAAAAAGGACTAGGATAAGAGATCCACAACTCATACCACCATGAATTATGAGTCAATCGAAACTTAGACTTAGGTCATGGATAAGAGGAGGTCGTTCTAAGATCACACTACTCTTTCAAGCTAGTGTGACGACCCGGAAGACATACACAACCCACTTTCGTGCGGCGACACGTCTAACAAGCCTTAGGCACGAAATCATGAAGACCGGTAACTTTCCCTTGATCGAAGGCCCAACTTTCGTGGTGCTTCCATCAATCGGGCGAAGGGAGTCATCACCCACGTTCACCTTTCGGTCCTTATGGGGAATTTGAGAGGTTTCACTCAAACCCTAGAAATTAACTATTCACAACTAATTGATAAAAACATAACTAAATCAACTAAAACTATCAACTAAACCAAGGTAAACTAACTATAAATAATAACATAAAATTAACACAACAACTAAACTAACATCAAAATAATAATAAAACTAGCTAAGAACTTAAACTTAAGTACAAGAACATCAAAATATGAAAAGAAACTAAAGGAAACAAAGCATTAAAATGTACCTTGAAGAGAAGAACAAGAAGAAGAGGAATTATACTACTTGCATTAATTAAAGAACAAAATGTAAATTACAAGAGGAATTGAAGAACAAAACTCTAAAAACTAACCTAACCTAAGCTTGGAGCTTCTAACATCAGCCTCCCTAATGAAATGGGAAGAGGAGGGTATATATACAACCCCCAAAAAGTCAGCTAAAAGAAAAGAAAAGTAATAAAAAAAACGTAGAAAAGCATTTCAACGGGCGCTGAGGCGATGACAGCGCCCGCTGACACCTATAATCCTAGGCTTGCAGGCTGGGAAGAAATATGGCAGCGGGCGCTGAGTTGGGGTCAGCGGCCGCTGTTCTTCTCTTTGTGCTCAAAAAATGCCAGGTAGCTTCATAATCAGCGGCCGCTGGGAATCCATCAGTGGCCGCTACCTTGGCCTAGATGACCTTCTGCCCTTTTTTCCTTAGAAAATGCCTAGTAACAAAATAATCATCTCAGAGGACGTTGAGGAATTCCCAGCGCCCGCTGGGACCTTATTGGCTCCAACATTGGCAAATGACTGTGGCTTCCTCGAGGTTCCCGGTTCGCTTCCACTGGTTCCGAAATATACTCGGGACCTGCAAAATGGGAAGAAAACGCAGAAACAAAGTAAAATAGAGGAAATCACATAGAAAAAGGGGAAGGGGACTACAAGAGCAAAGCTAAACTAAAAAGCCTGAAAACGCCAACGAAAGTCAAATAAAATAAGAAAATAAACAATTAAAAACTAAGAAAAATACTAACTAAATACAGACTATCAAACTCCCCCAAGCTAGCTCGTTCCTTGTCCCCAAGCAACTACCGCACGAAGAGTTCGATAAATCCCTCAGGAGAGGAATTCTACAACGGACTAAGGACTCCTATTACAGCCTTAAGGCGCACAAATCCTAATGCTAGGAACTAACTAAACTAAGGACTGAAACCTTTCACACATTAGAACCTTAAGGGACTACGAGGTATCCAAGCCTAAACAACCTAACAACCGTCAAACACCCTTGAATAATCTCAGACATAATTCGGTGGCGGGAAAAATACTCCGTGAGGGAGTCATGAAGAACAAAGGAAAGGACACTCACGTCTCGCCGGAGTTAACGTCTCTCGAAATTTGACAAGTGACGCCGCATACCAAAGATGAGACCTTTCGAGAACATGAAATCAATAGGGCTTAAGGTCAAAGCATCTTACATACAAGGTCCGAAACTACAAATAACTACCGACCGACTGTTAGGATAAATTACAATAGGACACTAGTCGACTAAGAAAACTACTATCTCCTTCTCTAATTATGCACATTTTCTCTTTTTTTTTTGAAGAAACAAAAAGAACAAGCGTATAAACAATTAGAACTAAAAACACGACATAATAAACATAATTAATTAATAATTATATTTTTTTTCATTTTTTTTTCATTTTTTTTAGAGAAGGAGTTATAATACTTAAATAATTACACTATTACAAAATTTACAAGGACCGAAAATAAAACTCGATGCTATGACGTAAGATGGTGCCTAAATCATGTTCCAAGTCTCGAAAGGGCAGTAGCAATTCACAAGTCAAAAATCAGAGACAAAAGAAACAGAAAAACTAAAACAGACGAGGGATACAATGCGACGCTCAGAAATGAATAACCCTAAAAGGGTCTAATTAAGGCAGGAGCTCGAAACCTCACCTCGGTTCAAAAACCACCGACTCAGCGTCAACTAAACAAGGGACAACGTCGTACCACAAACCGACTTGGATACACATCTAGTCCTAAAAGGTTCTCCTAAAAGGGAAAAGCATTCTATCATAAGAGTTAGTAAAAAGCATTGAAAATTGTGCGGACTCGAGACTCTAAAGGAAAGAAAAGTCCCTATAAGGATTCCCCTAGTTTCGTCATCAGTAGACGAATAAACCTAGAAAAATAAAAGGGATAAAAGAAAATAAACTACGAAAAATAAGCTACATGCAAAAATGGAGAAAAATAAAAGGAAATAAACTACAAAAGTAAACTAGTATGCAAAAACTAGTAAAAAGAAACTAAGGAAAATAAGAAAAGAAAAATAAACTACAAAAATAAACTAGAATGTAAAGCATTAAAATGCATTTGGATTTTCGAAACGGGAGCAAGACCTGGATATCACCCCAATGACCACTATAAATCACACACACTAAGAAACACAACCACGAACAAGCACAATCAAACATACCCCAAGAGCATCTCCCCCAAGCTAGCTCCTCTATCCCAAGACCACGACTAAACCCTAGGTTCACTTAAATACAAGTGAGAACTTACTTGTAGAGGACATGATTCAGTTTGTCGGGAAACCTGTCGTCCAGGTGCACCATTGACACTATTAAAGCGCCTTTAACGCTACCGAAATCATGCCTCGACCGAGGCTCTAGTGCTTCACCCTCACTAGCTACGAGTCCAACAACAAAAAAGGTAACCGGACCCAAAGGATCTAAACCCCCCCAAGCTGGAACGAAAGCATCGTCCCGAGGCTGTGGGTGGAGAGGTCTAGAGCTCGGGGTCATCCTGGGGGGGGGGGGAGGGGTGTCAGAAGAAGTGAACTTCCGACACGTGATATTCGTACATCTGGTCAGTCTGTATATGGAGACAGTTCAAATCAGAACGCATCTCCATAATGTTGGCATTAATGGACGCATAAGCAGCGTTTTGCTGCTGGGATAGGGGCTCGAAGGCGGCCGCAAAGTCAAATTGCGGCTAGGGTGGGATGGGTTGTGCATGTGGTGGTTCTGGTGCTGGTTTTTTGATTTGCTCAACAACAACAGCCGGGGGCCCCTGAAATGAATCTGCATCACGATGGGCTACAGGTTCCGCGGGGATTATGTATGGGCTATCCCGATCAAACCTGGTTATCTCGGGATTGGGCAAGTAATAGTGGTGTCTCCCGCGAACCAGGGCACTTAGCGTCCCTTCTCGGCTGGTGTTCTTAATGAAAGACTGGTTGAGGAAATCGGACTTATCAAAATACCGGGCTTCAGAAAATATGTCTAACTGATCAATGAAGTGCGAATACCCCAATTTCCTAGCTATGATCGTTACAAAACCTCCTAATGTGATGTCGGCTGTCATCTTGGGGTCTCTTGTTTGGGCAAGCATACGCTTGACCAACAAGTGACCCGTGTTCACCTTACCCAACGGGGATGGAGTTGTTGCTAATTAAATACAAAGCAACTCATCCTTGTTGATCTTCCCAACCTCCTTTTTGGAGAAGATTGAGTAGGTTAACAAGCGATGAAACAGTCGGAGGGCAAGGTGATGGATCGCGCTGGCAACCGCCCATGTAGAGTCAAAACGATCCTCACCCGTAATCGCATGCCAAAAGGCAAGCGGGTTAAAGTCAGGAAAGTTTTTTGGACTAAAATCAATAATGGGGTTGGCCGGGTCACATCCTATAAATTCGTTTAGCTGGGAAACTGTAATGGTATGTCGATCATTGAACAATCTGAATGAAATTTGGTATTCCGGTACGTTAGTGGTGGATGCTATCTCAGTATAGGTCAATGTGTTAAGGAATTCACAGGCCAACGATGGGTATGTGTAATCAGCCATGTTGGGGTTAGTCAAGTTCTCCCACCCAAAGTTTGTGAACAGGGTTTGCATTTCCCTGGTGATCTGCACTGCCAGACAAAGGCGCGCATCAAAGAATCGGGTAGGGCGAAATGTTCGTTGCGACAGGTTATCATATTTAGCCCGATTGGCCTGTGGAATCCTAATGGCCTGGTGGTGGTTGTGGTGGTGCATCATCGTGTTGGTTTTGGTCTGAGGTACAGGGTCGGTCATTTCTTTTCTTTTTGCGGGGCTCAGACATGACTGATCAAACTAGGGCCGAAAACTAACTATAAAAAAAAATGAAAGAAAATAAAAATAAAAAAAAAAATCAGCGAAATTATTTCCCTAACCAGTCAATGAACAAGAGGCCTAAACCTAAGTGCCTCAAGTTCACAAAATCACAACAGAAAAACCAAAAAAATTCACCAACACAAACCCAAGTCAAAAAATTCAACAAACACAAAACAAAACAACAATCTAAGACTACTATTAGATGCTCAAAAATTCAACAACCAGTTGCAACGTATAACTAAAACCTAAAATTCGAACTGAGTGTAAAACAAAAAAGCTAGAAAACTAGGGTTTTAGAACATACCCAACTAGAGTATGAAAATACTCTAGATAAACCTCCTTGTTGTTGTTCATGAAATGAGCCAAAAGTAACCAAAAATCTTTGTTGTTCGTGTTTTTTTTTTTCCTGAATTTTCGAACCTAGGGCTCGAAACTGTGGGGAGAAATGGAGAGAAAAGTGTGATGGGATGGGAGAAATGAAGTAATGGAGTGATAATGAAGATGAATGATAGTGTAGAGTCAAAACGATCCTCACCCGTAATAGCATGCCAAAAGGCAAGCGGGTTAAAGTCAGGAAAGTTTTTTGGACTAAAATCAATAATGGGGTTGGCCGGGTCACATCCTATAAATTCGTTTAGCTGGGAAATTGTAATGGTATGTCGATCATTGAACAATATGAATGAAATTTGGTATTCCGGTACGTTAGTGGTGGATGCTATCTCAGTATAGGTCAATGTGCTAAGGAATTCACAAGCCAACGATGGGTATGTGTAATCGGCCATGTTGGAGTTAGTCAAGTTCTCCCACCCAAAGTTTGTGAACAGGGTTTGCATTTCCCTGGTGATCTGCACTGCCAGACAAGGGCGCGCATCATAAAATCGGGTAAGGCGAAATGTTCGCTGCGACAGGTTATCATATTTAGCCCGATTGGCCTGTGGAATCCTAATGGCTGGTGGTGGTTGTGGTGGTGCATCATCGTGTTGGTTTTGGTATGAGGTACCGGGTCGGTCATTTCTTTTCTTTTTGCGGGGCTCAGACATGACTGATCAAACTAGGGCCGAAAACTAACTATAAAAAAAATGAAAGAAAATAAAAATAAAATAAAAAAATCAGCTAAATTACTTCCCTAGCCAGTCAATGAACAAGAGGCCTAAACCCAAGTGCCTCAAGTTCACAAAATCTCAACAGAAAAACCAAAAAAATTCACCA
The DNA here is from genome assembly GCA_951394345.1 of Salicornia ramosissima. NCBI lineage: Eukaryota > Viridiplantae > Streptophyta > Magnoliopsida > Caryophyllales > Amaranthaceae > Salicornia > Salicornia ramosissima. The sequence goes on along the minus strand of OX596233.1, from coordinate 24,640,038 downwards.
ACACAAACCCAAGTCAGAAAATTTAACAAACACAAAACAAAACAACAATCTAAGACTACTATTAGATGCTCAAAAATTCAACAACCAATTGCAAAGTATAACTAAAACCTAAAATTCGAACTGAGTGTAAAACAACAAAGCTAGAAAACTAGGGTTTTAGAAAATACCCAACTAGAGTATGAAAATACTCTAGATAAACCTCCTTGTTGTTGTTGTTGATGAAATGAGCCAAAAGTAACCAAAAATCTATGTTGTTCGTGTTTTTTTTTTTTTTTCCTGAATTTTCGAACCTAGGGTTCGAAATTGTGGGGAAAAATGGAGAGAAAAGTGTGATGGGATGGGAGAAATGAAGTAATGGAGTGATAATGAAGATGAATGATGGTGATTGAGAGAGATTTGAGTGAGCTTTGAGTGAATTTGAGTGAGTTTTGAGTGTTAGGGTTTGAGAGAAGTGAGAGAGAATTCGTGAGTTTGTTTTTTTTTTTTTTTCGTGAAAATGGCGAATTCTGGCCCCTGTTCTTTTATATAATTTGCTCTCAGCGGGCGCTGACTTAAACTCAGCGGCCGCTGACCCCTCTTGAAGTGATTGTGGAAATTTCAATACAACCCATCAGCGGGCGCTGACTTGTTTTCAGCGGGCGCTGCCCCTCTTCAAACAAGTTTCTGCCTGCCACATGAAGCTCATCAGCGGGCGCTGAGAATAGGCCAACGCCCGCTGTAGTCATTTTTTTGGCTACTGGAAAAATGCTACATGTTTCTCAGCGGACATTGAGAATGTGCCAGCGGGCGCTGAGATGAATCCTAGTGCTTCTGCCTTTTTCAAGAATCCCATCAGCGGACGCTGAAAATGGGACAACGCCCGCTGCTAAGAATTTTTTAGCTACTGGATGTTTTTTGACAAAACTCATCAGCAGCCGCTGAATGTGGTCCAGCGCCCGCTGTAATCAAAAGTTTTGCTGCTGGAACATTTTGGGCATTGTTCAAGCGGGCGTTGATGGAAATTCAGCGGCCGCTGAACCTGACCTGTAGCTAAATTTTTCAGCAGATTGAACTTAAGAATTGCACCAGAATCTCAGGTTTAGAACACTTTCTCTTGATTGCATCCTAAGGGATATATCAACATGTATAGTGGCCCAAAGGGCCAAAATCACACTCGTTGATGTATTCGGAAGTTGCAATCAAGGAAATCTCTCGCTTTCTTTTGAACTCACCCATGATATTTTTTTCTCGAGTGCTCCCTTTTTCTAACACACATTCATGGACATATGTAAAGATCACATATATATATGCACAAATGTGTGAAGGCACTACTCAATCTAAACTCTCATCATTTTTTTTTTTAGATATAATTACAATACAAAGAAATAAATTAAACTATCCTAAAAAGCAATAAAATGGAACTCAAAAATCATAAAATAAAAGCAAAAACAAAACTTTACTCTAAAAAGTATTAAACTACGGGTTGCCTTCCGAGAAGCGCTTGTTTAACGCCCCGAGCCTGACGAACTAGTCGGACACAGGGACTAAGACATAGAGGAAAAACTGTGTCAAAGTCATCCAGCGGGAACAACCACCCGGGGCTCAGTAAATAGCCCCGCAAAGCTCGCAAGAGCTTGTCAAACACACTGGCACTCAACTCACTAAAAACCACATAAGCGATAGTTAAATTAAGCAAAGAAAACGGTTTAAAAAACGACATCCTATGCTTATGTGGGAGTGAGTGCCCACAGGGAGGTAATTTAAAATAAAAACTACAAAAAGAAAAATCAAATAAAGTAGGGGGAACACTTCCATACACCTAACTTGCCTTGGTTTCTGGAAGAGAAACATGGGAGTCAAGACAAGAGATAATGCCCTCTGTTGGAGGTGATATGAGCACGGATTGAAGTGGAGTGGGATGTGAATAGACGAGGTTGAATCCTCCTACAAAGGGAATAAGAGAATATGGTATGACCACATCCTCCACATTAACTACCTCGTCGGTTTCACTCGACTCTGCTATGAGGGCCTCATCCTCTATAACATCACATGACGATATGAAAGTGTCATGATTCTCATCACAACATTGCCAATAAATGTCATTGCCTATGCGAGTCGGGATGGTGTGCTCGACTATGAGGGGTGAGGGATCGAATTCATGACTAAGGTCATCATCGAGGGGCTCACCTAGGGGAATATGAGGTGAATCAACTATGTTCATGCCAAGACCTTGTAAATACTCATCAAAAACATGATTAAGTGAACTCGATTCATGTGAAAAATGATGAGAAAAATCAAAGGTAGTGGCATGAGGTGATGGTTGATTAAAACCATATTCCTTAAGTGCACTCGACTCATGACTATAATCATGTATTCCTTGGCTAGTTATATCCCACTCATAGGTGTCCTTAGCGAGACACTTGAATAAGAGCCAAGTTCTGTCCAAGTCGAGAGCTAAGAAGTCGCCATGAGATAGGTATTTTATCCAATTTCTCGTCTCATAGTTCAAACCCTCATGCAACATATTGCATATATCCCACTTACCAAAATTATGATTAGGCGGAAGAGAGCTTCCGATCCTGTCATAATACACCCAAAACAGCTCATGCTCATATTGGGGATCGACCAAAGGAGTGGCCATAAGTCCCAAATATTCACAAAAATAAAGAAAAAGAAAGACCTAGAACCATTCTACTCAACCTAAGCTAATGGCATTGCCTTCCCCGGCAAAGACGCCAATTTGATAGGAGGGATTTTCTCACCAAATAAAAACCCCCGTCGTAGTATGAGTGGGGGTGTCGAACACGGGGAAGGTACTTCGCACTAGTCTAGGAATGAGCGTCGAACAAGCTAGGTCAAATGATGGTCGCGAGAGGCGAAGAGAACTACGGGAACTAACTAATACTAAATTACCAAAGCAGGAATAAAAAGGACTAGGGTAAGAGATCCACAACTCATACCACCATGAATTATGAATCAATCGAAACTTAGACTTAGGTCATGGATAAGGGGAGGTCGTTCTAAGATCACACTACTCTTTCAAGCTAGTGTGACGACCCAGAAGACATACACAACCCACTTTCGTGCGGTGACACGTCTAACAAGCCTTAAGCACGAAATCACGAAGACCGGTAACTTTCCCTTGATCGAAGGCTCAACTTTCATGGTGCTTCCATCAATCGGGCGAAGGGAGTCATCACCCACGTTCACCTTTCGGTCCTTAGGTGGGGATTCTTCTATGAGTCTAATGTTAATTAGGCACGAGAATCAACATTATCGAACCTTCGGTACCAACATAATCACAACCAAAAGCTAAGAAACAACTAAACCACAATCATGGGGAATTTGAGAGGTTTCATTCAAACCCTAGAAATTAACTACTCACAACTAATTAATAAAAACATAACTAAATCAACTAAAACTATCAACTAAACCAAGGTAAACTAACTATAAATAATAACATAAAATTAACACAACAACTAAACTAACATCAAAATAATAATAAAACTAGCTAAGAACTTAAACCTAAGTACAAGAACATCAAAATATGAAAAGAAACTAAAGGAAACAAAGCATTAAAATGTACCTTGAAGAGAAGAACAAGAAAAAGAGGAATTATACTACTTGCATTAATTAAAGAACAAAATGTAAATTATAAGAGGAATTGAAGAACAAAACTCTAAAAACTAACCTAACCTAAGCTTGGAGCTTCTAACATCAGCCTCCCTAATGAAATGGGAAGAGGAGGGTATATATACAACCCCCAAAAAGTCAGCCAAAAGAAAAGAAAAGTAATAAAAAAAAAACCCAGAAAAGCATTTCAGCGGGCGCTGAGGCGATGACAGCGCCCGCTGACACCTATAATCCTAGGCTTGCAGGCTGGGAAGAAATATGGCAGCGGGCGCTGAGTTGGGGTCAGCGGCCGCTGTTCTTCTCTTTGTGCTAAAAAAATGCCAGGTAGCTTCATAATCAGCGGCCGCTGGGAATCCATCAGCGGCCGCTGCCTTGGCCTAGATGACCTTCTACCCTTTTTTCCTTAGAAAATGCCTTGTAACAAAATAATCATCTCAGCAGACGCTGAAGAATTCCCAGCGCCCGCTGGGACCTTCTTGGCTCCAACATTGGCAAATGATTGTGGCTTCCTCGAGGTTCCCGGTTCGCTTCCTCTGATTCCGAAATAGACTCGAGACCTGCAAAATGGGAAGAAAACGCAGAAACAAAGCAAAATAGAGGAAATCACATAGAAAAAGGGGAAGGGGATTACAAGAGCAAAACTAAACTAAAAAGCCTGAAAACGCTAACGAAAGTGAAATAAAATAAGAAAATAAACTAATAAAAACTAAGAAAAATACTAACTAAATACAGACTATCAAACTCCCCCAAGCTAGCTCGTTGCTTGTCCCCAAGCAACTACCGCACGAAGAGTTCTACAAATCCCTCAGGAGAGGAATTTTACAACGGACTAAGGACTCCTATTACAGCCTTAAGAGGCATAAATCCCAATGCTAGGAACTAACTAAACTAAGGACTGAAACCTTTCACACATTAGAACCTTAAAGGACTACGAGGTATCCAAGCCTAAACAACCTAACAACCGTCAAACACCCTTGAATAATCTCAGACATAAGTCGGTGGCGGGAAAAATACTCCGTGAGGGAGTCATGAAGAACAAAGGAAAGGACACTCACGTCTCGCCGGAGTTATCTTCTCTTGAAATTTGACAAGTGACGCCGCATACCAAAAATGAGACCTTTCGAGAACATGAAATCAATAGGGCTTAAGGTCATAGCATCTTACATACAAGGTCCGAAACTAAAAATAACTACCGACCGACTGTTAGGATAAATTACAATAGGACACTAGTCGGCTAAGAAAACTACTATCTCCTTCTCTAATTATGCACATTTTCTCTTTTTTTTTTTTTTGAAGAAACAAACAGAACAAGCGTATAAAAAATTAGAACTAAAAACACGACATAATAAACATAATTAATTAATAATTATATTTTTTTTCATTTTTTTTTCATTTTTTTTAGAGAAGGAGTTACAATACTCAAATAATTACTCTATTACAAAATTTACAAGGATCGAAAATAAAACTCGATGCTATGACATAAGATGGTGCCTAAATCATGTTCCAAGTCTCGAAAGGGCGGTAGCAATTCACAAGTCAAAAATCAGAGACAAAAGAAACAGAAAAACTAAAATCGATGAGGGATACAATGCGACGCTCAGAAATGAATAACCCTAAAAGGGTCTAATTAAGGCAAGAGCTCGAAACCTCACCTAGGTTCAAAAACCACCGACTCAACGTCAACTAAACAAGGGACAACGTCGCACCACAAACCGACTTGGATACACATCTAGTCCTAAAGGGTTCTCCTAAAAGGGAAAAGCATTCTATCCTAAGAGTTAGTAAAAAGCATTGAAAATTGTGCGGACTCGAGACTCTACAGGAAAGAAAAGTCCTTATAAGGATTTCCCTAGTTTCGTCATCGGTGGACGAATAAACCTAGAAAAATAAAAGGGATTAAAGAAAATAAACTACGAAAAATAAGCTACATGCAAAAATGGAAAAAATAAAAGGAAATAAACTACAAAATTAAACTAGTATGCAAAAACTAGTAAAAAGAAACTAAGGAAAATAAGAAAAGAAAAATAAACTGCGAAAATAAACTAGAATGCAAAGCATTAAAATGCATTTGGATTTTCGAAACGGGAGCAAGACCTGGATATCACCCCAATGACCACTATAAATCACACACACTAAGAAACACAACCACGAACAAGCAGAATCAAACATACCCCAAGAGAAGCTCCCCCAAGCTAGCTCCTCTATCCCAAGACCACGACTAAACCCCAGGTTCACTTAAATACAAGTGAGAACTTACTTGTAGAGGACATGATTCGGTTTGTCGGGAAACCTGTCGTCCAGGTGCACCATTGACACTATTAAAGCGCCTTTAACGCTACCGAAATCATGCCTCGATCGAGGCTCTAGTGCTTCACCCTCACTAGCTACGGGTCGAAACAAAAAAAAAGGTAACCGGACCCAAAGGGTCTAAACCCCTCCAAGCTGGAAGGAAAGCATCGTCCCGAGGCTATGGGTGGAGAGGTCTAGAACTCGGGGTCATCTTGGGGGGGGGGAGGGAGGGGTGTCGGAAGAAGTGACCTTCCGACACGTGATAGTCGTACATCTGGTCAGTCTGTATACGGAGACGGTTCAAATCAAAACGCATCTCCATAATGTTAGCATTAATGGACGCATAAGCAGCGTTTTGCTGTTGGGATAGGGGCTCGAAGGCGGCCGCAAAGTAAAATTGCGGCTAGGGTGGGATGGGTTGTGCATGTGGTGGTTCTGGTGCTGGTTGTTCGATTTCCTCAACAACAACAGCCGGGGGCCCCTGAAATAAATTTGCGTCACGCTGGGCTACGGGTTCCGCGGGGATTATGTATGGGCTATCCCGATCAAACCTGGTTATCTCGGGATTGGGAAAGTAATAGTGGTGTCTCCCGCAGACCAGGGCACTTAGCGTCCCTTCCCGGCTGGTGTTCTTAATGAAAGACTGGTTCAGGAAATCGGACTTATCAAAATAATGGGTTTCAGAAAATGTGTCTAACTGATCAATGAAGTGCGAATACCCCAATTTCCTAGCTATGATCATCACAAAACCTCCTAATGTGATGTTGGCAGTCATCTTGGGGTCTCTTGTTTGGGCAAGCATACGCTTGACCAACAAGTGACCCGTGTTCACCTTACCCAACGGGGATGGAGTTGTTGCTAAGTAAATACAAAGCAACTCATCCTTGTTGATCTTCCCAACTTCCTTTTTGGAGAAGATTGAGTAGGTCAACAAGCGATGAAACAGTCAGAGGGCAAGGTGTGGATTGCGATGGCAACCGCCCATATAGAGTCAAAACGATCCTCACCCATAATCGCATGCCAAAAGGCAAGCGGGTTAAAGTCAGGAAAGTTTTTTGGACTAAAATCAATAATGGGGTTGGCCGGGTCACATCCTATAAATTCGTTTAGCTGGGAAATTGTAATGGTATGTCGATCATTGAACAATCTGAATGAAAGTTGGTATTCCAGTATGTTAGTGGTGGATGCTATCTCAGTATAGGTCAATGTGCTAAGGAATTCATAGGCCAACGATGGCTATGTGTAATCAGCCATGTTAGGGTTAGTCAAGTTCTCCTACCCAAAGTTTGTGAACAGGGTTTGCATTTCCCTAGTGATCTGCAGTGCCAGACAAGGGCACGCATCATAAAATCGGGTAGGGCGAAATGTTCGCCGCAACAGGTTATCATATTTAGCCCGATTGGCCTGTGGAATCCTAATGGCTGGTGGTGTTTGTGGTGGTGCATCATCGTGTTGGTTTTGGTCTGAGGTACCGGGTCGGTCATTTGTTTTCTTTTTGCGGGGCTCAGACATGACTAATCAAACTAGGGCCGAAAACTAACTATAAAAAAAATGAAAGAAAATAAAAAAAAATAAAAAAAATCAGCTAGATTACTTCCCTAACCAGCCAATGAACAAGAGGCCTAAACCCAAGTGCCTCAAGTTCACAAAATCACAACAGAATAACCAAAAAAATTCACCAACACAAAACCAAGTCAAAAAATTCAACAAACACAAAACAAAACAACAATCTAAGACTACTATTAGATGCTCAAAAATTCAACAACCAATTGCAAAGTATAACTAAAACCTAAAATTCGAACTGAGTGTAAAACAACAAAGCTAGAAAACTAGGGTTTTAGAACATACCCAACTAGAGTATGAAAATACTCTAGATAAACCTCCTGGTTGTTGTTGTTCATGAAATGAGCCAAAAGTAACCAAAAATCTTTGTTGTTCGTGTTTTTTTTTTTTTTGAATTTTCGAACCTAGGGCTCGAAATTGTGGGGAGAAATGGAGAGAAAAGTGTGATAGGATGGGAGAAATGAAGTAATGGAGTGATAATGAAGATGAATGATGGTGATTGAGAGAGATTTGAGTGAGATTTGAGTGAATACGAGTCGTTACACTTCTATTATTGACAAATTGCCGTCTAGTCGGAAGGATGTAAGAAACCAATTAAAACATAAAAAGGATGATATGAATGTTGAACAACTCGGAGCCCATCTTCGAATTGAAGAAGGGATCCGTTTACAAGATGGACAAAAGGATAGCAATCCTATTACTTCCACGGTCAATATGGTGGAAGGGAAGTCCAAGGGTGGTAAAAACCCTAGAAAGCGTAGGTTCAATGGAAAAAACAAGGATTTTGGTAAGAAATCGAGAATTGAAAATGATTCCTAAGATGCACCCGTTAGTGGGTGTTAGGAATGCGGGAAACCGGGTCATTTCAAAAGGGATTGCTCCATTTGGAAGGGTAGGATGAGCAAGAAGACTCATGAAAAAGGGAATGATGGTGGTTCATCCCATGACAAGCAAGGTATGACTTGTACACAAGTTTCACTTAATCAAATTACCGATTATGTGTGTATGAATTATGAAATCAATTGTGTGCAGGATGATTGCAGGTGGTTTATCGATTCTGGTGCATCAAAACATGTTTGTAAAGATCGTGATCTATTTAAGACCTTCAAGGAGGTTGAAGATGGAGAATGGCTTTACATGGGGAATGATTCTACAACTAGTGTGTGTGGCAAAGGCCAAGTAGAATTATTGTTCAGTTCTGGAAAAACACTCATTCTAAATGATGTGTTGTATTCTCCGGAGCTTAGGAGAAATCTTATATCTAGTGCATTATTGAATCGATTAGGTTTTAAACTTGTTTACTTGTGTAATGGTTTGTTTAGACTCAGACAAATTTGTATTATCTAAGGGTGGTGTGTTTGTAGGACTTGGTTACTTGTGTAATGGTTTGTTTAGACTAAGTGTAGATGATTCTACACGAGACAATGTGTTTGTGGTTGATGTTGATTCTAGCTTATGGCATTGTAGGCTAGGTCATGTTAATTATAAGAAATTGTGTTTTATGTCTAAACATGATTTAATTCCTTCCTTTGATCCTAGTATCGAAAAATGTAAAACTTGCATGCTTACTAAGATCACTAGCAAACCTTTTCCTAAGTCAATAATGAGAGACTCTAATTTGTTAGACTTGATACATAGTGATCTATGTGATTTCCACAGTACACTATCTCTAGGGAATAAAAAGTACTTAGTAACTTTTATTGATGACTATTCAAGGTTTTGCTATGTGTACTTATTATTTTCTAAAGATGAGGCCCTAGACAAATTTAAAGAATTTAAGGAAGAAGTTGAGTTGCAATTAAATTATAAAGTTAAAAGGCTAAGAACTGACAAAGGTGGTGAATACTATAATCCTGAATATTTCCGATCAATAGGCATAATACATGAAACAACGACCGCTTTTACACCACAACAAAATGGTGTGGCCGAAAGGAAGAATAGGACACTTGAAGAAATGGTTAACTCCATGCTTTCCTATTCGGGTTTGAGTGATGGTTTTTGGGGAGAAGCAGTTGTAACGGCATGTTACATTCTTAACCGAGTTCCCATGAAAGGGAATGAAGTTACTCCTTATGAGCTATGGTGCAAAAGGAAACCCAACTTGAATTACTTCAAGCTTTGGGGTTGTAGGGCAATAGTTAAAGTTCCTGAACCCAAACGTAAGAAATTGGGTGAAAGAGGAGTTGAATGCATTTTTATAGGATATGCGGTTCATAGCAAATCCTATAGGTTCTATCTAATAAAACAAAACGACTATTGGTCGGTTCATACCACCATTGAGTCAAGAGATGCGATTTTTGATGAAACTAGATTTTCATCATTGCCTAGACCAAGGGATATTACTCCAATTACTAGTGTTCAAGACTTTGATCAAACTTCGTTTGACCAAAGGGAAGATGGATATACTAATGATGAAGATGCACCATCTACATCTACTCAACCTAGGAGAAGTAAACGGGCTAGGAAAGAGAAATCTTTTGGGCATGATTTTCATGTATACTTACTTGAAGGTTCAAGACAGTCTCTCGTGACTAGGTTTCCATATGTACTACATGTGGAAGATGATCCTTCAACATTTGATGAGGCAATGAAGTCTCATGATGCGGCCTTCTAGAAAGAAGCAATTGATGATGAGATGGGTTCCATCATAGGAAATAATACGTGGGTTTTAGCTGATTTACCTCCTAAGTGTAAACCAATCGGGTGCAAGTGGATCTTCAAAAAGAAATTGAAGGTTGATGGAAATATCGATAAATTCAAAGCCCGACTTGTGGCACAAGGTTTTACCCAAAGACCGGGAATTGACTTTTTCGATACATATGCACCGGTGGCTAGAATCTCCACTATTAGATTGTTAATAACTATATCTGCTATAAAGAATCTAGTGATCCATCAAATGGATGTTAAGACAACTTTTCTTAATGGAGATTTAGAAGAGGAGGTTTACATGCGACAACCAGAAGGGTTTGTCGTGGATGACCAAGAACATAAGGTTTGCAAACTCATCAAGTCTTTGTATGGGCTAAAGCAAGCGCCAAAGCAGTGGCATCAAAAATTTGATGATGTGGTTTTGTCTAATGGTTTCATGTTAAATAATTCGGACAAGTGTTTATATAGCAATTTTGATGACAACGGTAATTGAGTCATCATTTGTCTATATGTTGATGACATGTCGATTTTTGGAACGGATTTGGAACAAGTTGAACTAACCAAATCCTTCCTCTCATCACAGTTCTCCATGAAAGATATGGGGGAAGCGGATGTCATTTTGGGTATAAAGATCAAGGGAGAAAAAGGAAGTCTTATCTTGTCACAATCTCATTACATTAAGAAAATGATCAAGAAGTTCGATGTGAACAGTGACTCTCTTGTATCTACGCCCATGGATCCTAGCGTAAAATTTGTACCTAATGAAGGTAAAGCGGAATCTCAGCTTGAATATGCTAGGGCCATTGGGTGTCTCATGTATGCCATGACATGTACTAGGCCTGACATTGCCCTTGCGGTTGGTAAGTTGAGTAGATATACTAGTAATCCTAGTATGCAACATTGGCAAGGTGTTCGACGTGTGTTTAAATACCTAAAGAAAACCATAGATTATGGTTTGACCTACAGTGGTATGCCTTCGGTTGTAGAAGGATTTTCAGATGCAAGTTGGATCTCCAATAGAGAAGATCATTCATCCACTAGTGGATTGGTGTTCCTCTTGGGTGGAGGAGTTATTTCTTGGGCTTCCAAGAAACAAACTTGTATTGCGGACTCCACCATGACTTCGGAGTTCATTGCATTGCATTCGGCTGGTAAAGAAGCCGAATGGTTGAGGAATCTCATGTTTGAGATACCTTTGTTAACAAGGCCAATATCTCCTATTGCGGTTCATTGTGATAATGATGCGGCTTTGGCAAATGCATATAGTCGGGTTTATAACGGAAAGTCTAGACACATTGGTGTTAGACATAGTTATATTCAAAGCTTAATCAAAGATTGCGTGATCACGGTTGACTATGTGCGGACAAATTTGAATCAAGCAGATTGCTTCATAAAGCTCTTGCTAGGGATTCGGTTAAAAGGATGGCAATCGGCTTGGGATTGAAGCCCCGGATTAATCACAATTGAGAGGATCTCAACTTGACGCCTAATAAAACGTTAGGTCTCAAGTTAAACGAGATAAATCTTCTTTCTTGATGGCTGGGAACTGTTCTTTCATCCTATTCAGAGTTCCAGATTGTGACGGTCTTAAGACAGTATATTTCAGGTGTGCTAGTTTCACAATAGCATGTTGCTTGAGATATAAGTCTATGTGAGTGCGAGGTTTGGCCGCTTCAAGAAGCTTATGGGGAGAGCTTAGATGCACTTATGAAAGATACGAACACATGACCCAATAATTGTGTTGTTTTTAGTGAGTTCAAGTAATTAATCTTGTGCGTATAATATCTTTAAGTTATAATTATGTATTGAAAATAGTTCAATCGTTTACGAAACTATTTGGATACAATAACTTGGAATGTGTATTATACTAGGTGGAAGTTCAAGTTTCGTACACTTTCATGTAAGCGTGAGATTGTTTGTAGCATTGGAATGGTTTATGTAAAAGTGATTTATATTCTAAATGGGGGAAGAAATGTTGAGATTTATTGGTTTAGAATATAAATGTATATAGTTATGAATATTCATAATACTAGACGTAGTATTATGTGTTTGGAAGTTCATAATTATGCAAAGTTTATTAGCGATTCATGTCGTTAAACGTTGAGGAATGTATAGCAGAAACAGTGGAAAATTGTGAGTCGTGACGTGTGCTCGCAACCAAGTGAAAACAGATCAAATTGCCAAAATGGACAGAAGCAAATCGCGACTCGCGCGAAGCAAGTCGCGACTCACGAGCCTGGCTCGCGACTCACGAGCCTGTTGGTTCGTGTTCGTTTCTGTTCGGTTTTTTCCCGTTGCGTTGTGTCGTTTGGGGTTAACTGCTATGCGTATGATGTGTTATAATATAACTTATCATCAGAAGTGAGAGCAGAAAGGAGTTACATTCATTATCTCTCAAGTTACTCTTGCAAAACCTAAGTATTTTCTCCATTGTTACAAAAGATTGACATCAAACTTGTTCTCATTGGTGATAGTTGAAACTAGGCTCGATTATCACTGTTTCTTGTTGTATCTCGTTAATGAATTCCTTGTAGCCTGGCCTAAGAATTGGGTAGGAATATTGTTTTCGGGAAAGTGTTCTTCATACACACCTCCAGAGTTTGTTCATACTATTTACCCAAAAAATTTCCAACAGGAACTAGGGGTGCTAATCGAGCTGAGCAGGTCGCGAGCTGCTCGAGCTTGACTCGGTAAAAACTCGTTCAAAACTCGACTCGATTTGGCTCGTACGCACTTGAATTAGCTTGAAATTCGATAATTTTACAAATTAATCAAGAATTTTCTATGTCAAATCATTGAAAATAATTTAATATAATAAATAAAGAAGAATTTGTTTGACACTTAATATAATAAATTAATACACTTTAAGAATAAATAATTTACCTAAAGAAAAAAGAATATAATCATTAATTTTCTTTAAGAAAATATAAGTTCAATAGGGCCCAAACATTAAACAAGCAACTTGTTATCAACTCGAGCTCAACTCGAAACCTAACGAGCACGAGTCGAGCAACCCCCAGCTCAAGACCGACTCGCTCGATAAACACCAACAATGGGAACTCTTTTGGTGTTTAGTGTGGCATATTTGGTTAAAGCCCCATATTTGGGTGTTTAAAGGCAAGAGGAGAGAAATGGAGGGAGGTTAGTTGTTCACAAGGCGCAAAGTCTAGCGCATAGTGGGCGTTGGAGGTGTTACTCGTGATTGGGAGGGGGAGCTAAGCTAGTTGCTGCCGCATGTTACTCCTTTGATGGCCTACACTCGGTGGACGTCATGGCGGCGATGGCTTTAAGGCATGCCGTCAAGATCTCTATTGAAGCAGGGTATACGAGTTTGGTGCTTGAAATTGATAATATCAAGTTTGCATTATTGTTCTGATCCTCTCTTGCAACTGGGAAGGTTGGAAAAGACTTCTTTTGAGAAAATTATTGATGATATATATTAGGAAGTTAATTAAAGTAGTCTTTGTACTCAATTGTTATATGGTGCTCCCAGGTTCACGTAGCTTTTTGTGGTCCTGAGAATCTTCATTTTTTACTCTATAATCTTCATTTTTTTTAATCTTTAATCTTCGTTTTTGTACACTATAATATTCATTTTTTTAACCACAATTAAAAAATAAAACTAAAAGCTTCATTTTTTTTAAAACTATTTTTTTAAATTACAGTATACAATGCTTCCAGTAGCACATATAGAGCAATTGTGGTCTCACGCGTCAACGAGTCAGTTTTAAAAACTAAAATGAAGATTCTTTTTTTTAATACTGAATTTTTTTTAATACTAAACATTCCCATTTTTTTAATACTGAATATTCATTTTATCGCAAAAAATCCGAGCTTACGTACATTCACGTTGGCAACAACTAAAATGAATATTAATTATTGTATATTAAATATTCATTTTTTAATACTGAATATTCATTTTGTTAATATTGAATATTCATTTTATCACAAAGAAGCTGAACTAACAATCAACTTTGCACCAACTAAATTTAATATTCATTTTCTAACACTGAATATTCATTTTTTTATACTAGATATTCATTTTTTATACTAAATATTCATTTTACCACAAAGAACCTGAATTTACATTCATTTTTGCGATAAGTAAGATGATTATTTACAAAGAACCTGAATTTACATTCACTTTTACAACATGAATATAAAATGAATATTCATTATCAATATAAAAAACACAAAAAAAAAATCAATAAAAACTTATTGTTATACCTTAAATATCATCACAAACCTCATATGCCAAATTGCAAGACTCAAAACACATCATCCATCACAATAATTAAAAATGAAGTTGCGATTGAGATTGACTATTGAATATTATGAACTAAATCATTCAATTAAGAGGAGAGAAAAAAAAAATCAGCAACAAAAGATGAAGATGGCCAAATGAAGAGGATGTGAGAGAAACGAAAATCAGAGGAGAGAGAAAAAAAAAATCAATTGAGTTTTTTTTTTAAAAAAAAAAACACCAGGGACCACATAGCTATGTGTATGTGTATGATTTTCTCCCTATAAATATCAATGAGCTCCAACAATTGGAGTGCACCGGAGCATTGTAACATACAGCTTCTTATTCCTACTTTCTCTTATTTCTGTATTTCTCATAATACATTATCAGCACGAGAGCTCTAAAAAAAAAGGTAAAGATCCAAAACTTTTTTTTTCAACTTATTAAATAACCATTTTGAAGAGTATGCTCTATAGTTGCCGATAATTCGGACCTTCTATATCAGAAATTCAAAATGATATTGTCAATTTTTTTTTCTTCTGTTTAAGTGTTCTAATGCAATCCTAATAGAAAAACATACAAAGTCCACTATCAACGTAATACCAATATAATTTTCTATTTCCACAAGGAAAAGGACTAATTATGGACACTGTTGGTTACTAGGATAATAAATAATAAATAATAATAATAATAATAATAATAATAATAATAATAATAATAATAATAATAATAATAATAATAATAATAATAATAATAATAATAATAATAATAATAATAAAAGGGGAGTTTATATTTTTTGCCTTCTGACACCCCTTTTATTTTCTGTATTGTACTCATTTCTTTTTGCTTATTGCAGTAAGTTTCCCTTTATTCGGCATGCATTTATTATCATACTGTACATATGCTTGCATTCTAATGTATATTTCATTGTCTTATTATTCACATTTTACGTTCTTGTTTTCTCCTTTGTAAAATATGTCTATTTAAAAACAAAATATACACATTATTAATAAATAAATAAAATGATGCATCCTTTTTTTTTTTTTGAAGATGCATCAAATAGTTTTCGAACCCTCAATCTCATTGATAGATTAAAGGCTCTCGGACCACTGAGCCTTACATTCCAGTGTGATATTTTCATGTCCCACAAACCTAAAAGGCTAATTTTTCTAACAACGATTATTTTTTTATAATGGTATATTATTGCACTGTGTATAATAAAGTTAACAGTTTTTTTTCCATTATAAGGGGATTTCCCCTACTCATTTCACCACACACACAATACCTTATCCTATCTTTTACTTCCCACTGAAAAAAAAAACGGTCACCATGACTCCCACCAGCAACCACCGTTAATCTTCCTCCCCATCTTCCTCAATTGAAGAAAATTTAAGAGCCATAGAAGTCTACTTATTTTTAATGGCCGCGTTATTTGTATTAATTGTAGCTATTATGTTTGTCATGTTAATAAACAAGTACAATTTTTATTTATATTGATCCTAACACTTTGCCATCTTATGGTATTCCATGTGTTTTATTATGTTATTATAAATTTTTTTTTTTTTTTTTTCTCTCCCATATATCTTGTTTAATTGTTCCTACTCCAAACAATAATAAATCAGGGGGAGATAATATACATGTGATTTATTATTATATGGTAATTAAACTATTAATATCACTCACGAGATTATCCATTAATTTTTCAATTTGTAGCTAAGATGGGAGACTTAATGAAAAGACAGTTCAACATCTTAGAACATACCATTGCTGATAATAAAATCCCAACTCAAGTAAAAGATGCTACCATTATAACAAAAGTTCCTACAGAACAAGAGAAGGCAAAGGCCTTGGTACTAATCAGACACCATTTAATAGAAAGTCTGAAAAGTGAGTATTTTCTTGTTAATGATCCTAAAAAATTGTGGGATAAACTCAATGACCGATATGGACACCATAAGAAGGTGCTTCTTCCGAAAGTTAACCTTGACTGGACAAACCTAATATTTCAGGACTTTAAGTCCGTAAGTGATTACAATTCAGCTATGTTCACAATAGTGTCCAAATTGAAATATTGTGATCAAACAATCTCGGAAGAATAGATGATAGACAAAATATTGTCCACATTTCACCCTAATAATATAGTATTATCTGATATGTATCGAGAAAGGAGCTTTAAAAAATACAGTGAGTTAATCTCTGTTTTGTTGGTTGAGGAACAAAATAATGATCTTTTGTTGAAAAACCACAACATGAGACCAACTGGGTCCAAAGCATTGCTTGAGTCAAATGCTGTTGAAAGCTCACATAAAGATACTAGCTATAATAAAAGTGGGTGTGGAAAATTCAATAACCGCGGTAGAGGACGTGGCAACTACTGTGGAAGAGGTCGTGGACGAGGCAGGAATAACTTTTTTCCGAGAAAAAATGCTTTTAAATAATTTGATAAACCACGAAACCAAGATATAGAAACCAACAAAAGGGTTCCTCAAATGGGAAAAGATGCTTGCAACAGGTGTGGTATAAGTGGACATTGGGCACGAACATGCCATACAGCTAAACATTTAGCAGATCAATACCAAGCATCAATTAAAGCAAAAGGAAAGATGCCGGAAGCAAACTTTGTTAATGAAGAGAATACCTCTATGCCTAGCCTTGATGTATCTGACTTCTTTATAGATGACATTGTTTAAATGTGAACTTTTGCTTGGTAGAACAATATCATAGCTAGTATCATCAACCAATAATGTGTGTGAATGTTATTATAAATCTTTTATGCTTTTTACGATGCCTTTACTCTACTCGTGTATTTCATATCATTAATAATAATGTTTATTATATTTTCTTAAACTAACTACTTTTACTTACAATTTATGAAGATATGAATTTATCAGAAGATGAAACAAAATATCAATGTTTATTCGACAGTGGAACAACACATACAATATTAACAAACAAAGAGTACTTTTTACAACTCACAATGTTCTAAGCAAATGTTAATACCATTTCTGGAACAGCTAAACTAATCGAAGGATCAGGAAAAGCATGCATTATACTTCCAAACGGAACCAAATTAATGTTAAATGATGCCTTATATTCAAGCAAATCTCGAAGAAACCTCGTGAGTTTTAAAGACATACGTCAAAATGGTTATCATCTGGAAACCATGACAGTTAATCAATTGGAATATTTGTGCCTTACGGCTAAAAAATATGGCAAGAAACATGTGTATGAGAAATTGCCATCATATTCCACAGGACTATATCACATTGATATACGTCCAATTGAAACAAACATGATATCCAACAAGAAGTTGGATGACAAAATATCCCTTACTTTGTGGCATGATCGATTTGGACATCCTGGTACAGGAATGATGAACAGGATTATTGAAAATTCAATTGGACATGCAATCAAGAATGTTAAGGTTACTCAATCAAATGAGTTATCATGCTCTGCTTGCGAATTAGGCAAGCAGAGAACGAGGCCATTGAAAAATAAAATCACCATAGATACCCCAACATTTTTGGAATAATACAAGGTGATATTTGTGGTCCGATTAATCCAGCATGTGGACCATTTCGTTATTTCATGGTGTTAATCGATGCCTCCACCCGATGGTCATATGTGACCCTTTTGTCAAGCAGAAATTTGGCATTTGCAAAACTCCTTGCTCAAATTATCCGATTAAGAGCTCAATTCCCAGATTATATAAGAAAGAGGATAAGGCTTGACAATGCTGGAGAATTTAAGTCTCAGACTTTTAATGATTTTTGTATGTCAATTGGGATTTTGGTTGAACATCCAGTGGCTCATGTACACACACAAAATGGTCTTGCTGAATCATTAATTAAGAGATTGTAATTGATTGCAAGACCATTATTAATGAGGTCAAAGTTACCTTCATCTGCTTGGGGGCATGTTATATTACATGCAGCATCCCTCATCAGAATAAGACCTTCTGCTTATCACAAATATTCACCATTACAACTAGTTTCTGGAAAAGAACCAGATGTCTCACACTTGAGAATTTTTGGATGTGTTGTGTATGTACCAATTGCCCCACCCCAACGTACAAAAATGGGTCCACAAAGAAGAATGGGAATTTATGTTGGATTCGAATCTCTATCCATCATAAAATATGTTGAACCTATGACTGGTGATTTATTCACAGCTCGATTTGCCGATTGTCATTTTAATGAAACAACATTCCCATTCTTAGGGGGAGAAAAAATGGACCCAATAAAAGGGAAGGAGATAGAAATCACATGGAACGCAATACAATTTTCAAAATTTGACCCTCGGGCAAATTCTTGTGAACAATAGGTCAAGAAAATTGTCAAAGTGTTGCAAATCAATTACCTGATGCATTCATAGATATTAAGAAAGTGACAAAATCACATATACCAGCAGAGAATGCACCAGCCCGTATTGATGTTCCTAATGATGAAAAGGTTGGAGAAAATGAAACTATTGCCCGCAAAAAGCGTGGCAGACCACAAGGGGCAAAAGACTCTAAGCCAAGAAAATTGAAAAACAAGATGAAATGGTAAATAGGACCAACATTGCCATCCCAACCGAGAACCACGAAGTTTAAAATGGTAATGACAACAAAGATAGAAACATTCCGAAAGAGGATTAGGAGAAGAATATTGACAATAATGAATTGTCAATAAATTATGTTGCTACAAAGAAACAATGGAATAGAAAAGATGTTGTCATTAATGAAATCTTTACTTACTCCGTAGAGGTTGAGATGACATATGATGAGAATGATGTCGAACCAAGGACAATAGACGAATGTCGTTACAGATATGATTGGCCACAACAGAAAGAGGCAATTTAAGCAGAATTAAATTCACTCGAAAAACGAGAAGTCTTTGGAAAAATTATCCAAACACCAAAAGGCATAAAACCAGTTGGATATAAATGGGTGTTTGTAAGGAAAAGAAATGAGAAAAATGAGGTAACAAGATACAAAGTAAGACTTGTGGGTGAAGGTTTTTCTCAAATGCCGGGTGTTTTAGGGGGTTTTTGAAATAAAGAGAGAGCTACCCAATTTAATGCTACAAACTGTATACAAAACAATAATAAATGCAATATTAAATACAGAAATAAATGTGGAAATAATTAAAGGTGCAAAAGACAATAATAACTTTTAATTGCTGTTAATCAAATTAGATTAATGTTAATTAACAAATTACAAGCTAATGTATATAGTCAAATCAACAATCAATATTTTTGGGATCCCCTTTACAATCAATGCTTTAATACTTTTATATAAGAATCTTCCTACTTCTTCTTATAAACTATCAATGTGGGATACAAGTTTTCCCACTTTTGATGTTTTTCCTAACTTTTCATGTTGAACTCTAGATAGCCAGGTGTCTTCGTAGGGTAATGCCACGTGGCCCTGTAGTATCCTGCCACGTGGACTTGTATTGATCTGCCATGCGGCCCTGTTACTTGAGGCTTATTAAGGGCTCCATTTTGGACTGATGCATTTGGGCTGATGTGCTTGGGCTTTTCTTTGGGCCTTCAATTTGACTGGGCCTTGTCTTCCATTTGGGCCAATAAATTGGCAATAACATTTGCCCCTCAAAAGGGGAAAAATTAGGCTAATTTTTCCTCTTTTGAACAGTTTCTCTCTAATTAAGGCTCCTAACTAGCATTTGGAGGGAAAAAGGAAATTTTTGAAATTTGAAAACGATTGGGGGTTTATAAATACCCCCTAATCGTTTTCATAAACATTTTTGCAATCATTTGACATTCTTAGAGAGAAGTTGCAGACAGAGACAGAGTCTTGGTAAAAAGCTTAAAAAATTCGAACTTTCTTTTGGTATTAGATTGAAGTGGGGTTCTTGATCTGCTTCCAGAGGAACTCGTGAAGAACTTAGTGTTGATCTTTCTAGAACGTGAAGTTCTCCTCAAGGGTTGTTTGTCCGAGCCTTCCATCTTTCCATTCAGTTATACCTTTCTTCCCTTACTCATAGTTGCCTTGGTTATTAGGAGTCGGTCATTTTCTTATATATATATATATATATATATATATTATTTTTATCAATAAAATGACCGAGTCTACCAGTAGAAAAGAGTCTAGAATTTCGGGACCTTGTCGATCTCTCTGGTCGGACTCGGATTTTCCTTACTCTCCTCTAAAAACTCTTACCTTCGTACCTTTGCAGGGTACAATGGCAAGGGTGAAACAGACTGCGCTAATAAGAAGCCGCAGCCCTACACCTGAAGACACGGCCAAGGAGCCGAGTCATACTGAGGTGTACGAGAGCAGAGAGACCGGCCCAGAACCTTCGGGTTCTGAGAGGCCAGAGGCTTAGGGGGAAAGTGAGCCGAGTCAGGAGAGGGGTCAGCTAACCGAGATAGGCCAATCTTCCAGGGTTCCTGCCAAGAGGGCCGAGTGCTATTATGACCCAATGATATGTGAGAAGGACGAAGCCTGCTACAAACTTTATGCATCCAACTTGGAGGGCATGGAACGAGAGTGTGTATTTGGAGATGGGTACACTTTAGGCGTCCCAAGGTGGGGGCAAATGTGCGTGTCGTTCCTAGGAGGTTCATTCCTGTTTACGAGGCTGTAATAGACCAGGGCCTTAGGTTCCCTCTTCACCCTTTTATTTTGGAGGTGTTGGAAAGGTATGGCCTAGGTCTGTGGCAGGTCACTCCCAATTCTTGGGCTAACATTTTCGGATATATTACTATATGAAAAATCATGGGGTACCACCTTTCTTTTTCATGTTTCTCACATATGCATCACTTAAACAGAGTCGAGAATAGTTGTGACTCTTGGTATTTCCTTAGCACTCGCCCTTCTTACCAAATGACTTTTACCAAAAACAATAAGTGGAGAGAGTGGAGGAAACGGTTCCTGTATGTTTATACTAAGGACCAAGAGCTTGTCAATAAACTCAATCGAATCAACACGGCCCCTTACTTGTGTGGCCGAGATGTTGATTTGCCCCCCACTCGTCAACGTGATGATGAGGTGCTGAGGGGTGATGGTTTTAAGACCAAGATTAAATATGCCAGGGGCAAAAGGCACAATGTCCCAATGGTGTGGGCTCCTGACTGGATGTTTTTCCGGGACAAAACATTCCTATCCGCAGTTGTCTTGAGCCGGGCCATGGAACCAGGTAAAACGAGGTCTTCAATTTTAAACATATAGTTGTGCTTTGTATGTTGCAAACTCTTCTCTCTTTTTTTTAGCACTTGCTGTAATACCTGGAAATTTAGGGCCAGAAAATTTCGCGGTTTATTTATATTATTTTATTATTCTAAGTCCAAAAGGCCCAATAATTGGGACTGTTATTCTTATTTCTTTTTCCTTGACTTAAATTTGGGCCCATTGACCCAAATCTATTCCCCTTGGCCGGCCCCTCTAATCATGGCCAAGGATTATTTCTTTTTATTCTATTTTGGTTATTATTATTTAGGTAAGCCCATATCTAATTACCTAATTAAAAACCCTAAGTGTACCTACCTTATACTAAGTCCCCCAAAATAGCTCAACAAACTCTACTCCCTCTCCATAATCACGGCCCCCCTTCTAAATTATTGATATTTTATTTTCTTTTATTATTTTTCTTTTGTTCCTTATATTTAAATAGGGAACAAAGCTCATAACCTATTTACTTATTTTCTATACAACTCTAACTCTCAAAAGAACCCTAAAACCTTCCTAGTGGCCGTGTGTTTTTTTCGAGTAACCAAGGAGCAATTTTCCTTAATTTTCTTCCTAATCCAGGTAACTAGTCTATCTCTTTTAAATCTGGTACAAGTTTTCCATATAGTTAATTAGGATTAAACTAGGAAAAGTTAATAGAATTAGTGTCATGCTAGGTTAGTATAGTTCGAACCATAGGACATGATTTTCATGATGTTTTTCTTGATATTTTATGTAATCTTTGTGAATCTTTGATGGTTTTAGTTAATTCTATGCATAAAATAATTTCTTTAATTACATGTTTACATTGTATAATTGCATGATAATTGTTGAATCTTGTTCTTGGAAGTTCGAACCTATGTCGTGTAGCATAACATAATTTGGATGATAATTTTATGATATTTTCTTGAATAAAATTGATAATCTTGTTTATTTAATTGTTTAATTGAAGCCTTAAATTAAAGTTAATATTTGTGCATATTATAAAAAAAGTCGAGTGACATAAAGAAGTGAATGGAGTTTAAAATCTGATTTTTATGATTGAATCTTGTTCATTCTTGAATTATTATTAGTAGTCTTTAATTAATCTTTAATATATAAGCATGATAATATCAATTCTTGAAATTATTCTTGATAGTATATTTGTCCCATGAAGGCCGTGTAAATCATGTATAGTAAAGTATTGATTTTGATCTTGTTATGGTTTGAATTTGATGATTTAATGTTTAGAGCATGATTTTATTTCCTGTGATTAAGTTTACATGATTTATGATTAATAATTATATTTAAATAAATTAAAGTATAAATTTTGGTATGTATATATATGTATGTCGAGTGACTCCAATAATAAAAATAGGATTTTTATCATGTTTTAAGTAATCTTGTTGATGATCCCTGATTTATATGATTAAATGTTAATTTAAATGATTTATTTAATTGTTTATATGATTAATTGATGAATTAATTTAATTATTACTTTGTTATTAAAAAGATGTCGAATCATTTTATTATGAGAATGATCAATTTAGTTTAATTTTTGGCTTATAATAATTTAGATTGTAAGTTTAGGAATTAATATGATTAAAGGAATTAAAAGGAACTAATAAGATAAGTTGCAATATGAAGGGAAGGAATAATATAATAATAAGGATAAAGTTATAAGATGATAATAAGTATTGGTCTCACGATGGCCATGTCGATAAGATAAGATAAGATAAGAAACGGACACCTATTTGGTGATACACGGGTCACCAGATTAGGTTAAGTCGAAGCCACTGCCCTACTGCGGTCTTTGGGCAGTTATGGATCTTAAGATGCGTAATCGTCTAAGTAGTAGTACACGGGCTACTATTTAGGAGTTATGGCCATAGCTTAGGCTTAGTTCTTGCAAAGGAGAGCTACGGGTAGAATACACGGGTTCTTCCCGGCGCGTTTTAGGAAAGTTGGGATGTGCACGGGCATCCTTACGAGCTATAATGACCGGTCCATAAAGTTAAGAAGATGGTTAAAAGAAAGGTTCAAGATAATTATAATATGAAGGATAAGTAATTTACAGGTTATGAATATGTATATGACAATGTATTTATGTATATAAATCTACGTATTGTATAAGTATGTTAAGTTAAGTTTTCCGCTGCGTACGTCTGATAAGTATGTAATGAGTAAGTCCTTAAGAATGTATCTATGTATGTATTTAAGTACGAATATATGTATATGTATATGTATATGTATATGTATCCCTATATGTATTCTACAGGTATTTCTATACGTATTCATACGTACACGTATGTATTTCTATACGTATTTCTGCAGGTACTGTATACGTATTTTATATTTATTCCATTCGTATTTCGTACGAATTCTTATACGTATCTCGTATGTATTTTTATACGTATTTTATACGTATTTTGTATGTATTTTTGTACGTATCTCGTATGTATTTTTATACGTATTTTGTATGTATTTTTATACGTATTTCCATGTATTTTTGTATGTTTTTCTTGGAATAATTCTATGATATTATATGGTTAATGGTCCCTCATTTAAGCGGGACAACCTAGTTACTCGCCACTGACGGTGGACCCCCCCCATTTCAGGTGATGATGCAGACGCATAAGTGGGCTTACGTTTGGTTCGAGTTGTGTGCTTGGTTAAGTTATATAGAGAGAACCCGAAGTCTATCTTATGTCATTTATTTTCTTTATTATTTAGTTCTACCCAGCCTGTTGGGAAAGACAATCTGAGTTGTATTTTGGATTCATTTAAGGATTTTGAGACTATTTATTTTATTATTAGCTAAATAATGGAATAATGAACCTTGATATTAATAATATTTGTTTTGGTAATGATCCAAATGTCGATTTCCTTCGAAAATCGACAGCCTATAAAAGTCGGGTCGTTACAGTTGGTATCAGAGCATAGGTTAAGACCCTAAAGTTACTTCTCCATAAGTAACTCGAAAGATGAGCGCTTTATGAATCACGAGTGACACTTAGCCTAAAATGGAAAACCTAAGTGAGTGAAGCCATGGGTAAAAGCCTGGGATAAGATATTTTCTTATATTTTCGCAATTCTTAACGTTAGTACGCACTAGTGTTCTTAATAACCTGGATCGTTGTTTTGTAGCATGTCGACTCCAGAACGCAATTCTCGCTTCAGACGCCGAGCTTTGGAGGATGTTATCCTCACTTTGGCTTAGAAGAGTGTTCAGCCCCAAAGTAGCCATTCGTCTTTCGATCGGGTTGCACGACTCCGACCACCAGTCTATGATGGGTCAGCAGACCCGACCGTTCTCGAGAACTAGATTCAAGAAATGCGGAAGCTGTTTGATGCCCTAGCATGCTCTGAGCGGGAAAGAGTTCCAATAGCGTCCTATTATCTGAAGGGCGAAGCTGACAACTGGTGGAGTACCTTACGAGCCAATCCCGAAACAGAACTAGTACTGAACTGGGAAGACTTCACCGAGAAGATATAGGAACGGTTTTACCCCGATGAACTAAAATGGCAGAAGCAGGAAGAATTCCTCTCGCTCACCCAAGGCAGCATGTCCGTTCAAGCTTATACGGACAAGTTTACAGAACTTTCCCGGTTCGCTACCGCTGTCATTCCTTCTGAAGCTGAGAGAGTCAAGCGGTACATAAAGAAGATGGACCCTCGCATCCGGTTTCATGTGATCAGTAGCAGAGTATCGACCTTCCAGAAGGCATACGAGGTAGCTCTGGAAATTCAATCGTCGGTCTCCGATGAAGAAACAACCAAGAAAAGGGTAGTTTCGGTTCCTACTCCAGCACCAGCTAAGAAGACCCGGTTCGAGTCTACTCCGAAGCCTCAGCAGAATGCTCGACCAGCTCCGAGCCAAGGCCCGAGGATCTGTCAGGGCTGCAAGAAGGATTATCACCCGGGCAAGAGATGTGATGGGTCGCCGATCGTGTGCTTTGATTGTGGTCAAGAAGGTCACAAGTCGGTGTTCTGTCCTAAGAAACGTCCAGCAACAACAACTAGCATGGCACCGGTGAAGAACAGGATCTTCTGCATGACTCAGGAGGAGGCAGATGCTCAACCCGACGTGGTCACGGGTATCTTCCTTGTCCATAATATTGATGCTTATGTTCTGTTTGATACGGGTGCTACTGTGTCCTTTGTTTCTAAATCTTTTGTGGTGAAAGCTAACCTGACTGGAGAATATTCGGTCAAATCTGTAATAACTCTTCCTTCGGGAGAGGATTTTTCTTGCCATCGGGAATACAAAAGTGTTCCTATCATTATCTCAGGAGTGCAGTTCGAAGCTGACTTGAAGGAATTTCCGATGATCGAGTTCGATGTGATCCTAGGGATGGATTGGTTGGCCAAGTATCAGGCAGCCTTTCGATGTCAAGCTCAGGCCGTCACTTTGCGTGGTCCCAACGCAAAAAGGGTAACCCATGTTGGGAAACCCATGAGTAAAGGTGTGAAGATAGTGTCGGCAATGAAGATGCGCAGTCTGCAGCGCACAGGTGAGTCGGTGTACTTATGTCAAGTCAAAGACCTGACTAAAGAAGAACATTTGGAAGCCATTCCAGTGGTTCGTGACTATGCAGAAGTGTTCCCAGAAGAGTTGCCAGGGATACCACCAGAACGAGAAGTGGAATTCAATATCGATTTGGTGCCCGGAACTGCTCCGATTTCGAAGGCTCCATATCGTATGGCCCCTGCAGAGCTGAAGAAATTAAAGACTCAATTACAGGACCTAATTGACAAGGGCTTCATAAGGCCCAGTGTGTCTCCTTGGGGTGCTCCTGTATTGTTCGTTAAGAAGAAAGATGGCAGCATGCGGTTGTGTATCGATTACCGAGAAATCAACAAGGTGACGATCAAGAACAAATATCCTTTGCCCAAAATTGAAGATTTATTTGATCAGTTGAAGGGAGCTAGTGTGTGACGACCCGACTCGCTTAAATCGGCGCGGAAGAAACCGACGAGTCGAATAGTCATAACTCACAACTCAAATACTTAAAAATTAAAACAAATACCTCAAGATATTATTATTATAATCCTAAAAGTACAAATACCCACAAGTTTGTACAATACTAAACCAAAGGTCATACTATCAAATCTAATATACGAAACTCCAAACACATGTCAGAGTTCAAAAACGAATGTATACAAGTCACTACTATAGTCTAATAGTATCCAAAATCACAGAATAATGAAAATACAACTAAATCATAATATCGGCGCTCGCCCAACCCAAAACTAAGCAAGAGCCTCATCACCAGAATTACCTGGAAAAAAAACAAACAACAGTCCACCATCAGTGGCGAGTAACATAACTGACTCACCCTAATGGGAATACACATGAACATAGCACAAATCAAACAACCAAACCAAGCACCAAATATGCGAAAATTATCCAAAATAAACTCGACTTAACTATCTTATCCAAACTTATCTTTGGCGCAATCATTCATAGACTAGACCGGACTACGCACGTATGAACGCATCTTACGCATTCGAACTTTCTACTATGTTAGGAATTGAGAATCTTACTCCCAAGTCCCGTGAAACCAATCTTACTGGAAATCCACATCCGAAGACAACATAGTAAGACCACCAACTATCCTAATACCGCGGATAGGATAGGGGCAACGTCTTAACCCGAAAACATAGAATCTTACTCTAAGTTTTAGGCGTCTAGTTACGAAATCAAGCTAATCTTTAACAAACCTTTAATTCTTTAATCCGAAGTTTACTTACTTAGCTACTTCTTAAGTTGCCTTTACGCCTTGACTTAAGAAAATAACGTGTAAACCAAACATCTTATCAACATCTTATCATTCTTTAACTCTTTCTTTAGCTTTCTTTAACTTTCTTTAATCTTACAAGACTTAATCAAGAACTTAACATGACTCATCAAGAACTCATCAAGAACTCAACCAAGATTCATAAAGAACTCATTCAAGATTCAAGAACTTCAATCAAGAACTCAATCAAGATTCAAGAACTTCAACCAAGAACTCATCCAACACACTTACATCACACGCATAACTCAACTTAGAACCATGAAATTACCAACTTACTATCATCCAAAATTCATCAAACTTTAACATGATCAACATGAACTTGAAACCAACGTAATCAAACATAAAATAGTCATTTTCAATCATCAAAATCATCATTAAACCACACAAAAATCAGATATACATTCATACTCAAAAACATGATCAAAACTTCATTTAAACCAATCTCGTTCATTTAATCTATACTATGAAACATAGTATGCCAAATTAAGTTGAGAAAGTATGTTACCTTATTGAAGATATACACACAAAAACAACACAAGAAGCTGCCCGGAATTCGAACTCACACACACGGCCTCAACACGAGTGCACCACACGAGCAACACGGCACCACGGCTTCAACAAGGTTGCACCACCACCACGACACACGACCACTGCTGCACAGTCACTGCACGGCCACCACTACGGACCACCTTGATCAACACGGTCCACCACACGAACCCACTCAAACCACACGGCTCCCACACGAACCCAAAACCAAACCCAACCAATGATCTTGAACAAAATTGTTGAGGTTTAAATTGTGTTTTGGTACTTAAAGATCAATAGAGGTTGAATCTTTAAGTTTGGGATTAGATAGAATGATGAACAATTGGTGATGATCAATAGCCAAAAATGGCATGTAGAGTGGCAAGGCAAATGGAGAGAATTGTGTTTAAACTTTTGATGGCAAGTGCATAAAATGGCAAGGATGGCAAAATGAGCAAAAGGCCTTACTAACTCCTCTATATATAGGGTTAGTTAAGGTGTGAACATGAGGCAAGTGGAAAAATTTGCCACCAAATACTAGGGCCAACCGGGCAAGCAAGAGAAAAGGGCCAAAAATGGGCTTTCGTGAATAATTGGGCTAATTTACAAAAACCGCATGACTAATCATGCTTAAATCGATTTAGCCCAAAATATTAAATAATTAATTAGAAAATTAAATAATAAAAATTCTAATTAATTAAATAATAATTAACATAAATAATAATAACTGCAAATAAAATAATTCGAATTAAATCGAAATTATTCACATAAAATAAAATAAATAGTTCAAAAAATAAATTTGAACTATACATAACATCACGTAAATACACATAACTCATGGCAGAAATATCATGAAAATCAGGGTCGTTACATAGTCTGTTCTCCAAGATTGATCTCAGGTCAGGGTATCATCAGATCCTAGTGAAGCCGGAGGATATACCGAAGACCGCTTTCCGCACTAGATATGGGCACTATGAGTTTGAGGTAATGTCGTTCGGTTTGACTAATGCTCCTGCTGTTTTCATGGATCAGATGAACCGGACGTTTCATCATCTCTTGGATATGTGTGTGGTGGTGTTCATCGACGATATTCTCATATATTCGAAGAGTGAACAAGATTACACTCAACATTTACACATGGTGTTAGGTGTTTTACGAGCCCAGAAGTGGTTTGCAAAATTGTCTAAGTGCGAGTTCTGGCTCAGAGAAGTAGCCTTTCTAGGGCATGTGATAAATGTGGATGGTGTCAAAGTAGATCCAGCCAAGGTAAAGGCGATAGTGGAATGACACAGTCCTAAAAATGTGGCCGAGATTCGAAGTTTTCTTGGCTTAGCAGGTAATTCAAAGCATTCGAGAAAGCTGAATTAGCTATGTAAGCATAAGAACTTACCTGTGGAATTTCTGTATCAGGTTACTATCGGAGATTTGTGAAGGATTTCTCCAAGGTAGCAACACCTATGACCAAACTGTTACACAAAGACTGCAAATTTGTATGGACATATCTGTGTGAAGAAGCATTCCAGAACCTCAAACAGAGTTTGGTATCTGCACCAGTTCTGGCTCTGCCAAACGAAGGAGCAGGATATGAAGTCTACAGCGATGCGTCCAAGAAGGGTCTAGGTTGTGTTCTGATGCAAGAAGGCAAGGTGATTGCATATGCTTCGAGGCAACTCAAGGTTCACGAGCAGAATTACCCTACTCACGACCTAGAGTTGGCAGCTGTGGTGTTCGCTCTGAAGATTTAGCGACATTATCTTTATGGAGCAACTTGCAAGCTGTTCACCGATCATAAGAGCTTGAGGTACATCTTCACTCAAAAGGAGCTCAACATGAGGCAGCGACGGTGGCTCGAGTTGATCAAAGATTATGACCTCTCGGTTGACTATTGTGAAGGAAAGGCCGACAGGGTGGCAGATGCCCTTAGTCTTAAGGATCACCATTCACTTAATAGGATGACGGTTTTACCTAAGGAAATCTGTGCTGACCTTCGCAGGATGGAAATCGAGATGGTGATGCCGGGTAGTACTCGAGTTTATCTGAGTACCATGAGTGTTGAACCCAGCTTGTACCAAGAGTTACCGGAGAATCAGAAAGAAGACCCGCAACTCGAGAAAATTCGTGAAACCAAACTTCAAGGCAATGCAGAAGACTTCACGATTGATTTAGATGGCGGTATGAAGTTCCGCAACAGGTAATGGAGTTAAAAGTTATAGTTAGACTGTTTTCACCTAATGGATACTAATTGTTATTCCGCAATAGGTGGTGTGTGCCCTAGAATTCGGGATTGAGAAATCGGATCATGGAAGAGGCTCACAATACACCCTATTTGGTACATCCAGGTGGTGGAAAGCTCTATAAGGACCTGAAAGAGTATTTTTGGTGGCCGAGGATGAAGCAGGAGGTCGCAGATTTCGTAGCGCATTGTCTCACCTGCCAGAAAGTCAAGATCGAGCATCAAAGGCCGGGTGGACTGTTGAAGCCATTGCCGATACCCACGTGGAAGTTTGATTCCATATCCATGGATTTTGTAGTGGGCCTACTAGCGACTTCTACGGGTTTGGATACTGTGTGGGTTATCGTGGATCGTTTGACTAAAGTTGCCCGATTTATCCCGATGAAGGTGACTTGGTTGATGGAGAAGATGGCGGAAGCTTACTCGAGGGAGATTATACGGTTACATGGTGTGCCTAAGGATATCGTGTTCGACCGAGATCCCCGATTTTTTTCACGGTTCTAGAAATCCTTGCAAGAGGCTTTTGGGACTAAGCTTAATTTAATTACAGCGTTCCACGCAGCTACAGATGGGCAGACGGAACGGACCATCTAGACGCTAGAGGATATGTTACGAGCTTGTGCGTTAGACTTCCAGCAGTCTTGGGTTAAATCATTGAGCTTTGGTGGAGTTTTCGTACAACAACAGCTATCACGCTAGTATCAAGATGGCCCCTTATGAGGCGTTGTATGGGCGCAAGTGTCGCAGCCCTACTTGTTGGAGCGACATCAGCGATGCTTTGGTGATTGGTCCTGATCATATCAGGGACACGGTGGAGCAGGTCAAGGTCATCAGGGCAAAGTTGCAGGCAGCTCAGAGTCGACAGAAATCGTATGCTGATCATCGTCGGAAGCCGTTGGAATTTCAGGTTGGTGATAAGGTTCTACTGAAGGTGTCTCCAATGAAGGGTGTGATTCGGTTTGGCCAGAAGGGTAAGCTCAGACCCAAGTATGTCAGGCCATATGAGATTCTGGATCGAGTCGGAGAAGTTACTTATCGGTTGGCGTTGCCTCCGGATCTATCGAAGGTTCATGATGTGTTTCACGTATCCCAGCTGCGGAAGTACGTGAATGATCCTTCCCACATTATTCCGGTAGAATCGTTAGAGATCGAGCCGAACTTGACCTTTGAAGAGAAGCCGGTGCGGATTTTGGATCGCCAGGATCGAATGCTGCGGCGTAAGGTGGTGTCAATAGTTAAGGTGCTTTGGCGTAGTCAGAAGTTTGAAGAGGCTATGTGGGAGATGGAAGCCTCGATGAGAGACAAGTATCCCGAGCTGCTCGAAGCAGGTACGAAGCTGATTTGGTTGTTTTATTTTCTTTATTGATGTTGGTGTTTGTTTGTATGCATGCGTGTGTTTTGAGCTTCGTTAAGTAAATTTCGAGGTCGAAATTTATTTAAGGAGGGGTGACTGTAATAACCCGAAATTTAGGGCCAGAAAATTTCGCGGTTTATTTATATTATTTTATTATTCTAAGTCCAAAGGGCCCAATAATTTGGACTGTTATTCTTATTTCTTTTTCCTTGACTTAAATTTGGGCCCATTGACCCAAATCTATTCCCCTTGGCCAGCCCCTCTAATCATGGCCATGGATTATTTCTTTTTATTCTATTTTGGTTATTATTATTTAGGTAAGCCCATATCTAATTACCTAATTAAAAACCCTAAGTGTACCTACCTTATACTAAGTCCCCCAAAATAGCTCAACAAACTCTACTCCCTCTCCATAATCACGGCTCCCCTTCTAAATTATTGATATTTTATTTTCTTTTATTATTTTTCTTTTGTTCCTTATATTTAAATAGGGAACAAAGCTCATAACCTATTTACTTATTTTCTATACAACTCTAACTCTCAAAAGAACCCTAAAACCTTCCTAGTGGCCGTGTGTTTTTTTCGAGTAACCAAGGAGCAATTTTCCTTAATTTTCTTCCTAATCCAGGTAACTAGTCTATCTCTTTTAAATCTGGTACAAGTTTTCCATATAGTTAATTAGGATTAAACTAGGAAAAGTTAATAGAATTAGTGTCATGCTAGGTTAGTATAGTTCGAACCATAGGACATGATTTTCATGATGTTTTTCTTGATATTTTATGTAATCTTTGTGAATCTTTGATGGTTTTAGTTAATTCTATGCATAAAATAATTTCTTTAATTACATGTTTACATTGTATAATTGCATGATAATTGTTGAATCTTGTTCTTGGAAGTTCGAACCTATGTCGTGTAGCATAACATAATTTGGATGATAATTTTATGATATTTTCTTGAATAAAATTGATAATCTTGTTTATTTAATTGTTTAATTGAAGCCTTAAATTAAAGTTAATATTTGTGCATATTATAAAAAAAGTCGAGTGACATAAAGAAGTGAAGGGAGTTTAAAATCTGATTTTTATGATTGAATCGTGTTCATTCTTGAATTATTATTAGTAGTCTTTAATTAATCTTTAATATATAAGCATGATAATATCAATTCTTGAAATTATTCTTGATAGTATATTTGTCCCATGAAGGCCGTGTAAATCATGTATAGTAAAGTATTGATTTTGATCTTGTTATGGTTTGAATTTGATGATTTAATGTTTAGAGCATGATTTTATTTCCTGTGATTAAGTTTACATGATTTATAATTAATAATTATATTTAAATAAATTAAAGTATAAATTTTGGTATGTATATATATGTATGTCGAGTGACTCCAATAATAAAAATAGGATTTTTATCATGTTTTAAGTAATCTTGTTGATGATCCCTGATTTATATGATTAAATGTTAATTTAAATGATTTATTTAATTGTTTATATGATTAATTGATGAATTAATTTAATTATTACTTTGTTATTAAAAAGATGTCGAATCATTTTATTATGAGAATGATCAATTTAGTTTAATTTTTGGCTTATAATAATTTAGATTGTAAGTTTAGGAATTAATATGATTAAAGGAATTAAAAGGAACTAATAAGATAAGTTGCAATATGAAGGGAAGGAATAATATAATAATAAGGATAAAGTTATAAGATGATAATAAGTATTGGTCTCACGATGGCCATGTCGATAAGATAAGATAAGATAAGAAATGGACGCCTATTTGGTGATACACGGGTCACCAGATTAGGTTAAGTCGAAGCCACTGTCCTACTGCGGTCTCTGGGCAGTTCTGGATCTTAAGATGCGTAGTCGTCTAAGTAGTAGTTCTTGCAAAGGAGAGCTACGGGTAGAATACACGGGTTCTTCCCGGCGCGTTTTAGGAAAGTTGGGATCTACACGGGCATCCTTACGAGCTATAATGACCGGTCTATAAAGTTAAGAAGATGGTTAAAAGAAAGGTTTAAGATAATTATAATATGAAGGATAAGTAATTTACAGGTTATGAATATGTATATGACAATGTATTTATGTATATAAATCTACGTATTGTATAAGTATGTTAAGTTAAGCTTTCCGTTGCGTACGTCTGATAAGTATGTAATGAGTAAGTCCTTAAGAATGTATCTATGTATGTATTTAAGTATGAATATATGTATATGTATATGTATATGTATATGTATATGTATATGTATCCCTATATGTATTCTACAGGTATTTCTATACGTATTTCTACAGGTACTGTATACGTATTTTATATTTATTCCATTCGTATTTCGTACGAATTCTTATACGTATCTCGTATGTATTTTTATACGTATTTTATACGTATTTTGTATGTATTTTTGTACGTATCTCGTATGTATTTTTATACGTATTTTGTATGTATTTTTATACGTATTTCCATGTATTTTTGTATGTTTTTCTTGGAATAATTCTATGATATTATATGGTTAATGGTCCCTCATTTAAGCGGGACAGCCTAGTTACTCGCCACTGACGGTGGACCCCCCCCCCATTTCAGGTGATGATGCAGATGCATAAGTGGGCTTACGTTTGGTTCGGGTTGTGTGCTTGGTTAAGTTATGTAGAGAGAACCCGAAGTCTATCTTATGTGATTTATTTTCTTTATTATTTAGTTCTGCCCAGCCTGTTGGGAAAGACAATCTGTGTTGTATTTTGGATTCATTTAAGGATTTTGAGACTATTTATTTTATTATTAGCTAAATAATGGAATAATGAACCTCGATATTAATAATATTTGTTTTGGTAATGATCCAAATGTCGATTTCCTTTGGAAATCGACAGTCTATAAAAGTCGGGTCGTTACACTTGCCATGGCAGATCTCCCACCTCACAAGAAAGGTGACTTGATAGGCGATGAGTATCTCGATGCTATGTACGAGATGAAAATGCAGACCTGGCTGGAGAGACGCGATGAAACCGTTGTAAGTCACTCTTAAACACTTGTAATTTTATTTTGATAACCTTTGTTGTTCTACTCGGTCATCCTTTAGGCCGAGTGAATGGATTTTTGAATATTGCTTACACCCCCTATCTCGACCTTCCTATAAGCCGAGGAGTTAAGTTGCGTCTCACTCGGTCACCATTAGCCGAGTGAGCTTATAATGGAAGGTTGCTTGCAAACTCCTACCTCGGCCATTTATCAGGGCCGAGTGAGGATGTTGCAAGCAGTATATAAAAATATGTCTTACTCGGCCAATTTATGGGCCGAGTGGGTGTTAAATGGAAAGTTGCTTGCAACCCCCAGACTCGGCCTTTTATCTGGGCCGAAGGGGGGGGGGTGTTGCAAGCAACGTAAGAGGAACGAATCACTCGGCTATTTTATGACCCGAGTGGGCGTTTACTAGAAGGTTGCTTGCAACACCTTGCCTCGGCCTTTCATCAGGGCCGGGGGGGAGGGGGGTGTTGTAAACAACATATATAGTACACCTCACTCGACCATGTTATAGGCCGAGTGGGTGTATGATGGAAGGTTGCTTGCAACACCTTGCCTCGGCCATTCATCAGGGCCGAGGGGGGATGTTGCACACAACATATAAAGTACACCTCACTAGACCATGTTATAGGCCGAGTGGGTGTATGATGAAAGGTTGGTTTCAATCCCCTGTCTCGTCCTTTTATCAATGTCGAGAGGGGGAGTTGCAAGAAACATGTCAATCACCTCTCACTCGGCCATTTATCTAGACCGAGTGGGGGTGTTGTGATCGACTTATGTTTTTTACCTTAATTGTTATTTTGAAACGTGTTATTCATATTAAACTTTTCAACCTTCTCGTCTTTTTAGAAGGTTGAAGAACTTTTTGCTGGAAAATACTGACGTCTTTATTTCAGGCGAGTGAGGCCCCATCAAGGGGTGTGAAGAGAAAGAAGGGTGCCGGATCAAGTGGCACCAAGAAGAAGGCCCCTGCTGACGGGGGCGGAAAGGATAAAGGAAAGGGAATCGCGGCTCCTGAAAGGCAGGAGTCCGCGAAAAGGACTAGACCCTCCCTTTTAAAGGGTGAGGAGAAAGCCCTAGTCATCCATGAACCAAAAGCAGAAGGCACCCCTGCAGTTCAGCCTTCTGATGACCTTTTTGCTGGCATGCAAGCGCCAGTTGTTCAAAACATCCCTTCGCCTATCAAAAAGATGGCGAAGGAAATGGGAGGTAAATATTATTCCAACCGAGTGAGAACAGTGCGATCTATTTCAGGTCGTACTATTTTATCATCTCCATCTCATCCGGACTCGATTGTTATTCCCATTTCAGACCCCTCAGGAGGCCCAACTGAGGAAGAGGCCGAGAGCACGGCCTCGGGCCCCCCTTTGCCCGGGTACTCGGGCAAAGAAAAAGTGGTGATCGTCCGAGGGATGGTCAAAGGTGCGGGCAAGGATGTTGCCCACAACCTTAAGGGCACCGATGGGCATATTGCCCCTATTCAGTATGCCTTAGCAGAGGTCTATATTTGCTTTTCATGCTATTCGAGATTTTTTAGATTTCTAACACTTTGCTTTTCAGGCTATGCTGAGGTTAGAAGGGGCTAGAAGTTGGCGATCTGCTCAGGTCAACGCCGTCAAACAATCTAGGGCGGAAGTTAGTGATACAAAAAATGTTGCCATGTTCACTACCATCCGCCAGGACCAACTAACCAGTACTACGATGGAATCGCAAGCTGATACCATCATCAACCTCAAAGCTGACTTGGACAAATATCTCACTAGGATAAACGAGCTTATCCTAGAGAAGGAGGTGGCTGAGGAAAATGCTAAGGGGAAGGACGAGGCCCTTGCAGCAAAGGACGAAGCCATCAAGGCCAAGGACGAGACCGTTAAAGCGAATGATGAGGCCATTAAGGCTAAGGATGAGGCCGTGGCTCAGGTTAACCAACTCCAGAAGGAAAAAGAGGAGTTGGCAAACAAGGTCGCCCTTCTAGAGAAGGACTCAATCCGGAAGGTCCTAGCAGCTGAGATGGCCTATAAGGACAAAGTAGCCGAGGCTTGGAAATTGGCTTACTCAGACGTTGATTTTGGGCGTCTGAGTCGGTTTCTTGACTGGGTGGACATTAAGTCCGTTTGGGACAAGGCAGGTCGCGTCCCTTCCCCTCTTCCTGAGATATCCGAGAATGGAGATGAAGAAGAAGAAGAGGATGATGAAGATGATGCTGAGAGCTAGGCCATCCTCCTATTGTGTAGTAGTTTTAGCTAGCTTAGCTTTTAAGTTAGTTTTTAGTTTTTTTTTTTTTTGTATAGGCGGTTGGTCCGCCATAACTTGTAATAATTTTTATATTTAAATGAATATGACGAGTTTTCATTTTCAACAAGTCTCGGTTTTCAATTTTATTTTCCTGCACTTAGTATTTTTATTATATATTGTTGTTATGCCCCTGAGCAATGCAGTCGGTTTATAACCTCTGGGTGATTGCTCGTTGAATTGTGTTGGCAATCATGCTTTGCCAAATAAGTCAAGGGGCAATCAATCAGATACCTTATTGCCCTTGAACTGAGTGGATTGCTCAATGCGACCGTTTAACTGTTAAGGCTCGGCCTTACCTGGTCGATTTTTCTTGTGACATGGAAAACAATTAAAAAATTGTCCCTTATTGGGCTTGAAACAGTCTTCGTTAAGATCTGCTACGTGGAATTTGATTCCAAAAATGGGCCTTTATTTTGGGAGGCAAATTTTTTGGAGTTTTTATAGCAAAACAACCTATTTTGGGTCCCCAACTTGCCTTTGGGAGCAATAAATTCTTTTTTACTAGTTATAGGGTAAAATTGGAATAATGGTAGTGTTTGAAACTTCTATAAATACCACATGCTTCCTTTTCCTTTTTCACAACTCATTTTACAATTCCTTGAGAGAGAAAGAAGAGAGAGAGGCTCTGAAAAATCTTTCTAACTTTGTGAGAAAGAATGTCTAGCAACAGGTTGCCCAAGGAGAAGGAGAGCAGCAGCAAGCTTCCAAGGGGGAAGCATGAGGGCATTACAGACGACGATGATTTCACCAAGTATACATGGAAGGTGAAGTTATGGGATGAGGGGGAGAGGTTTGCTCCGGAAGGTGAGGGCTCGGCTGATGTGGGCAAGATTCCTATGGAGGAATACAAAGGTTTCCTGGACGAAGAACGCTTCTTAAATATGAAGTATGAAGCACGGCTGAAGGAATGGGAAGAGATGAATAAGTGCCCTCATGATTGTGAGGGCTCAACCCGTGCTGGGAAAGGGAAGAGGAGCGGTCCCTCTGGCTCCAAGAAAGGAGAGAGGCAGCCGCGGGAGAAGAATAACCGAGTGATCATGATCCGGCAAACTTCGGACGAGGAGGCGTACAGGCACAGGGTCGAAGAGGCCTGGGATAGAGCATATCCATACAAAGACTTTGGATATTTTCATCAATTTCTGGACTAGGCCGACGAGAAGAGCTGGTGTGAGCAAACTGGTCGGCCCCGTCCCTCAACTCCTGTGATACCTGACCCGGATGAGAGTGATTAGGCAATATGCACTTAGAAGTGCTTCTCTTTTTTTTTTTGTATAAGCCTTATTAAAGCAGGTATCGAGCCTTGCCCTCTTGTTTTGTCTTTATTAATGAAAGATCTTATTTTATGGGAAAAATTGCCAAGAATAAGCCAACATTTGGCCGATCTTCCACAATTAAGCCAACCTTTTGAAAATCCAGAAATAAGCTAACCTTATTATCATTTAAGCCAAAAATAGGTTAAACGATTACTTAATCTATTAGCTATCTCTTGTTTCAAGTTACTGTTATCATTTAAAGCAAAAAATAGGTTGAATGATTGTAAAATAGTGATAAAAAAAATAGAAAATAACATGTTAAATAATCATTTGACTTATTTTTGGCTTAAATGATAACAAGGTTAGCTTATTTCTAGATTTTCAAAAGGTTGGCTTATTTGTGGAAGATCGCCCAAAGGTTGGCTTATTCTTGGAAATTTTTCCTATTTTATGGTCCATTCAAGTCGTTATCTATTCTATTATTCGTGTAGTGGCTCGACCTTAAGTGGTCGAGACACCTGTTTGTTAGCAACATAGATTTTTCAAATGACTCGGCCAATTTTAGTCAAAACATCCTTCTAATGAATCAATTTAGATTTATGAATGGCTCGGCCAATTACAGCCGAGGCACTTAGTGAATTATTTTAGACTTTCGAGTGGCTCGACTAATTACAGCCGAGGCACTCCTTAGTGAATCATTTTAGATTTCCGAGTGGCTCGGCTAATTACAGCCGAGGCACTCCTTAGTGAATCATTTTAGATTTTCGAGTGGCTCGGCTAATTCCATCCGAAGCACTCCTTAGTGAATCATTTTAGATTTTCGAGTGGATCGGCTAATTACAGCCGAAGCACTCCTCAGTGAATCATTTTAGATTTTCGAGTGGCTCGGCTAATTACAACCGAAGCACTCCTTTGTGAATCATTTTAGATTCTCGAGTGGCTCGGCTAATTACAGCCGAAGCACTCCTTAGTGAATCATTTTAGATTTTCGAGTGGCTCGGCTAATTACAGCCGAAGCACTCCTTAGTGAATCATTTTATATTTTCGAGTGGCTCAGCTAATTACAGCCGAAGCACTCCTTTTAATGAATCACTTGGAAATGTATTAGGGGGCATGGGTGGCCACCCCTCATCCTCGTGAGACTGGTCACTATTGGCCCCTTTTTTGGGGGTCAATTAATGGGGAATAAGAACTTGGGGCTTAAATTAGCACCAAGGGCATTCGATCTTATGTTTATAGACAAAATAGTGGAAACTAGCCTTTAATATTTTCACTTTGAAAGTGTATGGGGCCTTTAGGGATCTAGTCCTGCCCTTTTTCATTAATACCGAGTATGATTACATTGCTTCGACTCAAGGTCGTACATTGAAATTTCAAGAACTACAACCTAGAAGTAATACTTCCTTAGATGATCCATATTCCAGGATCGCGGCACAGCTACCCCTTGCATTGTTTCAAGTTGGTATGTGCCATCATATACTGCTTCAATGACTTTGTAAGGACCCTCCCAGCTTGGAGTAAGTTTACCCTCTTCATTGGCTCGGCCTTGTGCCTCCATCTTTCTGAGCACGTAATCTCCAATCCTTATTGGACGATTCTTGACCCTCTTGTTGTATTCCCGAGCCATCCTAAGCTTATAGACCTCTTGTTTTAGCAAGGCATTGCCCCTTGTCTCTGGCAAAAAATCCAGATTCATCTTCATTGCTTCCCAGTTTGCATTCTCATCATAAAGCATGACTCGAAGGGTAGGCTTGTACATTTCAATGGGAAGCATCGCCTCTGCCCCATAAACCATCATGAAAGGGGACTCACCAGTTGAAGTCTTGTTGGTGGTTCGGATAGACCATAGCACATTTGGAAGTTCATCTTCCCACAAACCCTTGGCCTTTTCCAGTCTTTTCTTAATCCCTTCAAAAATAATTTTGTTGAAAGATTCAACTTGACCAATAGTTTGAGGCCGACCCACCGAGGCAAAGCAGTGTGCAATTCCTTGGTCTCGCAACCAAGTCTTGAGCTGGGAGTCTTGAATTGTGGACCATTATCAAACACCATAGCTTGTGGTACACCAAATCTTGTGATTATGTTTTTCCAGATGAACCACTTGACATCACTAGTCTTGATGCCCTTTACTGCCTCAACCTCAACCCATTTAGAGAAATAGTCGATTGCCACAAACACGTAGCGTCGCTGGCCAGTTGCTGTATATGGGCCGAGCATGTCCATTCCCCATTTGGCAAGGGGGAGTGGACTAGTGATGGGAACCAGGGTATTAGAAGGCCGATGTATAAGCTTGGCAAACCTTTGGCATTTATCACACTTCCTTACCTTCCACATAGCATCTTCCTTTAATGTAGGCCAATAATAACCAGTCCGAATGGCCTTTTCAGCAAGTGCTCGTCCCCCAATATGGGAACTGCACAATCCTTGATGTAGATCATCAAGGACTTCCTGTCCTTGCTCTAGTGTGACACATTTTAGAAATGGCTTAGAATAAGCCTTCTTATACAACTTTCCGTTGAAGATTTCAAACCAAGTGGCCCTTCGCTCGGTAGCTTTTGCTTCTTTCTTGTCAGTTGGCAAAATGCCGTTCAACTTGTAGTCCAGGACGGAATCCATCCATGTACTGCTTCGATCCAAAGTTAGGATCTCTTGTTCATCTATGCTTCTTCTCTCCTTTACTTCCCAAAACACCGTCCTCGGGGTGTCATTCACGGCCGATAAGGCCAGTTTAGACAAGGCATCGGCTTGGCTATTATCCGATCGAGGCACATGCTGGAGGACGAATGTTTTCAAAGTAGCACTGACCTCCTTCACCAATTGTAAGTATTTTTTCATGGCCGGCTCCCGAGCTTCATAGTCACCATTGACTTGACTCACAACAAGCTGTGAATCGAACGAAGCCTCAATTTCATCTGCTCCCGCAGCAATACACATTTTTAGGCCTGTAAGGAGCGCTTCATACTCCGACTCATTGTTGGAGGCTTGGAACTTGAACCGTAATGCATATTCATATACGTCACCCTTAGGCGAGACACAGAGGATGCTGGCGCCACATCCATTCTGGGTTGACGACCCGTCAACAAACAACTTCCAGCCAGTAGGAACAGTCGGGGCCTCATCTTGAGGCCTTGTCATCTCTGCTACAAAATCAGCAAGGGCTTGCCCCTTGATTGCTTTTCTAGGCTCAAAAGAGATGTTAAAGGTATTAAGTTCCACTGCCCACTTTACCATGCGGCCGGAGGACTCCAGCTTGGTAAATGGTTGTTTTAGGGGTTGATCTGTATACACCACAAGAGGGTGTGCCTTGAAATAGGGTCGAAGCTTTTTGGAGGCCAAGTACAAAGCGAGCCCAAACTTCTCAATGAGAGGGTATCTTAGTTCGGCGTTCGTCAAGATATGGCTTACAAAATAGACCATGTATTGAGTACCCTCTCGAACAGTCACCAACACAGCACTTAGACAAAACTCTGAAACAGATAGGTACATATACAACACTTTGCCTAGGGTAGGGCTTATCAGCCTCGACAAAGTGTGCATATTTTCCTTTAATTTGGTAAGGGCCAACTCGGCCTCTTCAGTCCATTCAAACTTAGCTTTTTTCTTTATGGCATCAAAGAAATAGTGACATTTATCCCCTGACTGGGACAGGAATCGGCCTAGCGCAGCCAAACATCCGGTCAACCTTTGAGTCTCCTTGATCGACCTAAGGGAGGCCATGTCACTCACTGCCTTCACCTTATCGGGATTCGCCTCTATGCCTCGCTGATCAATCATAAAGCCAAGGAATTTGCCCGAGCCAACCCCAAAAACACACTTTTTGGGGTTTAACTTCATATTATATTTTCTAAGGGAATCAAATGTTTCCCTTAAATCTGCCAAGTGATCAGCTGGCTCCTTGCTTTTCACTATAATGTCATCAATGTAAGCCTCCAGGTTTCGCCCTAACTGGTGTTGAAACACCATGTTTACCAACCTTTGAAAGGTGGCAGGGGCATTTTTTAAACCAAAGGGCATCAGGGTATAGAAATATAGGCCTTGTGAAGTGATGAAGGCCGTCTTCTCTTGATCAACAGGGTGCATGGGAATTTGATGGAAACCAGAGTTGGCATCCATGAAACTCATGAGGGTGTGCCCTGCTGTGGAGTCGATTAGTTGGTCGATCTTTGGTAGAGGGAATCCATCCTTGGGGCAGGCTCGATTCAAATCTGTATAGTCAACACACATCCGCCAACTCTTGTTGGGTTTTGGGACCAGAACAACATTGGCTACCCATTCAGGGTAGTAGCAAGGGCGAATGAATTGAGCTTCCAGTAACTTTTTCACTTCCTCGACTGCAGCTTTGTCTCGGAGTTCTCCATGATTCCTTTTCTTTTGTCTGACCGGCTTCATGCCGGGTATGATGTTCAACTCATGGCACACGATGCTCGAGTCAATACCCGACATCTCCTGAACGGTAAAGGCAAACACATCCTGATACTCCCTCAGGAGTTCTTCCAACTTCTGACTCTGACCCTCCCCCAAGGAAGATCCTATCTGTAAGACTCGATCAGGCCGATCGGCGTTAAGTATAACTTCACGAAATTCACCCACGGGCTGAGGCCGTAGTTCATCCGGGTTTGCCGACCCAATCATGCAGACTTCTTGATTCGCCCCTTTGGGCTCTTTCTTTCTTTTCTTCAGTGATGGTTGGATTTTATCTTGCTTATCTAGGGTGGATGGAGTTTTTATGGTGGTGAGATAGCACTCTCGTGCTGTCTGCTGATCACCATATATTGCACTCACACTCCCATCGTTACATACAAATTTCATCAGCATGAGATGTGGCACAATAACTGCCTTCAACACATTTAGAGTAGGGCGGCCTATAATGATGTTATAGGCCGTCAACTCTTTGACCACTAGGAACTTCACAAACATGTGCCTTGGCATCTCTTTGCTTCCCATCCGAATTGGCAACGTGATAATTCCTATAGGGTGAATAACACCTCCTCCGAACCCTATGATGGGATGATTTATAGGTTGGAGGGCATTGTCTTGAAATCTCAACTTCTCAAGACAAGCGAAGCTGATGATGTCCGTGGAACTGCCGGTATCAATCAATATTCGTCTAACTTTCAAGTTAGCAACTTTGAACTCAACAACCAATGGGTCGTCATGAGGGGTCTGGATACTAGGTCGGTCTTTCTCACCGATCAGTACATCTGACATCTTTTCCTCTTTCTTCTCCGTGTTCATGACCTGCAAGAGGCTACGAAGATGATCCTTCGCTCCCCTGATTGTCGAACCCCCGAAGGCGAGTCCTCCGGAAATCATAGCCACTACTTCGGTGTATGTTTCCTCATCGTCCCCTGTCTTCTGTGCAGTCTTCCTCTCAAACTTAAATCTTGATTTTACAATGTAGGGCTCCATCATGCCCTTTGCAGCTAATTTGTCTAATAATCGCTTCAGATTGAAGCATTCGTCCGTGTCATGACCCACATCTTTGTGGTACTGACTGTACTTATTTGTGTTTTTG
This sequence comes from Salicornia ramosissima, assembly GCA_951394345.1. Classification (NCBI taxonomy): domain Eukaryota; kingdom Viridiplantae; phylum Streptophyta; class Magnoliopsida; order Caryophyllales; family Amaranthaceae; genus Salicornia; species Salicornia ramosissima. The sequence goes on along the minus strand of OX596233.1, from coordinate 24,596,538 downwards.
TATTTGGAAGGGCCTCGCAAAGGCTAAGGCGCATCAAAGCTGAACTTATCCTTGATTTCCATAAGGATGGCATGGGGTTTTTTGTTGTACTCATATGCCGACTCGTAAGTGCGGCTTTTTTTGGGAGCCTTTTACTCCTTATGAGTACTCTCAACCATCCAGACCTCCTTTTACGGTCCTCCTTCTTTTGACTACCATTTCCGTGCTTGGGAGTATTCTTTGTTTCGGGCTTGGTAGCCGAACAGATTTTCGTAGCATGAATATAAGACTCGGCCTCCATCAAAATTTCTGGCAAGGACTGGACTTTCTTCCTTACCATCTCGAATTTAAACCGTGACTGGTGAAGCCCTTTAACGAAATTGTCAAAGGCCACCCCCTCAGGTAGGCCGGGTATCTGCAACATTCCTATGTTGAATCTCTTGACATATGATCTCAAAGATTCATTCAGCCCCTGCACAATTTTACCGAGGTGCATGCTCATCTTCTTCTCTTGCTTGTTTGCCATGAAGTGATGTGCGAAAACCATGCTGAGCTCGGTAAAGTTTTGTATGCAATGGTCCGGCAAGCTGCTGAACCATTTTTGGGCCACACCCTTCAGTGTCGCTGGAAAGTACATACACCATGTTGCATCATCTACCGACTGAGCATACATCAGGTGCTTGTAGGTAGCCAGGTGATCATCAGGATCAGTTATGCCATCGTAAGGCTCGATATGAAGCGCTTTGACTTTGGAGGCCCTCGGGGCTGTCAAAATGGCGACTGAGAATGGAGACTTCCATGTGATCCCTCCATGAGGGTATGAGTGATGTGGTTGTTGAAACTGAGTGGCCAGGGGCATATCTTCTCTGAAGGGCTCGGCTTTGAACGAACCTTTTGGCATTGGGGTAGGAGTATGTACTTGTGTTGAACGATACATAGTCCGCAGAGAGCCTCGGTAGGTGATATCCTTCATAGTTGGAGTTGATGCTGTATCAGAGATGTCGACTTGAGAATGTTGTTGTGATTGTTGTCTCTTTGCCTTCAGATACTCTCGAGCATCTCTAAAGGCTTTATTGGTTTCGCTGATCATGGGTTCCCTTTTTGGTAGAGTGGGAGCCTTGGTCGTTTTCACCCGTTGGGTCATGTTCTTCCAATCAATCTTCGTTGATTTGGAAGGTGTTTTCTTCGTCTTGGTGCTGCTTGAGACCTTCTTCTTTCCTTGGTCGCCCTTTGGGTCGGCCAGATCCTTGGTCGGCCTTGAGGGCCCGGCTTCTTCCGGGGTCGGTCTTGTTGGCCTGGCCTATCATATCCTTCACTTCCGTGACAAGTGAATTCCTCAGGTCGACCATTATATGTTTCAGTTGGGAGAGAGAGATTAGCTGATCCTCCTCAGGAGAATGGGCCTCGGCCTGAACCGCATGTTGTGCGGTCTTCTCCCTTCGAGGAGGTCGGTCATGATCTGTTTCTCTCGCATCCGACTCATGGTCGTCTTCTACTGCTAGTAAAGTGGTTTTAGGTATTTCGGGAGTTTTTTCTCCTAAATTTGCCATTGAATCGTGCCCTCCCCACAGACGGCGCCAAATGTTTTAGGGGGTTTTTGAAATAAGGAGATAGCTACCTGATTTAATGCTACAAACTTTATCCAAAACAATAATAAATGAAATATTAAATACAGAAATAAATGTGGAAATAATTAAAGGTGCAAAAGACAATAATAACTTTTAATTGCTGTTAATCAAATTAGATTAATGTTAATTGACAAATTACAAGCTAATGTATATAGTCAAATCAGCAATCAATATGTTTGGGATCCCCTTTATAATCAATGCTTTAATACTTTTATACAAGAATTTTCCTACTTCTTCTTATAAACTATCAACGTGGGATACAAGTTTTCCCACTTTTGATGTTTTTCCTAACTTTTCATGCTGAACTCTAGATAGCCAGGTGTCTTCGCAGGGGTAATGCCACGTGGCCCTATAGTATCCCGCCACGTGGACCTGTGAGGTGCAGCCACGTGGACTTGTATTGATCTGCCACGCGGCCCTGTTACTTGAGGCTTCTTAAGGGCTCCATTTTGGACTGATGCATTTGGGCTGATGTGCTTGGGCTTTTCTTTGGGCCTTCAATTTGACTGGGCCTTGTCTTCCATTTGGGCCAATAAATTGGTAATAACATCGGGGATCGATTATGATGAAACATATTCCCTAGTAGTTGATGCAACTACACTGAGGTTTCTAATAAGCTTGACTGTGTCAGAAAGACTGCAAATGCGTCTAATGGATGTTGTGACTGCATATCTATATGGAACACTTGACACAGACATTTACATGAAAATTTCCGATGGACTCAAGCTACCAGGAAATCACAAGCCTAGAGAAATACTTTCCATAAAATTGAAAAGATCACTTTATGGGTTAAAGCAATCAGGGAGGATGTGGTATAATCGCCTCAGTGAATGCCTCATAAAGAAGGTTCAAAAATGATCAAATTAGCCCTTGTGTATTCATCAAGAAATCACATATAGGATTCGCTATCATTGTTGTCTATGTTGACGATCTAAACATTATTGGAACTCCTGAGGAACTCCATATGACAACAAAATACTTGATGAGGGAGTTTGAAATGAAAGACCTTGGATAGACAAAATTTTACCTCGGCTTACAAATTGAACTTCTAAAGGGAGGAATATTTGTCCATCAATCAAACTATACTGAAAAGATTCTAAAACGTTTCTATATGGATAAAGCGCACCCAATGAGTTCCCCCATGGTTGTTCGATCTCTAAATGAGAAGCATGACCAATTTCAACATCGAGAAGATGATGAGAAGGTTCTTGGCCCTGAAATAACATACCTAAGTGCTATTGGTGCCCTAATACTTAGCAAATAACACACAACCTGACATTGCTTTTGCAGTAAATTTGTTAGCCAGGTACAGTAATGCACCAACCAAACGGCATTGGAATGGAATCAAGCACTTATTCTGTTATCTTCGCGGAACAAAAGATCTTGGTTTACTCTATCAATCAAATGAAGATGATACGCTTGTCGGATAAAGCTGGCAAAACGGGTTAACGGGTCGTGTTCGTGTTCGTGTCAACTTTCGTGTCAGTTTCGGGTCGTCCATTAATTATGTTAAAAGTTACACAAATGTAAAATACTTACTTTCTAAGGCGATCGTGTCAAAACAGGTCAGTTTCGTGTCATTTCGTGTCGTGTCGTGTCAGTTTCGGGTTTCTCTTAGTAAATTCGTGTCGGGTTCGAGTCGTGTTATCGTTTCGTGTCAGGGATTCCCAGCTCTAATGTCGGATATGCAGACGCCGGTTATATGTCAGACCCTCAAAAGGCAAAATCACAAAATGGATATGTGTTCACTTTTGGGGGAACTGCAATATCGTGGAGGTCAACAAAACAAACATTGATAGCTACATCATCAAACCATGCAGAATTGATCGCCTTATATGAAGCAAGGTGCGAGTGTGTTTGGCTGAGATCAATGATTAGTTATATCCAAGAATCATGTGGAATGAAAACAATTTGAGGAAGTCCAACAGTAATCTATGAAGACAACACTGCATACATCACTCAAGTTAGTGAAGGTTTCATCAAAGGTGATAGGACTAAACATCTATCACCAAAACTCTTCTTTACACATGATCTCCAGAAAGAAGGGAAGGTTAACATCCAACAAGTTAAGTCATGCGACAACCTTGCAGATTTATTCACTAAGTCGCTTCCATCAAAGAAGTTTGAAGAATTAGTTCATAAAATTAGAATGTGTCGCTTAAAGGACATATGTTAGATTCAGGGGGAGTATTATATGCACTGCACTCTTTTTCCCTTGTTCAGGTTTTTATCCTATTGGGTTTTTCCTAACAAGGTTTTTAATGAGGCAGCATACCAAAGCATATAATTACTTATAACTTACCATGACATTCAAGGGGGAGTGTTATGATATTATGAATGTCAAAGAAGATATACATGCAATTGATTTTATTTGCATTATTGTACATATACTACTATGCTAGACATGATTACAAATAGTGTGTGTATGTTTATGATTTTTCCCCTATAATACCAATGAACTTCAACAATTGGAGTGCACCGGAGCATTGTAACATACAGTTTCTTATTCCTGTATTTCTCATAACACATTCAAAATTTTATCTCTCTCATCTTATTTTTCATCACCACCACTAAAACTCAAATTCAAGGTTTTAATAATTAACTTTGAATATGAAATTGGAAATTTTGTATTTTATGTTCAAACTTGACCCTTTAAAGCCATAATTGAAGATAATAAAAGGTAATTTCTCATTTTAACTATTTTTTGTTCAATATTTTAGGGGTGGGGATGGGTTATTAAAATGGTGGGTCATGCTGGAGTGTCAAAACCGGGGTGCTCATGGTTGGCGTTGGATGAGGGGTGGGTCGTGGCTGAGGTAGCAATGGTGGGAGTAGATTGTGGTTGGGACTTAGGGTTTGCTGGGTGGTGGAGGGTCGTGGCTAGCAATGGCGGGAGTAGGTTGTGGTTAGGACTTAGGGTTTGCTGGGTAGGGGAGGGTCATGGCTAGGGTTTAGGCTGCTAGGGTGGATGGATTGTTTAGCAGGTCACAATTACCTGCTTTTGTAAGTCATTTTTTACCGTGAGATTATTTTTTAATGATGTCAAGGTGGAACTAATGGTGGAACTTTTAAAGTTATCCAAAACTCTTTTTTCCTCCTCAAAACTATAATTATCAAACATCAACTACACACTTTCGGCCAATTAACCCTCAAAATGCAGTTGAACACATTACATTCAGATGTAACTGGCTATCACACCTTATGGTTGAGAAGGTGAATGAGTTTAGTTTATACCAGCAAATCTTTCCTCAGATTTCTTATGTATGAATAAATTCAACTTCCACAAACGAAAACAATTGTTAACAATAAAAAAAAAAAAGTAAAATGCTCTTTTTTATATAGATATTACAGGGAGGTGTGTCTATATTAGGTTATACATCTACTTTCAAGACAGCATAAACTCCCTCAAAACTTTGACAGTTGGAATACAAACACAACTCTGAGCTACAATAGAACCAAGAATGCTCTATTGATGATCTCTGCTTTCCCCTCAAACCAAAGCATATAACACTATCAAGGATTAATAGAAGCAAATACATCCAATTCAAAATAAGCAAGCAACTACTTCACCGTGATACAGATTAGGAAAATGGGAGCTAAAACTTGAAGTTAGGAAAATGGGAATCAAGCATCTTAAAACTTGAAGTCCTTTTTCTTCGATTTCCCTTCCTTCTCCTGCATTTTTCGCTTCCTCTTTTTCTCGTTCTACAACATAAATAATCATACACAAGAATTAGCAAATGCTTAGTTAGAAAGCAATTTAACTCTTTAGTGGAGTTAATAATTTCCAAAGAAAGCGACAAACCTCTGCAACCATATCACTGAAATCCTCGCGCTGGCTACGTAGTCTTTCCTCTTCCCTTGCTTCTTCATACCTGAATAACAAATTATACAAAAGTCAGAATTTAACAGAAATTAATGTAAATATGGAAAACAATTTCATATACAAGCAAATGGCATCTAAATATTAGCTACAAAACGTACTTTGCAGCCAATACGTTGTCCATGGCCTCCAACTCATCTGGCTGTAGAGAGACATCCACTTTATCTGTCTTCTGACCCCTAAGAAGATCAACCTATAAACAAAATCATCAATAGTCATTGATCATATATCCAGCATTGCAACTACTATCGCTCAATTAAAGCAAAGTTTTCACATAAGCATCGTTGGTTCTTACTCTTTTAGCTCCTGCTTTTTCTTGAGAAGCCCCGACAACATACCTGATCACAAATATAGAAGAGATTTCAACATTTTGAAAGAGAAAAATGAAACAGGAGTAGAAAAGTTCAGTGACAAGAAATGCAAACAAATTTTTTAAAGAACAATGCAACCACATACGTGTGAGTTGTTCCCAACAATGTGCCTGGAGCAATCTTCTCTTCTTTTTCTTCAAGTACCTTTGCAAAGACGATAAACAAAACTACATTAGTACCAAAATGGGAATCAATGTCATAATGAACATAGGAGTTTATAGCCAATTAAACAGTATCAGTTCAAATCCCTTGCTTACTTGATAAAGCGGTTTTTCAGGCTCTTTCCTCTGTTGCTTACGGAGGTCAATAACATCAGGCGTTTCAACACCAGTAGGAGTACTGCAAAAGACACAAACAAATTAACAGTGGAAATATAACTTAAAATTTAGCAAATGAACAAAAAAAAAAAAGGAATATTCTCCACAACTTCTACCATTTGAATGGCAAATAAGCCATAAAAATAATTATCAACATTTGAAAAAATGCTCACAAGCTCCCCACCAGTATGACATATTAGAACATCCTGTCCTAAAACAAAAATACAGCATAGTAACCAATTGAAGTACCTTGACAGGCTATCCATAGACTGAATCCCAGCCTCAAGCTCCTCCTCTTCAAGTTGCTCTTCTTCATCCTCCTCCTCCTCCTCTTCTTCCTCTTCCTCTTCTTCTTCCTCTAGATCACCCCAGTGCTTAGACTTGTCTACAGGCTCTTCCTAAATCCATTACACAGTTAATTCCCTTTCAGAAAAAGATAGATATAAAATTGGGCAAAACTATTTAAATGAATAATAAATAACAAAATATACCTCATAATTTGGTTGATCTTGCTGTTGAACACCAAACACATCTCCATACAAAGGACGCCCATACTATAAAACACACAACAGAGAGACAAACAATCAGTTCTGATTTTATGAGACAAACAATCAGTTCTGATTTTATGAGACAAACAATCAGTTCTGATTTTCTGAGACAAACAATCAGTGCCAAGTAAATTCCAACTTATATGGAGTTGAGTTCGAATTCTTACTTCATCAACAGGAGGTTTTCCCCAGCCACCAGGATGGTAGCCAAAACTAGCACCAGGCGGAATAGGGGCATTTAGGCCAGGAATTTTCAAGTGAGGGTATGATGGTGGAGGACCGTATCTCTGTAACAAGAAAAACAGTTTATATAAACAGGAAACAAATGCACAACACGGGTATCAATTGCAAAAATTACCTGCATATTAATTAGCCATGGTGGAGGAGCTCCCTCTGGCATACCAAGAGCTTCCTTCAGCTCCTTGGACAAGGAGCCAGGCTTCATCTCTCTGAGTTTCACCTGCATTAATAATAATTTAATGAATAGTGACACTTCTAGCTCATCACAAACTTTGTAGTAACTTTCCATTAATGGTTATTGAACATATAAATTAATACGCACAAAATTCTAACAAATCACAGACAAAGTTAGCATAGAAGCAGAATCAGCATACAGAGACATACAACTGAGAACTGGAGATATAATTGTCATACCTCAAATTCTTTTCCTTCATAGTATAAATCACCATATGAAGTCAGCTTTGGCTTCGTCTGATATTTAAAAAATGCATCATGCAGAACCTGGAAGAGTTCAAGAAAAGACAATTAACAAGACAGTTGAGGATATTCCTTTACCCAGCAAGTATTTCTTTTCTTACTCCACAGAATTTGTAATGAAATTAGTTATCCCCCAAACAATTCAATAAACAAAGTAAAATGTTAAAACTCAAATTTTTAATAATAAATAAAAATATAAAATCATTAATGATTTAGGGTGTTGTGAGAAGTTCTTAAGGACATCATGCTGATTTTTCTATACATCCTCAATGAGGCTGGTTTTGGGAATAAGAATAACTGACCGCGTACCAACATACAGATGTTTTCTGATTAAAAAAAATCCTTCTATTTTTCACATGCTGCCCACTAAATTGCAGTACACCAAAACAAAAAAGGCAACAAACCTGATAATCAATATCCATTTTTCCCATCTTTGGCTGCATACGTTCACGTTGTTTCTGTTTTAACTTCTTACTGTCCTCCTTCTCAATATAAGCCTGTACATGAAAACAGAAAAACAAGTTTAGACCTCATTGCATCCATATGCATAAGTTAATTCATAACATAAAAATTAGAGATGCCTTTTTTTGTGCAGCAAACTTCTTGAATACATGTTAGAGCAATTAGAGATGTAAAAATGGACTAATAGTTCAATCCAAACAGATACCTTTTATAAATAAACCTATTGTTTAAGATGAGTAGACTGTTAATGGCTCAATGCTAAGACTAGCACTCTGAAACCAGCCAGTTACTGACTTTTACCACTCAGAGAGTGAAAGAGAAGCTCAAAAATGGTATGCAAATGAAGTTGGATTGGTAGCAAATAGGAAAAGAAAACTCAAAATTACAACCTAGAAACCTATCTTTTTGCTTGTGTCAATACAGAATAACAGTTAAATAAGACAAGACAACATATTGAAGGACACATGAAAGGCTGAAAACAAAAAGAATACTTTTCGCATGTAGGTTGACCCTTATAGTTTTATGGGTTACCTGTCTAATCTTTTCAATACCGGTTGCAGCAATAAAATCAGGAAGCTGAAACGGCTGCTTTTCAATACCACGCTTCCCCTGCAAAACAAGTATAAAAAACTGATGAGGCAAAAGTTCATGAAAAAAATGGGTTGAAAATAAACTAAGTTTAGGTTCAATTTAAAATTGCAGATATTAAGCTCTGAGTCCAATCTAGAATCTTAGCCAGATCTCATCTGTAGCAAACATGCTCAGCCTAAGCAATACTCAAGTGAGCTGAGGCATCTGAAATCAAGTGGCGACATAACACTGATAAAAGACCAAAACCCCAGAGTGTCAAATGTGGACAAAACAAGTATACTACAACTTATCATCTTAATCCAATAATATCAAGTATTAATCATAATCTACATCCCAGCCCACACCGCCTTGACAATTATTAGGAAAACCATATAATGGTTCCTTTTGGCAGAAACCTACCCGTCTTTCCTCCATGAATGTCACAGCCGCTACCCTGCAAGAACCACATATATACGTATAAGATAACACCTCATCGACTGTTATCGCCCTTACCCTATCCCCCAAATTACACATACTAATAGACCCATGTTTATGCAGTCATAGTTTTACAAGTAGAGAGTATATCAGCTTCACTTACTAACCTGCAAATACTTCCTCTTCTGACACCAATGCCTAGGCACCGGAACCGTATTTCGGTATGACTTAAGAAACACCAACAATTTGGGATCATGTGCAGTCGCATCCCAGATCTAAGAGAATCAAACAAACTGAGTTATAAATGAAGCAGGGCAACATGCATACGAAATTTAATATTAATTTCAAACATCAAATCAATTCCAAATTCCAAGTATTGTATGAAAATTGCCAGCGTTTATTTACAAAATCCAGGCATGACTAATAAATTGTCAGAAATTTAGCAGTATTGTATATTAAACCTAAGCACAAATGATAAGCAACATTAACATCAGTAACAAACCATGAATAAGAATAATAGTCTCGGTTCTAATGGGACAAGAAAAAACTAATCCCTCCGTAACATAAAAATTGCAACAATTGCCATAATTGAGCGTAACAAAAAAATGGCAACAAATTTTTTCTTTCTATTTTTAGTAATATAAAGTCCAACTAGTAACAAAAATGTCATTAATAAAAAAAAAATTAAAAAAGGTTAATGAATGCTTAATACTTAGGGCTCGTTTACATTAGCTGAACAGAGATGAACTGAACTGAACTTAATAGAGATGAACTGAACTGAATAGAAGTGTATTAATTGAACTAAATAGAGATGAACTGAACTGAATAGAGATTAACTGAACTAAATATAATCTGAAGTAAACAAGCCCTTAATCACCCTCCCTCATCTCCCACTCTATCTCCTCCACCTTCCCTATCACCAGCAGCCTCTCACCTCCACTCCTTCCTCACCTCCCCACCACTGCCACCACCTTTTTTAATGTCAACACCACCACTGCCACCACCCTCAATTGTCAAACCCCAGCCTCCCTTGACCGCCAAACCCCGGCCCCAACACTGCCACCACCCTCGACCGTCAAACCCAAGCCTCCCTCGACCGTCAAACCCAAGCCTCCCTCGACCGTCAAAACCCAGCCTCGCTCAAACCACCCTCAACCGTCGAAACCCTAAACCTTCAAAACCCCAACCACCCTCGAACTCTAAACCTTCAAAACCCCAACCACCCTCGAACTCTAAACCTTCAAAACCCCAACCACCTTCGAAACCCTAAACCTTCAAAACCCCATCCACCGTTGAACCACCTTTGATTTGGGTTTCGATTTGGTTCATGCTTTATGATTTGGGTTTTGATTTTGATTTATGATTTGGGTTTCGATTTACGTTTTGATTTGAGTTGTGATGGCTGCTCGTGTGTTGGTGGCTGCTCGTACGATGGTGGTTGTTGTGTGCGTCGGTGGCTGCTGCGTGCGCCAATGACCGTTGCACCGACAGCTGGTGCTGGGATGTTGAATGGTGAATAGTGGAGGTGGTGGTGGTGGTTGTGGTGGTTGGGTAGTTTGGTTAGTTTAAGTCTGATTAGTAGTGTTGGATTATGGCTTGATTAATGTATTAAACTCATATTAAGAAATTTTCCCTATGAGTCCGTGAAAACCCATTTTGTTGTCATTTTTATATTACAGAGGGAGTACAATTTCTCTATGCATAGAAGAAATAGATATTAAGAGGATTCTGCCATGTGACAAACAGAATATGCATATGTATGTCTTCATCAAAACCTATTGTAGTAGTCAATGCTAGATAAAACTTAAGGGCACTCACAATAAGAGGTTTGCAAGGGTTTTGTGATGGGGTTTTTGCGGTTTGAGAAACAAACCCCTGGTTGTTAGTGGAGTGGGATTAGATAGTTGAGAGGGTTATGAAATTAGTAAGTGGTTTACATTGGGTGCCAATAGGGTGAGGTGGCAGTTTGTTGGGGCATTGAGTAGGGTCCCACATATAAACCTTTAGAGGGGTTTGAACCATTATGAATGCCCTAATATTGGGTGCCAACCTAAAATAAATGTATTTGTGATCAACTAAATATAGTACGGTGTTTTCAACTTAATAGCACTTCAGCGGAAACTGAATTAGATTTAATCTGAACTACATTGAAGTGTTGAACGATGTTTCAACTATGAGCAAAGATCCCCCCCCCCCTAATAAACAAAAAAAGCTCCCGTAGCACACTGTTTTGCATTTTTGGTGCAGGACTAAGTAGATGTAGAGGAGACAAAAGAAAGAAGAACCTATCTAAGATATAATCCCCCCTTATCATAAAAAGTTGAAACACTTTCCTTTCTGCAATTAGCTGACGGTCCTCCCTCTCCTTATCCTAAGATAGTCTCCACCTGAAGTATTAGTCTTACCCTAGGGTGGGAAGAAAGCATATCACAATCAATTGAATGGTAACAGATTTCCCTACACCTTCCACCTTCTTCAAGCAACAGCAACACCACCCATCTTTCATCTCTTCATTGACTCCTATTACCCCTTAAGTACAGAAACCTACACAGTACCACCACCTTAAAACCAACAATTCATAATACTAAATATTTCCCCCTTCCCCCCCACCCAACACAACCCTACCACCTTATTCTGTTACCCTCTCTAGAACTCTAGTGTGGCTTTTACCTCAAATTAAAAATAAAATCAATGCATGCAGAACAAAACTAGGGGTATCTTTTACGGATAGAGTGGAAAAGTAACAACTAGCTACCCTACCTCAACCACATCTGGCTTTCCACAAATCTGCTTCAGCTCGGCAATCTTCATCCTTCTTTGCAACTGAAAAGGAGTAAAAAAAAAAAAGTTTGAGACACATGAATACAGGATACAAACTTCTTCAAACTATAATCAACTTCCACGCAGGGGGGTTTGGAGAGGAGGGGGTAGTTGTTATCACCTTTTTCTTTTTATTTGAGATTCCTTTCTCCTTCTGTTGATTATCTTGTTCCTCTTCATCTGAATCAGAATCAACTTTCTTCTTTCCAGCTGCATCTTGCTCTGCCTCATCATTTTTCAAATCTCCCTGAATCAACGCAAAAAAAACAAACAGGTCCCACTGATATTAAGGACAAAGCCTTAATAAATAAACTTTAAAACACTAGTGATCATGCTTACGGCTTACCTCATCTCCTTCCGGTTCTTTGAATGAGAACTTCTCAAAAACCTTCTTAAAATCAAAAAGCAAATCATCATCTAAATCAGCCTTTTCTGGTACATATTTCACCTCAACATCCTCCACGGCCTGGAAATTAAACATGTAGCACAAGGGTCAAATAATGCCCAAAACACATCCAATGAACTCAATATTTCAATAATCACCAACAGAATAAGATGAGACAAAATCTATGAACTGACTTGCTTTGCAAAAACCACAGACCCAAATGCCATGAAACAACAAATTAACCAATTTTATAATGATAAAAATGATAATTAAGAGAACATAATTATGGAACGATAAAATGAAAGTTAGAGTAACTAAGACAATGTCAAGCTCAAGCATTCAAGAGGCATGATTCTCTCGCAACTAAAAGCTACTCTCTCAACAATGTTCCTCGTACCTTCTCTACAACTCACTAGTTTCTTCCCCAAGCTATTACTAACAAACTTTATTGCGCACTACCTAAAGTGTCCCTCTAATATGAGCTCTTCGCACCAAACCTAACAAAATCATTAACTGTTGAATAACACATAAAAACCAAATCCACTGACCAGAAAATTTGAAGAGAGACACTCATAATTAGACCCACACTCTTGCCCTACATAGATTTGCAAGCAGCTACAGCTACAGACCTTAATGATTCCAATTACTGATCCCCTCAAACACAAGGTCTGCAGAGATCAAGATGTATGCAGCTATATACCAAGCCAAATTCGGATTGCACACAGTTTTAAGCTAGGAAGCAAAACAAAAACCTCAACAAGTCAAAAATTCATAAACACTATGTTAAATGATGAAGCAAGACCCATAGTACTAAACCCAAATGCTGAAACTACACACCATTTCATAAATCTTAAAAAATTAATACTACATTTACAACTTGCTCAAATAACTAAATTCAATTCAAGGAAAAGCAATCAATAAGCCAAAATTTGATGTACAAGTGTTTCACCATGCACTGGCATCCTAATATCATCCATCCAACATACTGTCAATTCTCAATAACTCTGACTTCAGAAAAACAACTTTGAATAGCAAACTCAATCCAAAGAAACTCTCAAAACACATGATACAACACTAAACTATAATGTCATTAATCAGCCACCATCCCAATATCAACACAATCAGCAACAAAGCCCACAGGATCAAATCAAAATCCTCAAAACTCAGCTAAATCACTAATAATCAACTAGGGGGGTAAGAAAACCACAATAATCCCTAAAATTTAATGTCAGCTATGCACCATTCCAACATCACATAAATTTTCAGAGACAAAATCTCCAAATACATCATACTTAAATTACTAAATTCAAACCAAAGAAACGCAAACCAATAAATCAAAATAAGACGAAAAAACCCTAAAACCTAATGGCATACATCAAACGTGTTCCCTTAATAATTAATCCTCAAATACTGGAACGCCCAAAAATTAAGAGAAAACCTCGAATAGCAAAACTCGATCCAGAGAATCTCACTCACCACCCACAGAATAATAAAAAATCGTAAAACATAGTCATTAATCAACCGCCATCCCCCACAATCATCAAAAAAGGCAACAAAGCCCGCGAAATCATATTGAAACCTCAATAGCTCAGCTAAATCAGTAAAATCAACTACAAAGGGGGGAAAAGGGCAACAACAGAAGAGGAAATTACCTGAAAAGACGCAGCGTCGCCATTAGAGTAATCACCATTAGCATCAGGAGAATCACTATCATGCCCATCATCTTGAACTTGTTGAAAAGACGAAGAAGGCTTCTTCTTTTTCTTTTGCTTACGACGACGGCGTCGACGTTCGTTCTCCTTCGATTTTTTGTTATTATTAGGGTTTGCTTTGAAATCGCCATTTGCGACACCGCCATTTTGGAAAACAGTCGACGTAGCAGTGACATCGCCGCCGGTATTGGATACTTCCACCGTCATCGCCGCCGCAGTTGCGAGCCTTCTTACTGGTTTCCGCAGTTACTAGCTTTTTCTCTCTTTCCCTTCTTCGAGTTATAATATCTGGTGATATCAGGAAAGAAGAAAAAACCGAAATGAATGAAAAGAGTTTGGATGAGTGGGAAATCAAGCGATATATATATGTCCCGTAAATATCTACTTCCATTTTTTTTTTATGGGTATATCAGGTCCCAGGACCACCTTCCTAGTTTCCTCATTGTGTTCCCGCGATTAAACGACGTCGTCTCGCATCTTTACAAGAAAAAATAATAAAAATTAACCAAGCGCAAGTCACGTGATCCACAGCATATAAATAGCCTTCACTCTCTTCATTTTTCAAATTCGAACTCCTGCTTCTTCAACTTCGTTCAACTCATCAGAAACCCTAAATTGCTATTGAATTTCGATCATCAAAAACTCAAAAAAATGGCTGAATCGAATGTAATGTAAGTTCTTCATTTTTTTTCGAATTTTGTGCTCTAAAAATCGAAATTTTGAATTGTATTGTTTACAAACACATGTAAAAATGGATGAATTATATTGTTCTTCATTCCTTAATGGTTGTTCATTTCTACACACGGTATATTCATTTCTACAAACAGCATATTCATTTCATGGAACAGCATATTCATTATATAATAAAGCATATTCATTTCTAACTACTGCATATTTCTCAAACATATTTCTCAAACAACAAGGGTAATATAGCCTTGCACATATTCATTTCTCAATACTGCATATGCATTTCTTAATGTTGCATATTCATTTCTCAATACTGCATATACATTTCTCAATAATGCATATACATTTCTCAATATTGCATATTCATTTCTCAATATTGCATATTCATTTCTCAATATGCATATTCATTTCTCAATATTGCATATACATTTCTTAATACTGCATATACATTTTTCAATATTGCATATTAATTTCTTAATAATATTCATTTGAATATACTACACTATTCATTAAAACACACCGTAATATATATTTCCAACAAACAATATACATTCCTACATAAAATAATAATGTTAAATACATTATAAAATACACATTCATTTCAATACACTTCAATATTCATTTGAATACACTACACTATTCATTTCAAGACACTGCAATATACATTTCCAACAAACAATATACATTCACGTTCCTATTCTGGAACTTCTCATGAATAGTCAACGATTTTCTTATGTGATGATGTTGACTCTGTATGCTCCTTGATGAGGTTGTGACCTGCAAAACAGTAAAGGTTGCTAACCCGGGGGGTGGAACCCGGGAACGCTCCTCCGATGCTTAAGTCAGATATCGGAAATAAGGAGTCAGAGTACTTTGTGAGTTTGTGAGCTATGAATTGTGTACCTTTAGAGTGATTGGACTGATCCTTATATAGGCATTAGGTTCCCCGGTTAGGGTTTTCTACTGAGCCAGTTGGGCTGACGCATGGGCCAGGCCCGTGACAACCAGGTCAAAGTTTTACCAAATCAGCTGACACGTGGCATCGTCCCATTCGTTACAGAATACCTGATGCGTCCTTAACCCTATCAGAACTGGGCCTAGGATTTGGGCCCACTAGTACGGGTTTGACCACCTAGGTGGCCCCGGAACAATTAGCCCCACGCTTGGCGTGGAACGGGAATCTTTGGGCGTTGGATGCCGAGCGAAATTCTCTGAAAAAGATGAATTTCAACATCCCATAGGACCTCGAGGGAGCGACCCAAGAGAGGATCTCCTCGATCGAGGGAACCTCGACCGTGAGGAAGAGGACCTCGATCCATAGGCCTGCAAGGCCTTCCTCCCCCATATGACCTCGAGGGTGTGACCCAAGGGGGGGGGAGGTCTCCTCGATCGAGGGAACCTCGACCCTGAGGAAGAGGACCTCGATCGAGGTGACCTCGATCCATAGGCCTGTAAAGCCTTCCTCCCCCATAGGACCTCGAGGGAGCGACCCAGGGAGGGTCTCCTCGATCGAGGGATCCTCGACCGTCCCCTTACCTCGACCGTGTGGGCTTCTCATGGAGGCCATGAACTCACCTCGAGGGTGTTAGTTCCCACTCGACCGTGATCCATTCCCTCGACCACGAGGGTGCCTTGTGGTCTCATTGGTCTCCTCGACCGTAGCTCGATTACCTCGATCGTTGGGTCCACCTTGACCATGTGGGACTGGCCCTTGGCGTAATGTACCTTGATCGAGGGGCACCTCGACCATGAGGGTGTCCGCTCATCCCTTAGCTTCAGCCACCATACTTCCCATTTACCTCGATCGTCCCCTCGACCAAGGGAGGTATGCCTCGACCATGGGTTTTCCTCCTCCCATGAGCTTGATGTCTAAAAATTTTCTAAGTGTCGTCCGTTTTATTTCCTTGTTGTCTAAGGACCTCGAGGGTCTTCCCCTAACTTCGACTGAGGCAAATTCTTCATGAAGCTTAGAGAAAATTTCTAAGTGGTATTATATTGCCAGCATTCCGCGACCGTTGGGAGCCTTTAACATGGATTTCCAAAATTTGCCCAATTCCTGGCACCAATTGTAACGACCTTGATTTTATTGGTATTTCTGTCGTGTATTTATTTGTAATTATGTGATTTTATGTATGGTCCAAAATTTATTTTGGACTATTTATTATATTTTATGTGAATAATTTCGATTAAGTTCGAATTATTTTATTTGGATTGATTATTATCTATTTTTATTATTATTTAATTAATTAGAATTTTTATTATTTAATTTTCTAATTAATTATTTAATATTTTTGGGCTAAAATCGATTTAAGCATGATTAATCATGCAAATTTGTAAATTAGCCCAATTGATCACAAAAGCCCAACTTAGCCCATTTTGCAAAGCCAAAACCGGCCCCCCTTATTATATGGCAAGTTTTGCCACTTGCCATGCATTCACACCTTAAATAACCTCTATTTATAGGAGGGTTAGTAAGGCTTGAGGATTCATTTGCTCATTTGCCATCCTTTGTCATCAAAAGCTTAAACACAAACTCTCTCCTTACCCTTTGATCCACACGCCATTTTTGGCTCCAAACACCATCACATTTGTCCATCATCCATTCAAACTCCAAACTTAAAGATTCAACCTCTATTGATCTTTAAGTATCAAAACACATTAGCATTCATTACTTTGATCATGATTTTTCGGTTTTGGGTTTAGTTCGAGTGGGTAACGAGTTGGTTCGTGGTGGTGCTGCGTGGTGATCAAGGGTGCACGGTGGTGCTTGTGTGAAGACGGGGTCGTGCACGGTGGTGTGCGTGGTGTTGCACGGGTTCGAAAGGGTTGCTATGGTGAAGCCGTGTGTGCCGTGGTGGTCCGTGTGACTTTGGGCCGTGTGGTTTGATTCCGGGCAGCGAGTTTTTAAGTGTTTTTGTATTTAATCTTCATTAAGGTAACATACTTTCTCAATCTAATTAGTGTACTATGATTCATATTATGGATTAAATGATTAGATTAAACCGTTTTGATGTTTTGTAACCTTGTTTATGTGTGGATTATAATCTGATTTTTGGGTGATGATTTATGATGTTTTCTACTTGATTACATGAATTTCATGATGGATTATGTTAGTATTATATTCGATGTTGTTCATGTTCAAGTTTGATGAAGTTTGGAGATTAGAAAGTTGATGAATTTTATGGTTGAATTGATGATTTTATGCGTGTATCATGATGAGTTCTTGATTGAAGATCTTGAATCTTGGATGAGTTCTTGATTGAAGATCTTGAATCTTGGGTGAGTTCTTTTTAAGTTCTTTGAGTTCTTTTTAAGTTCTTTGAGTTCTTTTTAAGTTCTTTGAGTTCTTTATGAGTTCTTGGTCAAGTCTTGAAAGTTAAAGAAAGTTAGTATTATTTAACGAAAGTTAAAGAAAGGTTAAAGATTGTTTAAAGAAGTTCCAAGATTTGTTGGTTTACATGTTATTTCTTGAGTCAAGGCGTAAGATGCAACTTAAGAATTAACTAAGAATGTAAAATTCGATTTAAAGTAAAGATTAGCTTGATTTCGCTACTAGACGCCTAAGACTTAGAGTAAGATTCTAAGTATTTGGGTTAAGACATTGCCCCTATCCTATCCGCGGTATTAGGATAGTTGGTGGTCTTACTATGTTGTCTTCGGATATGGATTTCCAGTAAGATTGGTTTCATGGGGTTGGGAGTAAGATTCTCAATCCTGGCATAGTAGAAAGTTCGACCGCGTAAGATGCGTTCGTACGTGCATAGTCCGGTCTAGTATGTGAATGATTGCGCCAAAGTTAAAGATTCGTTAATCGTTGGTTAAAGTTAGTCGAGTCAACATGATTAGTTGATTTGATTCGCATGTGTATATGTTTGGTTTAATTGTTTGATTTGTGCTATGTTCAAAGTGTATCCTCGTTAGGGTGGGACAGTTATGTTACTCGCCACTAACAGTGAACTGTTGTTTACTTTTCAGGTAATTCTGATGATGAGGTTCTTACTTAGCTTTGGGTTGGGCGAGCGCCGTTGTTATTTAGCTTTTATATGGTTGTTTTACGATTTTTTTACTAGTTTTTGGACTATAGTTGTAGTACTTGTATATTTCTTAAACTCTGACATATATTTGGAGTTTACGTTTGTTAGTAGTAGTAGTATGACATTTGGGGTTAGATATGTACAATCTTGTGGGTGTTGTACTTTTGGTTTAGTATACATATTCATTTTGAGGTTTTGTTTTAAATTTTAAGTATTTTAGTTTGTTAGATCTGACTATTCGACTCGTCGGTTTCTTCCGCGCCGGTTTAAACGAGTCGGGTCGTCATACCAATCCTACCCTCCGCGACCGTAGTAGCCTTGGTCGCGGTGAGGGTAGAGTATAGTGAGCCCCCTTGGAAAACTCGAGGGTAGTAACCTCGACCATTACCGTGCTTTCCGCGACCGCGAAGGACCTCCTTCCTTTAAACCCTGAAATCGTTAAAAAAAATTAAGTGTAAACATCGTTTCTGTTCTCCGCGACCGTTGTTCCCCTTGGTCGCGGTTGAGGCAAAACTTGGTGACCCCTGCTAGAAACCTCGAGGGTCTCCTCTACTTTGACCGTGATAGACATACTCAGAGAATCTTTTAGAATGACCAACGAGGTAATTTAGGTTAAGTTATTCCGCGACCGAGATAGCCTTATCATTTGAAATTGTTGAAATTTTTCTAAGTGTTGATTTTCCTAGGGCCCTTTTCCACCTCGAGGGTCTTCCCTTACCTCGACTGTGAGTGACGTGCCTTTGGCCTAGGAATCTCTTTCGTATGCCCAACGAGGTGATTGAGGTAATGTTATCTCGCTACCGTGATAGTATCCTCCGCGACCTTAAAGGGCTCTTTTGTTTGAACTTCATTAAAATTTTGCTAAGTGTTAATCTTTCCAAGGCCCTCTCTTTGCCTCGATGGACCTCCTTTACCTCGACTGTGAGGGATATACTTTTGAAAAGCAACAACAAGACTTATTCCATCCTTAGTAGCAAATGCCCATGCTGAATGGGGCTTTGGAACGAGATGACCAGCCTGGACTTAGGGGCTAATGAGCACCATGGGTAGCCCTTTTACCTCGAGGGTCTCTCCTACCTCGAGGGCTAGCAGGATACCACCTTGGTTAGAGCCTTCTCAATAACCTCGAGGGTCTCACCTACCTCGACCGTGATAGAGGTGCAAGGAGAGGATTGCCCTGGTAACCCCGAGGGTCCTCCCATTACCTCGAGTGTGATAAAGTAATTCAGGAGATGTTTTGATTGTCCATACACTTTGGTTGTGCCCACATTGAGTGGGGCTTTGGCCTAAGGTGGTCAACTATCCCTTAGGGGCTAATGAGCCCCAAGACATGGTTGACACATATCCAGCCTCCCATCTCCTTTGATGGGTGCCTATCTTGAGTAGGGCTTATTGTTAGCCTTAGGAGCTTTCCTCAACGCCAAGGGGCTAATGAGCCCCAGGGACTGTCAAGCCACCTTCCCTAATGACCTCGAGGGTGCCTATTACCTCGACTGTGATAGAGGTAGGAGATAGAGCTGCCCTGATGACCTCGAGAGTCTCCCTGTACCTCGAGTGATATGAAGGTTCTTGGGAAAGATGTCCTGATTGCACATCTGCCTCGATGGGTGCCCACATTGAGTGGGGCTTTGGCCTAAGGTGATCAACTGACCCTTAGGGGCTAATGAGCCCCAAGATGTGGTTGATACCTGTCCAGCCATTCCATCTTCCTCAATGGATGCCTATGTTGAATAGGGCTTTTTTTCACCTGGTGAGGTGGAGGGTTTGACCAAAAGTCAACATATTAATGAACACTGTTCATCTTCTAAACTCATAAACTGATGTCGTTTCAGCTGGTTTTTACCATAATGCGGTAAAAACCGTTTCACATTTTTTACCTCCTATATATTCAACCCCTTAATCATTTCCTCAAAATCATTCTCTCACTCTTCAAATTTTCTCTCTCTAGAGTTCTCTAATCTCCTCGAAGGTGTCCTCTAAGCTTGTGTCTAGGCAACCTTGAAGTAGTCTCCTTGTCCAGGTAGTCGTTTTCCCCTCTTGTATTTATTTGAATAAGTGAGTCCTTGTCCTGTCGAGTACCTTTTCTTTTCCTTAGTTTATTTTCAATAACTTAGGTATTGGACATGTCAAGTACTCCACCCCTTCTTCCCCTTGAGTGCACTGGGGTCCTTCGGGTCGAGGGTGATGAAGGGATTGAATCCCAAAACATCCCTGAGGCCATCCCTCTACCTTCTGACTCGAACGGGTCAGTGTCTGGGGGAGAAGAGGTAGAAACCCCCTATCCCTGGGAGCCATCTGTAGCACATCCTAACATTTACCATTCAACATATGAAAAACTTATAGGTATATTAAACATGAACCTCGAGGGTCCATCTACCTCCGTTCAGGAGGAAATGGAGAACATTGTGTATCCTAAAGTCCCCCCTGAGAAGGGTCCAAAATATTTCTTCCTTGCCCCAACTCTTAACCATCGTCTAAAGCGAGACATTCACTCCTTTGCTGCCCAATTCCAATTTTCCGAGCCGTATGTAGTAGTTCGACCCATCAACCTTCAGACCATCCGTTCCCCCTCCTGACGGATGTGTAGCTGTGTACAAACTTGCCATGGTCAGGGGGCTTAGATTTCCATTACATAGTTTTGTTATACAGCTTCTTTGTGAATATAACCTATCCCTAGCCTCGTTGGTACCCAATTCCTGGGCCTCGATCAATTCTTTTATTGGTATTTGTACAATACTTAGAATTACCCCAACCCTTCGCCTTTGGCGAAATCTGGCCAAATTAGTAGAGAGTCGTAGCACTGACCATGGGAAGGGTTGGTATAGCTTCCAAGTGAGAAAGGGCTATAGGTTTGTAAATAATATGCCCACCAACCAAGAAGGATTTAGGCACAAATTCTTTTTTGTTTCCAATAGTGAGGGTTGGAGAATCCCTAGGGTGGTGGAAGATGAACCAAACTTCCTCCTAAACCGTCAAGTGCCGAAGATGTCCGCTGAGGAAGCAGTGGTGGGCATCTATTGTGAGCTTGAAGAAAAAGAGGAGAAAGGGAAGACAGTGATGGTCCCCTTTAACTGGCTTCCCAGCACTGAAGACTTGAAGAAGGACTTCTTCGTGTCTGCTTTGGGGTTAAACCCAACATATCCTGAGGGTAGGGGCACCTAACCATTAAGTACCAGTTTTCTTTAGCTTTGAATGTTTCTGATATACTAACTTGTTCTTTTGCAGGGATTTCTCGAACAAAACTTGATCCAAAAATGGCCTCCTTGATGACTGTTGCTGCTATCAAGGCCCTTGCCGTGAAGGGCAGAGTCGATTCAAAAGAAGAACCTATTCTTGATCCTCCACAGGTAATTATTTCACCTCGATGGTATTTTATTTATATTGCCCCCCTTCCTTTGACTCGATGATGTCCCCTCTCTAATATGTTTGTTGCCTCGATAGGACCCCAAGAACAAGAAGAAACCCTTGACTAGTGGGGCCCCTCGACCCAAGAGGACTAGAGAGTCCAATCCTTTTGTTGATGAACAAAAGGATAAAAAGAAAAAACAAAAGGTGGTTGAGGTGCCGCAGCCATCTCTGCCTGAAGAGAGGCTTTTCCAAAAAGATGCAGAAACTGAGGTTGCACTTCTTGCTGCTGAGAAGGTTATTAGGCCTTCTTCTAAAGAGGTTCCTGCTGGGGGCGAGCGACCTTTTGGGGCGCTGACCCAACAGGAACGCAATCCTCGCCTACATGGGGCGTTCAGGGCAATCTACTCTTCGTCTGATGAAGAGTATATTATGGAGGCTGACGAAGAAGAGGTCTTCAATGATCTCCACAACTCCTGGCTGGACGTAAGAACTCGTCCTTTTCCTCTATTGTTATACTTCACTATACTTGCTATTTACCCTTCATTTTTGCAGATGTCAATCCGGATGCATGCTGCATCCAAATTCATGCTAAGGACCAAAGGCCAGGGCCTGTCCCCAGCTGATGTTGAAAAGGGCAAGGCTGAGTTGGCTCAAGAAAGAGAAGAACATGCCACCACCAAAAAATCCCTGGAGGTGGTCAGCTCCAAAGTGACAGCCTTGGAGGGTGAGCTGGAGACTGCAACATCTGATCTTGCCACGGCGAATGCATCCATCACCAACCTTGAGCAGAAGCTTACCAACGCCCTTTCTCAGCGTGACTCCATCAATCGGGCGAAGATCAAAGCCGAGGAGGATTTAGAGAAGGCCAAGAAGAGTCTGAAGAAGGCCAAGAAATCTCGTGACAAGGCCTTCGAGGACATGAAAAATAGTGAGGAGGCCATTGTCAACAAATGGCTTGACTCTGAGGCCGGGGAGAAGTATAAGGCTGGCCTTCGCCTGAATGGAGCTGCTGAAGGTGTTGGGATCCTTATTGCTGACACCCTCGGCCGAGCTAGGAAGGTGTTAGAGGAGATATACCCCGGGGAATGGGCTTCCTTTGAATCCAGGTACAAAACTTTGGAACTGGAGGAAGAGGCTCGGGAGCAGGAGGTTGCTCCTGATGAAAAAGAGTCTGAGACAAAGGCTGCTTCTCTACAGGGTGAAGATCTTACTAACCTCTCTTCTAGCTCAAGCGAGAGTGGTGACATGGGGTACGTTGGCAAGAGTGGTGGGCAAGGCAGCCAACAGCAACAACAGCAGCAGCAAGGGGACGATGATCAGTTCTTAGATGAACTGAACATTAGTATAGATTAGGCTCCCTGTACTTAGGTTTTTTTTTCTTTTAATCATTGTACTTAGCCTAGGTTGTAACAATTTGAATATTAATGAAAACAACTTTTTGACTAAGTGTTTGCCTCTTTTAATGCTTTCTTTATCGCTTTTATTTACTGCTTTTGTTAACTTTACTGCTCGATCGTATAAGCAAATGATGAAGCCATAAAAACTCGACCCGGTAAGGGTTTAATATTATGCAAAGAAAGAACAATAATTGACCTTGAACTCGACCTTGTAAGGGCTTTAGAAGTTAGTAAAAAAAACTCGACCCTGTTAGGGCTTTTATTTCATAATGCAAAGAATAAACACAATCCATATAGAACTTGACCCTGCTAGGGCTTTATAAGTTAATGAATAAACTCGACCCTACTAGGGCTTTATTGAATAAAAAATATCCAAACTTAATAATCTGACCCGGTAAGGGCTGACAAAAACATAGAAAAAAAAAAAAACTCCCTGTTAGGGACTTTATTCAAACTTAACTAAGTTAGTGAGGGTATAACTTAAGCATAAAATTTCTTCAGATGATCAGCATGCCATGGCCGCGGCAAGGGCTTTCCTTCTTGATTGACAAGTCTGAATGTTCTTGGCCTCACCATTTCCTTGACTCCATAGGGTCCTTCCCAGTTGGGACCCAATTTTCCTCGAAGAGCGGTCTTTCCAGTAGCCTCGACCTTCCTCAATACCCAATCTCCAACTGATATTGTTCGAGGTGACACTTTGCGATTGAAGTTCCTTGTCATTTTCTGTTTGTAGGCAATGGATTTGAGCAGTGCATTTCCCCTTGTTTCTGGAAATAGATCTAGGTTGATGGCCTTTTCTTCCTCATTCTGATTGTAGTCATAGAAGGTGATTCTTGGTGAGGGTATTCCCACCTTGACAGGTAACACAGCTTCACTCCCATATACAAGTGAGAATGGAGTATGCCCAGTGGCTTCCTTGGCTGTTGTTCTAGTTGACCATAAGATTCCTGGAAGCTCATCTACCCAATATCCCTTAACTGCTTCTATCTTCTTTTTGATACCTTGAAGTATAACTTTGTTTGCTGCTTCAGCTTGTCCATTGGATTGAGGCCTCGCCACAGATGTGAACCTTGTTTATATGTCAAATTGAGCACAATATGCCTTTGTTAGGCCACTCTCAAATTGTCTGCCATTATCTGAGACCAACATTCTTGGAATTCCAAATCTGGTGATGATGTTTTTCCAAATGAACTCTTCTATCTGTTTATCAGAGATCATCGATAGAGGCTCGGCCTCGACCCATTTGGTGAAGTAGTCGATCCCAACGATGAGAAACTTTTTCTGCCCTACAGTTGGGGGAAAAGGACCAAGCAGGTCCATTCCCTATCTATCAAAGGGTAAAACCGCTTGAACTGCCGTTAAGGTACTCGATGGCTGCCTAGGGATGGCAGCATGAGTTTGGCATTGTAAACACTTCTTCACAAGCTCGATGGAATCTTCCTTGAGAGTAGGCCAGTAATATCTAGCTCGAAGGGCCTTGCCCTTGATCGTTCTTGCCCCTTGATGATTGCTACAAAATCCTTCATGAATTTCCTTCAGAATATAATCCCCCTCCTCAGGGGTCACACATTTTAAGAGTGGATGTGTGTAAGATAATTTGTACAACTCTCCATCGTGCAATGTGAACCACTTAGATTTTCTTTTGACTTCCTCAGCTTCTTTTTCATCCATGGGCAGAGCCCCATGTTTTAGATATTGGATGACGGCATCCTTCCATGTTTCACCTCGAGCCAAAGTGTTGACTTCAGATTCGTTGATGCTTGGTTTTTTCAAGACCTGCCACTGAATGACTCGTGGCACTTCTCACTACACCAAAAATGACCTTTTATAGCGGTTATAAAGGGCCTTTTATAGCGGTTATCTAACCGCTATAAATCGCAATGCTATAAAAAGGGTACATCCCTTTTATAGCGGTTTTAGAACCGCTATAAAAGCGGTATTTTTATAGCGCTTTACACCCCTTTTATAGCGATTATAAACTGCTATTAAAAGTATACTTTTTATAGCGGTTTTTCAATAACCGCTATAAAAGGGTGTTTGACTGGAAAAAAAAAGCTAGAATATTTAGTATCCACATGCAATTACCCAGAAATATTGATTGATTTAGAAATAATAGAAAATACATACTTTAATTTCGTATAAAATTACAAATTAATTAAACACAATAATACAAATTCAACAAATTCAAACTTTAAATCAACAAAATAATACACAATAATACAATTTTTTTTGATATATTCGCGGACAAACTTTATAATTTTCAAGAAACGAAAATCTAAAAAATAAGCTAAACCCTAATTAAAAAAAATATATTGCCTCAACATCTTATTCAACCTCATCATTAATTTTTCCTCCACATCTTATTCAACCTCATCATTTTTCTTCTTCATCTCCATTCTGATTCTCCTCCAGCTTTTTTCTTTTCCTTCGAAAATCAAACAAGCAAATCTGAAAATTATATTGAATAAACCAACGAACCAACAAAAATTCTATTCGGAGTGGGGACTGTGGCCTATTCGGACTGAGGGCGTGGTCGCAGACCGGTGGGATATTTGCGCTGCTGCAAAGTGAATGGAGAAGAAAGAGAGATGAGAAGAGAATAAAAAATCAGAAGGAAAAAAAAACAAAAAAATAAATCTTACCTCAAAATTCAGAGACACTAGTAGAAAAAAGTGCTTTTGCTACAATGAAACTGATGCAGTTTTTTAAAAGACCGCATCATATACTAGCATTATTTTTGAAGCTTTAGTAACTGATGCGGGTTCCGTGGAGAACCGCATCATATAGTGTATAAAAGATGCGGTTCTCTTAAATAAACCCCGCAGCATTTGTGCTCTTAATAAATTAAAAATGCGCGTGCTAAAATCCTTAATAATACTCCGTGTACAGTAGTATATGCATTCAATTCAACAATCTTTCCCAAAAAAAATCACGAGTTCACGACCAAACCCTAGCTAAACCACCACCACATCCCATCTTGGTAGCCACCACAGGTCAGGCTGTGCGAACTAGCCACCACCACCGGCCGTTCTATCTAAGCGTTCGACCAACCACCATGAGCACCACCATCTACCGCCAACCACCATTAGCCACACACACCCACAACATTCGCGAGCCATGAACGAACTCCCACAGCAATCGCGGGCGACCCACCATCACCACTGTAATTCGCCGTCTGCCGCCAACCACCCTAGTGAGCCAAGGGGCAGTGGTCGTGGCTAGGGTTTCGCCATTGAAGCCCTATTTTCTTTGGCTCGATTTTTCTGTGTGTGTCCCCTCTTCTGTAAGTACTCCCCTTTCACTCAATCTTTACATCCTTTGGTTGGAAATGCAATTAATAGAAGGTTGGGGGTGTTGGTGGTGTATTTGGGGCTGTAGATCTGGGTTTAGGGGGTTTCGGTTCTGCTAGGTGGTTTGTTGGTTTGCTTTGTAGGTTGTGCGTGGTGTTGTGTGTGTCGTAGGGAGGCTGTTGTGGGGGTCTAATTCAGTTATCCTCTGGGTAGGGGCTGGTTGTGACCTTACAGCTTAGGACTCTCCTGGCTGAGCTAATGGGGTTGCTTCCTTACTGCTATGGGCGTTGCTAGGCTGCTTGAGCCACGCAGGGGGTACTGTTGGCAGGCAACTGCTATCCTGATGGCTTTAGTGCTAGGAGGGCAGGCCATAGAATTGTAAGGAGCAACGTCTTAATGCTCGGTGGTCATGGTTGTTGATGGTGTGATGCTATGGTATCATTTGGTTTTAATTAATTAATTAAGGTTGCGGGAATCACTTATTGATCCCTTGATTTTCTATTGCAAATCGAAATTTCTTCAAGTCTTTATCACTTATTGCATTCATGTCTTTTTTTTTTTTTGGATAAGCCATTTCATTATAACACGCTAAAGTTTGAATTTGTGTTTTATTTGTAAGTTGAAGAAGGCAAATTAAAGTTTGGAAAATGTATATTCAATATAAGAAATGGGCAATTTTTTTTATTTCATTTTTCCTTAGGATTGTTGATGTTGTTCTGTCTGTTCATATAATCAGTACTATCTTCTTGCTCTCAAGTTTAGATTTCGATGAACGAGTGCAACACTGACTTGAAAACTTATTTAGTGGGAACGAGTATGGAATTTGATGTATTTAAGGTCAAATTAGGGTTTATTTCCCTTTCTTTCCCTTCATATTTTATAAATGGGGTTGAAGGGAAAATGACATTCACTCTTAACTGGAAAATGACCGAAGGAGTATGGTTGATTAGTTGGGAGCTTTATCTAAAAGGGGATGTAGGCAACAACTATTACTACATTAAATCAAGAATTTGATTCTGTCTTGATGGTTGCTTCTAAATGGTGATAACTGATAAGATGGGAGTATGGTTGTATGTGTACCAAACTCTTTTGGAAAGTTAAAATCTTTTTATTTATGGTTAAACGTCGAGTTTTAGATACTTTTATTGAATTATTGAATTTGAAGCCAATGATGTGCCCTGAAGCGAATAGATCATCTTCTCATGGCACGTCATATCTTGTGTTGGATGTATGATCCATTTGCATTCTAGTGTAGTTCATCTAATTGGCGTTTTAGTTTAGTTCCATCTAATTGGCATTTTAGTTTCTCTTAGATGTTTCTTGCTATACCTTGTCTGGGATATGCTTACTAGTTTCGGATCCACTCACAAGTTTTGGGGTATGATGTCCATTTTATCTTTTGTAAATTATTCATTTTAGCATTGGAGATTTTGAGGTAATTCAGTAATTGATCCTATGATCTAGTTTATTTTGTAATTTATATTTTACATCTTTTAGATTCTCATTGTTAAATAAACTAAAAAAATTTAAGAGGTAATTAATCAGTAGCAACATTAGTAAGCAGAACTAAACCTTTTTTTAATCTTCTTGTATTAGTTTCTTATTTTGTCTTTTGTTTCTTATGAGATTGATGTAGTGTTTTTATGGTCATCTGGATTGAATTTGTCTAGTAAGTCATCCATACTCACAACTTTATTCTTTTTGACAGAGGCTTGAGAATCATCATGACATAGAGTTAGAACTGCATACATGGAATGATTTAGTAAGTTTCTTGCTTATCTCTAATCTTCATGAATTAAGTGGTTTGGTTTGTGTTGATCATAATTTGTTATGCTTTCATTTAGGTACTTGTCAAATTTTTAAGTATTTACAGCTTATAATCTTGAAATGAGAGCAATTTTAACTTAATTAGCTAAAAATAATTATATCGATGGTTAACTTTTGTATTTCTTTTGGGTTTGCTAATTATTCTATAGAGTTTGTGGAAGTGTAACTCTTGCAGGTGCTTGGTTAGATGACATTACATACATAAAAATCACTTGGATTCGTATGGTAACATTGATCCCTTCTAGGCTTGCCTTGGTGAGTTCTTTCCAACTCCCCTTTTATTTCTTAGTTTGCTTAGTTTTCTAGGATTAGATATAGGATTGAGGATGTTTTCTTTGTTAGGGGCATGAGGTTCCCGACATGAGGACACTGGATGGTTGATGGTGTTGTGCCATAACCTTATTTGATGATTTTTGGGAAGTATGTGTCTAACTTGATTGCCTTTGGTTTGATTCACTTGATTTCTTTTGCTGATTTCTTTGATTTACTTTACTAAAGGCTAGTAGCCACTTTATTTTATTTTATTTTATTTTTTTTGTTATTTGACATAATTTCTTTTTTTTTTTTGTGATTTGATCAAGAAATTTAGATGGCATTGAGTTTTTTAACATCTACCTTAACTTGAAAAAGTGAAAAAGTCACCTTAACATAAGCATTCAAAAATAACAACTCTACTAAAAAATTACAAAAAAAAGCAACAATATTGTAAAATTGGAGCTGTTGACCCTAGATGGGGCGCAATAACAAATGCAATCAAAATGTTCTTTATCACCTCAATCATCACAAGTTCAATTACAATGTTCAAGCTGACGTGCTCTGCGTAGGCTATCTAGGGAGGTGATGACCCTAGATGGGGCGCAATCACAAAGCCAATCACAAGTTCAATTATAATGTTCATGCCGATGTGCTCTGCGTAGTCTGTCAAGGGAGGTGATTACATGAATATTATAGGTCATGAATAAACTTTAAAAACATGAATTATATTGATTAGTGCGAAAATGGGAGCAAAAACACCCAAAAGTAATCCAAAATGAGCTATTTGGCTCGTTTTCGTTCCAAAACGCCCTAACTTTCGCCGTAGCTTTGCCCAAAATCATATAAATAAGATGTAGAATGCTTACATGAATATTATAGGACATGAATAAAGTTAAAAAACATGAATTATATTGATTAGTGCGAAGATGGGAGCAAAAACACCCAAAAGTAACCCAAAATGAGCTATTTGGCTCGTGTTCGTTCCAAAACGCCCTAGGTTTGCCCAAAATCCTACAAATAAGATGTAGAGTGCTTACATGAATATTATAGTACATGAATAAACTTCGAAAACATGAATTATATTGATTAGTGCGAAGATGGGAGCAAAAACACCCAAAAGTAACCCAAAATGAGCTATTTGACTCGTGTTCGTTCCAAAACGCCCTAGGTTTGCCCATAATCATACAAATAAGATGTAGAGTGCTTACATGAATATTATAGTACATGAATAAACTTTAAAAACATGAATTATATTGATTAGTGCGAAGATGGGAGAAAAAACACCCAAAAGTAACCCAAAATGAGATATTTGGCTCATGTTCGTTCCAAAACGCCCTAAGTTTGCCCAAAATCATACAAATAAGATGTAGAGGGCTTACATGAATATTATAGTACATGAATAAACTTTAAAACATTAATTATATTGATTAGTGCAAAGATGGGAGCAAAAACACCCAAAAGTAACCCAAAATGAGCTATTTGGCTCGTGTTCGTTCCAAAACGCCCTAGGTTTGCCCAAAATCATACAAATAAGATGTAGAGTGCTTACATGAATATTATAGTACATGAATAAACTTCAAAAACATGAATTATATTGATTAGTGCGAAGATGGGAGCAAAAACACCCAAAAGTAACCCAAAATGAGCTATTTGGCTCGTGTTCATTCCAAAACGCCCTAGCTTTCGCCGTAGCTTTGCCCAAAGTCATATAAATAAGATGTAGAATGCTTACATGAATATTATAGGACATTAATAAACTTAAAAAACATGAATTATATTGATTAGTGCGAAGATGGGAGCAAAAACACCCAAAAGTAACCCAAATGAGCTATTTGGCTCGTGTTCGTTCCAAAACGCCCTAGGTTTGCCCAAAATCATACAAATAAGATGTAGAGTGCTTACATGAATATTGTAGTACATGAATAAACTTCAAAAACATGAATTGTATTGATTAGTACGAAGATGGGAGCAAAAACACCCAAAAGTAACCCAAAATGAGTTATTTGGCTCGTTTTCGTTCCAAAACGCCCTAGCTTTCACCGTAGCTTTGCCAAAAATCATATAAATAAGATGTAGAATGCTTACATGAATATTATAGGACATGAATAAACTTTAAAAATATGAATTATATTGATTAGTGCGAAGGTGGGAGCAAAAACACCCAAAAGTAATCCAAAATGAGCTATTTGGCTCGTTTTCGTTCTAAAACGCCATGGCTTTGACCAAAATCATGCAAATAAGATTTAGAATGCTGACATGAATATTATAGTACATGAATAAACTTCAAAAACATGAATTATATTGATTAGTGCGAGGATGGGAGAAAAAACACCCAAAAGTAACCCAAAATGAGCTATTTGGCGCGTTTTCGTTTCAAAACGCCATAGTTTTGCCAGAATCATTCAAATAAGATGTAGAATGGTTACATGAATATTATAGGACGTGAATAAACCTTAAAAACATGAATTAGATTGATTAATGCAAAGATGGGAGAAAAAACACCCAAAACTAACCCAAAATGAGCTATTTGGCTCGTTTTCATTCCGAAACGCCCTAGCTTTACCCAAAATCATGAAAACAAGCTACTAATTACAAGAAAAAAAAAAAACCAAAAGCACATACATACATCTATTTGGTTTTTTTTGTGTTTCTTTTTTGTATTTGGGTTTCTTTTTTGTATTGTTTTTGTTGACTATATTTTTGACTGATTATATAATTATTTAACTTGTTTATTACTGCTTTGCACTTTTTCTAGCTTGCGTAATATGAAACTTGCTTAAGAAATCAATCAAGTCAGTGTTGATTAATATTTGATTATGGCCACAAATGCTCTTTGCACTTTCGCTACTTTTTGAACTTATTAAATTTTATATTTATATTAATGATTGTGTTGCTAACCTCAATGTTTAGAAATTTGTTTGAGACAATCATTTTTATCTTTCTTTATGCACAATCTGATTCTCGTAATAAATCCATGTTGTAGAGGATTTCTGGTTTCTGCAAAAGATGCACCTGATGTCGTACTACTTCTGGATTGATTCTCTACTTTGTAAATCTTTGTATTATTTTATACTTTTTTTGTAATAATAATAACTACAATTATAATGTAATTTGATACTTTTATGTATATATAATATATTTGGCTTCATTTTAGCATAAAACATGCAAAAAAAATTTTTTTTTTTTTAAAATTTTAGGCTTCTATATACTGCGGTTCTTAAAAAAAACCGCAGCATATAACACCCTATATGCTGCGGTTTTTCTAAGAACCGCATCAGAAAACTGTGTTTTTTTTTATAAATTTTACCTGTATATGATGCGGTTCTTGAAGAACCGCATCAAATAACTTGTTATCTGATGCAGTTCACCCCGCATCATATACACTTTTTTCCAACTGTTGCGCCTGCTTTTGCTGCGGGGCAAAACCGCAGCACTGGGGCTTAAAAACCCCGCAGCAAATGGCCTTTTTTCTACTAGTGAGAGATGAGAAGATAATAAAGAGAGAACTAGAGTAGATAATGGTGAGTAATTAACGTATCTTATATTTTTGTTGAAGTTTTTTAGAGAGAGAATTGGTGTTACGTTGTTGATGGAGAGTAATATCAGAGAAGAGAGAAAGAGAAGATGAAGAGAGGTGGAGACGGAGGAAGGAGTGAGGCGTTCTGTTATATATTGGTAGTGGGTAGGGTTTTTAGGACCACTTTTAATAGAGGTTATTTAAGAACCGCTATAAAAGTCACACCTTTAATAGCGGTTCTCAAATAACCGCTATAAAAGGTACACTTTTAATAGCGGTTCTCAAATAACCGCTATAAAAGGTCAGTTTGACATGTTTTAATAGCGGTTCTCTCTAAACCGCTATAAAAGAAGCGCTATAAAATCCCATATTTGGCGTAGTGTCTCCTTCTCCAGAGCTTGCCAACCTCGATAGAGCATCAGCCTGTTGGTTTCCAAATCGAGGGACATCTTGAATGTCAAAAGACTCCAATTTCCCAATGAGGATTCTGAGTTTTTGGAGATACATTTTCATGCTATCTTCCTTTGCTTCAAATTCTCCTTTGAATTGTCCCACGACCAACTGTGAGTCAGCCTTGGCTTTAACATGCCTTGCCCCAGAAGTGAGGCACATTTGAATCCCTAAGATCAGGGCCTCGTACTCTGCCTCGTTGTTTGATGCCACAAAACTGAATTTAATAGCATATTCCAGTCGATCCCCATTATCAGTCTTGATTAGTATTCCTGCTCCTCCTCCACTCTGAGTAGAAGATCCATCAATAGACAACTCCCATACCTTAGAACTGTCTGGATTAGAAGAGTTTGGCCTGTTAGTGCATTCCACAATGAAATCAGCCAATGCTTGAGCTTTGATAGCTCGACGGGGTTCATATTTTAACCCAAAGTCAGACAGTTGGTTTGCCCATTCAGTTATGCGGTTTGAATGATTCTTTCCCTCGATGGTCTTCCTTATTGGATGTCCGGTCAGGACCCTTATTGGATGAGCTTGAAAATATGGCCTCAATTTTCGACTAGCCATGACTAAGGCATAGATCACCTTCTCAGTCTCTGTATATCTAGACTCTGCCCCTCGAAACGCATGACTGATGAAGTAAACCGGGTGTTGATGCTTTTCTTTCTCAGCCACTAGTACTGCACTTAAAGCATACTCAGATATTGCTAAGTAAATGTACAATGTTTCCCCTAGCAAGGGTGAAACAAGCTTTGGGATACCGGCAAGGTACTCCTTTAACTGCATGAATGCCTTCTCAGCTTCCTCGTCCCACTTGAATGTTGCTCGCTTCAACACCTGAAAGAAGGCGAGGATTTTGTCTGCTGATCATGATAAAAAACGACCCAATGCACCCATGCATCCTGTGAGCCATTGCACCTCTTTAACTGTCCTTAGAGATTGCATGTTGATGATGGCTTGAATTTTATCAGGGTTTGCCTCGATGCCCCTCTCATCGACCAAGAAACCAAGACATTTGCCCCCCTTAACTCCAAAAACACACTTCTTGGGGTTGAGCTTCATACCAAACTTCCTCAATGTTGATAGAGTTTTCCTGACATCCTTGGGATGATCATTCACTTGTTTGCTCTTAATTATCATGTCATCAACATAGACTTCCACATTGCGACCAATCTGCTCAGCAAAGATTGTGTTTACTAGCTTTTGATAAGTAGCCCCAACGTTCTTGAGTCCAAAAGGCATGACTCGATAGCAGTAAACTCCCTGGTCGGTGATGAAGGCAGTATGTGCTTGGTCTTTTTCAGCCATTAGTATCTGATGGTAGCCAGCGTTAGCATTCATGAAGCTGAACATTGCATGTCCAGCAGTAGAATTGACTAAGCTATCAATCTTTGGGAGAGGATAGTCATCCTTGGGGCATGCTTTATTCAGATCAGTAAAATCTACACACATTCTCCACGTCCCATTAGGCTTTTTGACCAAAACAACGTTGGCTAGCCAATCAGAGTATTGGTACTCCTTGATGAATCCATGCTCTAGCAACTTCTTCACTTCAGCAGCAGCTGCCTTGTTTCTTTCTTCACTTTGTCATCGCAACTTTTGCTTGACACCCTTGAATCCCTCACAAATGTTAAGCTCGTGGCACATGACCGAAGGATCAATGCCTGGCATCTCTGAAACATCGAAGGCAAAGACATCTTGGAACTCTTTGAGTAGCCGAGTGATTGACTCTTTGAGGGTTGGATCCATGTCAATGCCAATCTTGACTGTGTGCTCAGGATTGTCATCGATGGGGATTTCTTCATGGCCCTCGATGGGTTTTGGTCGAGCGTAGTGTTTGGCATCCTCAGCTAGAAACACAGCCTCAGAAGACTCGACCGGCTCCTTTCTCTTGTCCCCTACGTCAACCTGGGGCGAAGTAGTCTTGATGCTATTAATGTAGCATTGCATGGATGTCCGCTGATCGGCATATAACTTCCCAACTTCCCCTTTATCAGTCTCATACTGCAACAAGAGTTGGTATGTAGAGATAGCAACCTTTATTTTGTTCAGCAAAGGTCTTCCCAAGATGATGTTGTAGGGGAGTTTAATGTCGACAACGATGAACGTGACTGGTAAGTTGCGTCCTTCCCCCTTTTATCCAATTCGAATAGGAAGCTTAATGATTCCCAATGGGAAGACAGGTCGACCCCCGAAGCCAAATAGCGTTTTCTCTAGCGGGGTTAAATCGGCTTCACCGTATTTTAGTTGTCGTAGACACTCCAAAGTCATTACATCAGCTGAACTCCCGCTGTCCACAAGTACTCTCTTGACCCTAGAGTTTGCTACTTTTACCTCGACCACGAGGGGGTTATTGTGAGGAAAGCAGGTAGGTCGAAGAGGAGATGCATTGAATACCATTATTGGACCTGGTGGGGGGTGCTCGATGGCCCCCTCAGCAATCTGAAAGGTAGAGTTCCTGAGATCTCTCTTCAGAGCTTTGTTTGATGGTGTTTCCACTGAATACCCTCCAGCGATCACGTTGATCAAGCCATCAGTTTCGTTGTTGTCGCTGCGATTCTGCTTCTTAGCCCCATTTTCTTTTGACAAATAAGGGTTGAGCTTGCCTTGATCTGCCAACTTGTCAAGCGCCTTTTTCAATTCCCTGCAGTCTTTCGTGGTATGCCCACACTCGTGATGATACTCGCACCAGAGTTTTGGATTCCTTCTGTTGATCGAGGTGCGCACGGGGGTTGGCTTAGGGAGGATTTCTTGGCCTTTGATGTCCAAGAATATCTCCCGTCTATTAACATTGAATCTGGGGTCTTCTCCTCCATCTCGAGTGTCTTTCTTAGAAGTGGACGTCCGGCTAGGACCACCTCATTGAGATTTCTTCCTCTTATTATCTTTCTTTTTGTCAGACTTCTCGACGAGGTTGTTAATATCCGAAGCCTGAACGTACTTTCGAGCCTTGTCCATCGCGTCAGTGTACGAGGACATGCACTTCATTTTCTAGTAGGGAAAACTTGAACTTGCCCCTCTTTAGCCCTGACATGAATGCCGCATAAGCCACTGAATCTTTCACATTGGGTATTTGGAGTAATTCAGCGTTGAAACGCTTGAGGTAGTCTCCCGAGATTTCATGCTCTCCTTGTTGATAAGCCATGAGATGGATGCTTGTCTTTCGTTGCTTCTTTCCGGCCACGAAGTGGCTGAGGAACATAGACTACAGTGTGGCAAAGCTAACAATCGAACCCGATGGGAGATCAGTGAACCATGTTAGGGCCAGGCCCTTGAGAGTAGTAGGGAAGTACCGACACCAGCTTGCCTCACAGCTCGTTTGCACTGCCATCTGAGCTTTATAGGCAGGCATATGGTCAGCAGGATCAGTTGCCCCGGAGAAAGGTTCGATGGTAGGGGCTTTCACCTTCTTTGTGTCAGTGGTGTACAGAAGCCTTTGGCTGAATGGGGTTTTGAAGATGACCGCCCCTGTCGGTTGCTCTGGCTTGACCACCGGGGAGCGTCTTATGCCATCGTCCCGGTTAGGGATAGCCACTAGGGAGCGTCGTACGCCTTCTCCCTGGTTGGGATGGCAGTTGACCTCTGATTTCTAGCAGTCGTATGGTGAGATCTCTCTAGTGACCTCCTTGGCTGGCTTCGAGTTTCCTGCCTTCTATTATCAGTGATCCCCTTGACATTCGAGGCCGTTCGTGCCCGACACGACTCGATGATATTTCGAGCGTCATCGCGCTTAGAATAGATTATTCCTCGAGCGTCCCCGGGTTGGGAACCTCTCTGTGAACGCGCCCCCGTTACCCGGCTAGGGAGGGGGCCCCTTGATGGAGCAGCGGCCTGGGATGGTGGCCTTTGTTGCCAAATGATTGCAGGTATGCTGTCTCTCAGCTCCTGTAAGGTCTGTTGGAATTTTTTGTTCATCGCCGTCACGATCTCTTCGAAGTCCTTACCTGAGACCATCTGTTCTTCGCGACGGTGATGGTCACTTGCCCGATTGGACGAATTGTCGTCAGTGACATGTGCATCCCGCCGATTAGGAGATTCACGGGGATTTTCTTCTGGCTGATTGGATCGAGTCGCCTTTGCCCTGGTATTAGCCATGTCCTTTGTTCTTGTCCCCACAGACGGCGCCAATTTGTTCCTGTTCTGGAACTTCTCGTGAATAGTCAACGATTTTCTGATGTGATGATGTGGACTCTATATGCTCCTTGATGAGGCTGTGACCTGCAAAACAGTCAAAGGTTGCTAACCCGGGGGGTGGAACCCGGGAACGCCCCTCCGATGCTTAAGTCAGATATCGGAAATAAGGAGTCAGAGTACTTTGTGAGTTTGTGAGCTATGAATTGCGTACCTTTAGAGTGATTGGACTGATCCTTATATAGGCATTAGGTTCCCCGCTTAGGGTTTT
This sequence comes from Salicornia ramosissima, assembly GCA_951394345.1. NCBI lineage: Eukaryota > Viridiplantae > Streptophyta > Magnoliopsida > Caryophyllales > Amaranthaceae > Salicornia > Salicornia ramosissima. Next base: position 24,559,504 of record OX596233.1, on the reverse strand, counting down.
TTACTAAGCCAGTTGGGCTGACGCATGGGCCAGGCCCGTGACAACCAGGTCAAAGTTTTACCAAATTAGCTGACACGTGGCATCATCTCATTCGTTGCAGAATACTTGATGCGTCCTTAACCCTATCAGAACTGGGCCTAGGATTTGGGCCCACTAGTACGGGTTTGACCACCTGGGTGGGCCCGGAACAATTCCTAAATAAAAACAATGCGGAATCCACTCTATGATTCATATTCAATTCATTACACTTCAATATTCATTTCAATATACTACAATATACATTTCATTACACTACATATTCATTTCCTTTCAACAATAACAATTTATATATATATATATATATATATATATATATATAACCTAAAATACGTAATACAATAAAACATTAATCAACCAACATCAAGACAAAAAACAAAACAAGTTATCATCAATAATCTGATTATCATCAACATCAAAACAAAAAAAAAATCAAAAAGAGAAAATTCTTACTTTTATTATCATCAACAATCTGAATATCATCAGAATTATGCAATTTATCAACATCATTCGCCAAAAAAGGAACAACAATATTTTCATCCATGATTGAAACAAATATTGATCGATAATTGATTGAGAATTTCTACAATTGAAATCGAGATGAAGATCGCTATTTTCTATGTGATCTCCAAGCGAAAATTTGGCAAAAAGCTGAAGAGATAAAAAAATGAAACAGAGAAAATATAGGAGGTGTTTAGTAGTAGAACTAAATATTTATAACTTTTAAGCAATTTTTTTTTTAATAAAAAGAAGCCAAACGACGTCGTAAAATCCCGGGACCACAGAGAGGAAGGTGGTCCCGGGACCATATAATAATTTTCGATTTTTTAATTGAACACTTTTTTTTCACGCATACCAAGGAAGTGATTTAACGGGGTAAATGATCAAATTAATCAACGAAATTTTAAGACATGTCATATATAATATCATATTTTCTTGTATTAAAATTTCGTCGAAAGATTTATTCATTAACACACCTAGATCAATCTCTTGATACGCGTGGAAAAAAAAGTGTTGCGTCTAAAAAACGAAGGAAGTATTACACAAAAGCATAACACCAATTTTTATTTTTTTTAAAAAAAAAAATCTAAATTCTAATTTTATATGGAAAAGAAAATACTCCCCCGTAACTAAATAACTACAACTAGGGTGCTTATCGAGCAAGCCGGTCTTGAGTTGGGGGTAACTACTCGTGCTCGTTAGGTTTCGAGTCGAGCTCGAGTTGATAACGATTTTCTCGTATAATGCTTTTGCCCTACTGAATTTCAATTTTTAATGAAAATTAATGATTAAATTCTTTTTTCTTTAGGTAAATTATTTATTCTTAAACTGTATTAATTTATTATATTAAGTGTCAAACAAATTTTTCTTTATTTATTATATTAAATTATAAAATTATCGAGTTTCGAGCTAATTCGAGCAAGCACGAGCCAAATCGAGTTTCGAGCTAATTCGTGCAAGCACGAGCCAAATCAAGTCGAGCTTTGATTGAGCTTTGACTAAGCATATCCTTTTTTCAAGATCTTCGATTTGATATATTATATGCTCAATTTTGCCAAAAAATGAAAGAAATATGAGCATTCTAAGACCAAGTACGTAGACTAGAATCTAACGGAATTGCACAACCGTGCATGTAAGCATGTTAAGGTAGGCAAGAAGATCGATCGTGTCGAGTGCAACAGCTCCAGATTGCGATTTGGCTATGCTCGAGCCATTATAAAAGGGCTATACTTAGATTTTATTAGGGACTTTTTAGGCCATAATTAGGGTAGGATTAGGACACACTCTCTCCACTTTCTCTTTCTGGATTAGGGCTAGATTTGGTTAGATATATGTTCAAATTGTTGCGATTTCTCTTGATTTCCATGTCTGAATCTCTTCTAAAGGTATTCAATCAATTTTTCTTACTTTTAGTTCATTGTCTTCCATATTTTGCAATTAGATTAGAGTTTAATTACTAATTTTACTTGTTTTACTTAGTTTAATTACTTGTTTGTTGATGGATTTAGGATTAGTTCATGTTTTTATGCTTAAATTTCCACTTTAGTATCTTCTCCATGCTTTTTCACGATTATGTTTTAGTAGCTAGGTTTTCTAGGGATTGGATGGATTGAATTTGGATGATGCTTAGGATTGATTGTGGTTGTTAATTACTTAAACATCTCATGTTTACCATCTTGTTTCATTTTTGAATCATTGATAGAAGTGAATGAGGGATGGTGATGCCGATTGCTTAGGTAGTACCACTTAATTCATATTAGCTTGCTCATAGCCATTTGAAAGAGGCTTGTTTAGCCAACTTGTATGATTTCTAAGCTATTTAAAAGAGCTTTAGGAATCTTAAGGATGCGTTTGATTAGTCTAAAATTTTCTGATCTGATTTGATCTTAACTTTTCTAATCCGATCTGAATTTTTATGATTGTAGTTATTTTTATAGTTATAATTTTTCTGATCTGATCTGAATTTAATTTTTCTGAACTGGCTTTATTTTTCTAACTTGAACTGAACTTTTCTGAAATAAGCGTTAGAGTGCTTAAATAAGTTGAATCAAACACACCCTAAGAGTGGGTTAGACTTCAGTTCCCCCTTACATGAGTGGGAGTTTTTAGTAATCGCAATTGTCCTAAGTTGATTCCAACTCATGAAATATAATTCCTAGCCTTTTTAATGCTTGCTATTTTCATTCCCTTTCCTACTTTTGCAAATTAGTTTAAATATCCAAAATACCCAAAATAAAAACTCAATTTGTTGGATTATCTTAAAATCAATTTCAATCTACCTATTTCCTTGTGGATCGACTTTAACTCCACTAATACTACATTAATTATTATAAATTGTATATTTAGGAGGCAGTCAATGCCATGACACCTTATGAGCCGATCACTCAACAAAAGCTGAAAAGTAAATTGAACTAAATTATATTGAACATAACTAAATAAAATAGAAGTAAACTTAAATTAAGTCTTAACAGAAAAGGTTCTATGATAAAAGATACATGTTAAAGACTGCAAAAGAAAAAATCACGGAAACAAATAGGGTAAAAAATTTAGACTTATAATCCTAGTCATAACATAACATTCCTACCAACTCCATCAATATAACTTGGATAATTCTAATCATTTGGTGTAAAAACCATTTCCACTATCGTCATTCTCAAAACACCCCTCTTAAACTAGACAAAGTTAGCTTGACTAGAAAATTAATGTTAACCAGGCCACTTGAAGATTCATTGTTACAAATATACTCGTCACTAAATTAAATCTTACTCACTTTGGGGTGAAAATCTCACTATCTCATTAAGATGATATGACGTATGAGGATTCCAATCTTTAACCATATGAATTAGAGGTTAATGTGAAGCGATTGCTCCATACTTCATACTTTTTTTCATTACTTTGATTATAGTAGTTTCATAGAATTTAAGCTTCAAATTCTGTAAATGCCATGGCCATGAAAATCTAATAATCATGTACAATCAACTATTTTTAAGTCGTAATAAAATAGAAAATCTTCCAAGGCAAGTAAACTAGTGGGGCGATTGAATATGACTTTTCACGATTTCACCCATGCATACAAAATGGCATTTATAAAAATGATAATAGACTTAAAACTATTGATTTTGTGTTTTTGTATTTCTTGGATCATATGCCTTTATAAAAGTCACGTGACTTTCCTAGGTAGGGTCCTAAGTTATTTTTGGTGGGCTAATATAAATAGCAGTAGAGCTTTTTTTGGACAACCAAGAATGTATGACAAACACATCACAAAAATGTCAGCAAATGGTGAAAACCCTGAATCAATGAAATGAATTACACCATACGTAGCTGATTCAACAATATGCATTTTAGCTCCATTTGTTTACAATGCGAAATGATAATTCTATAACAAGCATATATTTATAAATATTAAAGTATTACTTATGTATTTTTAGAATAACACAATCTAGAAATATAATTATCATTATGTAAACAACATTTGTGAAGTACATGGATAATATTTATGTAATCGGCATTTGTAGAATAAATTGCGTTAAAACTACACTAACAATATGATCTCGACCCATCAATCATGAGAAACATGAAGTATATGCTTATGAGGTTTTCGCTAGCTCGACACCATAATATATATTTTAACTTGGAAAACTTATATATAAGTATAGACATTTATATGAACCACATGGACACTACACATTTTAAAGTGGACAAAGAATCCGAGTTTCTAAAAAAGCATGGGTGAAATTGCATACTATTATTCCTTTCATTTTTACATTGCTATCAAGTACCATAGCAATTTAACAAAATACAATGGTGCGGTGCTTCTCTATACTAGAGATTTCATTCCTCCAAATACCATAACACCAATAATCAAAGACACCCTGTTACCTGCAAAGTTGTTCCTAAGGACGTGCAAAGAGACGAACCGCACACAGTACGGTCTAAACGTCAAAAGAACCTAAAATTTTAAATACATATCCTACTATTAAAATTGTATACTATTATAGCTAATATATATATAAAGTACTACTTTTAATAAATAAGAGCCTCATTTATTTTTATAAAACAAAGCCCCAAATTTTTCAAGACAACCATAGTCACATGACATGTTATTTCAGTCAATAAATTGTTTATATGGTAAGATAAAGATAAAAAATACACAATCTATAGATTATAGCTCCAATCATAAAATAATTAGAATAGCATTATCTGGAAGAGGGGATAATAAGGTTTAAACTTCAAACCCCGTCTTGAAGACGAGAAGTGACCCTTTACTCCACTGAGATAAAAGACCAACCAAAACCGCTTGGATCGGGTCAAAAAAATGAAAATTACCCAAATCATATGGTCCAAAATTACACAAGAAAAAAAAAAGAGCGCGCAATCACTCCCTCTCTCCCGAAATATTTGTATGAAAATTGTGATTTTGTCTAAAGAAAAAATGATGACAGAACATCTACCCTTTTTTACTCACAATTTTTTAATTTTACTTTTTTCCCCTTTTCTAATTGTTATATCTACTTTATCGTCACTATGTTAAATTAAAATTACCTCAAACACAAAAATATTTCATTCCCATTTAATTTAGATCTAAGTTATGAGATCAGAATAAAGGGTTGTGAATTTTTTATCAATTTCCATATTTGTATATTATTATGAAACTAATAATCATATTAAATTGTTGGGAAAAAAACACCATATTTTCAATCAAAGAAATGATTAAATTTCAACACCCATTTGAAAAAAAGATTGAATTTTTAAGAGTTTTAAGGGGTACCCAGAAAAAGTAAAAGAGAAAGTGTTTGTTTGAGAAGATAGGAATTGAAGAAAATGGAGGAAATAAATACAGGAGGATGGATTCTCCAGATTTGGGTGAATTTAATGTAATTTCAGAATTTAAGCCTCATAATCTCAGCAAAATTACTACCAGAAAATATGTTATGGCTTCTGCTGTTTTTGCCTCCCTCAATTCTGTTCTTCTTGGTTATGGTATTATTATTTTCTTGCATTTTTCCCAATTCTTTTTTATTATTTGGGCGAATACTTAATTCGTAAATTTAATGTTGTTTTTGCTTTTATCACTAGTTCTAGAATGAAAATGAAGAGTAAAGCAATATTGAATATTAATAATTAGTATTTGGCTCAATAATTTGTTCAATAGTTAATTTGTATATGATGATCACCATGCACATAACCCTTAAATAGAACATTTATAATATGCATTTAGAACATTTAATTCATGCAGTTTGAACATTCATGTTATAAAATTAAGTGATCTATATATAAAATATGAATGTTCTAAATGTTTAATATAAATGTTTTAAACGAATACGATGTATGTTTTTATTTACAATGCAGACGCAATTGATGGTTAGTGATATTGTTACTCTTTAGATTAATATTGGCACTTTTCTTGTGAATAGAGTATGATAAATTATACTCTGACAATTGGAGTGCCAATATCAAATTTTAGAGTGTCAATATCATTTTCCGCAATTGATTAAGTAGTTGTCTTTTGGATTTATTTTTCAACTCATTTCAATTTTTCGAACTATATTCAATTCAGTTCGATTTAGTTTAGATTAATTCATTCTAAAACTATTTATCTTTTGTTGGGGCATTATATTAGGGCCTGTTATGCATATTATTATTATTATTATTATTATTATTATTATTATTAGGAAAGAATATTTTGGTTTGAGGAATCGAATCTCTAACTTTTAAGATCAGATGTGGATGTGGTGCTAGTGCTGCATGCCTCATTCATAACCATGGTTAATATGAATGTATTGGCAAATTTTCGTTTTAAAAAATGTCACTTTGCTATTGAACTCCAAATACTAAGCAAAACTTACTCAAAAAACCAAGATTAAAAATTTTTAAGTGGGCTTTTTTTTTGTTTCCGCAAAAATTCACAAGATATCTCAATTTTCATTGATGTTTCCAAAATAATCCCAATCATTGATTATTTTGAAATAATCATCCTAGCTTTAGTGAGTATATTCTAACAAAAACCAAACTTTTATTTTCTTATTCACAGCAGTCCCAGTATGATAACAAAAGTAACAAATATAGCTCTTTGGATCATTTTGAGAAGGCTCTAACCTTAAAGTTGGGATTATTCTAGAATAATTAGAAACCGGGATTATTTTGGAAAGATAATTGAAAGTTGAGATTATTCTTGTGATTTTTGTTTTTGCTAGTTTGATGTTAAATTGAACCTTCATTCTTTTTAATTCAATGATCTAATTTTACAATCAAGCTCAATCAAGAAGTTAACTCAATGTTCTTCAATTCAATGCTTTAATTTCAGATGTTGGGGTGATGAGTGGAGCAGTAATATTCATTCAAGAAGACTTAAAAATATCTGATGTCCAAATCGAAGTCCTAGTTGGAATCCTTAGCATAGTTTCTTTGTTAGGAAGTTTAGCCGGTGGGAAAACGTCGGACACCATAGGTAGGAAATGGACAATGGCATTAGCAGCTGCAGTGTTCCAAATAGGTGCTAGTATAATGACATTAGCACCAAATTTCGGGGTTTTACTCACAGGGAGGCTTTTTGCAGGGGTAGGGATTGGTTTCGGGGTCATGATAGCTCCTGTTTACATAGCTGAGATAGCACCAACTATTGCTAGAGGTTCTTTAACTTCTTTCCCTGAGATCTTCATTAACTTTGGCATTCTTTTAGGTTACATATCAAACTACGCCTTTTCCGGCCTTTCTTGTCATTTGAATTGGAGAATCATGCTTGGTGTTGGGATTTTACCTTCTATTTTCATTGGTGGGGCCCTGTTAATCATCCCTGAATCTCCTAGGTGGCTTGTAATGAAGAACAGAATCGACGAAGCAAGATTAGTTCTTCAGAAAACTATAGGTAATAATGAAAAGGAAGTTCAAGAAAAACTGTCAGAAATACAAAAAGCTGCGGAAAAAAAAGAACAAAATGCGGTCTGGCTAGAACTCTTGTACCCAACTCAACCTGTTAGGAAAATGTTGATTGCTGGGTGTGGGATTCAGATTTTCCAGCAAATAACGGGGATTGATACTGTTGTATATTATAGTCCAACGATTTTCAAAGAGGCGGGAATTAGTAGCAATACTGAACTTCTTGCTGCTACTGTTGCTGTTGGGTTCACAAAAACATTTTCAATCTTGATTGCTACCTTTCTAATTGATCATTTAGGTAGAAAGCCTTTGCTTTATGTTAGCACAATTGGAATGACATTTTGTTTGTTAGGGCTTAGCCTAAGCTTAGGTTTACTAGAGCACGGATTAGCCGGTATTAGACTTGCTTTGTTGTTTGTATGTGGAAATGTGGCCTTCTTTTCGGTGGGGATTGGCCCGATTTGTTGGGTTTTGTCTTCTGAAATTTTCCCTCTTAGGCTTCGGGCTCAGGCCTCTGGGCTTGGGGCCGTTGGGAGTAGGGTTAGTAGTGGGCTAATTTCGATGTCGTTTCTTTCAGTTAGTCATGGAATCACTGTGGGTGGAACTTTTTTTGTGTTTGCTGTCGTTTCAGCTGTTTCTGTTGTTTTTGTGTATAAATGTGTGCCAGAAACTAAGGGAAAATCTTTGGAAGAAATCGAGGTGATGTTTGATGAAGATAAAATGCCCGGAAATGAAACCGAACTTGTAGATACAACAAGTCTCATGATGCCAAAAAAATCTATCAAATGAAGCATAGATTGTAATGCATTATATTGGTTGAGATTTGAGCTCATATTTGTAGCTATATAGTTTGTATAGAATACAGGAAGCTTGAGTGCTTTCTTTATAGTTGGTGAGAAAACATTGATTAGGGTAATGTGTTGGTGTAATGTAAGTTCATTTTGATGTGTAATTCTTACAATAAAAAAAAAGAGATTTAAGGATTGTTTTCATGTTGACACACTCTTTATGTGAAATTCCAATTTTGTTTCCTACAAAGTTTTATTCTCAATCAAATATTGGGGTTGTGCAAGTAGGTTATGATTTTCATTCATTTGAATTACCATGTGTCAATACTAGAATCCTATAGAAAAATCAAGATTTAATTGCATTACATTCTATCTTGTTGCTATTGATTGTTGTTTTTATTAAACTTTTCCTCTTAATTACTTGTTGTTAAGGCCATTCGCTGCCAATGTAGCTTTTCTACTTTAAAATTTGACAAAAGTCAAACTTGACAAAAAGTTGTAAAGCAACTAACAAGGATAATTTATAGGAGAAAAAACTTGACAAATTATTTACTTTTTTTTCTAATAGTACATTTTCGCTTAAGTTGTATTTACTGATAGATTAAATGTAGGAGTGCTTAATGATAAATTTTCTTAACGCATCCACTAGTTGTTGCCGTGAATTGGTGGTTTCTTTTTGTTATGGAGGTGACTAGGTGAGCTCAAATTGAGCCTTGGCATGGGTAGCTAGGGGTGTGTTCACGCCCCAACCTATGGCTAAGCTCAACTTAAGCCCATATCATGGTCCGAGCATGCTCTAATTGACCCGGGCCATAGGTAGGGGCATGCCTGTTTCATTGCAATCGCCTAAGCTTGGCAACATGGCCATGAAAATCGTCTCTTGTTCTTATATTAGGGCATGCTAAGTGATTCGCCTTTATAGACCTTTTATAACTCAAGCTATTACAAATAAAATTCTGCTATTAGCACAATTAGTTTAGATGCTTTTCTTTGAAACAAGATTAATGTATTCATAAAATAGTCATACGACAATTACAATCGAAATCAATCTAGCAAATACATAACAAATCAAATCAAATAATATTCTAATTCAACAAAACTACGACTGTTATTGTGTAATAGCATTGATAAGTATTCTTTGCAAACTTCTATGAGGGGTCGAGATCGTGCGATCTGATATAGATTTTGAAGTGAACAAATTTTATCCCAATATTTGTTAAATTATCAAGGAGTGAAAATGTACTACCTATATATCTCAATACTCGCTGCATAAGTATGCGGTACATACTCCTAGGTAACAATTGGATAGGATAATTAGTATTTGTAAGGATATGAATTTAAAGAGGAAAAAAATTGAATAATTAATTGGGCTCACAGCAAAAATAAAGTTTTTTTTTTTAAAAAAAAAAAAAAAAAAAAAAAAAACTACACATGGGTAATTTTTTACTAGTATAGTAAAAGAATATTTGTTGAAAGTAGACCTGGTTATTGGACAGGGTAGCCTAATGTAATGCAGCTAGGGTCAAGATTATAGTGTATTTACTGGACAAAGCCTTTAATGGACATGACTTTATCGACCAGGGCCAATACATGACCATATATAATAACCTAATAAAATTTTCAAAAAAAAAGTTTTGATAAAAATAATTACATTAATATATTGGTATATATTTGTTTAAACTTTTCACTACCTAGGATTTTATTTTTATTTAGTTTTTTATTGGCTCGACCACTAACGGTCCGCTAATGACCCGCAACCTGCTTCGGCCCGGCCGTTATTGACCCTTTTTACGGTTTTACCTGACCCCGAGATGACCCTGACCCGCCCCGACCTGCACAATAACCATGTCTAGTTGCTAATATTATGTTACAACATAAAATGGAAAAGTTGCGAGTATTGTGATACGGAGGTATCAGACCCGCCTAAACCTGTATAATAACCATGTATTGTGTTTAAACCTAGTTATTGGGCGGGTCGGGTCGGGTTGGGGTCATGCTGTGCGGGTCGGGTCAGGGCCATGGTCGACTAAAAAGGGTCAATAGCGGGTCGGGCCAAAGCGGGTTGAGGGTCATTAGCGGGTCGTTAGCGGTCGGACCATTAAAATATTAAATATAAATAAAATTTAAGGTAGCCAGTAGTTAAAACAAATGTATACGAATATATTAATGTAATTATTTTTGTCAAAACGTTTTTTTTTGAAAAAATTATTAGGCTATTTTTTTGGCCCTGTATTGGCCCTGGTCGATAAGATTTTATCCATTAAAGTCCGTGTCCAATAAATACCCTATAACCTTGACTCTAACCACATATCATTGGACTACTCTGTCCAATAACCAGATCTAATTGTGTTACAACCTAAAATGAAAAGGTTTACAAAAAAATTGGTATTTTTTAAAGATTATTTTTAGCATGTGAAATCCCGTTATACTTGGTCCTTTTAATCTTTAATGATAATAATAATAAAGTATACATCAAGATCCACTCTCCACCAGACCACTACTGAACGAGATAACGAGAATATATTAATTTGGGTAGGACATGGTATCAGACTATTAGCACCAAGCCCACACCAATCTGGCACTCTTGTAAAAGGCCCAGTTTGAAATATGTCGGCCAGAGTAAAATCATGGTACCATTTTACTACAGCTGAGGCCCAATTAGCTAGGAGGCCCACAAAAGATAAAAATTTGAAGGTACATGCGTGAGTACCATTGTATTGGTACACGATGTACATGGGAAATAATAAAAGCACACCTAAAATTGATATGAGCATACCTCATCATGAGAGCACATCTTTATGTGCTCCTCTTACAAAGGATGTGCCCATATCAATTTTTGGTGTGTCAATATCAATCCCAACTCCAATGTACATTAATAAAAATAATATTAATTAAACATTATTCAAATTTTAAAAATTAAATCAAATGTACATTCCTCAATAACATAATAATGAATATCTATAGGTTCTCAACTTCTTAATAACTTACATCTCTATTATATATGTAACGACCCGGAATTTTGGGCCAGAAAATTTCGCGGTTGTTAATGTTATTTATTCAGTTTTAGTCCAAAAGGCCCATTAAAATTGGACTGTTTTATTTTTAGCCCAACTCTTTTTCTTCCAAATTGGGCCAAAGACCCAATTTATCCTTTTTGTTAATCATGGCCGGCCTTCCTCTCTTTTGGGCCAATATTATTTTTTATTTTTTTTTTGTTTTAATTAGATATATGTTAATTATTATTTTGGATAATTAACTAATTTAATTAAGTTAAATTAATCAAATTTACCTATTCAATGGTTGTTGTTGACCTAACAATTTTCCCCCCCTTATTGTTGCTCCTCCACGGCTGCCAGCTTAGCTTTAGGGTTGTTACTTGTTTTTTTTTTTATTATTTTTTTATTTTTTCTTATTTTCTTTATATATAGGACCCTTCACTTCTTTTGGGTCCTATTTTATTATTTGCTCCATAAACCCTAAAGTATTCCTCCACCTTTTCTCCTTCTAAATTCAGCCAAACCCCATTGTTTCCTTGGATAAATTTTGCGATTTAAGGTAACTTCGCTTTCCTCTTTAATCTATGGGTAGAAAAACACATAGTTAATTAGGAATTGAAGCATGAAAATTGTAGGAAGTTTAATATTGTTTTCATATGAACATGTCGAGCATGAAGCATGAATTTCTTGATTGATTTTTATGTATTTACTTGATTTTATGTATGATCTTGTATAATTTATTTACCAATCAAATCTTGTTATTTCTTGATGAATTTTTCATGGTATCTGGTTTACTGTTTGATTATTAACCATGATTTATTTCGTGGCAAAATTCGTCCGTTTATTATTTATAAAAATTTAATCTTTCAAACCGGTAAAACTGTCCAGAATAGGTTTACGAATTTATTAGTGTACTTAATAAATTCGGAATACTACGAAATTTTATATGGAAGTCAGTGATAATGTTTTACAGCTTGTGTTAAATTTTCGTAATTTTTAAAGATCGTTTGATATGGCATAAAATTCTGAAACCGAATTCAGCCTAATCTGACTGGTTAGTTATAAAATCACTTAAAAATAGTAAAAGATGTTATTTTTAGACGAAATTTATGCACGTAAATACTTGAACCCATATTTAGCTCCCATAAAAATTTCCATATTTTTAGAGATCTTTAGATGGTCGTTTTTAATTTAATTCTTTAAAAATCAGATTGTATAAAATAGGGCAATTGAATTATTAAAATATGCTATTATTAATTATTGAATTTTCGAGTGGTACAAAATTTAAAGGAGGAAATAAAAATGTTATTTTTATACTAATCTTGAACATGCTAGATTAAATATGTGAATCTTTATTTTAAATCCTTATTTAATTCCATGAATCTTTAAATTCTTGAATATGTAAATTTGTTCTTGAATTATATTCTAAAATCTACTTACTCTCGGGATTCTCCCGAGTGAGCTAAAGATTAAAACATTAAAAGTTGTGTTATTTCTTGTTTATATGTATATGCCGTGTATGTATGATTTTAATCTTGTTATGTTATGTTAAGTATAATTTTTCGTAAGAGTTGTTTATTTAACTTAAGTGTTTGCTGTAGATTAAATTATATGAATTAATTAAATAATTTTTATTAAAAGATATTAAAACGTCGTGTGGAAGAAAATTAGGAAAAATATGATTTTTATTTTAATTTGCTAATTTTTAGTAATTAGTTGTTTAATTAAAATAAATTAAGAAACTAATTAAATTTTGTTAACATTCTGGGAATGCCGTGTAAAATTGCTGGAAATAGTCAAATTTAGTTGATTTTGAATTGTTATTAATTTAGGAATAATTTAGTAATATAAGTTACGGATAAAATAATTATTGGGGATAAGTTGTAAAGTGTAGGGATAAAAAGGAATAATAATATTAGTAACATGTTTATTAGGGCCAAATACTAATAGTGTTATTAATACAATTATCTTACTTTGGATAAGGTTACAAATTAGTATATGATATAATATTAAAATTAGTATCCGAAAGGGTAAGATTATAAGTATATGATATATATATTTTAAGGATAATATATTATGAGTTTTGAAGATATATAAGATATTACTAGGGATAAGAAAGGAAACAGAGTAATAGATATACATGTTATGTTTCGGTCTCTGGCTAGGAAAGACTTGGTATTTAAGGTGGCCAATATACGTGCCGCACCTCTCTTTCCTGGGACTCCGAACATTTCATTTCCTATTACGGTCACCTAGTATTTCCCAATATATGATATGATATGATTAAGTAAAGATATAAGATACAATATAAAGATCGCCCCTGCGATGACGCAAAGGTCATCAATCGGGTTAAATAAGATAGGACGCCCTTGCGATAACGCAAAGGTTATCAATTGGGTTTAGTCGATGCCACTGCTCACATGGGACGAACGCAAAGGTTCCCCCGCGCAGTTCTTGGTCTTAGAACATGTAGCCGTCTGGTAACCGTATCTGCGAGCCGCTACCAGGAGTTATGGCCATAGCTTAGGCTTAGTTCTCGCAAAGGAGGGCTACGGGTGGGACGCAAAGGTTCACCCCGACGTGTTCTAGGAAAGTTGCGAACGCAAAGGTTCGCTACGAGCTGAAGAAGACAGTCCGCAAAGATGATATGTTAAGTTAAGTTGATATAATAAGTACATATGTAAAGTTAAGAAGATATTATGTCCTTATTATAAGATTGATGTAATGATATGATAAGTGCATATGTTAAGATAAGAAGCTATTATGCCCTTATTATAAGATTGATGTTATGATATGAGATGAGATGTAATTATAAGATATGAATTACGATTAAGAAAGATTATGATAAGATATAACATATGATATGATAAGATTATGATATGAAATTCGATGATAAGATTATGAAAAGATATGATTAGGATTTACTGATGATATCATGTAAGAAGGTGGTGAAGTATAATTCTAAGTTGTATAATATAAAGTACAAGTTCAGTATATCATAAGTCTTCCGCTGTGTATATTTCTGTAATTATTCGAGTATGTTAGCGTGTGTATGTATGCGAATGTTGAATGTATTTTGTATGTATTCTAACCGTATCTGCAGGGTTGTTTGTACGTATTCTATACGAAGATTATACGTATTCTAACCGTATCTCTGCAGGTGTATTTATACGTATCTTTATACGTATCTTTATACGTACTTGTATACGTATTTCTGTACGTACATTTATACGTACGTCTATACGTTCTTTTATATGTATTTTTATACGTACATTTATACGTAATTTGTATATTTATATGTAAAACATGTATTAAGTTCTTTACAGTTTTTATGACAATTTCTATGCTATTATGTGTTTGGTGGTCCCTCGATTAAATGGGACAGCCTAGTTACTCGCCACTGATGGTGGACCCCCCCCTCAGTTTCAGGTGACGTTGCAGCAGATTAGAGCGGGCTTCGCCGGATGGGCTTGAGAGTTTGGGCCTCTATTTAAGTATTCTAGTTTAGTCAGAACTATTTAAACCTTTATTTAGTTTGTTACTAAGATCCCAGCATGTTGGGACAGTATTTTTCAGACTTTGATGTAATATTAATTAGAGGTTTATTATGGATTCTAGCAGCTATAGTTAATAAAGGGTAATCCTTTCCTTTGTAATATTGAATTATGGTCTAATTAGATTAAGTAATGATCCGAATGTTGATTACCCTTCGTAAATCGACAAGCTAAAAAGTCGGGTCGTTACAATATAAGCCAAGGGGGGAGCCATGGTGTCCCCCCTCGAAATGTCTATCTTACCCCTCAATACTTTTTAAAATCACAATTTGCATCACCCACTAATTATTAAGGAAAGTTATTACAATTTTTAAACTTTTTTAAATAAAAATAGTACAAAATATAAAATTCGAAAAAATCAAACAAAAATTTCAAAATTAATAGTTTAAAATTCTCTATAAATAGATATCCATATTGATATATTTCACAAATAAAAATTTTACATTATGATTATCGTAGAAATTCGGTAGCCAATAGAATATGGTAAATAAAACTCTTTTTTTGTTCATTGTTGTGGGATGACCGAACGAAAGAGAAAAAGTTTTTTTTATTATATAAAGTTTGTTTAAACAGATTAATAGATGTATTTAAAATATCACCGTACACAAAGCGTACATAGAAGACTAGTTTTATGAATTGTAGGAACCAGCATTGCTAAAAAAAGCAATACAAAATTTCCTATTAAACCGTTAGATGACCTGACAAAACTTTTAGCTTAAAAAACTCGAATAATTTTTATAATATAAATCTATAATTTTTAGCACAATTACTTATTTTTTGTATAAAAATATAATTTTACACTGAAAAGCTATATTTTTCTAGGTAAAAAGTTATCCCTACGAATAGTCTAGCGAGAAAACTTTTAGGGAGATTGACAGGGCCGTGTCGTGGAAATTCGGGGCTTTGTTCAAACCTTTAAAATGGGTCTCTTAATCAGATTTTTTAATAATAATCTAATTATATTTTAAAGCAATATCACATAACAATTATTATTTTTTTTTTATAATAAAAGTAGTGTCATAGTAGAAAGTAGAAACAACTTTGAAATTAAATTAAAAAATTGGAAATTAAATTAAAAAAAGAAACAACTTTAGTTGAGAAAATAAAAGAAGACATAAATATTTAAATACATAATAATCATTCAAAGGGAAAATTGGAAAATGAAAGAAGCATTGAAAATAGGCATGATTTGGAGGAGGTTTGATTGGAAATTGGAAGGTAGAAAGACAAAAAAGTACAAGGGTGCGTTCTCATCAACTTAGGGTGCATTCTCTTCACCTTAAAAAAATAAGTTTCAGGTTTAATAAGTTCAGATAATTAAGTTCAGATAAGTTATATCAGGTCTAATAAGTTGCAATAAGGTCCAATAAGTTCTAATAAGTTCCAATCAGGTCTAATAAGTTCCAATAAGGTCTAATAAGTTCCAATCAGGTCTAATAAGTTCCAATAAGGTCTAATAAGTTCCAATAGGGTCTAATAAGGTTTAGGTTTCTTTTTTATTATTGATTAAATAAAATTAATTTAATTAATCCGCAACATAAATGAATTTTATTCTATCATTCTTGTTTTATAAATTTTTTAGAAGAACCAATCACAGTTAGATGGAATTAAACTATTTTTTTAACAAGAATGATAATTTTTATAATATAAAAAAATAGTTTAATTCAATCTAACTCTGATTGGTTTCTCTAAAAAAATTATAAAACAAGAATGATAAAATAAAATTGGTTTATGTTGTGTAAGAGTGCTTTAAGGTAATTATTAATTTAATTAATTTTATTTAATCAATAATTAAAAATAATAGACCTGATTGGAACTTATTAGACCTGATTGGAACGTATTAGAATTTATTAGACCTGATTGGAACTTATTAAACCTTATTGGAACTTATTAGAACTTATTGGACTTTATTACAACATAATTTGGACATCCATTGTTAAATTATGCCCTTTAAATTAGGGGCATGTGTTGTAGGTCTTCTTGCACTTGCACTTGCACTTGCACATGCACAACATGGCACAGGAGATTGACGAACTTGGACGGTCGGCATAAAAGAATTATGGTTTGCATTATCATGATCTCATCTGATCGCATTTGTGGCTCCAGCAGTGAATGAAAGGGTTATATTCGATTATTCCCTAAACACATATGTATATGATTTACGTTACCATTAATATACAAATATGAAAACATATAATAGTATGATTAGTATGCATACATATGGTATCTATTAGCAAGATATGACGTTAATTATTACAGTCTGTAAAATGTAATTTTATACTTGTACTCAATAATTGATGGGAGTACTTTTTATGAGCAGCACAATACCATACCATGCATCATCTTTCTTCCATACTGCCCATTTGCATTAACGTAGTTTGAGGGTGACTGGCACGCATTTACGGCTTGTTTGGTAGCCGGTTATAAATAGAGGTAATGAGAATAATGAATTTATAACTAAATTTGGAAGGAAAATCAAAATTCATTTCATCTAATTTTCTTCTCAAATATCCATTCCCATCTAATACCACCTTTCCACATGGTATAGATGGTAATGGAAAATAAGAAGTTTGGGAATAAAAACTATGTTTTTCATGGGGATTTTGAAGTTTTCCCTTAACAAAAAAGTACACTTCAAATTCATTAGCATTACCACAATTCATTACCAACAACCAAACAGGCCGTTAAGAGAATTCTAATACACTATACATTTATGTGGGTGTGTTTGATTACATCTGAGCAAAATAAGCCGCAAATGGTTTGGTTTACGGTTTAAAAATTACAGTTGATTATTTTTTGTCAAACTGTAATATTATGATTTAGTTCACTTTAACAACAGTAATATTTTTTTTTATTTATTTTTTTATTTATTTTTTTTTTTTGCGAAAAAGTAAGATAATATTATAGGTCAAAAAGCCTCAAATAAAAGGGTGAACATACAACCACGTACACCTCCACAAAGCCCAAAACAGCCAAAACCAACCAGCAAATTAAATTTTAGCAAAATGCAAATTAAAGGCATCTCAAGTGCCCTAATTAAAATTAGCCACCTTCTAGGAAGGGTACTAACTTTAGGCCTCTAAATCATTTGCAGGCCCGTATCTAGGCCAGGGCCAGGGCCAGCGGGGCGGCTGCCCTGGGCCCCAAATTCAAATTTCTAAGTTTGTATAAAGTATATCTCCTGCAAATAAAATTATTATATAGAAAGTGGTTTGGTGGTAATCTAGCAACTTATAGTTCTAAAGGTCAAGAGATCAAATCCTATACTCTTTAATTTTGTTTACTTCGATCTTATATTCTTGTCCAAAATCATTTTATCTTTTTATTTTTCCTTTTTCTTGTCAAAAATCATTCACTTCCCTCTTTATAGTCTCATTTTCGCCTAAAATCATTTCCTTACCTTTTAATAGTCTCACTGATTTGATTTACTCAAAGTTTCCTTTTTCTTTTTTGTTTCTTCCTTTTCATTTTTGCCATAAATCATTACCTTCTCATTTTTATGCTTTTGTTGATCAATTTTAACTTCAAACATTATTCACCATTATTTTAAACTTTGACTATTTTTTAAAATAAAATTCATACACCAATATACTCCATCTGTTCCATTTTTATTTGCATTCATTGTTCATACGCTTTTCAATGCATATTTTATATGATCGATATGTATAATTGCATATTTGTTAAAATTATAACAATAGTAGTAACATGCAATATAATATGGAGTACAAAAATTCTTTGACTTGTAATTTTTACTGCACGTCCAAATTAATTATTAATCATAATTTTAAATATTAATGTATTATCAATCATTCTATTGTCATTCGTCCGTTTCAATTCATCATTCAATGTAAAAATTGCTTCAAATTATGTTCATCTCTCAACTTTGCAATTTAATTACTTAATCATATGAGTGTTAAATTATACAAAGTGTATCTAGCCATTCAATGTTTTTATTAGAATGTTTTTAAACATAATGAAAAATATATTCACTTTTTATTATTTTTTTTTCTATTATAGTTATTACTTATTTAGTAAGGGCCCAAATTTTAGTTTCGCCCTAGGCCCTTATATTCTCAGAAACGGGCATGATCATTTGCAGGACAGAGCTAAGAGCCAAACCACTCCCTAACCCCTATTTTCTCTACTTGATTGTTTTCCTATGAATTACATGCATAGGCTAGGAAGTTTGTACATATACATTCGTAAACAAGTCTTTCACCTTGCATATTTGCTTCCAATACCATTTTTTTTTTAAAAAAAAAATTCTAAAAAAAATCATAAGTGTGTTTAAAACCTGTGATTCTAGAGCGAGTAATATCATCGTTTCAGCTCTGCAGGATAATTTTTTTTTACCACATATCTTATTGCAAGAGTATATAATTATTGAACAATTTAATATCGACGACTTGAACCTTCCAAATTGTGCTAATATTAAAATTTAAAATGATGGTTACACCGCAAACAACCTATTACTAAATCATATTTTTGGGTTTGATTCGATATTGTTTGATCAGTTTTGTGGATATTTCTTCTATGGTAGGCCCTCGTCCTCCAGGGGCCGAGGTTGTCCGGTCTCAACGTCCTCGTTGAGAGTCGCTCCACGAGACGTCTCGAAAAAAGGACCACCAAAGTCAAAATAATTTAGTTAGAAGTTAGATTTTACTTTTTAAATTGTTTTAATGTAACACTAATTCATTTTTTAATTTTTTGGAATTATCTAAATTAATTTTGAATTTAATTTTTAAATTGTCAAAATCTAAACTTAATTTAGGTAAATCCAAAAATATTAAAAATGAATTAATGTTACAAAAAAAAAAAAAACAATATCAATTATTATACTGTAGTCCCGGACTACAATGTTGTATGGTCTCGCGGAAGGATTTTTTTTTATAAAAAAAAATCCCTAAAAATAGCAACAATAAACCCTTTCACTCTGTTGCATGGTTCCTTATTTCACTCTGTTTTCAAGAAATCCTTTCACTTCTCTAATAAACTCAGCAACACAAAACAACAATCTGCATATTTCATCTTCATAATCTACATTTTTTTAGCAAATTCTTCATCAAAAACGTTGTCAACAACAGAATCTTCATCCCATGCAAAATCATAATATGTTGAACAAATAATACACAATATTCATTTTTTTTAAAACAATATTCATAAATATAAATAAAGAACTAATGAATCTAACATATTATACGCATAATTAACACAATTCCCAAAGTACAAAACAAACTTTATAAAAACATAAGAAAATCTTCATATTCAAAAGCATAATAATCATTTTTCAATAACAATGAAACCAAAATATTCATCCCATGCAAAATCATAATATGTTGAACAAATAATACACAATATTCATTTCCTACCAATACAATATTCATTTTTTTAAAACAATATTCATAAATCTAAATAAAGAACTAATGAATGTAACATAGTATACGCATAATTAACACCATTTACAAAGTACAAAACAAACTTCATAAAAACATTAGAAAATCTTCATATTCAAAAGCATAATAATCAATTTTCAATAACAATGAAACCAAAATCTTCATCCCATGCAAAATCATGATATGTTGAACAAATAATACACAATATTCATTTCATACCAATACAATATTCATTTTTTTTGAAACAATATTCATAAATCTAAACCGCTTTCGCGGGAGTGACTGGTTGGACATAAAGAACTAATGAATGTAACATATTATACGCATAATTAACACCATTCACAAAGTACAAAACAAACTTTATAAAAAGATAAGAAAATCTTCATATTCAAAAGCATAATAATCATTTTTCAATAACAATGAAACCTAAATTTTCATCCCATGCAAAATCATAATATGTTGAACAAATAATACACAATATTCATTTCCTACAACTACAATATTCATAAATCTAAATAAAGAATTAATGAATCTAACATATTATACGCATAATTAACACTAGGGGTGAGAAAAAAACCAGACCCCCTGACCCGCCGACCCACAAGTACATTTTTCACTACCTGGAAAAACGGGTACCCGATTTACTATGGTACCCGCTAATGCACACCCCAATTAATTTATAATAATCTTATTTTTTTTAATAGACTCTTATACTTTATTTTCATTATTGTCATTCACATAGATTTGATGATGTAACTAATGAAACTGACTCCCACAAATAACATTGTAAACCCCTTGGTCTTAGTGCTAGGTGTACTCCTAGCCTAGATTATTGTCCAACTCAAATTACAGCGAGGTGGCAAAAGTGACATATACCCGATTATCACTTGATATTCTTGATCCAAAACCTATCCGGCTCAAATTACTCAACTATTGATGTGTATAGTATTGATTATTAATTATGTCCTATAAAGTTGTTTTGACAAATTCGAAATTAACCTGATCCAAACTTGAAATGACCCGATACCAAAAGAATTTATCCATAATTGACTCGAGCTATATCAACGCTATATCAACACAACTCATACCCGAACTGAACGACCTGATCGCTAATAATATATAATAGTGACTCGTTTATAATTTATGTTACTCTTTACATTTTTCATAAGTACATATGTTCATTTTCATATGAAAGAATCTTCCGTTAGTTGGTTTCTAAGTATCTCTATTATATTAGGGAAGGGGTAAGGACGCGGCGGCGGTATTTAAGTGGATTAAAATACTACCCGTACTTATACTTTCTAATTTTTAAGCAAGTGGGGGGAGTAATTTTGTCATTTGTTAATTGTAAAATTGTATTATTTAAATTCTCTTAACACTCAAAATTATTTATTCATAAATAATAAATTATTTACTTAATTATGTGGGAACTTTTGAAAAGGAAAAACTAGAATGAATTTTTAAATTAGAGGTGGCAAAAATGACCTATACCAATGTGGCATAAAAGGAAAAACTACAATGAATTTTTAAAATTCAAAAAAAAATATTAAAGTTTTTAAAAATTATATGGGAACTTATTAATTTTATTGTCAAGCTAATGTTGTAAACGAATATTTTAAGATTATCGCACACATTACGTGCATAAAAAATGTAGTTATATGGATGTGAACTAAATTGTACTGATCTAATTAAAATTTTGTAAAGTAATACTCATCATCTATAATTGAATCATATGCATAAATTGCATTATGCGCCGCGGCTTTCATGCACCGATCAACACGTAGAATTAGATAATCATATACATATGATTGTGATAATAATTTTGCTATATTATATTTTGATTTGAAATGTTAAAAGTTGTCCAAGAGAATTTCCCGGCCCTTACGTGCTCATAAGTTATAGTAGTACCTCTAATTATTATTCATCATCAAACTTTAGGTATTACAAAATAAATTTTCTTAATTATATATGTGTATCGTTTGTTTGTAATTATATGTATCATTATTAGTGATAACCAATAGTTAACTCATCTCTAGAGGAGAGAGGATAGCAATTAGTGAGAGAAGAAATTATAGTGATTTTTTTTAAAAGGAATGAAAACCCACTATCCCGATCAAAGAATAATCCTAATACATCCGTGCGCAAAATTTTAGTGAAGAATCCTTCTTTGAAATTATCTTTTTTTTTTTTACGCGCCTTTATTTTTGTTATTATCACTACAAGAAATAAGTCAAATAAAATTAATCAGTTGCCCTCCTATTGCCCTAGTAACCCGCTTGCAATAAGGGTGCATTTGATTCAACTTAAATAAGCAATTTTGTACTTATTTTAAGAAAATTTAGATCATATCAAAAAAATTCATATCAGATCTGATCAGTTCAGAAAAATTAAGATTAGATCTGAAAATTTCAAATCAGAAAAGTTCAAATCAGATCGAAAAAATTATAACAATAAAGTAATTAATGTCAGAAAAATTCAGATCAGATCAGAAACGTTCAGGCCAGGTCAAATCAGAAAGTTTTCGAAAAATCGTACACACCCTAAGTCTATAATTCATTTGGTTAAAGCTTATTTTTCCTAAAAATTACCTGAGAAATAGTAAGCCAAAATGTTTAGTTGGTAGTTAATAGAGTTGGGGATATTTTATCCTAAAATATACCGATAATCTCTATTATATAAGCCAAGGGGAGCCATGTCGTCCCCTATAAAAGTCTACATTACCCCCTTAAAATTTCTTAAAATTCAATGAGTTTCACTCCTAATAAGGAAAGTTATTACAATATTTTGAAATTTTTAAAATGAAAATATACAAAATATAAAATTCTTAAAATAAAATAAAAACACCAAAATTCATATTTTTGAATTCTCTATACATAGAAACTCATATTGATATAATTTATCACATAAAAATTTAATCATTTGATTATCGTAAAAATTTGATAACATATACAATATAGTAAATATTTAAAACATTTTATTGTTGTGGGATGACTAGATGAAAGGTGGATTTTTTTTTTTTTATGATTATGTGAATGATTGTGAATTTGACAAATATTTTAATTTTTTGAACTAACAACCTTCGTTTTTTTTTTTTTTGTCTATTTAGACAGATTGAAAGATACATTTAGTGCTTGTTTGGTTGAAAGATATTTCCCTTAGCTTGGAATGTAAATCCCTAGGCAATAACTAGAATATGTTGTATTTGGAGAAATTTCCTAGGAAATTAGATTTGCAAGGGGAATGTAAAATTCCCATATAGCATAGGAAATAACTCACCAAGCCCGAGAGATGGTTAGGTTCCTTATATAACCTTGGCCCACTTACACAAAACATATGAGCCAATTAGATTAAAGCTATTTAATGAATAATTTTTTGCTTTGGAGGGAAAGTGGTTTAGTTTTGGAGGGAATTTTCCCTCCAAAAATTTTCAATGAGGAGGGAATTTTGCCTCCATTTTCTACCTCCATTTTTTCCCTCCTACATTTTCATACAATAATTTATATTAAAATTAATATTACTAGCTTTTTTTATTTTTACACTAATATAGTTGGATTAAAAACATAGAAATAATTACTAGTGAGATTTTTTACGATTCAAAGTTATTTTGTAATCATCGTTCTCGGAGAACAAATTTCCGGCGACCATTACCGACGACCTTTTCCGGCGATCATTACCGACAACCTTTTCCGGCAACCATTATCAATTACCTTTTCCGGCGAGCCTCTCTTCAATCGTCTATATAATTACGTAAGTAATTGTTTTCTATTTCCACAAATTTGTGATCTTATTTAAATTTCCATGTTATTCTTGTACAAAAAAATCATCCAAAAAATCAATTATAACATTCAGTTTAATGTAATCTTATTTTCATGTTCTTCAATTCAACAATTATTTCCATGTAATGTTATTGTAATGCTCTTTATTAATATCATAAATATAATTTGTCTATTTGTGGTTGATATTGTTATTGATAATGTGTTTTAGGAGAATCTGTGATGTAATTTTTTTGTAAATGTTAAATTGTTAATCCTTGTATTTTTGTGTTTGTGGTTGTTCATCTTCCATAGTGGCAGCCATGGATGTCGCATGTAGTGTGTTTTTTTTTAAAAAGTTTTAAGGTGTAATTGATGTTTATGGTAGGATGCTATTTGTATTTAAAGGATCAAATCATATTTTAGTGGAATAATATGAAAAAATAGTTTCTGTGAAACATATAAACTTTAGTTTATAGGTTAAATTATTATGATCATTTCTATAATTTAGAGGATCTATACATACATGTTCAAACATTTTAAGAATTTGTTGTCATGTTTTAATATTTGTATGAATGTGTTTGCAGGGTAAATGGAAGGAATAGATTTAAATGAGTTCCCGCCATGTATTGACGATACACTTGAGGACTCAATAGAGTGGAATGATGGAGAAGGAATTGTTGAACCTGGGACATCGATGGCTCAAGACAATTCAAATGACAATGATATTTTGAATGCTCCAACCGAAGGCATGTGCTTTGATTCAAGTGAAGAATTCCCTGCCTTTTGTCATGATTATGCTTTCCGTAAAGGGTTCACATTTTTTTCAAGATCAACAACCTTGTTGAAAGAGTATAGTGAGAAGGGAATTAATCGTACTAGTACTGGGACAAATGAAGCAAGGTATTACATGATGGAAAGGATTAGATTTCATTGTAAATGTGGTGGTCGGAAAAAAAGTGAAGGTTCAAATGTCACGGGGTGAAAAGTTTTCGTTGATGCAAGAATCGAAGATGGGAAAATGAAATTGAAAAAGTGTTTCTTGGAGCACAATCACGAACTCGACCCAAAAGATAGTCCAATTATGCCTAATTACCGCAGCATTGATGATGCAATTGCAAATCGAATAGCTGTGAATGATAAAGCCGGTGTATCTATAATCAAGAGTTACAATTCATTGGTTGTTGAGAGTGGCGGTCAAGAGAATGTACCGTTCAACAAAGAAGATGTAAGAAATGTCAGCGTCGTAAAGCTCGAATTGAAGGCGACGTTGTTGCTCTTGAAAACTATTTCAAACAACAAAAAGAGTACAACAATGGGTTTTTTTTCCTCCATTGAAAAGGATGATGAAGGTAGATTAATGAATGCTTTTTGGTCTGACTCAAGGAGTAGATCAATGTTCAAAGATTTTGGGGATATTGTCACTTTCGACACCACGTTTTTGTGCAACAGGTAATGAAAATTAATTTTAATTTTGTCTTTTTAAAATGTTTTAGATTATAATTACATGCTTTGAATAGTTCATGTGATCGAAAATTTGCAATGTTAATAGCTCATCCCCATTTAGTTTTAACAAATTGATAGTAGGATATATTTTTAAAGTTTAGGATTGAATATTATTTACGTAGGAGTATTAGTATAACAAATTGATAGTAGGATCTAATAATGCGTTTTTTAAACTTCTTGTATTATCTTGTAAGTTAATTATTCACGATTGAAGTCTTAATTACAAATTAATAACTTCTGTTTTATAGTAGTCCAATATTATTGTGTCTCGCTAATAATTAGAACGTATAATTTAAGCCCGCTAGCTCGTTATTATGGCGGCCCGGCCCGTTATTACGGCAAGAAAGGTTATAGACATATATTT
The DNA here is from genome assembly GCA_951394345.1 of Salicornia ramosissima. NCBI lineage: Eukaryota > Viridiplantae > Streptophyta > Magnoliopsida > Caryophyllales > Amaranthaceae > Salicornia > Salicornia ramosissima. Next base: position 24,533,735 of record OX596233.1, on the reverse strand, counting down.
TTCGCCCGCATGCCCAATAAATAAAACGGAAATTCCCAATGGTACCATTGTACTTTTGGGAATTCCCATTGGTAACATTCAATTTTTAAAAATTTCATTGGTACCACGACTTTTTCATAAAATCCCAAATGTAAGATCTATTTGTAAAAAAATTGTTAAGTAGCAAAAAAAAAAGGAAAAAAAAACCAAAAACAAAAAAAAAGCAAAATCATATCAGCAGTTCAGCACCACCTCCACCGCCCAGCCACCTCCATCGCCCAGCCCCACCGTCCAGCCCACCTCCCTTGCCCCACCGCCTAGCCCCACCGCCTTCGCCCCACCACCGGCGTCCCCCTATCTCAACGCCACACCCTCCACCTCCAATTCCACCCCCACCAATTCGACCAACTCAACCACCCAATTCAACCACTCAATTCAACCACTCAATTCAATCCCAATTCAACCACCCAATTAAACCCCAATTTGAAGGCCACCGTCGAGCACAAATTCGAGCACGACCACCAATGCAATCCACCACCTTATTTCATTTTGAGGCTGAGGGGTTCGAATGGGTAATTGAAGAGGGTTGAGGGTTTGATGGTGTTCGAGTCTAGGTTCGATGGTATTCGAATCTGGTTTCAAACTTCGAAACTTGATTGAAGAAGAGGGATGGTGGTGATGAGGGATGATTGAAGAAGATGCGGTACGGTGATGGTCGTGTGCCAGTGCAGCAGTAGGTAAGCAGTGGTACGACGTTGTTGGTGGTGGCGACGTGCTGGTGATGGAGGTGAAGGTTGGTGGAGATGGCTGGGGAAGGGTGGTTGGTGGTGATATGCTGCTGATGGCAGTGAAGGTTGGGGGATGGTGAAGGCTGGTAAAATAAGCACCAGTATTATTATTATTTTTTATTATTTTTTTAAATTTAAAGTTAACGGAATATTTTTCAATTAACGGAATTTTCACTTCATAATGTTATATTTGGGATTTTAACAAAAACTAATGGTACTGATAGGATTTTTAAAAATTGAATGGTACCAATGAGAATTCTCAAAAGTACCATGGTACCATTGGGAATTTTCCTAAATAAAAACCATGGTTTTGCCCGACCCAAGCCCGCAAACGAGTACATCAAATTGTAATCCCCATATTTTTAAAGGTATTTAATTATACACTCCTATGTTTTATCTAAATTAAAGTATTTTATATTATTTTAATCTATGATATAATATAATATATGAAATACTACATATGAAATTCCTTTATGCACCAAAAAAAACATACAAATTGCTTTTACTTGAAAGTTCATTAAAACAAATAAAAATTTGTCTCAATTTTTTAGATATGATCCTCCAAATTCAATTTCTCCTATTTGAAGCTTTTTTCATTTTTGAGGATCAAATCTTTAAAAATAGGATGTGTTATCATTAAAGAGGATCAATTTGTTTATTCTTTTCTGGGTTGGGAAATGAACAACTTAAGTTGTCGTCCTCGTCATCTTCTTAAACCAAAACCACCTCCGTCCAACATCGTTTGAACACGGAGCACCAACCACCTACCCGCCACCCCAGACAGCCACAATTCAGGTCGCTGGAAGCCAACGACCTGAACCACACCCTTAAAACCGCAACAAAATTATTTTTAAAAAAATATCAAAGCCCAAAAAACCACGCCACCACCACCGCCAACCGCCGCCGTTACATCTCAAACCACCTCTACCACAACCAAAATGCTCGACATTGGCCGACGACCTTCCCACCACCCCTGCCACGGACAAATTCAAAGCAAAATCCCGTAATTTCAAAAATTAAATTAGGTATTTTGATTTACCATTGTTTTAGTGGGTTGTGCTGCCGCCCATTTCTGACCACTTTAGTGGTGGCGGCGCCAGTTTCTATGCTAGTGACAACGGTGGGTAGTGGCGGGTCGGAGATTAAACGAAATTCATGTTCATATAAGACAATAATTTAATTTCTTCAGAATAATTAAAATAAATATAATTATAGTTGTTATTAAAAAAAAAGGCATAAAAAAATATATTTGAATTTCAAAATCTGAAAATTTTGAAATTTGAAATGAAAATTTGAAATCAAGTTAAAAAGATTTTTAAAAGATGCCAAATGCAATAGCCAATCACCACTCAGCATTAATGTGGTGTAAGTGGGCCAAGGTTACACAAGGTGTAACCTTACCCTTTCTCCACCAAGCCTGCCTAGCTAGGTGAGTGAATTCATAGAATGCATAGAAAGTTACTTCCAAGGAAATGCTAATTCCCATGATGTCAACCAAACAATTTTTATTTAATTAGCAAGGGAAAAAATTCCTATATATGGTAATGATTCATGTGGGAATTTATTTCCCATGTTGAACCAAACAAGCACTCAAAATATCATCGCACATGCCTACGTACAAAGCTTGTTCCTATAAATATAATGTTAGGCCTCCCGGCCCATACTGGTGAGTTGCTCATTATTTTTTCATTAGGAAATAGAAAAAACATGGGAAACTAAAGGAAATTGAGATTTCAAGGAAAACAAAATATCAAAATATCCTATTTCGTATATGAAAGAAAATAATTAACCTACCTCCCCTTAGTAAATACACAAGCTCTCATGATTAAGCAAACTCATAAATATTTCCTAGAAAATAATGTCTAAGAGAATATATTTCTTATGAAATTAGACTTAATTCCAGTGATGATTAACTTCTCATGGTAAATCAAACACTTAAATGAAAATTTTATTTATTTATTACAATGTTTAGCTCAATCAAGAAGGGTAATATTTATACCTCAATATTGATGTATATAATAAATAAGATAATCATCATCAAATAGCTCTTTTGATTAAGATAAATTTATTGCCAATTTAATTACACTTCTTAAAGTGTTTATTTTATTTTTTTTTGAAATACATTTTTTATAGTGTTAATAAATGAAATTGCAAATGAAAAATATTTAGGTAGAATGATACTTGTATGAACTATACTATTACTTGGGTGCATGGAACCACACTATCATAAGTATGCATACACAGAAACTTCAGCTATTTATCATAAATTCGTTATAAAATTTGTGTTTTTTTTTGTAGCAATACTAAGACAATTGCTAAGGTACGAACATAAACAAATAGAAAAAAAAAATTAAGGCAACGTGGATAAAACATGTGCTATATTGCAGTTCGATCTGCTTCATACAAGTAGAGCTGTCAGTTTGGTTAGGAACTGTTGGTTTAACTGTTAACCTAACGTGAGCTGAACTGAATGGATTGAACTGAAATGAACCAATAACCAAATGACTGATAACTGAAAGTCCAACTGAAACAAAATGAACTGCACTCAACTGAACTGAAACTGAACTGAAATCAAATGAACTGAAAAGGTTGACTACATAAAACTGTTTTTAACTGACCATAACCGAATCATAACTGAACTGAGATTAACTGTAACCTATATGGTTTTGTTAGTTAATTGAACTGTTTTTAACTGTTGATCAACTGAACCGAAATGATTTATAAAATGTTTGATTTTGTTGGTTAACAAAACTGCAATTAACTATTGATCAATTAAACCAAAATGACTTATAAATAGTTTTAAGTTGTTGCTTAATTGAACCAAACTGAGCAAAAAAAAAAATTGTTTTAAACCGTTGGTTAACTGAAAATCACTCTACACTAAACTGAAATTAGGCAAAATCTATTTGTATCAAATTAAACTATATTTAATCAAATTATTCTGTTCACAAAACGATTATTTATAATATATTATTGAATAAAATTGTTCTTTTCATATATTGATTATTCAAATCAATTTAATTTAGCATATTAATAATTTAAAATTAATTGATGTTTTCAACCATACCAATTTCAAAAAAGTTATGACGTGCACCTCAACTTAACTAACCCATTGTGACGCAAAACAATTCAACGGCTAAAACGAATACGATCGGCTCACATTATTTGGAGAAACAAACGTGAGAAAACTCTGGTAAAACCCATTAATACTCAATATCTAACTCGAACAAAACTGTTACAGATTTCCTTGCAGAACTGAAAATAACCATAATGTAACTGAATATAATCATTTACAATAGACTGATAATAACCGAAATCGTATGGATATAAACGTATTTTTCCATATCATAAATTCAATATATCTAGAACCGATATATCAACCGTTCACAATGAACTAACAACAATTGAAATAGCATGGGTAAAACCGAAGAACAACCATAATGTAACCTAAATACAATGGAAATTTTTATATCAATCGTTCACAATGAACTGATAACAGCTGACATCGTATGGGTAAAACCAAAGATCAACCATAACGTAAACTGAATACAATCGAAACTGTTATATCAATCGTTCACAATGAACTGACAACAACTGAAATCGTATGGGTAAAACCGAAGACCAATCGTAACGTAACTGATTTGAACTGAAAATAAAAATAACTGCAATGGGTTGGAACTGAAACTGATAAAGTTAAAACCGAATTGGTTATTTTGGGAAAGATCAACTGAAGTCAACTGAACCGTTTGGGTCCAACCATAACTGAACTGACACCCCCGCATACAAGAGTATGTCCCTCTATTGAAACATTACTACAAAGTAGAAACCATATTATTATAACTTATAAGCCAAATGGTTATATTACTCCAATGGTAGGGCTGGGCATGTTTGGGCCGGCGCAAGGGCCGGATCGGCGCGGTAAGGTTTGGGCCCGGCCCAGCAGCCCACTAGTGACATGGTATGGCACGCGAGGCGTGCATGGGCCGTACGTGGACCGTGCAGTGTATGAATAACATTTTCAAAATTTTGCAGGAATACGAGGGGCCGATCGACATGCTAGGTGTCACGCTTATTATAAGGAAAATTTCCAAAATATAATAAAATTATATCTAAGACACAACATAAGTCGGCCCGACACGAAATGTGGGATGAGTTGGGCATGGGCTAACTTTTTTGAAACTTAGACACGCACTCGACACGACACAGCTTTGTCTTTGTCCACTCTAGGCACGAGGCACACAGGTGGCTAATGCCCCCTTTTATCCAATGGCATTCTTGGCTTCTTGCACATTGTCTATCGAAACATTTTTTAATGTGTGTAAGATGCCAGCTAAATAATTATTTAAATAAGATTTAACCCTGAGCCTCTAATACTATTAATATGTTAGCTAGCATGCTAATTAATTTAATTGTCAACTATAATCAAATAAACATTATCTTGATTACTTGGAACAGAATAATATGGAGTTATATACAAAAAAATTGCTCAATCATAACCTAAAATCCAATTTAATGTTTTGATTGGGGTTTGATTCTACCATACCCCCAAAATTAAATAAACAATAAATGAAATTGTAAACTTAATTACAATTGATGCTTACATTATTACAAGGATTTCAATACCAAAAGTTGCAAAATAGCATGACTTATGGGTTAGAAAATTCATGGAACTTTCATCATTTCATTCATTTGATAACATGTAATATTGTATTTAGACAATAGTTGCATGATCAAAATTCTAAAACATGCATGTAGTATCCAACCTTTGAACTTCTTCACCTATGAGGTTGCTATTGACAAGTTACAAAAAATACAAGACTTCTTCATTAAATGACTAATTATGCTCCCATTTTCAACCTTAATCTCTCTACTTTGCCTATTCCACAAATGAATTGCATAACTCTTGTCTTCAATTTGGTTCACCTTATCATTCACCCACTTCAAGTAAGATTCATCCATAGGCTTTCTAAAGAGATCACCAATCCTACCCCAACCCACGGCGTAAAACGCGGCCGGGGGCAAAATTGTAAATTCACCCACCCCTCCTATGCTTCCATTTACCACCCTCATCACAACCCTTGACACAAGGTAAGGGCCATTATACCCCCACTTGTTACCATTAAAAGTGAGTGCAAATTCCTCAATAAACTTGTTTAAAAGAGGGTGTTTCTTATCAAACACCATCAAAGCATTATTCAATCTAGTCCAATTTTTAGTCCTTTGATCAATTGCTTGAGCTCCAATTGCATTCTTCAAATGATCTAATCTCTTCACAACAATAAAATCAGTGTCCATATAAACACCACCATACTTATAAAGCAGAGCAAGCCTAATCAAATTTGAAAGATTTTGACCTAATGATATATCTCCTTTCTTAATTTTCCCCATTTCCAACTGATTATACCAATAATCAGCCATTGTATTCTTAAAAATAAACTTAAAATCTGGTGAAACTGCCATTACCTTGAAATTCAACCTCAAGAAAGGCTCTAAAATTTGAAATCCCCTGTTTGAGTCCATGGAACTTGAAACTATGAGCAAACAAGCATTTGGGTGAAACTTGAACAAGCTTTCAATTGTAAACTTTTCTCGATCACCGAATGAATCAATCGACGAAATCCATGTCATAAAAACCCTAAATTTGCAGGAATTCTCGTTGAAAAACCGCCTCACTCTCTTCGAAAATGTCCTCAATTGAGGCTCTAATGGAGGAAATTTCTGCAATTGATTGGTTTTTCTTGAAGCTTGAAGGTGGGATTTCTGTAAAAACAAAGAAAAGTTCTTTTGATTCATTGAAAACCTAGTTTGTGGAGAAGATAATTGGGAAGTAATTGGCAGAGCATGCTCTGTTTCTTGATCATTTTCAATGGAAAAAACAGGGATGTAATAGAAAATGGTGAATGAATTGTATGTAAGAATTAGAATAACAAAAACAGCTAAAACAGAGGTTAAGAAAAAATGAGAAGAAAAAAGGGATTTTTTTGAGAGATTTTTAAAGGAAAAAGATTGGAATTTTGAGTAATCATCATTCCTAGTACAAATAGTTGGTAGTTTATCCATGGTTTTTGTGTGCTAATTTTGAATTAAGCAAGATTTGTTTGAAGAAATATTGAAGATGATTTTTTTCATAAGTAGGCGCGCTAAATTAGAAGCAATGGGATTAAAAGCAAGTTTTTTTTTTTTTTTTTTTTTTTTTAGTTTAATGTAATGTAATTGCTATGTGCTACTTAAGAAGCAAGTATAAAGGGATTGAAAAGCAAGTTTCATGCCATGGAAACTATTTATTTATTTTTATTTTTTATTTTAGGAAAATTTCTTATCAACCTCCGTTTTAAGATGATTGTTACGTTTGCTTTTTTTTTTATAAATTTTCCATTATACCTTATAAAAAATTATAAAATGTAATATTTTAAAAACTACACATCTGTAAGAATTTAACAAGATTTTATATAAATATCTATTTTCTCAATCTAAAATTTCAAACTTAACAAATAATTGTGAAGCGGTGGCCAGGAATTTTTTTTTTTTTGTTTTGAGCTTATCTAAAAGTTTTGCTTATGTTTATGACATTGACTTAGTCTAATTATTCATTGTGTAGCTGATTTTGACCAGCTGCCTAATTATTAATATGAATATGATTATACTAATTTCATACGTATACCACCAGCTTGGATCAATGATAAGACAAATACATTTATACATTATATGTTAGGAATTGAAATATATAGAATGAAGGAATATCTTCAAATAATAATGGATAGGGTATCAATTAGGAAAGAAATTAAAACAAATATCACTCTTTACGTAAAAGGAAATTTTACAATAATTGGTTTCTACATTTGAAAATAAATTGACATACCGAAGAAATTACCTAATATAACTATACACCCAGTAATTTTTTATAGAGTTGGTATTGTGTCATACGAGTCCACTGATCTAGATAAATTTTGTCATTAAACTGGAAAACTATTAATTGACTTAGACAATATTCCAACTTATCTGGACTAAATTACAACCTATGTTACTCGGACTCTGCTGGAAGTATCAGAAAATGGTATCTGTCCAAGTGTCAAATATGACAATTTTATAAAAAATATGAATGTTTTTGGCTCAAAATGAAGTGTCCAAGTGTCATACCAATGTCCAAAAACACTACAAAAAACTCACACTACGAGGGTAATTTATTATGATTAAAGAGGGCCAATATGAGTATCGTTTTACGTAAATCTCATGTTTCCAAAACAATATTCTACGTGAGTTAATCGATATGTAAAACTAATTTAACAGGTTACGTCTCCTTAACTGTACGCAAATTGTGAACCTCCTTTTATCACCAATTTTGGCTATCTCACATCGAAAGTTGTGGAGAACGATGTCTTCTTTATATAAATATGGATATTTCAACTTAGTAGAGGCTTTTTGGGTAGAACTTTGATTCTACACTAAAGTAGATCCTTGCAGACTAAAGTCCGAAGAGGACAATATATATCTAATAGTGGGCTCATACTCACCCAAGAAGATAAAGGTGTTACAGACCTTGTAGTATTTATGTAATATCGTTTTAGAAAGATGAGATTTACAAATACTTTCAACCTCACATCTTAAGAACGCAAGCATGGTTCTTAAAGGCCTCAAACTCAGATAAAATTCGGAACTAACAAATGTATACAAGTAAAATCAAATAAAAAAAAATTACTCTTAAAATGCTGGAAAATTTGTTAAAAACTACCTTATAAATTTTTTTTTTTCAAAACCCACCTTTAATTTGTTTTTGTAAGAAGTCACCTTATTTTAATTATTTTTTTGTAAAGAACCACATTTAGCCTAATTTCGATGTTTAAATCAAACCTCCCTCCGCCATTTTGGCTAACCCCCTTCGTACCTCCTCAAGCCGTCTCCGCCCCATTTCCTCCCCTAAACCACCACACCAAAAATAACCCTAAGTTGAAACCCGAAATTCAACTAAAGGTGGTTCCTCGCAAAAAAAATTCCAAAAAAGGTGGCTTCTTACAAAGAAAAATTTAAAAGGTGGTTTTTGATAAAACAAAAATATTTTATAAGGTAGGTGGTTTCTAATAAATTTTCATAAAATGTTTTAGGTTCCCCCCCCCCAATATATACGAAGCTTCTTTTTGCATATGGGTGGTCTATACATCCATTTCATTAGGCGATCCTTTTTTTTTTTAATAATCTAACAGTAATCCGTGTTTTGCAGGGTAAATTCAGATGTACTCGGAAAATCCAGTTGTTTATAAATGATATTCAGATTATTCGCTACATCCTTCAAGACTTCGCGGCCTGCTCTTCTGCTCATGTCTTTAGGAAAGCTAACCACTCTGCAGATTATATTGTGTCTGACAGACCCTTGTCGTATACGCTCAAACCAAATATAATTCTCTTACTTTCTAATACATATAAATGTAGTAGGGAAGCAAGGTTCGTATTCACAGGGAACTAGGGTTACTATAAAATGCACTTGAATTAAACTAAAATGAAATAAACTAAAGTAGTGAAAAGAGGACGTTTATGAAATTGTTAAGCTAATGATTAAACTAATTAAGAAACTCAATAAAAACAATGGATTTGATTAAGAAAAAATAAGTTTAATATTCGATGAATTAGAAATCAAAGAAGGAGGTCTTGGCTCCGATTAATATCCACTTCCGACTAAAGTATCGATCATCGAAAACAACTCAAAATCTATAATCTTGATCACCTAATTAATGTGAAGAATAAATCTTCTAATCTCCTTATGATTAGCTAAGTAGTAAAATTTCCAATACTACAAAACCCTTATTCAAAGAAAACCTAGAAGATCGACCTCGAAGTTCAATCCGAGAATAACATTAAGAGAAGAGAACAATAAGATTGCTTATGTTAAAAAAGCTTTTAACATATAACAACACACTTGAATTCTTAAGGAGAAATAAGGGTGTAGCACATCCAAACCAAACCCTAACTTACAACTAATTGACAAGGGATTTCCTTAGCAAGACAAATCACAAATCTAGGAATAATCCAACAACGCAACAATACTAGTAGTACTCCTAGCAAGCTATGCAACAAACCAATATATTCAAACATGAAAAACAAGTGATAATCAAGTATAAATAAAGAGTAGAAATTCTCACAATACAATAGAGGAAGCTTCAATAAATCTTCACCAAGATAATGTTTAAGCTACAAGCTTCATGGAAAACAAAATACACAAAGCTTTCAAGCTCATGGAAAATGCAAAAATGGTGAGAAGTTGTGTAGAGAGGAAGAAGAAGTGTCAAGTAATTCTAAGTGTGAAGTTATGAGAAGTTATCCCTTCTTACCCTCTCTTCTAACTTATTACTGCCCCAAGGGGCGTGTCTCAACATTATCCAATCAAAAACAAAAGAAACAAGCCAACTTGCAAGAGAAGAAAAAAAAGCAACGTCCACCGTCAAGGGTCGCGATTCGCGACCAAAACTCGCGACTCGCGAGTTGCCTCTGCCTCCTCTGTTCTGCTTTGTTTTTCTCTGCTCTGGTGAGGTACCCCTAGGCTGGGTCGCGACTCGCGAGAAAAGTTGTGACTCGCGAGTGGGCCCTGGCTTCTTTGTTCTTCAGCTGCTTCTTTGCTTCGAATCGCACTCCCGGGAAATCATCGATACAACATTAAAACGAAACCAAAAATACATAATAATCGAGGGAATAGGGGTACAAAAATAACCAAAATTCCTAAACCCTATAAATACATAACGGATTCTAAAATCCAAAAACTATCTAAATAATAAACAAAAATGGAAAACAAATCCTTCTAAAAATAGCGTATAAATTGGACACATCAGTTTCCCTCGGGCATTGGACCCCACGCACATCGATATCGATCCTTTTTTGGATGCTAAGTTCTCTTATTTCCTAGCTTTAGATAAATCATAGTTTCTTTTTGAGAGAAAGAGATAGTGATTTTTTAAAAGTTTACTTTTCCTAAAAAAGGAAGAGAAAGAGATCGTGGTTTTTTTTAAAGTTTAGCTTTAGATCTGTTGTAATATTGGCAAAACAAACACAATTAATTCTATTGATTGTTGGCATAGTGGCGAAAGTAAAACAAAATTTTGCAAAAAATGGCTACTACATATGCACATATTGACCTATACCAAAGAAATTACCTAATATAACTATGAATTACCTAATATGCAAACATAGTGTAAAATAAAATTATAGGGTTCATCAAAACTTACTTCAAGGTTTTCTCCCCGTTTTTAAGTTTACATTCAAGCACACTTCAACCCATTTTCTAATTATGAAAAGCATTACATCCTATGAATAGAGCTGTCAAACCTGATCTGAACTGTAAAATGACTTGAAATTAACCTGCGATTCGACCCGCTTTAACTCGAAAATCTAGGCACCCGAACCCAATTTGACCCGATCCACATACACCCATGATCTGAATGTAACCCGTAATTAAGACACCCTAACCCAAACCGCACCCGATCCACATTGAGCCAAAAAAACTCTAATCACACCCGTATTCGTGAATATTTGAGACATATTTTTATAATATATAGGAATGAAATGTCATATTTAATTACCTTTACTTGCGAATTATCATATATATTGAACAGATTAGATATGGAATAGAATTTAAATTTTTAATTAAATATTAGGTAAAGTAGAATGATTTCATTTTCTTACCCATGGAGTATTATATTAGACATATTTTCTCCCACCTTATTTGAGCGCAAATTTTTTTCCATGCACTTTATACATGCCTTTCTCATAATATTTTTAAACAATGGTGAAGAAAGAAGGAAAAATCATAGTAATATAAAGATTACAGTCTAAAAAAATTCGTAATATAGTAATTTATTTCCAAATAGTGTAATCATTAAAATTGACATATTCTAAACAAATAATATTATATGGTAAGTAATTGATTTCCCCCTTAATACAACAAGTCAGAAGATTGCCCTTCATTAATATTATATGGTAAGTCATATTATTCCAAATTATGTTATATGTGATATATTTTAATTTCCTTTTTCCAAATTCGTTTAACATATGATGAGCTAATTTTTGGTTTTTATTATTTGAAATATTCATGAATATTTGAGTCATATTTTTATAATATATAGGAATGAAATGTCATATGTAATTACTTTTACTTGCGAATTGTCATATATATTAAACAGATTAAATATGGAAAATAATTTTACTTTTTAATTCAATATTAGGTAAAGTACAATGATTTTATTTTCTTACTCATGGAGTATTATACTAGACATATTTTCTCCCACCTTATTTGAGTGCAAGTTTTCTTACATGTATTTTATATATCCCTTTCTCAATAATTTTTTAAACAATGGTGAAGAAAGAATAAAAAATCTATGTATATTACATTAAAAGCGAAGCGGATCATTGTGGAGCTGACAAGTGTCACTTTTTGATTTGCTTCCCTTATATTATTGTTTAAAAAAAACAAAAAAAAACTCATATAATATTACATATATGCACATAATTTCTATATTCATTTTTTTATTTTTAGGAATATAGTATGAAGAATATTCTTATTTTTATAACAAAATATTTTTATTGTTTTTACTGATATAAGGTCTATATTCAAATTTTAAATAATCTACATAATATATTACCAAAAAAAAAATAAAATCTACATACTATACTCTATATTATAAGTTTTATAACATTCATAACGATAACAATACATGTTCATCAAAGTAATAAATTAAATACATGATTATTTAGTTTTGTAATTGTATTTTTTTCTTAAATATGTTTACATATACTGGCGGGTAAGATAGAAAGTTATTACATTACATAAAATTATGCAATAATTTTTGGCACAATTGTTAGCTTAGAAAAGTTATTATTTTTCTTATAAAGTACATATATTTACTGGCGGATAAGTTATAAATTAAAGTTATCATTGTGCTCATAGATTAATTTGGTGAATGCGACGACTGGTAAAACAAGTTCTTCATATTAGATTAAATAAATTACATTATAACGGTATTATTAATTCATTTTCCAATTAATAAATAGCATTATAAAAATAAAATGAAATAAAAGAACTGCAAATGTCATAAAATACTATTAAAATCACACGTAAATGAGTATTAGTCATTACTGCAAATTTGCAATTGGGGAATTGAATGATATTTTAATAATTAATTTATTATATTCATGTAAATGAACCCATTATATATACTACATTTGCTTATTTTATTTTCCACTGGATTAATGATTAATAATTTGACTTTTAAACCGTGCATCGCACGGGCACTATGCTAGTTACATCCTATGAATAGAGCTGTCAAACCTGATCTGAACTGCAAAATGACCTGAAATTAACTTGTGAACCGACCCGCTTTAACCCGAAAATCTAGGCACTCGAACCCAATCTGACCCGATCCACATACACCTATGATCTGAATGTAACCCGTAATTAAGACACCATAACCTAAACCGCACCCGACCCACATTGAGCCAAAAAAACCTTAATCACACCCGTATTCGAAACACCAAAACTCATATCGCACCCAACCCAAAACACACCCAAACTCATATACACCCGATTTAAACCTGCTTCACCCGACCCGATTCACACCTGACCTGATTTACACCTGACCCGATTCATACCTGACCTATTTTACACCCGTCTCACATTGTACCCGACTCAACCCACACCCAACCCACATTTTACCCGTCTTAATTTACACTCGACCTAACACACTCCTGAGTCCTGACTCATTTGACCCAAGTTACTATTGAATGAAAAATAATTATTTTTTAGAATTGCAATTTAGTTGGTGTTTGAGTAATTAGGTGGTCAAAAGTGTTGGGGTAAATCATTCACTTACTACCTAAATTTCTAAAGGCGCTTCTAAAATTCAATTTTGATTGAATCTCACTAAAAAATTAATATACAATTAACCCTATAGATATAACTTATTCCATCAACGTAGAATGATTATTATATTATTTATATGTATATTATTATTACTTCTCACCTTCTCGATTTATTATATTTTCAATAATTCTATTCATGCCTTGAACCCGGCAACGACCCGAATATACCTGTTCCGAGATCCATCGAGCCCAAAAATGGGCCCGACGAACCTGGCAACGATCCCACCAAAATGCACTCAAATCATGAGTGACCCGACCCAATTTAGCCTGAACTTGTAACAACCCAACCCATTGCGACCCAAACCCGCAATGAACCTATTTCAACCTACATTTAATAGGAACTTATCCAACCCGACCTGAAAGACACTCGACCCAAAGCTGACACGAATCGAACCCGACCTACACCCACTACCATTTCAACCCGCTCCTGACCCAAACCAACTTTACCCGACCCGAAACACAAGGGACTGACACCCGCAATGACCCGAGCCACATTGACCTGATTTGAACTCGACCCAAACACCTATTTTGACACCACTAACTATGAATACCTAAATGAAGATATTTCTCATACACATGCAAACTACAATGAATTAATGTTCATAAAATTGATGATATGTTTATTTGGTTTATTTTCGAAATTTGAATAATGTTTTATAAAACTAATACTAATGTTTATTCAAGTTGAACTAATCTACATAACGTAAATATATACCATTATATTGAATTGGTACATATGGGTGTACCTTCGAATTTATACTCAATCTATAATCGATAAATATAATTAAAACTTTAAAAGGCATTCCATTACAAGGAATTTGCCATGTGTCATTATAATAAGCTTTGCATGAGTAAATAATGCATGCTTAATTAATAATATAATAATACGGAGTAGAAGTTAAGAAAATATGGATCTTACAATGAATTAAGCTTGAAAGCTCAAATTTCTAACACTACTATACAAGTGCTACCGGTGACTATCACTTCTTTGTGCCAGGATTTATATTTTATCAAGTAATAAAAGATAATGTGGATATAATGGAGAAAAATCTATTAAGGTCGATTCATTCAGAAAATTAACAAAGGATTATTTGTTAGTGTAATTGTTATCGACCTGTGATATTGTCGAACAAAAACAAGGTGAGGACAAAATAAGTTTATTACTTTTTTTTTAATAAGGTAAGGAAATCTAGGTCACCAACTCATTAGTTGGTATTGATCTGAGTTACTAACTCATATGGCACAATAGCACTTGCAGTTGGGGGAGATAAGGTGGAATCATCAAGTAAGGGGTGAGGATCGACCCTGCACCCCCAGGATACAAGGTGGGTGTAAAAATCGCTTGCTTTACACTACATCCTTAAATAAGTTTTGCTACTGATTCATTGTAATACCCCGTAATTTTGGATAAGTATTTTATCAAAAAAATAATAATAAAATAAAATAAAATTATATTCACATAATACTATTATATTTTTTTTTATTTTAGACATAAAGTTTCAAGCTAAAATGTTATTTTAAACTATAAAAACTGAAATTTCATATACATACACGTGATTTTCGGATATCTTAAATAAGCTATATTTTCATAAATTATTATGATCTTATGATTAAGCTAATTTTATTGAAAATTTATTTTGAGCCCAAATGCTATTAAGGAATTTCTAAAAACCCAAACTAAACCCGATAATAGCACTAATTAGGTAGCCCACAGAAAGAAAAAGAAAAAAAAAAGGAATGGCTTCAAGCCCATTAGAACCCCACGGCAATTCAAGGAGGGAAAAAAACAAAAAATCTTTTCACTCCCTTAATTTCATTCTATGATCCTTCTAATATCCCCAACCTCCTTTAATAATATTCTCCTTAGCCTCCAAGCAAAAATCATTCCAAAATATGACTATTATAAAATATTTTGATCACCCTAATATTTTCATAATCTTCAAAATCTAACATATTACACTAATCCTAAACACTATAAATACCCCTCCCATCTCATTACACAAATTGCACCAAAACTCAAAATCACCTCCCCTCCTACCCATTCTCACGGTACCCTTACAAAAAAAAAATATATTATTATTCTCTCCACCACCACCTACACCACCAACCTTCCTCCTCTTTGGTTTTCTTTCTTTCATTCATCTCTTGTCTCTTATTCATATAATTATTTTCTTTTATAAAATAAGATTAATTGTTAAGTTTTTAAATTAATTAAGTATAAAAAAAATCATAATATTTTGTTAGTAGAAGTTCAATTATAAAAGGACTACTTAATATTTTATTTGTTAATAATAAATCTATGAATTTATGAAAACATATTCATCAAATGTTTTAACTAAATAAAAACATGAGTTTTAAAAGTTCCATAAAGAATCATGCACATATTAGAGTTTTATTTTATGTTATTTCAAGTACTTGAATAACCTTATATTAATTAAGGTTATATTATTTGTGTAGGACGTTTTCGGTAGAAGTTCGTATTTTCTCGGTTCAAGTTTTATTTTATCCAACCCGATAGGGAGAAGGTACGTTAAGTGGCTAGATACTTTATTAAAGTGTTTACATGACTTTTATGTGTTTACATGCGATACATGGTATAATTTATGTTCAATTAATTTTAAATCATGTTAATTTAAAGTTTGATGACAAAATTATTTTATATTTTGGTAGCCTTATATTTTTGTCATGAAATTTCTAGATTTAGGAATAATATTTATAATTTGAACCATCTTATTAAATTTGAAAGTAATGTTTTGGAAAGATTTGAATCTTATTATATTTTGAAAAATAATACCTTAGAAAAAAAAAATATTCTATGAAAAGTTTTGGAATAACTAAATATTTTACTGATATTGTCATATCACTTTGAGAGATTAAGGAAATAAGGAATTTTGGAAAGTTACAAGTAAGAGTATATTTTCTTTATACTCAACTCTTATTATATTAAAATTTTATTTTGTGACCCCACAAGCTTTATAAGCTTATTTATTGTTATGTAATCCCGCTATGTGGATTTGGTTGATAAGACTATGGACTTTGTATGACCTAGTCTTTCCTCAAGGATAGCCTTTATACAGAAAGATACTAACTTGGGGGGTGTGCACACTTAGAGGAGGAATTTGGGGTATAGGAAAATTTTATTTTCAATATTTGAGTATTTACATTCAATATTCATGGTTTGGAATATTTTTGGAAAATGATCATCTTGGATAAATAACTGTTGTCTTATAATAATGACTTGAGTATTTCAAAAGCATGTTTATTAAATAAATTTTATTTTGACTTATCTTGCATTTTACGTACGTAGCATATTTTGCTAACCCGTACTTTATTTTGTTTTGGTTTTGCCCTACTTATCATTTATTGATAAGTAGCTAGGTGTTGATGATCAAAGTGCACTACATGTTGCATCAGGGGCTAGGGCGTCATTCACCTAGATTAGGGTTTTAATTTTATTTTTAGTTATTATGTTTTGAAAACAAATTTTATCGCATTTAATATAATAAGTACATTTAATTTCCGCTGTAAAGTTGTGTTCAAGTATAGCCTTACGTTATCACGTGGCGGTAATACGCCCAAGTCTATCTCTACGGTATTTTATATGTATTATTCTAGTATTTTTGTAGAGGGAGATTTGGGGGTGTTACATTCATTCTATAACAGTATAACTTATTGCAAAATTTAATAATAATTATTATATTAAATCATGATATAATTGAGAAATATTTATCAAATTATAAATTAATCAAAATTTTATAATTAAGCAGATTGTATATATGCTTATGAAAATTTTGCCACTAACCACCTAATAAGTACCAAAAGTTGTCAACAACTACCATAATTTTTTTTTAAATTTAACTATCAATTAAGTGCCAAAAAGTTGTAAACCACCACCCATTTTTAACACCGTTAACTTAAATCACAATTAAATCTTAATTAAACCACTTAAATCTTAATTAAACCTTAATTAACACTTTTTATTAAAAAAAATAGAAAAATAAAAAGAAAATCTGGAAAATCTGGGGGAGGGGGAGGGGTGGGTGAGGGTTTTTTTTTCTAATTTTCCAGATTTTTTTTCTTTTTTTATTTTTAATAAAAAGTGTTAATTAAGATTAATTAAGGTTTAATTAAGACTTAAGTGGTTTAATTAAGGTTTAATTGTAATTTAAGTTAACGGTGTTAAAAATGGGTGGTGGTTTGCAACTTTTTGGCATTTAATTGATAGTTAAATTAAAAAAAAAAAAAATTATGGTAGTTGCTCACAACTTTTGGTACTTATTAGGTGATTAGTGGCAAAATTTTCTATGCTTATTGTCAGCAATTTGGGACATCGCCCAAGCCAATATACTAGTTCCGTACTTAAATTTTGTACAAAATAATTTACTGCAACTAGAATAACGAACAGATGAGTGCAGTAAATACAACATCGGATGTATTTAAAGTTAGGAAGTTTTACTCTTGAACAAGAAACCCAACCTATCAGAAGAAAGAAAATAAGAAATTTTGAAATTTATGAAGGTATCAATATATCTTGGTGGGTTATAAATGTTATCCATCATTAAACTAGAATATTGTCTGTACGTATTTCATTACGACAATAAGTTTATAAGTCTGTATTGTTTGGCTGCTAAGAGCATCGACAATGAAATTTTTTCTATGATCATCGAAGTAAAGTTTTTCTAGCGCGTTGATCTTGGTACTAGATTTGACTTTTATTTTAAATAAAAATATATTTTTTAAATTGTTTTTTGTAATGTTAATTTATTTTAAATATTTGTAGAAAATTTGAATTTGTATTTTTTTGATTTTTAATTTAATTTCTAAATTATCAAAATTTAAAATTAATTTAGGTAAATCCAAAAAAATGAAAAATGAATTAATATTACAAAAAAACTTTTAAAATGTATTTTTTTTATTCAAAATAAAGTTAAATCTAATTACTAAGATCAACGGTCTAGATTTTACTTGACTTCGGTGGTCATTTTTTCAACGGCCACCAAAGAAATAAACATCGGCATCTACAATGGCAAGCTACAAATAATATAGTTTTGTTTGACACATCATTTTTTGAGTTATATCCAGTAGCCATAATGGAAAACAACAAACTTGTAGCTTAAAATTAAAATTTAAAAATTATATATAATGCCATAATGAAAATATAAGGTGAAAAAAAAAATAATAGTGATGCCCAAAACCTTGCAGCTTAAGCTATAAGTTTTGTGCAATTTACAACCTCATTTCCTTCACAATAATGGTTGAGTTTGTAGTTTAAAATTATACATATTTGCAAGTTGTTCTTTCTATGCAACCATCGTGGATGCTCTAATAGTTCATTATTATATGTATCTCTCTAACGATGAAGGGAATCAAGTTCTAATATTTGTAAATTAAATTACAAAACGATATAATCTTACTAATTTAATTAGTTCAAACTAATTCATAGATATTAATAAATATTCAAAAAAAAATTCCTACTAAATCATACCCAGAATTAAAAACCAATAATCAATGAAAAACGTATTCTTTTTTAGGCAAAACATTGACATGAGCTTGACTCTATACAGTACAGTTTCGGCTTTCTCGTCCTAGGTAGGCTTGATTTTGATGTGTTTTTGACTCAAATAATGTAGCCAATTTTTAGTATGCTAAGGCAGTCAGTAATAGTGAAACAATTTTTTGTAGAGTATGAAATTAGTGGTGAAACAACTTTTTGTAGAGTATGAAAGTAGTGGTGAAACAACTTTTAGTTAATCATGTGATTAAAGTGATGACATTTAGTTTTGTAAAGAAAAATGGAGTCATGGAAAATTTAATTGCAAGGGATGGAAGTATGAACATTTTATGGCAATCAAAGTGTTTTTAAAAGCTCTTAGTAAACCCTAAACCCTCACCATCAGAACACTTTTTTCACAAAATAGTTCATCATGTGAAGCTACTTCAATAGGGCATGTGGTTCGTTGTTACTTCAACAACACCTCACTAGAGCAACTATGCACACAGACAGACATATGTGGCAACCAAAAAAAGTTTAACATCATCCATCATTCTAGACATTCCCCCCCTATTTAGTGGCAACCAAAACTAGGAACTCATACACAAATATTATGAAATTGTCCCAACAATAGGAACACATACAGAAAATAGGAACTCATAATCCAAAATCAGCCAGCAAAGGAGATCAAGCTTGACAGATCATATTTAAAAAAAATTGGAACTTTTACAAAATCTGCCAGCAAACGAACTTTTACAAAAAAATCAGCCAGCAAAGGAGATCAAGCTTGACAGATCATATCATAATCCAGAATCAGGCAGCATAAAAACTTTTACAAAAAAAATGGGAACTCATAAAAGAAATTGGAACTCATAATCATAATCATCTGAAGCTTGACAGATCATATGAAAAATAGGAACTCATAAAAATAAATTGGAACTCATAATCATATGAAGCTTTACATCCAAATATTGAAACCAGTAAATTGCAAAAAAATTAAACCACCAATGCATGCAAAAATTTCATGAAGCATAAAAATTTAAACCACCAATTCATGCCAAAAAAATTAGAAATTAATAATGAGTTACTTATCTGGGCTTTGCTCAAATTGAACAAAGCTCTCAACAACATCATCTGGGATCTTCTTCAGTTCTTCAAACAAGAACTTATTCACAAATCTAACCTAGTCAATGTTGCATATGTCCTCCTTGTACTCATCATCATCGTCAGAAGAGGTCAGTAAAACAAGTTCGACCTCTTTTGATTTCCCCACATCCTTCAATTTTTTTCCCTTTATCTTTCTTTTTTTCCGTCGTCTCAACCTCCTCCTCTGCTATTAACGTCCTCTCAACATCCTCCTCTGCTTTTTTCCTCCTCTCAACCTCCTCATCACAAATTTTTATACCCTTGCCCCTAATCCTACGAATGCTTGAAGAGCTTGCCCTTTTAACAACTAAAAGGGACTCAATTTTTTTCTTTACCTTTCGCCTTGGAAGAAGTAGATCTAGAAATGGGACTCTTCAACTGGTTCTCCTCCGACGCTACAGTAGGTATAGCACACACAACACACCATTCTGTCAGTTTTTTTCTCTCATTCTCCTCCTTTAAAGCTCTCATAACTTCCTCAAACACAGCTATTCCAGAAAAACTCATGTGTAGCTTGTACTCCCCAGATTCGTACAAGTCTTCCCAATGTTGGGTATGACCAGCCGTCATCAACTCAAAAGCAAGATTAAGCATAGTTTTTGTGTGTTGATCTTGCTCAACCTCACTTGCTTTCTTTAAGAGAGATAGGTCGACTATGTATGAACAAAAAAACACGAAGAAAAAGACGAAGTGAGGAAGAACAAAAAAACGAAGAAGAGATTGTAGAATTAGGGTTTCAATTATCAGAGGAGGAGAGAGAGAGAGTCGAGGAGAAGATCTAGGGTTTGAAGTGAGAGAGGAGGAGAGAGAGAGGAGTTTTAAGGTTGAAGAAGATTGACGGGTGGAAGGAGGCAGAAAAATAGAGTTAGGGTTCTTGATCAACCAAAATGTTGATTGATGAATTTGGTTGATGAATTTGGGTGGGTGGGTAGTTATTAATGCTGATGAGTAGTTGAAAGGTTGGGTAATTTAATTTGGTGGTTGACTTTTGGTGGGAATGATTAATTTTGTAATGAATAGGTTAAATTTTTTTAAAATGTAATTAAATGAATGTGAGTTATTAAGTATTGGCAATATTGTAAATAAGAAGACAATTTTTTTTCCATTTTTCGAAAGTTATAAGTTTGTTACCAGAATTTTGTTACATCCAAATATGGCAAATGTTGCCAGAATTATGTTAAGGAGGGACTACTAGCTTAGAAAGTCTTCAGGATAGCCTTTTACTTTAAAAAAAAATATCTAAATTTACACTACCAATATTGTTAATATTTTAAAATTTTAACAAAAGAGTCGAAAACTATCAATTTTCCTGTTAAATGTGATTTTCAGCACTATGAACATTAGGTCAATTTGAATGAATAATCTGAACATAATTTTTTTTAAGGAAAGGTAAACAGGGAAGTCATAATTCCTTCATCTTGAAGAAACATCTTGGCTTATCAATAAAGAGGAAATAATTAAATTTAGCATTCAAAATAGGATCTATATCAATATGCGTAGGGGTCCAATGCCCTAGTGATGCTATATAATCAGTTGTACGGTTGGCTTCCTGAAAGATGTGACCTAAAGACATCGAAGCAAAATCACGAAGGATGGTGCAGATGTCGTCAATAAACAGCCGAATCTTCCAGGGGCAACGGAAATTACCATGCAAAACATTAATAACAATTAGCTTGTCACCTTCAATAAAAATAGAGGAGAAACTATAACAACGAGCTAGGAGGAGCATGTTACAAAGAGTCGTAGCTTCAGCTACAAGAGGGGAAGCATTACTAAAAAAAAAAGCCAGCGCAGCTAAGCAATAGCCATTGTGGTCTCGGAGGACAACACCTGTTGAAGACGATCCTTGAGTAAAAGAACCATCAAAATTTAGTTTAATAGTGCGTGAGGGAGGAGGGGACCAATTGACAAAAATGGAAGACTGAGAGCGAGAGGTGTAATTAGAGGAAGTGGCGTACATAGAAAATAAATTATCTATAGAAAGGTGAGATTTCCACCCCTGGAAATAAGCTAGCTAGAGCGCGGACGAAAATAGCAATAGGAAAAGAGCTTATTATTAAAAACTAACTTGTTACTAGCTTTCAAAATACTCCAAAGGATATTAACAACTTTGACCATAGAGGGGTAATGCTGATGGTGAAGAACCAATAACAGGGATTGCAGGGAGGGTAGATCTGGAAAGGGGAGAAATCCAATGTATAGCCTGACAATGGGTCCAAATGGAAATAACAAGAGGGCAATGAAGAAAAAAAAATTATAAACACTATACTCAAATACAAGAGGAAAACCAAAGAAAAAGGAAAAAAAATGAAAATTTTGGTTTTTTTCTCTCTCTTTTTTTCCATTTTGTGAATGTCAATCTCCAATTAGTTACTAAATTACGTCTAGAATCTTGCACGTTTATTTAGGCAAATAGATATCGAAGTTGTTATATACGGGGTAGTATTTTGATTGAAAAAATCTAATCTTTTGGCTCAATCAATATAATGCTTATAATAATCACGACATTACAATTACAAATGTTACTTCTTAATTAGGAATCAATAAATTGCTATTTATAAATAAAAAATATTCAACACATAATAATCAACAACAGGAAAAATCAAAACAAAATAAGTAAATAACAAATTGAAACAGATAGGATAAAACATTATTTTTAAACAACATGTCACCTTTCGATCGATATATTGAGATTATGACTATTCCATTTTATGTCTGTTGGACGAAACCTCTATTAATATTGAGATTATGACTTGTTTGTCTCTCATTATATAAAATTGGCTCTAGTTTCTAAATACATATGGAACACATTTTCTTTTTTCTTCAAAAAAAAAAAAGCATTTCATCATGATAGATTTTGGATAAGACATTTGATGACAGGGTTGATAAGAACAAAACGTGAGAATCTATTTACTACCTCTGTAACAAATTATATGCAATGATAAATTAAAGTAGAGGGGAAAAAATTATATCGTTGCAAATAATTGATTAGAAAGATCGTATATTACTTTAAATTTACTATAGCAACATGCAATGAGAGCAAAGCAAAAGTCCATCATCAAAATCTCATGTAATAAAGTTTAAGGACCACTCAAAAATCAACCATTGAATTATCATCGTAATTACACAATTTGAAATTAAATTCATAATCCTAATTGGGCAATTAGTTATTATTGATGCTATCAAAAGGTAAACAAAATTATTATGAATTACGCGCGCTATTGTATAATCAGTAGAGCTGATCAAAAGTGGTCCGGCCCGTGGGTCCTGTAATGACCCGTATTATAGCAGCGTTGTTTTCGGAGAAAACGACAATACAAGTCTTCAAATAGTTAAAGGGTTGTAACTATAAATTAACATAACACAGCGGAAGCTCTAAACTTAATCATTTTATTCATTAGACTTTAAAGTTAATCCCAAAATTATGGAAACAATATGAGTCTTAATACAACTTAAGCTAATAAAATAACGAAGAAAAGTAGTAAAATAAATAGGAATCTAATAAGCTCACCACACGCTCAACCCATCTCTAGATACTATCCTGAATACCTGCAAGATAAAAATTGGGGTCCACCGTCAGTGGCGAGTAACTAGACTGTCCTACTTAGAAGTAGGACCACATCACATAGAATAACAGGTTAGAAACATCGGAAACACCACAATACGACAACAATTAATTCATTATGCAGATTACATATCAAAGTACGCAGCGGAACAACATAATCAACATTAATCATCATCAACCATTAACTCCATCATGACCCAATCATATCATCAAGTTCCATTCATAGAATCATATCAAACCACGCTCGGTCTACGACCGATATCATAATCATTGACAACAGACTTGCCCCGCTCAGTTCATCACTGATGAACCGATAGACCCGCTCAGTTTATCACAGATAAACCGATAGACATGACCCGCTCGGTCTTCAACCGATAGACTTGACCCGCTCGGTCTTCAGCCGATAGACATGACTCGACTCTGACTCTCAAGCAAACACATAGGACTTGCCCCGCTCAGCTCATCACCGATGAACCGATAGACCCGCTCAGTTTATCACATATAAACCGATAGACATGACCCGCTCGGTCTTCAACCGATAGACATGACTCAATTCAGATTCAACGAGACTTATAGATTCCATTCATAAGATTAACGAAATAACAAGCATCAACAAGTGCACACACGGCTTCCCATACTTTCATGTCCAAAACCAATCATTCAATTCATCTTGTTTCATTATCTTATCATCATCACCATATTCTCTTATTAATTTGTTTTGTATTTTATATTGGTGCTCATACCGGCCGTCAATTCCTTAATTATGGCATAACTGTCCGTCAATTCCAATTATCAGTGTATGCCGGCCGTCAATTCCTTAATTATGGCATAACTGTCCGTCAATTCCAATTATCAGTGTATGCCAGCCGTCAATTCCTTATACCCGGTAGAGTATACCAAAATTGGAAGTACTAGGTGACCGTAATTGGAACTGAGATGTTCGAAGTCTCAGGAAAGAGAGGTGCGGCACGTATATTGGCCATCTTAAATACCAAGTCTTTCCTAGCCAGAGATCGAAACAAGTCAATGTCCTTTTACTCTGTTTCCTTTCCTTCATTATTATTATTATATTATTATTATTCTATTTAACTTAAAACCCTAACTCTAAGTCAACCTAAATTATTACTTAGTCAACCCTAGGTCAAATATTCTAACTTTGAATTCTAGACTCAATAATAACCTAGACAATCATATCAATTCACAATCATCAATACACACGGCAATTTCATGAATAAATAATAAACAAAGAAAATATACTTCAAGAATTTAATTAATTAAATCAAGATTAACAATTTAATTCAAGAACTTATTCACTTAGTAAAATTAAATCAAGAAAGTCATAAAGAATCATAATCTGAACAAGGGATTCGACAAGATATACTTTAAAAGTGTTTTAATAATTTAATCACACTATTTTACACAATCTGATTTTAAAGAATTAAATTAAGAACAACCGTTTAAAGGTCTCGAATAATATGGAAATTTTTATGGAAGTTAAATATGGGTTCAAGGTTTAATGTGCATAAATTTCGTCCAAAAATAAAGTCATTTACTATTTTTAAGGGATTTTATAACTAACAAATCAGATTAGGCTGTAATCAGTTTCAGATTTTTTTGCCATAGCAAACGAACTTTAAAAATTACGCAAATTTAACAAAAGCTGTAAAACACTATTAGTGACTTCCACCTAAATTTTCGTAGCCTTCCGAATTGATTACGTATCTTGATAAATTCGTAAACTAAATCTGGACAGTTTTACCGGTTTGAAAGATTAAATTATTATAAGCAAGAAAAGGACGAATTTTGCCACGAAATAAATCTTTATTAATAATCAAACAGTAAAAAAACTCCCATGAAAAATTCATCAAGAAATAACAAGATTTGATCAAGAAATAAAATAAAAATTCAACCTTTAATACTCCTAATACACGCATAAATCTATACGAAAACATGATTCAAGATTTCATAGATTAGCATCAAGATTCGCATGAGAATATCAAACAAGGATTAAATAATGCGTGGCAGATAAAGATTCATCAAGATTCATAGAAATATGACCAGAAAACAAAATAAAAATCAATACTTTAAGTCATCAAAATCACGAACCAATTTCAAGGAATAAAGATTCAAGAATTTCATAGTTTTTGCAAGATTCCAATCAAGATTTATAAATTAAGATCACTTTATAGCATGAAATGTAAACAGTTAAATCAAGATTCAGAGATAGCAAGAAAGAACACGGAAATAATCACTCATACCTCACGGCTATCTCTCACACGAAAAATAAAACACTAAACAATTTTCTAAACTATCATCCTATATAACCTAGTACTAGACCTAAGTAGAACAGCTAGTTACCTGGCTATGGATCAATCAAAATAGCACGCCCAAATCTTACGGTTCAGAAGCAAGAAAACGTTTATGATCTGCAAAAAGGATTAAGGTTATTAGATTAAGAAAGAAAGAATAAAAAAGAAAATAGATTAAACAAATCTTGGCCAAGGGCCGTGTGATACATGGAAGGGAAGAGGAATTCTTTTGCTGTTTTTGATCAATGATAGCTAAGGGTTTAAAAAGGGAATTTTTATATAAGGTTTACCAGAGTTTAGGAGTTAGATTAGGAAAAGAATTTGAAAGGGAAAATAATAAGGGAATCCGGCTAGGGTTTAGTAGTTTTAGGAATTAGTTTCCAAAAATGTAGTAGGAGGATTAGGGGAATAAAAATAGGATTTTTATATTAGATAATATGAGTAGATAATTTAGATAATTAAAATAGATAAGATAGAAATGAATTAGGGGAAAATATACTATAGGGCCGGTTATGAGGGAAGGAAATGTGGATTTGGGCTTGCTTCATCAATTATTTAATTTTTTTCTGTTGGCCCAATTTAGGATTTTGGGCTTTAAGGCTTAATTTCAAACGAAATTTTACGGCCCAAAAATCCGGGTCGTTACAGGCCCGGCTCGACCAGGCCCGCTTTTTTACGGGCTTTGGACATGAAAATTAGGCCCGAATTTGGGCTCGGCCCGGCCCGGCCCGATTTTTTTATTTTTTCGTGCGGGCCTTGGACATTTAAAAATAGACTTTTTGGTTACTTTTTTTAGGCCCGGCCCGAAAAGCCCGCACTAAATTTTCGGGCTTTGGCCAAGAAATTTGGGCCCGAACTAAGCCCGGCCCGAACCCGGCCCACTTTATGGGCTTGCTTTTTATACATCGGCCCGGCCCGAACCCGTCCCGGCCCACGATCACCTATAGCATTTTATTAGAATATTATTAACTAGATTAGTCCCATGCTATGCACGATATTATTAGATAAATTTGAAAATTTGTTTAGAAAGTAAGTCAATTGAAAACAAACATAGAGTACGTAATATAAAACCATTACATCAATAAAAAATATTTTAGTATAAATTGTTAATGATTTGAAAATTGACAAAATAAAGAAAATATTATGATATTAAAAACATTATATTGGTCATTTATTGCATATGAAAAATTGAATAATAGAGTTAATGACATTTATGTTCAAAGTATGTTAAATACTAAGGAAAAAAAAGAAAAAAAAAGAGAGAGAGATGATGTCATAAACATTTTTGGAGGGAAAATTTTAATTAAGAAATTGACACATGTACATATTAATTAAGGTAAAAAATGATGTCAGCAGCATTCTATTTTAGTACTTTGTATATATAATTTAGATCCTATTTAAACAAATCATGTGTAGCATGTATTATTTTAGTACCGTTTTATATTATTAATAAAAGTTAAATAATACAACAAAAAGGTGTTATGTAATCTGTAAATTCTATTGTAGTCTTATGACTACCGAGTATCGACTACCATAGTGGATGGTTAGGATTGCACGTTTTTTATTTATTTTTAATTGCTAATTCTAATTAAAAATCTTTTTAAAAATTACGTAGTGGATTTCTTATATATTTTAGGAAAATAATTTATAATTTTTCCTAAAATTAGTTTTATTCTCGAAAAATCAGAAATTCTTTTCCAAAAATAAAAAATCTAATTACAGCCCGTTTGGTAGTTGGTTATAAATGGAGGTAATGGGAATGAATTTATAACTAAATTTGGAAGGAAAACCAAAATTCATTCCCATGGTGATGCTAGCTTAACTCTAGTTTATCAAATTTTTAGCATTTAAATTAGTTTTAGCAAATTTGGAAGGAAAACCAAAATTCATTCCCATGGTAGTTGGCTATAAATGGAGGTAATGAGAATGAATTTATTTTAAAAAGCATTTAAATTAGTTTTAGCAATTAAAAAATAAATTAAAAATCGTACAATCCTAACCATCCACTTCTAATTAAGAGATTTGACTTTCTTGAAAATTATTCTTATTATATTGGCTGCTGATCTGATATATATATATCATTAGAGACGAATACATTAACCAGCAAAGTTGTATCGACGTCAGCCATGCTACGAATATTTCATTTGCATCATATATTCATATCAGTAGACGAATTCGTGTTGGATACCGCCGATTACTACTTACTTACTAGCTTCACGCATACTTTTTTCCTACCTTACTCTATATTTTTACTACTAAAATATTATTATTTGCCTCTATTTTACATGTGTTTTCTTTTTTTTTTGTACGTATACTAATTACTATGTCGGTTGAAAGAGTTTAATTATGTTACTTGAGTATCATTAATTACATGTAATGTTACGGCCCGTTTGGTAGCCGGTCATAAATGGAGGTAATGTGAATGAATTTATAACTAGATTTGAAAGGAAAATCAAAATTCATTCCCATGGTGGTGCTACTTTAACTTCAATTTATCTATTTTTTTCACAAATATCCATTCCCATCTAATACCACCCTTCCCCATGGCAATGGATGGTAATGAAAAATAAGAAGAAATCTCAAGTTTGAGAATGAAAATTATGTTTTCCATGGGGATTTTGAAGTTTTTCATTAACAAATTATACTTTAAATCTATTACCATTACAACAATTTATTACCAACAACTAACTAAACGGGTGTTAATGTTTTGATGTTAAAATATTACCGTTTTATATTATTTAACTTAATTAATAAAAGTTACAACGTAACTACTTTTTTACAAATTTATCCAACATAATACAATTACGGGCTCGTTTAATTTAGCTGAATACAACTGAACTGAACTGAATTTTGCTGAACTGAACTGAATTGTCCTGGACTGAACTGAAATAAAAACATTTAGCATTTGGATTAATGATTTTAAATATTATCAATTTGAAATTTTAATTCTCTCTCCTTAATTTTTGAAATAGATTTTAAATAATTTTTTAAATAAATATTTAACTTTTGGATTAATGATTTTAAAGTAAAAGTAATGATTTCTCACTTTTGGATTAATGATTTTAAAGTAAAATTATTATTATTATTATTATTATTATTATTACTATTATTATTATTATTATTATTATTATTATTATTATTATTATTATTATTATTACTACTACTACTACTGCTGCTGCTACTATTAATATTATTGTTGTTGTTTTTGATGATATTATCATTGTTGTATTATTATCAATATCATTATCATCATTTTAACTATTATCATTGTTATTATTAGAGGTGGGAATTGAGTCGGTTGGGTTCGTCTCAACCCATTTACATAAACAGGTTGATCCGCATATTTAAACGGGTCAAACCCCTCAACCCAAACCTGTTAATAACTGGTCGATTTCGTGTCAGGTAAGCAGGTCCTATTAATTTTTCCCACCTCTAGTTATCATTATTATTACTTAAATAATATAATAGAAATTAATTAGTAAAATTATTGAAAAAACCTGAAATGAACTGAACTGAACTTAACTGAACTGAACTAAGCTGAATTTAAGCTGAAGTAAACAAACCCTAAGGGTGCGTTTGATTCATCTGAAAATTTCTGATCTGATATGAATTGATATGAAATTTTAAGATCTGGTCTGATTCACTACAAAATAAAATAAATTTAGCAACGGAATTTGCAATGGAATAATAATTCTGTTGCAAATTTGAGACGGATTTTAGAAGTAATTTCAGACGGATTTTACCCAGTCTCCATAAAAGGTGTCGCAAATTTTTTGAGACGAAAAATTCACTAATCCGTCTTAAATTTGCTCAAATTTGAGAAGGATTTCTTTCGTTTTGAGACAAAAATTTTAAATCCGCCTCAAATTTGCTACGGAATTACAATTCCGTTGCAAATTTCGTCTCTAATTTCATTTTATTTTGTAGTGATTTGATCTGAATTTTTCTGACTAGTTATTATTATAGTTATAATTTTTTCTGATCTAATCTAATATGATCTGATCTGCTCTGATCTGATCTAAATTTTCTAAAAATAAGCACATAAGTGTTTATTTAAGTTGAATCAAACACACCCTAAAAAAGTGTACCGTTAAATAATGACATGCATGCAAACTTGTTGTCCAAAGAAAGAATGAAACATAATTTATTGTATTATTTCTTATCTCTTATTTTATACTCTTTTCTTTCTAAAATATTGATCTCATTTTATTCCTGTAGCAAAATAGATCCAATGAAATAACATTAAGGAAAAAAAAAAGGAACCACATTATTTACTTGATAGAGGAGATATGTAGAGAAATTAACCTATTTTTAGGAATAGAAAATTTCTTTAAAGAATGTAAAATGAGAAAAGTTGCTAGGAAAAGAACATATATATAAATGTTGCGAAAAAAAATTACTAGAATGGGGAATATGAGATTAGAGCCGTCAATCAAGTCGTGTCGTGCTGATTTCGGATCGACCCACATATATAAACGGGTTGAATCCTTTAACCCAAATCCAACCCGTTTAATAAGCGTGTGGTGCGTCGGTCAACCTGTTAACTAAAACGTGTCAAAGTCCATGACTCAAAACCGTTAATTTTGTGTCGTGTTTGGGTCATGTTATTAGCGTGCCAAGTTAATTTTTAACTATAAAATTAATATTCAAGTGTAATCGTGTCGTGTCGTGTCAACCTGTTTATGTCCGTTTACGTAAACAAGTTGAACCCCTTGACCCAAACTCGACCCGTTTAATATAAGTGTGTCGTGTCGTGTCAACCCGTTTACTTAATCGTGTCAAAGTCTTTGACCCAAATTTGACACAATCCCGCTAATTTCGCGTCATGTTCGAGTTATGTTTTCGTGTCGTGTCAGTTTTTGCCGGCTCTATATGAGATAATGCTAAATAGAAAAACAATAAACCAAAGGAACCTAACTATGTTTTATTAACACACTTAGGGCTTGTTTACTTTAGCTTAAATTCAGTTCATCAGATCAGTTCAGCTCAGTTCTATTAAGTTTCGTTCAGTTCAGTTCAGCTCTCAATTTTCTTCTCTTATAAAATATTACTTTCAGTTGTATTCCGTTTGATTCAGTTAAGTTAAGTTAAGTTAAGTTCAATTCAGAGTCCGTTTACTAGAGCGAAAAATGTTTTCCCTGAAAATTTTTTCCTATTTTACATCGTTTACTTTGGGTGAAAAAATAAAATGTAAAACATTGGGTGAAAACTCATTTTACACCCTATTGGAAACATTTTCCTCCAAATTTGGGAGTAAAACTTATTTTCCGTGCAAGTAAACATTAGAAAATTTATATAAAAATGAGTTTTCCAACGTAAAATGTTTTTCACGGAAAATCATTTTACATCAAAAATGTTTTACACCAAAGAAAACGGACCCTAAGTTCAGTTCAGTTCAGTTCAGTTGTATTCAGCTAAAGTAAACGAGCCCTTACTCTACATTTTGTACCAAAAAAAACGTATACATCAATAATTATAAAAAAGAATACAGAATATTACAACTAGTAATTTTTACTAGGTCAATAAGAGTGTTACAATTAGTAAATTTTTTACTAGTGATTCATAGAAACCTATATATATTTTATATTGATAAAATATAAGAGTTTTAATTAGTGTTTTGCTCTAATAATATGACGACACTAAATATTCCCCGTGGGTGCAATCTAGTTTCTTTTAATTAAGAGATTTGACTTCCTTCATAATTAAATTCTTCTTTTTTTTTTAACAAGAAAAATAAATTATTATTCTTATATAGGCCGCTGAATGCTGATGATAACAATAACCAGCAAAGTTCATTCTGTTGACTTCAGGCCGCCCGAATATTTCATTTGCATGGGTTGACAGAATTGTTATTGTTAGTGATATATACTTGGCACATATATTTGATACCTTAAATTATACGATTTTATCATCAGGTATCCCTGACTAATTTCAAAATGTATGGGGTTTTTCCCCATTTTTTTGGGATTACTAATTTAATATAGTGTTTTTCTTGGGTTTTGATTTTGGAGCGTAAGAGCAGAGCAAATGAAATAGGAATATGAGTATCGATGGCCAAATATATGAACTGGGTTAGCTTAAGGGGTGCAATAGTTAAACTTGACACCTAATTAACGTCAGTTACCCATTAAGGGCATTAAGTGCAATTTGTGAATTACTCAAGGACATTTGGTTCATTCATAAAAACATAGAGGTACCCCATACATTTTGAAATTAGTCAGGGGAACCTGGTGAAAAAACCGTAAATTATATTTTTACATATATTTTCTATTTTTTAATACTATGTTGAAAGAGTTTTATTATTTTACTCGAGTGTATATATATATATATATATATATATATATATATATATATATATATATATATATATATCATCAATTTCATGTACATGTTAATTTTTTCATGTTATATTATTTTTTTTACCAAAATCCTATATACAGTATATGTATATATTTAAATATTCTAAATGTAATCAATAAAGAGAAGCAACTCGAACCATAGCTCGCCACGTATCGCTCTCATTTATTTATTTTTCCCTTCTTTTTTGCTTGATCCTAAAAAAGCAATTAAATATTTTCTGATTTCATAAAATATTGATATGGTATAATAAATCTTTAGAAATATAATTTCATTTACTTATTTTGTAAATACGATCCCTATCACTATAATAAATTAGTTAAATATTTTCTCAGAATAAGAAATAAAAATCATATCACTTTTAATATAGCAATACAATATATCGCTCTAAACATGAGAATAAATAATATGTCAATAAAAAAAAAATAAAAGTTAATATATTACTGTAAACATGACAATAAATAATATGAAAATAAAAGAAAAATAAATTTTTAATATATCATTGTAAACATGACAATAAATAATATGACAATAAAATAAAAATAAAAGTTAATATATCACTATAAACATATAGTTGCCACGATATAATATGAAAATAAAATTAGTAAATTATGCACGAAACTATATACTAGAAGAGTAGCCACTCTTCTAGCCATGTGTCTCTCTCTGATGAATTTTGTTACATGTTTTTTTGCCATATTTTGTAAATATGATGCATATCACTATAATAAATTAGTTATTTTTTTCTCAAAATAAAAAATAAACATCATATCATTGTAATCATGACAACAAATAATATGGAAATAAAATAATAGCTCGCCACGTGTCGCTCTCTCATTAAATTTTTTTTCCCACATTTTTTGCTTGATCCTAAAAAAAGCAATTAAATATTTTTTAATTTCAAAAAATATTGATATGTTATAATAAATATTTAGATCAGAATATAATTTTATTTACTTTTTTTATTACATACGATGCATATCACTATAATAAATTTAGTTAAATATTTTCTCAAAATAAGAAATAAATCATATCATTGTAATCATGACAATATGTCAATAGAAAATATATCGCTCTAACCATAAGAATGAATAATGACAATAAAATAAAAATAAAAGTTAATATATCATTGTAAACATGACAATAAATAATATGGCAATAAAATAAAAATAACTTAATATATCACTATAAACATGACAATAAATAATATGACAATAAATAAAAATAAAAGTTAATATATATCACTATAAACATATAGTTGCCATGATATAATATGGCAATAAAATATGATAAATTATGCATGAAACTATACTATAAGAGTAGACACTCTTCTTGCCATGTGTCTCTCTCTGATAAATTTTTTCCAGCTTTTTTTCTTTTTCATATTTTGTAAATATGATGCATATCGCTATAATAAATTAGTTCATTTTTTCTCAAAATAAAAAATAAACATCGTTTAATTGTAATCATGACAACAAATAATTTGTAAATAAAATAATAATAAAAGTTAATATATTAGTGTAAACACGACAATAAATAATATGGCAATAAAATAAACTTAAAAGTAAATATATCACTATAAAATTGGCAATAAAGAAAATAAAATAAAAATAAAAATTATTATATCATTGTAAACATATAATTGTCACGATATAATATGACAATAAAATGTGGTAAATAATGCATGAAAAGAATTTAGCAAGTCAAATATGTCAACACAATAATAATAATAATAATAATAATAATAATAATAATAATAATAATAATAATAATAATAATATATCATTTTAAACCTATCATTGTAAAGTATGCTGGTACATATGACAGACTTACACTAATTTACTATTATAAACTTCTTTATTATGAAAATATTGCATGCTTACAATTTTTTCTTCTATAAACTTATTTGTTGACTGATAAAGTATTAAATATGGCAGACTTACACTAATTCATTATTATAAGATAGGGATTAAGTTGCTTTAGCTTAGAAATTATTAAAGTTCTAACATGATTAAATTTTTTTTTTTTTTTTTTTTTTTTTTTTGTGTGATCAAAATGGTGACATAGATTAGAGTTACCTATTTCTTTAATAAGAAATATATTTCATTAAAAAAAAACTTAACCCAAACTATTTCTTTAAATTAATATGATGACGATCATTATGGGTTAAAGTTTTTCTAAAATGGTTTAAACTTAACCCAAAATTTGTTAATTTTATATTAAATTTAACCATTTAATTAAATTTAATATGCCATCTTACACAATTTTTTTTGTTGCTGATTTCTTTGACGTCTCATGCAATCTTATTTTTTTGTATTCTTATCCATATATATTACAATAATTTGAAGAGAAATAATTATTGATATTCAAAATAAAAATTAAAAATTTCCACTTTTTTTATAAAAAAATTTGTAATAGTTGTTGTTATTTATAAGATTTTTTATATACTCCCTCTGTAACACAAAAATGTAAACTTTTGCTAAATATGGGTGTAACACAAAAATATTTCAACTTTTACAAAACTTTCTATATATGGCAAAAAAACTTCATACAATTTACACATTTGCCATTACGTTTACATGGGAGTCTGTGTTTTCTTATTTTTTTGTCTCTCATCTACACAATTACAACACATAAAACTTTTACATGGGAGTCCACGTTTTCTACAAAGTTTACATTTTTGTGTTACGGAGGGAGCATATAATCACGGGTATAAATAAAATGTGATTAATTTTGTTCATTTCAAAAACTAATATTATTTTCCGTGCTTTTTAAAATATTATTAATTTTGTTCATTTCAAAAAAAAAAAAAAAATACTCCCTCCGTAACATAAAAATGGCAACATTTACCATATTTGGGTGTAACAAAAAAATGGCAACAAACTTATGAATTTCCTTATTTGGCAAAAAAAAACTTCAACTTATTTACAATATTGCCATTAATTAATAACCAACATTCATTTAATAACATTAAATTAAAACCTAATAAATTCATTACTTATTAATGATTCCCACCAAAAAATCAACCACCAAACATTATAATCTATCATCTCAACTACCCAACAACATTTAAAACTCCTCACACAACCTTATTAACTACCCACCTACCCATTTCCCTTCTTCAACCCAGCTTTAAAACTGATGAACCCTAATTCCAATCTTCAACTTCATTCTTCTTCTCTCTCTTCCATTTCTACGAACTTGCCTCCTCCTCCAGCAAAACCCTAGAATTTCTCTCTCCTCCTCTCTCTCCTATGTCGATCTGATTTCTCCCTCAATTCATCTTCTCTTTCTTCCCTTTCTTCGTTCCTCGTCTGTTTATTGTCTTTCTTCGTTCGTCTTTTCATTTTCTGTAAACCCTAATTACAAAACCTAAACAATGGTCGATCTTAACCCCTTAATAATTGCACACGAGGTTGAAGAAGATCCTCATACAAAGCGACTGTTGAAGCTTGCCTTCGAACTTATGCTTAATGGGCATACCGAACATTGGGAAGACATGTACAAGGAACGAACACATCTGATTTATATGAGTCCCTCTGGAGTGGCTGCCTTTGAGAAGGTCATTCAAGGTTTGGAAGAGGAAAAAGAGAAGAAAAAGTTGTCTGAGTGGTGTGTTGTCTGTGCTTTGCCTGCTCCTTCGACTGAAGAGAAAGATTTGAAGAGTCCCCCAAAAAATCTGTCGATTTAAAGGGTAAGGGTAAAGTTGTTGAATGTCTGTCATTAACAAAGAGAGCCAGTACTTACTCCATTAGAAGGTTGAGGGGAAACGGTGTGAAGATCTGTGAGGAGGAGGACGAGAGGAAAGAATTTTCTGAGGAAGGAAAAAAAAATGAGTCCCAATTTCGTGAAAAAATGAAGGGTGAGATGGAGAAAATAGAGGTGGCTAAGGGAAAAAATGAAATTCCAGTCATAGATTTGACAATGACTGATGATGAAGATGATAATGTTGATTTACTTAGTAACCCTTGGGTTAGATTGATGAATGAGATTTTATTTGATCAAGTGAAGCAGATTCCTAAAGAACAAATTGATAGCTTTGTTCAATCAGAACAAAGCCCTGATAAGTATACCCTTTTATTTTTTTTGCAATTATATTTAACTTTGTGTTTCTTTTTTGGTATGCATTTATACGGTTTTTTTATTGCAGATTTATCCATGATAAATCATGTGTTGAAATATATTTGGATGATAACTTGTGCTTTGTGTGGTGTGTGCTGTGTGATTTGTGCAGTAATGAGCTTGCCATTTATGTCATTTTACTGCTTCTGTTCATTCATATTATGTTAGGGGGGAAGCCTATGATAATGGATGATGTGAAACTTTTGAAATGATAAAACTGTGATTAAGGGAGTATTTGAGTGCCCAATTTGTTTTCAGTCCCATGTGCCTTGTGTACCAAATGTTAAAAATGGTTGATTTTGAGTCCCCAATTTGTTTTCAGTCCTAGCTGCCTTGTGTACCGACAGTTAAAAATGGTTGTATTTGAGTCCCCAATTTGTTTTGAGTCCCAAATATGCATTTTGAACCAAATGATGAAGGGACTCATGATCATATTGATTCTTGTTTGTATGTTAGTTGCTCTAGTGCAGTGTTTTGTTATCACCAAGACCTCACTATTGAAGTAGCTTCACAAACTAGATTAATGTGTGAATATATAAGTACCCTGATGGAATTCACACTGTTTTCAATATTTTTTTTAAATTAATTTGAGTCCCAAATGCAAGTCTTGAGTATTGTGAACCAAATGATGAGGGGACTCATGATCATATTGATTCTTGTTTGTATGTTAGTTGCTCTAGTGCAGTGTTTTGTTATCACCAAGACCTCACTATTGAAGTAGCTTCACAAACTAGATTAATGTGTGAATATATAAGTACCCTGATGGAATTCACACTGTTTTCAATATTTTTTTTTAAATTAATTTGAGTCCCAAATGCAAATGCTGAGTATTGTGAACCAAATGATGAAGGGACTCATGATCATATTGATTCTTGTTTGTATGTTAGTTGCTCTAGTGCAGTGTTTTGTTATCACCAAGACCTCACTATTGAAGTAGCTTCACAAACATGAGTAATATATGAATATATAAGTACCCTGATGGAATTCAAAATGTTTTCTTTTCATTTCATTTCATATGATGATCTTCATATACAAAAACTTAGTTACCTTCCTTCATTACTGTTTTGACTGCCCTATTATACAAAAACTTCATTATTGTTTTGACTGCCCTAGTATACAAAAACTTCACTACATTTTCAAATAACCAAATGTCTATCTATATGTACACACTATACAAAAAGTTGTTCCTAATTTAATGCATTTGGTTACTTGAGGCAGTCCAAAAAGTTATCCTAATCCTAATATTATCAATTCATACTATCCTCCAATGCCTCCTCTTCATCACTATCCATTTGGTGACTTGCATCTAGGTATGCATTGAATTGTTCTTCTGCAAAAAAATAAGCATCAATTGATTGTGAGTCATACCCATCACCATTTGTCACCATCTCTGCTGTGTCTGAACCTTTTTGTTCTGTAGCACTGACCTCATTAAGATATGCTACTGCATCAGTGATAACTTGCTGATCCACTTCAATCACCCGTGGGAGTTGACCCAATCTTTCCAGTTTTTTCTTTCCTATGTGAGGTAACTTGTAATTGTTTGATCCCTTAACTTTTAGTGCCTCTACCATCACTAGTTGTAGTGAGATCCAAGCATATTTTAAGAGCTTTGGGTCAAAATCTTCATATGCTTTGTTCACCTTTTCTATCAAGTCATCCACATTCTGGGGAAATGACTGATATTGCAGACTTTCACTACTAAAATTTGCATCTATTCGCGACACATTCCTTCCGACGCTTTCAAAACAGTCGATATGAGTCTTTGTTTTCCTTGCAATCCCGACACTTTACTCGACACATTAAACTGTAGGTTAGTAAAAAATTTCATTTGATTTAACCGGGCTCTCAAAACTACTTTGGCGGTACCACTCAAAATTTAGGACTCAAAATTTGAGGAAAAAAACACAAAATCTCAAACACTCGTCACTCCCAACCCAAAATCTCAAACACTCGTCACTCCACTACAAGAAATATTAGCTAAGAGGGCAATTTTTCTTTATCTAGGAAGGCAAAATTAAACTTGCCTTATTAGTTACTATCAAATAGGGCAATTAAAAATTGTCTTGTTCGATATGAGTAAAGAGGGCAAAATTTTAAATTGTCCTCCTCTTATTAACAAAGAGGGCAAAATTTTAAATTGACTTTTTTATATTAACAAGGAGGGCAAAATTTTAAATTGACTTTTTTATTTTAACAAGGAGAGCAAAATTTTAAATTGACTTTTTTATATTAGCAAAAAGGGTAAATTTTAAAAATTTGCAATCTTTAGTATTAATAAGCAGGGCAATATTAAAAAAATTGCCCTTGTAGCTAATTAATGACAATATTACCCTTATTATTTTTCCATTTACGATCGTTCTCTCTCTCAGTCGGTTCTACCAGAAAAACCTAAGTACCTAACCCATATTCTCTCTCTCTCAGCCTCGCACCACCATCGGTCCACCACTCCTTGTCGCCGCTACCGCTACAGCACCACCGTTGCTACCACACCACTTGTAATATCCCGTATTTTTATACATTTATACATGTATTTTTATACGTATTTTATAACCTATACACGTATTTTATACGATTAAAAGAATATTTTATATGCTTACGAATTAGGATTAATAAAATAGTTTAAAGTCAATATTTACAAAATATTATTTATTAGGTATTTAAATAATTTATGGATGTTTATAAAGGGATTTTATAAAATCATATTTGGAAAAAATATCAAAGGTTTTAATTATGTATTTTGGGCATCATTTATAAAAATAAAATATTCTGATTTGAAAAAGGTTAAAAGTTTTATTTCCACTGTCGCAAGCCCAACCCAACGGGAAACCCAAATTGGACCCAATCTTAATATATATCCATAGCGTAAAAATAAAAAATAAAATAATAAAGGAGAGAAATCTATCTGATTTACGAACAACAACAGCAGCATTCAACATTTCAACTTCAATAGCACACCACCACCACATACGGCCACCCCCGCAAGCAGCACCACCAGGCTTGGCTTTGTCAACGCTACTGGCCGCCGAGTCTGTGTCACCACCGAGCCGCTGCCGGCGCCTCCTACTTTTTCCCCTGCTATCCCTCCTCTGTTCTTCCTCCCTCACGCATAGCTAGCAGCACCACCGGAGGCCACCAGACACTCGCCTCCGACCCACGTCTCGATCCGACATCCACTGCGCCACTACCGCCGGGCTCCGGTGCCCAACCATGGCGCCGCAGCTGCTCCCCTGTCGTGAGTTCCTTTACTTGCAAAAAAAATCATCTTCTTTTTATTTTATTTTATTCTTGTTTTAATCTTTATTTATTAGCTCAAATTTGAAATTTTATACATCATTTTTGTGTGTTTAATTTATACAAATCAGAATATGTTTTAATGGATTTAAAATTCTGATTTTTGATTTTATATATGTTGGTTAGACCTTTTTTAAACCCTAGAATTCTGATTTTGTTTATGTTGTTTATACATGTTTTAAACCCTAGTTTTAGATTGTTTAAGGGTAATGAAAATTCTAATTTTATGGATTGTTTGTTGGTGTTATTGTTCATTGGATTAGTGTTATTGTTGCCCAAAGAGTGTTTTTGTTGCTGAAGTTGGATCTTTTTTTGCTTGTAATGTGCATAAATTATTGAAGTTGAATTTTCAGAAATTGTTTTAATTTTTCGATTTGAATAAGAAGTTCAATGACTTGAAATTGGGATCTATGATTGTTTGTTTGATATGATTAGTTGATTATTTTCCCCTTTTCTTTTGTTTTAATTTCAGTTTGCTAGTATATTTATTTGTCTGAATTTTGAAGAAAATATCAAAACATAGTTTTTTTATAGTTAGCTTTTTATCAAATAGTATAGTTTAGTCTAATGAGTTTTTTCTAAATTGATAAGCAAATGCTGCAATACTCAAAATGTGAGTGATAAACAACATGATTTTTATTATTACAAGTGGCAATACTCAAAAGGTTCCAGTCTGGTTGTGTACATGTTTTACAGATTCTGACATTCTGTATCAGATTCCTTTGTTTATGAGCTGGACTATTGGTGTTATTTAGATATGAGTGCTACATGGAGGCTCTTAGCATTTGTTAATGAACTTTACTTACTTTGTAGGCAAAAGCAATACTTTGAGCAAAGGAAACAAACAGCAGCAGCAGTAAGATGCTGCATTTACAGAGAACAATGTTGATGGTTTTGCCTCATGTGACCACCAAAAGAAAAATCGATCACTGGATATCTCAAGTCTTCTCAATGTTTTGAAAGTTACAGAAGATTGTAGGCCCTCATGTGTTGTTGGTGAGAAATATATTTTCTTCCATAGCTACTCCCTTTGTTCCTCAAGTTTGCTCCAATCTGTGTTATTCTTGAAAACCTTCTACGAGTGCATGATGTGATCTTCAAAATCTTTAAATTTCAGTTAAAATGCACGCAATGTTGATGGTTTATTCTTTTTTTCCAGAGTAATCCATAGGCATCAAATGAAAGATCGGAAGATGAAGATGAATCAGACAATGAATAATCTTTTAGGATAACTAGTAAACAATGATGTATATATGATGGATATTGATTCATTAATGTTTTGTAGGTTGTTATTAACTTTCTAGATGTCGTGTTATGAAGTACGTTTGAAAACTTCATTTTGCTATGTATAGTTAATTAAGCATGTTTGTTAAGTATTGTATGACTTTTGGTCACTTATTACGATTTTTACATTTATATGATAGTCTGTTTTCCTATTTCATTTGTATGGGTTTTATAATTTTTATTACATTAGATTTTTTTTATTCTTCTTAAAAATACTTCAGTATATCATTTATAATAATTAATAATATAATAATTCATTTGGATTGCGAATAGATTAACATGATTTCGACACTTTGAATCGTCTAAAGTTTTTTGCTAATCACATTTATCTCGACACATTAAAATGTTAGAAATTAATTATTGTAGACCACGTCAAAGCGTTCCCGACACTTTAAATTGTCTAAAGTATACCCCAATTTTTTGGTGGCAAAACCATGCCCGACACTTTAAACTGTTGAGATAATAAGGAGGGAAAAATATACCGACACTTTGAAGTGTCGAGATGAGGAGGAGAGAAAATTCTACAGCACATTTTCTCTGAATATTTCGACTGTAAAAAGTGTCGGGAAAATTTATTTTTTGATGCTTTAATATGTCGGGATTGTGGACACAAAAAAGTGTCGGGAATTCTCGACATGTGAAATCCCGACACTTTATAAAAGTGTCGGTAGTGACGCTTCCGACACTTAAAGTGTCGAAAAACTAAGGAAAAAGCGTAGAGAAAGGTAGGGTATTTTGGTAGTGTTTGTAGTGCCCTGAAAAGACTTAAATCTAAAACATTGAAATCTGGTGATTGAGCTGGTTGATTGATTAAATGAATATTGAACCCATCTGCACTAGCTGCTGCCCTGAAAACTGGATCAGAATCCTTCAAATGAGGTCGTGCATTGTCTTGTTGTATCTCAATATCTTTTGATAAAAATGCAGGCCGTTTTTCTTTGATACATGGCAGTACTTTGCTGATTAACATTTCACAATGTAACTTGTTGATTCACATTGTGAACTGCTTTTGTCTCAATAGTACCAGCTTCTCTGTTCTTGCTCCTCTTCTTAGCCCTTTCATAAGTTACAAAGGGAAAAATGCCAAACTTCCCATCAAAAACAAGTTCCCCATCATCATTATAAATTGGCCTGCCAGTCACCCCCATGAACATTACCTTAATGCTATAATTTTTTGATTTGGAAGTTCTGTAAGGATAGATTTCTTTGGGCAGAAGATAGAATCTTCTGGTTTGTGGATTTAAATAAAACCACTTCTCATCAATATGAATTGTGTTTTTCATTTCAACAAATTTTGCTTTTGATTATGCAGTAGATGGTACAATGTGTGACATAACCCACTTCATTCTGTCAATCTTGTTTTTGTCACTTACATATGGGTGGTTGGAACTAGTGTGTGCTCTCAGTAAACCTTTCTTCAATAATCTGAAACATGCATGTGTGAGCACTTTAAAGCTCCAGCATAGGCTCTATAAGTCCTCTTTAAATGCAAGGGGGCTGACTGTAACCATTTATGACTGTTTTCATAAAATGGTTTTCTCCCTGATTTTCCTTTTTTTTGAATACTGACATTTATGGATTCCCCCCTAGCACTTTGTTTTTCTGCTCTGTTGTATATCTTGCATATTGTGCTTCTATGAACGCTCATCTCTATGGCAAGTTTGGCTTGACTTCCCCTTGGAAGTTTCCCGTCCTTCTTCAGACTTAATAAATGGTACACTACCCTTGTTTTTTGTGTTTCTGTTAAATCTTTAATTTCATGACTCACTAACCTTTGTTGCCATGTTTCAGTTCTTGGGACTGAAGAAGCTATCAGGCCTTCCTCCATTAATATCTGATCAACATCGTAGAAGCTGTCTAACATCTCATCTTCCATTTTGTTTTTGCTTTTGAGAAGATGAAATATGTGCACTGTGTGTGCAAAAGTGTAATTAATCTAAGATAATTAAATGTAAAGGACAATTATGGCAGTGTTGTGTGTGCTGTGTTGTTGTAATTTTGGGAGAAAACTTACCTTGGTGGTGCTGATGGAGGAAGACAATGCTATTGTGGTTGATTTTTTGTAAAGTGTAAAAATGAAACAATGATGTTTAACCCCTTATATATATAGGGGCTGTAGGATTTTGGAAATTGGTGGGAAATTTAAAATTTGCTGAAATATTGAATTTTTGGTGAATTAATGAAACTTGGGAGGTAAATTGGTACCCTTGTTTGACATCATGCGTGTAAAAAAAAGGTGGCCCACTTTTTTTTTTTTTTCCCCATTTCCTTTGTTTCCCTCTAAAAATGCACATGGGTTAATATTAATTTACTGATTTCTTCTCTCTCCTACATACAATTACAACACTATTAACTTTCTAAAATCTTTTGCCTAGGAGTCCGTGCACACCCCCTTTGTTGTCATTTTTGGTTACGGAGGGAGTATTATTCATTAGGGTGTTCACGGCCCCAAAAAATGGGTATTATTTTTTTTTCAACCCATAACTTAACTTGCTAAATGCGAGTACCCATTGGACAGGCACCTGCTTTAAGTGGTTCGAGTCAACAGATACCCATTATCCGCATGGAAAAAATATCCAATTTGAAAATACACCAATTTTAAATTCTTTGCAAAACAAATTGTGGATCTTCTGGTAAATGGTGCCAAATTTTTTATCCATCCCTGACACGCAAAAATGTAATTGGTGTTAGTCGGGTATGTCACCGACAAAATTCAATTTTTTCTTTAAAAT
Organism: Salicornia ramosissima; assembly: GCA_951394345.1. Classification (NCBI taxonomy): domain Eukaryota; kingdom Viridiplantae; phylum Streptophyta; class Magnoliopsida; order Caryophyllales; family Amaranthaceae; genus Salicornia; species Salicornia ramosissima. The sequence goes on along the minus strand of OX596233.1, from coordinate 24,489,771 downwards.
TATTTATCACAAAAGAGATTGGCAGATGTATCATGCGGGTTGAGTCCCCTCCCCCATATTGATTCAATCACCTATTTAAGAAAAAGAAATGCATAGTTATATTATAAAATATATACAGAGTATATGAATTTTATTTAATATTATAATATTATGCATTCGATGGTAGAATATGAATATATCATATATTACTCTAATTTGATAATTAAAGTTGCAAAAATTTCAAAATTCAACTCTTCCTCCATAACCTACTATAATTTTCTAAGAAGTTAAATTAATATTTAAAAAATAAAAATAAATAAAGTTTATTATTTTATGTAATTTTGAAAAATATTTCACGCAAAATAAATTTCACTATAATATTTTTAAGCCGTGCATTGCACGGACACTATACTAGTATAAATTCTAAAACGGATGAAGTAAAATAACTCGTTTTTGTAAGGCAATCAAAGACATCATACGAAAATAAATTAATAAAACTCTTCAAACTCATGTAAAACGTACCCAAAAACATACATACCCGAGGTTAAGAGGGACATTCCATTAGACTGTATTGCTTGCTTAATTTAATGATGTTAAAGCCCTGTTCTTTTGGACTTAAAAGCTACAATGATCAGATCAGATCAGACAAACTCAGATCAGACATTATTACTCTTTATTATTATTATTATTATTATTATTATTATTATTATTATTATTATTATTATTATTATTATTATTATTAATAATAATAATAATAATAATAATAATAATAATAATTTCGAGCATCGTTTTTCCGCTCGACATTTTCCGACGACGGTTTTCGGACTGACTTTTCCAGCGGTGATTATTCGGCTGACTTTTCCGCCGAAGATTTTCAAGCCGAGTTTTTCGGCGACGATTTTCGGGACGACTTTTTCGACAACGGTTTTCGGACTTACTTTTCCGGTGGTGATTATTCGGCCGACTTTTCCGGCGACGATTTCCAGGCCAAATTTTTCGGCGACGGTTTCGGGATGACTTTTCCGACGACGGTTTTCAGACTGAATTTTCCGGCGGTGATTATTCGGCCGACTTTTCCGGCGACGATTTTCAGGCCGAGTTTTTCTGCGACGGTTTTTGGACTGACTTTTCCGACGATGATCATTCGGCCAACTTTTCCAGCGACGGTTTTCAGGCCGAGTTTTTCGGCGACGGATTTCGGAATGACTTTTCTGGCGGTGATTATTCGCTCGACTTTTTCGGTGGCGGTTTGGTCAAATTTTTCGGCGGTGATTATTACTACTACTACTATTATTATTATTATTAGTAGTAGTAGTATTATTATTAGTATTAATATTATTATTTGAAGTTTTGGAGTGAGATTGAATGAAAAGAGGTGAAATGAAATGGGCTATCATAATGAATTTTCCGGCGGTGATTATTCGGCCGACTTTTCCGGCGACGATTTTCAGGCCGAGTTTTTCTGCGACGGTTTTTGGACTGACTTTTCCGACGATGATCATTCGGCCAACTTTTCCAGCGACGGTTTTCAGGCCGAGTTTTTCGGCGACGGATTTCGGAATGACTTTTCCGACGATGATTATTCGCTCAACTTTTTCGGTGACGGTTTGGTCAAATTTTTCGGCAGTGATTATTACTACTACTACTATTATTATTATTATTAGTAGTAGTAGTAGTAGTAGTAGTATTAGTATTAATATTATTATTTGAAGTTTTGAAGTTTTGGAGTGAGATTGAATGAAGAGAGGTGAAATGAAATGGGCTATCATAATAATAATTATAATAATAATAATAATAATATTAATTATTAATAATAATAATTATTATTATTATTTTAGTAAATATAATCATGTATACATTTCTCATAAAAAATATAAGTATGACAATTATAAAAATAAAAATAAAAATAAAAATAAAAATAAAAATAAAAATAAAATAAAAATAAAAATAAAAATAAAAAATAAAATAAAAAATAAAATAAAATAAAAAATAAAATAAAAATAAAAATAAAAATAAAAATAAAAATAAAAAATAAAAAATAAAAAATAAAAATAAAAATAAAAATAAAAATAAAAATAAAAATAAAAATAAAAATAAAAATAAAAATAAAAATAAAAATAAAAATAAAAATAAAAATAAAAATAAAATAAAAATAAAAATAAAAAATAAAATAAAAAAAATAAAATAAAAAATAAAAATAAAAATAAAAATAAAAATAAAAATAAAAATAAAAATAAAAATAAAAATAAAAATAAAAATAAAAATAAAAATAAAAAATAAAAAATAAAAAATAAAAAATAAAAATAAAAATAAAAATAAAAATAAAAATAATTCAAATCAGATCAGACCAGATCAGTCATAAAGAACAGAGCTAAGATTAAGAAAGCATTAAGCAAGCAACTACATACCTAAAAAGAATATTGGCACTTTGAGTGTAACCTTACTCCGTAGACCATAGTTGTTAATTGTTATTGTATTATGCACTTTAAAGTTTGAAATAATTGTCAATGCTTAAATTTGGTATTCTTGTAGATGTTGTTAGAACAAAAACTAGTAAAATAGATTAACGGCTTATCTGGAAAAATCGTGGTGTGATGTGATCACTGCTGTAATACCCGGTATTTTTATAAAAATATTGGTATTTTTATACAGTATTTTGATACACATGCCATTTTTTTATATGTAGTTTTATAAATTTGGATAAGTAATTAACCATACTTAAATGTCTTTTGACACACATTAACATAAATTTTAATTGAATCTGTTTTTTTTCCAAAAAAAAAAAAAAAAACATTTCCCTTTTCTTCTACCCTTTTTCACGCAGGATTAACAACCAGAAAAAAAAAACAATCATTAACTTAATTCTCATTTGATTCTGTAACAGCCAAAATTAAATGCAAATTAGCAATTAAGCCTGCATCCATTCAAATTCTTGAAAGGAAGAACTCAGAATCAAACCGTCCTGCTCATAACTTTGTATATATATGTCTGCCTTCACACCTCACTTTCAACCACATTTCTCATTATCTCATTTCAGAGGTAAGAAAATAAAGAAAAATCATCATCTATTTCTTCCTCCTTCACCATTAATCTGAAATTCTTTTTCAAGAAAAACCTCCATTGTTGAACTCTTGATGTTCATAAGCATCCAATTGAACAATCACTTTCGTTTTCTGGTTTCCTGATCATCATCTTCCAAAATCTATATTTCTAAAGTTGTTTTTGGATCCTTTGAAATTTTTGTATTATAAATTTTACAAAAAAAATAAAAAAAATTGGAAATGGAGAACGAGGGGGAGAGACAGAGGAGGAAGAGGGGTTTGGTTTGAAAAGTTCTTTTACTTTACATGTTCCAAAGAATTTCATTTCAGTACTTCTTTTTATTATTCTATTTTATTTTATTTTACTTTTATTTATTTATTTTTTTAAAAAACCAATTTTTTTTACGGTTGTTGGTAGAATAGTCAAGGTTGAAGTTAGGATATTATAAACTTTCTGATTTTAGGATTGTCTTATTTGTAGACCGACGTTGAGTAAGGAGCCGTTCCGGAAATTGTTAGATCGTTATTTTACGCGCTTACGAGGTAATTTTTGATGTCCATCAACTTTAGAATTCCGTTAGGGTGTAGTTCTTTTGACTATTATGTGCAATGTGAAACTTTTACCTTATAGGTTTTATGAACTATAACAATAATTTCTGTCATTGGTATTGTGAATAATAATATGTGTGATGTTATTTCACTATCTGGATACACGAGTATTGTCGGATGGTTATAATGTTGATTGTGAGACTTTAAAATTGTTATGATAGTTATAGATGTACACTTTGGGATCATGTGTGATTTATATTTTCTAAAAAAAAAATTGTTTGGGTGACTAAATTTATTTGATATATTAATTTTAAATAAATTAGACATATTTTTGTATATGGTTTTGAGAGGAGAAAGAAACCCAAAAGGGTGATGAACAGATTGCCCTGCTAGATGTTGTTCTATTGGTGCACATTTGTGGATACCCAATATGCTTCTAGTAGGTTCGGTTATATATATATCAAGATGCTTTCAGTCTTCCTCCTAAGTCTATTGGTGCGCGGTTAATTGTGGATACCCATTAGATTAGTGAGGGGTGTGCACACTAGGGACATTCTGTCAACATACTTTATGGCCTAAATTATAGGGTGATGCGCAATCCTTTAAAAAAAAAAAGTAGGTGGCCACTTGGGCCACTAGCGTTCTCTTTCCCCCTCTTGTTAGTTAATATATTTTATTTTATAGTATTATCATTTGTGATTGGTGTAACCTAAGCATTGGATTTATATTTGGGACGACATAAAATTTATTTACCTCGTTAGACAAAGAAAAATATTTTGCATTATATGTTAATAAATTTTCTTACTAGATTTATCAATTTCATAAAATTTTATTTATTTATTATTTACAGGATAGAGTCGTAATTACTCAGTTTTTCTAATTTTCGTTCCTTTCTTGTTTGTTTTTATTCTCTGACTGTTGCAGGTGGGTTTGGTGGGCATCATTGAGTGAGGAATTATTGGACCTTGGCTTGTGGACCCATTACTATAAAAGTCGTCTAGAACTTTATATTTGTTTAAAACATTTTTCCTGGGAGTTTTAAGTTAAATTATTAGTTTGTATTGTAATTTTGGAATTTCCGCTACGTACTTTTTATGTAGTCCTTATTGTAATAGTGGTTTAAAATATTATCTCTACCTTGGAATTTTCAACTAAAACCCATTTCCTTAGTGAGTGGGTTATTTTTAAGTGATGCTCCCATATTTCGGAACCCGAGGTCGATTGGATGACCTATAGTAGTCTTTCTTAAGGGTCTCTGAAATATGGGGGTGTTACAACTGCCCTAAAGCTTAAATTATCCCATTATTACCACTAGTAGAAAAATCCCCTATTATACACACGGACTCACAACAACTAGGGGTGTAAAAATAGGTTAAATGGTCGGAAACAGGTCGGTCAAAAACGGGTTCAGTAAAAAACGGTCAAAAACAGGTCATATGACCCCTTTCGGTATCGGTCGGTAGCGGTCGGTCTTATTCGGTATTCGGATGAATTTGTTATTTTCTAAAACAAGTGTCGGTCGGTTTTGGTCCGGTACTTATCGGCTCGGTCGTTTGTCGGTAACAGGTCACATTTAGTCGGTCAAAAACGGTCTTTTGCAAGTCATAATCGGGATACGGGTCATAAACGGTCAATCAAAATCGGTCGGTCAAAATCGGTATGCGGGTCATAATCGGTTATTTACGCTAGTCTATTCAGGCCAATTAAGATCGGGTTATGTTCTATTTGAGTTTATAGTAAGGGTGAAAGTAATTCGGATAAAAATCGAAAACCAAACCAAACCGCACTGAATTATAATTTTGGATTGGATTTTATTTTATTTCGGATCGGATTGAATCGAAAAGTTTAAAAAATTTGGATTTCAGATTGGATTCGGTTTTGGCCTTTTAAAAATCGAAAACCGGATTACAAACCGAATTTAAGTTGCTATTATTAAGTTATATTCAGTTTATATATATTCTTCAATCTGTAACTCCATTCTTTGCAAGAATTTATTTTTGGCACTATTTTTAATTTTCACTTTGATCGTAATAATTTATGACTTCTACATAAAGAAAAATATAATCATGTGGGGCCTCATTGAATTTTTCTCAACTTGTAGTTTTATTTATTATCTAGTATGGAGTAAGTGTTTATATTTTTTACAAATACATAATTAGAAATATTAATTTTCAAAGATTAATCTCAACATGTGTAAAAAATAAAATTTATTGCAAGAATTCAGGTATGGAGGAAGTACTTAAATTTATATAAGTTGATAAACAAAATACATTTTTTCAAATTAAAGTTAAAAGTAAAATTTGGACCATATGTAAGTTTTGATTACGGCTAAACACTATAATGTGGATTCTTGTTAACTTAATTTTAATGTATATTAATGAAATACCAAAATTTTATAATATCACTATTATATAAGTCAAGGGGAGAGTCATGGTGTCCCCCTCAAAAAGTCTAAACTACCCTTCAAAAATTTTCAAATACTCAAAATATATAATATTAACTAAAAAGGAAAGTTATGTATTTTTAGAATGAAAATATTGCAAAATATATAATTCAAAAAAAATAAATCACAAACACCAAAATTCATATTTTTAAATTCTCTACAATTAAATACCCATATTGGTATAGTTTTTTCACACAAATATTTTCTTTTTTATTACTATAAATCTTTATTATATAAAAATGTCTAAAACATCGATTTTCCCTTACTTATGAAATAAAGATAATTAAAATATAAATTAAATTCAATCAATCAATTACAAATAATGAATTATCAATCAAAAAGAAAATAATTATTTATTCCCCATAAAATATAACAATTTTTTATCTTTTTAAATGAAAATATCAAAGAGTTAGTAATTCATAAAAATAAATAAAAGCAGCAAAATTAATGTTTTTGAATTTTTTTTTTACAAATGGACACCCATATTTATATAGCTTTTCACATTAAATTTTTATCTTTTAATTATAGTGAAAATTTGATCAGAGATAGTATAGTAGATTAAATTAAATTTTATTAATTAAACAATCATAATCTTATTTTCAACAAGCTCATAAATAGTGTATACAAATACTATGTAAGATACTTATAACGCCCCAGATTTTGGGCTATTTTCGTGTTGTTAGTTTGTAATTATTTTTGTTTCGGTGCATGGTCTAAATTTATTTAGACTATTTTTATTGCTTGAGTGTAACCATTTTATTTAATGGTTTATTATTTCTTAATTTTATTTTATTTTAATTAATTAGAATTTTATTATTTAATTTTCTAATTAATTAATTAGTTTTGGGCCAAGTGCGAAATTATTCATGATTAGTCATGAATTAGTGCAAATGGCCCAAGTGATCATTTTGGCCTTGTTTAAGCCCATAACCGGCCCTCCCTCTCTTTGGTGGCTTATTTTGCCACTTGCTTCATGTTCACACCTTAACTAACCTCTATAAATGGAGGAGTTAGTAAGGCTTTAAGACCTTTTGTCATTTGATCATCTTTTGCCACATTCAAACACAAAACACTCTCTCCTTTGCCCATCATTCCGCACGCCTATTTTGGGCATCATAAACCCAAGATTTGTTCATCATCTTTTCTAAACCAAAACTTAAAGATTCTATATCCTTTGATCTTTAAGTATCAAAACACAACCTAAACTTTATTTGGTTCATTCAAGATCGTGTGTTCGGGTGGTTTTGGGTTCGTGTTCAAGTTGGTGTTCACGTGGAGGGGCTCGTGCAAGGCAGCCGTGTGGCAGCAGCACCGCGGCTGGTTCGTGGCTGAATCATGGCTGGTTCGTGGCTGGATCATGGCTGGTTCGTGGCTGGATCATGGCTGGTCCGTGGCTGGTTCGTAGCTGGCTCGCGGTGGACGTGTGGTGCTTGTGTGCAAGGCCGAGGTGGTGCTCGTGTGATGTGTGACTTTGGGTTCGTATGGGACGAATCCGGGCAGCAAGTTTTTGGTATTAATATGGTTAATCTTGATCAAGGTAACATACTTTCTCAACTTAATTGGTATACTATGATTATAGTATAGATTAAATGCATGTATGGGTTTATTTGTTGAAGTTTAATCATGTTTTTTTTGTATGGATAATAATCTGATTTTTGAGATGATTTTATGATGATTTTAACGTTTCAAAATGATGATTTCATGATTAAAGTTTATTATTAAGTTTTATGAAAATCGTGTTCAATTTTGGTGAAAGTTGGATGATTGAAAGTTGATAAAATTGTTGTTTAAAAGTGTTGTTTTATGCGTGTAATATGATGATTATTATGGGTTTAATTCTTGATTGAAGATCTTGAATCTTGATTGAGTTCTTGATTGAAGATCTTGAATCTTGATGAGTTCTTTATTAATCTTGATAAGTTCTTTATGAATCTTGATGAGTTCTTTATGAGTTCTTGGTCGAGTCTTGAATGTTAAAGAAAGTAGTATTGATTAAAGAAAGTCAAAGAAAATGTTAAAGAAAGTTAAAGAATGGATTAAGAATGTTGATTATTGTTGGTTAGACTCAAGATTAAGGCGTAAAGGCAATTCTTGAGAATAACTTCGTGTTTTAACTGATTATTTTCGAGAATCAAGGCGCAAAGGCAATTCTTGAAATTAATTAAGTTACGATTAAGATTTTAAAGATTTATTTAAAGTTTAGCTTGATTTCGTAGCTAGACGCCTAAAACTTAGAGTAAGATTCTATGTTTTTGGGTTAAGACGTTGCCCCTATTCCATCCGCGGTATTGGGATAGTTGGAGTCTTACTATGTTGTCTTCGGATGTGGATTTTCAGTAAGATTGGTTTCACGGGACTTGGGATTAAGATTCTCATTCCCTAACATAGTAGAAAGTTCGGATGCGTAAGATGCGTTCGTACGTGCGTAGTCCGGTCTAGTATATGAATGATTGTGCCAAAGATAAGTTTGGTTAAGGTGTTTGAGTCGAGTTTGTTATTGGATGATTTTCGCATGTTTTGATGATTGGTTTGGTTATTTGATTTGTGCTATGTTCATGTGTATGCCCATTAGGGTGAGTCAGTTATGTTACTCGCCACTGATGGTGGACTGTTGTTTATTTTTCAGGTAATTCTGATGATGAGGCTCTTGCTTAGTTTTGGGTTGGGTGAGCGCCGATATTATGCTTTAGTTGTATTTTCATTATTCTGTGATTTTGGATAGTATTAGACTATAGTAGTGACTTGTATACATTTGTTTTGAACTCTGACATGTGTTTGGAGTTTCGTATATTAGATTTGATAGTATGACTTTTGGTTTAGTATTGTACAAACTTGTGGGTATTTGTACTTTTGGAGTTATAATAATAATATTTGAGGTATTAGTTTTAATTCTTAAGTATTTAAGTTGTTAGTTATGACTATTCGACTCGTCGGTTTCTTCCGCGCCGATTTAAGCGAGTCGGGTCGTCACAATACTCATACATTAAAACACGCATAGCGTGCACATAAGACTAGTTTATTAATAATGTAAGAAGATATTAATAGGAAAAAAGTACCTTGTAGACCCACTACTAAAAAAGATGTTATCTATGATGGGAATTCCCGTCATGAAAATGTGACCCCTTCCTAGAAAAAGGGGCCATAAATAATTTTTTCGTGTCGCAAAAATATGACCCAATTCTAGAAAAGAGAGGTTGTGAATGATTTTTCCCGCCGTGATACCATCGTAAATGAGGTTTTTTTAATTAAACTTTGGTAGGTATTAGGTGAATTTTAATGATGGGCCTAAAATTGTCTTTATAAAATCTACAGTTAGGATGGGATTTAGACCCTTATTAATGTGTACCCGTCATTAATGAGCCGATTTTTTGTAGTGACCTCCACAAAGCCACAAGATTTAGGGTCCGTTTGGTAGTGTGTAAAATATTTTCAAGGAAAAATGGTTTTCCATGAAAATCATTTTACAACAGAAAACTCATTTTCAAAAGAGTTTTTCGTTGTTTGGTTGAATGGAAAATGAGTTATGAGAATAGAGAATGGAAAACAGTTTTCCTTTGATTTTGGGAGGAAAACGTTTTCAACTATGGTGTAATACCATTTTTGTGACCACCTGACTCGCTTAAACCGGCGCGGAAGAAACCGACGAGTCGAATAGTCAATTCTAACAAACTAAAATACTTAAAAATTAAAACAAAACCTCAAATAGAATATATACTAAATCCGAAAGTACAACACCCACAAGATTGTACATATTTAAACCCAAATGTCATTATTACTACTACTAACAATATAAACTCCAAGTAAATGTCAGAGTTAGAAAATTACACAAGTTCCACTACTATAGTCCAATACTAGAAATCGTAAAACAACAACGCAAAAACTAAATAACATCGGCACTCGCCTAACCCAAAGCTAAGCAAGAACCTCATCATCAGAATTACCTGAAAAATAAACAACAGTCCACCGTCAGTGGCGAGTAACATAACTGTCCCACCCTAACGAGGATACACAAGAACATAGCATAAAACAAGCAATCAAATCAAACATACAAACATGCGAATCATAGCAAGTAATCATGCTTGACTCGACTAATTTTAACCAATAATTAACATATCTTTAAACTTTGGCGCAATCATTCACATACTAGGCCAGACTGCACGTACGAACGCATCTTACGCGATCGAACTTTCTACTATGCCAGGATTGAGAATCTTACTCCCAACCCCATGAAACCCATCTTACGGGAAATCCATATCCGAAGACAACATAGTAAGACCACCAACTATCCCAATACCGCAGATAGGATAGGGGCAACGTCTTAACTCAATCCTTAGAATCTTACTCTAAGTCTTAGGCGTCTAGTAGCAAAATCAAGCTAATCTTAACTTAAATTTACATTCTTAGTTAATTCTTAAGTTGCATCTTACGCCTTGACTCAAGAATAACATGTAAATCAACCAATCTTAGGACCTCCAATAACATTCTTTAACTTTCTTTCACTTTTCTTTAATTCTTTTTAACTTTCTTTAACTTTCAAGACTCGACCAAGAACTCATAAAGAACTATCAACACTCATAAAGAACTTATAAAGAACTCATAAAGAACTCAACCAAGATTCAAGAATTTATTCAAGAACTCAATCAAGAACTTAATCAAGATTCAAGAACTCATTCAAGAAACCATCCATAATCATATCATCAAAATTCACGCATAACATGGGCATAATTAACAACTTTTCATCAACATGTAAACATAAAAAATTCACGGAACTTGAACATAATCAACATCAATCATGGAACTATTAAAACATCAAAGGATACATTGAATCATGGCAAGAATAACATAAAAAAAAAAATCACTCCCAAATTAGCCCCAAATTCACGCAAGAAATGAGAACAAAACATCAATTCTGATTCTATCTAATCACTTATTCTAACCTATGAATCATGGTATGCCTATTAGGATTTGGATAGCATGTTACCTTATTGATGAACAAGCAATTAAACACCAAAAACTTGCTGCCCGGAAACTAATCCACACGGCCCTAGCAACACAGTGCACCCACGGCTCCCACACGACACGGTCTTGGCACGGCTTGCACGAACCACCACCACGGCCTGCACGAACTACCACCATGAACCACCGTTTTCAGCACGACACTACACACGAACCACACGGCCCTTCTACACAAACTCAACCCAAACGAACAACCCCAAAAATCCAAACCCGAACTAGAAATCTTGATTGGAAACTAAGGAGATTATTGTGTTAAAAGTCACTTAAAGATCAATAGTAATTAAATCTTTATGTTTTGGAAGAGTTTGGATGATGAACATTGGTTGGGTGTTCAATCATCAAAAATGGCGTGTGACTATATGGCAAGGGAGAGTGTTTGGCTTTTTAATTGTGGCTAAGTGATGAGCAAGGATGCAAATGATGGCAAATGGGTTCAAAAGCCTTACCAACCCTTCTATTTATAGAGGTGGTTAAGGTGTGAACATGAAGCAAGTGGCAAAATTTGCCATATAACAAGGGGGCCGGCTATGGGCTTGCAAATGGCCAAATTGGGCTTTCGATAAATAATTGGGCTAATTGCACTCATGCGTGACTAATCATGCTTAAATCGATTTTGGCCCAAAAATATTAAATAACTAATTAGAAAATTAAATAATAAAAATTCTAATTAATTAAATAATAATAAAATGAATAATAATCAACCAAAAATAAAATAAATCGAATTCAATCGAAATTATTCACATAAAATAAAATAAATAGTCCAAAAATAAATTTTCGACCATACAATAAATCACATAAATAACAAATAAATAGGTGACAAAAATACCGATAAATCTGGGTCGTTACAATTTTACACTCCAACTTTTCCATTTCAATTTTCAGTCCAACCAAACAGTGTAAAATGAGGAAAATAGTTTTTAGGGAAATCATTTTACACCCTACTAATTAAACAAACCCTTAAACGGGTAGAATTTAATGATTTTCCATTTTAAGCATTTTTCATTGATTTGTTGAAATAAAAATCATTGTTTTCAATTGTGATGGAAATGTTTCCCTTCCAATTGTGATGTAAAATGTCTTCCTTCCAATTTGGGGGAATATGTTTTCAATAAGGTGAAAATTGGTTTTCCACCCAAAGTTTTACATTTTAATATTCTCCAAACCAAACAATGTAAAAAATAGAAAAATAATTTTCAGGGAAAACACTTTACATCCTAGCAAACAAACTCTAGATTCAACATATGATTTCTGTTGGTGATGATGCAAGGAATATAAGAATGTAAACTCTCCAAGGTGTGGAAATACACTTTCCTACTAATTCAAAAAGTTACTAAGTTCAAGCAAGTTGTAATGAGCAAGAATTCTGAAATTTTCTTAGTGTACTCAACAATGAACAAAGACACCTATTTATAGGCCAATAATCAAGAAGAAATCAGCTTCATGGCTAATTAAATCCACCACTGAAGCCTCATAAAATTAGGAGTTATGGGGTTTAATTGTGCATTAAACACCCATGAAGATTTCTTGCACAATGCAACTCTTCACACTTCTGATTTTAATCCCTCTTAATACTGATTTAAATCAGCATTCAAGCCATTAAACAAGGCTCCATACGCATAAAGAATCCAAGGCAATAATTAAAAAAAAAAGTCATAAAACTGAACTCACGAGGCAGAAACTTCCCGCGAGTCGCGAAGATCACCTCGCGAGTCGCGAAGCCTAGTCGCAAGTCGATCGCGAGGGCTTCTCTCCCTCGTGGTCCCTTGTTGCCTTATTTATTCTTCCTTTGTTCATAATCCTAGCCCATTTAGTCATAAATATTCCAACAATTTTGTCACAAAACAAATGCTTTGATGGTATTGAAGAAAGAAGCCATCCAATTTTTTAAAGTAAATTACATTTTGCTGTTTGTTGAGATAAATATTCTTTTCCAGAGTCCTAGCTCAAATTCAGTGGGTTAATGAAGGAACTCATGAAAAATAATGTTTTAGTTTCAATGGGTAAAACCTAGGAAGCATGGGTGTGACGACCCGACTCGCTTAAACCGGCGCGGAAGAAACCAACGAGTCGAATAGTCAGTTCTAACATACTTGAAAATTAAAACAAAACCTCAAATTGAACATATACTAAATCCAAAAATACAACACTCACAAGATTGTACATATCTATTATCCCAAACATCACTACTACTAATTACAGTATTAACTCCAAAACAAATGTCAGAGTTAGAATATACAAGTATCTCTACTATAGTCTAAGCTAGAATCGTAAAACAACAATACAAGATCTAAATAACATCGGCACTCGCCCAATCCAAAGCTAAGCAAGAACCTTATCATCAGAATTACCTGAAAATAAACAACAGTCCACCATCAGTGGTGAGTAACATAACCGTCCCACCCTAACGGGGATACACAAGATCATAGCATAAATCAAACAATCAAATCAAACATACCAACACCATCATGCGAACCACATATCATAATATCAATAATAATAATAACCACAAGTAATCATGCTGACTCGACTAACTTTAACCATTAATTAACATACTTAAACTTTGGCGCAATCATTTACATATTAGACCAGACTACGCACGTACGAACGCATCTTACACGAACGAACTTTCTACTATGCCAGGATTGAGAATCTTACTCCCAACCCCATGAAACCCATCTTACGGGAAATCCATATCAAGAGATGACATAGTAAGATCTCCAACTATCCCAATACCGCGGATAGGATAGGGGCAACGTCTTAACCCAATTCTTAGAATCTTACTCTAAGGTTAGGCGTCTAATAGTAAAATCAAGCTAATCTTTAATCTTTAATCTTTTATTTACATTCTTAGTTAATCTTAAGTTGCATCTTACGCCTTGACTTAAGACTAACTTGTAAATCAACAAATCTTAGAACCTCATATATCATTCTTTAACCTTCTTTATCCTTTTCTTTAATTATCTTTAACTTTCTTTAACTTTCAAGACTCGACCAAGAACTTATAAAGAACTATCAAGACTCATATAGAACTCATAAAGAACTCAACCAAGATTCAAGAAACTAATCAAGAACTCAATCAAGATTCAAGAACTCAATCAAGAAATCATCCATATACTTATCATCAAAATTCACGCATGAAACTACAATCTTCAATCAACAATTTATCAACTTACAAGCATCAAAACTTGAACATAATTATCAACAAAGATGAAATTATCAAAAGTAAACATAATATACATAGAATCATGGCAAGAACATCATAAAACAACCACCCCAAAATCAGCCTAAGTTCACGCATAAACAAGGGTGACAATCATATCAATACGATCTAATCTAATCATCTAATCTACACTATGAATCAAGGTATACAAACTAGGTTGAGATAGTATGTTCCTTATTGAAGATAAACAAATCAACACACGAAAACTCGCTGCCCAGAAACCCAAACCACACGGCCCAGCAGCACGGTCCACCACGGCACCACCATGGACACACACACGAGGCACAGCACGGCTTCACCTTTTGCACGGCCACGCTGCACGATCTTCACCACAAACCACCACACGGCCACCCACACGAGGCACCTCTCTTAAGCACATCCCAAACACGAACCCCAACCCAAAACCGGACCAAAGACTCAAGTCTTGAATAAGGTAATGAATGCTATTTGTGAAATTAGTCGCTTAAAGATCAATGGATGTTGAATCTTTAAGTTTGGGTTTTGGAATGAAGATGAACAAATGTTGGGATTTACTTAGCCAAAAATGGCGTGGGAATTGATGGCAAAGGAGAGAGTGTTTTTGGCTTTTGAATTGATGATCAAGAGTGTTTAAGATGGCAAAGGTGATTAAATGAACAAATGATCCCAACGCCTTACTACTACTTCTATTTATAGAAGTTAGTTAAGGTGTAAATGCAAGGCAAGTGGCACAATTAGGCCACTTAATCATAGGGGCCGATTATGGCTAAGGAGAATGGGCCAAATTGGGCTTTCGATAAATAATTGGGCTAATTGCACTCTTGCATGACTAATCATGCCTAAATCGATTTGGCCCAACAATATTAATTAACTAATTAGAAAATTAAATAATAAAAATTCTAATTAATTAGATAATAATAAAATAAATAATAATCAACCAAAAATATAAATAATCGAATTTAATCGAAATTATTCACATGAAATCACATAAATACAAATAAATCAATGGCAAAAATACCGAAAAATCTGGGCCATTACAATGGGTACTCCATTTTTGTTCATGTACTTGTACCGGGTATGGGTACAATACCCATACTTCATGGGTACGTACTTAGGTACCCGATGCTTTGTTCTTTTGATTTTTAAAATGTGTTTAGACAAAAATTATCCATTTTAACAACCTTTTTTTGCCTATTTTATATCTTATTTATTGCATATTTTCATTTTATGTATATATCTTGATCAAAATTTTCATAATATATCTGAAATAGTTATAAATATTTTCATTTTTAAGATATTATTTAATATATATTTTACTATACTTGTATCCTTTAATCTTTCAATAGGCGTATTGCATACCCGTTCCATACCAATACCCGTCTCCGTAACTGTTTCCATGCAACCTAGGATAAAATTAAACTATACATACACTAACAACCTGTTTGACAACTGGTTATAATTGTCGGTAATGGCAATAAAATTATACTTCCTCCGCTCCTATATAATTGCAACGTTGGCATTTTAGGCACTATTCATAATCACTCATATAATTCGCTTTTGTGTTTTATACATGAAACCAAATATAGTCATGTGGAATCTCTTTTGAATGGTCTCAATGTTTACTTTATTGTGACCTAATTTTTATAATTTTTGGTAAAACGGAATTAAAGATATTATTACGAATACAAATTATACATGGAAAACGTGAAAAATAGAACATTGCAACTAGTATGGAGCGGAGAAAGTATGTAATTTTGGAAAGAAATCAATATTAATTCCCATAACGGTGTTAAATAGCTTCACGTCCAACTTATCTAATTTTAGTTACGTATTCATTCTCATCCAATATCACTCTTCTCAATTTTAATGGATTATAATATAAAAAAATAGAAGAAAATTCAATTTTGGAAATGAAAATATAATTTCTTGGGAATTACAAGGTTTTATCCTTAATAAAACTATAATTCATATATATGCTTTATAAAACTATACTTTTATATTCTCATTACCACAATGTTTTAAAGGATGATTCTAAATTTCTAATGTGGTCTTATGACTTTAGATTATCATAATATAAGACTGATATTGCTTATTTTTTGGATTATTTTAAAAATATTTTTTTATTTCCGGACATTAAAAAAAGTTTTTATATTAATAAAAAAAATTAGTTAGATATACTAATAAAAAATAATTCAAAAACATGACAACCCTCCACTATGTAGTGTTATATATTACTAGGGTTTTTGACACAAAAATGAAACAATCTGTAAAACTCTTCGAGGCGTGTACTCACTATCCTAAAAGAAATACTTCGACCCAACGAAAGCCCGGGTATCACGAATGTCTGCTTTTGAGATACAACGAAAAAAACAGAATTATTCAGGCTTTCAAAGAGTAATACCCAATGTAACTTAGTATTTTGATGAAGGTTGAAGATGAACTTTTGAGAGAAAACTAACACTCTGTAACTTTTGCAATATGAAATGAAAATGAATTATACGTTGTTTTATAATTCAACTTCCCACTCAACAAAATGGCCAGTAACAGCAGTTACCACATACACAACAACCTAAGACCAAGCATCATGCTTTGACCGAGAAAACCGCTAATTCAAACAACGACTGAAGAATTATCACGGGCGCGCAGAAGAAAGTCGTCGCGGGCGCCACGCCACACTTGTCGCGGGCGCGACGGAGCTGGGGCGCGGGCGCGACAGTCAAATTCTGATCTCCTGCGTTGTTTTCTCTTCGTCGCAGGTGAGGGAAATGGCGCGGGAACGCCCAAAACGTCCCTATCTGCATCAGCTCATGCAAATTCCTAAATTTTGCAACTTAGCTTATTTTTTACCGAAATTTTTTTCCGAGCTTGGTAATAAGCTCTTAATAGTACGTATATCATTATTTTGCTAAATCGTTACACCATATCCACACAAAATAGCATAAATAATGATGAGTGTATTATTAATGCTCTAAATATATTCAACAATCCTCCTCTATTTAGAGTATTAAAGAAATTGCAACATCATCAACAAAATTCCAATCTAATGCATAAATGAAAGTGTGACTTCACTTGAACTTCCACGTGGTACAATACACATTCCAAAATTCCGAATCGGAATAGTGTTGAAAACGATTGAACTATCCAAAACATAATGGAATAATGAAGATATTATACACAAAAGATCAATTACTTCATTACATTATATAACTTGACACCTTAAACAACCATAGTTTCCGTATCTATTCATAAGTACATCAAAGCTTCGCCCACGAGCTTCTTGAAGCGGCCAAACTTCGTACACACATAGGTAAATCTCTAAAAAATATGTTCCTATGAAATATCATAATGTCAAGAGATCTATTATGAAATGCAACCTATTAATTCATCACAGGAATGGAATTTACTTAGGATGTAAATTTCAAGTTCCCGAACATCAAGATAAAGGATTTAATCTTGTTGAACTTAAGACCCAACGTTTTATTGGGCGTTAAGTTAAGATTCCTTCATTCATGTTCAAATCAGGCTCCAATCCTAAATCGATTGCCACCATTTCTATCACACCTCTAGCTAAAGGCTTAGTAAAACAATCAGCTAGATTTAAATCCGTTCGAACATAATCAATAGTGACCACACTATCCTTAATAAGACCTTGGATGTAGCTATGCCGTACACCAATATGTCTGGACTTACCATTATACACATGATCATATGCCTTTGCCAGAGTTGCATTGTTGTCACAATGTATCACTATAGGTGATATTGGCTTTGGAATCAACGATATCTCAAACATGAGATCCTTCAACCACTCAGTTTCTTTACCAGCAGAATGTAGTGATATAAACTCCGACGTCATAGTCGATTCTGCAATACAGGTTTGTTTCTTCGATGCCCAAGAAATCGCACCTCCCCCATACCGAAAAACCCATCCACTAGTAGAAGAGTGATCCTTATTGGAGATCCAACTCGCATCCGAGTACCCTTCTATGACCGAAGGAAATCCTCCAAACGACAAACCATAATTTATGGTTTTCCTCAAATATTTCAACAAATGGCGAACTGCTTGCCAATGTTCCACACTAGGTTTACTAGTATGTCTACTCAATTGCCCTACCACAAATGAAATATCAGGTCTTGTACTTGTCATGGCATACATCAAACAACCTATTACCCTTACATATTCCAATTGATGTATTGCATCACCATTATTTGGCAATAATTTAATGCTTGGGTTCATCGGTGTTGAATGAAGAGAATTCTCACTAACATTGAATCTTTTAAGTACCTTTTCAATGTAGTGAGATTGAGATAAGATTATCTTATCACCTTTTCTCTTTATTCTTATGCCAAGAATGACATCTGCTTCTCCCATGTCTTTCATGGAAAATACTGAAGTAAGGAATGATTTTGTCACATCAACCTGTGACATATTAGTTCCAAAGATCAACATGTCATCAACATATAAGCAAATGATCACACCTTTACCGTGTTCATCAAATTTGCTATATACACAATTGTCAGAATTGTTTATGACAAACCCAATTGACAAGATAACTTCATCAAATTTTTGATGCCACTGCTTTGGTGCTTGCTTTATCCCATATAAAGATTTTAACAATTTACAAACTTTTTCTTCTTGACCTTTCACGACAAACCCTTCCGGTTGTCACATGTAAACCTCTTCCTCTAGCTCACCATTTAAGAACGTTGTCTTAACATTCATTTGAGGGATAACTAGGTTATGAATAATCGCAAGAGCTATTAATAACCTTATGGTAGAGATACGAGCAACGGGTGCATATGTATCGAAATAATCAATACCAGGTTTTTGTCTAAAACCTTGTGCCACTAACCGGGTTTTGAACTTGTCAACCGTTCCGTAAATCTTCAATTTCTTTTTGAAGATCCATTTGCAACCAATAGGTTTACACTTAGGTGGTAAATCAGCTAAGACCCAAGTATTATTTCCCATGATGGAATCCATCTCATCATTTATTGCCTCTTTCCAAAATGGAGTGTCATGAGACTGTACCGCCTCATAATATGATAAAGGTTCACTTTCCACACTAGACACATATGGAATATGTGTTAGCACAGTATCCCTTGAGCCTTCTATCAAAATATACATGAAAATCCGAGCCAAAAGATTTCTCTTTTCTTGCTCTTTTACTTTTCCTAGGTTGAACGATATGAGATGTTTCCTCATCAATTAAAGATTGATCATCTACCTCCTGATTATTGTCACCATGATCACATATTTGTGGTCCGGCACTAGGAGTAGCATCCTTAGGCCTAGGAATTGAAGAAAATCGATTTTCATCGAAAATTGCATCTCCAGATTCGATGATGGTATGAACCGACCAACAATCATTTTGTTCTATAACATATAACCTGTAAGATTTGCTATGTTCCGCTTATCCTACAAAGATACATTCAACTCCTCTTTCACCCAATTTCTTTCTTTTGGGTTCAGGTACTTTAACAATTGCCCTACAACCCCAAACCTTGAAGTAACTCAAGTTTGGAGTTCTTTTATACCACTTTTCATATGGGGTATCATCGTTCTGTTTAACAGGAATCCTATTTAAAATATAGCATGCGGTTAACACCGCTTCACCCCAAAATCCTTCGCTCAAACCCGAGTAGGACAACATGGAATTAACCATTTCTTGCAATGTCTTATTCTTTCTTTCCGCCACACCATTTTGTTGTGGTGTATAAGCCGCGGTCGTTTCATGTATTATACCTAATGATTGGAAATAATTTTGATCAATGTATTCACCCCCTTTGTCAGTTCTAAGTCTTTTTATCTTAGCACTTGTTTGCAATTCCACTTCAGTTTTGAAGATTTTAAATTTATTTAGGGCTTCATCTTAGATGTTAACAAGTAAATATAACAAAATTTTGAATAATCATCAATAAATGTTATCAAATACTTTTTATTACCTAAAGACGGTGTGCTATGAAAGTCACATAGATCACTATGCACCAATTTGAGCAATGAATTACTTTTGTCACCAATACTTGGAAATGGTTTTCGTGTGATTTTGGTTAATAAACATGTTCTACATTTGTCATTATTTTGTTTAAAAGAAGGAATTAAAGCATGACGAGACATCAAAGATAATTTCTTATAATTAACATGGCCAAGTCTATTATGCCATAAATCAGAAACATCATTAACCAAACAAGCATAGTTCTTAAAAACATTAGAAATACTAAGCTTAAACATAACATCACTGTACACAAATATCCAAAACCAAAAAATACACCACCCTTAGATAAAATGAACTTGTCTGACTCAAAAACCATCTTAAAACCTAATCGATTCAGAATTGCACCCAACACTAAATTTCTACGCAATTCTGGGGCATACAAAACATCTCTTATAATAAGAGATTTTCCTGAACTAAACACTAGTTCTACTTGTCCCTTGCCTACGACCTTTGCAGTTGAATCGTTCCCCATATACAAAATCTTTCCATCATTGACCTCATGGAATGACTTGAATAATGAATGATCCTTGCAAACATGTCTTGATGCTCCTGAATCGATATACCACGAACAATCATCCTGCACACAAAAGATTTCAAAAATCACACACATAATTCGATAAAGAATTTGGTGAAAATTGTGCACAAGTAGTACCTTGTTTGTTTTGGGAGTGGCCAGGCCATTATCGCCCTTTCCCTTCTTAGCTTTGTTATTGCTCATCTTTTTCTTCCAGATGGTGCAGTCCTTCTTCATGTGACCAGGCTTGCCACATTCCCAACACGCACGTGTTTTAGACACATCCCCGTCATTTCGTGGCCTTTTGCCATTTCCATGACGGTCATAGCCCTTCCTTTCAGGATTGTAACCATCCTTAGCCTTGTCATCTTCTACCACATTAATGGTAGAAGAATTTGGAGTTACCTCCTTTGGTCCTTCTTGCATTCTTATCCCTTCTTCAATACGAAGATGGGCGGCTAATTGTTTCATGTTCATATCATCTTTTCTATGCTTTAGAGCATTTTTAACCTCTTTCCAGTTAGGTGGTAATTTATCAATTATTGATGACACAATAAATGTTTCATCTACATTTATATCATGTTGTTTAAAACTACCAAAGATTCTTTGCAGTTCATGGAATTGTTTCATCACAGGCCTTGATTCAGTCATTTTGTAATTATTAAAATTACTAACTAAAAACTTTTTGGAGGATGCATCTTCTGCCATGTATTTGGCTTCCAATACATCCCACAAATATTTGGAGGAATCATGAAACTAATAAATATCAAAAAGATCATTTGACATACCATTGAGGATATGACCTCTGCAGATGTAGTCATCATTCTCCCATTTGTTTTGTGCCCTTGTCTCCTCCGGAGTTTCAGTTTCTTTCTCCGCCGGCTTTGGAGTAGTAAGAACATAGGCCACACCAAGAGATGTCAAAACAAAATGCATCTTTTTCTGCCATCTTCTAAACCCCACACCCTCGAACTTGTCCAGCTTTTGGAAGTTGGCTGTCAAATCTTTGATTGTATACATTTTTGAAAGAAGGTTATTGCTTTTACACTGTTATAGATATTACTAGGGTTTTTGACACAAAAATGAAACAATCTGTAAAACTCTTCGAGGCGTGTACTCACTATCCTAAAAGCAATACTTCGACCCAACGAAAGCCCGGGTATCACGAATGTCTGTTTTTGAGATACAACGAAGAAAACAGTATTATTCAGGCTTTCAAAGAGTAATACCCAATGTAACTTAGTATTTTGATGAAGGTTGAAGATGAACTTTAGAGAGAAAACTAACACTCTGTAACTTTTGCAATATGAAGTGAAAATGAATTATACTTTGTCTTATAATTCAAACTCAACTTCCCACTCAACAAAATGGCCAGTAACAACAGTTACCACGTACACAACAACCTAAGACCAAGCATCATGCTTTGACCGAGAAAACCTCTAATTCAAACAACGACTGAAGAATTATCGCGGGCGCGCAGAAAAAAGTCGTCGCGGGCGCGACGGAGCTGGGGCGCGGGCGCGACAGTCAAATTTTCCTGCTTTGTTTTCTCTTCGTCGCGGGTGAGGGAAATGGCACGGGAAATTCCCAACAACTCATGGTAATAACGTCCCTGTTCCCAACAACTCATGCAAATTCCTATGTTTTGCAGCTTAGCTCATTTTTTACCGAAATTTTTTTCCGAGCATGGTAATAAGTTCGTAATAGTACGTATATCATTATTTTGCTAAACCGTTACACCATATCCACACAAAATAGCATAAATAATCATGAGTGTATTTTTAATGCTCTAAATATATTCAACATGTAGCCCATAATCATAAGACAATAGTAGAATTTGTTGGGTCCTGCGACACCATTTAGACTCCAACATTAGTATGATATTGTCCGCTTTGGGCCTAGCCCCCGCATGGATTTGTTTTTGGGCACCTTCCCAAAATGGCTCATACTAATTAACGGAGTTGGTGGACATTAATAATCAAGAAAACATTGCAAAGCGCGTGGCCTCCCCTCCAACACAATACCAGGAATACTTTCGACACAAGACACCTAAAAGATCTCTCAAATCGCGAGGTCACACAAGAGGGTCTCCCACACTAAACCACCATCAGCTCTGCGTTTCTTACATTCGTCCCGACTGAACTATAGGCTCTTTTAAACCATATCTCTGTGTTGCTTACATATATAAATTATACTACTCTCTCTCAAATTATCGATGTGGGACAAAGTCTTTTCATATTCTTTTGAAGCAAAACTCTCTTACTTTACACTTTACAGCAACATTCGCGTAGTCCCCAACTTCGTCCAAAACTATGGGTGTGTTTACTCCAACTTATTTTACGTGAAGGATTGAAACTTATTGGACTTGATTATTAAAAATACCCGATTGAACTCGATCAAACCTTATTGAACCTATTACATCTGATTAGACCTAATCTAAACTTATTAAAAATAAAACTTATTTTTATAAGGTGAAGAGAATGGACCCCCTAGTCCCCAACTTTATACAAGACTATATTTACTCCTACTTATTTAAGCACTCATCAGTTATCACTATCAATACAAATACTCCGTATTGTTCAATTTTCTTAAAATACTTTTGAGATTTAAAAATAAAACTTGTATATTTAAATTTTCATATGATGAAAATAATCAACTTAAAAAAGAGCACAGAGACAAAACATTCTAAAACGTATATGCATGGTATTCCTTGAATTGGCATTATTGGGTACAACTAAACTAATGGGCCATTTTTGCATCTTTGTAGCACTTGCACAAATCCAACAAAGAAAACTGAACTTAATTGGGAAATTTTGTGGTAGTTAGCTCATCCCAATGTAGGGTCATCAAAGAAACGTTTATTATCAAGTTTGTTTTTGAGAAATTTCAAATATAGCGACAGAAATGTCACATGAATCATGTTTCTTTATTGGTTAATCAACAATCTGCTTCTTCACAAATCACAATTTAGATAAACATGTAGTGGATGAGCTCTCAAGTGCACCTTATAAGTTATAATTGAGGAATTGCGTGTTCAACCCCTTTAATAAATTTAATGACAATAATGTTTGATCGGTAATTAGGTGAGAGGAACCGTGTACTAGACCCGATAACCTTACTTGAAAAAAAAAAATCCAACACCCAAGGCATGGATATAGAGGGTGTTCTGTGTTCATTTTGAATATTCACTTTGATCAGATATTTTCAAATTTACAAAATCCGATCCAAATCCAATCCGTTTTTATTTTTTATTTTTTTTGCTTTTGAACTTATTTTCTTAAAAAAAATAAGAATTCGGATATTTGAAAAATCGGAATACCCAATACTAAAATATATTGTAGGACATACTTATTATTGCTTCTTCATCATCACTTTGCCCATCCAGTCCGATATGGGTCTGTTATGGGTAACAGACCACTGGATGGGCCTTTTGGGATTACCAAACCTAATAGATTACAAAAAAAGGGGTGGGCTCTTTCCATGAATAATGCTGGGAAGTTTCCTAATTCCCGAAATGCATTCACTTTTATATCAATTCTCAAATTACCGTCCACGTCAGCATAAGAAAAAAATCATTTTTTTAAAATGAAAAACCGCTACTGGCAGTAGCGGTTTGTCTAAAAACCGCTACTACCAGTAGCGGTTTTCTCAGATAAAGAAACCGCTACTACCAGTAGCGGTTTATGTGCAGTATTTTTTTGTAAAGGTTGAAAGCCAATAGGTTACCTAAGAAACTTGTATTTTTTTTAACTAGGACAAACCGCTACTGGGAGTAGCGGTTTTCTTCAGTAAAACCGCTACTCTCAGTAGCGATTTTGTCACAAAAATTGAAAAAAAAAATAAATTCATTGAACCGTCTACGTGGACGGTAATTTAGAAATTAAAGGAAAAGTAGCAGCATTTTGGAAATTAAGATTATTCTTAACATTATTTAGGGAAAGAGTTCGTATATAAGGTTGAGGAAGTAGTTTAGTGGTCAACTTGTTTATAATGCTGAAGTCAAGTGACATAAATTTTTATTTCTGAATTCAGATATTTGTTTTTTTTTTTTTTTCTGTAGTTCACAAGGGTAAATAAAAAGTTTGTTGTAATTCATTGGTGGGAAATTCCTACGGAGTAGTTACAAATAAAAGTAGCAGGGAGTATACCAAATGACTTTTTTTATAATGTTAGTTGAAAATATGTTCTTAAAATACCCATCTATTTTTACGTGATAAGATATATATACCCTATTATTTTTACTCAAATTTGGGCAACTTACCATTTGATTTGTTTTTTTGTTTTTATTTTTTTTATTTTTTATGTTTCTCATCTTAAGAATTTGGGAATCCTCCGTCGTTGGCATCACAACTGAACTGTGATGATTTGGGAAGTTGTTAGACATTGATTTCATTGTAAGGTATGAGATTTGAATTCCACATCGGTCATGTGGGTGGCGGTTGATGTGGGGTTCATGTAGAACTATGACTCTATGAGCTCTGCTTCCCTTAAGCTGGCATTTGGGAAGGCTTTCCTATGGTCATGTATTGATATAAGAGTCGACCTCAGAGTGGTGGCCTAGAGGAAGCCAGCCGTGACCAACGAGGAGGTCAGTCCATGGGAAGGAACGAATTAATGTTATAGGATTGATCTCATTGTAAGGTATGAGACTTGAATCCCACATCAGTCATATGGGGGACTATAGGCGCTACTTCCGTTGAGCTAGCTGTTAGGAAGGCTATCCAATGGACCTGTATGAGAAGGATCTTGTCTAGTACTATGTTGTTGAGATATCCAGAACCCTGAATCCCTGAAACAGAGAATAATTAATCGATTAGCCAATGACAGGAAATACAAAGCAAATAAATTAAGCATAAGAATAGCAAACAAATGTGTTCAAAACTTTAAGTCTGGGTGAGGGATTTACATGAATTGATGAATATATAGCACAAAACAATGCAGTATAAGAAACATGACATAAAATCTGTCTCTATTTCAAAGTTATTACACGAGCTCACGAAAGACATTTCCGGGCTTGGAGCACTGAACAATCATAAAATTATCAGAACACAATGGAAATCAAATTTTCTGTGTATAAGAACTAATATTACAAGACTTACATTAAGTTGAACAATCCACCCATCATAATCTATGAGTTCCTTTAAATATATATTGTATGTCCAAAGCAATAGATACCGAGATTAATGTACTTATTTCATAACAACCCTCTTCGCCTCTTGTAATCGCTCACTGAAAGAGTCAATGCATGTCTCCGACCATCATTCTCAGGGACTCGATACCCAATTGTTGCCTCGATCCTCTGCTTCCTTGCCATGAACCCTGATAAAACTCCCTGGGGTCCACCGAACTTATGCAATGTGTTTAATGAGATTGGTAGGTCGAAATTGTGCATCGTGTTAGATTCTGTCCCTTGGTCTACCGGGGCACTTGTATCCACCAACTTTCCAGCATCAGCTGCTGCCTCTAAGGCTGCTGCTGTTGCAACAACTCCGGCTTTATCTCCTACCTTAATCTCAGCTATTTCTGCCTCCTCCACATCATCAACATCATCATCATCTTCATCGACTTTTTTATTACCTGCAGCATAGTAATTCATAGACCTAGTCCACCTTCTAGAGAAGGGATCATACCCAGCTTCTCCTGATTTCAGATTAAAGTTTACAGGCTTCAGTTCTGATGCATTCTTAAAGTTTTCAACCCTATTTTTTCTGTTCATCTCTGATAGCCTGAATGCTTTCGAGTTTTTCTTATCCTGTGCTTGCCTCACGGCTGCAAGCTCCTCTAACCTCGCCTTAATCTTCTCCACATGAGCTTCATCATTTCTGTATTGAGCTGCTTCCATTTCTCTCCTTAGCCTTTCCTTCTCAGCTGCAATATTCAAGGGCCTTGTTGTAGCAGATTTCTTCTCCTGCAGCATATGCTTCACTGTTTCTGCAGAGTAAACAAATGTGTTTGTTTTTTCGATTTCTTCCCTCTTTTCAGAAACTTCATGCTTCGTGGGCATTCTTCCACTTGTTCGCTCCACTTCTTTTTTCCATTGATTGTACTCTTCTTCAAGCGGAGGAGAGTCGGAGATTCTAGCCATCTGCCATCTAGCAGCAGAGCTCTCGCTACCCCATACACAATTCAAGTACTTATGAGTCATCTTGTTTTCCAGCTTATATTGCTTATCGGGGTCTGATGCATCCACATTCCGGACCATGCATAGCCTGTATATGCTTTGCCCGGACTTCATTCCAATACCTACTCTCACAAAACAACCAACAACCAAATCCTCAAAGAAAGGCTCCATAAACCATTTTGCCAACTTTGACCTCCTAATTGTAATTCCCCTAATGTCTTCATATGCAGGAATGTTGGACTTAGGCTTTGACATCTCATCATCACTATCATCCATTCTTCTACCCCTTTTTGTTCTTCCATCTTCACTCTGAGAATCACTATCACTATCACTCTGACTAGAGCTACTCAGACCAGCAGAAGAAAATGTTTTTCTTTTGACAGGAGAGTAACCTCTGGAAGCAGAACCACCTCTAGCTGCATCTATGCCCTGTTGCCTCATCCGCTTTGCACGCAATTCATTCAAAGCATCGGCCTTATGAGCTGCACGGTCTGCAGATCTAGCAGATGTGCGGACCCCACGAGAGGAAGCTAAAGGAGGAGTGCTCTCCCTCTTTGGTTGAGGCTTACTGTCATTCTTCCACCTTGATTTAACTCTTTCATGTAATTTCTTATCATCAAGCTTCGTTGCACGATCAGATAAGATTAACTCCCTCTCAAGCTCAGTCAACTGAGCAAGCTGTTGTCTGTCATCCTCGTCTTTGTAGAGATCACTCCCAACATCAGAATCATCACCACTTCCACCCCCACGACCAGAACCTTCATCTCCTTCTTCATCTTGGCTGCCCTGATCCTCGTCCCTCTCATTGCCCCTCTTTTTCACAGGTACTTGAGGTCCAGATCCATTAGGCTTCCTTCCTCCATACCCACGATTGTCATCAGAATCTTCATCCTTAGAGTCACTTCCATCATCAGAATATGCATTTTCACGACGTCTCCTTGATGAAGGAGCCGAGTGCCTGCTTCTACCTGATCCTCCAGTTCTTCCAGCAGCCTCCAGGAGCAAGTTTTCCAAATCTGCCATAACCTGCTGCTTCTCTATCTATTATTCTACTCTGTTAATCAATAGTCACAAATACTAGGAATTAGCATATATGGTACAGAAGAAAAAAAAAAAAAAAAAAGGTAGACTCATAGACCTTATGTATTGCAAAATACCATATAGTAGCAACCTTGCAAAAAAGGTTTCTTGAATGATCTGATTAAAAACCATTGTTTGTATGTGCTAACACAATTCTTTGCTCATTAAGCAATCATTCTACTGCTCACTAACTTAGCAGTACAGTTCTAGCTAGTATATAGGAATCCTAACCATAATGTAATCTTATTTTTTTCATAAGATAGTATGATTTATGATTATGAAGTCATAATACATAACTGTAATAGAATAATAAGTTGATAACTCTTAAAGACACACATCAACACTAGTACACCAATCCAATAACCTCTATCAGGCTCATGATGAATAAAATTAATCATCTAGTTCCAACTGCAAATAACTCAACATTAATCACAATGATCCATTGTTTTGCTCTATCATTTGCTATAAAAACTACAATTATCCAATGTTAGATTCCACATTGATGAATGCCTATTCTCAAATTATGAGTGATCCATTTCATTTAAAGATACTTCTTTTTCATCAAAAATGAAACAAATCAACTGGTGTAAGATGAAACAGGGGAATTATCAAAAGGAAAATTTGCTACAAAATTGAGCTGGTTTTTCAATCAGATCAAAACCAAAAACATCACAATTTCGAAAGTTTGATTTTTAAATCGCTACCTGACAATACATCACAACTTTACAAACTTACATGATGAAATAAACCTTAATCATGATTAAAACAAACAAATTAAATAGCAAAAATTCATCACAACTCACTTTATTACAAGTTCATATTCTTCTTTTCACAGCTTCACTCAAGAATAATCATGCATATTAGCAGTTCAGAAAATTAGCACTCCACAAAAGCTTAACCAGATCTTCAATCTAACTTTAACTACTCGTCTACTCTCGGATCCGATCGAAGATTCTAATTTCTAAACTCCAATTCAAACTCACAGCTACAAAAAATAAAAAAAAATAAAAAATAAAAACCCAATTGAATCAACAAATTAAACTCAAATTAAGCAGAATTATGGAAGAAGTGTATTTCAAAGCAGTCAAAAATGCATTTACCAGAAACAGGAAAAAGAAAAATGAAGAAAAATTGAAATGCTAGATCTTTGGATATTTCATATGAGTAGTTGAATAGATCTTCATTCTCCAAAATTTTCGTCAATCATCTTTCACTTGCACTCTCTAAAATTTGTGCGATGATTTTTTTCTCTCTCTTCACTTTATCTTTTTTGTTTTTTTTTCAAGCAATAAAGCAAATATTACGGCTGGATGCATAATCTTGTCTTTCTATACTTCTATAGGTTGTTTCTTTTCTTTTATTTTTCTTTTTCTTTTGTTTTTGAACTTTTTTTTTTTTTAATAAAAAAAATGTTAGTTATTTACCATAGGCAGCTAAATTCCGGCGGAAAGTTAACGGTCTATGGAGGGAATTCATCAAAGTTTGCAAATAAGTTCAGCTTGATAAATTAATCACATTGATTTGATAGTTGATTGATGATAAATTTAGTCATTGTAGTCTTGTACATAAAGCAATACTTGTGTTAGATGTGGTATTGGACTATTGGGGAACACAAAATATAATTAAGCCGAAAAAATGTGTCTCGGCTAACTTTTGTTAATAATACAAATTGTCACGTGAAAAAATACGTCTCAACTAGCTTTTTTAATATAAACGGTAAATTATTGGCGTTTCTTTTAAGTTATGTCAAAGCTCAGGACTTTGAGTACATTACATAACATTATTGGTTTAAAAAATTGTATTTATAGAATTTAATTTACTAAATCTAATCCACTAGAATTCGCAAACACAATATTGTTTTGGATGGGCTTTGAAGAGACCAATCAACTAAAATAAACACTCCTAATTACCCTAAATTGAGAAAGATATCTAGATTCGCAATAACTCTAGCATGACAGAACCAATAAACACTCCTAATTACCCTAAATCTGCTAATGGAATAAGCAATGTCAGGTCTAGTGCAGTTCATAAGAAACATGACAGAACCAATAACTCTAGCATATTCTGTAACGACCCGGATTTTTGGGTCGTAAAATTTCGTGTGAAATTAAACCTTAAAGCCCAAACATTTTATTTTGGGCCAAAAGACTTAATTATATGTGATGTGAGTCTAAATCCCCTCCCTAAAATCAGTTTGGAGAGTTTACACTCAATTCAAGGATCTTCCAACAAGAAAGAAGTCAGATTGCTCAATTGACTCAGAATGGATAGAATTGGACCAAACCACAAGAACACACTCAATGATTTGGGATCTTAGGCTAGAGATAAGACACACTCAATCTCCCCTAATCTTATTGCTCAAGACAAACTCAAAGCAACAAGGCTAAACACTCAAACTTGGACAAACACAAAGTAGAATGCTAAAAGACAAATATTTTGTACAAACTCTAATCTGATTTTCATTGTTGCTTGCTCTCCTATTTATAGCAATAAAAGTGCAGCAAAACACACCAAAAGACATGGGAAAAACTGCCCCTTATGGCAAGCGAAAAGCCAAGGGTTTCCCTATAGTTAAACTAAGCATTAAATTCCCTATTTAACTAGTAATAAGAGCTGAAATATACTAACTAGAAACCAGCCAGAATTAAACCACTTTAGGAGTGACTTATATGGCTTTATTACAAGCATTTAAACAAAATAAAAGCTAAAACCATATGCCCAAATCTGCACCAATTTTGGGCTAAAATCGTTTTCTCTCGGGCTTTAATCCTCCCATAAAATGCAACAAAGAAATTCGGGCTTGAATGTAAAAGGAGCAAACCCAAGTGTTTCTAAGACTAGAGCAACCGGTTCTTGATCCACAGAGTTTTGAATTAGACCGTTTGCGTTTGGTTCATTCTCCCTTTCTTGAGAAAAGTTTGACCTCAAACTTGCATCATCCAAGTAAGGAGATAAGTCCCCAACATTAAAGGTAGCACTTACCCCTGTCATCTCATCAGGTAGCTCTATCTTATACACATTATCATTGAATTTCTCAACTCGAAAAGGACCATCTGAACGTGGCATAAGCTTGTTCTTGCGAAAGTTAGGAAACCTCTCCTTTCTCAAAAGTAACCAGACCAAGTCTCCAGGTTTGAATATTGTTGGTTTGCGTTTCTTGTTTGCTCTCTCTTGGTATTTCATATCCTCGATCCGCTTCTTCACTTGCTCACATGTTCTTTGAAAGGTTTCTACCCTCTTTTTAGCGTCCTTTTCTCCCATTTCCCCCTTAGCCAATGGAATAAGATCAATAGGGACAAAAGGATTCACCCCATAAACTATTTCAAAAGGAGGGCGAGAAGTAGTCAATGAATGAGCCCTATTGTAAGCAAATTCCGCATGGGCTAGTTTGATGTCCCAATCCTTCGGCGTTTTGCTTACAAGGCCACGCAACAAGGCTCAAGGACTAAGGCTCTCTCTCACATAGCCTCTCTCATTTAATTCATTCACTTGCCTTTTAAGTTCCTTGCTCTCATCCGGATTACACCTATAGGCTGCCTTATTGGGAAACGGTGCTCCAGGAATCAAGTTAATGGCGTGCTCAATGCCCCTTATAGGTGGGAGGCCATTGGGCAAGTCACCGGGAAACACATCTTTGTGCTCTTCTAATAACTCATTGAGTGGGGATGAGTCATTACAAGTAGTACTAAGATCATCTTTGGTTCTTACAACCAAAGCATACCCTCCCCCATTTTCTTCCACTATTTTCTCAAATTCAATACAAGTTACAAGATAGTTGCTTTTTTCTTTCTTCTTAGCAACTTGTGGGGGTAAGGGAAGTAATTTAACTTTTCTACCTTCTCTAGTAGTTACAAGATATACATTTGTTTTGCCTGTATGCTCAGAATCATGATCAAATTGCCAAGGTCTTCCAAGTAGAAAATGACATGCATCCATAGGAAGAATGTCGCACCACCTCTCATCTTCAAACCCTCCAATGGAATAGGACACCAAGGCTTTCTTCTTCACTCGAACACCCGTACCAACATTTAACCAATTCAACTTGTAAGGCTCATCATGGTCTCTAGTAGCAGGTTTTTAACTTACTTACAGCTTCAGAAGAGATGACATCTGTTTGGGCTCCACCATCGATAATTACATTGCATGTTTTCTCACCAATTTTGCATCTAATGTGGAACAAATTATTTCTCTGTCTCTCATCAACTTGAGGTTCACTAAACAAAAGTTTACGAACCACCATCATGTTAAACTCACTTTCTGGAGGAATTTCTTCATCATATTCGTCTTCCTCATGACCCTCTTCCTCTTGGACAACAAAGTTATACAATTGTTCTTCCTCATCCATAATGGCGCATTGTTGGGCTGTCAAGACATTCTTACTAGGACATTGGCTAGCAATATGACCTCTACCATGACATTTGAAACACTTTCTCCTAGTATCAAGTTCACTAGGTGAAACTACAGCCTTCTCCTTCCCCTTATCATTCTTTGAATTAGATGGAAAAGCCTTATTTTGAAAGTTACCCCCCTTTTGTTGAAAAGGAGTAAATTTCGAAGTCCCCTTAAAAGGTATGTTTTTAGGTTTCTCCTTTTCCCTTTCTTCTTTAAGTTGAGACTCAAACTTCAAAGCTAGCTTGCATACATCGCTGAAAGTAGCATAATGAGTGACTTCCACCTTCCTATTAATTTCTTTGGACAACCCCTTAACAAATCTAGCAATTTTGTAAGCCTCATTTTCTTGCAAATCACAAGTCAAACCTAACCTCTCAAATTCTTTTATGTAACCCTCCACACTCATGTTTTCTTGTGAAAGGTGAGTCAATTTTAAGTATTGCTCCTGCTCATACTCTTTGCTAACCCATTTATCCCTCATTTTCTTTTTCAATTTCTCCCATGAGTCAATTTTATCTTTTCCTTCTCTCCTTCTACTTGCCTTGAGGTTTTCATACCACAAAGCAGCAAGTTTTGTGAGTTTTAGGACAGCCAATTTAAACCATTTTCTATCATCAAATCCCTTGTACTCAAAAACAGTTTCAATTTGTCTTAGCCAATCTAAAAACGCCTCACTATCATGTCCCCCATCAAATTCAGGCATGTCAATATTTAGGCCCCTATCTTCATCAAATTGCCTAAGATTGTTACTACTATTTGCGTCCTCATCCTCTAATTCATTTATTTTTCTAGTGGCCTTTAGGAGCATATTAGACATGGCATCCATTCTATTATTTTGTTGTGCCCTCGAGACTTCACTTTCTTCTGTTTTTTTCTCCAAATTCTCTAGTTTTTGGGTGATCAATCTAAGCATATCATTGAGTTCCCCACTTCCAGCCATTACTCCACTATTTTGCTAGACTATTACAAGTACAATGTATAATCTGACAGTAAGTTTAAAGCTCTGAACGAGAATGAAAACTTCCTTGAGACTCTCAAGGGTTTACAAATTATAAAAATTCAGAAAATTTTAAGCAATTTAAAAAAAAGAAACACTTCAAAAGCTATCCGGATGAAGGAGATAACCTCTGCTAAAATCTGATGCGCTGGATTGGCTCTATTCTGCGCAACTTTCGAAAACCTGTACAGTTTAATAGAAAATGATCTTCAAAAATTACGAAATTTTACAAGTGAAATCTACATAGAAAAATACCCAGATTCAAAAAAAGAATCGCTTCATTTGGACTCCTGAAGAGTGAGATATCGATCTTCAAAGTTGACTGAAAAACGGGGTGAATTTCAGCGTTTCCTTTCCACCACCAAAGTGCGACTTTCTGCAACAATCTCGAACCAAGGCTCTGATACCAGATGATGTGAGTCTAAATCCCCTCCCTAAAATCAGTTTGGAGAGTTTACACTCAATTCAAGGATCTTCCAACAAGAAAGAAGTCAGATTGCTCGATAGAATTGGACCAAACCACAAGAACACACTCAATGATTTGGGATCTTAGGCTAGAGATAAGACACACTCAATCTCCCCTAATCTTTTGCTCAAGACAAACTCAAAGCAACAAGGCTAAACACTCAAACTTGGACAAACACAAAGTAGAATGCTAAAAGACAAATATTTTGTACAAACTCTAATCTGATTTTCATTGTTGCTTGCTCTCCTATTTATAGCAATAAAAGTGCAGCAAAACACACCAAAAGACATGGGAAAAACTGCCCCTTATGGCAAGCGAAAAGCCAAGGGTTTCCCTATAGTTAAACTAAGCATTAAATTCCTTATTTAACTAGTAATAAAAGCTGAAATATACTAACTAGAAACCAGCCAGAATTAAACCACTTTAGGAGTGACTTATATGGCTTTATTACAAGCATTTAAACAAAATAAAAGCTAAAACCATATGCCCAAATCTGCACCAATTTTGGGCTAAAATCGTTTTCTCTCGGGCTTTACTTGGGCTTTAATCCTCCCATAAAATGCAACAAAGAAATTCGGGCTTGAATGTAAAAGGAGCAAACCCAAGTGTTTTTAAGACTAGAGCAACCGGTTCTTGATCCACAGAGTTTTGAATTGGACCGTTTGCGTTTGGTTCAATATGTGATGAAACAAGCCCAAAAACCTTGCCTTGAACTTCCCCTAGTCGGCCCCCTCTTATTATTCCCCTTATTTTCCCTCCTAAAATCCTTCCTATAATCTAGTAGCCCTTCTCCTATTATCTAGTAAAGCTTACTTTATTTATATCCTAAAAATCCACCCTTTGAAAACCTATTTCATTTACTTCAAACAAAGCTAAAGCAAACTCTCTTCCCCTCTATTTGGCCCTCACGACATCCATCACTAAACCACCCCAAAATCCATCCTTCACCTCATCATTCAATCATCACCATCAAAGAATTTCAACACCTTTGAAGAACCAAGCAAAACCGTGCCTAGGGTGGTGAACCTAGCCTTGGTCGTTCGTGAAGTATCGAGGGTGGCCGAGTTTGGTGCGTGATTTGTGTGTGCTTCTATAATAGGTAACTAGATCTCTTCTACTTAGGAATATGATTAGATTGCATAGGATGATAGGATTAGAACGTTGTTGTTGTTGTCCATGTATTTCGTATGATGGCCGTGTAGTATTAGGAGTTGTCTTTGATTTCTTGGTCTCTAATGTTGTTTCTTGAATAATCTTTTTGTGGTACTATGTTCCATGATCTTGTTTTAGAATTCTTGTACAATTGTCATGATTTCTTGTTGTTGAATCTTGAAGTTCCACTCGTGAATCTTGGCATGATTTTGATGAGTTCTTGAATCTTTTGTTTCTTGGTTTCATGCGTGAAGTTTGATGAATTAAAGGCTCGATTTTTTATCTTGTTTTGATAGCAAATCTTGTGGAATTCTTGATGATCTTATGCGTGTATTATTCTTGTTTATGCGTGAAGATAATGATGATTTAAAGGCATGTTTCGTTTCTTGTTTGCTATAGAATCTTGATTAATCTTGCAAATTACTATTATTGTTGAACCTTGATGCAATGTTTCACGTGAATCTTGAAGAATTATGATGATTTGCTTGAATTGTTTCCCCTCTTGTTTATGCGTGTATTATGGCATTCAAAGGCTTGATTTTTATCCCTTGTTTTGTTATTTAATCATGATGAACTCTGGAATTATGTTCTTGATTGGGTTTATGCGTGTAATTGAATTGTCAAGCTTGGATTTTGATTTCGTTTTAGTTCTTGTTTTGATGGTTTGATGTTGCGTGAATTGCGTGATGAATGGCGTTATAGTATTGAATGGCGTCCTTTAAGTCTTTGTCGAGTCTATCGGTTGAAGACCGAGCGAGTTGCGTCTATTTGTTTATCGGTGATAAACTGAGCGGGTCTATCGGTTCATCGGTGATGAACTGAGCGAGGTAAGTTTTGTGTGGTTGTTTGATGGTCAGAGTCGTGTCGTGTCTATCGGTTGAAGACCGAGCGGGTCATGTCTATCGGTTGAAGACCGAGCGAGTTGTGTCTATCGGTTTATCTGTGATAAACTGAGCGAGTCTATCGGTTCATCGGTGATGAACTGAGCGGGGCAAGTTTGTTTGTTTATTGGTCATGTTATCGGTTGTAGACCGAACGGAGTCTTGTTATTGAATTGTGAATTGATCTTGAGATGTTGTGTTTATTGAGTTATGATGTGAATGTTGAATAATTATGATTATGTTGTTTCCGCTACGTAACTTTGACGTTGGTATTGTATGTTCGCTATGTACGCTATTGTTATGTAATGTTGCCTGTGTTTCTAATCTATTGTTTTATGTAATGTGGTCCTACTTCTAAGTAGGACAGTCTAGTTACTCGCTACTGACGGTGGACCCTTAATTATATTTTGCAGGTGAGCAGGATAAAGACTAGAGGCAGGATGAGTGTTGGTCGAGCGATCTAGGCCCCTGTTTTCCTTTCCTGTTTAGTAGCTGTAGTTTATTTTCAAGTCGTAGAATTATGTTTTTGGGATTAACTAGTAATTGTTCATTTGGACTTTGGGTTTCATTAATAATAAGTATAATTTCCCTTTTTATCCATGAGTTTATTTAGAATTCCGTTATTGTATCGATTGGTAATTGTCTGTTTACAACGTTATCACCGTTAACGTCGTTGCGTAAAAATGCGGGTCGTTACATATTCAGCTTGAAACACTGGAGCCCCATTATTTTTCTTTAAGTGGAAACTAGGATCATAGTGAGTTCTAACTGGATCGACATCAAAAGAGTCAAATTTTCTAAGTAGTTTTTCAATGTAGTGTGACTGACTGAGACAGATGCCATGGGAATCAAAAAACTTTAGTCTCATTTACTCGATCCAAGTTAGTACCAAAAATTAACATGTCATCCACATAAAGACAAATAATCACACAACCATGGGAATCATGTTTTGAATAAACACAAGAATCACCTTCATTAACATGAAAACCATTACTAATCAAAGTTTTGTTGAATTTGTCATACCATTGCTTTGGAGCTTGCTTTAGACCATATAAGGATTTGATCAATTTACTAACCTTGTTCTCTTGACCAGGAACCACGAAGCTCTCGGGTTGGACCATGTAGATCTCCTCATCCAATTCATCATTTAAAAAGGCAGTTTTGACATCCATTTGATGCACAATAAGACCAAAAATACAGGAAATAACAATTAAATTTCTAATGGTTGCAATTTTATTTGCAAGTGAGTAAGTGTCAAAATAGTCAATTCCATGTTTTTGTGTA
Organism: Salicornia ramosissima; assembly: GCA_951394345.1. Taxonomy (NCBI): domain Eukaryota; kingdom Viridiplantae; phylum Streptophyta; class Magnoliopsida; order Caryophyllales; family Amaranthaceae; genus Salicornia; species Salicornia ramosissima. The sequence goes on along the minus strand of OX596233.1, from coordinate 24,452,664 downwards.
AAACCTCTTACTACCACTAGCCTTATACTTGTCTATGGATCCATCGGTCTTCAAATTTTTCCTAAAGATCCATTTATAAGTAATGGGCTTGCAATATCTAGGAAGGTCAACAAATTCCCAAGTATTATTACTTAGGATTGATTTCAGCTCACTGTTAATTGCTTCTTTCCAAAAAACTGCATCAATAGAACTCATAGCTTCATCACAGGATTTGAGATCTTCTTCTAAAACATAAATGTGAACAAAGTCATCATCAATGAATAAATCATCATAAACAGAAATAGCTTCAGAGAAAAAAGTAGTAGTAAGCTCAGGACCAAAGTCTTTTTCTATTCGCAGCCTTTTGCTTCTCCTAGGTTCAAAATCAGATTCATCATTAGTAATATGAGGCAAATTTTCAACAGACAAACTAACTGAGCTACTAGAGGATGGAACACTAGAAGAACCAAGATGAGAATTTTTCTAAGGAAAAATGATGGTACCACCTGCATAAGAGCTGTTAGCACCTTTGACAAGAAAGCGATAAGTTGCACTTTGGTAAGCATAACCAATGAAAATTGAGCCAACAGTTTTGGGACCAATTTTGTCCCTTTTAAAGCTTGGAATGCCAACATTTGCTAGGCACCCCCACACTTTTAAGTATTTCAAGTTAGGAGCTCGACCTTTCCATAATTCATATGGAGTTTTATCAAGTCTTTTGTGAGGAACCTTGTTCAAAATATGACAAGCGGAAAGAATTGCTTCTCCCCACATATTATCAGGAAGACCAGAACTAATAAGCATAGAATTCATCATGTTTTTCAAAGTTCTATTTTTCCTTTAAGCTATACCATTTTGTTCAGGAGAATAAGGGGCAGTAGTTTCATGAACTATGTCATTTTACTCACAGTATGCCTTAAGAGTGTTGGGGTCATACTCACCACCCCTATCACTCCTAAGTCTTTTGATCTTCTTTCCCAATTGATTCTCAACCTCAGCTTTATATTTTAGGAACATTTCCTCAACTTCATCTTTAGATCTGAGAAGAAAAATTATGGTGAATCTAGAGCAATCATCAGCGAAGGTAATATAGTAACGTTTATCTCCTCTACTTTCATAGTTTTTAAAATCACCCAAGTCACTATGAATAAGCTCTAATACTTCAGTCAGTCTGTCTACTGATTTGAATGGCTTTTTTGCAAATTTTGCCTCAACACAAATTTGACATTTTGAAAAACCAGTGTTAGAAAACTTTGGAATTAGATTAAGGTGTTTTAGTTTTTTAATTGAATCAATGTTAATGTGACCCAATCTTGCGTGCCATAAATCAATAGACTCAGCAATATAAGCTGAAGAAGTAGTAGCATTCTTATTTATAGTTTCAACTTTTACATCAATATTCATAATTTCAACTTTAACATCAAGAACAAAAAGCCCCCCATTACAAAATCCATTCCCAACAAATTCCCCATTACGATTAAGAACTAATCTATCAGAATCAAAAGAGAGTTTGAGTTCAGCTTTCATGAGAAGACTTCCAGAAATCAAATTCCTGCGCATTTCTGGAACATGTAAAACATTAGTAAGAGTAAGCAATTTTCCAGAAGATAAGGTTAGAATGATCTTTCCTTTGCGTAGTACGGCTGCAAAAGCAGAGTTACCCATGAAGACATTTTCACCATCAATTTTGTTGTAGGTAGTGAACATGTCCTTTGGTGGTGCAGATGTGTCTAGTAGCCCCAGTATCAACGATCCATTTCGCGGTGTTATCAACCATATTCGCTTCCAGAACCACAACCACTATGTTATCATTGTCTTCTACTAAATGAGCATGAGGTTTTCCACTCTTCTTAACCACACACTTATCGGATTTATGACCAGTCATACCACACTTAAAGCAAGTACCCATAAACTTATATTTCTTGATCTTTTGTCCAGGTTTAAGTGGACTTTTACCTTTGTACTTAGACTCTATCAGATTAGCCTTAGCAGATGAAGAAGCAAAAATAGAACTTCCTTTATCCTTAATACGATTTTCTTCCTCAATTTTTAAGTGACCTATAAGATCCTGTAAGGTTAAGTCCCCTTTTTTTGTGCATTAATTGATTACGAAAATCTTTCCAGGAAGGGGGAAGTTTTCAATCAACACAATAGCTAAAGTAATATCACAGATTGACAAACCCTCAGCAGCCATATTAATGCAAATGTTTTCATACTCATGAATTTGATCAATAATGGGTTTACTATCTAAAACTTGAAAGCCTAACCACTTACTAACACAAAATCGTTTAGTACCAGTATCATCAGTTCCATATTTTTTCTCAAGTGCATCCCAAACATCTTTAGCATGATAAAAAGCCATATAAATGTCAAGCAAGGTATTGGACATATGATGAATTAACATACCCAAACAAGTCCGATTATCCTTAACAAATTTAAGATAAATTTCAGAAAATTCATCAGCAGTTTCAGGTATATCATCAAGCACATAAGCAACCTCAATCTGTTCTAAATAAAAACGCATCCTAACAGCCCAACGTTTATAAGTTTCACCATCTAAAGTTCCAATTTCGACGTATCAAGAACTAGAAACTTAGATGTAGCCATAATAAATTTGTCTTTTAGATTGTTAAACTAAATATTGATAAGGTTAACTTACCTGTTGAAGTGTGAACCGAAAAAAGTGAAACGATTGTCGCGTCGTGAAAGATCACTGTCCTAAAAGAAAATTTCGCGCTACCCGGTGCAGGAGACGTTCAGTGGTTGCCCTCCAGGATTAGCACGGCGCCGGAATAGTGTGCACGCACCAGTCCGACTAGAACTCAGGTTATGCCCAGAAAAGAGGGTACGAATTGTGTTTGAGAATTGTTAGAGAATATCGAAAATGAGGGAGTAATTTTCTGTGTGTTTTATGGACTGAGGAACAGGCATTATATAGACTGCAAAAACTTAAGAGAGAAGGGAATCGTGGGAGAGAAACATGGGATTAATGGCTGATTGACGGTTAGTGGGAGAGAAATAATCAACATGACTTTTGGTCAGGTAGTGGGAGAGAAAGAGTCAATGTGACTGTTAATGGGCAGTTTTAGAAGTTGACTGAATCAATAGAGTATCAAATGGTTTTTTCAGAAAAAAGATAGAATGGCCCAAAACCCAACCCAAACCCGCACACCGCGCATCCCAAGACCCGAGCCCGACCTGGTGCGGTGCGCACGCGCGTGTCTCGTCAACAACCCACCTACCACTTAAGCTTTTAACATATATAAATGTGTCAAACTCTTCATATTCTATCAATGTGGACAAACTTTCTATCACACAAACTATTCACATTCCCACCTTTTTCACTTTTTAAACTTGCAGTAACACCTACCAATTACATGTCGACAAATGCCGGATATTTCTCATGCAAGTCAAATTGATATACGACTATACGAGTAGTCAAATTGACATCTCTCATAATTAATTCGATATTTTAGTGCGTGTTTCTGAAATTGAATTACGACTCAAACACAAAAATGGACCAAATTCAGCTCAGCCACATTGAAGTGAGAGGATTGAAGCTTCACATAGCAGAGATTGGAACTGGTATCTGCATGTTTTTTTTGTTTTTTTTCTTTTCAAATTCTTTACAATTTTTTTTTTTTTTTTTTTTTTTTTTTTGATTGATTCGAAATTTGAAGTGATTAAATTAACGAAAATGAAAATGCAGGATCAGAAGTGGTGATTTTGATACATGGATTTCCAGAAATATGGTACACGTGGCGCCATCAGATGGTAGGTTTAGCAAATGCAGGTTTCAGAGCAATTGCGCCTGATTTCAGAGGTTATGGTCTCTCCGATAAACCTGCTAATCCTGAAACGGCGTCGTACATGGACCTTCTCCTTGATCTTCTTGCTATTGTTGATTACTTGTCCATTTCTAAGGTCTCTCCTCTTACCTCATTTTTTGTTTTTTAACTTTAAATTTAACTATCTCATTGTAAATTTGTAATAGTGATTGCATTATAGTAAATAAGTTCGAGTATAGGGTTACTGGGCTCGATTTATTAACATCGTGAGTCGGAGTTCGAGTCGGACAGGCTTTCATTAAATCTTAATTGAGTCGAGTGTTGACCGAAGTTTGATCGAGCTCTGATCGAGTTTTGAAAATTCAAGCTTTGAACTTTTTTTTTTTTCGGAGTAATTTTGTAATGTTTTTAACATTTTTCTATTTAGTTGCAAGTTATTCTAGGAAAAAAAATTGTTGGAATTATAATATATTTGATTAATATGTTTGATAAATTTAAAAATAAATTAATAAAACTAATATTTCCATATTACATGTATATAAAAAGAGCTTCTCGTGAGCTTTTTGAGTCGAGTATTAAGTTGCTCGACTGGACTTGTTAATATCTGGAGTAGAGCTTACTCGAACCGAGTTTTGACTGAGTTGATCCTCGAGTAACTTGCGAGTTGTATCGTCCCATAAGCACCCCTAAGTACGAGTAATACTCGTGAATGAATAATTAAAACTATTATTGTATAATTTCTTCGAGCAGTGAGCGGTATAAAGCGCCCCAAACCACAATTGTGCAGTTTGATTTGGTTTGCGCTTTGAAAAATGTGGTTTGGTTTTCAATTTTACCTGAAGGTAATTTTGCCACTCGGTTTGGTTTTCAAAAATTTTGAAACCAAACCATACTGTACACTTTAACTATTTAATTATTTTTAATAAATTATTCTATATCAAATTTTCAGCTATATAAAATAATAATAATAATTCAAAATATACTGGTTTACTTCCTTCGTAATTCCACAAAACAAAGTCACAAATCCTGAACCTAAGCAAACCCAACCATCCTTTCAATCTTCTGGTAATAATGATAACGGCCCGTTTGGTAGCCGGTTATAAATTGAGGTAATAGGAATGAATTTATAACTAAATTTGGAAGGAAAATCAAAATTCATTCCTATGGTGGTGCTAGCTTTACTCCAATTTATCTAATTTTTTTCACAAATATTCATTCCCTTCTAATACCACTCTTCCACATGGTAATGGATGGTAATGAAAAAATAAGAAGAAATTTCAAGTATGGAAATAACAAATATGTTTTCTAGGAGGATTTTGAAGTTTTTTTCTTAACAAATTACACTTTAAATCCATTGCCATTACCACAATTCATTACCAACAATCAAATGGGCCGTAGGGAAAAATTAAAAAAGTTGGATTTTATTTATAATAAGTGTAGGAAAAGCTTAACATACATGATTGTAATTGATGAGCTTCCATTTAGATTTGTTGAAGACTTTAAATACCTTTGCTCACAAATTTCCAATAAATTTCATGTTAGTATCATTGAAGGATAGTTGGAGTAGGATAAAGTGAAGTTGTGAGTAGACTAGGAAGTTACTGGATGAGGTGAAGCTTGGAGTAGGATGTTGATTGTTAAGAATTTTTTCTATTATATATATCATTGAAGGACCTATGTTAATCAATAAGTCATGCGCCAAGTGTGTGTGTGTATCTTCCATTCTAAGCACACCTCTGATCAATGTAAACACCTGAAACTACTCTAATTTCTATGCAGGTAACTTTAATAGCAAAGGATTTTGGAGTAAGAGTTGCATACCTGTTTGCACTTTATCACCCTGATCGAGTCGCAGGACTCGTCACTCTTGGAATACCATATATGCCTCCTCGCCCATCAACCTACCATAGACATCTACCTGAAGGCTTCTACATCTCTAGATGGCAGGTGCATAACAACATCAAGGAAAAACTTAAACTATCTTTTCAAAATAATCCCAACTTTTAATTATTCTAAAATAATCTCAACTTTACAAGTATCCTTCTCAAAATAATCCGAAGTGTTATTTTTGTCGCTTCGTTGACTCACATTGGGACCAGGGGCGGAGCCAGGGGGGCGGGCGGGGGCCTTGGCCCAAAATTGTTAGTATATATCAATTGAAAGTGGAGATAATTAATAAAAGTATAGTAGCTCAATTGGTTTGATTGTTTGTTTGTACTTCTCTAGACTAAGGTTCAAGTCTCACTAACTACATTCTTAAGATTTTTTGCTCTTTAATTTTTCTTAACTTTCGTGTGATATTGACTTCGGCCCCGTAATAAAAAATTCCTAGCTCCGCCACTGATTGGGACTATTGTGAATAACAAAAGTAACAATTCTGATTATTTTGAGTAAGATGCATGTAAAGTTGGGATTATTCTCGTCAATTTTTCCTAACATAAACATATTCGTTCTATGCATAAACTTCATGGATAGATATGTTTTGTGTTCTGTACTTCTGTTTTTCTAATAAGTTTTTCATAAACTTCAGGAACCTGGAAGAGCAGAAGCTGATTTTGGCCGTTTTGATGCAAAAACAGTGGTAAGAAAGATTTACACCATGTTTTCCAGGAGCGAAATACCAATTGCTGAGGAAAACCAAGAGATAATGGATTTAGTAGGTCCAGAAACTCCTCTTCCTTCTTGGTTTTCTGAGGAAGACCTAGCAAATTATGGGTCTTTGTATGAAAATTCTGGATTTCAGACTGCTCTCAAGGTCCCTTACAGGTAATAATTTTTGTACTCCTCCCTGTCTCAAATTATTTGCTGCATTTCCTATTTTAGTTTATGGGACCCACTCTTACCCTTGTCTTTGTTCTTATATTATTCACCAGCTACCCGATCAACCAATCACCTTTTAAAGTTCACCTTTTCATTCACACGAGGGTCCTACCACACATCCACTTTTCGTAAAATCTGGTGCTTTTTTTTTAAGGTCACAAATCTCTCAAGCCAAAGCCTTTTCAATATTTTTCTAAATAATTCTAACTGCTAACTCCCTACCTATATATATTGCTACTACCTTAATTGATTTTGTCTCATTCGAGTACATACAATCACCAAAAGCTCTTAAAATCACCAAAAAGCTAACATGGCAATACAAGTAAAAAGTACAAGAATAAAAGTACATAAAACAAAAATAAAAATAATAAAATCCTAAAAACTCATTTAATTACTTGGTACATTGCAGTTAATTGTCTCACTAAGGTAACTAGGTAAGTAGAGGCAGAGTAATGTTTTCTAGATGAAGGTATAAAAAATGGAGTATGCCAAAGATTTATGTCAAGCAGTTAGCACAATGACCTGTATACAGACTCAAAACTGTGTCCAAGCAATATTTCGTGATTTCGAGCTGAATAAAGTATTAGTGTATTACTCAGATCACTGACCAACCTTCACGATTAAGTGCCAAAATAACTAAAAAGACCCGACACAAATCCAATCAAACTCATTGCCAAAAAAAAAAACCAATCAAACTACCACGTATGACCTGGTCCACCTGGATATGATCTGACCCTAATTTTGTCAAGAAATGCTATGCTATGTGCATGTTGCATTCTTTAGTAGTTTAGCTTCACTACCCGACAAACCTCGCAATTTTCTCCTTTTTAGCTCTTTCTCCTCAATTTTGTAAAACAAAAATAATATAGCTTGCCTATGTAAACAATCAATTCATGATTATTATCCCTGACTTGCTTTCAAATTTGATTCATATTTGCCAAACTTGATTTCCGTTGAATAGAACTTATTTTGGCTCAAACCTTCTATGATAATTTGAAGGGAACATAGTCAATGGCGGATCTACATTGCTTCAAGTGGGGTCAATATGTAAAATTTTCTCTACAAAATTTAGAAATCTGCTAGTAAAACAGTTTCCTGTAGTATTTATCCACTTGGCCCCAATAAAATTAATTAAGTACATTTCGACCTCACTGCATATTTTTCCTGAATCCGCCACTGAATATAGTATTGTAAAAATTTCCTACCCAAGTGATGATTTTGATGGTTTTACTCATTACATTAGCAAAATCCAGCTCTATTTTTTTTTTCCCCTTTTTCTAAATCTTTTTTTAATATTTTTGTAGGTCACTTAATGAAGAGTTTAACATACCAGATCCTGTGTTAAAGCTTCCAATTCTAACAATAGTGGGTGGAAAAGATTACTCTCTCAAGTTTCCGGGGATGCAAGAGTACATAAATAGTGGCAAGGTAAAAGAGTTTGCACCTAAATCCGAGATCACATTTTTGCCCGAAGGATCTCATTTTGCTCATGAACAACTTCCTCAAGAGGTTAACAAGCTGATCCTCAACTTCTTGTTTAACCATGCTATGAAAGTTGATACTCAACCTTCTTGCTAAAGACTAGTCCCTTTTTTTTCATGTTTTTTGGGGTACTAGCTTAGATGGTAAAGCTTTAGAAGGTGATACCTAAATTTAGGATAATTTTCATATGAAGCTATTTATGAGGAATAAAAGACGAGAATCTTCAGGTGTTAAGTTTTAAAATTGGTTTCTTTCATCCATGCAGTGCACAAAAACTTGTCTTGGAACTAGTTTTTACAAATTTGATATGAATGTAATTGTTATGATCTTTGGTGATACAGTTTTGATATGCAATAAAAGCAGTAGTAATGCATATTTGCCAAAAAAAACAATGTCTATGGACTAAAATTATTTGCAACGGTTAAATTTTTGCAGATTTGAGCTTTGCATATAATGAAAACATAGTCATTTGAGGTCTCATTAGATTCATTTCAGCATGTTTATGTATAATATCTAATCGTTATAATTTTTACACACGCGCGATTAAAGATATTAATCTTTAAAGTTGTCCGAGCATTCGTGGAAAGTGAAATGCTGCAAACAATATGTATTATAGTTAGGGTATCGATTTTTATTTACATTTACGAAATACCCTAAAACTTACATGAATGGGTTAGCGATTAAGCACTTCATATGTACAAGGATCATGGTCTCATGAATATTAATTAACATGACTTATTGGAAAGTTAATATCATGTCATTGTCACCTTACAAATTATATGATTGCTTGAAAAAAGAAACAATTGCTTCTTTATTAAGATAAGAAATGTATGATTGGTTGAAAAAAGAGACAATTGCTTCTTTAAGATAAGAAATGAAGATTTGTTAGCAAAAAAATAATTTAATGCGTCATGAATCAATATACATTAATGCTAATCCAACAATATGGCATCATTTTATTTGATGTTGTACTCCCTCCGTAACGAATTACTAGCAACAATTTCTATTTTTAGGTGTAACAAAATACTTGCAACAATTTTTTCCAATTTCATTTTATTCCTTTTTTGGTAAAAAAAACAACACAATATCTCACTTATTTTTCTCTTTCTTACTTTTCTCTCTCTTACTTTTATCATATTATCATATAATACTCCATTTACTTTTCCTTCTCTTACTTTTCTCTCTCTTACTTTTATCATTATACCACCTAATACCACTATTACCTTATTTCACCTAGGAATTTGTGCTAGTACAAATGTTGCTAGTAATTCGTTACGGAGGGAGTACATCTGAAGAAAAAACATGTTTAAACCCAATCCGCGAATAATGTCATTTTCAAAGTATTGCAAATAAAAGAACGGAGCGAATATATTAATCAATTCTGTAAAAAAAAAGAAATATATATATATATAGGGTTTTCATAAACTATACCCCTTAATTTTTCGCTTTTTTAAGTTGTGCTTTTAAAACTTCTAAGATATGCCCTACAATTTAGGGTTTTTAATTAACAATGCACACTTTGTTAACCCTTTTAACGGATTCATTGGCAATAAGTTAAAGGATAATCTCAAAGTTTCAAGAAGCATATGGATAACTTAAAAAAGCGAAAAACTAGTGTATAGCTTAAAAAACACCCAATAATACATTAATCACACGGTTTGTGATCTTTGTTGATGTCACGACAACAAAAGTGAACGCGTCATTTTTTATTTTTTTTTGCACCAGATTCCTTTTTAGAGTCAAACTTTTATAACCTAAATTACTAATACTCTTTAATTTATGAAACATAATAATATCATATACGATTTCATTTGATTTATTTTGTGATTAACCATGAGTCTTGAAAGCACATAAAAACAAATGGTGCAAAAAAATTGAACGAGAATACATTATTAGTTTAGGCTTTAGAATGTGGCAATTTTTTTTTGAATTTTTTTAAGCTATGCCCTTGAGTTTTTCGCCTTTCTAAGTTATGCCCATGCTTTTTGAAACTTCTAAGCTATGCCTCTCAACTTAAGTTTGTTAATTAACAGTACCCACTCCGTTAATTCAACGGTAATATATCAATTAAAAGGAGTTGCATTTCGTGGGCATGTAATTTTCCCCCTAGAATTCTAAGGTTTTTACCTAATTTTTACACGCCCACGAAATGCAACTCCTTTTAACGGATTTATTAACATTAAGTTAACAAAGTGGGCACTATTAATTAAAAAATCTAAGTTGAGGGGCATAACTTAGAAGTTTCAAAAAGAATGGACACAACTTAGAACGCGAAAAACTTGTGAGTATAGCGTAAAAAACCCTTTTTTTAAAAAAAAATTAGACATTCCAGAACACTAAACACCTATTTACTTCAACTTATTTTCACTACAATTCAATTCAGTTCTCAATTTCCTTCTCTCATAAACAATTATATTTAGCTCAATTCAGTTCAGTTCTATTCAGCTCAATTTAGTAAATATAAATAGGCCCTAAGGGGTTAATGAACTTCATGGAAGAAAAGTGCACTAAGATAAAGGCATTACAATGACAAGGAGAACAATTATTACACCTTACAACTTTGATTACAGGCATTGCCATCGTCTCCGTATACACTTATCAGATATCCTCGTCCTCAGCAAGGCGGGATATGATTCTAACTCTTTCCATGGTAAAACAAAAGAATTACAAGAGGACCAAAATACCCAAAAAAAAAAAACTAATATAAAAGCCAATATTAGTGACGCTAATTTGACTAATTTCAACCTCAGTTGAACATCAAACAATTGATGGTATTCTTTTGTGCTGATCTCGTTTCCGGTAGATACTTTCCCATAAGCTCCCGAGATCCCAAGCATTAACCGCCAACTAGTCAACCGTGACTAAAAAGGTATATAATCAACCAATCTAAAAGCAGGCAAACCTGTACACAGCCCTGCTCCTTTGTTCTATATTATGGCAGTCTACATGATTCTATTACTTCGGTAACTGTCTTATGAGTCTCGGGCGAGATCATGTTCAATGTCAGGTGAAATGTCTGAAAGAAAGGTAAAAAGAGCCAGATTAATGTATCAGTTATCATGTAGTGTGCGGCAGGTATCCTGTCGAGACAGTCTGACGAGATAACTTGTTAAAAAACTGCAACTATATTAAGTTTAAGTGATTATGTAAAAACATATAGATTTATGGTTAAAAGTTGCAGTTTTGTTATTAAAAGTCCTGTCTCTCACTAGAGATTTTGTAGTGTATAATAAATTAAACATCTTAAATGACAAAATCATGTAAAACATAGGAATAATTAACTTAATATGTACCAACTATTGCACTTTTTATTTTATAGGTACCAACTTTTGATTATTCACCAGCAGCACGAACTATTACATAAAGTTGCAATGATAGGTATATGACCTAAATATTGTTGCAACTTATATCCATACCTATTTATAGGTCATCCATACCTATCGTTGCAACTTTATGTAATAATTCGTGCTGCTGGTGAATAATCAAAAGTTGGTACCTATAAAATTAAAAGTGTAATAGTTGGTACCTATTAACGTAATTATTCCTAAAACATACCACAAATCTCTCCAGCACGGGTACAAGGACTTTCAAGCTGTGATCCGGGAGGTAATTTGCAATTGCAATGCGTATGCTTTTGCTGGTATTATCAAGGAAATGGCTTCAACTAAAGAAATAAAAACGGGAAGCATATTTAAGGGACAATGACAAGCAAGAAAGGAAAAAACCTTTCTGTGGAAAGAAATGCCAGTAGCAGGGCAGCATAGGCTTCTACGATCATTTTCTCAGCTTCTTTCTCCCCTTGCAAGACCACTTCCTCATCATCCTGTACAAAGTAGAAGAATTATCCACATTTAGCCATAATAACAAAGATCAAGATATAATTGTTAGAATTCTCTGAATTCAAAGAAATTTATTTTGACATTACTGAATACTAACGCAAACAATGAACAGTTGATGAAAAAGCAATTATCTCAGTGTGTCAGAAAAAGTTGAGATACATTTCAAATAATACATGCTTATCCTATCTCTAACACCCCCATCATACCACTGGTGCAGTCAGTTACTTAAAATAGAGAAGCACAATTAGGTCTATTACTTACCAAAGATTGTTCTTCTTCAGCAGCCTCACTAGCTCCCCTGTTGGCTATAAAGATGGAGCACAATAGTGGTATCACCCCAGTATAACCTGAATCCAACTGACGTGAGCAACGTAGTGAAACCTCAGTTGCTGCAAGCCGTGATCTACAAGGAATATCACACTTCAGTTCTCAAGACCAAAAAGGGATCACAACTAATATGTGAAGCATTTAAACGCCATATATCCACACAAAAATGGTCCCGCAATGATATGATTCTTTGTCAATGTTCATCAGATTGCTTTACCATTGATGCGTGGAACATGATTGACCACACAGATAGGTGTGTGGTCTGAACAGAAGTAGCTACAGTTGGTCACAGAAAGAGCGTAGATTTATATGCCACAACCCACAAATGCGCAGCTCTACATTGATAGGTTTTTCATGAGCAGTCTTCACTTGCTCTACAATGCCAAAGTTGTATCACGAAAGCCAGTGCTCTTTCATGAAAATGGAACGATCTAGCATGCCTAATTTACCTCATGAATGCATCTTGAAAGTTCACATAACAAAACAGAGAATCTTTCTCAAACCCAAGTTCAATCTTAACGGCTACTGTAAAATTTTAAACCTTATAAACATATACTCCAATTTATTTAAAACTCTTCTCTTCAGGCTTCAGCTAAAAATTGGTGGCAAATTTAAAATCTTCTTTGGTTCTTGAGCACAGCCACAAAAGTGGCAAAGACACATGGAAGAAGGGAAGGAAATGCTCTTTTCTTCAGCCAAAAGACACTACGGTAATGTTCGCGTTGTCATGAAAGCGGCTTGTAACAGATGGACGGTTTGGAATGTGACTGACACAGCATGAATTTTTATCATAAAATTCATTTACTTTGTTTTAGCCTTATATACATAGCTTTAGTTTAAGCAATATTAATTCAACCTAATAAATAAGTCTATTAGTATATTATGTTTGAACAACTATATCATGCTTGATTTCACTTACCTGTTATCTCCGTTGTTCTCCACCATGTTAACCAGCAATCCCAGAATTGTAACAAGAAAGTCCATCTCTTGGTCATTTAGATGTATGTCTTTCTGGCTTTCAAGCTCCAACTTGGTGAGAGATGGATTTTCTTTTGTCCCACCAGAGGTTAAAAGACTAAATGAAGGAAAGTGCCCTGCTATCAAAGAAGAGAGTGTTTCAAGACCTCCACAAGCAGCAATTTGCTGACAGCCAACAGCATTATCATTTGTCAAGTTCATGAGCACCTGTAAAAATGAATAGCCCATTATAACTTCAAAAAAGGGAAGAAAAAAAAACACACACACACACACACTGGCCTATGGAGTACAATATAAAGAGGGAACCCATTAATGAAGCAACACTTGACGACTTCAAAGAAAGAAACTAAAAAAACTACATTGGATAAATAGATGCTGACCATATTACAGATCAGAGTCAAGTTTTCAAGACATGACAGAGTTTATGGTCCTTAACTGGAGACTTTAGGCAACTTTACACTCAGAAATGTTATCAAGAGATAGGTTTAAACCTCGCCTGGAAAAAAGAGTCAAGAGAGAAGAGCCCAACCACAAAAGGCAACAGATATAGGGACTGTGAAAAAAAAAGGGATTCCTAAGCAAAATTAAAAAATAAAAATCCACTTTGTTGATGCAGGATTGAGGAGAGAGAAATTCCTGGCAAAAGGCATGCAGAGGAAATTGGGCTCGTAAGAGTTAAACCTCCTCATCAATGCAAGAAAATGAAACAGGGAAAAGCACAGTAACAGAGCAACGAATCTTACCTTGATAGCAGTCAGCAGGCAGTCAGCAACAAGGCTGGAATTTTCTTCATCAATAGCAGTTGTGCAAGAGGTGTCACTAGAAACATGATCTCCATCGTTATGTTGGCCATTCCCAAGCTTTTCCTGGCTTAACATTGGCTGAGATGGACAATCTGCCTGATGCAGCATGAACAGGGATAAACATTCATTCTCAGCCTCTCTTACTGCTGACCTTTTTTGTTTATGCTGTCCCTTACGTCTACCATGGCGTGTTTCCCACTTGGAGGGTGCATAATCATCTTCATCAAATGCAAAGGGATCTTGACTGTCCCCTAGATCTATAAATAGGTCGTCATTATCATCATATGGGCTCTTAGCAGGACACAACTTTGATTTTGAACTATGACCATTTCCAGGAGCTCCAAAATTAGAACCTTTCACTGTGACACTGCATGAACCTGAACCTGAACCTGAACCTGAACCTGAACCTGAACCTGAACCTGATCCAAATGAATTAGTTGCTTTCTCTATCAAACAATTTCCCACCCCAAACCTTGTTGCTCCAGAACTTGATGGTAATGATTCAGACTGTGAAGTAGACATCTGCTGGCTGCTTCGGGATGTACTCACACCTTTACCTGAAGAGTATCTTCCCGAGCTACCATAATCTTGCGAAGAACTCAAGGAGAGGACCCCATTTGGTTCTCCTAAAATGTTATTTTAACAAAAAAAAAAGATACATAAGCTAATAAGGGGGAGGAAAAAAAAAACTTGATAACTGAATTTTTAAAACACAAAAGCCACCATTCTGTAAGCATACTATGCCTATAGGCAAATTAAGCCCATGGAATTAAGAATAATCAACAACTACCTTTCCCTTCTCCGTTGAAAAGGAATTCCGAATAACAATCCAGCCCATTTGAATGATTCATGGGCATCTCAGGACTAGAATTAGCAGAGGAAGTTCTCAAAAGCGAGAGCTCTGTACATGATTGAAAGGAAAGAAAATAAAAGGTAACATGTATTAGTATAGAAAGGCCAAGAGGATTCATGAGAAATATGTTTCCAAGCTACAATTAAAAAAAGAAATAGCTGAATCGGTAAGTTACAAATACCTGAAAGAATATTGATAAAACTGATCATGAGTTTTACAAAGGATAGTGAAGAACCTTGACCAGCAGCCAAGTTTCCTTTGAGTCCAAGCAAATGACTCTGTAATTAGAGAGTTGGTATATTAAGTTCAAAAGAATAAAAGATCATAGAGACTGACAAAACAACAATGCTTAACTCCTGCCTCACTTCAAGATAAGAATACAAACATGATAAAACATACATATATATAAATAACTCACCTGATTTTCCTTGCTTAAGAACGTGGCATTTTCCATGATTTTTAAGCATTTTAAGAGCAATGGAAGACATTGTAGCTTGCCATCTTTCAACTTTTTTTCTGATGGTGCAACATGCTCAGTTGAGCCCTGAAGAAGGAAATTAAGTTATATAATAAAAAACAATCAGTAGAGCCAACTAGTAAATTCATTTATCCATTATTCATAGTATCATAGCCACCCACTAGACCACAACCAAAGTCCCTAACCCATCCTCAACTTTCCAGAAATCAGTTTTATACTGCATAACAAAAACAAACAATACAATAAAGCAAACATACAAGCTCACACCTCCAAAGTAGAATGAAAATTTATTGCAAGCTCAAAAACTGCATTGAGTCCCCCCAGCTGTCGTAATTTATCCTTAAAGTTTCCACCAGCTTTCCTGACTGTGCCAGTAGTGTCTAAGGAAAACAAAACAAAACAAAAACAAAAACAAAAAAAGTCAAGGATAAATAATCCAATCAGATAAACCCTGAAGAAATCCCAAAACCAGTTAGAAAAACAATATATTAGTACATAAAAATGCAAAAATAGACAACGTCCAAGATGAATCCAATGAAAAAAACTATCAAGTTCACAAAGCAGTGTTTTCCAAAACTAGGTACAACTCAAACAGGGAACAGATTTAGAAACCTAGTTTTCTAACTATCTTTTTTGTCCTTAAGTAGTGAAGGCTAATTGAGTAATTGTTATATACCCTGGATGCTGGATCATCAATTATAGATATGCATTTCAACTAAAAAAAGTAAAGGGCATCATTGATGAAGATTGAAGATAAACTTATTCATCTTTTGTGCATAAAGCAAAGGCAGGAAGGCACCCTTCCTAGAAGGTGGCTTTGGTCTTACTGTGAGTCTAGTGCAACTGGGTTAGGCGCGGTGTATTGGAGTATTGGTGTTTGTACCTTATACTTTTTTGGTAATAAAATCATTTATTTACAAAAAAAAAAAGGTGGGAAGGTGAAATTCACCACACAATCATATATCAAATCTCCTATGGAGGCAATATGGTATAATGTGGGTAATAGAAGGATGTTATATAGAGAATGAGATAAGATGAAGAAATTAAGGTATAAAGAAAGAAGCGATGAGAAATTATTTCCATTAATTTCTTATAGCTTCAATTACACATATGGGGTAGCTAAAAGTAAGTGCACTCAAGGTTACTTCTAGTTCATTCATGACTTTTTTTTCACCTACGTTACAACTAGGATGCATGGATACTTTCATTTAGGTAGCCGTACCCGTGTCGAATACCGATACGATACCGATGCTTCACAGATACCCGATACTTTACTCTATTTTTTAATTAGATTTAAAAAAAATATTTTAACTAATTTTAGCTATTTTGTCCATCTTTCTATTATTCTTTGAAAAGAGATTTATCATTTTACTTGATTATTTGTGTTTTTTACAAATATAATTCCAAGTTACAATAAAGATTTTCATAAAATTTTATATTTTTATATATTTTATGTATTATTTTAATGTGTGTACCCGTATCCTTAATTTTAAAAGTGACGTATTACATGTACCCGTGTCGTACCCGTTCTCGAATCCGTATCCGTATCCATGCAACCTATAGGTTTACAATCAAATATTGCACATTTTCAAGGACTAGTTCCCATCGCCTCTTGAAGACAACTAGTAGCACCAAAATGAGTTTCAAGTACATATTTAGCTATGAACTACGTTCTTGAAGTTGGCTACCAAAAGAAATTAAACACAGAGTCCAACTCTTGATAAATATCAAATATCAAAGACTGTTATGTCTTACCCTCGATGGAAATTGTTGATAAGCAAGCCTTCTCCAAAGTCAGCAAAGATATCCAATTTGGGTTCAACTCTGTCCTTGATAAGTCTTCATCTTCGACATCGGTAGCCTTCAAGTCCTTGCAACTAACAAGAGTCTCCAGAACTTTTTGCATTATTGTAGTGGAGCTTGAATCAATCCTCTTTGTAATATCTTCTGATAGAAGCATATCCTTACGCAGCATAATAAGTTTCTGGCTGATACTTGGTGCTTTTTCGGGAACGGATTCAGCAACTACTGGTTTCAATAATTTTAGCAGAAACTGTATGGATGGCGATGAATCCAAAAGGTAACTGTCCTGACCCTACAATAATAAAATTCTAAATCAAACACTTAGATAGGATAATTACAAGTATGTAGACCAGTGTTTGAAGGCACACTAAGGTGCACTTTTGCTCTTTTTCCCCAGATTATTCTCATGCCGTCTTAGGTGTGCCTCACTTCAATGAGGCGCACTAAGACGCGCGCCTAAGGCTCTAGGAAATCCAATAGCCTTGGTGCGCCTTAAGCATTTTTACACATTGATGTAGGTAAGCTTATTAAGATCATGATTACCTATCAAAATAAAATTTAAAAAGGTAATTTTAACATAAGTCAGTGAAAACTGAAAAGCACATAGATTAAGATTTGAGAACATTATATAATGTCTGGCCTTCAACAAGAACTTAAGAGAAATTTTAGTAAGGAGGCCATCAATTACTTACATCACTTGTTAAAATACGAAACAGAGTGGCAGCAGCCGAATTGCTGGGTGAATCATCAAGGGACAAATCCAAAATGGCATCAATGATTACCTTCGCCATGCTGAAACAATGGAAACAAAAATTGCATAAATATCACACATCATGAAGGAGATTCAATGTTGAAAAGAAGGTAAAGAAAACATAGTATATAACATTTAAATCCTACAGGAACATCTTATAAACCATGGAATTTGCAAATATGCTGAAAATTACACCCAAACATTTTTATAAAAAAAAATATTATTAAAAAAAAACACCTTTGTTGTATGATGATAAAATATCATAATAAGGGCTTGGAGAGGATTTTGTGTGTATGCATAAGGAGTCCCATGTGAATCCCTTTAGTGGTGCATCTCTTCTAACACCTAGGCGTGTTTCTTCATTGACTTTCATTACTATAACCAAGGGATACGGGTATTAAATACAGTAGTGTGTGTGTGTGTGTGTATGTTTGTGTGTGTATATATATATGAACAACAATGTATACTTGAAATAGGTTACACATAGATATGTAACAACTACAGAAAACGATGTATGCAATTTCACATGAATAATATTAAAACCTCAAAAGTTAAAATGTAATATTGTTATGTTAGTTTGTGAGCCTATACTAACGAGGTGTAAGTCCACCCCACCTGATATCTATTACACCAGGCTGAAACCACTAACGAACGGCAATATGCAATTTGTTTCCATTTGATACATTCTAGAAGATTACTCTGCCATTCTTTTTGTCCATCCCTCCAAAATCCTTATAGACTTCTAGACCAAGCTTTTGAAGCAAGTGGGAAATTATGATCGAATAATATTAGTTTAAAAGGTTAACCATAGTTATCTAGACCTCCAAAGGTAAGCTCATTTGTTTGCTAGTGTTACTTGGCCATAAGCTAGGCCATCTAGGCTATACCCCCTATTGCAGATCTGACCCAATTTAATCCAAGTACTTGAAAATAAGCGGATGAAGCAAGAGAATTCCTTAATTACAAGGGATTTGAACTCATGACCTCAAGGTTACAAGAACCCTTAACCACCTGCACATCTCTCGTTGATTATGGCTCAGCTCAAGAATATTTATAATACAACAATCAAAATGCCCCATCGGTCCCAAATAAATTAAAGAAAATAGCAAGAGTCTGCCATTTGCATGTTAGATGTGAATAAAAAATAGAAAGGGGGAAGACAGATAAAAATGCTGTAAGAACACGTGCTTGAATTGTGTGGGAGAATGAGGATTGATAAGATGGAGAGGAAGAGAGAATATGCAGCAGGAGACAGTGAAAACCAAACACACATGTAGGATAAGTAACAAGAGGATTACATGGAGAACAAAAAGTCCAAAATAATTAAAGGAAATTATTTTGGAACAAAGAGAGCAGATAACCACTGATCTACTCGAAAGCAACACTGCAACACAATTCACCAAATAAGATCACTTCCATACAGGAAGTGAGTCCATAATCATAACAGCTCCTCACATAAGCAACCAGGAGTCACCTTCGCACAGGAAAAAAAATCACTTCCAAGAGTTGTGTTCATTCTCCAATTCATGATCTCAGCATTTAAATCTTTCAGCCTTTCAAGCTGAGACTGAAAATGACAGATATCCAGAATCCACACCACCGATAGCAATGAACTGAGAAGTGACTCTGAAAGCTCCACAGAGCTCTATGCACCAATTTAAATCATTGTCTTCAAATTACTTGTTTTCATTTCTCACTGTTACGGTATATAAATACTTAATAAGTACATTTCAACAAATATTTCAATGACTATTGAAGATTATACAGTTCTGATTCTGTGTCAAATATTCTTTCAATGAATTATCAAAATTTTAATCAGTGAAATGCATAACTTGCTTCAACAATGACTCGACCTTCAAATCTCACCTTAAATTTTAAGGCCAACTTTCAACCGTGTGCCTTCTAACAAAGCAGTAGGGAATTAAACATAAAGCTCAACCAAGATAATATCTAGAATTTCAAATTATTACCCAAATAGCACAAAAGCCTGAAATACTTCAAGCATGACTCTCATAGAAACCTATGTAACTCTTTCAACGTACATATCACACAAGAAAAAATGAGCAAAGACTTGGTTTATCTGTAAAAGAAATTCTAGAAAAGCAGTAATCCTGAATCTGAACCAACTCTCCAGCCATAAAATCTTTACTTTGAAACATTAAGCTACAAAAAGAATATCATGAATCCTATTTTTCTGAACTCATTGTTACTGTCTCATAATGCCTTGCAAAAAAAAATCTTCAATAATAAACGTTTTAGGATGTCTCAAAGTTGGTTATCCTACCGCATAAAGCACAAACACCTAAAATCTTGAAACATAACTCTTAGAAAACCCTTTGCTTATCTACGACTTGCTACAAACTATATAGTACGCCAAAGGAATAAAAGAGGGAAGAAGTTGAGCATGTTGCATTGTTCTGCATCCAGTGCCATTCACTCATTTGTACACTAAGCTAGTCGTATACAACCAAAATTAAATTGTTTCAACCAAAAAAATTTCCAATTGGAAAGTTTCAGCTCTAGAATACAAAGAACCTCAGATATCTAGCAAAAACATGTATGCACTATGCAGTATGTATTGTCAGTCAAGTAGAACGTCAAATGACATGACATATAGAATCACTCTAAGGGAACAAAATTTTCTAACTAGGAATCTTAGGCATCCCTATCATTCTATACTCTACAATAAACTAAACCAAGACGTTCAAAGCACTCTATTTCAAGTTGTTCCAAAGCCATACGGTGGTGGTTTCACTGAGGCTCTAAGGGAACAAAATTTGCGAACTTGTTATAGTTAACAGGTTTACTAAGGCGCTGTTCTTTTGGACTTAATTTCTGAAAATTCAGATCAATTCACATCAAACAAGTTCAATTCAGCTCAATTCACATCAATTCAGCTCAGCTCAGCTCCTAATGAGTCTAGGATTTAATTGTCAAACAAATTCAGCTCAATTCCTATTGATCAATACAAAAGAACAGGGCCTACGTTTTTAGACTAGTAATCAGCAGAGCTTAATTTGATTTCCCAAATTCAACATAACAATTGATAACAATCAAAACTATGCTAATTTATGGCACAACAACAATTACCCAGAAAATAATTCAATATTGTAAAACACAAATTTTTCACATACCAAATTCCCATTCGCAATAACCAAAATTAGACTACCAAAATAAATTTCCAAAAAAAAAAAATTGAATTCTTACAACTAAAATCATACTCGGAGCAAATTGAAAATAAATAAATAAATACCCTTGTGATTTAAGAAGACGACGTTGTTGAGGAGACCCACAAACATTTAACAATGACAATAAACTAGCTCGTCTAACCCTAACACCTTGTCTTCCTCTCAACCCATCTAAAGCAAACTCAACCTCATCAACACACTCCATCATCTCACCATATTCTTGAGTCTCCATCAATGTCGCAGTTGGCCTCACCACTTCCTTCTCTTTCTCCCTCTCTCTCCTCCCGTCATTCAACTTTCTCACTTTCTCTCCCCTCCCTTTTGTAGGCGCCAACAATTGAAACGACAAATTGGTGCTGTTATGGCCGCTGCTTTCACTTTGTGAGTCAATAAAACGACTTGAATCTTGTGACGAGAATGTAAAATTCCTAATTTCTTGAGGACTTTCATGGTACTGTGAATATGAAGTCGAAGTTACTGTTGTTTCCCTAAAAGTGAAAGGGTCATCATCTTCTTCTTCATATTCTTGATGTTCTTCCATGTCTATTGATGTATCTGAAAAAGTTCTTCCAATCTTTCTCCTACCATACGTTCTCACAATCATCTTTCAACAACGTTTTTCGTCAAGAACCTGATTTCATTTGGGGGAAAAAAAGATGAAATTGAAAAAGGAAAATATTTGAATTTGAATATGATCTCTTGAATTCAACGGCTGAAATTTCACAGAAATTGTTGTTTATCAATGGATTTAGATGAGAGAGAAAGCTCGAATGAATGAAGATCTTCGAGGTTTGGAGGAGAGAGAAATAGATTTGTTTTGTGCAGATTTCATATTTTACACTTTTACTAATCACAAAATTCAGAAGAGTGAATTTGAATTTTTGAAGTGCCTGATTTTGTCCTTGCTTTTTAACGGAATTTACATCTTTGACATGTATTTCTTGTGTTAAGAATACAAAAAGGAAGGGTAGTTGAAGTAAATTTAACCAAAGGGTTGGATTCTTAATATATTTTTTTTGACGTTGATTTTTACCCGTTGGATTTAGGGCCTAAATCAAATTTTTGTTTTGGGTTTGTCTCAGGTGGACTCGAGCTTTTGCGTTTTTTTTTTTAACTAGGTAAAAAAAAAAAAAGGAAATTATTATATGGCCCCAGGACCGTTTTTGTGGTCCCTGGTCAAAATTACGTACTTTTGGAGTAAAAAAAAAAAAATAGACTTCCTATTTTCAAGGATTCTATTATGCAGATAGAGTAAAATGTGACTGCTTTTAATTAAGTATAAAAAAACTAATTAGTAGGTAACAACTAAAATTTTCGCTTCCACTTCCCTAAGAACAATCTGCAAATATATTCTATGGTTACCTGCACAAGCTAATCTTTTGCTTGTATTCAGTATTAAAAAAATGAATATTCAGTATTAAAAAATGAATAATCATTTTAGTTATCGCAAAAGTGAATGTAAATTCGGGTTCTTTGTGGTAAAATGAATATTTAGTATAACAAAATGAATACTCGGTATTAGAAAATGAATATTAAGTTTAGTTGGTGCAAAGTTGATTGTTGGTTCAGGTTCTTTGTGATAAAATGAATATTCAACATTAAAAAATGAATATTTAGTATTAAAAAATGAATATTCGATATACAATAATTAATATCCATTTTAGTTGTTGCCAACGTGAATGTAAGCTCGGATTTTTTGTGGTAAAATGAATATTCAGTATTAAAAAATGTGAATATTTAGTATAAAAAAATGAATATTCAGTATTAAAAAATGAATATTAATTTTAGTTGTTAAAACTGACTCGTTGATGCGCGAGACCACAATTGTTCTATGTGCTCCCGGGAGCATTGTATACTGTAGTTTAAAAAATTAGTTTTAAAAAAAATGAAGCTTTTCGTTTTTTTAAAAAAAAAAAAAGAATTGTGGTTAAAAAAATGAATATTATAGTGTACAAAATGAAGATTAAAAATTTATAAAAAATGAAGATTATAGAGTAAAAAATAAAGATTCTCAGGACCACAAAAAGCTACGTGGTCCTGGGAGCACCATATAACAATTGAAAAAAAAACACCTCTTTTTTAAAATTTGAGTTTTATTTAACATAATATTAAAATATTCGTTAACAACACTAATCATTAGCAGAGCCACATTGATTTAAGTGGGGTTTCTTGTCTTACATGAAATTTTGGAAAATGATTTTGGCACTCGCCAATTTGATTTTGGCACTCCTCTCCCTCTCACATGAATAGTAACATTGGGGAGTGCCAAAATCACTTCCCGAAATTTTGTTTGACTTATAAAGTGATTACGTAAGAGAAAAATTACAATGTTTTACCATAAATATATAAGAAACATCTATTTATATACACAATTTATATAAAACAATCAAAGAAATTGAACATGATAAATAAGAGCATGTACTCGGTAAATAAGAGTTTAAAACTATACATTAAATTAAGATATGAAAAAAAAAAGTTATGAATTAAAAAATCAGGCAATCTAAAGAAGTTAAAGAGATTCGAAAAATGATTAGGTAATTTATCATTAAATTTCTTATTTTATTTATTTTTTTAGAAATTATAAATTCAATATGTTTAAAAAAAAACCCCAAATCTCCCAAATCATACTCAGAACAAAGCAAATTGAACATTATCAACTGATAACATCAAACTGAATGGGAAAAAAACTCAGAATAATGACAACAAAAGCTTACCCAAATCCACAGTGAAGCAAAGCAATTGGAGCATTGAAGTCTTAAATTTGAGAAATTGTACTTATTATTATGGCAGTCATCCTCAACTGATTGCAGGAAGATAAAGGACAATCAATAATGAAGAGGAGCGACAATTGAAGAGCAAGGAGCTAAAATGAAGAGCCATGTAAATGAAAGAGTAGCGCACAAGTTTTGATTATGAGAAGGTTAATGGGTGGGTTGATGAGTGAGTGAGGGAGGGAGGTGACGTGTCATGGGGAGGAGGGCTAAAGGGTGGACATGTGGCAATACATATTGAATTGTTGTGTGAAACTTTGTAAGTAATTCTTGACAAAACTGATAAACAGAAAGGAACTTGAAAGTAAAATAGAATGAAAATAGACTAATTTTCAACGAGAAAAACTTCATGGCCCAAGGAAAAAAACTCCACTTTTATAAATATGCCTTGTACACTCATACAATCATAAACACTATGGACTTACGTAAGTTCTTGTAGGAACTTACGATTCTCTTCTATTTCTCTCATCTCTTTTCTTTCTTTCTCTCTTTCCTTTCTTCTCAGTTCTCACACAATTACAACTCAAATAACAAGACTATAGTAGATTGAATGCACTTAAAACTAGACAGAAACTTTGGAAATTATCGCACACTTAACTTATTTTTATCAAAAACACTAATGAAACATTTTTTTCAATATTATTGTATCATTACTTTTAGGATTTTTTAGATAAAGTTTCATTAGAATAAATAAAATTTTAACATAACTACTATATAAATTCAAATATCTTGTTAAGATTTTAGAACTTTTATTGTTATGGCAATTTCTATTTCTAACTTATCAAATTTGTATTAATAGTTTCTTAAGTTTATGGACATTATTTATATAATTTTTAAAATTAATTATTTAATGATTATAGATTTTTAAGAAATAGTTATTGTTTTCTCAGCGGGAAAGCTTTCATTAAGAATATGGCACTGATAGGGCATTGCAACCCGTCAAAAACAACCTAAATACCAAAACAAATGCATTATTGATAAGAAGGGTCGATTCCATAAAGAAACAAATTAATCTCTTTTATTTCTTAAAAGTATGAATTATATAAGGGCCTTTGTGATTGAATTAATTAAGAAACTAAGAATTAAAAGACAACAAATAAAATATTGATTAAATAGGATTGAACTGAATAAAGGAAATTCCATGGTTTAGGATAAATATGAATATCATGAAATAGTTAAAAACTAATGTTCAACAATTTACTAATAGTTTTAAATCAAGATCCAGCAGACTCTCACAAATTACTAGGTCTACATATTTATCTAAGAGGCTCTCGCAATTAATTAGGTAAATCTGCATAAAATCTTAGATCAATATGAAGTTTTTACTTTTCAGTTACTGACTCAATATTCAATCAAATTTATAAATTCAAGATCATGTTTTAGGGAATTAAAACAAGTCATGAATTGCAGACCAAAAGAATTCAATTAAATCAATCAATCATAATTTACATAAACCCTAGATTTAAAAGACTACTCGCACATATTAAAAAGATTTAAAGAAGTAAACATAATCATGATTGAAAGCATAGATTAAATAAATAAGGAAAAAAATTAGTACCATAATAAAAGCAAAATAATCAAGATCTTGAATTGAATGCTTAAAAGATTGAATTGAATTAAAAAGTACAATGTTTAAACAAAGGAAATTGATGTGAATGAAAACCCTAGAAATCAGAAATAAACTCTAAAAGAAGCATTAAATTGTTACTACATGGGACAAAGGAAGATTATAACGACCCGACTTTCCGAAAGAATCAAACTAAACCCACAAATAGTCAGATCACTACTATTAACCAAAAGTCCCAATTACAACTATCAATATAAACTACTAAACAATCCCAACTACGCACTAAACCAACACAAGTGTCCAAATGTCGTCCATATTACAACACTAGTCACTTAATCACAACCACCAAAGTCCACATATGAAAGGGAAACCAAAAAGTTACAATCTACAACTATTACAAAAGTAGTCAATGAATATCTCGCACACAATCCCAGCACAAGCACAAGTAGACAACTACTCGTCATCATTACCTGAAAAATAGGTCCACCGTCAGTGGCGAGTAACTAGGCTGTACAACCCAAATGTGGGGCTTAAGCCACATACACAACATAAGAAATCATCAAATAAAACAATAAAAACATCAATACATAAAGATCTAATAACAACAATAATCACTATCAGACAAATGTGTACCCGATGTCCATCGCATCGGAAAATCACATACATAAACAACCATACACAAAACAAGACCAAAGGCAAACCACGATTCCTTTAGTAAAACCGACTCAACAAATTAATAGTCTAAAATGGAAATAACGTACAAAAGAAAAGTACGGAAGTACTAGGTGTCCATAGTTGGAAACGCAATATCGGAACCCACTACTTTGTGTCCTTTCCTCCCAAAATAAGGTTTACAAGAAAAATCATAAATCCAACTCGACGGTCTAGTCAAGCTCGTTGGACCTATGCGCTTCCCAACTTTCCTAACATATGCCGGGTCGAACTAATGCGTTCTACCCGTAGCACTCCAATGCGAGTACTATGTCTAAGTAATGACCACGACTCCTAAGTTAGCAACCAATGAGTCACTAACCTAGAAAACAACACACCCTAGGATGCAAAACTACCCCACAAATATCGAACACAGGGCAGTGGCTACGGTCTTTACCCAAAATAGGAACCAATGCGTTACTAAATTAGGCGACCTTAAATTACGAAAATACCGACATGATCACGAAAAACAATAATCCAAAACTTATCGAATCAAAAATATTTCGAAATAACCGAACTTAAAGAAAATTCAAGAAACTGACCAATCTTATTCGAAAATTCTAAGTGTAATACCCCAAAATTTTTGGGCTATTTTAAATTTTATCTTATCAATTAATTAATTGATTAATTAATTAACTAGTATATTATTATTATTAATTTAAGTGAGCCTAATTATTTAATGTGGATCAAGTCCAATAGTTTAACCCATCTAAAACTTAGCCCAAACCCTTAACCACACGGCCCCCTTTAGAATAGCCCTTTAATTAATTGATTTAGTTTAATTATAATTAAAACTAGTCTACATATCTAATTTGACTTATACCTAAAAAAGTCTCACCTTTAATCCTAACTCCCTACTAAACTTTAGGAAGAACTACAACACCTTATGACTCCCAACAAATACACGGCCCCCTATAGTTTTAAAAGGCCGGAGAGGATTCAACAATTAGGATATCATCTTTCCACCTAAAAACAATTCAAAAAAATCTCTAAAAAACCTTTTCCTAGATTTCATACTAAAAAGATTGGAGCAAAGGACCAAGAAGCATCAAGAAGCCGTGTGGAACTCGTCCAACAAGGCCATCAAATCCTCTTGATTTTGTTCATCTTGTTAGGTAATTAGTTGCTTTACTTAATTAATAGAATAGATTAATAATATGATCCTTAGAATAGGTTTAGAATTATGTAGAATGCTTTGAATTGTAGAGTTTTAATGTTGAACTTCATATAAAATTCGAACTAAGCATGTCGAATAGAAGCAATATATTCTTGATGAATTTACTAGTTTTATTTGCATGTTTAATCCATATTCTATGCATAATTCATGATCCTTGTTAATTAAAATTGTTGAATAAATTATTGAAGTATATATGCATAAAAACCATATGAATGTCGTGAACCGTAGGGCTTTGTTCGAAGTTTTCTTGATTCCAAAATATGATCTTTTAACTATAATCTTGATCTTGTAACAATCCTTGATAAATTTCTTGAATTAATAATAAATCTAAACAAGTTCTTGAAAGATAAAAAGTTAATCTTGCACTAACCAAAATGTCGAGTGGCTTCAAAGAATAAAAAGAATATTTTTACTTGTTTAGATTTAATTATGAACTAATTCTTGAAGTTATTCCTAAATTAATTAATCAAAGCTTGTAATTTAAATAGGATAAAATTTGATTTCTTGTTTGCTATTATTCAGAATTGTCGAATGGTCTTAAGAGAATAAAAAGAATATTTTTACTTGTTTTTATGATAAAAGATTAGATTATAAACTTGTTCTTGCAATTATTTCTAAATTAAGCAAAGACTGTAATTTAAGTATATTAATTTTGATTACTTGGTTTTAGTTCAAGAAAATGCCGAGTGAAAATTATGGAGAAAAGACTAGATTTTTATGATTCAAATAGATAAAAGACTGGAATTTAATTACGTTCTTGAAATTATTTTAGTTAATTAAAATATGTATTTTATATTACTGATTGAATTGCAATTGAGAAATATTGGTGATGTATTATTGTGCTACAAAAGTCGCATATGGCGTGTATATATATGGTAAGTTACTGGTAAGATTTTGACTATTGAACACCTGTTAATGGTTTATGTTGTTGAATTATGTTTAGTGCTTGCCTTTACGTATGAACTTGCTGAATTGATTACTAATGTTGGATGAGAAATTGTCACATGGTATAAATGTCGAGCATGTTAAGTCTTGGTCTAGAATTTTGAGTCAATAAAGTTGAACTAGAACTGATTAAGAGTCAAGTCGTGTCAAAGAAAGTCTAAATGTGAACTGGAAAAGTGAACTTGAAAAGATAATTATCTATGAAGTGACCGCTCTTCTAGTGGCTAAAGAGCCATGAACATGAGTATAGTCGAAGCCACTGTCCCTTCTGCGGTTTTGGGACAGTTCTGGATCCCAGTGCTCGGGAAGTAGATCCTTTGTGGTTGACCCGGCATGAGACAAGGAAAGTTGGGGAAAGTAGATCCTTCGTGGTTGACCCCTTACGAGCATATGATTGTGTCATGGATTAGCATCTTGAAGTGAACTAGAACTTGTTAAATAATAATTAGAGCCTAGAGTCTAGAATAGGAAATGTCTAGCGTGGTTAGTCTCGTTGTGATTACTTTATGATTTACTTTCCGCTGCGTACTTGAATTTGTATAATGTAACATTTTTCTTATGTTGCTTGATTGAACTGTGAAACTATTCTATTTATTATATTTTAATTGTGTTCTACTAATTAAGTAGAACAATCTAATTACTCACCACTTATTCTTCGAAAACAACGCTGATAAAATACGGGTCGTTACATTAAGACTTAATGACAATATTAAAGATTTCATCATGAGCATTCAAGATTCGTCAAGATTCATCAAGAAAAACCATGAACCATCAAGATTTCAAGAAAACGTTGAAAATCAAAATAAAACCTTAAGAAAATCATAAAATCATTTCAAGAACAACCCAAAAATAATTATACAATAATCCAAAGATTAATCATCAAAATGACATAATAAACAACAATATATATATATTACAACAAATTCAAGATAATGAACATAACATACTTTTGTCAACATAACTTCAATATTAATCATGAATTCTAATGCTACCCATCATATAGAACAACATACATCAATCAAGAATCGAAGAAATAAATCATCAAGAAATCATCACCATCATCATACACGTATATCATCATCATCATCATCATGCTTTTATTCAATAAATTCAACAATATAACTAAATCAAAATAAACATAATATTTATAATTAATTATCAATAATAACGTTTAAACAATAAAATCATACATGAATCAACAATTAAAAATCATTCAAACATGCTACAAACCACACACATAAAACATGGCATAAATGGGTATAATTCATCATTATATTCAATTCAATCCTATGTTGTTCTATGTGAATTTAATTCCCAAATTTAGATTAAACAACTAGTTACCTGGATTAATCGCAAGTCCAAAACCCAAACAAAGAACGATCACCCACGAACAACATGGACCCAAACGCACGACACGATCTCGAACAACACGACCCACCATACGAGCAACCTTGAGTACCCACGAACCATCCACGAGCAGTCACGAACACCACTGACCAGCCACTGCGAGTTAGCCACGAACCACCACTGCCACCACAAGTCAGCCACGCACCACCTCGAGCTGCAACGATTACCACACGACCACTTCCACACACGCACAGACCTTGATCGCAAACCCACACGAACACCCTCTTTGAACCCAACGCGGAACAAACCCGGACCATTGATCTTGAACAATATTTTTTATGAAAATAATACTACACTAGATATGTAGTCTTAAAATTACACTACGCCAAAAATATGATTTAATAGCGGTTCTTTTATAGCGGTTTTGAGGGAACCACTATTAAAACATATGAAAATAGGATATTATAGTGGTTATTCAGTGACCGCTATTAAAAGGCGTCTTCTAAACCCTAGGATTCTACAAAGTACCGGCACTACAAATAAAAATACCGCCTCAACTCGTATCATCTTAATCCTCAAATCTCCTTCAATTCCTCTTTCATGAAATCCAACTACCAACACTAAACTTCTTCCTCTGTGTGAAACCCAAATACTAATCAACAACACTAAATTGTTGCTCTAGCCTCCACTGTGCTTTGCCGCTGCGCCACACCGCCGTACTCGCCGCACAAGTACTCACAACCACTAACTCACCTCCGCTTCCCCAATTTTCGATCTGACATTAATTAATATCAATGGATCTTTCAGTTGGATGCATGTATTTCCCAGTGTTGGGTCTTTGTAAAGACAAGGTAATTTTGTCTCAAATTCTCCAATTTATAGTTCAATAGTTTGGTTAGAGTTTCATATTTCAATTAACTGTCTTTGAATAGGTGATGGTGTTTTTGTAATTAGATGTGAGTAACTTTTTATTTTTAGATCTAAATTTCGTTAGTTGATCTTTGATGTAAGTTATTTATTGTAATTTTAATTTTTTTTATGAACGGTATTATACTTTTAATTGGCTTTGAATAATGCTGGTGTTTTTGTCTAAAATTTTATATAGAACTAAATGTCTCTGTCTTCACATTAAGTTGTTATTTTTTTTTCTTCATTCCGAATTGAACCATAGAATATAATTAATGTTTTGATCTGTAATTTTTTTTTCTTCTTTTGCAGATCAACGAGGTATTAAGGATGTAAAGTTTTTATAGATAGATTTTATTTAGGCATATTATAATCCCAAATGTAAAAAACAAAAACTATTGTTTTCATTATAATGTTTTTTTTTTTTTGTTTTTTTTATGTACATAAGACTTCATGAATTTGTACACATTTAATGAAGATTTTGCATATAAAATGAAGGTTAACAACAATCATTGTCTGCTTTTTTTTAATGCAAATTTAGCAGCTTTAATAGCGGTTCTTCAAGAACCGCTATCAAAAGTCCCACATTTTACAGCGGTTGGGATGGCGCTATCAAAAGTAGCCTTATCATTTAACAACGGTGAGATTTATAGCGATTTAAAACCGCTATTAAAACCCGCTTTGGACCGCTATTAATAGAAGATTTTGGCGTAGTGTTATGGAATCTTGAAAAATTGGGTGAAAGAAGATGATGAAATTTTGATGGAGAAATGGGGTCAAAAATTGCGTGAGAAGGGAGGAGGGAGATGGAGTTGTGTTTGTTTTTGATTGAAAGTGAGTATGATTGGCAAATAAAGTAAGAAGCCCCAAAATCTCAAGTGCACTCCTAGATATAGATGTGTAAGCAAGAGAATGAGCCAAAACATGGGTAAATCACCCATATAGGACCGGCCATGGGGGGGAAATTAGGAGTAATTGGGCCATTTAATTAACTTAACACAATTCTAAGCCCAATTCAAAACAAAAGTTTGGGCTAAGCTAAAAATTAAAAGTGCACCAAAATCTAAGTCATGAAATGTAACACAAAATTAACACAAAAATTACACCCAAAAACTTGGGATATTACAGTCACCCCTTCTTAAGAAAATTTCGTCGCCAAGGATAGTCAACAAACATAAAACCAAACAATCAAAAGAGAAGATTACAAGGAAGAGTACATACCCACTCGGAATAACTCGGGATAATTTTCTCGCATGGGCGATTCGGTTTCCCAAGTCGCCTCCTCGGTTCGTTGACTCCTCCATAGCAACTTCACCAAAGGTACCACCTTCTGTCGGAGCTTCCGTTCTTGTTGATCCAAAATCCGTACGGGCAATTCTTCAAATGAGAGTTTCGGCTCAAGAACCACCGAATCCCCTATTACCACATGTGAAGGGTCACTTACATGCTTTCGCAATTGCGAAACATGAAAAAATTGTGCACCCTAGATAATTCTAGCAGTAACGTAAGCCGATATGCAACCTCACCAACTCTTTCAAGGATTTCATATGGACCAACATATCGGGGCTTAAGCTTGCCCTTTTGCCCAAATTGAGTCACGCCCTTCATGGGCACTACCTTGAGCAAGACCTTGTCGCCCTCTTCAAAAACCAAAGGCCATCTCCGACAATCCGCATAAGTCTTTTGCCTACTTTGAGCGGCTTGAAGCTTGGCTCAGATGATCCGAATTAGCTCCACAATGTCTTTGATATGCTCCGCACCAATAACCAAGGAATCACTGATGTCGCTCCAACACAACGGACTACGACATTTGCGCCCATAAAAGCCTCATATGGGGCCATCTGAATACTTGAGTGATAGCTATTGTTGTAGGAGAATTCCACTAAGCTCAAAGACATCGCCCAAGTTTATTGAAACTCAATAGAACACGCCCGCAACATGTCCTCCAAAGTCTGAATCGTCCTCTCTGTTTGGTCGTCTGCTGCCGCATGAACTGCCGTACTCAAGTTCAATTTAGTACCAAAGGTTTCTTGATGGGATTTCCAAAACCGAAACAAGAAACGAGGATCTTGATCTGAAACAACATCCTTCGGTACCCCATGTAACCGAATTATCTCTCAAGTGTAAGCTTCGTCCATCTTTTCCATTAACCAAGTAGTCTTTATCGGAATGAACCTTGCTACCTTGGTCAATCGATCCACGATCACCCAAACCGCATCTAACCCACTTGTTGTTATCGGCAAACTCACCACAAAATCCATGGATATGGAATCAAACTTCCATGTGGGAATGGGTAATGGTTGAAGTAGACCACCGGGTCTTTGATGCTTGATCTTTACCCGTTGACACGTGAAACACTGTGCCACAAACTCCGCTATTTCTTGCTTCATCCTGGGCCACCAAAAATATTCTTTTAGATCCTTGTAGATCATCCCACCTCCCAGGTGTACGGAGTATGGCGTGTTATACGCTTCATCCATGATCTTGTTCCTTAGGTCCCGCATCCTTGGGCACGTATTACCTTAGGAAAAATAATCATAAGTTAGCATAAAATTTCAACCTTAAGTGAAATTTAAAATTGAAATTCCATTAATTCTTATGAAATCTCAATCCATCATCCGCGCCGATCTCGAAATCGGGCGCCTTGCCTTGTGCCTTTACCTCACGAATCCTCTCTAACTGTGGATCTCTCATTTGCTTCTCTCGAAGCTCTTGATGAAAGCTAGGCTCCATACTCATGGCACAAAGAACACCATGGGTATGCCCTTTCGAGACCAACTATACCTCCATATGTTGTTAGTCGGTGCAGATATCTTTAGGAGGTACTAAGGCACAATTGAAAGAATGACGTTCCTTCCGGCTAAGAGCATACGCCACTCGGTTGGTCTTTCCTTCAAAATATCCCACTATGACGTCATAGTCTTTTATCAATTTGAGCCATATTCTTTTCCTCATGTTTAACTCTCGGAGTAAAGATGTACTTTAGGCTCTTATGATCGGTGAATAGCTTACATGTTGCCCCGTAGAGATAGTGTCTCCATATTTTCAATGCAAACACCACCACCGCAAGCTCAATATCATGTGTAGGGTAATTCTTCTCATGCACCCTAAGTTTTCTTGAAGAATAAGCAATCACCGTTCCATCTTGCATCAAAACACGTCCCAAACCATGCTTGGATGCGTCACTATAGACCTCGTATTTCAAACTATCATCGGGCAAGGCTAGAACAAGTGCTGACACTAGGCTTTGTTTCAAGGCTTGGAACACCTCTTCACATTGCCCTGTCCACACGAACTTTCTTTCTTTTTGCAAAAGCTTTGTCATCGGAAGAGCTGTTTTGGAAAATTCCTTCACAATTCTCCTATAATAACTTGCCCAACAAAAGTTCATAAGTCGAATCGGTTTATTAAGAGGTAAATAAAATTTTAACCCTATAAAATTAATACTTTTACCTGCTAGACCGAAGAAACTCCGAACTTCGGCCACATTCTTTGGGCTTCTCCATTCAACTATAGCTTTGATCTTTGCCGGATCCACCTTGACACCGTTCTTGTCAATAATGTGACCAAGGAAAGCTACTTCTTGGAGCCAAAATTCGCACTTGGAGAGCTTGGCAAACCACTTCTGGGCCCTTAGAACATCAAGTACCATCCGCTAATGCAATTCATGGTTGTGCCCATCTTTCGAATATACTAAGATATCATCAATGAAAACGACCGCGCATACATCGAGCAAATGGTGGAAACTCCGATTCATTTGATCCATAAAGACTGTAGGAGCATTAGTTAGTCCAAATGGAATCACCTCGAACTCATAATGTTCATACCTTGTGCGAAAAGCCGTCTTAGGCACATCTTCCGGCTTTAGCGGAATCTGATGGTATGCCGATCAAAGATCAATTTTGGAGAAGACACCTGCTCCCCAAAGTTGATCAAAGAGATCTTCAAATCTCAGTAAGGGATACTTGTTTTTTATCGTCACCTTGTTAAGTTCCTGGTAATCTATGCAAAGACGCATACTGCCGTCCTTCTTCTTGACGAACAATACCGGAGCACCCCAAGGTGATACACTTGGCTGAATGAGGCCCTTATCAATAAGTTCTTGAAGCTGAGTCTTCAACTCTTTGAGCTCGGCCGGAGCCATGCGGTAGGGAGCTTGAGAAATAGGTGCGGTACCGGGTATGAGATTGATACTGAACTACACATCCCTTTCTGGCGAGATGCCCGATAATTCCTCGGGAAACACATCGACATACTCTCGAACAATCGGAATGTCTTGAAGTTGTTCTTCTAATGACACATCTCTAACGTGACATAAGAACACCTCTTCACCCTTCCGCCGCATGTTATGCATCTTCATAGTCGAAACCACCTTTACTCCCTTTTTTAAAGAAACACCGGAGTAGGTCACTCGCTTACCCCTGGGGTCGACGGAGCACTATTGCTTGGTCTCGACATCTGATGGCCGCTTGATATTTGGATAGCCAATCGATGCCAAGGATGACGTCAAACTCAATCATCGGAAACTCATTTAGATCGGCTCGGATTTCCACATCAGAAATCACCATGGAAATATTTTTGTATTCCCGTTAACACAAATTATTCTCCCGAAGTAAGAGAAATCAGAGATTGGACAGGAGACTCTCTTGTTAAGTTAGATTTGGCATCAAAAGTTCTAGCAACAAAAGAAACAGTAGCACTAGAGACAAACAAAACAGAAGCAGGAAACTTATGGACTAGAAATGTACTCATAATCACATCAGGTTGTGCCTCTACTTCTTCCTCAGTCATACAAAAGATTATGTTCTTTGTTAGAGCCAAAGTCATAGAAGTAGGAGATGGAAGTGATGGAGTGACCCCTTTCTTGTTAGAGCAAACATAAGACTTGTGACCCTCTTGGCCACACTCAAAGCACCGAATGGTAGTACCGTCACATCTCTTGTCGGGATGGAAGTCTTTCTTGTAGCCTGGAAACTTCCCGGAGTTTCTAAATGTAGAAGGCTTGCTGCAACTAGTTGTACTCTTCGTCAGCTCATACCTTGGTTTCTTTGATGCCGAAACTGGGGATGCTTGAAATCTCTTCTTCGATGCATCCTCCTTGACATGAGAAGCCTGAATCTCTAGAGCCACCTCATAAGCCCTCTGAAACGAAGTAGCACCACTGCTGATCACATGTACTCGAATGCGGGGGTCGAGCTTCTTAATGTACCGCTTCACTCTCTCAGACTCAGATGGGATCACAGATGTAGCAAATCGACAAAGCTCGGTGTTGACATATTCCTTTTAAGTTTTGATGATGACATAAACCTCAAACTTAATTACTAATAAGTGTCTTTGAGTTCTTGGAGAATTTTAGATCTTGAAGATAAAATAAAGTATTGAAGATTCAAACATGAAGATTCAATCATTCGAAATATGAATCGAATATGTTGCTGTCAAGTTTCTACAGAGACATCAGAGAAGTTCCTAAAGAGAATTTAGCAAGGAACACGAGAAGAACTTCAAGCATTCCAACGAATCACTTGATGAAGAGAAGAGAAGCATCCATGAATGTTATAATATAATGTTATAGGGTAAATGTAAGTATATTAGTGCATTTAAGTCTGGTTGGAACTTAGTCGTGTCTGTCAGAGGAACTTTGGGTCATGTTCCTAGAGGAACTTGTGTCTGGTCAGTTCGTTATAACAGTCCACGTCCATTACTAAATTTTAGGATCAGTTTGAACGAATTTTTGACTGTTTTAATCAGTTTAAAGGTTCAAAGATTGACTGAAGTTATATGCCCTTAGTTTTAGGCATTCTTAACTAAATTTGTTGAACTTGTTATTAGTCTTAGGTTGTGTCCTATTTTGAAGGAGTAAGTTGGTTATTGTTGAACAACTTATTCTGATTTTTCGGAGTATCCAAAGTTTTTTTATTTAAATATTTTGTTTCTTTTAATAACCGTAGTTTTTCTATTAATTTGTCTTTGGTCTAATTTAGTTATTTTATATTTATTTATTTATTCTGATTTGGATTTTTATTTAAGTTATTTTCTAATTTATAAAGTTTGCATTTTTAAATAAAAAATGGAAAAAGAAAAAGTAAAAAAAAAGATTTTTTTATTCTTTTCAAAAAATTGATTTTTGACTAGCTATTTTTTAGGATTAGTTAGGTTTTTCTTTAGGGTTTGTTCAGCTGTTTAATTCTGATTTGGTGAGTAAAAAATGAGTTATTAAGGTGATAAAATTGTGGAGTCAAAGATTAGTGGGATTGTGCATGTGTAGTGGACGTGTGGTGGGATATTAGTGGGGTAGTGTGTAGTTTATTCTCCAAGCATTTACTTATTCCTCCAATAAATACCACACATAATCAAACACTTAAGTACTCACAACTAGAGCATACTTTTAGATTTACGTTATTTAAGTTTTGTGTCAAAAGTTCCAAAGTTCCAATCCAGTTCTTACTTGCATTTCAATATACTAGAGTTATTATTTTGAGTTGTAACAGTGAGAAAAAGGAAAAGAGAAGTGTGAGAACTGAGAAGGTGAAAAAGAGAAGAGAGAAAAAAGAAACGTGAGAATAGAGAAGAGAGAAAAAAAGAAAGAGATAGAGAACAGAGTCGTAGGTTCCTACAGGAACTCACGAGGTCCATAGAGAATTTAGGGTTGTATGAGTGTACAAGGTCTATATATAAAAGTGGAGTTTTTCTTCCTTGGGCCAGTAAGTTTTTCTCGTTGAAATCTGTCTCTTTACATTTAGTTATTCTCAAAGTTCCTTTAGTTTCTATTTCTGTCAAAAATTTGTGCTACAAGTTCCTCACAACAATTCACCCCCTCTTGCCGTGTTCCTACTGGAATAACAATTGGTATCAGAGCAGGAACTCAGAACGTTCAAGACACCTTGACGAGAGATCCGGGCAGTATGAACACTTGCGAGAAATTGGAAGAAGGGTACTCATCTAAGAGACCTCCCATGTTTTTCTTTCCTGTGTCTTAAAAATTTATTTCGAAAACTATTAATGAATTCCCTTTTTTATAAATGGAAAATCTTTTTAAAATTATTTTCCGGGAATTTATGTTATTAATATTTTATAAAATATGGCAATGTAATTTCCTTTTGATGGCTAACCTACATTCTTTCATTTGGCCTCAACCCGTTAGGTTCTCAAAACCCATCTTAAAGCAATTCAAGGTTGTGGACCGACTCAAAATTTAATGTTGAGCAAATGACGAGTTGGCTAAGTAGGGGTTAGAAGTAATTTTAGTCCCTTCTTGGTAACCGGACTTGGATAGCCTTTTCATATGATTTCTGGCCCAAGTTATTAAGTTAGTCCATA
The DNA here is from genome assembly GCA_951394345.1 of Salicornia ramosissima. Lineage (NCBI taxonomy): Eukaryota > Viridiplantae > Streptophyta > Magnoliopsida > Caryophyllales > Amaranthaceae > Salicornia > Salicornia ramosissima. The sequence continues at coordinate 24,414,834 of OX596233.1, read as the reverse complement.
GTAAGCTTAATTAGAAAACCGGGTCCAGATCTTTAACCTCATCTTGTCAAAAACCAAAGCCCAATGTTCCCCTCACCCATACAACCATACGGCCCCACCTTAACTAATATTTTCTTTAATTACTCCTTTCTTATTTTTAACCTTAATTAGTAATCTATATCTATTTTTGACCATCCTAAAATCTAACTTTTGATCTCCTATTTTCCCTACTACAATTTAGGAAACCTATTATCTCTTGCACGCCAAAGCCCACGAATTTCCTTGTTATTTTCTTTTAATTAATTTATTTTATTTTCAGCCTAAAATACTAAACCATATCTATGTTGACCTAACCTAAAAGTCATACTTTTTATCCTAAACTCACTACTAAAATCTAGGGAGAAAAACAAACCCTTTACTCTATTATTCCACACGGCCCCCATAATATTTTAAAGGGGAATTCCACAATTGCTTACCATCTTTTCCCTATCAAACTATTCACAAAAATACCTCTATAAACCTCTTGCTTAGAATTTACCCTCAAGATTGGAGCAAGAAGTAAAAGGAACATCAAAGAGCCGTGTGACACTCTTGAGCTTTTCGAACTTTGATCTTGTTAAAAGGTAATTAGATTGGTTTTATTTAATTAGTAGGATAGATTAGTTATATAGTATCTAGAATAGGTTTTGAACATGGTTAGGATTATTTAGAATTGCTTAGAACTAGCTTTGAATTGCATAAAATTGTTGATGATGATTTCGTGTGAATGTCGAATTAATCTAGGATAGTTTTAATGTTTTTATTTTATAAATTTTGATACATTATATGTATGTTCTATGATTCTTGCCAAATAAACTTGAAGACTAAATTGTAGAATTATACATCTTGGATTTGTCGAGTGATGGTCGTGTGACAATCATATTTTTTCGAGTGGAATATGTATTCAAGAATCAATCTTTTTGTTATAATCTTGCTCAAATAATGTTCTTTGATGATTTTCTTGAATTATTCCTAAAACTAATTACGCTCTTGAAAAGCAATTTATGAATCTTGAATTATTGTTGAAATTGTCGAGTGATGATGAAATCTTGAAAGCTTGTTCTATTCGAAATTCTTGATGAATATCTAAAGCATGGATTTTTATTAAGTTAGTCTAGTAATCTATAGTATTATGAATTTAATCTTGATGTTTTAAATCAAAAGAAAGAATTAAATTTTGGTTATATTATTCTTGAAAAGTCTTGTGGCACAATGCATTTGAAGACTCGATTTTTATTGTTTATTGATAAAAAGATTGGATTTTGAACTTGTTCTTGGAAATGTCTTGATTAATAATTTTAAGACTTATATTTTAATTGGATTAAAAATTGTAAATTCCACCAACATGGTTCGAAAATGTCGAATGGAATAAAAGAAATAGAAGGTTAGATTTTTATGGTTCAATTAATCAAAAGACTAGAATTTAATCATGTTCCTGGAATTATTTTAGTTAGCTTAAACTTGTATTTTTATGCCAATGATTGAATTGATTTATGAATTATGATGATGAATTATTGAATGCTGTATTGCAAAGGAGCCGTGCATATTTGGTAAGTAACGGGTAAGATTCGACATCGGAACTTTTGTTTTCTTATTGGATTATGTTGTTGCATCATGATTGTGGCATGCCTTTATGGATAAACTTGTTGAATTGATGGATTAATTATGATTGATGAACTTTCGTGTGATTATAGTCTAGATGTCGAGTATAATGATCCTTGTCTAGAGTTTTGAGTCAAGTTAAGATGAACTAGAATTGGATAGAAGTCAAGTCGTGTCAAAGAAAGTCAAAGTGTGAACTGGAAAAGTGAACTTGAAAAGATAATTAATCTATGAAGTGACCGCTCGTCTAGTGGCTAAAGAGCCATGAACATGGGTATAGTCGAAGCCACTGTCCCTTCTGCGGTTTTGGGACAGTTCTGGATCCCAGTGCTCGGGAAGTAGATCCTTTGTGGTTGACCCGGCATGAGACAAGGAAAGTTGGGGGAAGTAGATCCTTCGTGGTTGACCCCTTACGAGCATATGACTGTGTCACGGATTAGCATTTGAATTGAACTAGAACATGAAAGTCAATAGTGGAGTCTAGAATTCTCGAATTGGATTAAGCTTGTCTTGAGAGTCTTAGTTGAATACTCTGTTATGATTTATTTCCGCTGCATACTTGAATTTGAATATTATAATGACTTGCTATATGTTGTTTGAATGTTCTGTGAATTTATTCTAATTATTATGTTCCTAATTGTATTCTGCTGATTAAGTAGAACAATCTAATTACTCCCCACTGACTGTGGACCCAAAAATCCTTTTTCAGGTACAAGAGATGATTAATTGGGTTACACAAGGGTTGGGATTGTGAGTAAGCGAGATTAGTAGTTTAATTATCTTAATGTCAATTTCTAGCCTTTGTAATAGTTTTAGTGGATTTTCCATAATTGATTAGTAACCTTGGACTTTGATGATTTAGCTATTTTGGAATATTTATTGGTTTAATTGAATAATTTGAATTAAGTTTAGAGCTTCCGCTGTCATTAATGAATTTGTTATTAAAAGATTATGGTTATTAGGTTACAAAATATTTTGTATATGTATTAAAAAAATATTTTGTAGATGTATTAGAAGATTGTTATTAAAAAAATATTTTGTAGATGTATCCACGTTGTTGTTTTCTCCGAAAACAATGTTGCTAAAATGCGGGTCGTTACACTATGCATATAAAAATCGGATGGAGATTTATGTCAAAGCCGAGAACTATCAGGTATGAGAGTCGTTGAAGTCGGTGACTATAAGGTAACCAAAACTAATGCTAATAATGAGATAGTTCCTAAAGAAATTTCTGAATATGAACGTGAAGATTTTGAAAAAATGGAAATAAATGCAGGCCATAAAATTGCTTCATTGTGGTCTTGGACCTCATGAACATAATCGTATTATGGGGTGCAAGAGCGCAAAACAAATATGGGATCTATTATAGATAACTCACGAAGGTACTAATGAAGTTAAAAGGTCTAAAATTGATTTATTATTCTCTAAATATGAAAGGTTTGAAATGTTGCCTAAGGAATCTATTCAAGATATGCTTACTCGTTTTACTAACATCATAAATGAGCTTGTTTCCCTTGGAAGAGACATACCCATTGATGAACAGGTTAGAAAGGTCTTGAGGAGTCTTCCACAAGACGAAAGATGGAGAGCCAAAGTAACAACACTTATGGAAACAAAGGACTTTACGAAGTTTAACATTGAGCAATTGGCGGGTTTTACTTGTTAACCCATGAATTACATTTGGGAACCAGCGGAGAAGGTTCCAAAAACAAAGGATTAACATTGAAGGCAGAAGAGAGTGATGATACTTAAGAAGACGACGAGACAACAATGCTCGTTAGAAGATTCAAAAGAGCCTTCAACAGGAACCGAAGTTCCTTCAGGAACTCTGGAAAGAAATTGACGAGTTCCAAAAAGGACTTTGGATGTCACAAGTACGGCTCCACTGATCACTTCATCAAGGAATGTCCAAAGTGGGAAAATGAGAAGCCTAAGTCCAAAGGGAAGGAATCATTTAAGGAAAAGAAGGATTACAACAAAGAAAAATACTACAAGCCTTCTTATTCCAAAAATGATGTTCGCAAAGCAATGATAGCTGCATGGGGTGATTCTGAATCAGAAGAAGAAGAGGAGGAACAACCTGAAGAGGAAACGACTCAATTATGTTTAATGGCAAGATCTGATGTGCCCGAGTTCCCACAGGAACTCGACGAGAAGGTAAGCCTCAATCCTTATTATTTAAACTCTCTGCCTAAACAAAAACTTGTTGACTTAGTTATTGATTTTCATAAAAATTGGATGACTGTTAAGAGGCAAAAGAATGAGTGTGAAAACACACTCAAAGTTAGTAGGGAACATAGTGATTGGTTTAAGGGTAATAAAGTTGAAACTGAAAAATAGATTCTTGGACCTATTTGATAAAAACAATGTTTTAATGACTAAGGTTAAAAATCTTGAAAAAAAATTAAGCCAGACAACAATGGAACTTAACTGATATAAGTTGATTAATCTTAGTTTGAAATCTGAAAATTCGAGTGAAAGTTCCTCCAGGGTTTCTGATCTGAAGGAACTCAAGGCTGATTTGGAAAAAACAAAATCTGATAATAAAAAATTGACACAGGAACTTAGTGAAATAAAAAGGGATAAAGATAATCAACAAGAAGTTCCACAATGGATTCTGAATGCCCAAGCAAAGAGGACCGAAGGTCTGGGATTTAACTATAAACAAAAAGGGAGAAATCAGAAAAAAAAAATGTGGAACTTCCAAGCAGCAGAGTGTTCTGCGGGAACTCAGGTCATCTGAAGGACCAGTGTTCCAAAAGGAATAACAGCTTGAATCTGAATCATAGACATGTTAATCTGAAATGGATTGAAAAAACTTATGATGATGTGTCTACAAAGGAACCCAAGGAAACCTGGGTTCCTCAACCTAACCACTAATTATTCTTACAGGAACTAGTGAGGGGGAACACCACATGGTACCTCAACAGTGGATGTTCCAAGCACATGACCGGAGACAAACCTAACTTTCTCTCACTAGTAGCCTACTCAGGGGGAACTGTGACATTCGGTGACAATCAGAAAGGTAATATAATTGCCGTAGGTAAGGTAGGTAAGTAAAGCTCCCATAGCATAGATAATGTCTTTTTTGTAGATGGTTTGAAGCATAAGTTATTTAGTATTTCTCAATTTTGTGATAAAGGAAACTCTGTACATTTTACTAATGAGTGTTGTAGAATCATCAACAATGACACTAATAAAATTATTCTTGAAGGGAAACGCAATGGGAACACATATACTGTGGACCTTGAAGCAATTCCCAAAACTACTCTTACTTGTTTAAGTGTCATTGAGGATGATCCACTACTTTGGCATAAACAAATGGGATGTGCTAGCCTTTCTCTACTGGATAAATTGAGAACAAAGGAACTAGTTGTTAGTTTACCGAACATCAAGTTCCAATGTGATAAATTGTGTGATGCATGTGCTAAAGGCAAGCATGTTAGAAGATCCTTTAAAAGTAAAAAGCTCGTGAGCACCACAAAACCATTGGAACTTGTTCACATGGATTTGTGTGGGCCCATGAGAGTCCAAAGTAGAAGTGGAAAATTGTATGTCTTAGTCATAGTTGATAATTACTCAAGATTCACTTGGACAACGTTCCTTCATAGCAAAGATGAGACGTTTGAAGAATTTATTTGCTTTGCTAAGAAGATACAAAAGTCGAGTGGTTATCAACTAATTCACTTACGATTTGACCATGGAATTGAATTTGAAAATCAAAAGTTTGATGAGTTTTGCAGGGAAAATGACATGGATCATAACTTTTCCGCTCCTAGGACACCACAGCAAAATGGTGTTGTGGAGAGGAAAAACAGGACTTTAGAAGACATGGCAAGAACAATGCTTATTGCAAGTGGATTACCTAGGAACTTCTGGGCTGAGGCCGTTAATACGACATGCTATATAATTAATAGAATCATGTTAAGACCCATCACAAACAAAACTCCCTATGAACTAATGAAAGGAAGAAAACCTAACATTTCTCACTTGAGATCTTTTGGTTGTAAGTGCTTCGTACACAATAATGGTAGGAGGAACTTAGGGAAAATTGATGAGAGAAGTGATGAAGCTGTGTTCCTAGGATATGCCATTGATAGTAAAGCATATAGAGTTTATAACAAGAGGACATTAAGTGTCGAGGAAAGTGTACATATTTTATTTGATGAATCTAACCCAAATGTAAATAGTGATACTAACATTTTGCAGGAACTTGAGGACTTAGAGATAGGGTTGGTTAGAAAAGATCCCGATGAAGAAGAGTTAACATCCAATAAAGAAAGAGCAAATATTCTAAAAGAACGACCTCATGTTGAAAGACAAGAAGAGCCAGTTCCTGAAGGAATTCAGGGGGAAGTTCCAGAGACTGAGAGGAACTTAGGAGAAGAGATCAGAGTTCCTGAAGAGACTGTAGAAAGACCAGTTCCAATCAGAGACTTTGAACCAAAACCTTGGAAACATCAGAAGTCCTACCCTCTTGATCTTATCATAAGTGATATAGGGAAAGGAATTCAGACCAGAACTCAAATCAGGAACTTCTGTGCCCATGGTGTGTTCCTATCCATCATTGAGCCTCTAAATCACATAGAAGCACTTGAGGATGCAGATTGGATACTAGCCATGCATTTTGAACTCAATCAGTTTGAAAGGAACAAGGTATGGCACCTTGAACCAAAGCCGGAACACCAAAAGGTAATTGGATTGAAGTGGGTGTTCAGGAACAAGCTAGATGAACATGGCACAATCATCAGAAACAAGGCCAGGTTAGTTGTAAAAGGATACAATCAACAAGAGGGTATAAATTATGAAGAAACATTTACTCCGGTAGCAAGGTTAGAAGCTATTAGAATTTTAATTGCTATTGCTTCTTTCATGGGTTTTAAATTATATCAAATGGATGTTAAATGTGCTTTTTCAAATGGATTTTTAAATGAGGAAGTTTATTTGGAACAACCTCCTGGTTTTGAAAACTCTAAATTCCTAACCATATCTATAAGCTTGATAAGGCTCTTTATGGGTTGAAGTAAGCTCCTAGAGCATGGTATGACAGGTTGTCCAAGTTCCTTTTGGAAAATGAATTTAAAAGAGGAAAAGTTGATAAAACTTTATTTTTAAAATCCAAGGGAACTGATCTTCTCATTGTCCAAATCTATGTAGATGATATAATATTTGGTGCTACTAACGAATATTTGTGTCAGGAATTTGTAAATTTAATGAGCAAGGAATTCGAGATGAGCATGATGGGTGAGTTAAATTTCTTTCTTGGTTTGCAAATAAAGCAAACTGAAAAGGGAATTTATATTCATCAACAAAAATACATAAAGGAACTTCTAAAGAAATTTGGGATGGAAACATCCAAAATAAATCACACTCCTATGAGAACTAACACCAAATTGGATGAAGATCCCAAAGGAACTAGTGTGAGTGAAAAGTAATATAGAGGCATGATAGGTTCCTTATTGTATTTAATTGCTAGTAGACCAGCTTTTAGTGTTGGTGTATGTGCTAGGTTCCAAGCAAATCCAAAGGAGTCACATCTCACTGCAGTTAAGAGGATATTGAGATATTTGAAACGAACTGATGATTCAAGACTGTTATATCCTCACAATGAGACATTTGAACTCAAGGGATTTGCTGATGCGGATTATGCCGGTGATTTGGTGAATAGGAAAAGCACTTCAAGTATGGTACAGTTCCTTGGAACGTGTTTAGTTTCTTGGAGTTCCAAGAAACAAAACACAGTTGCTTTATCCACCGCAGAAGCCGAATATGTAGCAGCTGCTGCATGTTGTTCACAACTGCTTTGGATAAAACAACAACTAAGGGACTTTGGTATTAATTATAATTGTATTCCTATATATTGTGATAATACTAGTGCCATTTGTATATCAAAGGATCTGGTTCACCATTCACGTGTGAAACACATTCACATACGTCATCATTTTCTAAAGGATAATGTAGAAAAAGGTTTGATAAAACTTGAATTTTGTCAAACTGAAGATCAAATTGCTAACATATTAACTAAGCCATTGAATAGAGAAAGATATGAGAAATTGCGGATGGAACTTGGGATGGTAAAATTAAAGTAATTTTCCAAGAAGTTCCTCCAGGTACGTCAAGTCAATTATCAAAGTTCCTAGAATTATTTTCATTGCAATTATGGTGCGAAAGCATGTTCCTGATGGAATTTGAGATTTGTACTCGTAAATGTCTATCAATATTACTCTTCTTTTCATGATTGCTATTTGGATGATGAATTAAATGTGTGCATCAATATGTTCCTATGATTTTTATTTATTTCTTTTTACTTTTTTTTATAAATTAATTTATTCCACAAATTTATTTTATTTTCCACAAATTATTTTTCTTTTGTAGCTAAAGATAACTACCCATTAAGTGAGTCCAATTAGAGTGTCACCAGGTTTATAATATAACGGGTCTACGGGTCTGGTTCCGGGTCTGAGATACAGACCCGGACCCGAATCCATTTTTCAGGATGGACCCGGACCCGACCCGGATCTGCATGGGTCCAAATTCCAAGGATCCAGATCCGCAAAAACGGATCTGGATCTGCGGATCTGGACCGGGTCTGGGTCCGACTGCCATCTCTATTCTTAATTAGTTTAATTTGCATTTATTTAATTAAACATAAAAAATAAAAAAAGATTCAAAAATAAAAATTCAAAAATATTTAGTTTAACGTTTTTATTTTTATTTCATAAAGTGGAAAAATAAAAAATTAAAAAAATTGAAAAATCCTTTTTTCAACGAGTTTATTTGTTTTCAGTTTTCAATTAAGTTTGCCTTGGTTTGTCATCATCAGAAAGGGGGAAATTGTTGACATATTCCTTTTAAGTTTTGATGATGACATAAACCTTAAACTTAATTACTAATAAGTGTCTTTGAGTTCTTGGAGAATTTTAGATCTTGAAGATAAAATAAAGTATTGAAGATTCAACATGAAATTCAATTATTTGAAGAAACAAGATGGTGATCTAAGGGAAGGTTCGAAATATGAATCGAATATGTTGCTGTCAAGTTTCTACAGAGACATCAGAGAAGTTCCTAAAGAGAATTTAGCAAGGAACATGAGAAGAACTTCAAGCATTCCAACGAATCACTTGATTAAGAGAAGAGAAGCATCCATGAATGTTATAATATAATGTTCTAGGGTAAATGTAAGTATATTAGTGCATTTAAGTCTGGTTGGAACTTAGTCGTGTCTGTCAGAGGATCTTTGGGTCATGTTCCTAGAGGAACTTGTGTCTGGTCAGTTAGTTATAACAGTCCACGTCCATTACTAAATTTTAGGATCAGTTGAACGAATTTTTTACTGTTTTAATCAGTTTAAAGATTCAAAAATCGATTGAAGTTATATGCCCTTAGTTTTAGGCATTTTTAACTAAAATTTTTGAACTTGTTATTAGTCTTAGGTTGTGTCCTATTTTGAAGGAGTAAGTTGGTTATTGTTGAACAACTTATTCTGATTTTTCAGAGTATCCAAAGTTTTTTTATTTAAATATTTTGTTTCTTTTAATAACCGTAATTTTTTTATTAATTTGTCTTTGGTCTAATTTAGTTATTTTATATTTATTTATTTATTCTGATTTGGATTTTTATTTAAGTTATTTTTTAATTTATAAAGTTTGCATTTTTAAATAAAAAAAGAAAAAGAAAAAGTAAAAAAAAGATTTTTTATTCTTTTCAAAAAATTTATTTTTGACTAGCTATTTTTTAGGATTAGTTAGGTTTTTCTTTAGGGATTGTTCAGCTATTTAATTCTGATTTGGTGAGTCAAAAATGAGTTATTAAGGTGCTAAAATTGTGGAGTCAAAGATTAGTGGGATTGTGCATGTGTAGTGGACGTGTGGTGGGATATTAGTGGGGTAGTGTGTAGTTTATTCTCCAAGCATTTACTACAACTATTTCTCCCATAAATACCACACATAATCAGACACACACAACTAGAGCATACTTTCAGATTTACGTTATTTAAGTTTTGTGTCAAAAAGTTCCAAAGTTCCAACCCAGTTCTTACTTGCATTTCAATATATTAGAGTTATTATTTTGAGTTGTAAGAGTGAGAAAAAGGAAAAGAGAAGTGTGAGAACTGAGAAGGTGAAAAAGAGAAGAGAGAAAAAAGAAACATGAGAATAGAGAAGAGAGAAAAAAAGAAAGAGATAGAGAACAGAGTCGTTAGTTCTTACAGGAATTCACGAGGTCCATAGAGAATTTAGGGTTGTATGAATGTACAAGGCCCATATATAAAAGTGGAGTTTTTCTTCCTTGGGCCAGGAAGTTTTTCTCGTTGAAATCTGTCTCTTTACATTTAGTTTTTCTCAAAGTTACTTTAGTTTCTGTTTCTGTAAAAAATTTGTCCTACAAGTTCCTCACAGCAATTCACCCCCCTCTTGCCGTGTTCCTACTGGAATAACACTCGGTGAACTTGTCCGTGTAAGCTTGAAAGGACATGGAACCCTGATTCAAAGTAAGGAACTCCTCTTATTTCTGCCAACGGAGCTCATCGGGGTAGAATCGCTCTTGAAGTTTGTATGTGAAGTCCGACTAATACATGTTAGAAATTATCTCGGAGTCCGACTTGATCGTGTTCCACCAATTATCGGCGTCGCCTTTAAAATAGTACGCTGCTATTGACACCCTTTCTTCTTCTGGGCATCCCATGCCATCGAATAGTTCCCATCTCTCGGATCCATTTCTCCAGAACAATCGGGTCAGTTGTGCACTCATAAGTTGGACGACGGTGTCGTGCAAATCTATCAAATGCGTTCATTCCCCCTGATGATGACATACCCTTATGAGGTAAAGTAAGAATAGCATCCTCAAGAGCACGACGTCTATGATGAGAACTAGGAGAGCGAGAAGGAGTAGACATACTACATAAAAATAAACAAGCCATGGCCGATAACTCTATCAGACATAATAAATACGATAGCATAAACTAGGATAAGAAAACTAAAATTATCTAACCCAAGTCGCTACCCCGATTACAACTAACTTTAGTTAATCAGGTTAGGCTAACTATGTTATGCCCTCGGAAAAGTAAAGCACACAACTCACGGTTTACTTATGATGAAGTAACTTATAATTGCTTTTAAACTTCGGCTCTGATACAAACTGTAACGACCCGACTTTTCGAAAGAATAAAACTAAACCCACAAATAGTCAGATCACTACTATAAACCAAAAGTCCCAATTACAACTATCAATATAAACTACTAAACAGTCCTAACTACGCATCAAACCAACATAAGTGTCCAAACGTCCATATTACAACACTAGTCACTTAACCACAACCACCAAAGTCCACATACAAAAGGGAAAACAAAAAGGTATTGTAAATAACCTGAAAATTCGGGTTATTAAAACAAATTTCGTGGTTATTTAATTTCTTTAGTTATTGTGTCTTTAATTAATTGGGTTCAAGCAAGCCCAATTGGCCTATTATCCCTAAAGCCCAATCATTGCACCTTGCCTTGCTAAAATGGACCAAAGCCTATAGGCTTTGTTCCCCATAGCCCACACGGCTCCCTCCTCTAAATATTTCACTATTGAAATATTTAATTTAAACTATATCTAATATCCAAAAATCCACCTTTTATCTTCCTTAAAAATCTATAATAAAGACTTCTCTCATAACAAACTAGCAAGAAAAATCATAACACTCCTCCCCCCTTTGTATGTCTCACGGCCCTCTCTCTCTCCATCCCAATTCTTGTTTAAATTTTTTTATAAACCACAAGTGTAGGGGTCGTTTTTACCCGGCCGCCTACGTCACGCGGTGTTTTGAATGCTCGTTAATGCCACATGTGAATGTGGTCTAGTAGGAGTCACCACCGTGCTTTTATACGGTCCACGGACACCAAAGAAGTACCAATGCCAGGAGCAATTGGCCTCATATGGTCGTGCACCAGAGTATGGGTCCGGGGACAGGTTACAAGCCAATCGTGCATTGGGCCCCCCGCCTGTAAGCGGTCTCTATTAGGTCTCTTTTTGTGGTCGTATCATTATTAATCCCGAATACACATATATCTCAAATTATATCCTAATAGCGCATATTACTAGGTGGGTTTGAATTATTTACAAATCAGGACTAATTACTGTGACCACTTTGAATTAAGTCCATATTAAAAACCTACGAAAATAAATCAAATAATACATAATAAAAGAATAAAAAAATACAAAAAATAAATACGGTTCGATGTGGTTCAAAGTATGTTCCAAGAGAATGTGGTTCGATGTGCAGTGGGGTTAGTAATAATATACAATTATGATGATTAATGACAATGATTACGATAACAATTATTGTAACACCCCGTATTTTCGGGATTAGAATTTTAGAAATCTAGGTTATACTTCCGGTTGTCTTCAAAATTTATATCGAAAACCTACTAATAAATTCCCTGTTTTATAAATGGAAAAGATTTCGTAATTTATTTTCCGGGAATTTATGATATTAATATTTTAAAATTTTCCAAATAAATTTGTTATAATTTTGTTAAGGATCGATTGTCAGTTTATAAGCCTGAACCAATGCATATTGGATCATTATTTTGTGAAAGCCCATTTTTTCCCCTTATGATGATCGACCCCTTAAATAATATTTACTAAAATTAATTGTTTTCTTTTAAATTATTTTTAATTAGTATTTTAATTTCTGATTAGCCGGAAGAATTCAATCCGATATTTTATATCTATAAATGCCTTTTTGATTAGAAAATTTTCCACTTTCTTTTCTCTACCCTATTATTTCTCTTTCAAAATATCCAAACCCTTTTTCTCTCTTCTTTTTCCCTCTTTCATATTTTGGAATCCAAAAAGGGTAAATTTTTGTGCATTGATTCAAGGTAACTAGACTTTTCCATTTAAATTTGTATTTAATTAATTAAAGTATGATTTAGATAATCAAATTAGGGTAAATTAATGGTTGAATTGTTCATGAAAATTTCAAACTCTATGGGGAACCATTCGAGTAAGATTTCTAGTTCGATCTTGATAAAAGTGTTAATTTTTTATTATATTATGTATTTCTCGCATGCAATATATATTATTCGTTTATGCTGTGTTGAGTTTTCCAGCAGGTTCTTTCATGTTATTTTCAATGGCTATGCGTATTATTATGAATTTAATGTTGTTTGGCTTATTAGTTGACTTATGCCCATGATATATTAACATGCTATGCCTTTGTTTATGCAAACAATCTAAGAAAAATGTGAGCTTTGTCTTATGATGGAATTGACGAGTGGTTTAGGTTAGGAATAATATTGTTTGATCTAGTTTTAAGTAATTAAAAGTGGTATTTTTAACATTAATATAAAATTGGTGATTAATTAATTGAGTCGTGTCGTGTCGAGCGGTTGAAGAACGTGCGTGTATCGGTTCATCGGTGATGAATCGTGTCGGGGACTTGTTTGTTGTTATCGGTTCATCTGTGATGAATCGTATCAGGGACTTGTTTATTGTTATCGGTTCATCTGTGATGAATTGTGTCGGGGACTTGTTTGTTGTTATCGGTTCATTTGTGATGAATCTTGTCGGGGACTTGTTTGTTGTTATCGGTTCATCTGTGATGAATTGTGTCGAGGATTTGTTTGTTGTTATCTGTTCATCTGTGATGAATCATGTCGGGGACTTGTTTGTTGTTATCGGCCTTGTTCCGTGTCGGGACTTTTTTGTTGTATCGACTTAGGTCGTGTCGAGGGTATTATTGATGTCTATCGTGGTCTTTAATTGCATTGTTGATTGAGTGTTGTAATCTTTTAGTATGGTATATGATGATTGTTTGTTCCGCTGCGTGTTATTGATGTCTTGTGATTAATCTATGAATGCTTCTGCTGCGAAGGACACCAAGTATGTATTCTCTTATGATTGATGACGTGTATGCTGAGTGACTCTGTTTGATTGTTTGAATTATGCTCGATTATTTAAATCCACTTTTAGGTGGGACAGCCTAGTTACTCCCCACTGACGGTGGACCCAATTTTTCAAGTGACGAGGTTGAGTAGTTGGAACGTGGGCCTGGATGTGCGTGTGAGAGTAGGATATTTCACTTGTTTCTTCCACTCACTTTTGTATTAGAGTCTCGACAACCAATGTATAAGGTTTAGCTTTATTTCCTAACGTAAATTTTGGACTTTAGAATTGTTCTTTCACTGAACTATGATATATTTTTAGTCGAATGTGTCGTATGGTAACAATCTGTCTTGACGTTAATTCCGCTAACGCCGCTCCCAAAAGACGGGTCGTTACAGTTATAAAAAATATGTACAGATTTATACACAATCAATATAATTACAAATGAATTCCAGTGATTAAAATCGTTCATCATATTAACATTAATGACGTTAATTGTAACGACCCGCATTTTAGCAATGTTGTTTTCGAAGAAAACAACAATACGAGCCATTAATTAACAAAAACTCATATCACAGATCTTAGATAATCAGCGGAAGCTCTAACATTTAATTCAAATTATTCAATTAAACCAATACTTAGTCCTAAATAACTAAGTTTCCAAAGTCCATTATTACTAATCAACTACGGAAAATCCACTAAAATTATTATAAAGGCTAGAAATTGACATCAAGATAATTAAACTACTATTCTCGCTTGCTCACAATCCCAGCTCTTGCGTAACCCAATCAATCATCTCCTGTACCTAAAAAAGGATTTTGGGTTCCACAGACAGTGGGGAGTAATTAGATTGTTTAACTTAATCAGTAGAACACAATTAGAAACATAATAAATAGAACAGATCAACAGAGCAGTCAAACAAGTCAACAGGAAAATCATTTAAAGGCATTCACATTCAAGTACGCAGCGGAAACAAATCATAACAGAATAATCAACCAAGATTCTCAAGACAAGCTTAATCCAATTCTAGACTTCTAGACTCCACTATTGACTTTCAAGTTCTAGTTCAATTCAAGTGCTAATCTGTGACACAATCATATGCTCGTAGGGGAAACCTCAACTCTTCCCCAACTTTCCTTGTCTCATGCCGGGTCAACCAATTTTTATCTACTTCCCGACACTGGGATCCAGAACTGTCCCTTAACCGCCGAACGAACAGTGGCTTCGACTATACCTATGTTCATGACACTTTAGCCACTAGATAGGCGGTTACTTCATAGTTTATTATCTTTTCAAGTTCAACTTTCTAGTTCACAAATTGACTTTCAATGACACGACTTGACTTCTTATCAATTCTAGTTCATCTTAACTAGACTCAAAACTCTAGACCAAGACTCAACCACACGAAAATTTACCCATTCGATAATACAATTCAATCCAACAAGTCCATACATAAAGACATGCAATAATCATGAACCGAAAATATAATTCGTTCAACCATACAAACTAGAATTCGAAGACTTACCTAAAGCTTTCCAAAGTACACGGCCTTACAAGATTATCAACACAATAATTCGTCTTCCTAATTCATAAGATTAATTTAATCAACAGTATAAAATACGATTTAGACTAGCTAGAATATTTTCGAGAATGTAATTAAATCCTATTATTATACCAAATCAACAATGAAAAATCTATCCTTTTACTCTCATATTACACGACATTTTCAAGAAGAAATAGCAAGATTCCATAATTTGATTTAGTTAAAATACAAGTCCTTTTTCATTACTTAAACAATTTCAAGAATGACTCAAAGTCTAATATTTTATCAAGAAAACAAGCTAAAATCAACTCTTGTTACCAAGCATACTACACGATTTTGTCAATCAAATAAACAAGTGTTACTCTTTTCTTTTTAATTCTGAAATATCCAAAATTAGATCAATAATAATAGGTTAACATAATAAAAACTCATGCCTTAATTTGTATGCAAGAAATTCGAAACATCAAGATATTATCCCAAGCCTTACCACACGACATTATTGGCAGTCAATCAAGGTTACAAAATTATGCTTCAATAACTTGACCAAATAAATTATTAATTTCTAGAAATTCATCAAAGATTGTTATTAGATCAAGATTATAACTAAAAGATTAATTCTTGCATAATCATACCACTCGAAATTATAGGTGTTACTCGACCAACACACACGACATGCCCGTATTATACCTTACAATAATTAACTCATCAAGTTTAAGAATCAAGGATCATAGATTGTGCATAAACTTGTATCAGATTATAAAATAAAAATATGGAAATCCACATAGACTACTCGGCACCTCACGAAAATATCAATAACAAGTTCGTAATGATTCTAAGCTAGTTCTAAGCAATTCTAAATAATTCAAAACAGTTCTAAACCAATTCTAAGAATTATATCACTAACCTATCCTAGAGATTAAGCAAAGCAATCTAATTACCTTGCTAGAAGTTCAAAGTTGATCAAAGCCTTGTGGTTCGAGTGCCTCACGGTTTCTTGGGCTTTCTTTGGCTTCTGATTTCAATCTTGAGGGTTGTAACAATAGAACAAGTGTTTTTTTGGAGGATTCTTGTGATTTGTTTGTTTTTGCCAAGTTTAAAGCTAGGACTTAGATTTGTTGTTGGGGTTGACGTGTGATATGAGGGTCAAGGGGGTTGATTACTTCCTAAAATCTAGTGCGAAGTTTAGGAGGAAAAAAAGGATCAATTTTTAGTTAAGGAGAAAATAGATATAGTTTAGTATATTTTTCCAAAAACAAGTTAAATCAATTTTAAAAAAAAATAGGGGGCCGTGAGTGAGGGAAAGAGAGGGTCTTTGGGTTTGGGTTATATCAATAATAGGTAAAAGATTACGGGCTTGTGCGTTGGATTTCCAGCAGACTTGGGTTAAATCATTGAGCCTGGTGGAATTTTCGTACAACAACAACTATCACGCTAGTATCAAGATGGCTCCTTATGAGGCGTTATATGGTCGCAAGTGTCGTAGTCCTACTTGTTGGAGCGACATCAGCGATGCTTTGGTGATTGGTCCTGATCATATCAGGGACACGGTGGAGCAGGTTAAGATCATCAGGGCAAGGTTGCAGGCAGCTCAGAGCCGACAGAAGTCGTATGCTGATCGTCGACGGAAGCCGTTGGAGTTTTAGGTGGGTGGTAAGGTTCTGCTGAAAGTATCTCCGATGAAGGGTGTGATACGGTTTGGCCAGAAGGGTAAGCTCAGACCCAAGTATGTCGGGCCATATGAGATTTTAGATCGGGTCGGAGAAGTTGCTTATCGATTGGTGTTGCCTCCGGATCTATCGAAGGTTCATGATGTGTTTCACGTATCCCAGCTACGGAAATACGTGAATGATCCTTCCCACATTATTCCGGTGGAATTGTCAGTGATCGAGCCGAACTTGACCTTTGAAGAAAGGCCAGTGCAAATTTTGGATCGCCAGGATCAGATGTTGCGGCGTAAGGTGGTACCTTTGGTTAAGGTACTCTGGCGTAGTAAGAAGTTCGAAGAGGCTACGTGGGAAACGGAAGCTTCGATGAGGGATAAGTATCCTGAGCTGTTTGAAGCAGGTATGCAGTTGTGCTGGTTGTTTCGTCTCATTTTATTTATGTCTGTGTCTTTTTTTTTATGAATGTGTTATTTGAGCTTCTTTAAGTAAATTTCGAGGTCGAAATTTATTTAAGGAGGGGTGACTGTAATAACCCGAAATTTGGGGTCAGAAAATTTCATGGTTAATTATGGTTATTTTAAAATTCTAAGTCCAAAGAGCCCATTTATTTGGACTGTTTATTTTTATTATTCTTCCTTATCTTGAAATTAGGCCCAAGGACCCAATTTCCTCCCTTCCTTGGCCGGCCCCCTTATATGATGGCCAAGGATTATTTTCCTTTTCAATTATTATTATTAATTAGGTAAGCCCATATTTAATTATCTAATCAATAATACCTTAAATTAAAAATCCTATTTTTCTATCTAGCCTTTACCAAGTCTCCCCAACAATTGCTCAACCTCTCCTACTATTCCTCCTGTCACACGGCCCCCCTTAATTTATTTTCTTTAAATTGTTTCTTTTGTTCTTTGTTATTATTAGTAGGGAACAATACTCATAACCTTTTTACCTAACTTCAAAACACTAAAAAACTCTCAAAAGAAAGCCCCTTGTGCCGTGTGGAATTTCGAACCAAAGCAAGAGAATTTTCTTGATTTTCTTCCTAGTTCCAAGTAACTAGTCTATCTCTTTTAAATCTGGTATAAGTTTTCCATATAGTTAATTAGGATTAAACTAGGAAAATTGTTGAATTAGTATCATGATAGAGTATAGATCATTCGAACCATGCTATGTAATCCTTCGTGTTATTTTCTTGATATTTTATGTAAGCTGTTATGAATCTTTAGTGTTTTAATTAATTATATGCATGAATTATTATTTTAAAATATAAGTTTTGATTAGTATAAGTGCATGATAAATTTTGAATCTTGATCTTGAAAATTTCGAACCTATGTCGAGTATTGTAAGATGATTTTATGATGATTTTTATATTATTTCTTGAAATTAAATTAATGATCTTGATTATTTAATTGTTAATTAAAATCTTAGATTAAAATTGTTATTGTTGTTCTTGATATTTGAGAATGTCGAATGGCTCATGTGAATAAAAGGGAATAAAAATCTAATTTTTCTTGTTGAATCTTGTTACAACTCTTGAACTATTAATTGATCTTGGATTTAATCTTTGATTTAATCATGTTAATATTAATTCTTGAAACTAATCTTGATAATATTGCTAACCTATGAAAGCCGTGTGATGTATGTATGTGCTAGAAAGGATTGATTTTGATTTTGTTTAATCCATGATTGATAATTTAATGTTTAAAGTATAATTTTATGATTTATTATTAAGTTTATATGATCAATTTATGATAATTGTATTTAATTAATTTAAAGTGTCAATTTTGGTATTTTTGCATATGAATGTCGAGTGGCATGAAATAGGAAAAATAGGATTTTTATCATGTTTTAAGCAATATTAATTGATGATTGATAATTTATATGATTAATTGTTTATTTAATTAATTTATTAAGTTGTTTATATGATTATTTCAAGAATTGAATTAATTGTTGATTTATTATGTGAAAATGTCTAGTGGTCCCATATGAGAGATGATCAATTTTAGCTTAATTTTTGGCTTATAATATTTTAGTTAGTAATTTTAGAAGTTGATATAATTAAAGGAATAAAAGAATTAATAAAGATAAGTTACAATATGAAGGAAAGGAATAATATGATGATAAGGATAAGTTATAATAAGATAAGAAGTATTGGTCTCACGATGGCCATGTCGATAAGATAAGATAATAAACGAACGTCTGTTTGGTGATACACGGGTCACCAGATTAGGTTAAGTCGAAGCCACTGCCCTATTGTGGTCTCTGGGCAGTTCCGGATCTTAAGATGTGTAGTCGTCTAAGTAGTAGTACACGGGCTACTATTTAGGAGTTATGGCCATAGCTTAGGCTTAGTTCTTGCAAAGGAGAGCTACGGGTAGAATACATGGGTTCTTCCCGGCGCATTTTAGGAAAGTTGGGATGTACGCGGGCATCCTTACGAGCTATAATGACCGGTCCATAAAGTAAGAAGATGTTTAAAAGAAGGGTTTTGGGAATAATATGATAAGATAAGTATCATAAGGGTTGGGTATGATTATGTATGTATTAACGTATTTATAAGTATGTCATCTATGTATTGTATAAGAATAATATGCTAAGTCTTTCGTTGCGTACGTCTGACAGGTATGTATTGATGTAGGTATTTTGTATGTATTTGTGTACGTATTTGTATGTAACTGTGTAGGTATTTTAGGTGTATTGTATACGTATTTTACTCGTATTTTTATAAGTATTTTACTCGTATTTTTATACGTATTTCACTCGTATTTTTATACGTATTTTACTCGTATTTTTATACGTATTTTTACTCGTATTTTTATATGTATTTTATTTGTATTTTTATACGTATTTTATATGTATTTTTATACGTATTTTATATGTATTTTTATACGTAATTCGTATGTATTTTTATACGTATTTCGTATGTAATTTTTATACGTACTTTCATGTATTTTTGTATGATTTTCTTGGTTAATTCTATGATATTATATGGTTAATGGTCCCTCATTTAAGCGGGACAACCTAGTTACTCGCCACTGATGGTGGACCCCCCCATTTCAGGTGATGATGCAGACGCATGAGTGGGCTTACGTTTGGTTCGGGTTGTGTGCCTTGTTGAGATTTATAGAGAGAACCCGGAGTCTGTCTTATGTTATTTTATTTCTTTATTATTCAGTTTCGCCCAGCCTGTTGGGAAGGACAGTTTAATTTTTATTTTGGATTTATTTAAGGAATTTTGGGACTTTTATTTAATTATTAGTTAATAAATGGAATAATGAACTTTAATATTAATAATTTTATTTAAGTTTTGCTTGGTAATGATCCATTTATCGATTTCTTTCGCAAATCGACAGCCTATAAAAGTCGGGTCGTTACACCTGAGATGCCTCGAATCGTGGTCTCTTCACGGCTGCAGGCTGCTGGCTCTCCATGACTAACGATGCATGAATCTCTAAAGCTACCTCGTAAGCTTTCTGGAACGGTTCTGCTCCGCTGCTGATGATATGTACTCGAATGCGGGGATCCAGCTTCTTGATGTACCTCTTCACACTAGTGGAAAAATCTCTATTTGCATCGTGCATTTTAGGCTATTTGCATCGTGCATTTGGCATTACAAATGCAAGTGTTACAAATAGCTACCTTATTTGGATCGTGCCTTAGGCACGATCCAAATAACCTGACTATTTGGATCGTGCTTTTGAAGGCACGATCCAAATAACTTGACTATTTGTATCGTGCCTTTTGAAGGCACGATCCAAATAGGATGTTATTTGCATCGTGCCTTCAAAGGCACGATCCAAATAGTATGTTATTTGGATCATGCCTTCAAAAGGCACGATACAAATAGTGTTTTTTTTTTTTTTGGCAAGCTAGAAGCATATATATGGTTTTTTTTTTGCAAGCAAGAACCATATATATGGTTATATAAAAAACATTAAGTAAGAGACAAATTATTTCATACAAAAAAAAAAAAATCAATTTCATTAATTTTTTGTTATTAGTACAGAACAAATAATGTATGACAAAAGCTTATAATAATGACCAGATATACTAGAGAACTGTATAAAAATATAGCGTTCGCGCCGAAACAAATATTAGAACACTACTAATATTTCCACCTGAATATCTTCTTTCATTTGTGTATTAGCCTGATTTCTCAAATCTTCAAATGCTTTCATACATTCCGTATCAAACCCTCCAGTAAACTGCAACAAAAATAAATACAAATCAGGAGTTTTGATTGGATTTTCAAACAAAAAAAGCTCCCTATGTCAATGACCAAAGCTTTTATATATAAACAACAAAATGATGAAATGTAGATTGTTAACACATAAGAGCTATTACTATCTTTTTGCCTGTAATTAGTTTTTCAACTCAATTCAATTATATACACACGCAGCTAGACAATGTAGAGTTTACTTGTCTTTTAAAAGGTCAATGCCTTCAATCAATTTTTTAACTAAAATTCAATGCCTAAATATAGAGCCCCTAATTAAAAGACTCATAAGCAAAAGAGCATATTACTTATAATCAATTTGTCTCCACATAAGATAGGACTGAAAAACCTCCAAAGTTGATCATTGAATAATTTGTGCATGAAATAGATTAACATCTTAAACATAACATACTGCAATAAAAAAGCCTAAGCTAATTACTAAAGTGGCGATCATTAAAAACCTTACAAAAAAAGCTGATCAATGAAGTGGGTATTGCTAAACACCCAAAAACAAAAGAACAGATGGAACAGATGCAAAAGAAGAGGAAAAATAACCACCTTTTTAAAGTGAGGTATTCCTCTAACATAAAGACTTTTTTTGGATGGAAAAACCCTTGCTTTAGCGTGCTATACTACATAAAGGGACATGATAAGCTCAATTTAAAGTATTAGAAGATGTTGATGATTACATCATGGTTAATATTTCGGAAAACAGGTAAATTTTGAAATATAGGGCATAGACTAAGATAATGGTTGCAAATTATAAAGTACTCAAAAGTACTCCAACCTGATCATAATTACATATAAGATTGCATCATAGATCAATACTTAAAGGAGTTAGCAATTAGTGCACTTAAAATTCATCATGATATATACCATGGGTAAGAAAATAATTCTCAATATCAATTTACTAATCCAATTCCTTTGCCAATGACATTTAAAAATGTGTATATTGTACATAAATACACTTTGTCAGACAACAATCAAGCATAAGTTCGAACTTCGAACTAGCAGCTATATTAGAGCTTAAAAAGAGATATTTCAATTATAATCACTTCTATTATAGCCAATGAATGACATGAAACTCAAATAACGCCACCCCTCAAAACATCAAAAGGCACTAAATGCACCCCAAAAAAATTGTATACAACACTGAAGCTCATAATAAGGCAGTATATTTTACAACATCCATCATCAATATGGATAATGATAGATCAATTTTGTAGTTTTTTTTGAAAAAAAACCCATCAAACTAGAGGGGAATACATGTATAAGCAAACATTTATTATTAAGATTATTACTATAGTTCATTCAAATTACCTATGCTCAGCTCTCATTGACATATTAACAAACACTTGATATGCAAGTAGGAACTTTAAAATTCAAAAAAGAAGAAATTAATTTGAACCTAATTCAGCTGGATGCAAGATGATGATGTTACAGGATTTCAGGGTTATAGACTTTTTTTGCTCTTTTTTTGGATTCATGTGCACTTTGCAGGTTCATACTTCAACAAATCTAATGAAGTAGCTTAAACAATGAAAACATTAGAGACAAAAACTCTTTTCCACCACTATTTCAAATTATAAAACCAATAATTATCTACTAAAAACCTATAAATTTCAAAATCAACTCTAAATCCAAAAATAATCAAAGAAATCCAAACAACGTAACCCTAGAAAACCTAAAATGCAAAATTCTTATAACAACTATTGCACAATCATAAACCACTGTCAAAACAAACCAAAAGGAAAAAAAAAAATTGAATTTGATTCAATAATAAAATCAACTAATTAACCAAAGAAGAAATTGAAAAGTATGAAAAAAATTGAACCAAAACAAACCTAAGTGCGGTAGCAGCAATATCAGTCGCTCTGCTTCAGACGGAATTACTGCAGTGGCAAATCTGGACAGCTCTGCGAACTTGTCGGTGTAGGCCTGCACTGACATGGTCCCCTATGTGAGCATAAGTAACTCTTCTTGTTTCTGCCACCTGAGTTTGTCGGGGTAGAATCGTTCTTGCAGCTTAGCGATAAATTCTTCCCACTTCATTCCCCTGATGGATCTACCCTGTGGACGGACCGTCATCCACCAGTTGTCGGCTTCCAGTTGTAGATATATAGTAGCTGGCGATCTGGACTCGTTCTTCATCCGGGCAGTCGGTCGCGTCAAACAACTTTCTCATTTCCCGTACCCAGCTCTCAAGTATCACGGGGTCCGCTGTGCCGTCATAAGTGGGAGGTCGATGACGGGAAAATCGGTCGAACGATGACTGGCTTCCAGATGACTGCGCTCCTCTCTGAGCTAAGCTTATGATTGCACCTTCTAACATGCGGCGTCGATCGCGGCTGCTAAGTGATGGTCCTGGGCTTGCCATTCTACAAAACAGTTCCCAAGTTATGAAAGCAAAAGACAATGAAAACTTAAATTAAATCGTCACAAAAGAATGAAAAATAACTTATCCCGTAGTTCTACCCGAGTCAACACTCACTTAAGTTCTCGTGGCAAAGCTAGTTAGGTCAACTCTCGGAAAATAAAGCACACAATCTCACGGGTTACTTATGGTGAAGTAACCTAAAAATTCAGCTCTGGTACCAACTGTAACAACTCGCATTTTAGCAACGTTGTTTTCGAAGAAAACAACAATACGAGCCATTAATTAACAAAACTCATATCACAAATCTTAGATAATCAGCGGAAGCTCTAACATTATTTAATTCAAATTATTCAATTAAACCAATACTTAGTCCTAAATAACGAAGTTTCCAAAGTCCATTATTACTAATCAACTACGGAAAATCCACTAAAATTATTACAAAGGCTAGAAATTGACATCAAGATAATTAAACTACTATTCTCGCTTGCTCATAATCCCAGCCCTTACGTAACCCAATCAATCATCTCCTGTACTTGAAAAAGGATTTTGGGGTCCACAGTTAGTGGGGAGTAATTAGATTGTTCTACTTAATCAGTAGAACACAATTAGAAACATAATAAATAGAACAGATCAACAGAGCAGTCAAACAAGTCAACTGAAAAATCATTCAAAGGCATTCACATTCAAGTACGCAGTGGAAACAAATCATAACAGAATAATCAACCAAGATTCTCAAGACAAGCTTAATCCAATTCTAGACTTCTAGACTCCACTATTGACTTTCAAGTTCTAGTTTAATTCAAGTGCTAATCCGTGACACAATCATATGCTCGTAGGGGATACCTCAACTCTTCCCCAACTTTCCTTGTCTCATGCCGGCGGGTCAACCAATTTTTATCTACTTCCCGACACTGGGATCCAGAACTGTCCCTAAACCGTCGAACGAACAGTGGCTTCGACTATACCTATGTTCATGGCACTTTAGCCACTGGATAGGCGGTTACTTCATAGTTTATTATCTTTTCAAGTTCAACTTTCTAGTTCACAAATTGACTTTCAATGACACGACTTGAATTCTAATCAATTCTAGTTCATCTTAACTTGACTCAAAACTCTAAACCAAGACTCAACCACACGTTAGTTGCCATGCAACCACACGAAAACTTACCCATTCGATAATACAATTCCATCCAACAAGTCCATACATAAAGACATGCAATAATCATGAGCCGAAAATATAATTCGTTCAACCATACAAACTAGAATTCGAAGACGTACCTAAAGCTTTCCAAAGTACACGACCTTACAAGATTATCAACACAATAATTCGTCTTCATAATTCGTAAGATTAATTTAATCAACAGTATAAAATACGATTTAGACTAGCTAAAATATTTTCGAGAATGTAATTAAATCCAATTATTAGACCAATTCAGCAATGAAAAATCTATTCTTTTACTCTTCATATTACACGACATTTTCAAGAAGAAATAGCAAGATTCCATAATTTGATTTAGTTAAAATACAAGTCCTTTTTCATTACTTAAACAATTTCAAGAATGGCTCAAAGTCTAATCTTTTATCAAGAAAACAAGCTAAAATCAACTCTTGTTACCAAGCATACTACACGGTTTTGTCAATCAAATAAACAAGTGTTACTCTTTTCTTTTTAATTCTGAAATATCCAAAATTAGATCAATAATAATAGGTTAACATAATAAAAACTCATGCCTTAATTTATATGCAAGAAATTCGAACCATCAAGATATTATCCCAAGCCTTACCACACGACATTATTGGCAGTCAATCAAGGTTAAAAAATTATGCTTCAATAACTTGACCAAATAAATTATTAATTTCAAGAAATTCATCAAAGATTATTATTAGATCAAGATTATAACTAAAAGATCAATTCTTGCATAATCATACCACTCGAAATTATAGGTGTTACTCGAGCAACACACACGACATGCCCATATTATACCTTACAATAATTAACTCTTCAAGTCTAAGAATCAAGGATCATAGATTGTGCATAAACTTGTATCAGATTATAAAATAAAAACATGGAAATCCACATAGACTGCTTGGCACCTCACGAAAATATCAGTAGCAAGTTCGTAATGATTCTAAGCTAGATCTAAGCAATTCTAAATAATTCAAAACAGTTCTAAACCAATTCTAAGAATTATATCACTAATCTATCCTAGAGATTAAGCAAAGCAATCTATTACCTTGCTAGAAGTTCAATGTTGATCAAAGCCTTGTGGTTCGAGTGCCTCACGGTTTCTTGGGCTTTCTTTGGCTTCTGATTTCAATCTTGAGGGTTGTAACAATAGAACAAGTGTTTTTTTGCAGGATTCTTGTGATTTGTGTGTTTTTGCCATGTTTAAAGCTAGGAATTATATTTGTTGTTGGGGTTTCCTTCTTTTGGACGTGTGATATGAGGGCCAAGGGGGTTGATGACTTCCTAAAATCTAGCAGGAAGTTTAGGAGAACAAAAAGGATCAATTTTTAGTTAAGGAGAAATAGATATAGTTTAGTATATTTTTCCAAAAACAAGTTAAATTAATTTTAAAAAAAATAGGGGGCTGTGAGTGAGGGAAAGAGAGGGTCTTTGGGTTTGGGTTATTTCAATAATAGGTAAAAGATTTGGGCCAAGATCAATAATTGAACTTACTATAGTGCTAGGCTATTAATTAATTAAAAAATAATTAATTAAATAATTAATCAAGTATTTATTTAATTAAATAAAAATTAAAAATAGCCCAAAATTTTGGGGTATTACATTAATTGCCAATTTTATTACCCGTTGGGCCAAATCTATATATTTGACTCGTCGATAATATGAATTAAACCAGATCTATTTATTTACGATAATTCAGAACTATTATATGAATATATTATTATTTACAATATGAGATATAATTGATAAATCGACATATTCAAAATATGTGAAATTATTATCAGTTTATTTACAATGAAAATAATATATATTTACAGATCTGTGAAAATGTAGCAATCATTTTGTAACACAGAATTTGAATGAGAAAGTCCGTGTTGTATAGATCGCATTATGAATTGAATGGTAACCAAAATTAAATTATTTTTGTCCTGATTTATGAATATATATACATATATATATGAATCAAATTTTATGTATGATTATACAAGATACGTGGATGAATCAAACTCATTACACGTTCATATTGCAAAATCACAAATCATAGCCAATCGGGTTGTAAAACGACAATTATGACACAAAAAATATTATTATGATAATGTTAATTTGATCATAGAATTCACATGAATAATTTAGATTGCTTGTCACATTAACCATTATCATAAATCATGTCATTAATCATCATATATAAATGAATAAGAAATTAAGTAGAGACTTCAGAAAAGGTGTACCTTGTAATGTCTTTAATCAAAACAACCAAGGGTGTAGTTGATGATGAATGCAAATGCTTGTTTTGATGTTGATTGAGTTGGTGATTTGTTATGTGTTTGATGATGTTTTGAGGAGTGTTGATGAGATATGAATGTTTAGAGTTGAAGTAGCAATGCATAAAGAGGCTCGGGGTTGTTAGCGTGTGTTGAAAAGCTTGGAAGGACGTGTATTTATAGGCCAGAAGGAGCAACGAAGGACTCGGATGAGCATCAGACCTGCGTCTAGACGCAGGTCTTGTAACATGACCTGCGTATTTGTGTCCTACGTCTAGACGCAAGTCATGATATGAGACCTGCGTCTAAGCGCAGGTCTTGTCTTGATCCGGTGTCGATTTTGCTTGATTTTGCGCGTGATTTCCAGGATTATGATTCGGTTATGACGTGATTACAATTGTCTTCTGTAATCTTTGACATTACAGAATATTCCGGGGTGTCCCGGGATGCTCCGGGATGTCCCGGAATGTTCTAGAATGTTCCCGAATGTTTCGAGGAGTTCCAAAACGTTCCAGAATGTTCTAGAAGCCTCCAGAAGCTCTAAAAATTACAGAAAAATTATGAAAAATCATGAAAACTTATCAAAAGTATAAAAACACTAATATGCTTTGCGGAGCAATTTTCAATATTCGAAAATGACGAAAATGCTCCTAAGCATGCAAAAATCCTAAAAAAATCTATGAAAAGCTCTAAAAATATAATAAAAAATACAGAGAAATATGAATAAATTATTAAATTATTTTTTAATTTTTAAAAATATTTGATGATGCAAAATATCATTTTTTTTATGAATATAAAATATTAAAAAATGCATGGAAATATATAAAAAAAAAACCTAAAAAAAGAAGAAAAATCATGAATAAATCCCGTAATCACCGCGAATCCTAATAAACGCTTCCAAGGCAATTTAAACATTGTTTAGGAAATTATTTGAGGGGTGTTATACATTTTCATCGTCAATTCCCCTCAGTTGTACCTTATGGCAATATGGTACATTCATCATTAGTCTCTACATTGGGCAGACATATTTAGGTGTCTACAACAAGCAAGTTCAATAAAACTCCAATCATCAATCCTCACAAAAACATAAAGAAACCTCAATCCCAAAGATTGGAACAAGGGGCCTTGTTCGAACCACCCTCTCGGCCAATCAAAGAATATTTGGCCAATTACTTGCTTTAATCTTCAATTAGGTAATTAGGTGTTTTATTTAATAATAGAATAGATTAATCATATAATTATATAGAATGCTTCTAGGATTAGATTAAAATGATGAAAACTATTGTTCTATGCCTTTTTTATTATGGACGAATATACTATAGGTTTAGAATAGTTTATCTTCATGTTCTTGTTATAATTTTATGCATGTTTGATATATTCTTGCTAGTAAATTGATGAATTGTTGCTTGTATGAAAACCGAATTGTTCATTTATCTTTCTTGAATTTTTTGAGTGATGTAGTTGACTAAAGAATCGATCTTTTTAGTGTATTTTTGTTCAATCTATGTTCTAGTATGGTTTTCTTGATTTATTTCATTAATTACTAAAGTTCTTGAATTTGAGAAGTAAAACCTTGGAATTGACTTAGCTATTTTCAAGTGAAATATAATATTGATTATGAAGCATGATTCGACTTTCTTGATGAGTAGTGCAAGCATGGATTTTTATTAAGTTTGGACTAATTTATCTATTTTAATTTAGTAATTTTGAATTGATTTAACTAAAATCTTGAATTGTAATTATTGTTGCTTAACCTTGAAAATGTCGAATATGACTAGATTAATTAAAGGATTGATTTTTATGACTTTATTAATTAAAAAGATTAGATCCTGGACCTTTTCTTAATTTAATTATGAATTATTGTAATTTAAAGATTGTTATTGTATCTTATGTATTTAATTAATTAATTAAGGAAGAAAGTTTGTATTTTTATTTCGTTTTTGTTAATTGTCGAGTGGCTTCATTATTTATGGACCAAGTATTGATTTTTATTTGAATATTGGAGGACTTAGATTTAATTATTGAATTATATGAATATTATGAATTGTTGATTAATTGTTATATTAGGACCGTGCTTGAATTATACTAATTAAATCATGCGAGCGAAGCTTTGTTCAAATTGTTCAAGTCATATGGACCAATTTTTTGTTACGTATTTAGCTCGATTATTCTTGCCATGAAGTCTAGAGTTAAGATAGAGTCTTGACCTAAAAGTCAATAGAAGTAAAGTTAAGTTGATCAAAAGATAAGAATAAGACAAGATAAGGTGATGATGATGATGATGATAAGACGATAATAAGTTGATGATTATGTTAAGATTAAAGTAAAGATAAAATAAGATAAATGAAAGATTAATTAATTGAAAAACGATGAAGTGACCGCCCGCTTAGTGGTACACGAGCGGCTAAACCGGGTTAATTCGAGGCCACTGTCCCGCTGTGGTATGTGGACAGTTCTGGATCCTAGAGTATGTTGTCGACTAAGTAGTAGTACATGAGCTGCTACTTAGGGGCTACGGGCTTAGGCATAGTCCTCACATGAGGGGGCTACGGTTAGGATACACGAGTCCTCGCCAACATATTCTAGGAAAGTTGGGGTGCACACGAGATCCCCTATGAGAATTAATGACCGAGTCATGGATTAGCAATACTGAATTGAATAAGAAGATTAGGAAGTTTGATGACTAAGTGGACTAGAGTCCTAAGATGATCCCATTAGAATTTTAGCTATGTGTCTAGATGTATCATAATTGATTGAATGTTTCTGCTGCGATGATTGATGGGCAAGTACTTGATTGAATATTTATTGAATGTTAACGTTGCTGGCTTGCTTGATCGCTATTTGATCTATTTCTATCTGATTATATGTTTGATTGCGTTCTACTATTAAGTAGAACATCCTAATTACTCCCCACTAACTGTGGACCCCTCATTCCCGTTTTAGGTAAAGATAATGAGTAAACTGTAGTTGATAGCGTGGGTTGGGATCTGTGAGCTTGCGAGTTTGGCAGTCCTAGTTACCCGTATTTCAATAGTAGTATTAATTCTCTATTTCGATTTCTCTATTTTATGTAATAGATAGTATCGACTGTGTAGATACTCGGACTTCTATTTTTCCTTGGATTATTTAGAGTTGTAGTTAATAATAAGCAAGTTAGGTGGTGGAATCTTTATTTTCGATGCCCTGTTATAAGTATAATTGATTGATGAAGATCCGACTTATTGATTTCGTTGAAATCAACGTTGCCAAAAGACGGGTCGTTACATGTATAATCTATAACTATTACAAAAATAGTCCATGAATCTCTCGCACACAATCCCAGCCCAAGCACAAGTAGAAAATTACTCGTCATTATTACCTGAAAAATAGGTCCACCGTCAGTGGCGAGTAACTAGGAATTTAAGAAGACACAATTTGATGAATAATCCTAGTTTTGGGAGGTCGGAATTTAAAGAAGCTTTGAGAGAGAAATTTTATCCTCCATATTTGAGGAAACATAAATGTCTGGAGTTCACAAACCTGAGGATGGGGAACATGAATATTAATGAGTACTATAATAAATTCAGGGAACTAATGAGGTTTGCAACAGAAATAGTACCAACTGAAACCTTATAGGCCCAAAGGTTTTAGCAAGGTTTAACCTTGACCCTTCAAGAAAAATTAGGGGGAGTAACATTTTAAAGCCTAGTTGAAGTTTATGGGAGAGCCGCCCACCTTTCATGGGCATGGTAAAAGGCAAAGGAATAATGGGCATTTCATTGGGAAGAGGGATTATAGAGGTGACTTTGGAAAGGGAAATGGGAATCAGGGGACTAGGGATAGACTCCAAAGATTATACTTATGTAAGAAGTGTGGAAATGACCATCCCGGAAAAGATTGTGAGGGGAAATTACTGAGTTGTCATTATTGCCAAAAATTTGAACACCATGAGTATGAGTGTTTCAAGAAAACTTCTGATGTGCAGTCGGGTAGAATCCCAAATGATAGGAACCCACCTAAACCCACTCAAAACTCTGGTTTCAATTCCAAACCTGGAACTAGCAACGTTTCTGCAGATATTAATCCCAAAGGTTGTGTGTTCGTGATGAATAGCCGTCAGGCTACTTCTGATGTGGTAATTGGCAATTTCTTGATTTGGTGTATGCATGATAAAGTTTTGTTTGATTCGGGTGCATCTCACACTTTTATTTCAAAAACATTAGTGGAAATTTTAAAATTAGAAAGTCCTATTTCTATTCCATCTGGGGAAGTCACGAGTTGTACCAAATTGTATAGAGATATAGCTCTTATCATTTTTGGGATAAAATTTATGTCGGACTTAATAGAGTTTAATTTAAAAGACCTTGATGTCATTTTGGGGATGGATTGGTTAGGTAAATTTAAAGACTAAATTAATTGTGAAGCTTAGAAAGTTACATTGTCATGCCCAAACAAGGTTAGAGTAACCTATCGAAGAGAAGCCAAGAAACCGGGATTGAAAATTATATCTGCGTTGCAACTTAAGATGTTTGTGGAAAGGGGGTACTTGTTGTATATGTGTAGCCTTCGGGAATTAGGAGATGAAAAAGAGAGTGATGAGAAGAATATTCCCGTGGTGAATGAATTTCTCAACGTTTTCCTATAAGAAATTCCGGGGATGCCACCTATGAGGGATATTAAGTTCACTATTGACTTAATACATGGGACTGGACCCATTTCATTCCAAGGCCCCGTATAGGCTGGCTCCAGCCGAAATGAAAGAATTGAAGACTCAATTAGATGAATTATTAGAGAAAGGATACATTCAACCTAGCTCTTCACCATAGGGTGCACCAGTATTGTTTGTGAAGAAAAAGGATGGGAGTTTGAGGCTATGCATAGATTACCGAGAGTTGAACAGTGTGTCGAGTTAAGAAAAAAATCCATTACCTAGGATTGATGATTTGTTTGACCAACTCAAGGGGGTAGGAGTCTTTTCAAAAATGGATTTGAGGTCAGGGTATCATCAGTTACGAATAGAAGAAAATGATATTCCCAAAAGTACTTTTAGGGCTAGATATGGTCATTATGAGTTTACTGTATTGCCATTTGGGTTGACTAATGCACCTGCAGTTTTTTTGGATTTAATTCATCGAATTTTTAGGCCATACTTGGATAAATTTGTGGTTATACTTATTGATGATATTTTAGTCTACTCAAGGAATAGGGAAGATCATGAGTTATATTTGAGGACGGTGCTATTAACTTTGAGAGAGCACAAGTTGTATGCAAAGCTTACAGAATGTGTGTTTTGGTTAGTTTTGGCTAGATAAGGTAGCTTTCTTAGGTCATGTTGATCCCGCAAAGGTGAAAGCAGTAAGTGAGTGGCCAACCCCGAGGAGTGTAACTGATGTTCGGAGTTTTCTACGGTTAGCAGACTATTATAGGATATTTGTGAGAGATTTCTCGAGGATTGCAAGTCCTATGACAAGTTTGATAAAGAAAGAATGTAAATTCGAATGGAGTTCCGAAAGTGAAAAAGCCTTCCAGCTACTAAAAGAGAAGTTAACTACAACCCCTGTGTTAACCTTACCCGATGGAAGTGAGTAGTACCAGGTGTATAATGATGCATCGAAATTTGGGTCAGGTTGCGTGTTGATGCAAAATCAAAGGGTGATTGCTTATGCTTCAAAACAATTAAAACCTTTTGAAGTGAATTATCCAACCCATGAATTAGTGTTGGCTGTAATTGTGTTTATCTTGAAGATTTGGAGACATTATTTGTGTGGGTTAACGAGCAAGATTTTCACCGACCATAAAAGCTTAAAGTATATATTCACTCAAAAGGAGTTAAACATGAGGCAAAGAAGATGGTTAGAGTTGATTAAGGATTATGACCTATATATCCAATACCATGAGGTAAAAGCAAATGTGGTGGCAGATGCTTTGAGTAGGAAGTTAAGTCATTCAGTCAGTGCAATGATTCTCCCAGATCAATTGTGTGTGGAGTTTCAAAAGATGAATTTGAAGGTAATGGAGCAAGGAGGGTTAGAGAAAATGTTAAGTGCCTTGATGATCAAGCCATCAATTTATGATGAAATTTGAGCAAGCCAACATGAGGATGAGAGATTGCAAAAGATTAGAGAAAAAATCGAGGAAGGACAAATAATGGATTTTTCTATAGCTGAAGATGGAAGCCTACGATTTAAAGGAACATGGTGTGTTCCATAAAATCAGAGTGATTTGAAGTAGAGGTTAATGAAGGAAGCACATAGTTCTCCTTATTCAATGCATCCCGGAGGGGATAAATTATATAAGGACATGAAGAAAACATTCTAGTGGCCAAACATGAAAAGAGAAGTTGCTGAATTTGTGGCTAGATGTTTGACTTGTCAAAAAGTTAAAATCGAGCATAAGAGGCCCCAAGGAACAATTCAATCCTTAGAGGTGCCTAGTTGGAAGTGGGATTCAATTTCTATTGATTTTGTAGGAGCTCTACCAAGGACTAAAGTAGGAAATGATAAAATTTGGGTCATAATGGATAGCTTAACCAAGTCTGCAATATTCGTACCCATGAGAAGCACATGGTCAATGGTTCAATTGGGAAAAGCATATGTAAAATTTGTAGTTAAGTACCCTGGAGTTCCGAAAGATATTATTTCAAATAAAGATTCGAGGTTTCTATCCAACTTCTGGCAAAGCTTTCAGAAAGCAATGGGGACTATAATTATTGATGAGGACCGCTTTCCACCCAGCGACTGATGGACAGACAGAACAAACAATCCATACCTTGGAGGACATGTTGAGAGCTTGCGTAATGGAGTATCAAGGGTCTTGGGAAAACCATCTTGATTTGATAGAATTCTTGTATAACAATAGTTACAATGCGAGCATTTAGATGGCACCATTTGAAGCGTTTGGTATTTTACCAAGTACATTACAAAATAGTTTTAAACTGGTTACCATCATATTGAATGGGTTTATAGATATCCCTTACACGAGAATTTGAATGTCCATTTCATCGGACATTATCTTCGGTAAAATGAATAAAATTAATCATTTTACGAAGTATATATACTTATATTACAAAATAAATTTAAACATGTTACCATCATATTGAATGGGTTTATGGATATCCATTTCATCTATCGGACATTATTTTGTTTCCGATTATGTTGGAGATAAATTGATAAGACTATGAACTTTGTATGATCTAGTCTTTCCCAAAGTATAGGCTATATAAAGAAGTTACCAGCTTTGGGGGTGTGCACACTTAGCTCGAAAATAAATTTCGAAAGTTATTATAACATCATTATTGAAACTTATCTTGGAAGGTTATTGATTTGGATTTGTGAATTATTTCCTATTTGGAACTTCCCTTTTTGTATAATTTTAATTATTACTGTTTTTAAAGATAAATTCTTTTGAAAGCATGTTTAATTAATTAAATTAATTTTGACATGTCTAGTGCTTATCTGTAATTAGCGCTTTCGCTAACCCGTATTATCTTTTGTTTTGGCTTGGCCCTACGCATCATTTGTGATAAGTAGATAGGTGACGATAATCTCAATATATTCTAAAGACTCACCTAGCCTAGGTTTAATATTTTGTAATAATCTAGTTTTATTCAACATTTCGGTTATGTATTAAACTACTACTTTCATCATTATTATTAAATGAAAATTGATTATGATTTCCGCTGCAAAACTTTACTTTGCCTTATGTAATCACGTGGCAGTAATACTCCTAAGTTACTCTCTAAACCGTATTTACAATTGTTATTAATTGAGAGTAATTTGGGGGTGTTACAAAGTGGTATTAGAGCATTAGGAGGTATGTGGTATCAGTTTTTCAGGTTTTAAAAAGATACACACGGGAAAAATAAAAATTAAAATCGATGGGTAAACCTAGGATGGGCATATAGGATATAGTTTCGCATTTTTTTTAATTTCCTCTTTTATCTAAAATAAATATATATATGTATACAAAGTATTTAAGTAAAAGTTATTTTATTTTGAATAAAGATGAATATTGTTGATAGTTGGTTGCCAATAAAGATCTGTCTAGGCTGGACTTGGGCTTTGGGCAACGTCATCCTTAACCTCTTCTACCTGGGATCTCATTGGACCAACTAAACTGCACTATGAAAAATGTTTTCGACTTATAAACTCATAATGTTTTTGAAAATAAATAGGTTGAAATATATATTTATATTTTCAAATAGATTTCAATCTTTACGTAAATTATGTTAAGACTAAGTGGAAGTCCTAATTGAAGGCTTGAAAATTTGCTTCAAACAATGAAGTTTTTGTGTATTTCAGAACTATGAAATTCCAAAGAATATTGGTGGAATGAGATATTTAAATATCTATTTGGAAATTGGTTGAAAATTGTGATTTGTTGTGTTGGATATATATGAATGGATTGTTATACATGTTAATATCAGTGGCTATATGCTTACACTTACTACTTTATCTTGAGTATTTTTATACTCAACATGTTACGATGAATTATAGTTTTAGTTGAGGAAATGCAAAAATTGTGTTGTTTAAATTAATTGATTGCAACGTGCTTGAACACGACATTATCCAGGAAGATGTCTCTCAGAAAGAGAAATAGAAGAGGAAGTGGTTCCAAGGTAAATGCGATCATCAAAAGATTCACCCAAATAATTGATGAGAATATAGCCAATATCGTCATGAACCAGGAAAAACCCCACAATGACCTTGATAATTTTGGGGAAATTTTTTAAAAAGTAGCTGCAGCCAAACCACCGACTTACCTTGGCAAAATAGACCCAGTTAGCCTAGAAAATTGGGTTAGGGAATTTGATAAGCTATTTGATGCTACAAATTGCCATGATGAGTTAAAAATTAACAATGTCGTTTAGTACCTTAAAGGTGAAGCCGATTTATTGTGGATTCAAAGAAGAGACAATTTGATGAATAATCCTAGTTTTGGGTGGTCGGAATTTAAGGAAGCTTTGGGAGAGAAATTTTATCCTCCATATTTGAGGAAACAATAATATATAGAGTTCACAAACCTGAGGATGGGGAACATGAATATTGATGAGTACTATAATAAATTCATGGAACTAATGAGGTTTGCACCAGAAATAGTACCAAACTGAAACCTTACAGGCCCAAAGGTTTGAGCAAGGTTTAACCTTGACCCTTCAAGAAAAATTAGGGGGAGTAACATTTGAAAGCCTAGATGAAGTCTATAGGAGAGCTGCCCACCTTTATGGGATTAAGGGGAAAATAACATGAGGAAATTAAATATATTTGGAGAGAAAAGAAAATTTTATGGGGTTTTCCATGGGCATGATAAAAGGCAAAGGAATAATAGGCATTTCATTGGGAAGAGGGATTATAGAGGTAACTTTGGAAAGGAAAATGGGAATCAGGGGAGTAGGGATAGACTCCAAAGATCATACTTATGTAAGAAGTGTGGAAATGACCATCCCGAAAAGGATTGTGAGGGGAAATTAGTGAGTTGTCATTATTGCCAAAAATTTGGACACCGTGAGTATGAATGTTTCAAGAAAACTTCTGATGTGCAGTTGGGTAGAATCCCAAATGATAGGAACCCACCTGAACCCACTCAAAACACTGGTTTCAATTCCAAACCTAGAACTAGCAATGTTTCTACAAATACTAATTCCAAAGGTCGTGTGTTCGTGATGAATAGCCGACAGGCTACTTCTGATGTGGTAATTGGCTATTTCTTTATACGCCTGCTAAAGAATTGTTTGATTCCGGTGCATCTCACTCTTTTATTTCAAAAACATTAGTGGAAAGTCTAAAATTAGAAAGTCTTATTTCTATTTCTTTTGACATTGCTATTCCATCTGGGGAAGTCACGAGTTGTACCAAATTGCAGAGAGATATACCTCTTGTCATTTTTGGGATAGAATTTTTGTCGGACTTAATAGAGTTTGATTTACAAGACCTTGATGACATTTTGGGGATGGATTGGTTAGGTAAATCTAAAGTCCAAATTAATTGTGAAGCTCAGAAAGTTACATTGTCAGGCCTAAACAAGTTTAGAGTAACCTATCAAAGAGAAGCCAAGAAACCGGGATTGAAAATTATATCTGCGTTGCAACTTAAGAAGTGCGTGGAAAGGGGGTACTCGTTGTATTTGTGTAGCCTTCGGGAATTAGGAGATGAAAAAGAGAGTGATGAGAAGAATATTCCAGTAGTGAATGAATTTCTCAATGTTTTCCCAGAAGAAATTAGATGAATTATTAGAGAAAGGATACATTTAGCCTAGCTCTTCACCATGGGGTGCACCAGTATTGTTTGTGAAGAAAAAGGATGGGAGTTTGAGGGTATGCATAGATTACCGAGAGTTGAACAATGTAACGATTAAGAACAAATATCCATTACCTAGGATTGATGATTTGTTTGACCAACACAAGCAGGCAGGAGTCTTTTCAAAAATTAATTTGAGGTCAGGGTATCATCAGTTACGAATAGCAGAAAATGATATTCCCAAAAGTACTTTTAGAGCTAGATATAGTCATTATGAGTTTAGTGTATTGCCATTTGGGTTGACTAATGCACCTGCATTTTTTATGGATTTAATGCATCGAATTTTTAAGGCCATACTTGGATAAATTTGTGGTTGTATTTATTGATGATATTTTAGTCTACTCAATGAATAGGAAAGATCATGAGTTTCATTTGAGGACGGTGCTATTAACTTTGAGGGAACACAAGTTGTATGCAAAGCTTACAAAATGTGAGTTTTGGTTAGAGAAGGTAGCTTTCTTAGGTCATGTAATTTCTAAAGAAGGAGTTTCTGTTGATCCCGCAAAGGTGAAAGCAGTAAGTGAGTGGCCAACCCCGAGGAGTGTAACTGATGTTCGGAGTTTTCTACGGTTAGCAGACTACTATAGGAGATTTGTGAGAGATTTCTCGAGGATTGCAAGTCCAATGAAAAGCTTGATGAAGAAAGAATGTAAATTCGAATGGACTCCAGGAAGTGAAAAAGCCTTCCAGCTACTAATAGAGAAGTTAACTACAACCCCTGTATTAGCCTTACCTGATGGAAGTGAGCAGTACAAGGTGTATAGTCATGCATCGAAATTTGGGTCAGGTTGCGTGTTGATGCAAAATAGAAGGGTGATTGCCTATGTTTCAAGACAGTTAAAACCTTATGAAGTGAATTATCCAACCCATGACTTAGAGTTGGCTGCAATTGTGTTTGCCTTGAAGATTTGGAGACATTATTTGTATGGGGTAACGTGCAAGATTTTCACCGACCATAAAATCTTAAAGTACATATTCACTCAAAAGGAGTTAAACAGGAGGCAAAGAAGATGGTTGGAGTTAATTAAGGATTATGACCTAGATATCGAATTCCATGAGGGAAAAAAAAATGTGGTGGCAGATGCTTTGAGTAGGAAGTCAAGTCATTCAGTCAGCGCAATGATCCTCCCAGATCAATTGTGTGTGGAGTTTCAAAAGATGAATTTGGAGGTAATGGAGTAAGGAGGGTTAGAGCAAATGTTAAGTGCCTTTATGATCAAGCCATCAATTTATGATGAAATTCGAGCAAGCCAACATGAGGATAAGAGATTGCAAAAGATTTGAGGAAAAATCAAGGAAGGACAAATAATGAATTTTTCTTTAGCTGAAGATGGAAGCTTACGATTTAAAGGAAGATGGTGTGTTCCACAAAATCAAAGTGATTTGAAGTAGAGGTTAATGAAGGAAGCACATGGTTCTCCTTATTCAATGCATCCTGGAGGGGATAAATTATATAAGGACATGAAGAAAACATTCTGGTGGTCAAATATGAAAAGAGAAGTTACTGAATTTGTGGCTAGATGTTTGACTTGTCAAAAATTCAATATCGAGTATAAGAGGCCCCAAGGAACAATTCAATCCTTAGAGGTGCCTAGTTGGAAGTGGGCTTCAATTTTTATGGATGTTGTAGGAGCTCTATCAAGGACTAAGCAGGAAAAGATACAATTTGGGTCATAGTGGATCGATTAACCAAATCTTCAATATTCATACCCATGAGAAGCACATGGTCAATGGATCAATTTGGGAAAAGCATATGTAAAATTCTTGGTTAAGTGCCATGGAATTCCGAAATATATTATTTCAGATAGAGATTCGAGGTTTCTATCGAACTTCTAGCAAAGCTTACAGAAAGAAATGGGGACTAAATTATTAATGAGGACCGCTTTCCACCCAACGACTGATGGACAGACAGAACGAACAATCCAAACCTTGGAGGACATGTTGAGAGCTTGCGTAATGGAGTATCAAGGGTCTTGCGAAAACCATCTTGATTTGATAGAATTCTCGTATAACAACTAACAGTTACCATGCGAGCATTTGGATGGAACCATTTGAAGCATTGGTATTTTACCAAGTACATTACCAAATAGTTTTAAACTTGTTACCGTCATAGTGAATGGGTTTATGAATATCCCTTACATGGGAATTTGGAAGTCCATTTCATCGGACATTATCATCAGTAAAATGAATAATATTAATCATTGTACGAAGTATATATACTTATATTACAAAATAAATTTAAACAGGTTACCATCATATTGAATGGGTTTATGGATATCCCTTACACAGGAATTTGGAAGTTCGTTTCATCGGACATTATTTGGTTTTCTTGACTCCCATTATGTTGGCGATAAATTTATAAGACTATGAACTTTGTATGATCTAGTCTTTCCCCAAGTATAGGCTATATAAAGGAGTTACTAACTTGTAGGGTGTGCACACTTAGCTCGAAAATGAATTTCGAAAGTTACTATTACATCATTATTGATCGAAACTTATCTCAGAAGTTTATTCATTTGGATTGTGATTTGTTTCCTATTTGAAACTTCCCTCTTTGAATAATTTGAATTATTACTGTTGTTAAAGATTCATTCCTTTGAAAGTATGTTTAATTAATTAAATTAATTTTGACATGTCTAGTGTTTGTATGTACTAAGCGTTTTCGCTAACCCGTATTATCTTTTGTTTTTGCTTGGCCCTACTTATCATTTGTAATATATTCTAAAGTGCTGCATTGGGGACAAGGGCGACTCACATAGCCTAGGTTTAATATTTTGTAATATAGTTTTATTCAACATTTCGGTTATGTATTAAACTACTACTTTCAGTATTATTATTAAATGAAAATTGATTATGATTTCCGCTGCAAAACTCTGCCTTTTCCTTACGTAATCACGTGGCAGTAATACTCCAAAGTTACTCTCTAAACCATATTTAGAATTATTATTAATAGAGAGTAATTTGGGGGTGTTACAAAGTGGTATCAGAGCGTTAGGGGGTAAATGGTATCAGTTTTTTAGGTTTTAAGAAGATTCACACAGGAAAAAAAAAATAAAATCGATGGGTAAACATAGGATGGCATATAGGATATAGTTTCGCATTTTTTTTATTTCCTCTTTTATCTAAAATAAATATATATATATGTATACAAAGTATTTAAGTAAAAGTTATTTTATTTTGAATAAAGATGAATATTGTTGATAGTTGGTTGCTAATAAATATCTGTCTAGGCTGGACTTGGGCTCTGGGCAACGTCGTCCCTAACCTCTCCTACCTGGGATCTCATTGGTCCAACTAAACTACACTATGAAAAACGATTTCAACTTATAAACTCATAATATTTTTGAAAATAATTAGGTTGAAATATATATTTATATTTTCAAATTGATTTCAATCTTTACGAAATTATGTGCATTAATACTAAGTGGAAGTCCTAATTGAAGGCTTGAAATTTTGCTTCAAACAATGATTTTTTTTTGTATTTCGGAACTATGAAATTCCAAAGAATATTGGTGGAATGAGATATTTAAATATCTATTGGGAAATTGATTGAAAATTGTGATTTGTTGTGTTGGATATATATGAATGGATTGTTATACATGTTAATATCGGTGGCTTTATGCTTGCATTTACTACTTTATCTTGAGTATTTTTATACTCAACATGTTACGAGGAATTATAGTTTTAGTTGAGTAAATACAAGAATTGTGTTGTTTAAATTAATTGATTGCAACGTGCTTGAACACTACATTATCCAAAAAGATGTGTTTCAGAACGAGAAACAGAAGAGGAAGTGGCTCCAAGGTGAATGCGGTCATCAAAAGATTGACCCAAATAACTGATGAGAATATAGCCAATATCGTCACGAATCAGGAAAAACCATAACTTTGCGTTTGGATGCCTAATTGGGACATATAAAATTGATTAATTTTTGGTGACGAATGCAGCTACAACTGTCCGAAGGGGATTAGGCCACGGAAAATTGCCAAACGAGGCCTCTAGAGGCCTTAAAATGCCAAAAAAATATCTATACATATATCGACTAAATCAGTCCGGGTCTTTTTTTTTCTAGGTTAGTTACATTTGTCCAGGTTTTATATTCTTGTTCAGGTTAATGATATTTTTTGTCCAAGTTCATTACATTTTGTTTAGGTTAAATACATTATGTCCATGTTTAACAATATGTGTACAGTTTAAACAATATGTGTCCAGGTTTACAAATAGGTGTCCAAGTTTAACAATAAGTGTCCAAGTTAAACAAATATGTGTCCAAGTTTAATCAAATATGTGTCCAGGTTTAAACACACTATGTGTCCATGTTTACAAATATATGTTCAGGTTAAACAAATAAGTGTTCAGGTTTAACAAATAGGTGTCTAGGGTTTAACAAATAGGTGTTCAAGTTTAACAATATGTGTCCAGGTTAAACAATATGTATTTTGTTTAAAAGCGTTTTCACCAGGTTTACAAATAGGTGTTAAAGTTTAACAATATTTGTCCAGGTTAAACAATATGTGTCTAGATTTAACAAGTTTTCACCAGATTTACAAATATTTGTCCATGTTTAACAATATGTGTTTAGATTTAACAAATATTTGACTATGTTTAACAATATGTGTACATCTCAGTTGAATTCGTATGACAGTAACATTACTTTCAAACGAATAGTTTTTTATAGAAAGCTACGCAATAGCTTCTCATAGGAAGCCACGCAAGTAAGCGAAATAGCAAATCAAGTGACAAGTGTCCAAGCAATGAAGGTGAATGACCACCTTAACCGCTTCAGAAAATAATACTGTATAATAATAATAATAATGATAATAATAATAATACTCAATTAATGTAACAGACTCGCAGAGTTGCAGACACCATCTTCCCCTTCTCCATCCATTTCCAACTTCCCCTGCCTGCCTTATCCGTGGCATCATTCTTCATCGTTATCATTCATCAACTTCCCATAGCTTAACGTTTTACTCATCAAACTCATTAATTAATAATCCTTTCAATTTTGAGACTCACAATTTCAATCCAAAACAACGAAATCAAAACCCCTTTATTTCTTTGTTCATAACAGAGTCTTTTTATTAGTTAATTAATCAGCACAAATAGTCTAGTAATGGCGGCGGAGAGTAGGAGGTGGAAGGCATCGGCGATAGTGGCGGTGGTAGTGGCGGCGATGGCGGCTGCGATAGTGGAAGGAAACTATTCGATAGCGATGGGAGGAAGAAGGGCGATAATAGACCATATAAAGGGGGATAATGCAGCAGTGAGAGCAGGGTTGTGTCAGGTTAGGGATGAACTTATTCAGGAATCAGCTCCATGGAGAAAGTGGACTATGCTTAAGATTCATGATGGCTTAAGCTTCCAACACTCTGCTTCTGCTACTTGTGGTAACCCCGACCTTGTTCCCGGTACCATTCTCTATTTGCTTCTCTTTTTTCATGGTCTTCATCAACCATGTCGATCTAGATAACTTGACAAATGGGTTTGATTGGGATGATTCTACTCTAGTCTTACTACCTCGATGACTAGGATCTTACCATTTTGTATTTATTTTTAATTCTTAATTTTTTTTTTATTTTAGGATTTTTTATTTGATTTTTCAAGAATAAAAACTTACTTTAGGAAAATTAAGAATTTTTTTTTTTAAAATAAAAAATCTAATTAAAGTATTTTAAATAATTTTTTTAATTAGATTTATAAATTAAAAATAATGCAATTTTAACCATCTGCTACGGTAGTCAGTAGTTACAAGACTATACTAGA
Source organism: Salicornia ramosissima (assembly GCA_951394345.1). Classification (NCBI taxonomy): domain Eukaryota; kingdom Viridiplantae; phylum Streptophyta; class Magnoliopsida; order Caryophyllales; family Amaranthaceae; genus Salicornia; species Salicornia ramosissima. The sequence goes on along the minus strand of OX596233.1, from coordinate 24,372,056 downwards.
ATTTTTAGTCTAGTTGGATCTAGATAATATGGCTCAAACTAATGATTGAAACCCATGAATATGTTATATACTCTATCACTCTACCCCACATGAAAGACCTTTCGACCTTGAAATGTGGACTTAGCATAGGCTTCATTGTACATGACGCAAATTAATTCCACTTAGAAGTACATAGATTCGAACCCGTGATCTCTGTGTCACATCGACTCTGATACCATGTTAAAAGATCATCTTAACTAATAGCTTAAGCTATGGTTACGGCCCATAATTTTGTTATATACTCTATCATTTCTCCTCATATTAAGATTATTTGGACTTGAAATGTGGACGTAACACATGTCAGTCACATCCGATATAAATTAATTTCATTTAGAAGGGGAAGACAAAAGAGATTCAACCTAAGACCTCTTTGTCATAATAGCTCTGATGGTTGAGGTCAAGAAATATATTATATACTCTATTATTCTTCAGGATCTAGCGAGATAGAAATTTTTATATATAACCGGGCGTAAAGTGTACCCATATAATTTTGCTCATTTTATAAATTTTTTTCAACTTTTTTAATTTACTTGAGCAAAATTATATTAAATGAGCAATAAACATGTTTTGTTGTACCTACCTTTACATGCACCTGGTTGCATAGCTTACTCATTGGCAACGAGACAGTTGTTCTATAATGGGTCTAGTTCTCAAGTAAGACTAAAGTTATGAAAAAAAATGGGTAAGAACTAATGAAAAATTACTGAAATTGCAATTGTTCGTTGGAGGTGTTTTTGCCTTAAATAAATGTTTCACAAAATGATAATTTTTAAAACAAAAATGTTGAGTTTCGGGTCAGGGTAGATTGGGTCGTGTTTTACCCATTAAATTCATGGGTTCAAAACGACGCAAGTTCTAGTTGAATTTTCTAAGTAGGGGTGGCAGTTTCTGATCAGGTTGGTTTTTTTTTTTCTTTTTGACAAGGGTACATTACATGTACACCTAAATGATATTCAAGTTCCACCATGATGACGCTGAAATCGAGTTGAAAGTGGAGGGTGTTTATACTGTCTTTCTCTAACTTCCAATGTTGGCTAAATTTAGTAATTTACCCTATTTTCTAAATAATTTTTTTTTTTAAAAAAAAACTTTATTATATGAAGTAGCTTTACATCAGTGATGGATTTAGGGGCTTCGGGTGGTTTCTTTAAAGAAACAAATTTTTTACCTATAAAATTTAGATTTTTAGAAATTTTTTTCTTTAAAATTTGTTCACTTGTCCCTAATAAAATTTATAAAATGCACTTTGACCCCACTAGATATTATTTTTGCATCCGCTATTGCTTTATATTTGCGTCAATAGAGAGTATAAGATGTTGATATTACTTTAAAATAAAAAAAAACAAAAAAAATATGGTAGATGTATTATAATCGAGCATACCAAAATCACGGCCTAGAAATTATGAACAAAGTTGTAAAAATTTGTACCAGGAAAAAGCCAAGGTAGCAAAGAATTAGAGATGGGGAAGGATATACTAGTTGTTAGCTCAATGGGTCTACTATACATTTGGATCATCGGATGTACGTATAGCTATGTACATCTAACTATCTAACGTGTTTCATTGCTCATTTTAAATAATTTTACTAATTTTTATTTTAAAATGAAAAACTATAAAATAAGCACAATTAACTTTAAATGTACCATACATCTGAATGTATAATAAAATTTCTTGTTCCATTTCTATTGTTGGCCTAGATGACACACTCAAACATCGTTGCATTAGCATCGGTTTGACGGTTTGGCAAGTAGATATAGAATCCAGAATGAATGAATTTATACGTGATTCATGTACAAAGAGAGAGTATCATGCTAAAAGTAAAAAATAAATAAATAATTTTTTTAAATCCAAACTACTTATAATTAAAAAGTCACAGTTCAATAGGCCAAGTTTTTAGACTTCTCCACTCTCTCTCTCTCTTCCATCTTATCCAAAATTCTTCTAATTCCAAAATTTCTCTCCTACAACCATTAAATTCATGATTATTTTAAAAATAGATTAGATGCATGTGCAATGCACGGTTGACACAAAAAATTATAAATTTTGTAAATAATAATGCATTTTGATCATACTAATAATAATTATTTTAAAAAAAAAAAATTAAAACAAAATAATGACCATAATTATAATTTAAATTATACACATAAAAAACACTGATAATTTAAAAGAGCACTTTTGGAATATTAAAAGGTGTATAGTACTAAGTTAAAGATAACATCATCAATTGCATAAAATGACGTCATATATATTGGATAATGGAAGCATAGTTACAGATAAATTAGGCTTATAATGATTTTTTTAAAACAAAACACTAATTAAAATATAACATTGAAAAGAGAAAATAATTAATGCAGTTTATGGAGGGAAAAAAATTGAAGGATGAAATGACATGTGTCCTTTTTATGAGGTGGGGATATGTCAACATATTTTGTTTTAGTATAGATATCTATTCCTATCATATTAAAATTCTCCCCCAATCTATCGGACACATGGCATCTTTCTCAACTCTTCATATTTGCTTGACACATGGCATCTCTCCCTCTCAACTCTTCATCTTTGCTTTCTTACATGAACTTGTCAAATGTACATCTTCCTCCAATCCCCTTTTCCATTCATTATCATGTCAACTTTTTAGTTGTAGAATAACTTCATTCATCTTTTTATTTCCTAATTATTTCTTCTAGTTACAATTTTACACTCATTAATTATATCTCCTCTCGCTCAATTTTCATTAGATTTTTTAAAGCCATTTTCCCTTTTTCTATATACAAAACGATAAAAAAACGCTGCTGAAATATTATTAATCATTTTTATTTGCAATATTTTTGGTAGTATTGTTTTCATTTCTCTTTCTCATTAATTAGTTTTCACTAATATTTATTTATTTTTCTTAATCATTTTTGCCAATAACATACTATGTTTTGAGATCGAAGGATACTTAAAATCATTGTTACCATGTTCTTGGTAATATTGTTTTCATTTCTCTTTCTCATTAATTAGTTTTCAATAATATTTATTTGTTTTTCTTAATCATTTTTGTCAATAACATAATCTGCTTTGAGAAGGATGCTTAAAATGAGAAGGTGGAAAATTGGTGGTTCATAAAATTTGTAATATATGTGCATTTCGTTAAATGTGAACGTACATTAAAAAAAATTAAACTTGAAAAAATTTCCAGAAAAAGTGGGAAAAAAAAAATGCAAATAGATATATATTTATTTTTAAACATGAATGTGCATTAAAAAATCCAACTTGAAAAACGTTTTCCAGAAAAAAAAAGTGAAAAAATTAACATATGCACAGTGATTGACCTCTTAAAAAAAGTAATATCATTCAACTCTTAAAAATCATCAAAGATATTATACGTAGCAAATAACCATCATTGATATTAAAAAACAAGTGACTATTTTCTTGAAAAAAAACGTTGCTTTTGCCTTCTTATTTTTCTCATATTTAATCGTTATAATTTTTTATCTCATTCTATATATTTAATAGTTTCAAAATTATATAAAATATAAAGTTCAATTAAAAATATCCTCTGTGCTTTGCATGGGTCCAAAAAACTAGTTATATATTATAGATTATAGATTAATGACTAATCATCTCATAAAACTCATAGATCTCATTTTCTATGTTTTTGCTAGGATTTTTTTTTCCAAATACTACCTTTGTAGCCGCTATTGAGAATGTGTTATTAAATAAAAATTGATTAGAGCAAAGAAAGAAACACTATAATCTCCTTTCCCTCAAAAACAGAAACAATATGATCTCCACATTTAGGGGTGTGTTTGATTCAACTTAAATAAGTAATCCTGTGTTTATTTTCAGAAAATTTAGATCAGGTCAGATTAGAAAATTCCACATTAGATCATAAAAGTTCAAATTAGAAAATAATAACTATAATAATACCTGCAATCAGAAAAGTTCAGATCAGACCAGATCAAATAGATTATAGACCATTTTTGTTTTTTTTTTTTGAGAAATAACAATGCAACCAATTGATGCTTTCAATCATAAGAAATACAAAAGCAATAAGTAGTTGGAATGTTAGGTGGTAAATTTTTTTTGTGACAACCTATGTCAATATGGTGTCTATTTATAAAGAATTCAAAAATATGAATTTTGGTGTTTTTATTTTATTTTTACAAAGTTCAAAATTGGTAATAACTCTCTTCAATAATTAGGAATGTTGCTAATAGAATTTTTAAAAAACTTTTAGGGGTAACATGGACTTTTAGCAGGGGATCCTATGGATCCCTTAGCTTATATAATAGAAATCAGAGTTTTGTCTTTATTATGTAAGCCAAGGAGAGTTATAGCGTCTCCTCGAAAAGTCTAATATACCCTTTAAAACATTCTAAACACTATATCAATATTAACTAAAAAGGAATTTTTTTTTGAAATGAAAATATTACAAAATATATAATTCAAAAAAAAATAAATATAAATACCCAAATCCATAAAATTTAATTTTCTACAAATCGACACCCATATTGATATAGTTTTCACACAAATATTTCAAAGTTTTGGTTTAGATTTTATTTCCTACTAAGTAACTACTAAACTTCAAATTTGACGGCAAAGTATGTATAAAAAGCTAGTCTAACAAAAATAACCAAGTAAATAACAATGCAACCAAATTAATTACTCCATCCATTTTAAAGTGGTTGTTACATTTGGAATATTAGGTCAGAGGAGAGAGAAATTTTAATGACTGTGAAGAATCTTTATTATATCCTTCGTTTTTGTGAGTTGGTTATGTTTCATGGGTATAAGCATAGAGAAAAATTAACACGAAAAATCTTTGTGATATATAAGGAAAATATATAGTTACATGAGAACTTGTTATAATAGTCTTGATCTATGGTTTCTTACATCAGCGTTTTAGAATTTTTTTTTTTACAAAGCATTGAGGTAGATATTTATGTTTAAACATGTGCATTGAAAATTGTGAAAGAAAGGGTTGGAGGGAGTATAAGAAAACCTATTCATATGAAATCTTGTTAGATTTGTCTAAGTATGTAGCTTTTTAATTATCAACTTTTATAATTTTTGTATAAAACATAGCTGAATATATTGATGTTTAAACATGTGTGTTATTGAAAACTATGCAAAAACTCAAATAGTAAACTTAACACACATTTTGAAACGGAGATATATAGCAATTCAATCATAGATTTGTTAAGAAATACAAAAGTAATAACGATCCGTTTGGTAACCGATTATATATAAATGGTAGTAATGAGAATAGATTTATATGTAAATTTGGTTGGAAAATCAATATAAATTCTCATGTTATTATTTCCAATTTATCTAATTTTCTTTCCAAACATCCATTTTCATCCAACAAACCCTTTCCCATAGTAATGGATGATAATGGAAAATGTGAAAAAAAAGTTTGGGAACGAAAAAATATTTCAATGGAGATTATAACCTTGTTTTTCTTACTAAATTATGTTTTAAATTCATTCTCATTATCATGATATATTATCAATAACCAAACAGACTGTAAGACCCTACATAGCAAGGATATTTTGTCGAGTTAGTCATACCCGTATCGGATAACGAGATGATATCGATAGTTATAGGATACCAAATATTGTACCCCACTTTTAACATAATTGAATTTCAATTTAATTCAATTTTAATTTTATTGAATTTTTCATATTTTTATATTCTTTTGAAAAGTTGTTCTTATCTTATTGTAGTAATCAAACTAAAATATTCTAAATGATATTGAAAATATAATAATTTTTTGTTTACTTTCAAATTATTTAATAACATCGAGTTTTCGTACCCTTGTCCTATATTTTTTAAATCAACGTATTTTGTACACGTATCCATGTAACTTGGCATATTGGCGTAAGTGATTGAAATTTTGGTATCTCTCCCCACAAATGATGTTTTGGGTATGTAGATTGTTACTTTGTGCCTTAAACTTAGACTATTACTGTATTCACAAATTCTTCAAGATCAATAAAACTTCCCCTCTTGATGTGGGATGAGGTGTCAAATTCAAGAAAAATCACACAAAGAGGACTTAAATTCTTAGCCCAATGAAAACCCAACTAAAACACCATCAAAACGATAAAAAAAAGAGGATTTGGACTTTGAAAATTAATTCACCAAGGATTAACTATCAAGAACTAGGCATAATCATCTCTAAACACAAAGTAAATAATAAGATTAAGACTTACAATCACCAAGGTCGCAAGATTTGAAATCCACCAAAGATTGTTAAGCTCACAAAGGACTCTTCAAAAAGATAAACTCTCAAATTTTCATTCATCAAAATCTAATTAACAAAGAGGAAAAGAGGACTATCTAAAGAGCAAAGTTAAGCCTAATGAGAGGTTTAATCTAGGCCATTAATCCTAGCATAAACAAGGGCCAAGATTAGAACATCACCAACAACGTAAAAGAAAAAAATGCAAAACCGCAAATTGGGCGTGTCTAATCCCTGCACGACGGTGCAACACAACCTTGCACGGTCGTGAAGGTGCTGATGCTGCTTATGATTTTGCTTGTGCATGGTCGTCAAAAGTTAGCCTGTGCGGTCGTGCACAGTCATGCAGCTTTAATTTCACATAACTTTGCTTGCACGGTAACTCTTGGGTCATGCAACTTTAATTTCACATGACTTTGCTTGCACGGTCACTTCTGCACGGTTGTGCAGCTCTATTTTAGCCCAACTTAGCTTGTTTTCAAACTCCTATTCCATGCTATTACAAGCCTAGCTAGATATAAAACCAATAGAACAATCAAGTTTGAGTTCAATTATTACAACTCGAAAAGCATAAAAATAAGCTAAAGATAGACAAATGAAAATCAAGCGTCATTGACCATCTCGTTTTGGATCACTTCTGACCTCTCCTTTGCCTATGGATGTAGACATGCAGTCTTTGACGAACTATGTAAATTCTGTGTTTATTTTTGTTAATGATTACCATATATTTCGCATTCGTGATAACGAACATAGATAATGACGAGTATTTATCTGACACAGATGGCAAAGAGAATTCGACAATACCTGAGCCTACTAATGGAGCTTGTGATAAATTGGAGGGGAAGGCAAAGGACAAATCATATGAAGTTGCTAATGCAGAAAGGCAACCACAATAGCCTTGAATGTTAAAAGATGCTATAGTGTAGAAGTCTTGGGAAGCACAAGAGGCTGTGTATGAAAATGATGACATCTAGATCACATCTTTGATATTATTTGTTGCTTTCTTTCATATAATGTTTGTCTTTTTAATTGAAGAGATCTTTGATTTTCATGTTATACCTTAATAGTTATATTATACTTGGATATTATATATATGAAAGCTTTGAAATATATAGGAAACATTTGGCTTGTTACATTAGGATGACATATTATGATCTTGTGTGCTAGACTACTGGTTTTGCCGAATTCTTGTGCTCCCTCTGTATCAATTTATCAGTAACAATTAATATTATACTGCAGATAACCTGATACAGAGTTGATATATGGTGATTGGAGAATAATGCTGCTAGTGTAAGTGTGGCTAAATTGTAAGAAGCTCTTTAACTATTTAGGGGGCTTCTAGGTCTATTTTTGAACCCTGCATAAGTCAGACTCGCTTCTGCCTCTACCCAAAAGTGTTTCTGATTTTTTATTTTTTTTTCCCTATTACCTACTTTGTATTCCATTTCTTACTTGAAAGTGGTTGCTGGTGAGACCAAGCTCTAAAGGGTTAAATATACTTAGGGGGGAGGGAGTGAATTTAGTATTAAGGGGTTGTTTGGTTAGTAAAGGAGAAAGAGAAAGGATTAAGAAAGGGAATGAAAGAAAATGAAAAGCTATAACCTTAGATCTAGAAAATTGTTTGTTTTGGATATTTATAAATATAGAAATCTCTCTTCCTCTCTCTTCAATGTCTACTGCCATAATTCCACAACCAAAGGGTTCAAAGCTTCAAGCTTCTAGTGTTTCGAGCCCACCCAGGTGGTCAAACCTGTACCAGTGGGCCCAAATACTACGCCCATTTCTGATGGGGGCTAAGGACGCATCAGGTATTCTGCGATGAATGGGATGATGCCATGTGTCAGCTGATTTGATAAAGCTTTGACCTGGTTGTCATGGGCCTGGCCCACACGTCAGCCCAGCTGGCTCAGGAAAAACCCTAATCGGGGAACCAAATGCCTATATAAGGATCAGTCAAATGGTCTAAAGGTACGCAATTCATAGCTCATAAACTCACAAAATACTCTGACTCCTTATTTCCGATATCTGACTTAAGCATCGGAGGGGCGTTCCCAGGTACCACCCCCCGGGTTAGCAACCTTTGATTGTTTTGCAGGTCATAGCCTCATCAAGGAGCATCCAGAGTCCACATCATCACACCAGAAAATCGTTGACTTTACAAGAGAAGTTCCAGAACAGGAACAGATTGGCGCCGTCTGTGGGGACAGAATCAAAAGACATGGCTAATACCAGAGCAAAGGTGACTCGATCCAATGAGCTAGAAGAAAATCCCCGTGAATCGCCTAACCGGCGAGATGCCACTGACGACAATTTCTCCAATCGGGCGAGTGATCGTCACCGTCGTGAAGAAAATATGGTCTCACGAAAGGACTTCGAAGACATCGTAATAGCGATGAACAACAGGTTCCAAAAGAGTTTACAGGAGCTGAAAGACAGCATACCTGCGATGATCGGGCAACAAAGGCGTCCATCCCAGGCAGCTGCTCCATCAAGGGGCCCCATGCCTAACCGGGTGACGGGGGCGCGTTCACAGAGAGGATCCCAGCCCGGGGATGCTCGAGAAATTATCAACTCCAGGCGCGATGGCGCCCGAAATGTCATTGAGTCGCGTCGGGCACGAACTGCTTCGAATGCCAGGGAAATCATCGCAAGTAGGAGGCAAGAAACACAAGGCCAGCCAAGGGGGTCACCAGAGAGATCTCATCATACCACGGCTAGAAATCCGAGGTCAGTTGCTATCCCTAACCGGGACGAGGGCATACGACGATCCCCTGTGGTCGAGCAGGAGCGACCAACGGGAACGCTCTCCTTCAAAACCCCATTCAGCCAAAGGCTTCTGTATACCACTGACACAAAGAAGGTGACAACCCCTACCATCGAACCTTTCTCAGGAACTACTGATCCTGCTGACCATATGGCCGCCTACAAAGCTCAAATGGCAGTGCAAACGAGCTGTGAGGCAAGCTGGTGTCAGTACTTCCCTACTACTCTCAAGGGCCTGGCCCTAACATGGTTCACTGATCTTCCATCCGGCTCGATCATCAGTTTTGCCACATTGGAGGCCATGTTCCTCAGTCACTTCGTGGCTGGAAAGAAGCAACGAAAGACAAGCATCCATCTCATGGCTTGTCAGCAAGGGGAGCATGAACTCTTGGGAGACTATCTCAAGTGTTTCAACATTGAACTACTCCAAAACCCAATGTCGAAGATTTAGTGGCTTATGCGGCATTCATATCGGGGCTAAAGCGCGGCAAGTTCAAGTTTTCCTTGCTGGAAAATGAAGTGTCCTCGTATACTGACGCGATGGACAGGGCTCGAAAGTACGTTCAGGCTTCGGATATCAACAACCCCGTCGAGAAGTCTGACAAAAAGAAAGATAACAAGAGGAAATAATCTCAACGAGGTGGTCCTAGCCGGACATCCAATTCTAAGAAAGACACTCGAGATGGAGGGGAAGACCCCAGGTTCAATATTAACAGACGGGAGATATTCTTGGACATCAAAGGCCAAGAAATCCTCCCTAAGCCAACCCCTATGCGCACATCAATCAACAGAAGAAATTTAAAACTCTGGTGCGAGTACCATCACGAGTGTGGGCATACCACGAAAGATTGCAGGGAGTTGAAAAAGGCGCTTGACAAGTTGGCAGATCAGGGCAAACTCAACCCTTATTTGTCAAAAGAAAATGGGGCTAAGAAGCAGAAGCGCAGCGACAACAACGAAATTGATGGCTTGATCAACGTCATCGCTGGAGGTATTCAGTAGAAACACCATCCAACAAAGCTCTGAAGAGAGATCTCAGGAATTCTACCTTTCAGATTGCTAAGGGGGCCGTCGATCAGCCCCCACCAGGTCCAACAATGATATTTAATGCATCTCCTTTTCGACTCACCTGCTTTCCTCACAACGACCCTCTCGTGGTCGAGGTAAAAGTAGAACTCCAGGGTCAAGAGAGTACTTGTGGACAGCGGAAGTTCGGCTGATGTAATGACTTTGGAGTGTCTACGACAACTGAAATACGGTGAGGCCGATTTGACCCCGTTGGAGAAACCCCTCTTTGGCTTCGGGGGTCGACCCATCTTCCCGTTGGGTATCATCAAGCTTCCTGTTCGAATTGGAGAAAAGGGGGAAGGACACAACTTACCAGTCACGTTCATCGTTGTTGACATCAAGTTTCCCTACAACATCATCTTGGGAAGACCTTTGCTGAACAAAATAAAGGCTGCCATCTCAACATACCAACTCTTGTTGCAGTATGAGACTGATAAAGGGGAAGTTGGGAAGTTATATGGCGATCAACGGACAGCCAAGCAATGCTACATTAATAGCATCAAAACTACCTCGCCCCAGGTCGAGGTAGGGGACAAGAGAAAGGAGCCGGTCGAGTCTTTCGAGGCTGTGTTTCTAGCTGAGGATGCCAAACACTATGCTCGGCCAAAACCCATCGAGGGCCATGAGGAAATCCCCATCGATGACAATCCTGAACACACGGTTAAAATTGGCATTGACATGGACCCAATCCTCAAAGAATCAATCACTTAACTACTCAAGGAGTTTCGAGATGTCTTTGCCTTCGATGTTTCAGAGATGCCAGGCATTGATCCTTCGGTCATGTGTCACGAGCTTAACATTTGTGAGGGATTCAAAGGGGTCAAGCAAAATTTGCGACGGCAAAGCGAGGAAAGAAACAAGGCAGCTGCTGCTGAAGTTAAAAAGTTGCTAGAGCATGGGTTCATCAAGGAGTGCCAATACTCTAATTGGCTGGCCAACATTGTTTTGGTCAAAAAGCCTAATGGAATGTGGAGAGTGTGCGTAGATTTTACTGATCTGAATAAAGCATGTCCCAAGGATGACTATCCTCTCTCCCAAAGAATGATAGCCTAGTCGACTCTACTGTTGGACATGCAATGTTCAGCTTCATGGATGCCAACGCTGGTTACCATCAGATACCAATGGCTGAAAAAGACCAACCACATACTGCATTCATCACCAACCAAGGTGTTTACTGCTATCGAGTCATGCCTTTTGGACTCAAGAATGCTGGGGCTACTTATCAAAAGCTGGTAAACACAATTTTTGCTGAGCAGATTGGTCGAAATGTGGAAGTCTATGTTGATGACATGATAATTAAAAGCAAACAAGTGGACGACCATCCAAGGATGTCAGGGAAACTCTATCAACATTGAGGAAGTTTGGTATGAAGCTCAACCCCAAGAAGTGTGTTTTTGGAATCAAAGGGGGCAAATATCTAGGTTTCTTGGTCGATGAAAGGGGCATCGAGGCAAACCCTGACAAGATTCAAGCCATCATCAACATGCAATCTCCGAGGACAGTAAAGGAGGTGCAACGACTCACAGGATGCATGGCTGCATTGGGTCATTTCTTATCACGATCAGCAGACAAAAGCCTCGCCTTTTTTCAAGTGTTGAAGCGAGCAACATTCAAGTGGGACGAGGAAGCTGAGAAGGCATTCATACAGTTAAAGGAATACCTTGCCGGTATCCCAAAGCTTGTTTCACTCTTGCCAGGGGAAACATTGTACATTTACTTAGCAATATCTGAGTATGCTTTAAGTGCAGTACTAGTGGCTAAGAGAGAAAAGCATCAACACCCGATTTACTTCATCATTCATGCGTTTCGAGGGACAGAGTCTAGATATACAGAGACTGAGAAGATGATCTATGCCTTTGTCATGGCTAGTCGAAAATTGAGGCCATATTTCCAAGCTCATCCAATATAAGTCTTGACCGGACTTCCAATAAGGAAGATCATCGAGGGAAAGAATCATTCAAACTGCATAACTGAGTGGGAAAACCAGCTGTCTGACTTTGGGTTAGAATATGAACCCCGTCGAGCTATGAAAGCTCAAGCATTGGCTGACTTTATTGTGGAATTCACCAACAGGCCAAACTCTTCTAATCCAGACAATTCTAAGGTCTGGGAGTTCTCTAGTGATGGATCTTCTACTCAGAGTGGAGGAGTAGGAATACTAATCAAGACTGACAATGGGGATCGACTGGAATATGCCATTAAATTCAGTTTTGTGGCATCAAACAACGAGGCAGAGTACGAGGCTTTGATCATAGGGATTCAAATGTGCCTCACTGCTGGGGCAAGGCATGTTAAAGCCAAGGCTGACTCACAGTTGGTCGTGGGACAATTCAAAGGAGAATTTGATGCAAAGGAAGATAGCATGAAGATGTACCTCCAGAAACTCAGAACCCTTACCGAAAAATTAGACTCTTTTGACATACAACATGTCCCTCGATCAGGAAATCAACAAGCTGACGCTCTATCGAGGTTGGCAAGCTCTGCAGAAGGAGAAGAGCCACGAGTCATTCAGTGGCAAGTCTTGAAAGAACCAAGCATCAACGAATCTGAGGTCAACACTTTGGCTCGGGGTGAAACATGGAAGGATGCCACCATCCAATATCTGAAACATGGGGCTCTGCCCATGGATGAAAAAGAGGCTGAGGAAATAGAAAGAAAATCTAGGTGGTTCGCATTACACGATGGAGAGTTGTACAAATTGTCTTACACACATCCACTCTTAAAATGTGTGACCCCTGAAGAAGGGGATTATATTCTAAAGGAAATTCATGAAGGATGTTGTAGTAATCATCAAGAGGGCAAGGACGATCGCGGGCAAGGCCCTTCGAGCTGGGTACTACTGGCCTACTCTCAAGGAGGATGCCATCGAGCTTGTGAAGAAGATTTTACAGTGCCAAATTCATGTTGCGATCCCTAGGCAGCCATTGAGTACATTAACAGCAGTTCAAGCGGTTTTGCCCTTTGATAAATGGGGAATGGATGTACTTGGTCCTTTTCCCCCAGCTGTGGGGCAGAAAAATTTTCTTATCTTTGGGATCGACAACTTTACCAAGTGGGTCGAGGCTGAACCTCTATCGAGGATCTCTGATAAACAGATACAAGAGTTCATTTGGAAGAACATCATTTCATTTGGAAGAACATCATCACCAGATTTCGAATTCCAAGAATGTTGGTCTCAGATAATGGAAGACAGTTTGAGAGTGACCCAATAAAGGCATATTGTGCTCAATTTGACATACAAACAAGGTTCACGTCTGTAGTTAAGGCCTCAATCCAATGGACAAGCTGAAGCAACGAACAAGGTCATACTTCAGGGCATCAAGAAGAAGATAGAAGCAGTTAAGGGCTCTTGGGTAGATGAGCTTCCGGGAATCTTATGATCAGCTAGAACAACAGTCAAGGAAGCCACTGGGCATACTCCGTTCTCACTTGTATATGGAAGTGAGGCTGTGCTACCTGTCGAGGTAGGGATACCCTCACTAAGAATAACTTTCTATGACTACAACCAGAATGAGGAAGAAAAAGCCATCAACCTGGACCTATTTCCAGAAACAAGGGGAAATGCATTGCTCAAATCCATTGCCTACAAGCAAAAAATGACAAGGTACTTCAATCGCAAAGTGTCACCTCGAACAATATCAGTTGGTGATTGGGTATTGAGGAAGGTTGAGGCTGTGACGACCCGACTCGCTTAAATCGGCGCGGAAGAAACCGACGAGTCGAATAGTCATAACTAACAATTCAAAAACTTAAGAATTGAAAACTAATACCTCAAATATTATTATCATGATTCCGAAAGTACAAATACCCACAAGTTGTACAATACTAAACCAAAAATCCATCTACAAAGTCTAATATACTATAAACTCCAAACACATGTCAGAGTTTCAAACAAATGTATACAAGTCCATACCATAGTCTAATACTATCCAAAATCAACAAATAAAGAAAATACAATCATATTAAAATATCGACGCTCGCCCAGCCCAAAACTAAGCAAAAGCCTCGTCATCAGAATTACCTGGAAAATAAACAACAGTCCACCATCAGTGGCGAGTAACATAACTGACTCACCCTAATGGGAATACACATGAACATAGCACAAATCAAATATCCAAAGCAATTATCAAAACATGCGAAAATCAATCAATAATAAACTCGACTCAAATATCTTATCCAAACTTATCTTTGGCGCAATCATTCATACACTAGACCGGACTATGCTCGTACGAACGCATCTTACGCATTCGAACTTTCTACTATGTTAGGAAATGAGAATCTTACTCCCAAGTCCCGTGAAACCAATCTTACTGGAAATCCACATCCAAAGACAACATAGTAAGACTCCAACTATCCCAATACCGCGGATGGAATAGGGGCAACGTCTTAACCCAAAAACATAGAATCTTACTCTAAGTTTTAGGCGTCTAGCTACGAAATCAAGCTAAATCATTAATTACATCTTTAAATCTTAATCATCTTAATCATAACATAATTAATTTCAAGAATTGCCTTTGCGCCTTGATTCTCGAAAATAATCAGTTAAATCACGAAGTTATTCTCAAGAATTGCCTTTACGCCTTAATCTTGAGTCTAACCAACAATAATCAACATTCTTAATCCATTGTTTAACTTTCTTTAACATTTTCTTTGACTTTCTTTAACAACTTAATCATTTTCTTTAACTTTCAAGACTCGTACAAGAACTCATCAAGATCCATAAAGAACTCATCAAGATTCATAAAGAACTCATCAAGAATTAAACCCATAATAATCATCATATTACACGCATAAAACAACAATTTTAAACAACAATTCTATCAACTTTCAATCATCCAACTTCCACCAAAATTGAACACGATTTTTCATAAAACCTAATAATAAACTTTAATCATGAAATCATCATTTTGAAACATTAA
Organism: Salicornia ramosissima; assembly: GCA_951394345.1. Taxonomy (NCBI): domain Eukaryota; kingdom Viridiplantae; phylum Streptophyta; class Magnoliopsida; order Caryophyllales; family Amaranthaceae; genus Salicornia; species Salicornia ramosissima. Next base: position 24,357,042 of record OX596233.1, on the reverse strand, counting down.
AATCATCATCAAATCATCTCAAAAATCAGATTATATTCCATACATAAAAACATGATTAAACTTCAACAAATAAACCATACATGCATTTAATCTATACTATAATCATAGTATACCAATTAGGTTGAGAAAGTATGTTACCTTATTGAAGATATACACACAAAACAACACAAAAATTGATGCCCGGAACTACCCAAAGAACACGGCCCAGCCACGCACAACACACGAACACGGCACGGCACACACACACGGCACAGTCCTTGCACACGAACACCACTTCGAACACGGCCCTGCTGCACAGCTGTGATGCACGACCACCACCACGGACCACCTTGATCAACACGGTCCACCACACGAACCCACTCGAACCACACGGCTCCCACACGAACACGATCAAATCAAACCCGAACCAACGATCTTGATTGAAACAATTGGGTTTAGATTGTGTTTAGGATACTTAAAGATCAATAGACTTTGAATCTTTAAGTTTAAGGTTAGAATTGATGATGAACAATTTATGGTGATTATAGCCAAAAATGGCGTGGGGTTTAGGAGCAAATGAGAGGGAGTTTTGTGTTTGAACTTTTGATGAGGAAGTGTGTTAGGATGGCAAATGAGCAAATGGATCATCAAACCTCACTAACTCATCTATATATAGAGTTAGTTAAGGTGTGAACACAAGGCAAGTGGCTTGCAACATTGGCCAAAATTGGGCTCTCGTGATCAATTGGGCTAACTCGCAAAAACCGCATGATTAATCATGCATAAATCGATTTAGCCCAAAAATATTAAATAATTAATTAGAAAATTAAATAATAAAAATTCTAATTAATTAAATAATAATTAACATAAACAATGATAACTGCAAATAAAATAATTCGAATTAAATCGAAATTATTCACATAAAATAAAATAAATAGTTCAAAAATAAATTTGAACTATACATAACACCACATAAATTACACATAAGTCAAGGCAGAAATATCATGAAAAATCAGGGTTGTTACAACCTCCCTTCCTTAAAGAAATTTCATCCCGAAATTTAAGGCAAAGGAGATCGCTCACCCTCAAACAACTCCGGATACTTCTGCCTCATGGACGCCTGTCTCCGAAGTCGCCTCCTCATGGTGTTGATTTCTCCACAACACCTTGACGAGTTGGACTTGCTTACGCCGAAGGGTCCTCACTTCCCGATCCAAGATCTGGACGGGTCGCTCCTCAAAAGTCAGATTCGGCTCAAACGTGGCCGACTCCACTAGAATAATGTGGGTAGGATCATGTACATATTTCCTTAGCTGGGAAACATGGAATACGTCATGCACACTAGATAAACTAGGTGGTAAAGCCAATCGGTACGCCACCTCCCCAACTCGTTCTAGTATCTCGTAAGGTCCCACATATTTCGGTCGGAGTTTCCCCTTCTGACCAAAGCGTGCCACTCCTTTGAATGGTGAAACCTTAAGCAAGACTTTGTCACCTACCTCGAAAGCCAGCGGTCTACGTCGATTATCGGCGTAGGATTTCTGACGAATCTGAGCGGCCTGCATCTTAGACCGGATGACTCGCACCTTCTCGATAGTATCGCGTACCATCTCAGGTCCCAAAGCCACAGAATCGCTAATATCATTCCAACATATAGGACTCCGACATTTCCTGCCATACAAGGCCTCGTACGGAGCCATTTCGATGCTGGAGTGATAGCTATTGTTATAAGAGAACTCTATCATGCAGAGCATACGTACCCAAGACTGATGATACTCCAGAGTACATGCTCGAAGCATATCCTCCAAAGTCTGGATGGTCCTCTCAGTCTGACCATCAGTCGCCGCATGAAAAGCGGTGCTCAACTTCAGTTTCGTCCCAAAGGCTTCCTGAACCGATTTCCAGAAACGAGACAGAAATCTCGGATCCCGATCAGAAACAATCTCCCTCGGAACTCCGTGAAGTCGGATAATATCCTGAGTATATGCCTCCGCTAGACGCTCCATAGACCAGGTCATCTTTATCGGAATGAATCTAGCGACCTTGGTCAACCTATCCACTATGACCCAAATAGCATTCAAGCCATTACAGGTGGGTAAGCTAACCACGAAGTCCATAGATACCGATTCAAATTTCCAGGTCGGAATAGGTAGTGGCTGCAACAGACCTCCTGGTCTCTGATGCTCGATCTTAACCTTTTGACAGACTAAACATCGAGCTACGAACTCTGCTACGTCCCTCTTCATCTTAGGCCACCAGAATTGGCCTTTGAGGTCCTGGTATAACTTGTTACCGCCAGGATGAACAGAGTAGGGAGAGTTATGTGCCTCAGACATAATTCTGTTCCTAAGATCAGAACAGTCCGGTACACACCACCTCCCACGAAAGCGCATACCACCATCGGAAGGGATTTCGAAACCTACGGCTTTGCCTTGCCGCAGAGCCTCTCGAATCCTAGCTAGCTGCGGGTCGTTCTGCTGACCCTCGCGCAGTTCCTGAATTAAATCAGGTTCAGCACTCATCGATGTCAGACGAAGTCTGACGGAACCACGACTTCTACTGAAGCTCAAGTGATGCTTGCGACTCAGTGCATTTGCGACCAAGTTCGCCTTGCCCTCGTGATAGTTAAGCGTCAGGTCGTAGTCCTTGATCAGCTCAAGCCATCGTCTCTGCCTCATATTGAGGTCTTTCTGAGTAAAGATGTACTTGAGGCTCTTGTGATCCGTGAATACTCTACACGAACCCCCATAGAGATAGTGCCTCCAGATTTTGAGCGCGAACACTACAGCCGCTAACTCCCAGTCATGCGTAGGATAGTTACGCTCGTGCACCTTCAATTATCTCGATGCGTAAGCGATGACCTTCCCAACCTGCATGAGCACACAACCTAGGCCACTTTTCGAAGCATCACTATAGACCTCGAAGTCCTCCTCATCGTTCGGAAGGGTAAGAATCGGAGCAGAGACTAATCTCTGTTTTAACTGCTGAAATGCTTGCTCGCAAGCCTCCGTCCAAACGAATCGAACCTCCTTCTGCAGGAGACTAGACATGGGCTTAGCAATTTTGGAGAAGTCCTGGACGAATCGTCGATAGTATCCGGCCAAACCCGGAAAACTACGAACCTCCGCCACATTTCTCGGGCTACTCCAATCCACTACAGCCTTAATCTTAGTTGGGTCTACCTTAATGCCCTCCTTACTGATTACGTGACCTAGAAAAGCTACTTCGCGAAGCCAGAACTCACACTTGGAGAGTTTCGCGAACCACTTATGACTACGTAATATCTCAAGTACCATTCGGAGATGTTCCGTATGCTCAGACTCATCCCTCGAATAGACTAAGATATCGTCTATAAATACTACGACACATTTATCGAGTAAGTGGTGAAACGTCCGGTTCATCTGGTCCATGAACACATCTGGCGCATTAGTGAGGCCAAAGGGCATCACCTCAAACTCGTAGTGGCCGTATCGAGTACGAAAAGCAGTTTTCGGAATGTCTTCTTTCTTGACTGGAATCTGATGATATCCAGACCGAAGATCTATCTTCGAAAACACTCCTGCTCCTCATAACTGATCGAATAGGTCCTCAATCCTAGGCAACGGGTACTTATTCTTGATAGTTACCCGATTCAACTCTCGGTAGTCTATGCACAGGCGCATACTACCATCCTTCTTTTTCACGAAGAGCACAGGTGCTCCCCACGGAGAAACGCTTGGCCTAATGAAGCCTTTATCAATCAAATCTTGGAGTTGCGTCTTTAACTGTAGCAACTCAGATGGTGCCATCCGGTATGGTGCCTTTGAAATCGGCGTTGTCCCAGGTACTAGGTCGATATGAAACTCGACATCGCGCTCAGGTGGAACGCCTAGTAGCTCATCAGGAAATGAATCTCTGAAATCCCTCGCTACAGGTATATCGTCTAACCGATGCTCCTCAGTCAAGTCTCTTACCTGAAATAGATACACCATATCGCCCTTCAGGCGATGCTTTCTCATTTTCAAGACAGAGATTACCTTTACTCCTTTCTTAAGGACGAATCCAGAGTAGGTAACTCGGTTGCCCTGAAGTCCTCCGAATGTCACTGACTGATCTCGGCAACGAATGATCGCTCGATACCTTGACAGCCAGTCCATACCAAGTATGACGTCGAACTCCATCAGCGGGAACTCCTTCAGATCAGCCGTCGCTTTCTCCCCAGCTATCACGATAGGCACTCCTCGGAACTCGCGCTGACAAACAAAATCCTCTCCGGAAGGGAGAGTAATAACTGAACTAACAGGAAGGCTGCCTCGAAGATTAGACCTCGAGACAAAATTACTAGCCACAAAAGAAACAGTAGCACCAGAATCAAATAAAACTAAGGCTAACACACCAGAAACAAGAAATCTACCTGATACGACGTCAGGCTGAACCTCGGCATCCGCCTCGGTCATACAGTAGACTCGGTTCTTCACCGGAGTCTTCGTCGGTGCCGGGAGCTGCTTAACCTCAGTGTCTGGCTTCCTCTCGGGGCATGTCGACGCCTTATGGCCTTCCTTCCTGCATATAAAACATGTAATGGGCGAACCATCGCACCGCTTCCCTGGATGGAAGTCTCGGCCGCATCCTCTACACTTCGAGCCATCAAAACCCTTATGCGAACTCGTGGTCGGAGGGGTACTGCTAGGTGCGCTGAAACGAGGCTTCTTAAACGAAGCTGTAGTCGTCGGAACCGGAGCCCTCTTCTTGCTCGAATCCTCCTCGGCCATCGATGCCTGAATCTCGAGTGCTGTCTCGTAGGCCTGCTGAAATGTCGTCTCTCCACTACTGATCACGTGAACGCGAATCCTCGGATCTAGCTTTTTGATGTAGCGCTTGACCCGATCCTTCTCCGACGGAACCACAGACGTAGTGAATCTCGACAACTCCGTAAATCTATCGGTGTACGCCTGGACAGACATCTTACCCTGCGTAAGAGTAAGAAACTCCTCCTGTTTCTGCCACCGCAACTCGTCGGGGTAGAAACGCTCCTGGACCTTATCGACGAACTCGATCCACGACATCGAATGTAACGGCAAGTACGCGTCCTTGGCTAACGTCCACCAGTTATCGGCCTCTCCACGTAAGTAATATGCGGCGATCTGCACCTTCTCGTGCTCGGGGCAAAGCGTCGCGTCGAAGAGCTTCCCCATCTCGCGGATCCAGCTCTCCAAAGTAGTGGGGTCGGCAACCCCGTCGTAAGTCGGAGATCGATGACGTGCGATACGATCGAACGTCGACTGCGTACTCGACGTATGACGACAATGGTGCGCCAACGTAAGGATCGCCTCCTCGAGTGCCCGCAACCTCTGTCGTCCAGTACTCAACCGGCGAGGTGTAGACATGCTGCAACGCATCACAACAAAAGACATAACAAAAATAGAATGTTAGTTAAATACCCCACCACGGTCAAGTATACTACATAAAGAAGGAAAAGAAATAGAAAAGATCTTATCCCGGCCTTTCTACCCAACTCTTCTCCCTTTACTTAACCTAGAATTTGGTTTAATCACTCGGGAATAGTAAAGCTCTCAACTCCCGGGTTTAACTCAAATCCTAAAACTTCACTTAAAAACCTATTCGGCTCTGATACCAACTGTGACGACCCGACTCGCTTAAATCGGCGCGGAAGAAACCGACGAGTCGAATAGTCATAACTAACAACTCAAAAACTTAAGAATTGAAAACTAATACCTCAAATATTATTATCATGATTCCGAAAGTACAAATACCGACAAGTTGTACAATACTAAACCAAAAATCCATCTACAAAGTCTAATATACTATAAACTCCAAACACATGTCAGAGTTTCAAACAAATGTATACAAGTCCATACCATAGTCTAATACTATCCAAAATCAACAAATAAAGAAAATACAATCATATTAAAATATCGACGCTCGCCCAGCCCAAAACTAAGCAAAAGCCTCGTCATCAGAATTACCTGGAAAATAAACAACAGTCCACCATCAGTGGCGAGTTACATAACTGACTCTTCCTAATGGGAATACACATGAACATAGCACAAATCAAATATCCAAAGCAATTATCAAAACATGCGAAAATCAATCAATAATAAACTCGACTCAAATATCTTATCCAAACTTATCTTTGGCGCAATCATTCATACACTAGACCGGACTATGCTCGTACGAACGCATCTTACGCATTCGAACTTTCTACTATGTTAGGAAATGAGAATCTTACAGTGGCATTGTCCACAGCTGAGGCAGAATACGTAGCAGCTGCTGCATGCTGTTCTCAGGTATTATGGATAAAACAACAGGTACGCGATTTTGGCATTAAATACGAATGTGTTCCTATTTACTGTGATAATACTAGTGCTATTTGCATTTCAAAAGATCCAGTGCATCATTCTAGAGTGAAGCATATTCACATTAGGCATCACTTCCTAAAAGACTATGTAGAAAAAGGTTTGGTAAAATTATTGTTTTGCGAAACAGAAAAACAAATTGCAGATATTTTTACTAAACCCTTACCAAGAGAAAAATTTGAGAGCATTCGACTAGAGCTAGGCATGCTTAAGATTCATTAACTATTTATTTTCATAAAGTACTTCTCCATGCGTCGTCAAATATTTGGTCTTGATAAACTTGCAAAATAAGTGTGAATTTTATAATTCATAACAATTTATGGATTATTTAATCTCGCAAAGGTCTTTATAATATTACCCCTATGGTCCAAATATTGATAATGCATGTATGATTGATTGATGAGCAAAATTTTCTTTATCTATTTCATTTGTTCTATCTAGTGGCAAAAATAATTCTTTTGCCATAATACTAAATAATTCCAAAAAAAAAAAAAAAAAATTGCCAAAACCGTGTACAGCAAAATTGGAGAAATTACTTCATATATTTCAAATTTTGGAAAACAAATTGGTTAAATGGGGCAGGAACTTAGGAAAAGAAAACAAACAGACACATTAATTCCTATATTTATGCTACCACATCTCCCAAAATAAAACCAAATAACTGATTTCCTAAAAACACTCCACTTAACCTACCACTTACCCACTCACACACTCCACCTCTCTCTCACGTAGCTTCCCCCTCAACACTCAACCTATCACTATCACTCACACTATCCTATACTTACATGCCATCATTACTTCACTCTCCATAACCGTCACTCCTCCTATCACTCCTCACTCTTCCTTTGCTTCTTCAACACACTATCCGAATCTCTCTCTCTCTACCATAATTTTCAGCTTTTAATCTTCTTCATCTTCAACCTTCAATATCCAACAATGGCACCAAAAAGAAAAGCACCACTACCAAAATCAAAGTCACCATCACCAACACCAAAACGATCCTCAAGAAAACGAATCATCATCAACGAAAGTGATGATGAGAAGACCCACGAAATTGCACCCTCTCCCTCTGTTCAAGAATCGATCTCAAAACAACAATCTGAGGAGGTTTCAAGGGAAAATTCTAACATGCAAGAGGATGATGATGATGATACATCCACGAAAATTGGTAAGCCAAAACGATCTGTTAAATTCTTGGTGGGTTGTCGGGTTGATATGACGTGGGTACAACAACATTGGCCCGAATTCTCAAAAATTATTACAAAACAAAAATGGGTCAAACTTGTTGACACTCATGCCAACGAGGGGCTGTATGAAAAAGAAATGGAGGATGTAACTAGGGTGTTTGATATTAAAAATGAATTGGCCATAGTTCTAATCCAAGGTCAAATCCATACATTTTCTGAAAAAGATTTAAGTGAGTGGTTAGACGTACTGAATACTGGGTTTGATGAATTAGTCAGTGGTAAAGACCGAGTGAATATTAAGGGAAAGAAAAATTCAGACATTGTAAATTTTTTTGGAGGAAATCCCAAGCAAAATTCGGTCACCCAGGACGTTTTAACCCCTTTTCATAAGATGATCTTTCAGTTCGTAAAACGTTTCTTACACCCCCGTCCTCAAAAACGATGTAGTACAAATCTCCTTGACCTTTGCCTCATGTACTGTCTTGTTCATAACATCCCTATCAACTTCCCTTCTCTTTTCATCAAGCAAGTGACCTACACTATTAAACAGAAAAACGTGTTGGGCTATGGAAATATTTTTACAAAAATCTTTAAGTGTTTAAATATTCCCCTTGCCCCTCACCCCACATTTCCACTGAAAAAGGAGAATATCTTGGATGAGGGAATGATTGAGCGGCATGGTCTGTGTATGGATGCCGGGGAGGTCATATCGAAGGAAGAACAAATTCGTAGGGAGCTTGGTCGTACTTCGGCTGATCCTAAGAATGCCAAGGGTAAGGCACCAATGGACGGAACTCCCACCGAGCCACCAAACATGGATTGGATATTAATGACGTGTGGTGGGACAATTGGCCGTGAGATGCAACGCCTTCAAGACTTGGTTCGAACTGTACTGGTGAAGATTGAGAACATGGGTGCCCGAGTGAGCCAACTGGACGAAAAGATCACCTCGGTGAAGACTGATTTAATCAACAACATTCGATTGAATCGTCTCCAACTCGAGGAAAAAGTTGAGAAGACGGCCTCCCATTTTGTCCGTTCCCTTTAGCAGTCTGATTTTATGTGTTGTAATTAACTCTTATTTTTGCTGACCACCTTATCAACTACTCTATGGTATTTGGTCCTCACGCCCTCATACCATCTTCCTATCTGTTTTGGTATTCTGACCACCTTAAGTTTTGATGATGACAATATAATCCAGAGAATAAAGATTAAATAGATTTAAGGAGAATCAACTAAAAGTAATTTTGGTTGAAATTAAATTTATTTCATCTTTTATATTTTATATTTTATGTCGTATATTTATAGAGAATGAATTTGATAAGTGTCAAATTCATATTAAATATATTTCATTTAATATATATGTGTTTCATATAGAATATATTTATGGAGAATAAAATTAGAGGAGTATCTAATTTTAGAATAAATATATTTTATATTCCAACTCTTATGTTATATTGTTTCACTTTTGAATACTAATCTTTTTATGTGGTGCAGGAAAATATTTCTATAAGCTAAGTTGGTCATTCTAATTTAATAATTAGGATTGCTCATTATTCTAAGTTGTTAATGGTATTTTGCTTTTCTATCATACGTGAAATAGCTTAATTGTTAATTTTAACTAAAGTGGTTTTAGTTTTATTTTTAATTAAAATTAATCATTCTAATTCCTTTTAGTTGGTTATAGCACACGTATGCTGTGGCTTAACATTAGGAATTAGTTTGTTAAATTTGTTTTGGTCAATTCCACTAAGTTAGGAATTAGTTAGTTGTCTTTTGTTTGTTACGTGTGTTTAGGTTAGTTGGTAATTAGTTAGTTTTGATTTTTAAATTAGAGTCAAACCCCACTATAATTTAGGAAGTTAGTGGAACTAGTTAGTGGGCCTTATGCTTTGTTTCTTACGTGTAAAAGAAAGGGTCATTTGCATTTTCTCTTCTTATACGTGTAATTAGAAATGAGGTCTAAGGTTTAGAGTTTTTATAATTTAAGTTTTATTTTATTTCTATTTTATTTTATTGTTTTAGAATTTAAAATGAGATCTTGAATTATTATTATAACCGTGTGCTTAAAAAAAAAAGGAAAAAGATTTCATTTTTAAATTCTTGTTTTAGTTTTCACGTACAATTTAGAGTCCAATATAATTGGTAAGTATTAGAATTTGTTTTGTTGCAATTATGCTTGGTCAAAACCGTTTTGTAGGTGTGGGATGACGTGGCACACTCCATCACTCCACTACTTGCATTACACGCTTACTTCTTCTCTAAGCTAATACCATTTGAAGATCTATTTATACAAAGAGCAATCAGAGTTTGAAGTGTACCCACAAACAACGAGAGTCAACCACAAAGAGAGGATTCAGAGATCAAGATTTTCAAGAGAAAATTATTTAGAAGTGTTCTTTGAATTTTCATCTCATTAGTATTTGATTGTAATTCTGTAGGGATAAGGGTTGGGTGAGAGAAGAAAAATCAAAAGAGAATATTTGATTGTAATCAGAAAAAGAAGAAGAGAGAATTCAGATTTCATTCGAAATCTGAAGTGAGAAAAAGTTGAGCTTTAGTAAGTTCGTAGCATCAGTTCAGGGGGAACTGGTGTCAGGGGGAACAAGTTCCTAGTGGAACGAGTGAGAATCGAGAAAGGTCCTATATAGGTTGTAACAGAGTCGTTGGCCTATATTAATAAGAGAAGTCCTAGAGTCAAAATCCCTCGTGGTCAAGGTTTTTCTTCCTAACTGGGCCTAGGAAGTTTTCCTTGTAGGTTAAATCTCTCTGTCTTTATTTCTGTTTCTTCTTCCATTCGAGTTTGCACTTAAAATTCCGCTAAAAAGTCAAAAACTCTCCCAACTACAATTCACCCCCCCTCTTGTAGTTGCTATTCATATTACATCAATTGGTATCAGAGCAGGTTCCTCCAGGAACAGGTAACACTGCGGAGCAAAATCCTGAAAAATGAATACTACGGGAGAAAGACTCGAGGAAAGTTACTCAACCCAGAGACCACCTATGTTCAATGGAAAATACTATCCATACTGGAAAAATAGAATGGAAATTTTCATTCAAGGAGAAAATTACCAAGTATGGAGAGTGATTGAAATAGGTGATTTCGAAGTCACTACAACTAATGAGAAAGGAGAAGTGGTTCCAAAACCTCTGGAGAAGTTCGACATGGAAGACTTCGAGAAAAAGGAAATGAACAGTCTTGCAAAGAAGCTAATCCTGTGTGGTCTTGGACCTCATGAACACAACCGTGTCATGGGATGCAAAACAGCAAAGCAAATGTGGGAACTCCTACGAGTTACACATGAAGGGACGAATGAAGTTAAAAGGGCCAAGATCGATATGCTCATGCACAAGTACGAATTGTTCCAGATGAAGCCTAAGGAGACCATTCACGACATGTTAACCCGGTTCACCAACGTTATTAATGAACTGGAATCTCTAGGCAAAATCATCACTCCTGAAGAACAAGTTCGTAAAGCACTAAGAAGCCTTCCCCAAGACGAGAAGTGGTTAGCCAAAGTTACGGCTCTGCAAGAAACCAAAGATTTCACTACCTTCAACATAGAGCAACTTGCAGGTTCCCTGATGACTCATGAAATTCACCTAGGATCTAAAGAAGTCGAACCTATGAAAAGTAAGGCCATAGCTCTAAAGGCCGAAAGTGAAGAAGAATCAGAGTCGGAAGATGAAAAAACGGCCATGATGGTAAGAAAATTCAGGAAGTTCTATACAAAGAAGTATAAACAAGCGAAGAAGCCATCAAAGTACAAATGTCATAAATGCGGTGAATATGACCACTTCATAAGAGACTGTCCATCTTGGGAGAATGAGAAAGGTAAGGGTAAATTAAGAGACAAAGGGAAAGAAATTCAAAAACCGTTCTCAAAGAAGGATACGAGAAGAGCTATGATTGCTGCGTGGGGTGATTCTGATTCAGACGAGGAACAGGAACAAGATACAGGAGAAACAGCCAACTTATGTTTGATGGCTAGAACTGATGAACATGAAGAATCATCCGATACTCAGGTAAGTCTTCTTTCAATAGACAAGGAAATAAGTAAAATGTCAAAAATTAAAATTTCGAAGTTATTAATTGAAACTCTAGAGGATTATCAAGAAGTGTGTCTAAACAGAGATCAATTAGAAAAAGCCTTGGAAATTTCCAAGGAACACACAACCTGGTTAAGCACACTTAAATCAGAAACAGAAGCTAGATTTTTTGATCTATTTGACAAAAACAGAGAAATACAAGAAAGATATGAAACGGTTAAAAATGAGAATTTTCTTCTTAATATGAAATTGGCAGAACTACAGGATCTTGTTCCTGAAGGAACAGGTTCCTCTTCAAAGTCGAAACCTGAATTCGAAAACTTGAAAAACGAATATGAAAAACTAATACAAGAAAATCAGACTTTGAAGAAGAATCTGTATCCAAACAAAAAGAAACTTCCTGACGTTGTAAGTTGGATTGAAAAATACCAGAACAAAGGTAAGGAAGGTTTGGGATATAGGAAAAATGGAAAGAAAGAGAAATATGTAGATCTACCAAGTCATAAGATTTGTTCCTTCTGCGGTACGACTGGCCACCTTAAGGACAGTTGCATTGCTAAGAAAGAACAAGATGAGAAAAACACTGCTTTTGTTTGGAAAGAAAAACCGATTTCTGATATAACTAAGGAACCCAAGAAGGACTGGGTTCCTCATACTAATGTTTGATTGTGGATGCAGGCTGAAGTGAGGGGGAAAAACCAGTGGTACCTCGACAGCGGTTGTTCGAAACACATGACAGGAGACAAATCAAAATTCCTTTCACTTGCAGCTTATCATGGAGGATCTGTGACGTTTGGAGACAATCAGAAAGGAGAAATAGTTGCAGTTGGCAAGATTGGAAAGTCACAGACAAACTCCATTGATAATGTTTTTTTAGTCGAGGGTCTTAAACATAATTTACTTAGTATTTCTCAGTTTTGTGATAAAGGAAACAATGTTAGCTTTACAGACAATAATTGTGTAGTTAGCGATAGTCGAACAGGGAACAAAGTACTTGAGGGCACCAGAAAAGGGAACACGTATATCGTGGACCTGGATCTAGTTCCTCGTGACAGTTTGAAATGCTTGAGCGTGATTGAGGAAGATCCTTTACTCTGGCACAGAAGATGCGGTCATGCAAGCATTACTGTGCTAAACAAATTAAATTCAAAAAATTTGGTTGTGGGTTTACCCACTATGAAATATTCTATGGATAAAATTTGTGATGCTTGCGCAAAAGGAAAACAGGTGAGATCTTCCTTCAAATTAAAGAAAATGGTGAGCACGCAAAGTCCCTTGGAATTACTTCACATGGATTTGTGTGGACCAATAAGAACTCAAAGCAGATCAGGTAAGAAATATGTTTTTGTCATTGTTGATGATTTTTCGAGATTTACTTGGGTTATCTTTCTTCATAGCAAAGATGAAACATTTGATGAATTTGTCGCCTTTGCTACTAAAGTTCAAAGGTTCAGTGGTTTTAAGATTAAACATTTAAGATCTGACCATGGTAAGGAATTTGAGAACTCACAGTTTGATGAGCTTTGCAAGGAACAAGGTCTAGATCATAATTTTTCAGCACCAAGGACTCCACAACAAAATGGAGTGGTAGAAAGAAAAAATCGCACTTTGGAAGACATGGCTAGAACTATGATAATTGCTAGCGGTCTACCAAAGAGCTTCTGGGCTGAAGCCGTGAATACGGCTTGTTATATAATTAATCGTGCTATGATTAGACCTATATCAAACAAAACACCATATGAACTTTTTAAAGGAAGAAAACCTAATATTTCTTACTTTCGTATTTTTGGCTGTAAGTGCTTTGTTCATAACAATGGAAAAGATAATCTTGGTAAGTTTGATCAGAGAAGTGATGAAGCAGTCTTTTTAGGATATGCCTTGAATAGCAAAGCATATCGTGTCTATAATAAAAGAACAATGTGTGTAGAGGAAAGTGTCCATATTATTTTTGATGAGACTAACAGTTTGCAGGAAGAAATAAATGGAGAATATTTTGAGATTGGTTTGGTTCGGCCAGACGAGTCTCAAAAGAAAGACGAGGAGCAAATTGCAAATAAACAGAAGGATCCAGTTCCTGAGGAACCAGTTCCTGAGGAACAAGTTCCTCAAGAAGAAGAAGTACAGGTAGAAGAGGAACAGGTTCCTGAAGATAACAACGAAATGCAAAATGAAAGAAGTGATCAAGTCTTCGAGCCTAAGCCGTGGAAATATCAAAGCTCTCATCCTTTAGATCTAATTATGAGCAACATGAACAAGGGAATACAAACTAGATCTCAGATGAGAAACTTTTGTGCGTTTCATGCATTTTTATCTATGCTAGAGCCCAAAAACCATGAAGAAGCCCTAGGAGATGCAGATTGGGTAACTGCCATGCAAGAAGAATTAAACGAGTTCGAAAGAAACAAGGTATGGCATCTTGAACCTAAACCTAAGTCTCAAAAGGTAATTGGTTTAAAATGGGTCTTTAGAAATAAACTAGATGAACACGGTACTGTGGTAAGGAACAAGGCTAGAGTAGTAGTTAAAGGCTATAACCAACAAGAAGGTATAGACTTTGATGAGACTTTTGCACCAGTAGCGAGATTAGAGGCAATAAGAATTTTAATAGCTTTTGCATCATATATGGGTTTTAAGTTGTATCAGATGGACGTTAAATGCGCATTTCTAAATGGGTATTTAAATGAAGACGTCTATGTGGAACAACCACCTGGCTTTAAAAATCCAAAATTCCAAAATTCTGTTTTTAAACTAGACAAAGCACTCTATGGACTTAAACAAGCTCCTAGATCGTGGTATGAAAGATTATCAAAATTCTTATTGTCAAATAATTTCATAAGAGGAAAGATTGATAGAACCTTATTCCTCAAGTCGAGGGGAACTGATATATTAGTAGTTCAGATTTATGTTGATGACATTATTTTTGGTGCTACTAACGATTCTTTATGTGAGGAATTTGCAAGTCTCATGAGCAGTGAGTTTGAAATGAGTATGATGGGTGAATTGAATTTCTTTCTCGGTTTGCAAATTAAGCAAACTGAAAAGGGAACAATGATCCATCAACAAAAATATGTGAAAGAGCTCCTGAAAAAATATGGACTAGAGAACTCAAAGACAAATCATACACCAATGGGAACAGGTACAAGGTTGGATGAAGATATTAATGGTAAGTCGGTAAATGAAAAACAATACCGAGGTATGATTGGATCCTTACTTTATCTAACAGCAAGTAGACCTGATATAGCATTTAGTGTAGGTGTGTGTGCACGTTTTCAATCAAATCCAAAGGAATCCCATTTAACTGCGGTTAAGAGGATTCTTAGGTATTTGAAGGGAACCGATGACTTATGTCTTTTTTATCCTCGCAGTGACATTTTCGATCTAACAAGTTATGCAGATGCTGATTATGCAGGAGATCTTGTAAATAGAAAAAGCACGTCAGGTATTGCACAATATTTAGGAAATAGCTTGGTATCCCGGAGTTCGAAAAAACAAAATACAGTGGCATTGTCCACAGCTGAGGCAGAATACGTAGCAGCTGCTGCATGCTGTTCTCAGGTATTATGGATAAAACAACAGGTACGCGATTTTGGCATTAAATACGAATGTGTTCCTATTTACTGTGATAATACTAGTGCTATTTGCATTTCAAAAGATCCAGTGCATCATTCTAGAGTGAAGCATATTCACATTAGGCATCACTTCCTAAAAGACTATGTAGAAAAAGGTTTGGTAAAATTATTGTTTTGCGAAACAGAAAAACAAATTGCAGATATTTTTACTAAACCCTTACCAAGAGAAAAATTTGAGAGCATTCGACTAGAGCTAGGCATGCTTAAGATTCATTAACTATTTATTTTCATAAAGTACTTCTCCATGCGTCGTCAAATATTTGGTCTTGATAAACTTGCAAAATAAGTGTGAATTTTATAATTCATAACAATTTATGGATTATTTAATCTCGCAAAGGTCTTTATAATATTACCCCTATGGTCCAAATATTGATAATGCATGTATGATTGATTGATGAGCAAAATTTTCTTTATCTATTTCATTTGTTCTATCTAGTGGCAAAAATAATTCTTTTGCCATAATACTAAATAATTCCAAAAAAAAAAAAAAAAAATTGCCAAAACCGTGTACAGCAAAATTGGAGAAATTACTTCATATATTTCAAATTTTGGAAAACAAATTGGTTAAATGGGGCAGGAACTTAGGAAAAGAAAACAAACAGACACATTAATTCCTATATTTATGCTACCACATCTCCCAAAATAAAACCAAATAACTGATTTCCTAAAAACACTCCACTTAACCTACCACTTACCCACTCACACACTCCACCTCTCTCTCACGTAGCTTCCCCCTCAACACTCAACCTATCACTATCACTCACACTATCCTATACTTACATGCCATCATTACTTCACTCTCCATAACCGTCACTCCTCCTATCACTCCTCACTCTTCCTTTGCTTCTTCAACACACTATCCGAATCTCTCTCTCTCTACCATAATTTTCAGCTTTTAATCTTCTTCATCTTCAACCTTCAATATCCAACAATGGCACCAAAAAGAAAAGCACCACTACCAAAATCAAAGTCACCATCACCAACACCAAAACGATCCTCAAGAAAACGAATCATCATCAACGAAAGTGATGATGAGAAGACCCACGAAATTGCACCCTCTCCCTCTGTTCAAGAATCGATCTCAAAACAACAATCTGAGGAGGTTTCAAGGGAAAATTCTAACATGCAAGAGGATGATGATGATGATACATCCACGAAAATTGGTAAGCCAAAACGATCTGTTAAATTCTTGGTGGGTTGTCGGGTTGATATGACGTGGGTACAACAACATTGGCCCGAATTCTCAAAAATTATTACAAAACAAAAATGGGTCAAACTTGTTGACACTCATGCCAACGAGGGGCTGTATGAAAAAGAAATGGAGGATGTAACTAGGGTGTTTGATATTAAAAATGAATTGGCCATAGTTCTAATCCAAGGTCAAATCCATACATTTTCTGAAAAAGATTTAAGTGAGTGGTTAGACGTACTGAATACTGGGTTTGATGAATTAGTCAGTGGTAAAGACCGAGTGAATATTAAGGGAAAGAAAAATTCAGACATTGTAAATTTTTTTGGAGGAAATCCCAAGCAAAATTCGGTCACCCAGGACGTTTTAACCCCTTTTCATAAGATGATCTTTCAGTTCGTAAAACGTTTCTTACACCCCCGTCCTCAAAAACGATGTAGTACAAATCTCCTTGACCTTTGCCTCATGTACTGTCTTGTTCATAACATCCCTATCAACTTCCCTTCTCTTTTCATCAAGCAAGTGACCTACACTATTAAACAGAAAAACGTGTTGGGCTATGGAAATATTTTTACAAAAATCTTTAAGTGTTTAAATATTCCCCTTGCCCCTCACCCCACATTTCCACTGAAAAAGGAGAATATCTTGGATGAGGGAATGATTGAGCGGCATGGTCTGTGTATGGATGCCGGGGAGGTCATATCGAAGGAAGAACAAATTCGTAGGGAGCTTGGTCGTACTTCGGCTGATCCTAAGAATGCCAAGGGTAAGGCACCAATGGACGGAACTCCCACCGAGCCACCAAACATGGATTGGATATTAATGACGTGTGGTGGGACAATTGGCCGTGAGATGCAACGCCTTCAAGACTTGGTTCGAACTGTACTGGTGAAGATTGAGAACATGGGTGCCCGAGTGAGCCAACTGGACGAAAAGATCACCTCGGTGAAGACTGATTTAATCAACAACATTCGATTGAATCGTCTCCAACTCGAGGAAAAAGTTGAGAAGACGGCCTCCCATTTTGTCCGTTCCCTTTAGCAGTCTGATTTTATGTGTTGTAATTAACTCTTATTTTTGCTGACCACCTTATCAACTACTCTATGGTATTTGGTCCTCACGCCCTCATACCATCTTCCTATCTGTTTTGGTATTCTGACCACCTTAAGTTTTGATGATGACAATATAATCCAGAGAATAAAGATTAAATAGATTTAAGGAGAATCAACTAAAAGTAATTTTGGTTGAAATTAAATTTATTTCATCTTTTATATTTTATATTTTATGTCGTATATTTATAGAGAATGAATTTGATAAGTGTCAAATTCATATTAAATATATTTCATTTAATATATATGTGTTTCATATAGAATATATTTATGGAGAATAAAATTAGAGGAGTATCTAATTTTAGAATAAATATATTTTATATTCCAACTCTTATGTTATATTGTTTCACTTTTGAATACTAATCTTTTTATGTGGTGCAGGAAAATATTTCTATAAGCTAAGTTGGTCATTCTAATTTAATAATTAGGATTGCTCATTATTCTAAGTTGTTAATGGTATTTTGCTTTTCTATCATACGTGAAATAGCTTAATTGTTAATTTTAACTAAAGTGGTTTTAGTTTTATTTTTAATTAAAATTAATCATTCTAATTCCTTTTAGTTGGTTATAGCACACGTATGCTGTGGCTTAACATTAGGAATTAGTTTGTTAAATTTGTTTTGGTCAATTCCACTAAGTTAGGAATTAGTTAGTTGTCTTTTGTTTGTTACGTGTGTTTAGGTTAGTTGGTAATTAGTTAGTTTTGATTTTTAAATTAGAGTCAAACCCCACTATAATTTAGGAAGTTAGTGGAACTAGTTAGTGGGCCTTATGCTTTGTTTCTTACGTGTAAAAGAAAGGGTCATTTGCATTTTCTCTTCTTATACGTGTAATTAGAAATGAGGTCTAAGGTTTAGAGTTTTTATAATTTAAGTTTTATTTTATTTCTATTTTATTTTATTGTTTTAGAATTTAAAATGAGATCTTGAATTATTATTATAACCGTGTGCTTAAAAAAAAAAGGAAAAAGATTTCATTTTTAAATTCTTGTTTTAGTTTTCACGTACAATTTAGAGTCCAATATAATTGGTAAGTATTAGAATTTGTTTTGTTGCAATTATGCTTGGTCAAAACCGTTTTGTAGGTGTGGGATGACGTGGCACACTCCATCACTCCACTACTTGCATTACACGCTTACTTCTTCTCTAAGCTAATACCATTTGAAGATCTATTTATACAAAGAGCAATCAGAGTTTGAAGTGTACCCACAAACAACGAGAGTCAACCACAAAGAGAGGATTCAGAGATCAAGATTTTCAAGAGAAAATTATTTAGAAGTGTTCTTTGAATTTTCATCTCATTAGTATTTGATTGTAATTCTGTAGGGATAAGGGTTGGGTGAGAGAAGAAAAATCAAAAGAGAATATTTGATTGTAATCAGAAAAAGAAGAAGAGAGAATTCAGATTTCATTCGAAATCTGAAGTGAGAAAAAGTTGAGCTTTAGTAAGTTCGTAGCATCAGTTCAGGGGGAACTGGTGTCAGGGGGAACAAGTTCCTAGTGGAACGAGTGAGAATCGAGAAAGGTCCTATATAGGTTGTAACAGAGTCGTTGGCCTATATTAATAAGAGAAGTCCTAGAGTCAAAATCCCTCGTGGTCAAGGTTTTTCTTCCTAACTGGGCCTAGGAAGTTTTCCTTGTAGGTTAAATCTCTCTGTCTTTATTTCTGTTTCTTCTTCCATTCGAGTTTGCACTTAAAATTCCGCTAAAAAGTCAAAAACTCTCCCAACTACAATTCACCCCCCCTCTTGTAGTTGCTATTCATATTACATCAAAGCTAAATCATTAATTACATCTTTAAATCTTAATCATCTTAATCATAACATAATTAATTTCAAGAATTGCCTTTGCGCCTTGATTCTCGAAAATAATCAGTTAAATCACGAAGTTATTCTCAAGAATTGCCTTTACGCCTTAATCTTGAGTCTAACCAACAATAATCAACATTCTTAATCCATTGTTTAACTTTCTTTAACATTTTCTTTGACTTTCTTTAACAACTTAATCATTTTCTTTAACTTTCAAGACTCGTACAAGAACTCATCAAGATCCATAAAGAACTCATCAAGATTCATAAAGAACTCATCAAGATTCATAAAGAACTCATCAAGAATTAAACCCATAATAATCATCATATTACACGCATAAAACAACAATTTTAAACAACAATTCTATCAACTTTCAATCATCCAACTTCCACCAAAATTGAACACGATTTTTCATAAAACCTAATAATAAACTTTAATCATGAAATCATCATTTTGAAACATTAAAATCATCATCAAATCATCTCAAAAATCAGATTATATTCCATACATAAAAACATGATTAAACTTCAACAAATAAACCATACATGCATTTAATCTATACTATAATCATAGTATACCAATTAGGTTGAGAAAGTATGTTACCTTATTGAAGATATACACACAAAACAACACAAAAATTGATGCCCGGAACTACCCAAAGAACACGGCCCAGCCACGCACAACACACGAACACGGCACGGCACACACACACGGCACAGTCCTTGCACACGAACACCACTTCGAACACGGCCCTGCTGCACAGCTGTGATGCACGACCACCACCACGGACCACCTTGATCAACACGGTCCACCACACGAACCCACTCGAACCACACGGCTCCCACACGAACACGATCAAATCAAACCCGAACCAACGATCTTGATTGAAACAATTGGGTTTAGATTGTGTTTAGGATACTTAAAGATCAATAGACTTTGAATCTTTAAGTTTAAGGTTAGAATTGATGATGAACAATTTATGGTGATTATAGCCAAAAATGGCGTGGGGTTTAGGAGCAAATGAGAGGGAGTTTTGTGTTTGAACTTTTGATGAGGAAGTGTGTTAGGATGGCAAATGAGCAAATGGATCATCAAACCTCACTAACTCATCTATATATAGAGTTAGTTAAGGTGTGAACACAAGGCAAGTGGCAAAACTTGCCATGCATAAGGAGGGGGCCGGTTTTGGCTTGCAACATGGGCCAAAATTGGGCTCTCGTGATCAATTGGGCTAACTCGCAAAAACCGCATGATTAATCATGCATAAATCGATTTAGCCCAAAAATATTAAATAATTAATTAGAAAATTAAATAATAAAAATTCTAATTAATTAAATAATAATTAACATAAACAATAATAACTGCAAATAAAATAATTCGAATTAAATCGAAATTATTCACATAAAATAAAATAAATAGTTCAAAAATAAATTTGAACTATACATAACACCACATAAATGACACATAAGTCAAGGCAGAAATATCATGAAAAATCAGGGTCGTTACAGAGGCTACTGGAAAGACTGCTCTTCGAGGAAAGTTGGGTCCCAACTGGGAAGGACCCTATCGAGTCAAGGAAATGCTGAGGCCAAGAACATTCAGACTTGTCAATCAAGAAGGAAAGCCCTTACCTCGACCATGGTATGCTAATCATCTAAGGAAGTTTTATGCTTAAGTTTTACCCTCACTAGGTTAGTTAGGTTTAATAAATTCCCTTGCAGGGAGAAGTTTTTTAATGTTTTTTGAGCCCTTACCGGGTCAGATTATTAAGTTTGGATATTTTTGTTTTAATAAAGCCCTAGCAGGGTCGAGTTTATAAAGCCCTAGCATGGTCAAGTTCTATATGGATTGTATTTATTCTTTGCATTATGAAATAAAAACCCTAACAGGGTCGAGTTTTTCACTAACTTCTAAAGCCCTTACAGGGTCGAGTTCAAGGTCAATTATTGTTCTTTCTTTGCATAATATTAAGCCCTTGCCGGGTCGGGTTTTTTATGGTTTCATCTTTTGCTTATACGATCAAGCCATAAAATTGACAAAAGCAGTAAATAAAAGCGATAAAGAAAGCATTAAACGAGGAAAACACTTAGTCAAAAAGTTGTTTTTTATTAATGTTCATGTTGTTACAAGCTAAGCTAATTACAAAAAAAAAGTACAAAAAGCCTAATCTATACTAATGTTCAGTTCGTCTAAGAACTGATCAGTGTCCCCCTGCTGTTGCTGCTGCTGTTGTTGCTTTTGTTGCTGTTGGCTGCCCTGCCCACTGCTCTTGCCAACAGCCTCCAAGTCACCGCCCTCGCTCGAGCTAGAAGAGAGGATGTTGGTAAAATCTTCACCCTGGAGAGAAGCAGCCTTTTGCTCAGGCTCTTGTTGATCAGGAGCAACCTCCTGAGCCTCTTCCTCCAGTTCCAAAGTCTTGTACCTGGATTCAAAGGTAGCCCACTCCCCTGGGTGCAGCTCCTCCAACACTTTCTTCGCCCAGCTGAGGGTTTCAGCAATGAGAATACCTGCACCCTCAGCAACACCATTCAGGCGAAGGCCTAACTTATACCTCTCCCCAGCCTCGGACTCCAGCCACTTATTGACGATGGCCTCCTCTTGGTTTTTCATGGAGTCCACAGCCTTATCCCGGGCCTTTTGAGCTTTTTTCAAGCTCTTCCTGGCCTTCTCCAGGTCGTCTTGGGCTTTGTTTTTGCACGATTGACTGAATCGCGCTGGGAGATGGCATTGGCAAGCTTCTGCTCCAGATCAGCGATGGAGGCATTAGCTGTGGCAAGGTTAGTTTTGGCCACATTCAGCTCGTTACCTAAAGACTCCAACTTTTGGTTGGCAACTCGCAGGGAGTCTTTGGTGGTGGCATAATCACTCTGCTCCTTGGCCAACTCAGACTTGGCCTTTTCAATATCAGCAGAGGATTGGCACTGACATTGGGTCTTCATCATGAATCCGGATGTAGCATGCATCCGAATCGACATCTGCAAAAACGAAGGGTGAGTAAGCAGCAAATATAGTGAAATATATAACACTAGAGAGAGGGGACCAGTTCTTACATCCAGCTAGGAGTTGTGGAGATCATTGAAGGTTTCTTCTTTGTCAGCCTCCATAATAAACTCTTCATCAGACGAAGAGAAAATCGCCTTGAACGCTCTATTTAGGCGACGGTTGCGCTCTTGTTGGGTAAGAGCGCCAAAGGGACGGTCGCCCCCAGCAGGATCCCCTTTTGAAGAAGGTCTGATAACCTTCTCAGCAGCCAGAAGTGCAGCCTCAGTATTTGCATCTTTCTGGAAGAGCCCCTCTTCAGACAAAGATGGCTGAGACACTTTAACCACCTTCTGTTTTTTCTTCTTATCCTTTTGCTCTTCAGCAAAAGGATTGGACTCCCTAGACATCTTGGGTCGAGGAGCCCCACTGGTCGAGGTCTTCTTCTTATGCTTGGGGTCCTGTCGAGGCAATAGACATATTAGAGATGGGACATCATCGAGTCAAAGGAAGGGGGCAATATAATAAAGGTATCATCGAGGTTAAAATGTTTACCTGTGGGGGGTTAGGAATGGGTTCTTCCTTTTCCTCAACTCTGCCCTTCACGGCAAGAGCTTTAATAGCAGCAGCAGTCATCATCGAGGCCATTTGTGGATCAAGTTTTGATCGAGCAACGACTGTAAAAAGAAAGGGTTAGTACATCAGAAATTTTCAAAAATAAAGGATAGTCTTAATGGTTAAGTGCCCCTACCCTCAGGATAAGATGGGTTCAGCCCCATAGCAAACAAGAAGAAGTCCTTCTTCAAGTCTTCAGTGGTGGGAAGCTAGTTGAAAGGGACCATCACTGTTTTCCCTTTCTCCTCCCTTTCTTCAAGCTCACAATAGATGGCCACCACTTCTTCCTCATCGGAAATCTTTGGCACTTGACAGTTTAGGTGAAAGTTTGGTTCATCTTCCACCACCCTAGGGATTCTCCAACCCTCGCTATTGAAAACAGAGAAGAATTCGTGCCTAGATCCTTCTTGGTTGGTGGGCATATTATTTACAAATCTATAACCCTTACGGACCTGGAAGCTATACCACCCCTTGGCATGGTCCGTACTACGGCTCTCTACTAGCTTGGCAAGATTCCGCCAAAGGCGGAGGGTGGGTGTAATCCTAAGAATTGTACAAATGCCAATAAAAGAATTGATCGAGGCCCAAGAGTTGGGTACCAACGAGGCTAGGGATAGGTTATATTCACTAAGAAGCTGTACAACGAAACTATGTAAGGGAAATCTAAGCCCCCTGACCATGGCAAGTTTGTACACAGCTACACATCTGTTAGGGAGAGAACGGATGGTATGAAGGTTGATGGGTCGAACTACTACATAAGGCTCAGATTATTGAAATTGGGCAGCGAAAGAGCGTATGTCTCACTTTAGGTGATGGTTAAGAGTTGGGGTGACAAAGAAATATTTTGGACCCTTCTCAGGGGGGACTTTAGGACACACAATGTTCTCCATTTCCTCCTGGCCGGAGGTAGATGGATCCTCAAGATTCATGTTTAATATACCTACAGGTTTTTCATATGTTGAATGGTAAATGTTAGGATGTGCTACAGATGGCTCCCAGGGATAGAGGGTTTCTACCTCTTCTCCCCAAGACACTGACCCATCCGAGTCAGAAGGTAGAGGGATGGCCTCAGGGATGTTTTGGGATTCAATCCCTTCATCACCCTCGACCCGAAGGACCCCAGTGCACTCAAGGGGAAGAAGGGGTGGAGTACTTGACATATCCAATACCTAAGTTATTGAAAATAAACTAAGGAAAAGAAAGGTACTCGACAGGACAAGGACTCACTTATTCAAATAAATATAAGAGGGGAAGACGATTACCTGGACAAGGAGACTACTTCAAGGTTGCCTAGACACAAGCTTAGAGGACACCTTCGAGGAGAATAGAGAGCTCTAGAGAGAGAAAATTTAAGGAGTGAGAAAGTTATTTTGAGAAAATGATTAAGGGGGTTGAATATATAGGAGGTAAAGGATGTGAAACGGTTTTTACCTTATTATGGTAAAAACCAGCTAAAACGACATCAGTTAATGAGTTTAGAAGATGAACAATGTTCATTAATACGTTGACTTTTGGTCAAACCCTCCACCTCACCAGGTGACAAAAAGCCCTATTCAACATAGGCATCCATTGAGGAAGACGGAATGGCTAGACAGGCATTCAAAGTCCATGGGGCTCATTAGCCCCTTGGCTTTGGAGAAGCTCCTTAGGCCAATGGTTAAGCCCTGCTCAAGGTAGGCACCCATCAAAGGAGATGGGAGGCTGGACAGGTATGAACCACATCTTGGGGCTCATTAGCCCCTAAGGGTCAGTTGATCACCTTAGGCTAAATCCCCACTCAATGTGGGCACCCATCGAGGCAAATGGGCAATCAGCACATCTTTCCCAAGCACCTTCATATCACTCGAGGTACAGGGAGACCCTTGAGGTCATCAGGGCAACTCTATCTCCTACCTCTATCACAGTCGAGGTCATAGACACCCTCGAGGTCATTAGTGAAGGTGGCTTGACATAGTCCCTGGGGCTCATTAGCCCCTTGGCTTTGAGGAAAGCTCTTAAGGATAACAAAAAGCCCTACTCAAGTTAGGAACCCATCAAAGGAGATGGGAGGCTGGATAGGTGTCAACCATATCTTGGGGCTCATTAGCCCCTAAGGGATAGTTGACCAGCTTAGGCCAAAGCCCCACTCAAAGTGGGCACAACCAAGAGGTATGGATAATCAAAACATCTCCTAAATTACTTCATCACACTCAAGGTAATAGGAAGACCCTTGAGGTTACCAGGGCCATCCTCACCTTGTACCTCTATCACAGTCCAGGTAGGTGAGACCCTCGAGGTTATCAAGAAGGCTTTGATCAAGGTTGTATCCTACTAGCCCTCGAGGTAGGAGAGACCCTCGAGGTAAATGGAGTAGCCCATGGGGCTCATTAGCCCCATGCAATACGTCTTACTGTTGCTTTTCAAAGAATACATCCCTCACAGTCGAGGTAAAAGATGTCCATCGAGGTAAAAAAGGGGGCATTGGCAAGGTTAAGCACTTGGATATATTTTAATGAAGTTCAAACAAAAGAAGCCCTTCACGGTCGCGGAGGATGCTATCACGGTCGCGGGATAACATCACCTCAATTACCTCATTGGGCATACGAAAGAAATACCTAGGCCAAAGGCCCGTCCCTCACAGTCGAGGTAAGGGAAGACCCTCGAGGTGGAAAAGGGCCCTAGGATAATCAACACTTAGAAAAATTTCAACGATTTCAAATGGTACAACTGTGAGGCTCAATGAAAGAAGTCCTTCGCGGTCGTGGAGAAGGCTATCTCGGTCGCGGAATAGCATCGCCTCAATTACCTCGTTGGTCATTCTCTAGGAATCTTTGATAACATCTATCACAATCGAGGTGGAGGGGACCCTCGAGTTTTATGCATGGGATCATCAAATTTTGTCAACACCGCGACCAAGGTAACTACGGTCGTGGAGAATAAAAATGATGCCTACACTTGGATAAATTTTGGAAATTCTTGTCAAAGTCTCCCAACGATCGCGGAGTGCTGGCGATGCAATGACACTTAGAAATTTTCTCTAAACTTCATGAAGAGTCTACCTCAGCCGAGGTTAGAGGAAGACCCTCGAGGTCCTTAGGAGGCAAGGAAAAATGAAACGGACAACACTTAGAA
The DNA here is from genome assembly GCA_951394345.1 of Salicornia ramosissima. Taxonomy (NCBI): domain Eukaryota; kingdom Viridiplantae; phylum Streptophyta; class Magnoliopsida; order Caryophyllales; family Amaranthaceae; genus Salicornia; species Salicornia ramosissima. The sequence continues at coordinate 24,331,031 of OX596233.1, read as the reverse complement.
AATTTTCAGACATCAGGCTCAAGTGAGGAAGTAAACCCATGGTCAAGGCATACCCCACTTGGTCGAGGGGAACGGTCAAGGCTGATGGAAAGCATGATGGATGAAGCTGAGGGATGAGGGGACACCCTCACGGTCGAGGTGCCCCTCGATCGAGGTGCATTACGCCAAAGGCCAATCCTACATGGTCGAGGTGGACCCAATAACCAAGGTAATTGAGCAACGGTCGAGGAGACCAATGAGACCACAAGGCACCCTCGTGGTCGAGGGGGAACTGACACCCTCGAGGTGACCTCATGGTCTCCATGGGAAGCCCACACGGTCGAGCTATGGGAGGAAGGCATTGTAGGCCTTGGATCGAGGTCACCTCGATCGAGGTCTTCTTCCTCACGGTCGAGGTTCCCTCGATCGAGGAGACCCTCCCTTGGGTCACTCCCTCGAGGTCCTATGGGATATTCCTCATGGCCTCCATAGGAACCCCACACGGTCGAGCTATGGGAGGAAGGCCTTGCAGGCCTTTGGATCGAGGTCACCTCGATCGAGGTCCTCTTCCTCACGGTCGAGAATCCCTCGATCGAGGAGACCCTCCCTTGAGTCACTCCCTCGAGGTCCTATGGGATATTGACTTTCATTTTTTCCGGAGAATTCCGCTTGGCATCCAACGTCCAAGGATTCCCGTTCCACGCCGAGCGTGGGCTAATTGTTCCGGGCCCACCCAGGTGGTCAAACCCGTACCAGTGGGCCCAAATCCTAGGCCTAGTTCTGATGGGGCTAAGGACGCATCAGGTATTCTGCAACGAATGGGATGATGCCACGTGTCAGCTGATTTGGTAAAACTTTGACCTGGTTGTCATGGTCTTGGCCCACAGGTCAGCCCAGCTGGCTCAGTAAAAACCCTAACCAGGGAACCTAATGCCTATATAAGGATCAGTCCAATCGCTCTTAAGGTACGTAATTCATAGCTCACAAACTCACAAAATACTCTGACTCCTTATTTCCGATATCTGACTTAAGCATCGGAGGGGCGTTCTCGGGTACCACCCCCCGGGTTAGCAACCTTTGACTGTTTTGTAGGTCACAGCCTCATCAAGGAGCATCCAGAGTCCACATCATCACACCAGAAAATCGTTAACTTTACAAGAGAAGTTCCAGAACAGGAACACATTCTTCACCACCCGACCGCCACCGCCCCTCTCCACCGCCGCCGCTGCCCGTCGCCACCGCTCCACTTCACCAACCTCACAGTACAAGTAATAAAAAAACCTCAACCACCATTGATAAATCTAAAAGAGAGCTTCAAAAAAATTATAAAAAAATGTTAAATCTAAATTGTGAGGATGTTGGCCTTGTTGATGGAGCCAGTTGACAGGCTTTGGTTGTTTTGTTGGCAAAGATTTGGCTATCGACGCCGTGCTGCTGGTCTTCGAGAATGGAGGTGGGAGATGATGGCATCTTGGTCGCCGATGGAGTAGTAAGATCGAGTTGATGCCGAGGACTTCGAGAATGGAGGTGGGAGATGATGGTATCTTTAAAGATTTGAAGAGAGAGACAGTTTTGTTGGTCGGCATTGTTTGGTGGTTGGATGTGAGAAGTGGTGGCGGTCAAATGTGATGTGGTGCCGGCGGGAAGGAGATGGTTATGGTGGTTGTGGTTAAGTATCAATCTGTAAGTAATGGTGGAGGAGGCGGTGGTTGAAAAGGGTAGTGATGAAGTATTGAAGGAGTGAGAGTGAAGAGGGGCAATGGGTAATCGAAGTCCTAGGGTAGAGGCTGGCAATGAGAAACCATAAAAATAGGTAACTCTAATCCTAAAAAAGATCAAAGGGAAAGAGAAAAAATACAAAACAAACAACCAGTAAGGAAATTAAAGGCCAAGATTCCCTTTCCTTTTCTAGATTAACCCTAACCAAACAGTTCCTAATTGTTTTGGTTTCCAATGAAAAATATTTCGTGTGAGGGAGGAACCAGTTGGGCCAGTACAAGCAGCAGAATTAACTTGAAATAAAATTAAAGAGCAAACACACCAAATTTAATGACGTTCAACCTAAATAAGGCTTACGTTGTAACACCCTGTAATTTCGAGGTTTGAATTTTAAGTAATTAGGTTATCTTTCCTGTCGTCTCAAAATTTTATTTCGAAAACTATTAATAAATTTTCTTTTATGTTATTAATATTTTATAATGTTGTCAAACTAATTACCTCTAATCTGGTGATCTTATATTTTCTCCTTTGACCTCAACCCGCTAGGTTATTAAATCTTCATCTTACAACAATTCATTGTTGTGGACCAACTCAAAATTAATTTTGAATTAATGACGAGTTGACTAAGTAGGGGTTAGAAATAATTTTTGTCTCTTCTTAGTAACCGGACTTGAATAGCATTTTCATATGATTTCTGGCCCAAGTTAAACGTTAGCTTTGGGAATAATAATCCAGATTAGGAATTTATTTCAAGCCCGAAGACTATCTATTTAAGTGTTTGTACCATATTTCTTATCTTGAACCAAAATAATTCAAGCCTACTTTATTTTCCTCTTCTCATTTGATCAGCTTTTTATCCTCTTTAATTATTTTATTTTATTTTATAATGCATTCTATTATATCTTTTAATGGATGTGATCTCATATTTTCCTAAAGGTGGTTACATCTTTATCCTATTTATTTCTTTTATTTGTTTTAATTAATTACTTAACCCCAATAATATCTTTTAATGATATTATTCCCTATTGAGTTGTTACCCTTTTTCTCCTTATAAATAATTTGACAAGGATCATCTTATTTCTCCATCACTTTCCCTCTACCTTTTCTTTCATTTTCCTTTAATTATTTTATCATGTTTTATTTATTTATTTATTCTAATTATTCCTTTTAATTTCTTCTATATCTTTTAATTATATTTATCCCTATTTTTTTCCCTTTAATTTGTTACTTATACCGAATCCTTTCCTTTAAACTCAAACCAACCCTTCCCTTTTAATTAATTATTTTTGGCCAAGAATAAATAAAAGGTTGGCTTATTCTTGGCAATTTTTCCTTTTATTTATTACTTGTTATCTTGTTGTACCAAAATATCTCTTATCTGTTCAGTCATTCTTATCTTCCCATACTAACCCTATTTGCTTTGTGGATGCCTCTTGGGAGTCTAGCACTTGGGTGACAGGGGTTGCTTTTTGTATTCTTAGTAATTCAGGCTACTGGATCACAGGCCAGTGGGGTTCATGTATTTCAGCATCAGCTCTCATGGCTGAAACCTTAGCAATCAGAACTGCTCTACAATGGATTAGCACCTCTGACTTGAAAGGATGCATTATTGTATCTGATTGCAAAAATGTTGTAGAGGGAATAAATGACTGCAATGCTTCTGTAACGACCCGTAATTTAGCAGCGTTGTTTTCGGAGAAAACAACAATCACAGATCATTAACTTCTAAAACTTTAAAGTTAGGTTCATAAACTACAGCGGAAGCTCTAAAACTTAATCATATTATTCATTAAAAACTGTTAGATAATACCAAAATAAATATCAAACCAATATCCTTTACTATAAAAAAAATAAAATAAAGAATAGACTACTAAATCAAATAAACATAATCTAAACTAGTCATCGGGTCACTTCTAAGCTGGCTAGTTCACAATCCCAGCCCATACGTAGCCTAAACTCAATCATCACCTGTACCTGAAATAGAATGAGGGGTCCACAGTCAGTGGTGAGTAATTAGATTGTTCTACTTAATCAGTAGAACACAATTAGAAACATAATAATCAGAACAGATCATCTGAACTGTCAAACAAGTCATCATGCAAAGAAGTCAACAAGCAATCACATCAAGTACGCAGCGGAAAACTATCATACAAGTCATCCTTAACAAGACCTTCAGCTCAGCTCAACCAATTCTAGACTTCTAATCCTCATCAACGACTCTTCTTTTCTGTTCTTTCCCAATCAGGTGCTAATCCGTGACCAGTCATATGCTCGTAAGAGGTCAACCACGAAGATCTACTCCCCCCAACTTTCCTTGCTCATGCCGGGTCAACCACAAGGATCTACTCCCCAAGCACTGGGATCAAGAACTGTCCCCAATCCGAAGATAGGACAGTGGCTTCGACTATACCTATGTTCATGGCACATGAGCCACTAGATAGGTGGTCACTTCATAGTTAATCATCTTTTCAATTCAATTCAATTTTGTTCTGTTCTATTCCGATCCTCAATTTAATTCCTTATCGTCATAGCTTAACTTCTAATCCAATCTTGTTCATCTTAACTTGACTCAAACTCCAAACTAAACTTATACCACTCGAAAATGACCAACATCATGCGGAAATACTTTGAAATACGTACAAAAATACATACGGAATGCGTACGAAAATACGTACAAAATACATATGGAATACGTACAAAAATACATACAAAAATACATACGGAATACGTACAAAAATACGTACAAAAATACATACGAAATACGTACAAAAATACGTACAAAAATACATACGGAATACGTACGGAATACGTACAAAGTACGTATAACAATACGTATAAAATACCTGCAAAATACGGTTAGAAATACATACAATATACGTATACCATACAGTCACAAATATACGAAATTCATACTATACACATATACAAAGGAAACCTTCCCTAAAATACTTATCTTGTCATATTTTACCCATAACCCTTCCTTTATTCATATTATTACTTTCCTTCATATTGCGACTTATCCCTATTAATTCCTTTTAATGGTAATAATTATGTTGTTACTTTCTTTCGTATTGCAACTTATCCCTATTAATTCCTTTAATTATAATAATTATAATGCTTCCTAAAATTACCTTTTAATAATATTGTAAGTCAAAAGTTAAACTAAAATGGATCAAATAAAATATGAGACCACACAACATTTTAATCTAAAAATAATAATTAAATAAATTCATCATATCATCATATAAACATTTCAATAAATCATATAAAATGACAATTAGCTACATAAGTTACCTAAAACATGATAAAAATCCTATTTTCCATATTTCACATCACTCGACATTTTGGGGAAATAATACCAAAATTAACACTTTAAATTAATTAAATACCTTTATCAATAATTAAATAAATTAACCTAATAAATAAATAAATTATGCAACAACATCAAGACATCAAGATTAATCAAGAACAAGATCAAAAGCTAATCCTTTAACTGTATAACATCACACGGCAATTATAGGGCCAAGATATATCAAGAACATTTCAAGAATTAATAATAACATGTTTTAATAATTCAATCACACTATTTTACACAATCTGATTTAAAGAATTAAATTAATATCGACCGTCTAAAGGTATCAAACAATCTGGAAAATTTTGATAGGAGTTAAACATGGGTTCAAGGTTTAACGTGCATAAATTTCGTCCAAAAATAACATCATTTACTATTTTTAAGGGATTTTATAACTAACAAATCAGATTAGACTGTAATCAGTTTCAGATTTTTCTGCCATAGCAAACGAACTTTAAAAATTACGAAAATTTAGCACAAGCTGTAACACACTATTACTGACTTCCACCTAAAATTTTGTAGCCATCCAAATTGATTAAGTATCTTAATAAATTCGTAAACTAAATATGGACAGTTTTACCGGTTTGAAAGATTAAATTATTCAAACAAGAAAAAGGACGAATTTTGCCACGAAATAAATCATGATTCATAATGAAACAGTAAAGAAACTCCCTAAAATTATTCTAGGTGACTCGAAAATTTAGAACAACAAGAACAAAAATATTCTTTTTAATTTAAGACTTTAATTAATAATTTAAATAATCAAGATTCATCAAATTTACATAAAGAAATCAAGAAAATAACATCATAATATTCATCATATCATTCGAAAAATTTCAATCCTAAACATGATACTAATTCTAAGCAATCCTACATTGTTCTAAACAATTCCAAACCATATTCTAAAAACTATGAAACTAATCTATCCTAAAGATTAAGTAAAAGCAATCCAATTACCTTTGAAGGAGACATATGATTCGAAAATATCAAGGCCACACGGTTTCTTGAAGTTTCTTTAAGCTTTTGTTGCAATCTTTGAGTTCTTGAAATCAATAGAAAATGTTTAGGAGTTTTTAGGGAATTTTTGTGATCGATTCTTGGAAGGGAAAATAATTAAAACAATTGTTGAACCCCCAAAAATGAAGGTTGGCCATGTGACATGGGAGGTAATAGGGTTTAGGGTTCCTAAAGTTTAGTAGTGAAAATAGGACAACAAAGGTGGGTTTTGGAATGGGTCAAAAGTAGTTATAATAATTAATAAAATTAGATAACAAATTAAATAAATCAATTAGGAGAAAAATATATGGGCTCGGGTTTAGTAAGACAGAATAAATAGATTCAGGTCATGATCCAAAATAAATGGACTGCTACAAATAAAGTTAATAATTAATTAAATAATAATCAACTAAATAGCCCATTAATTATATATTTAATTAATTATAAAAAAAATTAAAATATCCCCAATTTTCGGGGCATTACAGCTTCTCTGAGCTTTATGACTGTGGCTAACTTATTCAATGATTGTAGGGAGCTCCTAGATCTTTGTTCACCTTCTCTAGTTCAGGGCGTGGATATGAAGCTAAACAAGGTGGCGGATAAGCTGGCAAAGGACACAAGAAGTGGATGGAATTTTTTGCAAAATTATGATTGTAATCCTAATGTTATCACTATTTCCTCCCGTCCTAACTGTATTTTGGATTGGTTCATACCAATTGGGGATTATTATGTTTTTGTTGATAACGGCTAGGACTAATAGCTTTGGACTGCTTTTAGGTCCCTTGTTTGGTGACCATGATGTATTTAACTTTATTTATATATCTATCTAATGCCCCTCTTTTATTTCAAAAAAAAAAAAATCTCTTATAACCTTTTATGCTATTATTTTCTCAGGAGGTTGTTAGATTTTTTCCTAAATATTTGCAATAAATTATCAAATTATATTTCTTAATCTCTCTTACTTTTATTTAGCCGGCCACTTTCCTTCTTTCTTTTATTTTTTTTATCTTATGAGTTTTCCTTCTCCAAGCCCAAATTTAAACAAGCCCATAACTTCCTTGATTCTCTTAGCCCACACGTCCCTTTTATATATTTTTTTCCTTTAATTTGTTTGTTTCATTAGTTTATTTTATTAATGTAACAGTTCCCAATCTTACGGTGACTATTAACTAACCTTAACCTGTATTTATCATAATACAATCACTTATGTTCAATCATCCAACACTAACTCATCAAGGGACCCAAGTCTTGCTCTGTAATCTGACTTACAAATAACAGCTCATAAAAACATTTACAAAGTCTCTTTTAATTACACATAGCTATCTTAGTAGAATACACCCCTAGTCTAGAGTTGACAATCAACCCCGCTTCACATCCATGAGAACACAAATCTACCTTCAATCTTGTAGTGCTTGCTTTTTAGTTCCGTTTCCCAATTTTGTTGACCTTGTCCCTGCAAATCAGGTTCCTGCCCCACAAAGGCAGGTCCGAAGACAATACACGTAAGCGTGCGCAACACAGGAAAAAAATTATATAAGTTTGACGTCTAAAGTAAACCTAAGGACCCGTCCTTAATTCATGCGTTCATAAACCAGTCATATCGAATGAAGATGGCATATCCTATCATGAACCACGTGCTAGTAAGCATACTGGAGTGGTATTCCGTTTCCATTTACTATATTTGAAATATCTTGTCAAAGAGTAGACTACATTATGAAGTACAAGGTTGCACACCACTCCGCCCCAACCGACTTTAAAGATTTAGTTCGCAAATGTATTTAAATACAATGTGAAACACACTCTTTATTGAACGGCATTATGTGCTCTACTACGAAATCGCAAACTCCGTTTAGTTCTCATTTGATAAATGAGAACGCAATAAGGCATTTCAAACACAACCACATTGTACCATGTTAACACAAATTCTGTACTTAGAAAAAAATTTATCATATATTTTAAATAATCAATTTATTCGGTTGGTAGGACTTAGCTTATACTAACTTCCTTTTCTTATACGACATTACCTGAAGAGATTCCTCGTGTGGATGGTCCTATGGACCCTGACCAAACCAGCCATAACTGTTCATAACCATAAGGCCACACCGGCCAATTTTATAATAACTTAAGGCCACACCGACCACGCCACACCGGCACAATGTTATAACATAGGTCACACCGACCCGACCACACCGGCCTTGCCACACCGGCACAATATTATAATGTAGGTCACACCGGCCTTGCCACACCGGCACAATATTATAATGTAGGTCACACCGACCTTACCACACCGGAATAATGTATTATTTTGAATTTTAAACACTTGTATATACATTCTTGGAAGACTAGTAAGCATTCTCAAATACGTGACCTTTTTACCACATCTATAAACTTGGCTATGATAAGCTTAGCTCAATAAGCCCAAAACAAATATTAACATTTGAATTCATTTGTCACAACAATTAAGCTTTATTAAGCTCAACAATAATATTCTTAGTTTCAGCCAATTATCACAACAATTAGCTCATTTGCAATATCCTCAAAATTAATATTTCTTTTTAAATTATTTGTCACAATAATAAATCGGTTTCAATGAGCTTAAGCATGCATTCGTAATTAAATTACTTATCGCAATAATATGCTTAGCTTTAGTAAGTTCAAATATCCATTCTTATCTAAATCGTTCCACCAGCCTTGCTCCTTAGTCCTAGCTACCTTAATTACCACGGGGTTTACTCAGAAATGCAATATGCTTATATCGTGGTCGTTCTTTAAACTTAAACGTGCTTTCACGAAATTTCATCAAAATAACATATTAAATATTTGCCTAGGCATGGCATAAAAACCTTAGCATTTTTATATATAATATCCTATCTTCAATACTGTATCACCTTAGCTTAATAATTGTATATGTATAACCTTGGCTCATTTATATATAAGCCATATGTGAATATCCTTAAATCAAACAAACCTTAATTAATAAAATCCTTAATCATAAGAGGAAATTATAACATGCACTTAATAATTCTTATCTTAGAATAAATTGTATGATTTCAACCTTTAGTGTGTAAGACCTCTGTTTAATTTTGTATAATCATAACTACATATCATTGCTTATCTTCCAACCTCCATACTATTTGTGGTAAAACTGAGTCCAACATCTAAATTCTTAACTCAACCTCGCATCAAGATAAATCCATAACTTAATTACTGAAATCATAGCAATTATTATCACACCCAAAATTTAATTCATAATTCAATATAGTCTCGCTTTTATTCATAGTCCAAATATTAATTCCACAAGATTTCAACATCTAAAGTATTAACCGAAAATAACTAACAATTCCATTATAACTCACTATTAAACCCACCTGGTACAACTGTAGCGTAAATCCGTTATCGCATCGGTCAGGTAGAGCACTTGATTGAATGGCCACAACCTAGGAAACACGGGGTCGGCAATTTGGTGGCCGAATCCGTACCGGGGACGGCTTGGGGACGGGGACAGTGCGGGGACGGCTAGTCAAATGTGGGGACAACGGACTTGGGTCGGGGACGGCTAGGTTTGGGGGTGGGGACATTTCGGGGACGGGGGTTTAGGGTGGGGACTTTTGGGGACGGCTGGGTTTAGGGATGGGGACATCCCCAAGCTTTTGTTGTTTTTATTAAGATTTTTTTTTTTATTAAGAAAATATGATAAAGGGCCAACCTTTTATAAATTACAAGGGCCCATGTAGTAAGTGAAAAAAAGAAACGAGATAAATAATAATATAATATCACTATATCAGAGTTTAATTTTACTTAAAATTAAATTGGGGATTAGCGTTTCAAACTTCAACCACTCTCTTTTAGTCTCATGCATCTGCTCTGACTCCACCACAACCACCAATAGCTTTGAATGTGCTGCCATGGACCACCCCACCACCGGTCAGCCACCACCCACCACCATGTTCTTCGAGTTTTCTTTCTTCTCTCTTTTTTTTTTATTTCAAAGCCTTTATTCTATTGTTCGAATTCTTTTCTTTTTGCTTCAGTTCTTTTCGAATTTGTTCTTGCATCACCTATTTATTTTGTTGTCTAAAATTTCTCAATACAACCTAGTGTCGTTTAATATGTATTTTTATTGCTTAAGACAAGAAATTTATCTCTTTTCATGTGGTATTTGTAATTTTTTTGAAAAATATTTTTAATTTTATTATATATATATATATATATATATATATATATATATATATATATATATATATATATATATATGTTTGCCATCCCCAAAACGTACCCTTTTTTGAAATTTTTAATTTTGCCGTTTTCCGTCCCCGTCCCCGTCCCTATACCCATTTTTGACCCTGAATCCGACTCTGTGCAACCTAGGCCACAACTATTCACGTTCTCAAGGCCACACCGGCCGCCTTTGGCATTCCTATTTTTTTAAAAATTCGTTGATTGCATCTCGACCGAATCAGTACCTACTTTAGAAATATATAAAGTTATTGATTTTGATCATCCAACTATTTTCGAGATAAAAATAATATATAAATCAACCAACATAGAATTAATTATAAACTTCCAAAACATTTTAGATAAAATAAGTTGTAAGGATATATAATATTTCAACCCTTTAAAGTAAAATAACTTGCATCTTGTTCAAGTATTTGGTACTGCATCTAGCCACTAACCGAGGACAGAACGTGACGGCAGCAGAGCGCCAGAGGCAGCGGCAGCAACATGACAGCAACTGTAACGACCCGTATTTTATCAGCGTTGTTTTCGAAAAAAACAATAATACAAATCAAAATTAATCTAGGTTATAATTCAAAAATTTAATAATAACAGCGGAAGCTCTAAACTTAATTCAATTCATTCTATTAAACCGTAAAATAGTTCATAATAATTATAATACCAAAGTCCATTATTAATAACAATCTACAGGAAAATCCACTAAAATGTTATTACAAAGGCTAGAAAAGACATATAAGTAATTAAACTACTATCCTCGCAAGCTCACAATCCCAGCCCTTGCGTAACCCAATTACTCTTCTTCTGTACCTAAATAAGGGATTTAGGGGTCCACAGTCAGTGGGGAGTAATTAGATTGTTCTACTTAATCAGTAGAACGCAATTAGAAATATAATAATCAGAATAAATCAACAGAACATTCACATTAGTCAACAGAATATATCATTAGTAAAAAACTCAAGTGCGCAGCGGAAATAAGACACATTAAATTACCAAAACTAAACCTTCAAGACAAGCTATAAACTGACTCTAGACTCTAGACTTCTTTTATTAACTTTCAAGTTCTAGTTCATTTCCAGGGTTCTAATCTGTGACACAGTCATATGCTCGTAAGGGGTCAACCACAAAGGATCTACTTCCCCCAACTTTCCTTGCTCGTGCCGGGTCAACCACTTTTGATCTACTTCCCGGGCACTGGGATCAAGAACTGTCTCCAAACCGCAGAGGGGACAGTGGCTTCAACTATACCCATGTTCATGGCACTTTAGCCACTAGATGGGTGGTCACTTCATAGGTTATTATCATTTCAAGTTCAACTTTCTAGTTTACAATTTGACTTTATTTTGTTAAGACTTAACTTCTAATCAATTTCAGTTCAACTTTTATTGACCCAAGACTCTAGCATAAGACTCGAATGACTCGACTTTTGACAACATTCACACGAAATTTCTCCATGCAACAACATTAGTCAATTCAACAAGTTCAAACGTAAAGACATGCAATAACCATAATTCAACAATATAATTCATTCAATCAAAAGTACAAAATAAAATTCGAAAACTTACCCAAAACTTACCAAGGTACACGATCCATATTAAAATTAATAATACAACAATTCAGTTTCATAATTCACATAATTAAATCAATCATCAATCCCAGATACAAGCTTACATTAATTAAAATAATTCCATGAACGTAATAAAATTCCAGACTTTTAATTAATTGAACCATAGAAATCTAATCTTTTATTCCTTCTTTTCACTCGGCAATTCGAACCTATGGATCAAGATATCAAGTTTTAATCTAATCTAAATACCAGCTTTAAGTAATTAATTAAACTAGTTTCAAGAACAAGTTCAAAGTCTAATCTTTTATTGTAAAAACAAGTAAAAATCAACCCTTTTTATTCTACATGCCACACGGCTTTTATACAATGTCTAAAACAAAATCTAATCTTTTTCTTTTTAGTTAAATCATTATGGTTAAAACACTTAAATTAGACTAACTTAATAAAACCCATACTTGTTTTATAGTTCAAGAATTTTCGAATAGAAACCATCAAAATACTATGATCACTCGACATCATCATCAAAAACTAATACTTAAATATCAAGAACTTAATTATTTTAGCAATTGTGTCAAGAAAATTATTAAAGAATATAATTAGTACAAGATTATAATTAAAAGATTAACTGTTGAACATATAATTCACTCGAAAAATTATGCTATCACTCGTCCAACACTCGACCAAACTAAGATACATGTTTCATCAAATAAATCTTAAGGATTATATGGCAAGAATTGTAGAACATGCATGAATTTATGTCAAAAATACAAAAGAATCATCAAATCATCATAGAACCATTCGACAATCATGAATCAACATCATCAAACCATTCGAACATAAAACTGATTAATTCTAAACAATTCTAAACAGTTCTAAACCTATTCTAAAAATTATATGAATAATCTATCCTATAGATTAAGGAAAACAAACTAATTACCTAACAAGAAGGATATGGTTCGAACTCCTATGGGGGACGAGGGGCACACAGTCATTCTTGGACTTCCCTTGGCTCTTTGCTCCAATCTTTGAGGTTTGAATTGAAGAAAAGAATTTAGAATTATTTGTGTTAATCGTGTTTAATCAATTTGAGAGGAAATAAATTATGGAATGCTCTTCTTTGGGTGATGATTTGGCCGTGTATATTATGGAAGTGAGGGTGTTAATGGCTCCTACATTTTAGTAGAAGAGGAGAATAAAAGTCTAGATTTTTGTGGAGGGTCAAAATAGATATAGTTTTGTATTTTAGGTTGGAAATAGGAAAAACAATTAAAAGGATAATTAGTAAGGGGGGCCGTGAGGTGATGAGGATGAGGCAAACATTGGGCTTGGTTTTTGTCAAGATGGGGTAAAAGATTTGGGCCAAAATCAATAATTAGGCTTACTATAGTGCTAACTTATTAATTAATTACATAATTAATTAATTAAAATTCAAAATAGCCCAAAATTTTAGGGTATTATAGCAACAGGGCACGTAACAGCCAACCAGCCAACATGAGACAGCAGGACACGCAACTGCAGCACGACGCCATGACAGCAGCAGCTTCGCCCCGTTAAGAGCAGCAGGACACGCAGCAGTAGCTCAATGGCTTCAGTCCGACACACAGTAGAACGGCGGTAGCAGCTTCGCCTCGTCGGGAGTAGAAGGGTGGCAGAAGCACCCTACACCGCTGCAGCAGCAGCCCGTGCGATACCTGCAGAAGCACACGCCACCACAGGGCAGCAGCAGGCCACCACAGCAGTAAGTGGTGGTGATGCAGCAGCGGCAGAATACGGCGGCATGTGGCCAGCCCCTGCTCGTGGTTCTGGTCGGCCTCTGGCCCGCAATTAATTTAAAAATAAAAAAAATAAAAAATCTTCACACATTGTTCAATTCCATAAACAAATATAGCAATTTGTGAGCAATTGTAGATTAGAATTTTAAGTAATACAACTACCTCAAATTTTCCCAATCAATGTAAACTAAGCAAGCAATAAGCTCAACCTCAGAATCAAATATTCAACTTCCAAATTTATCACCAAACCCACACACATGTATGATGATACAGAGCAAATTTACACAATTCATACTTCCAAGTATGCTATAATACTTTATCTACTTTCAATCAAATTCTTCCACATAATCTCACATATCTCATAAGAATTTAAAAAGTAAAAAATCCGATTGTGGATTAGGCCATGTACCTTCGAATCCCTCGCTAAACCTTGAATGAGGACTCTGTATGCAATTTTCTACAATGATTAACTAATTTCCAAATTAAAATTTATTCAATCCTCAAAATTACATCTAACACTTTGTACTAAGAACCCTAACCTTGATTCTTGGGATGCTTGAGTATGGAGCTGTTGGCTTTGACCCTTCAATTTAGCACATAAGCAATTAAAAGGTAAAAGAAGGAATTGTTTCCAAGCTTTGCATGTAGAAAAATGGGAGAGAAAGAATGACTTACCAATCTTTCATCTATGGAGAGACATGCGTGGAAGAGTGTTCCGCCTTTGTTTAGCTTGGTCGAAGGAGAAACTTCCCCAAGGTGGTCTTTGTGTTGGTTCTTGCACACAGGGAACACGGTGAGCTAACCCTGGGTGGTTTCCGGGGAAAGACCCTCCGATGCTTAAGTTAGCAAGGGATTCGATCCAAAGAGAGAGAGAGAGAGAGTAGAAGAATGTAGAAGAATTAGAATGTACCTTTTATATGGTGTGCTCATCCTCTATTTATAGAGGTGAGTTTTGGTGGCTGGTGGTACCAAAGGTACACGTGTCACCCCTAGTTGGCTGGGAATCTTAGTTAATTACAATCTTGAATGAGGGCCTGGATGGCCACCACGTGTACGCTTCTCCTTTAACCAGTTAGTTAGTTTGTTAGGATGTGAGCCTAAGTGCTCAAGTGGTGCCTTTGTTGGTGCCACGTGGAAGTTGGGACCAAACTTCCGCCGTCTCCGGGTGAGTTGGCATTCTCCCTACCACGGCGGAGGTTCTAAGTCCTCTTGGTCCTCGGATGCCGTCCTGGAACATGACAGCGTCTCACTACTCTAGAAGCTTAGGAGTGCTTCGAATGGGTATGGTCATACCGGTGTACCGGTATGCCCCCATACAATTGGCCCCCCCAAAAGTACCGGGAAGTCTTGAGTTGGCGGTGCTTTCAAGAAGTTGAGGCGCCATAAGACGTCGGAGTGGTGTTTTTATCTCCATACGCGGATGTGTGACAAGTGTTAGCTGAATATGAAGGTTCTTCGTACTGTTGTACTGTGGGGCCAAATATTGTGGCTATAAATAGCCCGCGCGCCTTCTCAGAGATTTAATCTCTGTTTGAATTTCTTAAAACTTTCTCTCTAAAATTCTTCTCTCGAAAAAACCATTCACTCATACTCGATTTCTCAAGATAATTGCAACAATTTAGCACAATTTAAAGTGAAATTCGCAGCCTCAAGCAGGAAAACTATCATCTTCAGCAAATTTCACCACCAATCGAAGGTGATTCTACTCCCTTTTATTCATTTGCAGTTCGTTCGAACTTTGTTCTTTGTTGGTTTTCATGCTTTGATGTGTTCTTTTGTTGTGTAATTTCCGCTTTTTGTGTAAATTGTGCTTTGCATTATTATTTTCGTTACTTGCTTTGCATTGCGTTGAATTGTACTATATTTTTGAGTGCATTTGTGGGTGGTTTTTAAACGAAAAACCCCATTCCTTTACTCTAAACTGGAGGGAATTTGAAATGTTACTGCTGACGTCATAATAACATGACGTTTTAGCTTTATGTCGTTTCAAGTTCTGCTAATTTGGCCAATTGGCAAGGCTATAGTTCCTAGCCTGTGGTCCGCTAGGCCTAGACGGCGGCTTGATTTGTTCCTCTACCGCCATGTTGGATGGCGGCTGATCCTGCTATTCTGCTATGCTTGCTACTACCATGATTGCTTGTCTGCCGTCTTTGCTTTACCGCATTGGTTTTTTTCCAGTTAATCAAAGATGTCAAGTGCAAGAGACAGCCAAAATCGGGAAAGTGGAGGTCAAATTCGGAGCGAGCCAAGTTCTTCTCGGACCAAAGATACGAGTGTGTCCGCCTCCTCCGTGGAGGAAGTAAATCAAGCTGGAACCCTATAGCTCCCGCGGAGACCTCTGCTGCTCAAACGGGAACAGAGTCTGGTAAGAGTTCTCCATTTATGACAAGTATTAAGTCAACCTATCTCTGTCGTCCACATGGGGGGTATCCTCTCCAATTGAGGAAGGATATCCTGGACCGTCGACCACCAGCACGTCCGCTGCCGTCCTGTCCTGACAATGAGAGGACGAGGTGGGGAGATCACAATCGTCTTCCTCCTCCCACTGTCAGGGGTAGGCGGCTTCCAGACTATGTCCTGGTAGGTCGTACGGCAGATAACAGGGAGGGGGCTCATAACTGGAGTAGGCAGCTCTCTGACTTCAACTTTGAGCAGCAAAAGGATGTGGCAGACCTCCGCCGTTTGCTGCGGGGGGAGCGGCGACTTCCCTCCATCATAGCAGAGAAGTACTGGTTTTTTCCCTTGACTTATTACAAGGAATTTGACCAGTATGGCTCAAAGTACGACCCGGGACGCCCCAACCCTTTTGCTGCTTTGAAGAGAGTTAGATGGGGATGGGAAACCTCCAGTGGGCAGCCCTCTTTACGTAACTCTTTTATTTTTAAAAACATTACTTTTACCTTGGTTGCTCGGTATTGTTGTTGAAGGTGGGAAAAGGAGACAAGGCCCTGAACCGGCATGGAAAGCCGGCAGAAGGCAGTGGTTTGTTGAGGATGCCGAACGGCATTATCCTCAGTCAGACTTTGTCGTTCACAGAAACTTTGCCCCTAAGAGCCCCTCTGTTGTGGTGCCATACTCAAAATGGATCACGGAAACGTTGGCGGAGGGGTGGGAAAAAGAATTCAGGGATAAGTACGTGATCCCTGATAACTGGGCTGTTAGAGCTCCAGGCGCGGAGGAAGAGATTGCTAACCCCCTGGATTGAGACTGCCCATAGATGCGATTGAGATTCCTTATGTATACTTCAGGGTATACACAAGGAATTTTAAGATGGGATTGAGACTGCCCATAGATCCAGTAGTGATGTCCGTTTTGGGGCATTTTAACGTGACCGTTGCCCAGCTGATGCCTTGTCCCTTCGTGGTCTGCTCTCCGTCTTTTGGGTGAGCAGGTATCTGGGGATGACGTTATCTTTAGACGTCATCCGAGAGATGATGGGGGTGAAGAGGAACAGCTCGCTGGAGGGCTGGTATGTGTTGTATTCTATCGGCGGCAACTATTTTTCCCTACCCAAAAAAAGTGGATTAAAGGAATGGGCAGGCAAGTGGGTGTGGATAAAGCCGCCGAAGAAGGCAAAGATGCTCTTTCCTCGCCGCTTCTCCCACCCTCAAGGTAGGATGGAACATCTCCGCCCTCATGCACTCACATCGGAGGAGCAAAGGACGGTGGAGTACTTTCGTGCTGGCAGTGCTGGGGGCGCACGGTACTGGCTGCCCAGTAAAGACTATATCCTAGGGAACAATGTTTCCCTAGCTTTTGTAGGCATATGCGGGCGGTGGTACGTGGAAGAGAAGGGTAATGCTGTCGTATTATAATCCAATTCTTCAAGATTACTTGCACTACTTCCATGCTGCTTCTACTCCTTTTTGTCTGCCTTCCCCCCTCTCCCCATTTTTTTTTAACTGGCCACTTCGTTTTTTCGATTTTTGTGCAGAGCTGAAAATGGACGAGCTGAAGACGCCAGCTGAAGTTACCCAAATAATAGAGCAGGTAATTGTGGCGGAGGAGGCGGCTGAGGCTGCCCAGGGTAAAAAGCTGGTTCCAGCCACTAAGGGGAGGAAGGCAGTTCCGGCCGCTAAAGAGGGGAGCAAGAAGGTTGCTCCCACGAGGGGTGGGCGGAGTACTGGAAGCTCCGCTCGCGGTGGCAGGGCCAGCGCGCCTGCTGTCGGTATTGTTATTAGGGAACCCTCCGGCGGAGGTGTACCCTCAAGAAGAGGTGGGCTGACGGCCACTATAACTGGTCGTCACCACGAGAAAAAGAGGAAGGAAAGGGAGGTGTCTCCTCCAAAATCGTCCAAGGTTCAAAGGACGATGATAATAAAGGACTGGGCGGCTGTTGTCCGGGCTCTGGAGGGGAAGTTGGGGGGAGGCGATTCTAGTTCTGCCGGCGCCCCTAAAGTGAGGGAGGAGGATGAGGCACCGTTAACCCATGGAAAGGGAGACGGTGACATTGTGGTGTCAGAGGTCATGGCTGATGTGGCCTCTGTCATGGCGGAGGGTGTCCCTCCGTCATTAGGTGGAGATGAAGGTGCCCCAACTTTGGAAGTTGGGGTTTCAACAGATGAGATATTCCTGGCATCTGAGGCCAGAGGAAGTAAAGAGACCGCTATCGTCCCACCGTCTCCTGGGGCGGATGGTGGGTTCGCCAGCGTAATTGACCTGACATTGACCTAGCCCGAGGTCGACGTCCAAGAAGAGACAGTGAGCCATAGTTTAGTGCTCACTGACAAAGGGAAAGAGAAAGGAGAGGGGAAATTAAGTTCCTCCGCTGGATCCGGAAGCCTTGAAAAGCTTCCTTGCCAGAGTGGATGAGAGGAAGCGCCTCCGTCGCCAAGAGAAGGTGGCATCCATAGAAGCTAAGATCATGGAAATGCGTCGTCATCAAGAAATTGTACGCCTTGCAGACCCTGTGATGGTATGTTTTGGGTATGCACGCACTCTTACTTTCTCATTATTATGCACTAACCTTGTTCTCATTTATTTTACATTTGCCTGTGGCAGGGGTATATAGAGACCAGTGGGTCTCGAGAACTGAGGGTAACCGACGACTCCATTGTATACCGGAGTGTTGGGTTGCCCCACCACGGTGCCGGGGGTGTGCTGAGCCTGGACCCGGAAGGGCGTGTTGGGTTCTTGAAGTTTAACATGCCCCCCAACATCCATGTATAGCCCGGGCGATTGGGGGTGCAACACCAGAGGATGCCGGCAGAGCGCCTTCCTCCTGTATATGGTTCAGGAGAGGTGTTCCGCCCGGCATTAGATGTGAGGTACAATGAGTCTCTGATGGCGGACCTTTCTTTCCCCGGAGGGGACCTGGGTTATCGCCTGCTACAGGGCTTCACACTGCAAACTGAGTGCAGTCGTGGTGTCTGGACGAACCGTGGCCCAGCGCTGTGCCACGACCTTGTCTGCGTAAGTATCTTTGTACTTTATTTGTTTGTGTTACTGTATTTATATGTATTTTTTATTATTATCTTGCCCACTAACATGCTTTCGCATGCTTTCAGGTTGCCAACTCCGCAAAGGAGCTAACGGAGGCCTATTGGAGCCTGCATGATGAGTTGGATCACTGCTATGAGGTAGTCCATCCGTTGCTGAAACAGAATGAAACCTTGACCCGTGAGGGGGTGGAACTTACTAAAGCAAAGGAGAGTTTGACTGGTTTGAGGTGTGCTAGTTTTGTACTGACCAATTCGATGGGGGATGGATGGCTTCTATGAGGTGCGTGCTATCTACTAACCCAGACTTTGACTGGGACGCCGTCAAAATTGCCTTCAAAGACACTAGGAACTACTCTCCCCGGCATACCGGGATCCCCATCATCCCTCCGTCAGTACCAGAACCTGAAGTTGATGCCTACCAACCACCAGGGCAATCTCAATGATTATCTTGCCTGTTCTACCTCCGGCTGCCTCTTTGCTTCAAAGAAAAAGTCTGCTGCCTGCCACCGTTTTTAAGGCGTGTTGGTCGCTTAGGCTTGCCAACATTGATGTATGGCAGATCAGCTGAGTACTGAATTTCTATGTTGCAATTATTGATAAAGTTCTAATAAACCGTTACTTCTACTTGTCCGGCAGCAGCGTTCTCATTACCTCTTTGTTGGTTGGCAGCCTTTCGTAATTATTGTATAGACTACGCCACTGGTAATGATAGCTGTAGTGTTTTGTAATACCTGCTTTTGTACAAGCTAAATAGTGGAATTGTAAAATGCCGCCGGTCATTACCGGTCCGAATTGAATATAATACAAGATACATTTTGATGACATCCTTGTCGTTTATTTTCGTGTACTTTTTACTTGCATTTTTTCTTTTTTGATTATTATGCATGTTTGTATTTGAACAGGTTAATTCAACTGAGAACTCTTCAAGGCAAATTTAAAGACCTTGAGATACTTGAAGATCAGAAGTCAAGAGCGTGAAGCCTTTTTAATTTTTGTACTTCTAAGATCTTCTTGTAAAATAGACTTAGGAAGATATACCTTGTGTTTCTAAGTAAAGAGCAAAAAGAATTAAAGTTTATGTCCAGTAAAGAGAACAAGCCAAGAACAAGCTAAGAACAGACTAAGAACAAGCTTGGAACAGTTCTCTTTGCCAGATGTAGACTTTGTAGTACTGAGACCACTGTGGGAACAGACCTCACTATTACGCACGTGCACTTAAGTGATCCGTACCGATTTTCGTGTTCAAAATTATTTTTGAAAATTTATTTGAAAAATATTGATCACTTATTTTGGAAATCTGGCAAATTGATACACAAAATCAGCTTTGCAATGTACTTGTTTGGACTCTAGTGTACTTTCCCACTACATGTAGTGGAAAGAGACAAAGGTCTGAAGTAGGTACCTTTGCACTTCTGTCAGCTGAGCTTGTTTGCACAATTTAGGCAAGTCTCCAAGCACACTTCTAGAGGACTGTTTTTTCTTTGCCTATAAATACAATCTTTTGGAAAACCCTAGCAAGACTTTTACTCTTCAAAGAAAACCAAGCCATATTTTCTGAGAGTCTATCCATAGAGCTAAACCATCTCCATATCAATCTTTAAGAGAAAAACTTACGGAGATTTAAGATTGTAATCTTTGAATCACTTAGAGGGAAGTGATTGGGGAGTGTTCTGTGAACACTGAGTGAACGGTTAGAGTTCACAGTTGGGGAATTAAGTGTTACAGAGTTGTAGCATTTAATTGAGTATGTAACCTTGTTATTATTCAGAGTTGATTAAAAATATTGGTGAGAGAGTGGAGGACGTAGGCTTGTTTAGAAGCCGAACCTCGTTAAATCCTTGTGTCTTTACTCTTTATTTACTGTTCTATCGTTGTTCTCACAAAAAGTTAAACAAACCTTGAAAACGATTGAAAAAACACACATACTCAATTCAATCCCCCCTTCTTGAGTATACATTGAACTTACAATTGGTATCAGAGCCTAACTTCTCAAAAGGTTAACTACCTAGAGGAGCAAGAAGATGTTTACTCAAGAATCAAACAGTTCCAGACTCCCCAATTTCAATGGCACTAGCTACTCCTGGTGGAAGAACTGCATGAAAAATCTTATCATTGGGGTAGATTATGAATGCTGGATGATTGTTAAAAATGGACCCATGTCCATCCACAAGAAGAATCAGGAAGGGCTCATTGTTCCAAAGTCAGAAGAAGAGTATACAAGTGAAGATTACAAGAAGCTAGAGAAAAATGCAAAGGCAATGTCACTTGCTCAACAAGGAATTGCAGAATGTGAGGTAAATTGAATTCTAGCTTGTTCTTCAACAAAGGAAATATGGGATACACTAGAGCTTGCATATGTAGGCAACTCTGAATTGAGAAGGTCAAAAATTGACATGCTCATGTCAAAGTATGAGGTCTTTGAGATGACTAGGGAAGAAAACATAAAGGACATGTTTACAAGGTTCATGACCATTGTAAATGAACTTCAGTCATTAGGGAAGACCTTCTCAAGTGAAGAGTTGGTGAGGAAAATGTTGAGAAGCCTGTCAGGGAAGTGGATGCCCAAGGTTACAGCCATACAAGAAGCAAAGGATCTGACCACACTATCTCTAGAACAACTTATTGGTTCTTTGATGACTCATGAGATGTTGGTAGATTCAAAGGCAGAATCTAGTTCAAAAAACAAGGAGATGGTTCTCAAAGCAGAGGAATCTGAGGAAGATGAAGATGATATCAGTCTTATGGCCAGAAGGTTTGAAAAATACCTTAGGACAAAGTCAAAGGGTAAGTTTGCAAAAGGAAGAAACAGCTCTGGACAGTTCAGGAAAACCAGTTTCAATGCTGGTTGCTTAAAATGTGGTGAAGTGGGGCACAGAATCAAGGAGTGTCCAACATGGAAAAATCCCAAGGGAAATCCCGGAGTCCAGGCTAAGAAGAAGGTTTTCAAAAGAGCTATGCTGGCTGCAGTTTGGGGAGATTCAGAATCAGAGAATGAGGAAGATGAAGAAGAAGCTAATCTTTATCTTACTGCTTTCACATGCACAGACCAGTCTAAGGTCTGTTCGAAAGAAAAAAAGGTTCTTTGTCTCATGGCTGGTGGAAGCACTTCAGATGACAGCCAGGTATGTTTTAATGATATAAAGGCAAATATGCATAATCTAGATAGAGATGAATTACTTGACTATCTTGAATTCACTATTGATTAATGAATTAGTGTTGGGTCTGCTTACCAGAACAACTAAAAGAAACAGTTCGAGATTATGAAATATGTGGAGCTAGATCTGGTGAGCTTGAGCTCATATGTGAGGAGCTTAAAGAAAAATTTTCTAAGCTTGAGATAACAGCAGATCAATAGAAAATAGAGCTTGAGACATTAAACCTCAAATCAATTCCCAAAGAGTATGTGTTTTTTGAAAAAATTGAAATGGGATTTAATGAGCTCAAGAAACTGCTCACACATAATTCAAACTTTGAACTGTGAAAAGACACATGTACCTTTGGTAAATCTGATGTCATACTTGCATATGACCACCTAATTCAAAAACTTGAAGATTTACACAAAGAACATGGTGATCTTAAGGTTTATAAAGACACTGGTTCTCCCACTGCCTTTGATGAGGTTTTGGATGTTTTACATGATGAGTGCATAGCTAAGATCTGTGATCTTGAGGCTGAACTCATCCTGTTAAAACAAGAAAACATCAAGAAGACCAGTGATGAACTAGATCTCTCCCTGGTTTCAAGACTACAAGATGAACTTCAGAAACTATACTTGATCTGAAATCATTTGAAAAACAAAATGAAGTTCAACTTAAGAGGCTTGAAAACAAGGAGAATGAGCTAACAGTTTGTATGAACCAATTAAACAAAATGTTATATGCTCAGAAAACCCTAAACATCCTCACATCCCAACCTAGAAATTCTCAAAGGTTTGTTTTAGGGTATTCTGGATCTAGTTCTACAACTGTTCTAGGCAGAGACAACACATGGTTGGATGAATTCAAGAAAGGCAAGTATATATTTGCCAAGGATATGCATGTTTGTACCTACTGTGGTAAAACTGGTCATGTTACTAACAAATGTTTCACCAAAATGAAACATGAAAAGAAGAACAAAGCCTACACCCAACAAGTGTGGGTTAGGAAGGTCAAGATTGAGAATGTTTCAAAGAAAAAGGAACCCAAGCTGGTCTGGGTTCCTAAAACTAACCTTTAATTTTCTTGTGCAGGTACGAGTGAAAGGAAAGCCATATCGGTATTTGGACAGTGGTTGCTCAAGACACATGTCCGAGGATAAAGAACAATTCCTTTCACTCACTGCATTCGAGGGAGGGCACGTAACATTTGGTGACAATAGTAAAGGACTGATCAAAGGAGTAGGTAAGGTTGGTAAGTCACTCTCCCAAGCAATTGACAATGCTTACTATGTAGAAGGTTTGAAACATAACCTTTTGAGCATATCTCAACTATGTGACAAGGGAAATAAAGTGAATTTTGAATCAAACACTTGTCACATAGTGAACCCTAAGACAGGGGAACTAGTCTGTGAAGGAACAAGGCATAACAATGTGTATATTACGTACTTAAGTCAAATTCCACAAAACAGTGCCCTCTGCCTTAGTGTTGTAGAGGATGACCAATGGTGTAGACACCTAATTCTGGCACCTCAGTTAGCTCCCAACGGTCTATGATGAATGTACCCTGTTGCACAGGTCCGGTCTTGAGCTAGTATGCCAAAATGCCACCTCTTTACCCATCTCATACCACTCTCATGCTATTTATAGGCATTTTAGAGGTTCACGACTCGTTTTAGGATTTTTCGAACATTTTTTAGGATTTTTAATAATTATTTTTCATGCATATTTATTTTCTAAGGGAATTTTAGTCACTTTACATTGCATCAAATAATTTTTCCAAATTAAATATATTTTTCTAGAATTTTTGGTAATTTTTCCATAATTTTCTGAGTTTTTATGAATTTTTGAAACATTTTCCATTCTTAGGGGCATTTTAGTAATTTCACACCTACATCGTCAATTTTTTTTCTCTACATTTCACTCATTTATAATTTTCTAGAATTTTTCCATATTTTTCCGTATTTTTTGGCATTTTTAGCGTATTTTTTCAAAATAGTCCGAAAAACTCGAAAACAGTCCAGATTAGCCCGGATTATTCCGGAACCTCGCGAAATCTCCCGGAATCTCAAATATTACGTAATCATAATGATCTACGTAATCTTACCGTAATCGCATAAAAATCTCGGAGAATCACGCGCAAAATAAGCAAAAAAATCGATCCGGATACAGCCTGGACCTGCGCCTAGACGCAGGTCACAAATACTGATGGATGCTGGACTTTTTTTTTTGTAAGCACGACGGATTTGATCTTTATATGAAGCTTGCCTCAACTCTGCTATGACTCTTACTTCCTCAAGAAGGTCAAGGTCTTTGCGGATGAGGGCGTCGTTACTCTCTGGATCATATGTTTGCACCCGAAAGGATTGTTGAACCATGTTTGATTTGATGGATGACAAACCAGTTCTCTATACTTGATTATTATGTATGTTTGTATTTGAACATGTTAATTCAAGTGAGAACTCTTCAAGGCAAATTTAAAGACCTTGAGATACTTGAAGATCAGAAGTCAAGAGCTTGAAGCCTTTTTAATTTTTGTACTTCTAGGATCTTCTTGTAAAATAGACTTAGGAAGATATACCTTGTGTTTCTAAGTAAAGAGAAAAAAGAATTAAAGTTTATGTCCAGTAAAGAGAACAAGCCAAGAACAAGCTAAGAACAGACTAAGAACAAGCTTGGATCAGTTCTCTTTGCCAGATGTAGACTTTCTAGTACTGAAACCACTTTGGGAATAGACCTCAGTATAACGCACGTGCACTTAATTGATCCGTACCGATTTTTGTGCTCAAAATTATTTTTGAAAATTTATTTGAAAAATATTGATCACTTATGCTTTGGAAATCTGCCAAATTGATACACAAAATCAGCTTTGCAATGTACTTGTTTGGACTCTAGTGTACTTTCCCACTACATGTAGTGGAAGGAGACAAAGGTCTGAAATAGGTACCTTTGCACTTGTGTCCGCTGAGCTTGTTTGCACAATTTAGGCAAGTCTCCAAGCACACTTTTAGGGGACGATTTTTTCTTTGCCTATAAATACAATCTTTTGGAAAACCCTAGTAAGACTTTTGCTCTTCAAAGAAAACCAAGCCATATTTTCTGAGAGTCTATCCATAGAGCTAAACCATCTCCATATCAATCTTTAAGAGAAAAACTTACGGAGATTTAAGATTGTAATCTTTGAACCACTTAGAGGGAAGTGGTTGGGGAGTGTTCTGTGAACACTGAGCGAACTGTTAGAGTTAACAGATGGGGAATTAAGTGTTACAGAGTTGTAGCATTTAATTGAGTGTGTAACCTTGTTATTATTTAGAATTAATTAATAATATTGGTGAAAGATTGGAGGACGTAAGCTTGTTTAGAAGCCGAACCTCGTTAAATCCTTGTGTCCTTACTCTTTATTTACTGTTCTATCGTTGTTCTCACAAAAAGTTAAACAAACCTTGAAAACGATTGAAAAAACACACATACGCAATTCAACCCCCCCCCCCTTCTTGAGTATACATTGAACTTACAAGGATGGCAGACCTACTTCAACTAGTAGGACGGCCTCATGACCATAGGTGAGGCGGAAAGGGGTATCTCCAGTGGCTTCCTTCTCCATCGTCCTGTTGGCCCATAGGACTTTCGGGACCAAGTCAGCCCATTTTCCTTTAAGATCATCAAGCTTTTTCTTAAGTGCATTTAGTATTTGCTTGTTGGCGGCCTCCGCCTGGCCATTACTTTGAGGATGAGATACTGAAGAGTATGCCATCTTTATTTTAAATGGCTCTAAAAATGCTTGCAGGGGCTTGCAGTCAAATTGCGTGCCGTGGTCAAACACCATGGCTTGTGATAGGCCAAACCTTGTAATTATTTGCTCCCAGATGAACTTTTTTACTTGGGTCGCCGTAATGCTTACAGTCGGGATGGACTCTATCCATTTAGTGAAATAGTCAATGGCCACTATTAGAAATTTTCTCCCCCCACTGTGCGAAGGGAATTGGATTGAGGATAGGCTGCAAGTCATTTGGCGGGGTGTTAATCATTGGGGCAAACTTCTAGCATTTGTCACATTTCTTGACATACTCCTGTGAGTCTTGCATCATAGTAGGCCAGTAGTAACCAGCACGGATGGCTTTCAAAGCCAGAGGTTTACCCCCAATGTGGTTGCCACATATACCTTCGTGGATTTCCTTTATCACCTTGACGGACTCATACTTAGATATACAATGGAGCAAGGGCCTGTGAAAGCTCTTTTTGTAGAGGGCTCCCTGAAAGATACGGTACCAGGGCGCCTATCGTCTGACTTTGGCAGCCTCCGCCTCTTCAGTGGGTTCAACACCATTCTCCTTGAAATTTTTCATGTTGTCATATCATTCTCTTGACCTGATTAGTAGCAACTTCTTTGGCTACTATAGCCCTAGTCCGCCAGAGCTCGATCATGGCGTTACCTCCTAAGTTGGATATGGGGGAGCTAGCCAACTTTGATAGGGCATCTACATGTGTATTCTCAGCCCTTGGGACTAGTTGAATGTTCAAGGCCGACAGCTGAGATTCCAACTGTCTGAGCTCATCACGGTATTGGATAATGGTAGGCTCTTTAGCCTGCGATGTCCCATCCATTTGGTTTGCCACCAGCTGAGAGTCTGTGATGAATTTAACACTTTCTGCCCCAGCCGGTATGCACAGATGTATGCCGGCAATGGCAGCTTCATATTCTGCTTCATTATTTGTAGCTTTAAATTCAAAACGGAGGGCGTACCTATGATGAGTACCGTCAGGGCTCGTTATCATAACGCCAGCACCTGACCCCGTCTCAACAATCCACTGCGGTAATTATTCAGTAGATTAGAAATTGGCTTCACATATGAAGTCTGCCAGAGCTTGAGCTTTGATGGCGGTGCGGGGTTTGAACTTGAAGTCATATTCTGATAACTCAATTGACCTGTTCATCATTCTGCCAGAGACTTTCCACTTCTGGAAAGTTTTTTCGTGCTACCACAATAATGGCCAGAGCCAACTTCTTAATGGATGGATAACTTGTCTCCGCCCCAATTAATACATGACTGACAAAGTAGACTGGCAGTTGTTGCTTTTCTCTTTCAACCAGTAATGTCGCCGCCATCATAGTGTGAGAAGCTAATATGTATAAGTGCAGGGTTTCCCCAACCTCCGGTCGTGTCATTGTTAGTAACTACTGTAAGTGCTCTTTGACCTTCTGGAATGCCGCGCTCTGCTCGTCGCCCCATTCGAACTTTTTATTGGCCCTTAGAACTTTAAAGAATGGGAGTGCCTGAGATGCAAACTTTGTTATAAACCTTGTTAGGGATGCTATCCTCCCTTTCAGCTTTTGGACATCTTTGTTTTCTTTGGATTTAGCATGTCACATATTGCCTTAACCTTGTCAGGGTTAGCAACATCAATTCCTCTTCCAGAGACCATGAATCCCAAGAATTTTCCTAACTTGACCCCCAAACACACATTTCTTAGGGTTAAGTTTCATTTGATAGGACCGGAGGGTCTGGAAAGTTTCTTCCAGATCCGCCAGATGATCCAATTTTGTTCTGCTTTTGACAATGGTGTCGTCCACGTAAACCTCCACATTACGACCCTTTTATTTCAAAGACTTTGTCAACCAATTTTTTATAGGTGGCCCTGCATTGTAGTTTTACACACCGGCATCTGTAATGAATGTTGTTTTTGGTCTATCAGACTCACACAAACTTATTTGGTGATATCCAGAAAAGGCATCCATAAAACTTAGTAAAGCATGGTTGGCAGTAGAGTCTACCAATTGATCTATCCTAGGAAGTGGATAGCAATCTTTTGGGCAATGGCGGTTGAGGTCTGTGAAGTCAACACACATCCGCCATTATCCATTAGCTTTTTTAACTAATACTACGTTAGCAAGCCATTCAGGATAGTCACAGGGCTCAATGAACACCGCTGATAAAAGTTTGTTTATTTAATTTCAGATTTTATTGCATCATTCTTTTCAGCAGAGAAGGCTCGCTTCTTCTGCTTTACATGCTTAGTTCCATCTATTACATTGAGTCTATGTTCTATAACATTAGGATGGATGCCAGGCATCTCATCCACAGCAAAAGCAAATACATCAGCATTTTTCTGTAATAGACTAACTAGGTTGACCTTCATTTCCGAGGGCAGCTTTTTCCCATTCTTCACAGTTCTGGTCATATCATCATCAGCCAGCTACACTTCCTCAGTCTCTTCTTCAAGCTTGGGCTTCTCCTCATACCCTAGCTGCAGTAATTCTTCTAGATGTATGGGTTCAACTTGGACTTCCATCTTTCTCTTCCTATCAGCAATGGGTGGGGGAGGTGGGGGCTTTATGGCGGCCACATAACAGGATCTGGCCTCTTCTTGGCTTCCCCTGATTATTGCTGGCCTTCCATCGTCAGCGACATACAGCATAGTCAGGTGATAGGTTGACGGAATAGCCTGGATATCTCCAATCAGCGGGCAACCCATGATAGCATTATAGGCCGCCGACACATTCATTAGTAGGAAGTCCACCATAACTTTCCTAGTCTGCCGCCCTTCTCCCAGCTGGACTGGCAGCTTGATGATGTCATCTGGCGTCACCCTCGACCCAGTGAACCCACTAATTGAATAATGGACATTCTTGAGATACTTCACACTTAGACCCATTTTGTTGAAGGCTTCCTTGAAGAGGATGTTAGCAGAGGATCCAGCGTCGACGAGAATGCGGTGAACTAGATTATTAGCGATGGTGAAGGAGATGACTAAGTGGTCATCGTGAGGGTAGATAACTCCCCTAGCATCCTCCGCTCAGAAGGACATTTAAGGAATTTTTGGCGGCACCGGCCAGTGCCGTTGACTGTTCTAATTGACTAGATACTAGATCTCTCTCAAACTTGCTTTTACCCCGCTGGCGGTACCCCCATGCACCGGTCCTCCCGTTATCACTAGGATTTCATTCTTGTGCTGCTTCTCTTTTCCCTTCCAATTTCCCCCGCCACCCCGTGGCTTTTTGAACGTCACTTCTGCCTTTCTTTTATACTTCGTAAAGTACCCCCTGCGCACTTGATCTTCGCTGTCATCCTTCAAGTGCTGGCATTCCTCATTTGTGTGGCCATAGTCCTCGTGGAACTCGCAACACTTGCTCTTATCTCTGTTGGGGGCATGCATTTTTTCGGCCTCCGCTAGGTATCTTCGTGCTTGTGCATCTCATAAATTCTGGCCCTGGGAACGGTCAACTCTGTGTAACTGCTGTACCGCTCCGTTTTAGGCCCTTTCTCAGCTACCGATACTTCCTTCTTCGCGGATGACCGGGCGTAGAACTATTTTATGTCTACAGGGAGTTCTCTCTTGAAATCCCTTTTCACATACTTCTCTTTCTCTTTGTCGGAGCTGCCAACATTTGCAGCTCCGCTACCCATCCTGCTAAACTCCTCAGCCCAGATGTATTCATTAGCTTTACTCCAAATCTCCGCCAACGTTCTGTAATTCTTCCTGCCTAGTTAGTGTCGGAAGGGGCCATCTTTCAGTCCTGTCATCAGATCTAAGGCGGCGACCTCCTGTTGCATGTCGGGGATGGTGACCACCTTAGCATTAAGACTTGTAATGAATGCCCGGAGGTTATCATTCTCCCTTTGCTTCATGCCCAGCAGTTCTCCTGTCATCCGTTCTCTTCGTTTATTACTCACAAAATGACCCAAAAACATTAAGGACAGCTCTTCCCAGGTTGCCAGGGTAGACGCCGATATAGATTTAAACCAGCTGTGAGCCACTCCAGTTAAGGTCAGCTGGAAGGCCTTATACCAGGCAGACTCTACTATGGTGTAGAGCTGCATGTGCCCTTCATAAGCAGAAATGTGGTCCGCCGGATCCGTCGTGCCGTCATAACGGCACATGGGCATCTTGATCCGAGGCATATCTTCATCCAAGATATGCTGAAAGAAAGGGGAACCCTGTGGAGTTATCCTACCGGCGCGGTGAGCTGGTCCGCTAACAGTTATGGGAATGCCCCCGGTGGTACGCTGCAAGACATTGTTTGGCGGGGGGCTAGGTGTGAAAGCAGTTTACAACTGTACAGTATTGGGCTGAGGTTGGGGTTGGCGGATTGGCTGATCCTCTGGCAGCATGGGGTTGGACTCAGCATCCTCCCCTTCATCATCCTCCTCACGCACTTCATTAGCTGAGGTTAAGGGCTGCATGCTCCTAATTGGATAGTGTGGCGGTGACTGTGGCGGTGGCGTGGGTGCAGCAGTGGCCTTGTTGGCCTTTACTGTGACGACCCGACTCGCTTAAACCGGCGCGGAAGAAACCGACGAGTCGAATAGTCAGTTCTAACATACTAACATACTTAAAAATTAAAAACAAAACATCAAATTAAATATATGCTAAACCAAAAGTACAACACCCACAAGATTTTACATATCTAAATCCAAATATCACTACTACTACGAACAATATTAACTCCAAAATAAATGTCAGAGTTAGAATATACAAGTACCACTACTATAGTCTAAACTAGAAATCGTAAAACAACAAAACAAGTACTAAATAACATCGGCACTCGCCCAACCCAAAGCTAATCAAGAACCTCATCATTAGAATTACCTGAAAAATAAACAACAGTCCACCGTTAGTGGCGAGTAACATAACTATCCCACCCTAACGGGGATACACAAGGTCATAGCATAAATCAAACAATCAAATCAAACATACCAACACCAACATGCGAACCACACATCATAATATCAATAATCATAATAACAACAAGTAATCATGTTGACTCGACTAACTTTAACCATTAATTAACACACTTAAACTTTGGCGCAATCATTTACATATTAGACCGGACTACGCACGTACGAACGCATCTTACGCGAACGAACTTTCTACTATGCCAGGATTGAGAATCTTACTCCCAACCCCATGAAACCCATCTTACGGGAAATCCATATCCAATGACGACATAGTAAGACCTCCAACTATCCCAATACCGCGGATAGGATAGGGCCAGCGTCTTAACCCAAGCCTTAGAATCTTACTCTAAGGTTAGGCGTCTAATAGTAAAATCAAGCTAATCTTTAACCGAAATTTACATTCTTAGTTAATCTTAAGTTGCATCTTACGCCTTGACTCAAGAATAACATGTAAATCAACAAATCTTGGAACCTCATATATCATTCTTTAACTTTCTTTAACCTTCCTTTAACTTTCTTTAACTTTTCTTTAATTCTTTTTAACTGTCTTTAATTTCCAAGACTCGACCAAGAACTCATAAAGAACTAACAAGACTCATAAAGAACTCAACCAAGACTCAAGAAACCAATCAAGAACTCAATCAAGAAATCATCCATATACTTATCATCAAAATTCACGCATGAATCTACAATGTTCAATCAACAATTATCAACTTACATGCATCAAAACTTGAACATAATTATCAACAAACATGAAATTATCAAAAGTAAACGTAATATACATAGAATCATGGCAAGAACATCATAAAACAACTCCCCAAAACCAGCCCAAGTTCACGCATAAACAAGCGTGATATTCATCAATTCGGTCTAATCTAATCATCTAATCTACACTATGAATCAAGGTATACAAACTAGTTGAGATAGTATGTTACCTTAATGAAGATTAATACACAAATTAACACACAAAAACTCGCTGCCCGGAAATGGAACCACATGGCCCAACATTCACGCACACGGCACGAACAACGTGCACCACCGCACGGCCAGACCACGAACACGCACGGCTGCCACCACGGACACGACCACCACACGAGCACGTGCACCACCACGAACCACACGGCCACCTCACGAACCAAACTCAATCATGCCACAACCCGGAACCCAACCTAAACTAATGATCTTGATCACAAAAGATGAAGATAAATGGGTGTTTAATCACTTAAAGATCAATGGGATATGAATCTTTAAGTTTTGGGTTTAAAAGGTTGATGAACAATTGATGGGAAATTTGAGCCAAAATAGGCGTGTGATATGATGGCAAATGGAGGGAGTTTTGTGTTTAAACTTTTGATGGCAAAGGATGAGCAAATGAGCAAATGGATCCTAAGCCTTACATCACCTTCTATTTATAAAAGTGATCAAGGTGTGAACATGAAGCAAGTGGCAAAATAAGCCACTAATCACAAGGGAATAACCGGCCATAGCAAGGAAAATAGGCCTAATTGGGCTTTCGATAAATAATTGGGCTAATTACACTCTTGCATGACTAATCATGCTTAAATCGCATTTGGCCCAAAAACAATATTAATTAACTAATTATTAAATAATAAAAATTCTAATTAATTAAATAATAATAAAATAAATAATAATCAACCAAAAATACAAATAATCGAATTCAATCGAAATTATTCACATAAAATAAAAATAAATAGTCCAAAATAAATTTTAGACCATACATAAAATCACATAAATACAAATAAATCGGTGACAGAAATACCGATAAATCTGGGTCGTTACAACCTCCCTTCCTTAAAGAAATTTCGTCCTGAAATTTAAGGCAAAGGAGATTGTTCACCCACAAAAAGCTCCGGGTACTTCTGCCTCATGGACGCCTCTGTCTCCCAATTCACCTCCTCATGGTGTTGATTTCTCCACAACACCTTGACGAGCTTGACTTGCTTATGCCGGAGGGTCCTCACTTCCCGATCCAAGATCTGGACGTGTGACGACCCGACTCGCTTAAACCGGCGCGGAAGAAACCGACGAGTCGAATAGTCAGAACTAACAAACTAAAATACTTAAAATTAAAAACAAACCTCAAAATGATTATATTACTAAACTAAAAGTACAATTACCCACAAGATTGTACACAACAAATCCCAAAAGTCAACTACTACTACTAACATACGTAACTCCAAATACATGTCAAAGTTATAGTAAAGTATATGAGTACTACTTCTAGAGTATATAACTAGGAAACATCGAAACATAACAATATAAAATCTAGGCAATAACGGCACTCGCCCAACCCAATGCTAAGCAAGGACCTCATCATCAGAATTACCTGAAAAACAACAACAGTCCACCGTCAGTGGCGAGTAACATAACTGTCTCACCCTAACGGGAATACACATGAACATAGCATAAATCAAATAACCCAAATCATAATATCAAATCATGCAAACAATAGCAAAACATCATACTTGACTCGACAACTTAACCAATCTTTACTTTGGCGCAATCATTCGCATACTAGACCGGACTATGCATGTACGAACGCATCTTACGCATTCGAACTTTCTACTATGTTAGGACTGAGAATCTTACTCCCAAATCCCGTGAAACCAATCTTACTGGAAATCCACATCGGAAGACAACATAGTAAGACCAACAACTATCCCAATACCGCGGATAGGATAGGGGCAACGTCTTAACCCAAAAACATAGAATCTTACTCTACGATTTAGGCGTCTAGTAACGAAATCAAGCTAATCTTTAAAATCTTTAACTCTTTAAATCGAAGTTTACATTCTTAGTTACTTCTTACGCCTTGACTCAAGAAATAACATGTAAACCAAACAACTTATAACATCTTATCACTTTCTTTATCCTTTTCTTTAACTTTCTTTATCTTTAAAGACTCAAACAAGAACTCATAAAGAACCTTAAAGAACTCATCAAGAACTCAAAGAACTCATCCAAGATTCAAGATCTTCAATCAAGAACTCAATCAAGATTCAAGAACTTCAACTAAGAACTCATTCAAGAATCAAGAACTCATCCATACATACTCAAATTACACGCATACTTTCAATCAATTCAACACATGAAATCATCAACTTTCTAGTATCCAAAATTCATCAAACTTGAACATGATCAACATTAAACTAATACTAACATAATCAATCATAGAATCATAATAATAAACCCTAAAATCATCATAAAACCACTTAAAAATCAGATTTATATTTCATACACATAAACATGTCAAAACTTCAACATAAACTAATCTATGCATTTAATCTATAATATGAAACATAGTATACCAAATTAAGTTGAGAAAGCATGTTACCTTGTTAAAGATTAAGCAAAATAACACACAAAACTTGCTGCCCGGAAAAGTAACCACACGGCCCAAGCCACACGGACACGGCACAGGCAACACGAACACGAACACGGCCCAACCGTGCTGTACACGAACCCACCAACGTGACCACCGTGCACCACCATGTCCTCACACGAGCACCACCACGTCTTCACACGAGCACCACCACTTGAAACCCACATATGACCCACACGAGCCAAGCCCGGAAACCAACCCGAACTAGTGATCTTGAATGTAAATTATGTGGTCTAGTTTGTGTTTTGATACTTAAAGATCAATGGAGGATTAATCTTTAAGTTTTGAGTTTGAATGGATGATGAACAAAAGTGATGGAAGTTTAGCCAAAAATGGCGTGTGGCAATGATGGAAATGGATAGTGTTTTGTGTTTGATCCTTTTGATGGCAAGTGATTAAGATGGCAAATGAGCAAAAGGATCCTCAAGCCTTACTAACCCTCCTATATATAGAGGTTAGTTAAGGTGTGAACATGAGGCAAGTGGAAAATCCTTGCCATGCACACAAGGGGGCCGGTTTTGGCCTTGCAAAATGGGCCAAAATGGGCTCTCGTGATCAATTGGGCTAATTTACAAAAATTGCATGACTAATCATGCTTAAATCGATCTAGCCCAAAAATATTAAATAATTAATTAGAAAATTAAATAATAAAAATTCTAATTAATTAAATAATAATCAAAATAAATAATAATAACCACAAATAAAATAATTCGAATTTAATCGAAATCATTCACATAAAATAAAATAAATAGTTCAAAAATAAATTTGAACCATACATAACACCACATAAATACACATAAACCTCCGATAGAAATACCTATAAAATTAGGGTCGTTACAGGACGGGTCGCTCCTCGAAAGTCAGATTCGGCTCAAATGTGGCCGACTCCAATGGGATGATGTGGGTAGGATCATGTACATATTTCCTTAGCTGGGAAACATGGAACACATCGTGAACATTAGACAAACTAGGTGGTAATGCCAACCGATATGCCACCTCCCCAACTCGTTCCAGTATCTCATAAGGTCCCACGAATTTCGGTCGGAGTTTCCCCTTTTGACCAAAGCATGCCACTCCTTTGAATGGTGAAACCTTAAGCAAAACTTTGTCACCTTCCTCGAAAGCCAGCGGTCTACGTCGATTATCGACGTAGGATTTCTGACGACCCTGACAGGCCTGCATCTTAGACCGAATGACTCGGACCTTCTCTACGGTATCTCGTACCATCTCAGGTCCTAAAGCCACAGTATCACTGATATCATTCCAACAAATCGGACTCCGACATTTCCTGCCATACAGGGCCTCGTAAGGAGTCGTATCGATGCTGGAGTGATAACTATCATTATAGGAGAACTCTACCAAACAGAGCATACGTACCCAAGACTGATGGTACTCCAGAGTACAAGCTCGTAACATATCCTCCAGAGTCTGGATGGTCCTCTCAGTCTGACCATCTGTCGCCGCGTGAAAAGCGGTGCTCAGCTTCAACTTCGTCCCAAAGGCTTCCTGAACTGATTTCCAGAAACGAGACAGAAATATCGGATCCCGATCCGAAACGATCTCCCTCGGAACTCCGTGAAGTCGGATAATATCCTGGGTATAAGCCTCTGCCAGGCGCTCCATAGACCAGGTCATCTTCATCGGTATGAATCTAGCGACCTTGGTCAACCTATCCACTATTACCCAAATGGCTTTCATACCATTACAAGTAGGTAGGCTCACCACGAAGTCCATAGAAACCGACTCAAATTTCCAGGCCGGAATCGGTAGTGGATGCAACAGACCTCCAGGTCTCTGATGCTCGATTTTAACCTTCTGACAGACTAAACATCAAGCTACGAACTCTGCTACATCCTTCTTCATTTTAGGCCACCAGAATTGGCCCTTAAGGTCCTGGTATAACTTGTTACCTCCAGCATGAACAGAGTAGGGCGAGTTATGTGCCTCAAACATAATTTTGTTCCAAAGATCAGAACTGTCCGGTACACA
The DNA here is from genome assembly GCA_951394345.1 of Salicornia ramosissima. Classification (NCBI taxonomy): domain Eukaryota; kingdom Viridiplantae; phylum Streptophyta; class Magnoliopsida; order Caryophyllales; family Amaranthaceae; genus Salicornia; species Salicornia ramosissima. The sequence continues at coordinate 24,294,769 of OX596233.1, read as the reverse complement.
CCACCTCCCTCGAAATCGCAGACTACCATCGGAAGGGATCTCAAAACCTACGGCTTTACCTCGCCGTAAAGCCTCTCGAATCCTGGCCAACTACGGATCATTCTGCTGACCCTCGCGCAATTCCTGAAGTAATTCAGGGTCAGCTGTAACGACCCGACTCGCTTAAATCGGCGCGGAAGAAACCGACGAGTCAAGTAGTTATAAAACTAAAACTCAACACTTAGCAAATAAACTAACACCTCAAAATATTAGTATTAAACCAAAGATGTACAATAACCCACAACTTTGTACAAAAACTAAATCCAAAAGTCAAAAGTACTAAAACAAAAGTAAGATGCAACTCTAACTACATGCTAGAGTCTTATACAACAAATGTATATAATAAATCCTGAAACAACGTCTAACAAGTCTAATGCTAAGAAACAACTGAAATAAACCATAGAAAGCACACAAAGCGCCGCTCGCCCAACCCCAAGGCTAAGCAAGAGTATCATCGTCAGATGTACCTGAAAAACACAACATATCCACCATCAGTGGCGAGCAACATAACTGACTCACCCTAACGGGAATACACAAGTACATAGCAATAATCAAATAACATCACACATACAATCCTCGAAGACACGAGACAACCTCAAGCTCGTAATCCAAAAATCAATCTCACCACTCGACATCATCAATATACGACATCTCTATACTCAAATCTAACTCAGGTGCAATCATTCTAGTTCTAGACCGGACTAGGCTCGTACGGAAGCATCTTACGCAACCGAACTTCTACTATGTCAGGATCGGGCATAAGCCATACACCCAAATCCCACGAACCCAATCAATCTGGGAAATCGTGTCCCTAATCCCCAATCATTTTGAGCGTACTAGGAATAACATAGTGAGACTCCAAAACTATTCCGATACCGCGGACGGAAATAGTGGCAACGTCTTAACCCAAAACTAAGCATAAGCCATACACAAAGTCAAGGGCGTCTAGAAAAGAAATCAAGCTAAAGGTCTCATCATATCATCATCATTTCATCGAAGTTAATTAAAAACAAGAATACGCCATACTCTTGAAATTAATAACCAAAACATCGAAGTTAACCCAAGAACTGCCTATAGCCATGATCTTGAGACTAACCAAACATCATATCAACAATCTTTACTCAATTCTTTAATCATCTCAACTCAAATCTTTAACTTTCAAGATCCTTTCTAACACTTTCTTTAACTTTCAAGAACTCAAACAACCTCAAAAAGAACTCTAAAGAACTTCATCAAGATCCTCAAAGAACTCATCTATGACTCAAAGAACACATTCAAGATAAAAGAACTCAATCAAGAACTTCGTTCAAGATTCAAGAACTCAATCAAGAACTCATACAAATCTCAAAATCCACACGCATGAAACCTCATATCACACGACATTTTTAACAATTTTAAATCAAAATTCAACAAAATCAAACCCAATCACCATGATTTCCAAAATATCATAAAAACATCTTAAAAATATGAAAACCACCATTAAAACATCATTAAATACTTCAAAAATCAGAATTAAAGGTTTACTTCAAAATCATGCATAAACATCAACAATTCACTCAAACATGCATTTAATCAAAGCTATAAACATAGTACTACCAATTAAGTTGAGTTAGTATGTTACCTTGTTGAAGATCAACACACAAATTCAACACACAATTGCAGTCCAAGAATTCGAACCACACCCGGCACACACACGAGCACACGGTTCTGCACACCACTCGAACACGAACACCACGCAAGTGCACCACCACACACGGCCACTGCACGGCCCTAGCAACACGGCACAGCAGCACGGTCACAGCAACACGGCCCCAACCACGAACCTTCACGCACGGCCACACTCGAACAAACCCACGAACAACCCGGAAACAACCCCCAACAAAAGATCTTGGTTGAAATAATGTGTTTAGGATTGTGTTTAGGATGCTTAAAGATCAATGATGTTTGAATCTTTAAGTTTTGGGCAAGGTAAGATGATGAACAATGGAGGTTCAATCACCCTAAAAATGGCGTGAGAAATGATTTTGAAGAGAGAGTGTTTATGTGCTTTGGCAAGTTGATGGCAAAGTTAGAATGGCAAAAATGAGTAAGGGGCCTTACTAACTCACATATAAATAGAGCTAGCAAGGTGTGAACACAAGGCAAGTGGCAAGCCTTGCCATGCCTTTGTAGAACAGGCCAAGAGAAGCAAAATGGCCTTGTGATCCATTGGGCTAAATTACTAAATTTACATGACTAATCATGCAAAAACCGGCAGCTTGTGAAATTCAAGACCGGCGGCATGGAACTGGCAGCATGCAAGGTCCAAGACCGGCAGTAAAGAACTGCCAGCTTGCAAGCTCCAAGACCGGCAGTATAGAACTGCCAGCTTGCAAGGTTCAAGACCGGCAGTAAAGAAGACCAAACCGGCAGCTTGAAGCCTCGTCTTTAAAACTGGCAGCTTCATCTTGAAGTCTCAATTGGGCCAATTAATAAAATAATAACTAAAATAAATAATAAAAACTAAGAATAGAACATTTCGATTAAATCGAAATTATTCATATAAAATTAAAATAAATAGTTCAAAATAAATTTTGAACTAGCAAATAAACACATAATTATACATATAAATACCGGCAAAAATACCGATAAAAATCTGGGTCATTACATCAGCACTCATAGATGACAGACGAAGTCTGACGGAACTACGGCTTCTACTGAAGCTCAATCGATGCTTGCGACTCAGCGCGTCAGCGACTAAGTTCGCCTTGCCCTCGCAATAGTTAAGCGTCAGGTCGTAGTCCTTAATAAGCTCAAGCCATCGTCTCTGCCTCATATTGAGGTCTTTATGAGTAAATATGTACTTGAGACTCTTATGATCCGTGAATACTCTACACGAACCACCATAGAGATAGTGCCTCCAAATCTTAAGTGCGAACACCACAGCTGCTAGCTCCAAGTCATGCGTGGGATAGTTACGCTCGTGCACCTTCAGCTGCCTTGATGCGTAAGCGATGACCTTCCCGCCTTGCATGAGCACACATCCTAGGCCACTCTTAGATGCATCACTATAGACCTCGAAATCCTCCTCATCGTTCGGAAGGGTAAGAATAGGAGTAGAGACTAATCTCTGTTTCAACTGCTGGAATGCTTGCTCGCAAGCCTCCGTCCAAACGAATCAGATCTCCTTCTGTAGGAGACTAGTCATCGGCCTAGCGATCTTGGAGAAGTCCTGGATGAATCGTCGATAGTATCCGGCCAATCCCAGAAAACTACGAACCTCCGCCACATTTCTCGGGCTACTCCATTCAACTACAACCTTAACTTTTTTCGGGTCTACCTTAATGCCTTCTTTACTAATTATGTGACCCAGAAATGCTACTTCGCGAAGCCAGAACTCACACTTGGATAGTTTCGTGAACCACTTATTCCTACTTAATATCTCTAGTACCATCCGGAGATGCTCCGCATGCTCAGACTCATCTCTCGAATAGACTAAGATATCATCTATAAATACTACGACGTACTTATCGAGTAAGTGATGGAAAGTCCGGTTCATCTGGTCCATGAACACGGCTGACGCATTAGTGAGGCCAAAGGGCATCACCTCGAACTCGTAGTGGTCGTATCTCGTACGAAAAGTGGTCTTCGGGATGTCTTCTTTCTTAACTGGAATTTGATGATATCCAGATCGAAGATCTATCTTCTTTCTTAAGGACGAACCCAGAGTGGATAACTCGGTTGCCATGCGATCCTCGGAATGTCACTAACTGATCTCGGCAACGAATGATCGCTCGATACTTCGACAGCCAGTCCATACCAAGAATAACATCGAACTCAATTAGCGGGAACTCCGTCAAATCGGCCGTCGCTTGCTCCCCAGCTATCACGATAGGCACTCCTCGGAACTCGCGCTAACAAATAAAATCCTCTCCGGATGGGAGAGTTATAACTGAACTAACAGGAATGCTGCCACGAAGATTAGAACTCGAGGCAAAACTATTAGCCACAAAAGAGACAGTAGAACTGGAATCAAATAAAACAAACGCTAACACACCAGAGACAAGAAATCTACCTGAGACAACGTCAGGCTGAACCTCGGCCTCTGCCTCAGTCATACAGTAGACTCGGTTCTTCACCGGAGTCTTAGTCGGTGCCGGAAGCTGCTTGATCTTGGTGTCTGGCTTCCTCTCGGGGCAAACTGACGCCTTATGGCCTTCCTTCCTGCAGATAAAACAAGCTATGGGCGAACCGTCACACCGCTTCCCTGGATGGAAGTCCCTGCCGCAGCCTCTGCATCTCGAGCCGTCGGAACCCTTATGCGAACTCGTGGTCGGAGGAGTACTGCAAGGAGCGCTAAATCGAGGCTTCTCAAAAGAAGACGACGTCGCTGGACCTGGGTCCTCTTCTTGCTCGCATCCTCCTCGATTGTCGATGCCTGAATCTCAAGTGCTACCTCGTAGGCCTGCTGAAATGTCTTCGCTCCACTACTGATCACGTGAATGTGAATCCTCGGATCTAGCTTCTTGATGTAGCGCTTGACCCGCTCCTTCTCTGATGGAACTACAGACGTAGCGAACATCGATAACTCCGTGAACTTGTCGGTGTACGCCTGAACTGTCATCTTACCCTGAGTAAGAGTAAGAAACTCCTCCTGTTTCTGCCACCGCAACTCGTCGGGGTAGAATCTCTCCTGGATCTTATCTACGAACTCGATCCACGACATCGAATGTAAGGGCAAGCATACGTCCTTAGCTACAGTCCACCAATTATCGGCCTCTCCACGTAGATAGTAGGCGGTGATCTGCACCTTCTCGTGCTCGGGGCAAAACGTCGCGTCGAAGAGCTTCCCCATCTCGCGGATCTAGCTTTCCAGGATAGTGGGGTCGGCAACCCCATCGTAGGTCGGAGGTCGATGACGTGCGATACGATCGAACGTCGACTGCGTACTAGGCGTATGACGACTATGGTGCGCCAACGTAAGGATCGCCTCCTCGAGCGCTCGTAACCTCTATCGTCCCGTACTCAACCGGCGAGGCGTAGACATGCTGCAACGCAAATAAACAAAGACATAACAAGGAACAGTGTCAGTCATACATCCCCACCACAGTCAAGTACACAAAATCAAAAGAAAAAGAAAAGAAAAGGAGTCTTATCCCGGTTCTTCAACCCGAACACTTCTCCTTTCTACTTAACCTTAATTTGGGTTCATCACTCGGGAATAGTAAAGCTCTCAACTCCCGGGTTTAAATCAAATCCTAAAACTTCACTTAAAACCTATTCGGCTCTGATACCAACTGTGACGACCCGACTCGCTTAAACCGGCGCGGAAGAAACCGACGAGTCGAATAGTCAGTTCTAACATACTAACATACTTAAAAATTAAAAACAAAACCTCAAATTGAATATATGCTAAACCAAAAGTACAACACCCACAAGATTGTACATATCTAAATCCAAATATCACTACTACTACGAACAATATTAACTCCAAAATAAATGTCAGAGTTAGAATATACAAGTACCACTACTATAGTCTAAACTAGAAATCGTAAAACAACAAAACAAGTACTAAATAATATCGGCACTCGCCCAACCCAAAGCTAAGCAAGAACCTCATCATCAGAATTACCTGAAAAATAAACAACAGTCCACCGTCAGTGGCGAGTAACATAATGTCCCACCCTAACAGGGATACACAAGGTCATAGCATAAATCAAACAATCAAAACAAACATACCAACACCAACATGCGAACCACACATCATAATATCAATAATCATAATAACAACAAGTAATCATGTTGACTCGACTAACTTTAACCATTAATTAACACACTTAAACTTTGGCGCAATCATTTACATATTAGACCGGACTACGCACGTACGAACGCATCTTATGCGAACGAACTTTCTACTATGCCAGGATTGAGAATCTTACTCCCAACCCCATGAAACCCATCTTACGGGAAATCCATATCCAATGACGACATAGTAAGACCTCCAACTATCCCAATACAACGGATAGGATAGGGGAAGCGTCTTAACCCAAGCCTTAGAATCTTACTCTAAGGTTAGGTGTCTAATAGTAAAATCAAGCTAATCTTTAACCGAAATTTACATTCTTAGTTAATCTTAAGTTGCATCTTACGCCTTGACTCAAGAATAACATGTAAATCAACAAATCTTGGAACCTCATATATCATACTTTAACTTTATTTAACCTTCCTTTAACTTTCTTTAACTTTTATTTAATTCTTTTTTACTTTCTTTAAATTCCAAGACTCGACCAAGAACTCATAAATAACTCAACCAAGACTCAAGAAACCAATCAAGAATTCAATCAAGATTCAAGAACTCAATCAAGAAATCATCCATATACTTATCATCAAAATTCACGCATGAATCTACAATGTTCAATCAACAATTATCAACTTACATGCATCAAAACTTGAACATAATTATCAACAAACATGAAATTATCAAAAGTAAACATAATATACATAGAATCATGGCAAGAACATCATAAAACAACTCCCCAAAACCAGCCCAAGTTCACGCATAAACAGGGGTGATATTCATCAATTCGGTCTAATCTAATCATTTAATCTACACTATGAATCAAGGTATACAAACTAGGTTGAGATAGTATGTTACCTTAATAAAGATTAATACACAAATTAACATACAAAAACTCGCTGCCCGGAAATGGAACCACACGGCCCAACAGTCACGCACACGGCACGAACAACGTGCACCACCGCACGGCCAGACCACGAACACGCACGGATGCCACCACGGACACGACCACCACACGAGCACGTGCACCACCACGAACCACACGGCCACCTCACGAACCAAACTCAATAACGCCACAACCCGGAACCCAACCTAAACTAATGATCTTGATCACAAAAGATGAAGATAAATGGATGTTTAATCACTTAAAGATCAATGGGATATGAATCTTTAAGTTTTGGGTTTAAAAGGTTGATGAACGATTGATGGGAAATTTGAGACAAAATAGGCGTGTGATATGATGGAAAATGGAGGGAGTTTTGTGTTTAAACTTTTGATGGCAAAGGATGAGCAAATGAGCAAATGGATCCTAAGCCTTACAATCACCTTCTATTTATAGAAGTGATCAAGGTGTGAACATGAAGCAAGTGGCAAAATAAGCCACTAATCACAAGGGAATAACCGGCCATAGCAAGGAAAATGGGCCTAATTGGGCTTTCGATAAATAATTGGGCTAATTACACTCTTGCATGACTAATCATGCTTAAATCGCATTTGGCCCAAAAAAAATATTAATTAACTAATTAGAAAATTAAATAATAAAAATTCTAATTATTTAAATAATAATAAAATAAATAATAATCAACCAAAAATACAAATAATCAAAATTATTCACATAAAATAAAAATAAATAGTCCAAAATAAATTTTGGACCATACATAAAATCACGTAAATACAAATAAATCGGTGACAGAAATACCGATAAATCTGGGTCGTTACATTTACAATACCCTTCTCCTGGGTATGTGGTTTTGAGACTAGTGTAGCTCCTGCCAGTGCAGACAAGATAGTTGTTGCACTGGCTAGTTGCTCAGGTGTGAATTGCTACTAGATTGCCTCCAGTACAGGTGTTTTCGAGGGTGGTTTTGAGGATTCCCCACGAACAATGGGTTTCTTTTTTAGCCTGGGATTTGTTTGAGTGTGTTCACTATCATTACGGACAGAAATAGAGGATTGTATGGGAGTAGATTTGAGTGGTTGTTGTTGGGGTGGTTGTTGAGTAGGTTGTTAGTGGGCTTTTTGGGGTGGTTGTGATGGTTGTTGTTCCATTTTTGGAGCTTGGGACGGGTTTTTTTTGTGTTTTAGGATGAGCTTTTTGTGAACTCCCTACAGACGGTGCCAATTGTTCCGCCCTTGTTTAGCTTGGTCGAAGGAGCAACTTCCCTAAGGTGGTCTTCGTGGTGGTTTCTGCACACAGGGAACACGGTGAGCTAACCCCGAGGTGGTTTCCGGGGAAAGACCCTCCGATGCTTAAGTCAGCAAGAGGATTCGATCCAAAGAGAGAGAGAGAGTAGAATAATGTAGGAGAATTAGAATGTACCTTTGATGTGGTGTGCTCATCCTCTACTTATAGAGGTGAGTTTTGGTGGCTGGCGGCACCAAAGGTACACGTGTCACCCCCTGGTTGGCTGGGAATCTTAGTTAGTTACAATCTTGAATGAGGGCCAAGATGGCCGCCACGTGTACGCTTCTCCTTTAACCAATTAGTTAGTTTGTTAGGATGTGGGCCCAAGTGCTCAAGTGGTGCCTTGGTTGGTGCCACATGGAAGTTAGGACCAGACCTCCGCCATCTCCGGGTGAGTTGGCATTCTCCCTACCACCGCGGAGGTTCTAAGTCCTCTTGGTCCTCGGATGCCGTCCTGGAACATGACGGCGTCTCACTACTCTAGCGGCTTAGGAGTGCTTCGAATGGGTATGGTCATACCGGTGTACCGGTATGCCCCCATACAAAGAGGACTCGAGGGCTACTACAAATTGGTTTTAGGTAGAATATGAGAAGCAAGAAAGATGATGGGGTTTTTTTTATCCCTAAAGCAAAATGACGGTGCAAGTGGGTTTAAATCCCTTGACCCAAATTTGCCTAATTTACATGTTGGACATTGCCATCTGAATTTATTAGTTTGAACTTAATCTGGGCTATTCAATCCACTATAAAATAATTTTGATTCCGGATTACTTGATTACCAAAAAGGAATTAATAACAAGATCACATTGGTCTCACTAGCTCAAGTATCCACCCAAGGTAGCGCTAGTCAAACATTAACTCAATTTATTTTCGATAATATCGGTTTACTAACTGTCGTCTTATGTATCTCAAACGGCTTCACGTGAAAAGCTTGTCTTAAATATTCCCAAAATAGCATCTCGTAGTTGACTTAAGAAATCTTCTATCGTCTAACCAAGTTATATCTAATATCCAAAAAATTTAATTTACTCGAAAAATCTTGCTTCTAGACTTTATAAATACTGATTAAAAATAGCGTCTGTTTCAATTAAATTAAAAAACCATCTTTTCTCCTCCTAAAAATCTATAAATAAGACCCCTTTCAAACTAAAAGGATCAAAGCCTTCATATTTCTCTTCTTCTTCCATCCCACACGGCACCCTCATCCCAAAAACTAATTCTTTTCATATTTTCGTCCATAAAAACTCAACCTTGATTAAAGATCTCCTTGCCAAAAGAGACCTTTAATCAAATTCACCACACCAATTTATAACAAGCAAGCTTGCCTTCTTAAAGTGGATTTCGAACATACCACTCGACCAAGGGGGACGAATTCCTTCCTTTTCGTTTCACTTCTTGATTCATCTTTAATAAGGTAACTAGGTGTTTTGCTTAATCTTAGAATTAGACTAATCATATAATTAATTAGAACACTTTAGAATTGATATAAGTTGATGAAAACTAATGTCTTGTGTTTTCCTATTTTGGCCGAATGTCATGTAGAATTTAGGGTGATTAATTCATGTTGTTCTTGATTTATTTTATGCAATTAAACTAGATTCTTGATGCTAATTAATTGATTCCTTGCTTGATGAATTAGTTTAATGTATACATGCACAACTTCTTGATATTTTCAAGTGCCATACATGATGAAAGTTTCAATCTTTATATGCTATCTATGTCTAATTTATGTTCTATGATTATCTTGTTGAATTATAATATCATTGCTTAAGATCTTGAACTAAAGAATTGAAATCTTGAATTTCTAGTCATTATTTTTGAGTGATACAATGATAAATGTGATGCTTATGTTCGAACTCCATGTTATTAATGCAAGCATGAATTTTTATTAAGTTTAGATTACTTTATCTAATTTTTTATTATAATTTTCGAATATTAGATTGATTAAATCTTGAATTATCTTTTGTTAATTGTTCTTGAAAGGTCCGAAAAACTAATTAAGTAAAGGATGGATTTTATGATTTTCTTGATTAAAAGATCAATCTTTGGAACAACCTTGATTTATTTTTAGATTAATTAAATTTAAGGATTAATATGGCTATTTATTTATTTAAAGAATTAATTAAAGGTTAAAGATTGTATTTTTTTCCCTAATCTGATAATGTCGAGTGGCCTATATTTATTATAGACCACGTTTTGATTTTTATTTGACTAATGAATAATTTAGATTTAATTATTGAATTATATGATTAATATTAATTATTTGATTAATTGCAATATAATGATCATACTTGATTTACTATTGTTTATGCGTATGATGCCTTGCATTTGTTCGAGTGATATGTATCGTGTTGGACTATTAAGTTAGCTATATTCATGGTTTGGTTGCCTTTCCATTATAAAGTCTAGAGTTAAGGTTGAGTTATGACTTAGAAGTTAATAGAAGTAAAGTTAAGATTCACGTTCCGATAAGGCTATGGTATAATAAGATGATAAGATGATGATGATGATGATAAGATGATGTTGATAAGATGGTGATGATGATAAGATTAAAGTAAAGATAATATACGAATTTAAAATATTAATAAAATAAACAACTATGAAGTGACCGCCCGCGTAGTGGTACACGAACAGCTAAACCGGGTTAAGTCGAGGCCACTGTCTAGCTGCAGTACGTGGACAGTTCTAGATCCTAGGATCTGTTGTCGTCTAGGTAGTAGAACATGAGCTACTACTTAGGAGTTATGGCCATAGCTTAGGCATAGTCCTCACATGTGGGGGCTATGGTTAGGATACATGAGTCCTCGCCGGCATGTTCTAGGAAAGTTGGGGTGCAAATGAGATCCCCTACCAGCATTGGTGATCGGGTCATGGATTAACACTTATTAAATGAAATGATAAGTTAAGAATATAGATGTCTAAGTGGATTAGTTTTCCTAAGATCTCCCCATGGAAATCGTATGCCATGGATTTGATTGTATGTTTCCGCTGCGATAATCGTCAGGTAAGTTCTACTCTGTGATGCTTTGTGGTTATCTTATTGTTGCTATGTCGCTTGATTGCTTTATTGATTGACTTCTGATTGATTATATGCTTGCTTTGGTTCTATTATTAAGTAGAACATTCTAATTACTCGCCATTGACAATGGACCCCCCTCCCATTCCCATTTCAGGTAACGATGATGAGTAATCTTGAAGTTCTAGCGTGGGCTTGGGTTTGTGAGCATAGCAGTTTTAGTTACCCGTTTATTATTAGCTGTTCTTATTTTATATTTGGGTTTTACTAATTTGTGTAATAGGAATTAACTATAATGTAGTTCCTTGGATTTCTTTACCTAGTTTTGGGACTTTTCTAGAGTCGGAGTTTAATAAAGAGTAAACTATGTTTTGAACTCTAAGATTCCCTGCTTTCATAATTTATAAGTTGATAAGTGACGGTCCGACTTGTTGATTTCGTTGAAATCAACATTGCAAATGACGGGTCGTTACATACGTCTTCCTACCCTATGTATCTTATTAATCAACTCATAAAAACAAGAATATATACTCGTTGTTCTTTACTCAAGGAACCAATTCACCCCACACACAACTCTGAATGTGCTTACTCGAGTTTGACCTCACAAACACACTCAAATCTTTAACTCCTTTGTTAGAGACGAATTACAATCTTGTCACTCTGATTTTTCTATCTCACAAAGATTAAATAGTAAAGTCAGTAAAATCAACAAAAACAAGTTGAAAGCTTCCTTAAATATCTTCAATCTAGACTCAAGCTTTAATTTTTGAAGTCTCTTATTTTACTGCACATGTTGTTAGGTTAAAGCATAGCAAAATATATGTGATTGTTTCAATACAGTCCAGGTAACACTACAACTAGTTCCATACCAATTTTTCAATAATGCTAAAAAACTAATTCCCTGCATAAAGTACATGTTGTAAAATAAGAATAATCTTGATATTGTAACATTCGTAGGAAACAACTCTTGATCAGCTGAATCTGACCTACTGCATAACGCTTGTACAATTCAATTTTAGGGGTTTTCATAAACGGTTAACCGAACCATTAATACTTAACGGCTCGTTAACCGTTAAAACGGTTACTATTTTTTGTATCCTAACCGAACCGTTAACAAACGGTTAACCGTTAAGAAACGGTTAAACGTTACAGTTTACCGTTAATCGTTAAGAATAATGGAAGATAAATTAAATGATGGAAGATGAAAATATAAAACGATAAATGAATCATAGTTATTCATATGGGGGCAATAGGTTTAGGAACATATGTGGGTTTGTTAAAAATAATGCATTTAGGCTATTTGAAAATTGAGCTAAGCATACTTAATGCCTCTTAAAAAATTAACGGTTAACCGTTTTTGAAAACCGTTAACTGTTAACCTTAACTGTTCGGTAACCGTAACCATTAAAAATTAATGGTTTGGTAAATTAACCGTTAAAAAGTGCCAGTTCACGGTTAACGGTTACGATTTTTTTGGATACCCCTACTCAATTGTTCCCTGACATCTTTTGTCATCATTCAAAACCTAAAGGACTCAACAAGCTCCTTGTTGCCCAATAGGTTAATGGGATTTTTTCTTAACATTTCCAGACCTGTAAGGTCATCCTTGTATCTTGGAAAGAAGAAATCGAGGGTTATTATGGATTCGTTAGGCTTGTTTGAATAATATTGTCTTGTTTAAACGCTTGATGCTCCTCATAATAACCCTCCATATTCTTTTTTGTCATAAACCACTCACTTGTTCCTCCAATAAATGGGCTTCTTGTCATTTGTCGCCCCTAATTAGAATTTCAATAGATGTGAGTCAATGTCTTTGAAAATACCTTTTGGGAGGAAATAAATGGAGATGATATAGCTGGCTAGGGCGGTTAGAAAACTTGCTGATAAATAGGAGCCTTTATGTGAGTGAAAGATGGTGAAATTTCTATCCTGTTCTTGCTTCCCTAGATTAGGGGGAGAAAACCTTGTTTAGTTTTTCTCGTTACGCCCATTGGACAACTCAATTACTTCCCCAACTCATCATTCCTTTGTGGGACTTTCAAAGATTTCCCGATGATTCTTGTAAATCTATTAGGCATATTTGGGCTAAACAGGACAAATGACTTGTTTAAGTTGACTTTTCCTCCTTAAAATTCAAAGAATGTTTGCAAATTATATCTTAAAGTTGTAGCTGAGGAGAGGTTCACCTCAAAGAAGAATAAATTAAAGCATCATTTGTGAAGAATAGGTGGTTGTTTTCTGGAGCAATCATACTAACTTTGAAGCCCTACAACAACCTTTCTAATTAAGCTTTGTGAAAGTTCCTGGAATGAGAGTTCGTGGATAAGAATGAAGAGATAAGGGGATAGAGGGTCCCCCTACCATAACCCATTTTTTATTTAAAGAAGCTAGTTGGGGAACCATTGACCTGAACCGCATAGGATACCGTAGTTAGATATTTGCCATGTTTTTTATACCCAAATCTGAGGGAATCCCATATTCTTTAGGAGGTTTCCGAGGAACTCCCACTAACTTAGTCACAGTATCCTTACTGAGATTAATTTTAGAGGCTACCACATACCCATTTCCTCTTTTCTTGTACATGCTTCACCCAGTGTAGTAAGTCATGTCCCATACTCCCATGAAGTAGCTATCCATCACCAGTCTCCCTGGAACGAACGCATTCTATTTATTACCCAATAATTTCTTAAGGATTGGTTATAGTCATGTTATCTTTTGACTAAACACTTGGTTATAATTTAATAAGTGGTGTTACATAGACTAATAGGGCAAAACTTGTCCACCTGATTAGCTCTATCCTCTTTTAGAATGAGGGTAATACATGTTTTGTTGATTTCCTTGGGCATTTTCCCAGAGTGGATGAAGTTGTTGATTAAATCACATATTAAGGATTTGGTAGTCTCATAACTTTGTGGAAGAAAACAGGAGGGATTCCATCATGTGTCTAAGGGACTTGAGGAACTTCATTGAGAAGATGTGTGTCCTCAATTGCTTTCTTTGTCAAGGGTTATTCTAGTAGATTCAAGTGCTCATCAGTAATCATGGGACTGTTCGCGGTCCATTCATTGACTTGATCCGTTGTCGCTTCAATTGTGGTTAAGTAAAAAGATTAAAAAATAGGAAAGAAATTCCTCCTTAATTTTGTCCTTGTCTGTAATACATGTAATCCTCCTTATTGATTGCCCGAATATCATTTCTAAACTTTCTCAATTTATTAGATCTATAGAAAAATGAAGTGCGTCAGATTGATGTTGTAAGGGCAATGTTAAGTGCCAATTCATCTAGATGCGACGAAGAGTTTTGGTCAGACATGGTTGAGATGTTTCGTCTTTTCTACAAGAGGGGGCTGTTAGATTCACTTTTTGAAAGTACAGTGCATTTCATATTCTTGGTTACTCCTTTGGATCCAAGAATGATGTATGGTGCAAGGTATATTCCTCATTCTTTTGATTTCATTTTTTTGTGTTCAATTTTTTTTAATGAGGAAAGGACGGTAACATGAGAGATGATATGCAACCTATAGGGTTCTATATGCAATGTAAGGGGACATAAGGAATAACCATGGTTTATATGAGACTCTCTAATGAACTTCTTGGCTTATGCAAGTCTTTATGCAAAGCTAGGATCCACATATGAGTAAAGAAAACACGTCTAACAAAAGAACTTTCAAGCATGAACTAGTCCAAAAGGTAAAGGCTTAGGGTGTCAAAGGATACCATGACTAGTAGAGGTGGGCAAATTCGGGTATCCGGTTTTTTGGGGTCACAATTTTTTAACCCGGATCCGACTCAATTGATCCGGGTACCCGAAAATCTGGATTCGGAAATAGGATATCCGGATCCGGTTTTTTATTTTAAAAAATAGGTTTTTAATTTTAAAAAAAAACAACAGTTTTCTATAATAAAAAATTGTTTTTTAAATTTTAAAAGGAAAATGTTTTTTAATAAAAAAAATAAAACTATTTTTTAATTATTTAAAAAACTATTTTTTATAATAATTTTATTAATAAATAAAACTATTTTTAAAAAATTAAAATTGGATACCGGGTAACCAGGTTTCCAAAAATCGTGACCCGAATTCGACACGGTATCCGGTTTTACAAACCGGGTACACACTCCGGTTTTTAAAAACGGATCGGATATCCGCTTTTTCGGGTTAAAAAAAGAGGATATGGATTTTTTTTCCGCCCCTAATGACTAGGGTATATCAACCTTAACACACCTCAACTCAGAAGTGATCGAAGGGGGACATCCATTACGAGTCGTATAGGTCATGCGGTCGTGCGTCATGGGTGGGTGGACTTCAAATTATGAATGATCCTAGGTAGGTCACCTAACCATCATCATAACAAAACCCCCGGGATTGTCTCAAGTATAGAACATACTCTTAAGAGACGTGTTTTCCTAAACGGACACCCTTACATGGGAATCGTATGCAAAATGCCTAGCAATCATATTAGGTTTAATGATGAAGAACTCATAAGATTTTTCAAGTTTCGTCCACTCAAATTTTAGGAATAAAAAACCCAAAATTACTCCCCCGTGAAGTCGCCAAACTGTGGGATCCGCGCCCACGCGCTCTCCCTGTTGACTCGTGTTAGCTTGATATGCTGTTACGGAGGGGGAGATATTGGTTTGTTTTGTTCTTTATATATAGACATTGAATGTCTTTTGAGCATATGATGAGTATGCTCGGCTTTGGGGGCGAGTATAGATACTCAAGCTAAGGAAGTCGCCACCGTGCCTTTAGGGAGGCTCACAGAACCCGTTATTCATATGGTATGAAGATCGTCATGGCTCCATTAAATAGGTTGGTCACAAGTTCTTAGATTCGGGAACGAGGGTAAGGACTAAGTAGGTCACAAAGTTCCCCGCATCTTGGGGCCTTTACTTGATCTCATTTGTGATTTCAACTAAACCGAATAAACTCCATTTTACTATTTTGAAGCTTTCAAGACACATAGGAATTACTTGACGAGTTTGAATTAGTGAAATCCACATATAAAGCCTAAGGCTAGGTTATCACTTCAAATTAATCAGCTTAAAAGAGAGAAAAACAATAAATCAAATAAAAAAGAATTAAACCTAATTAAACGGTTTCTAATTAATCCAGATTCTACATTTTGCCGAGCCTTTATTTAGTTCGTATTATGTTAATTCTAGGTGATAAAAGCAATAATTAATTCCAATATTTTTGAGGTTATTACAAAGGAAATAAAATGAAATTACAAATTTAACGATACAAAATAGAAAATAAAAAATTGTTAATGTTGTGATGGCGACCTCATGTTAGATACCTTTCTGCAATGTCAATGTCAACACGATTTTCTCGAATGCACTCGAATGTGTTTATATGTTGTTTATATTTTGTGGATTGATTTTGACAAATATAGGGTTTTTCTCATTGGTATCCATGTGATCCTGACTTTTCTAATGTGTACCCATATTTTTCCACATTTCTCAAATGTACCCATCAAGCCATTAAGGCTGATCTCGCATAACCTGCTTGACCCCCCTTACTGACGATGTTAGTTGAGAATTGAATGATGTTAATATTTTCTCATTGGTACCCCTGGGATTTTTCTAAATTTCTCAGGGGTGCCCAACAAGTCATTAATGTTAATCACACATAACATGTTTCTATCAAACATTAAATTCATTTAACATTGTATTGTTAACTAATTGTTGATATGAGGTCAAAGTCAAACAAAAAATTCCAATAATATTGTTGCTCCTCACGTGATATATAAACCCTCATGCCCCTTTTTCCTTTTCAACGACATTATCTTCTTCATTACTGAGAATTCTTCAATTCCATGGCTAACAACAATAACACTCGTTCTTCAAGGTTTTCTTCTCTTTCTCCTTATGGGACTCATAAGTCCAAAGTGCAATTGTAGACGAGCGTTGGATGGTAAATTACATGTTTCAAAATCAACGAGGAAACATAGAAAGGCGTATTGGAGGTGTGATATTTGTAAGTTTTTCGATTGTGATAGTTTGTTATGACTAATACTATTTTGAATGAAATAAATGTATGGTGTTATGGAATCTTTTGAGTTTAATTTGCTTATTATG
Source organism: Salicornia ramosissima (assembly GCA_951394345.1). Classification (NCBI taxonomy): domain Eukaryota; kingdom Viridiplantae; phylum Streptophyta; class Magnoliopsida; order Caryophyllales; family Amaranthaceae; genus Salicornia; species Salicornia ramosissima. The sequence goes on along the minus strand of OX596233.1, from coordinate 24,277,676 downwards.
AATTATTAGTCTTGAGTTCGTATTTGTGTAACCTTGTACTCTAAAATACTCAACAAATTATATCATAACTTAGAAAATTAAATCAGATTTCAATGGCATCGAAACTTAAACAAATAAATGGTGCAAAACAAGTAGTCATAATAACAAACAAGAATTCAAGACTGAAAAGTCATAATAAGAAAACATAAAATTTGTATGCAGTTGCACTTTATATGATCTCTATTATATAAGCTAAGGGGGAGCAATGGTGTCCCCCTAGAAAAGTCTGGATTACCCTTTAAAATTTTTCAAAAATTTAATTTGCATCACTCTAATCTATTATGGAAAGTTATTGCAATTTTTCAAAATTTTAAAATGAAAATATTACAAAATATAAAATTCATAAAAATAAAATAAAAATACCAAAATTCATATTTTTGAATTCTCTATAAATAAATACCCATATTGATATAGTTTGTCACATAAAAATTTTATCTTTCGATTATCGTAGAAATTTGATAGCTAATAGAATATAGTAAAAAAACCTTTTCCATTCTTTTTTGTTCATTGTTGTGGGATGGGCTGACGAAAAGGGAAAAACATTTCAATTATTTCGAACAAACAACCTTCGATTTTTTCTTTGTTTAGACAAATTAAAAGATACATATAAAATATCATCGCACCAAAGCGTGCATACAAGGCTAGTTCATAATAAGCAAACACAAAATAAACAAACTTTCATAATTGTAAAACATACAAATATTACACCTCCAATACCGCTTTCTAGGGTTCCTCATTGATGTTGAAACGTTAATAACTTATAATCCAACGCTGGTTATGAGTGATTAACGTCTGATTAAGGAACATGTTATGCGTAATTAAGAAATATTTTATGCGTGATTAATGTTAATGACTTGATGGGTATCCCTAAAAAAATTGGAAAGAGGTGGGTACACTTTAGAAAATCCAGGATCACAAGGATACCAATGAGAAAATACTAACGACAATCAATTCTCAACTAATGTCATTGATCGTCCATTTTAGGACCTATGTTCCCGGCTCTTTTCGCTTGTTTTCCGCGAATTTTAGGCTTATTTTTCCATGTTTTAAGCCTTTTTATCTTAGTTTTAGTTTATTAAGAGTTTTCGTCGAATAATGTCGATTTATAGTTGTTTTCGTCAATAATTGAGCTATTTTGTATTACTTATGCCTTTTGTTCTTTAATGCAGGTGTTTTGCGGGTTTCCAAGCGATTCTCAAAAGCCGCTAAGGGTCGTGAGAGGTCCCAAGAAGCTTAGAGAAGCATGCCGCAAAGCCAAGACCACAAATCAAGGAAAAGAACACTCAAAGGGCATTTTTGTAATTTTTAAGCTTAGTTTTATCTCTTTATTTTGGGTGTTTATTGATGAAGATGGATGATTTTGAAGAGTTTTTCAAGTGACATCGCCAATTCCAACGATTTTGTCATCAAAAGTCAATAAGTTCTCAATTTCTCTTCTTTACTTATTCATGTTTTTCATTGCTTAAATCTTGTTTATTTGATGCTTTCTTGTAGATTAATGTTTAAATTATGAAATTTCATGTTTGTAGTTGATTTATATATGTTTAGTGAGTAGTTAATTTAAAGGGTTTGAAGGTGATGGGTTCATGACTTGAAATTTGGGGTTTTCATATAGTTTTTGATTGAATTGTGTTCATGGTTGGTTAATGTTGGTGTCAATGAGCTTAGAGATTAGCTAAAGGCCATAGTTAATTTCTTGGTATTTTCGAAGTATAATAGGGCTTTGTCTATGAGTTAATTATGCTTTGATTTTCATTGCCCAATGTTGCTAGTGGGACCATTACAACGAGAGTTAGTAGTCGAGCTAGGAATCCGCTTTAGATACGTTATTAGTGAGACTATTACAACGGGATTCGGTAGTCGAACTAGGAGTTTACTTCTAGCGAAACTTTGGTATAATTGTGATCATTGAATGTATTGATAATGCCCATTCGGGAGAAGTCGTTATTGTTATATTCATGCGTCAACTCCTAAATCACTCCGGGAGGAGGTTTAGGTACCTTATTAGAGTTTGATTCCCCTTCCTTGATTTAGTTCGCTCTTTAGACTTTTTGAAGTATTCCCCCGAAATCAATTGAACCCGGATCTGACAACCCTATAATTTAGTTTATTATTTTTCGCATTTATTTTTTGCAATAGTTTTAGCTTCCATTTCAACAACAAAACCAAGATCCTCAATCGACCTAAATCGCACAACACGATTCACGACTTGTTCCCCGTGTTCGACACCCCCACTCATACTACAACGGGGATTTTATTTATTTGGTGAAAGAGCCCTAAAAACCCCTTCATCAGTCATCAAAGAGGGGGGCCAAGAAGGTTATGTATGATTAATGTTAACGATGTGCGTGATGGGTACCCTGAAAAATTTGGAAAAAATATGGGGTATACATTAGAAAAGCCAGGACCACAAGGGTACCAATGAAAAAAAACCCATAAATATAATTACACCCTTAATTAGTTGTAAATATTGTGTAACTAGATTAGTCCCGTGCTAAGCACGAAATTATTAAATAATATTTGATAAATTTAAATTTTTATTAGACAATAAGTTACTAGAAAACAAATTGGAGCAGATAGTATAAAATCATTACCATCAATAAAAAGACTTTAGTATAAATTTTTAATGATCTGAATATTGACAAAAGAAAGAAAATATTATTATATTAAAAAAATTATATTCATCATTAATTGCATTTGAAAAATGGAATAATAGAGTTAATTTATTAATATTACTATTTTCAAAGTATGTTAAATACTACGGAAAAGGAAAAAAAAAAGATGATGTTATAAACCTTTTTGGAGGGAAAATTTTGATTGACAAATTAACATGTGTACATCTTTACTTAAGAATGATGTGAGTAGTATTCTGTTTTATTATATAGTATTTTCAAAGTATGTTAAATACTACGGAAAAGGAAAAAAGAAGATGATGTCATAAACCTTTTTGGAGGGAAAATTTTGATTGAAAAATTAACATGTGTACATCTTTACTTAAGAATGATGTGAGTAGTATTCTGTTTTATTATATAGTACAGATATAGATATAGATATAGATAATATACTCGATATTTTTGTTTTTGGCACGTATGTTGTTTTCTGAATATCATTTTACTTACAACCTAGGTTTCACGTACACTTCTAACAAGTGATGTATCAAACACCAACACTCGTTGGCCACACCTAAATATGTGTCCGACACACCAAATCACGTGTCCTATATTTTTAATTATATGGACACTTATGAGACACATAATGGATACTTATAAGACACATTCTAAACTTCTTTTAAAATTTATATACTTCCTCCGTTCCAAAAAAACGCAACAAACTATTTTGCACGCATTTTAAGGAAGAGATTTAAGGGTGTAAATGAGCAAATTAATCAAAATGATTTTAACACAAGTAAGAATGATATTATAGATTACTTGTCTTAAAATTATATATATTAATTTAATCGTTTAGACCTTTAAATATCTTCCTTAAAATACGTGCAAATAAGTTTGTTGCGTTTTTTTTTGGAATGGAGAAAGTATTAAGTTTGAATGAGAATTGATATTATAATGTGTGAAGTGAGTTCACAAAAGTGAAATGTAAATCACGAATATCGCCGAAAATTCATTAAAATTAACATTATAATGACAATCAAATTTTTAAAATAATTTCTCTTCTTTATTATATATTTTTCTAATAATTTAATTAATAGAAATATACTTTTTAATATTACCTTCTCGTATCACCGTATCCTTAAATTTTGAGTTAACGTTTTTCCGTACACGTATCGTACCAGTACCAGTATCCGTTGTCATGCAACCTAGTTTACAACATCAATTATCATAATATTAATGATTGTCAACATTTATTTTATTAAAATCATTACACGAGTGCTAAGTATAGGTTTTTTTTGTTATTTAGTTAAGGGAGGAGGTAAAAGTGTAATTCAGTGGGACACCGCCACAGCATCCCTTCCCTTATATATAATAGAGATTAGGATTTTTACCCAATTTCAATTGCTTGGAATTCTCTCCTAAAGATATTTTCAAATTTTATATCTTTATCAATTTAAATTAATTTATTTTTTTTTATAAAAAAATTCTTATACTCTGCACAAGTAGCGTGCGTTTCTTAACCAGTATCTATATCTAAAATCTACCTATAATCTACTGTATAGTTGAACAAGACACCTCTACTGTATAGTAGAGCAAGACACACTAACATCATCCCTACCTCATTGTCCCCTTTAATTTTTTCTCTGCAAAAACTTTATTAATTATTCTCCTCTTTTTTAATTTTGTTTTAATTAATATTTTGTTCAAAAAAGCTTTATAAACCTAATCTATTTATAATCTATAACTACAAACTAAAATAGACATAGCCGGTCCTGGGGGTAAGCATTCGGGGCAGCCACCCAGGGCCCACTGTCAAAAGGACCCCATTTTTATGAACAAATTATACATATACCATATTTTTTGTCGAACTTTTGACGATCTGACAAAAAACTTAATTAGAAATATTATAACTTTTTACCATTAATACCATAGTTTTTTACTTAACAAGTTAATCTGGTATATAATAAGTTATTTTTTTAATGGTAAAAAGGTTATCTTGTTAGATGTTCAGATGGAAAACCTATTATATTTACATGTTTTTACACAAATTATAACTTTGTTATTCTCATTTACTACAACTCAAAAGAGAAAAATTGTTTCATAATTTCATTAGTCTTTCAACTTATTTTTTCTACATCTCATTCAATTATTATTTCCAATTTTTGACTAAACCATAATTAATTAAAATAGAAAATACCAATCTTAAAATTTCAGAGGCAGGGTCCTATATTATAATTTTGCCTAGGGCCCATATAATGTTAGCACTGAAAATAGACTATACTTAGATCATCTAGTACAAGTACCATTATTTTATGCAATTGATGATGTTATCATTGACTTAATACTCCTACTGTTTTTCTTTTTTATTTTTTTGATGGCCTACCATATTTTAATTTTCCAAAAGGTTTATTTTAAATTTTCGATGTTTTTTTTTTGTGTATAATTTAAATCATTGTGGCCATGCATTGTTTTGCTTTATGTTTCAAATATTTTGTTTTAAAATGATCAAATCAAAATGACTTATTATTTATAAAATTGATATTTTTTTGGTCATCTAATTTTAATTTACTTATTTACTCTGGTATTTTTATATCCCACCTTGTAAATTGTAGTACCCACCTCATCACCACAGCTTTTTGGAGTTCCCAAAATTGACCCTTTCCCTCATTCGCATGAACAATTAGGGTTTCCTTATTTTCTGCTTTCTCTCTCTCTCTCTCATTCTTTTTATATTTCTTTCTTTTTTCCTCCTCGCCGAATCATTGCACACTATATCATCATCGTCATCCATCTGAAAGAAAAAGAATCGAAAAATTATAGAAATTACACAAACCCTAATAATTCATCTTCATATGACGGACTAAATCTATCAAATCTGTGATCCATCGTGTTTTAGGGTTGACACTTGCGTTTTGATCATTGTTTCGTTCATAGATCTGGTTAAAATTTGGCCCTATTACAAACCCTAATTTTTTCCTTTTCCCTTTTTTTGCTTATTTTTTTTGGATTTCGTGGATTTGTGATTCTATATTACTCTTTGCCTAAGAATTCGATAGATCTGATACATGTTGAATTGTGAATCTGACGCAAGAAGAAGACGACGACGAAGAAGAAATTTGAAATCAGAACCCTAGCGCAGATCGAAATCAATCTGAAATAATTTCCGTAATTAATCTTTTTTTGACTTTTAATTTCGAATTATTTTTACAAATTAACCCCCAAAACAAGAAAAAACGAAAGAAGAAATATCGAAAAATTTCACACAATGATCAAAACGGTAGTATATCATGGAGAAAATCTACTGGGTGAAGTAGAGTTATATTTTGAGAACAACAACAACACCAATTTAGAATTGATGAAAGGTTTGAAGATAAGTCATTTTTCTCAGTCAAGTGACAGATGTACACCATTATCTGTGCTTCATACAACATCATCAAGTGGTATTTGCTTCAAAATGATGGAGTGTTCTTCCAACAAGTCGCTATACTTTCATCATCAACCACATCAACAAGAATCTCAGCTTTTTGCTTTGCACTCAACATGTCTCAGAGATAACAAGGTAAAACCCCTAATCCAACAACAGCAAAAGCGCAACTCAGACAAAACGCCTAATCCGGATTATAAGTTAATCAAACTGCTTAAAGTAATGAGGATTTCATGGATAATGTGAGTAATGAACTGGTGACTTAAGATTGATTAAGCTAAAAATGGAACGTGGGATTAATTGATTGACATTCAGTGTGAAATAATGCCCATTATGGGTTGAGCTTGAAGTTTTGATTTGACATTGGACTAATTGATGCCTTGAGGACTAGCCTTTCTATTTGGTTTGAGAAATTTTTGCCAGAAATGACTGAACATGTTCAAAGGTTGATGATGATGATGGTTTACCTTTAAACTGGGTGATTTTAGTTTAGGTGGTGTTTTAGGCTGATGGATTTGTTTAGCTATATAGAGAAAATTAAAGGGGAATTACTGTTTCTTGAGAGTAATGTCTCCCAGACAACTAACTAGGAAAAATCTGACGAGAGCTCTTTGTAATCAACATACTTCTTTTTAAGTGATTTGAACTAGAATGGTGTACGGATAGATACACGAATGAGATATCAGATGGACTAAATCATATTAGGCAAATATACTGGTGTGAGTGTGAGTGTGAGTGTGTGCATTTACATTGTTTCAAAATTGTCTATCTGAACCTTTGTGCATTTTTGCAGACTGCAGTGGTTCCCCTCGGTGAGCAGGAGATTCATTTGGTAGCAATGCGTTCCAGAAGAACGGATAATGTATCTTCACCTTGTTTCTGGGGTTTCAGTGTCATGCCTGGGGTTTATGATTCTTGTCTTGGCATGTTAAACCTTAGATGTCTTGGCATTGTATTTGATCTCGACGAAACATTGATTGTTGCAAACACACTGCGGTCTTTTGAGGATAGAATTGAGGCCTTGCAAAGAAAAATAAGTGTGGAAGCCGATCCGCAACGAATAGTGGGTATGGTGGCAGAAGTGAAACGCTACCAGGAAGACAAGAATATACTAAAGCAATATGCTGAAACTGATCAGGTGGTGGATGATGGAAAAGTCCACAAAATTCAAGCAGAGGTTATTCCAGCTCTATCCGACAATCACCAAACAGTTGTTCGCCCTCTTATCCGGTTACAGGATAAAAACATTGTCCTTACTCGAATAAATCCCCAGGTACTTGCCTGTTTACATAGTGGATGCAGAATTGGCTGGTATTGTTGATTGATTTTTTATAACCTTTTATCTTTTGAAAGTATTGTATTTTCATGCCAATGAGTCTATTAGATTGTATAGGATCAAATTTATCTGTGTAATTGGTTTTGTTATGGCAAATGCTTAACTTCTGGATGCATATAGATTCGTGATACAAGTGTTCTTGTAAGGCTAAGACCAGCATGGGAGGATCTACGTAGCTATTTAACTGCCAGAGGTCGTAAACGCTTTGAGGTTTATGTTTGTACAATGGCTGAAAGAGACTATGCTTTAGAAATGTGGAGGCTTCTTGATCCAGACTCGAATTTGATAAATGCAAGGGAGCTTTTAGATCGCATTGTGTGTGTCAAATCTGGTAAGAGTTAAAGAACATGGTTTGAAAAAAAAGAGCCTGTTTACTCCACATTTGCTTCACTGCTTTGCAGACAAGGGGTTGCACACTTCTTATGTTGTTCACTTTGTTCATGTAATGTGTTTAATAGGGTCAAAGAAGTCGTTGTTCAATGTTTTCCATGGTGGAATTTGTCATCCCAAAATGGCTTTGGTGATTGACGATCGTCTAAAGGTGTGGGATGAGAAAGATCAGCCTCGGGTGCATGTTGTTCCTGCATTTGCTCCTTATTATGCTCCTCAAGCAGAGGTATATATCGAAGTAGTGATTAGAGCTATCTATTGCCGGTTTGCCTTTCTGTTTATCTCCTTTTGCGCTAACTACTTGCACCCCTTTATTACAGGCAAACAATGCCATCCCAGTTCTTTGTGTGGCTAGAAATGTAGCATGCAATGTTCGAGGTGGATTTTTCAAGTAAGTAATTTTCATTTGTATAAATTTTTGGTAATTGTAGCAATGTTGTGTTCTTGGGAGGGCCTTACGTATTTTGATACACTGTATTCATCTACCTTGAAAAGGGAAAAATGTTACCTGATTGTATTGTTTTACCAAATATAAACCATTGCCTGGTCTGATTTAGGTAGGTCCTATGTTCTTGGGTCATTGTCTTTTATGTTCCTTTTTTTCCCTTAGTTTCAACTGACATGTGGGGTGTTGAAACAGAGAATTTGATGAGGGTCTTTTGCAACGGCTTTCTGAGGTTTCTTTTGAAGACGGTCCCAAAGATATCCCTTCTCCGCCTGATGTGAGCAATTATTTGGTATCTGAGGTATTGTTCCCCTCTTTCTCTTTATTGTCTATTCACAGAAGTACTAAATTATAAGAGCCAGCATGAAGATATCTGGAATAGAATTGGCTTATTTGTTGCTTTGTTTTTAATGTTCTCTGTAGTTGCTTACTTATTATGTCTTGTTTGCTTGTAATATTGTGTGGTATGCAGGATGATGGCTCCGGTTCCAATGGAAATAAAGAATCTATTTGTTTTGATGGGATGGCAGATGTGGAGGTTGAAAGAAGGCTTAAGGTATATTTTAGTCCAATTTGGGTTAGCTGTTGGGAATTCTAGTTCCCTTGCTCTCTTTACCCTGTATCTCTCTGGATGGATCTTTGTGCTGGAAAATTCGAGATCCTGTTCATCATTTTGTGGTGCATTTATGTTGTTCTATTGTCATTTTCTGCTATTTCATTTGCATTAAAGTGATGAAAATAATTTTTTCTTTCTGCTATATTAGGAAGTGGTTTTGCCCTCTTCTTCAGCTCCCTCCTATCCTTGTGCAACTTCTTCGCCGATTGTTAATTTGGATCCTAGGCTGGCATCGGCTCTCTCATTCACTGTTGCATCTTCTCCAATGCCAATTCCACAGCCGGCTCAAACATCAATGTCGCCATATCATGCCAACCTTTACTCCCAAGCAGGGCATATGGCCCGGCCATTAGGTAATATTGGTCCTCTCGATCTTGCCGTGCACAATTCCCCTGCCCGAGAGGAAGGTGAAGTACCTGAAAATGAGCTGGATCCTGATACAAGGAGGCGGCTTCTCATATTGCAGCATGGTCAAGATATGAGAGAAAACTTGCCTAGTGAGACTCCATTCTCTAGACCCCCAGTTCAAGCTCCTGGTCCAAGTCCGGTTTCAGTTTCAGTTTCAGTTTCTGGTCCTGTTCCTGTACCTGTACCTGGTCCAGGTCCAAGTCCAGTTTCAGTTTCTGGTTCAGTACCGATTCCTGGCCCAGTGCCAGTTCCAGTTCCTTGCTCGGCTTCAGTCCCGCTTCATGGTCCAGTTCCCGGTCCAGGTCCCGGTCCTGTTTCAGGTCCTGTTCCGCGGGCACAATCACGTGGGAGCTGGTTTCCTTCTGAGGATCACATGAGCTCAGGTCCTTTGAATCGACTAGCAACTAATGCATTTCCTATGTCTCCTGATGCTACACATGTTGAGAAGCATCGTCCAACTCCCCCTGCTTTTCCTCGAAAATTGGAGAGTTCAGTTTGGTCTGATCGAAGTTTCACTGACAAACGACTGCCGAGGGAGGTAATGTTTATTTTGATTCCTGACATCTGACTTATCGGCATAGGATTTAGATTAATAGCAGGATAAAATCTTCTTCATATGCATGGATACTGGATTACTAGGAAAACATTATATTTTATGGCGAGTTTCTTCATCTGCAGACTCTCCGTAGGGACGACAAATCGCGGCCAAGCTATCCCTTATCAAGTAATAAGTCTGTTCGAGGTAATGGACAAATCTTGTATATTTAACTAGGGCAATTGCATTGAGCTATATATGGTTCCCCAATTATTTTTAGCACTAATCTTGGTGTGGTACTATATATGAATTGCCTGTTCCATATGAGCTTATATTCCATGGAAGTTGCATGCATTTTGCAGGTAAAGTATTTATCTGATTTTTCCCACTGTCCTTTCATTCTTTAGGTGGTTGTGTTGTTTGAACTTGTAGTCAGTGTTGTAACCCTTTTTGAAACCTACATTTAATGTCTAGTGTTGTTTGCAAAGGTTTAAGGAAGTATCTATTATCTTCTAAATTCTTGAAATTTCTCCATGAGTTGTCTGATAGGATTATTAATAGCTTGCATCATAAGCAGTTAACTAAATAACTAAATATATAAGAACAAACTAAATAATAGCTAAAGTTCCTTTCTCGCATGTTTGAAGTTCTGTGGCCAATGCAATGTGAGCTATTTGAATTCTAGAACCTGCTGATTTTCTTGTATATCTGTAACCTTGTGTTATATAGTAGACTAGGATAAGTTATACTAGAACTAAGCTGAGTACCTTTTTATAGTTTCCTCATTTGCTGAGTTAGATGACATGGTGGATTCTGATTTTTCCTTTCTGGTGTTTGTGGTAAAAGCTTTGGTTGAGGACAGCAGAATGATAACATTTTCTCTGTATGTGCTGCTTCATACTCTTTCTTTTTCCTCCCCTTTCTAAGAGTAATAAGCATTCTGTAACAAAAGATGGCCATTGGGTAATATTCTTTGCTCCCATCGCACACGAAGTAAAGCGCCAGGATCTTTTTTGCATATCATTAAGAATTTAGGAATTCAGAATGTATTGCGTCTAAGATTTTTGTTTCCAAGCAACATGTTAATCTTGAGGGGTTGCCTTTCTTGAAAAATGTTTGTCATTTATATTATGACATTTTATGAAATTCTTATTGGAATCACAATTACCACCTGTTATTTATTTGTCTAATTGTCCAATACCACCCCCATTCTCGTCCCCTCCTCTTCTAGGGGCAGATTAGAAGAATTTCTGAAATGTGACCAAGTTTTTCTATAAAATTCTAAAATTAAAGACTTGCTTGCACTCTAATTGAGTTGTACTATTTAATTCTCGGTGTATCATAGTTTTACTGCTGTAGAAGAGATGATAGTCCTTTGCTTACATTATTATTTCTATTCCTTTTTTAGGTGATGAAACTTCTTTAAGCCGGTCAGCTTCAAGCAATAAGGATTTTGAAGCTGAATCTGAACGAGGCAGTTCATTTGCAGAGAGTCCTTCAATTGCTTTACAGGACATTGCAATGAGGTGTGGAACCAAGGTAATCACATGGATATTACTAAAAGATGTTGATTCTTAAAATAATATTTACTGTTTATCTTGCCCATTTTTGTGATTTGTTTTTGTAATATTTTTTGAAGGTTGAGTTTAAGCCGGGCTTGGTTGCTAGTGCAGAGCTGAAGTTTTCTATGGAGGTTGTCTATTCGTCTTAGTGCATCCATTGGTCTTTTTTTCTTTATCTATTGGACTTAACTATTCTCCACACTGAGTTATTATTAATAATCATTCTGGTGCTGTTTTGTAAGCACTTGATAGTTGATAAAATGGTCGGATTGCTAGAATTTTTTACTCTGTCATTTAAACCAACAAGTATCATGTTGAAGACCTGCCTAAACTTGTACTTATGGTCATGGCGTGAAGTTTCTGTTATGACTTGGCACTACTAGCTGTTGCTAATAATCGTGTGCCTGTCTTATCTGTGAAGGGCTAGTTGTTTTAGATATCAATTTGTGAATTCTTTTCACATTTCATAAAAGTTTCATATGTTAAATTCTTTTCATTTCTGTTGCCTTTCTGGCGATCTGCATGGGATATTTAGATGTACGTAGAACACGACGGTTTGGTGGCTGGATTAAGAAATGTAACTTTTGAACTTTGTTGAAGTAGAACAATGGACCAAATAATTTTGTTGTATTTTCCTTCCTGTTTTGGTCCTTTAGCTAAAAAGGTTCCTCTGTCACTGTTTGGTTAGAAAATACCACAAAACATGACCGTAAATAGTGCAAGCCAATTTGATTCAGGGTTTTCAGCTGTGTGTGTGTGTGTGCAATATGCTGTTCCCTTTACTTAGATTTCTGTCTGACACTTCTTGATTCAACCAAAATTGATTGTTTTGAAGGCTTATTTTTCTGGAGAGAAAATTGGTGAACGAACTGGAATAACTAGAAGGGAAGCTCAACATCGTACTGCAGAGGCTGCTTTGATGAACCTTGCTGGTAAGATTGTCTGATAAGGTTTCCATCTGTTTTTGTATTAGTTGTCATTTTGCTTTCTGCCTTAACATTTGTGCTACTCCGTAGTTCAGTAGTTCCCCACTCCATGGTTTCTTGAAATTTTGCCTTTCAGCTGCAATAATAAATTTTCCATTATGGAAACATGTTATGCTGTCTTAAATAATGTTACCTATTTCCCTGAACCCCCGATAGTTGAAAGTTTCAGTAGTTGATCCTAAATACAACCACTGATCCACCATCACTATGAAGCACACTTTTTGAAGCACACTTTTGAATCATTTTTTACTCAATTAAGGAGGCAAGTAAATTCTTGAAATTGGGTTAATGAGTCAATGCAATTCTCGCTATATCTGGGAGGCAATTGGTTTGGGTTGACTTATAATCTGATCTACTGTTGATTAGGCAATTATGAAAAACAATCTTAGTCTTTTTAATTATTTGGTCGGGTGGGTCAATTCAGTTCTGGTGAAAGTCTGGTTATCTAGTTGGAATATGGATGTCCGCTTGGGTATGGATCAGATTATCTGAGGTTGGACTTGTTCTATATGGTCTAGATTCAGGCATTGAAAATCCTACGCCAAAACAATATTGAATCTTCAGCTTCACAGAAATGGATGGTCTGCCTATTATGTACCTATAACATGCTAGTAGGAGAATGTGGTGGTTCATTTTATTTATATGATATATTGGTGAAATTGAGCGTTGAAGACTTGGTAATTGCAGATAGATATTTGATCCACGTGAAGTGCGATACGAGTGCACCACTAAATGATACAAGTAGGGGTCAGAGTCCAAGTGATATAGGGTTTGCAACTGATGCTAACTTCCGTGCTGATCGAACTTCAAGAAACGAAGAGACAGTATTCTCATCTGAACTGACCAGACTGGATGACTCTAATGTAGATAGCTCTATGAACTCCATGGGCTCAATTTCTGCTCTTAAAGAATTGGTATGTGATGCGTGATGCGTCAATTATTTGACTTTTCCCTAATTATGAACTATTAACCAATTATTTTAATTGATTTGTTGGTTGTGTTCTTTTCAGTGCATGAAAGAAGGCCTTGGTGTCGATTTTAAAATCCAGTCTCCAACTTCAACTAATCAAATCGACGGAGATGAAATACATGTAGAGGTACTGGATCTAGTAATTTGTAAAGTGCGATTTGTTTTACTGCTCTGCTACGAAATTAGTCGCATTCATCTATGGTCATTCTGTACAAATTTTGACCTAGAAAAGCTTGTGCCGACCTAGAAAAGCTTGTGCCTCAATTACTTAGAAATTAAGGTTATGTGATTTTGATATTCCATGATTTAGTGGTGAGGGGGGTCAATGGTGCAGATCCCTTTATTGTGTCCATGTAAAATTGATATGCTTGGATTTGACAGTTTAATGGTTTGGATTTGGGTTCCCTAACTGGTCTTGCCTTTGTGGCCTAAAATGTTCTATAGGTGGAAATAAATGGGCAGATTTTGGGCAAGGGCACAGGATTGACATGGGATGAGGCAAAGATGCAGGTATTTTTGTATTGGAAAATTTGATTTTAATAATTTTACCTTTCGGTGATATTCGTTTAAAAGTCCCACATTTGTGTAGTTCTCGAATAATCCACCCATGGAAAAAAATAGCGGTCGCGGTCACGTTCGCGGAAACGGTCGCGTTGTCGCGGTAATCGCTTGTAACGGCAAAAAAGAACGTTTCGCGATTGTCGCAGCGTGAATTTTATCAAAAAAATCACATGAGCTCAATATTAAGCTTTTTCAATCTTCATTCATTCTTATTTGTTTTCATATCACATTATGTAAAAAAAATATTATTAGTTATTATTATTAAAATTTATTAGTGATCCAGTTTATTTACTAAAATTTAACTATTGTAAAGTACAAGTATGGCTTCTCTTAGCCTTTTCTTCTTTAATATTTATTTTATTTTATAAAAAACGGGCATTTCTTGCAAAAACGCGTTATAGAACGGGCGTTTCACCGTTACGGAACGCCATCGCGGCGATTTTTGTGTGAATTCCAACTCTCAGTGTTATAACGGCATTTCGCGTATCGGCAACTCAGAAACAGGTTACAGAACGGCCGTTACGTAACAGAACGGCCGAGTTTTAATTCCATGATCCCACCTTAACACATGATCTTCTTTTATCGTACCCGAGTCAAAAATGACCTACCAAAATCAGCTCAAATAAGTCTTTTTGCAAAGTTTTTTTTTTTAATGGTTATAAGAGTGTCATTGCAACGAGAGAAAGCCTTAAGAGCAATAATTTGACTGATTTTAGCTCATTATTTATAAGTTGGTTCCAATAAAAGAAGATAAAGTGATAAGGTGGGATTATTTGTCAATTTCTTAAAGGTGGGGGGGCTATTAAATGAATATCATCCAAAGATGGGATTATTAAAATCTAATTTTCCCTGTATTTACGTCCTTTGTAATTTGCCATCTCAATCAAGGCACTTGAACTTTCATTGTTGTACGGGCACGCTAGGAGACATAAAGGATTGTGTGGGGGAATCATGGTAGTGGGGGTATTTACTATCAAGTTCGATCTGTGGTAAATATTTTCTGGGCTTTTTTGTCAGGCTGCTGAGGTGGCTCTTGCAACTCTTAAATCCATGGATCAGTTTTCCAAGCGTCCAAGTCCTCCGCGGTTAGTACTTCAGATGTTGCTTTATAATTTTGTTTATGTTTAGGAATTGAGGAATATTATACAGTATATGCCAACTTAGATAATTTTAATTTTTCAGCTGTAATAAATATGCTTATAAAGCTGAGGCTAAACTGCTATCTAAGTTTTTCACACTTTGATTGTATGGATTAAATAGGTCATTGCAAGGGATGCCAAATAAACGGTTAAAACCCGATTATCCTCGGGTTTTGGAGCATTTGCCTTCTTCAAGATATCCAAGAAATGCATCGCCCGTGCCTTGAAACCAAAAACATACCTTGCTTTCGGTTTTAATCACATGATTGTGGCTGGTGTACACAAGTACCAGACCCTAGCATGAGGTGCCATGCCAGGACCTTTCGGGTGGGGCCCCTGTAATATATTCCTCTCATTCTCTGAATGCCCAATCTCGCTGTAGGGCTTTCCCAGGACTAACAAAATTTTGAGACAAGCCTTGCTAATTTCCTCAAAGCTTATAGTCAAAGGGGTCTGACTTTTTGCAAATGATTCGAGGTTTTGTGATGTCTGTATGGCGGAAAATGCTTATTTTTCGCTCCATCAGCTAATCCATTGGAAAAGTCATTTGGGGCGCGTTCCTTCGCGATGCTGGTGAGTCTCAAGGGTGTAGAATTTAGATGTAGGGATTTATATTATTATTATTATTATTATATACACACACACGGACTTTTTCATAGGTCGCCTGATGTACAGTTTAGACTCATATTCAGAGAGATGTTTGGTTTGACAGGAATTCCTGTCGCCGATTGTGGTGGGTGTAATGGCTCTATACGTGGAGGATAGGAAGATTACTATTTTTGGTTACGGAGATTTTGTAATGTTTTTTAAAACTTGGCCTGGCTAAATTTTGTATAAGCCAGTAACATTGAGTGATTTTCTTTTTTGATGTACCATAATATGCTTTGTACTATTAGTTAGCAGTATTAAAGCTGGCATGGGTTGCACAATAGCTGATTCTCTAGATGTCCAGCGGTCAAGTAAAGCTTGATTAATGTTGTGCTAGATTTAGCGGAGTTGTACAAGATTATGGTCCGTTTTCTTTTCGGACCTTTTAATTTAGAATTCTACATTGCATTGATCTAATCGTCATTTTTCAATTCATTTTTTAATCATTTTTGTACTATGATGATTTAATGTTTTATGTCAATTTTATTTTATAAGAGCTGTATACAAGTATAGCTTTATTGGGCAACTGATTTTTGCTTCCCTCCCTTTGATTTCCACATTCACTCCCCTCTCATATGAACAGTGTCGGGGATCTAGAAATCGACCGGATTGTGTGGAAATCATCCTCCGCTTTAGGCTCCGTTTACTAAAACGAAAAATGTTAACTTAAAAATACCTTTTCCCATTTACATCGTTTACTTTTGACGAAAAATAAAAATGTAAAATTTGGGTTGAAAATATTTTTTCCCCAAATTTGAGAGTAAAACGTATTTTCCGTTCAAGTAAACATTGAAAAATTTCTATGAAAATGAGTTTTCTATCGTAAAATATTTTTCATGAAAAATCATTTTACATCGAAAACTTTTTACACTCAAGTAAATGGATCCTTACGGCTTGTTTACTTCAGATTATATTCAGTTTAGTTCATCTCTATTTAGTTCAATTAATATACTTCTATTCAGTTCATCTCTATTCAGCTAATTTAAACAAGCCCTTAGTGGTGTGGTACTCACTAGTCTCACTATTGTGGTACTCCTTATAATAGATGCTTGGCATGCTCCTAGTTAGAAAGTTTGTATGAGGTACGAATCAACGTAGTGGTCAATTTTTGCAAACATCAAGTCTGAGGTCTTGAGTTTGAGCTTTATTATATGCATTTGTGATAATTTTTTATATTTTACCTTTCTAATACGTGTGTTGGCTAAATTACGCTGGTTGATTTGTAGTAGGGTCCGAATCAAGACTTGTCTGGGAACAAATGCTTATCTGAATTTATTGATTTTGAATGACAAAAAATATTACTTGTGTATTAATTCACTTATACTTTTGCTCATTTGAGCTCAATAAATTAAAATGAGTTCAGATCCCCCCACTCCTATGCAAAGTACCCAATAGGATATTACTAATAGTATCATTGAATGTTATGTTTAAAGAGCTAAAAATGGTAATTTAGTTGAATCAGACATTTATTATAATGCAGGATTCTAGCATTTATTATATTAGCTAAACTAGGTTAGCACATATGCGATGCACGGTTAAACAATTAGTAAATTTAATTTATATTGGTAATTTATTATTATTATTATTATTATTATTTAAATATATTGTAATTCAATGTTAAATTTTTATTATTATATTCTTTTATATAATAGTTTTTTTTAAAAAAAATTGAAATTATAATTTCACAATTTTTAATTCTAAAAAAAATCGTATATCCCCTAGAAGCCAAATGCACGGTTTAAACAATTAGCAGCTACAACACTTTTCCCTTTATTAAATTTTTATATTTTTTTTAAGAAAAGAAAACCGTTATAATTTCTAAGAAACATTTATTATTTGATTTTGAAAATTGAGAGGAATAATTAATTAATGATGACATCATCATTTTTTTTGGAGGAAATTTTTTTTATGAGAATATGACATGTGTCGGTAGATGATGTCAGCATTTTCTATATATATATTTTATATTATAGATATAGATTATAGATTCTAAAAACATCCTAATTAGATGCTTAGTGCTATTCCTTCTTTTAAAGTGGAGAAATGAGTTTGAACATTAATATTTTTAACTAAGGGTTAATAGGAATTAAGACACTGTATTCGCAATACATAAATAAGTTTTTTTCTTAAATGATTAACATTCTGAAAAATATAGATAGACTATTTTTTATATTTGGTATTTGTAATTACTTATAATGTTAATATATGATAATATGTTTTTTGAAAGGATAATATTTCATGATAATATTTTTAAAGTAAAAATGGTCCCTTTTTAAAACTTATTTTTTGTTTATCTGAACTGCCGAACTGGTAATATTTTTTTATTGCTATTTGGACTCATCTTAGCTCATACAAGAACGAAAAAAAAATATGGCGAAGTTCAAGCTCCAACGTAATGGGGTTAAAATATACCTCAGACACCCGTGCTATTTTGTTTAGTAGGCACAATAGGGAATCAATGTTGGCATTCCTAATTTCAATTTTAGCATTTTTTATAATTTGGGTAAAGCATTAAAATCCATAATATCTCATAATAGATTAACAAAATCTTTTCCTAACATACAATTTCCCTTGGATTACTTCGGAGTACTGCGGTTGAAGGGTCTTGGATTAGTTGGTTCAAGTGTCCCCATGATCCTTGAGGTCATGGGTCGACTTCTCCCGCCCGACATGCTGAGGTAATTTCCTGGGATAGAAACCTCATACAATTATACGAGCACTGTGCACTTTTTCTTTACAAAAAACTACGTAGTACGGAGTACTTAATTTACTATGTACTCTCTCCGTAACATAATACTTGCAACAATTATTTTTGCACGCATTTTCAGAAAATGATTTACGGGTGTAAATAAAAGAGTTAGTCAAAATAATTTTAATATTAGTACTTATAATCACATTCTTGTTTGTATTAATTTTAGGGACTTGTTAAACGTCCCCGCAGATTACTTAAAATCTCCCACGATAAAAAGTAAAAAGACAAAATTGCCCTTGATTTAAAATTACACCACAACAACTTAGATTAAATATACAACGACGTCGGACACCACGTCATGACCTCGACCACCACCGCCACCACCATGGTGGTGGTGGTGGCTAAATTTTTTTTAAATAAGGGAAGGGGCGTCCAGATCAGACGCCCTGGACGCCCCTTCCCTTTTAAAAAAAAAAAAATTACCACCACCATGGTGGTGGTGGTGGCGGTGGTGGTCGAGGTCATGACGTGGTGTCCGACGTCGTTGTATATTTAATCTAAGTTGTTGTGGTGTAATTTTAAATCAATGACAATTTTATCTTTTTACTTTTGATTGTGGACGATTTTAAGTAATATACGGACGACGTTTAGCAATCCACTAATTTATTACTAAGTGAATATTAATTTTTGGCATTGTTTTTGTTTCTTTGGAAAATGTGACAACAAAAGATTTTTTTGGCATTGTTGCTTTGATTTATGATTCAAGTAAAAGAGAGAAAAAAGTCTAACCACTGGTGTCTGTCAAATTTCAGTCGTATAAAAAGTCTTAAGCTTTGAAGCTCGGACACAAACTCCATTTTCTAGATCACAGATTTCCTCCATTTCCACACCCTCAAGCTTTCAGCCTAACTCTCAATAGAGAAAAACAACGAAGGAAGAATTTCCATTCAATCAACAGTTTGAAGATGGCTTCTTCCTTCGACACTTTTAGCAATGATGGCGATGAGCTCAGAACAACCGATCATCCATATGATGGTGGATACGGGGGATATGATCACTTCTCAGCCGCTGATGAAGTTACCGTTGAAACTGAGAAAGCTGAAGATTCTCCGATGCAATTTGGTGGAAACCCTAATTTCACGGAATCGCCTTTTAGTGATCCGATCCCTGTTTCTAACGGTAATGGACAGCCTTACGATTTAGGAGTTGGTGATGATGATGGAATTTTCACTAATGATGGTCCTGTTCTTCCTCCGCCTGATCAGATGCATGAGGAAGGCTCTGCTCTTCGTGAATGGCGTCAGTAAGTTTTTTGCTTGATTTAATTTGATTCTATCTTGGTTTATTTTCGTATAGATCTGATTGTTTTTATGCTTTTGGATTTTGTTCATGTTCATAGCTGTATTTATTTGCTTGTTTGTTTTGAATTGTGATTATAAATGATGGCATGGGAACTTGAAAGCTTATTTTGCCATTTTTAGATGCACATGTTATTGAATTAGAGTTGAACTCTAGCTCGGTTTGTTTAAGATCTAAGTACCGTATGCTTTTGGATTTCAGTTTTGTTTATTTGTTTGGATGTTTTGAGCTTATTGATTCTTAAATCATAGCATAGGAGCTACGAAGTCATTGGAGTGTTTAGATGCGTACATGTGTTTCACTTTTCAGCTGAATGTTTTAATCATTTGGATCGAGGTTTGAGGATAACGTTAGTATTGCACTAACTGTCATCTTTTTTTGGAATCTTGACTGGTTGCTTATATGATTTGCGTAATATTTTGGCCTCCCCAAACATTGAAAGAGAAAATTAGATCCAGCTGCTTCTGGGATTATATTGCTGCTCTAGGTGCTACAAACGCTGTTTTTTTCCCTCAATTATGCATTTTTAAATGAGTAAATATTTATTAATGAACGGAAATAGCCTTGGGAGGTGCTTTGGGGTCCACTTTAGATGGATTAGAATTTTTAGGTACATCTAAAACTTATTATTTGTAGGATGGAGGATAACATTAGCACTGATTTATTGTGCTCATTTGTTTAGTTAGCATTCTATGTAACACTCTTGATTGGTTAGGGATAAGATTTGTGTATATCGTAACCTCCTAGGGCGCTGCCTACTATGAGATTTGTTTGTTATTCATTTTTTCCAGTGGTGAATCTTGGACATGTAGATGTAGTAAGTGTTAGATTCACCTAAGATTCTTTGTGAAATTATTTAGAAATATGGCCTTGATTGGTGAATCTTGGACATAGTAAGTGTTAGATTCACCTAAAGATTTATTGTGAAGTTATTTAGAGATATGACCTTTATATTGGATTTGTGATTGGTTTCTTAAAGTAGAATATGTATTTCTTGTTAAGATCCATAATAAATGTAGATTCATTTAAGGTTGTGTCAAGTTTAGTGGTAAATTATGTTTAAGTTATTTATATTTTCCTCTAGGATTATACATCCTTGGAATTGAGTTTTTGAACTTCAATTTCCATTTCTTGATTGCTTTCGGAGATATTATAGAGGATATGACGTTGAAGTCTAGGAAGGAAAGGGCAGGAAGGTTAAGGCATTAGAAGAAAGATGTGAAACTTTTCTTGAAACAAGAAAATGTATTCCCTTCTTGGGAAAGTTTTGTACAACCTAGCTAGAATAAGTTCGTTGAATAATATTTTCCTAGAACCACACATGGTATTTTTGCTCCATAAATGGAAAAAGGATACAAGAATTTTTAAATAGTATGCATGTATTCTATGCATTCGTGTCTAGAGAATCTGGTCAAACAACTTTTGTGTTTCCATATAATGATTCATGTCTAGCTGACGCCGAATTATTTTGGTATTAAGGCGTTGTTGCTGCTATGCATGTATTCTATGCAGAGAGATGACTTTTTTATATACCTAACTAAGAAAGTGTACAAAATTTATTCAATTACCTACTCTGAGAAACATTGCATTAAAAGACATTTGTGCTGGAATTTCCTATGAAATCTAGCAACGCATCTAAGCATTACTCTCTCCGTTGACTAATAAACATCTTGGTAGGCTTGGGCTGTTGGTTGATAGTATAAAAGACAGTAAAAATTTTGATGTGTGTGAGAGATTGAAAGATTATTATTTTTTTGTTTGGGGAAGGGGGTGGGGGGTGGGGTGGGTGTGTGTGTCGGCGCCCAAATCACAATATTTCCTTTAAATGTAACAAGGCAAACTTGTAAGTTATTTATGAATGGAGAGTATGTCTTTCTCAAGGAAGCTTGCATCTGTGTTTGAGTAGGTCAAACAAGTGCTTGTAGAGGGATAATGTAGGGAAGAATAAAACCAGTGCTTCTCAACCTCATTTTATCTGTTTCTATGTCTCTCTCTCAACTTAAGAAACCTTCCTTTTGAGAAACATGATGCAACAAACTATGATGTATTGCTTGGTTGTGTAGTTAAAGATTCTACTGATTTGATGTAAATTTATTTGAATTGTCGATAATTAGGTATTTTTTTTGAGTTTTCCTTGGATCTAGATATATTAGTTGGACCACCCCTAGTTGGGTAATTTATGATCCATGAACGAAGCCTTTTATAATCAAGATGACTTAATTATTGATTGGTTGATGATGGTAGTGGCATAATTATTAATTAATCATTAAGTGGTGGATTTCTGCATGAGTTCTAAGATAACAAATATATGCTTTAGGAAGCCTCTACCTATTGCGATGGAGTACTGCAAAATTGAATGAAATGTAGAGTTTGTTTAGAATGCAGGAATCCTAGTCTCGTAGAAAGGGCAGTCTTTTCAGTTAGTAGTTTATCTTGAAACACATGGGAAACGATTTTCATATTAAGGGATGTTATTGAGTTGATTCATTTTTGAGCTTGAGATAGCTTGACCTGGCTTGTAACATTGGGGAAGGGATTGCTGTATAACACCACATCTATGGAGAGTAGATAAAACAATTATGGTCTTTGTTGAGGAAAAAAACGCATGCTAATAATTTCACTTATATGACGTCTTCATTAAAATGTGCAGATTTTTTAATTGAAGTCTTTATCTGTTACATATGATGGATGTCTGTATTCTCTCGTCTATAATTGGTATTACTTGCTTCTGTAAATGAAATTTTAATAATGGTACACAATTCCTATTATTCATACTTTACCAGGAATATTATTATCAAAATTATAATTTTCAATGGTGGATGTGCAGCCAAAATGCCCTTAGACTGGAGGAAAAGGAGAAAAAGGAAAAGGAAATGAGAGTGCAAATCATTGTAGAAGCTGAGGAGTATAAACATGCATTTTATGAGAAGAGAAAACTTAACACCGAAACCAACAAAACAAGCAATAGGGACAAAGAGAAGGTATCTTCATTCTTCTATAATCTATTCGTGCTACTGTTTTTTGTTTCTTGATAGTAGCTATTCAACAAACTTGGCACTGAGCAGGTATACTTGGCTAATCAAGATAAGTTCCATAAAGAGGCCGATAAACAATACTGGAAAGCCATAGCAGAACTCATCCCCCACGAGGTACCTACCATTGAGAAAAGGAGAGGAAAGAAAGAAGACGATAAGAAGCCATCAATCACTGTTATCCAAGGTCCTAAGCCCGGTAAGCCAACTGATATGTCAAGGATGAGACAGATACTGGTTAAGTTGAAGCATACACCCCCACCCCACATGATTCCACCAAAACCCGAGCCCGCCAAAGAAGCCAAAGATGGAAAAACCGAGAAAGATGCTAAAACTAATAAAGATGCAGCAAAAAAGCCGGCTGATTCTGACAAAGCTGCTACTGCCAACGGTCCTCAGGAGACCGTGAAGGAAACTTCAGCCGCCGAGCAGCCAAAACCTGAAGCTGAACCCGTTGCAACTGCTTGATTGGGGAATTATACATTGATATGTTTGTTTGTCTAAATCTCTCCCTTTTTTTTGGTCGTTTTCCAACCCCTAATTTCACACTGTTTCCATTATCTTTTGTATCATGGAGTAAAAAAGTGGTTTATGTTCATTACACGCTCATCCATGAGACTTGTGTCTTATCTCTCAGGCCTATTAGAAATTTAGAATGTTAATTTTCATTTGGGAAATTATTCAGGTTTTGGATTTGTATTTTTGCATTTGTGTCAACAGATACTGAAGCATATTGCTCCTTGGGTACCTTTTGTTTTTTTGTAATAGTGGAATTTGTTCATTTTAATGTAGCAATTTATTATTCGTATTTTTAAAAAATATTAAAATTGCATCAAATTAGGTTGAGTGAAGTCAAAACATTAAAGAAGCTAATATGGCCATGATGGGCCATGCACATCATTAGCATTAGTTAACAATATTGTCATTTCAAGTAATTAACAATAATTCCATTTTCAATTACTATATGGTATACTACTAAATAAAGGTACAATTGAAAACCAATCTATGTACTTCCCGACATAATACTGAATGACTGAGCAGACAAAATCACTACGGGTGCATTCTCTTTATTTGATTTGATTTTGATTTGATTTGGCCTGACATGATCTGATTAAACATAATAAGCCTGACTTGATAACTTATTGAATTCTGATATTTTAATTCAATTCAAACAAATTTAATTTAGCTTCTATTGAGTCTAGAATTTAGTTAAATTCAATTTAGTTCAGACAAATTCACTTCAATTAAACTTTTGTTGAGTCTAGATTTAATTTAATTTAATTCAGTTTAGTTTGGACAAATTCAATTCACTTCAGGTTAGCATAGATCAATGGCCCAGACTCGTGAACCATGCACCTAGAAGCCGCGGCTAACTACCATGCCGAGGTTACACAAGTCCATGTCCCTTTCTTTTTAGGAATAATTAAATTAATAGGTACCAACTATTGCACTTTTTATTTTATAGGTACCAACTTTTGATTATTCACCAGCAGCACGAACTATTACATAAAGTTGTAATGATAGGTATATGACCTAAATATTGTTGTAACTTATAGGTCATCCATACCTATTTATAAGTCATCCATACCTATCGTTGCAACTTTATGTAATAGTTCATGCTGCTGGTGAATAATCAAAAGTTGGTACCTATAAAATAAAAGATGCAATAGTTGGTACCTATTAATGTAATTAATCCTTCTTTTTACACTGTGAATGCTACCAAGTACTCCATATTAACCAATGCATTACTCCCAAGTCCCAAACATAAGATGCTTAACACAACAAATAGCACTAGGATAGAAGTTCCAAAGAGAAACGCCATATACAAAATATTTGATCATGAATCATGTAATATTAACAAGTCTCCTCAAACAATATGGAGATAATCAGACAATTATGCTTCCTTCAGCTATCCTGGGGTACAAAATTAATTTTTCATCGATCTCTTGCCAATAGCTACAATAAAATTATAATACCTCTGCCACATATTAGTTGCAACAATTGAATATTTTACCCGTCACAAATAATACCTAATCGTTATAACTAATATGTGGCGGAGGTAGTAATCTATGCAAATAACTATACGTTGCAGAATCAATAAAAGAATGATCTGAACTTGGTTCTTCATCTGGGTATCACTTCACTGATGCTGACGGGGGCAGAGCTAAACTGAAGAGATTGAGAACCGGCCGATGTTTTCTCCTTGTGCCCAACACTGGTATCCAGGAAAAACCCCGGAGCTTCCAGCTGCTTCTCGTTCAGTCGTGTTTTCTTAGACAACATTTCAATAACTTGACTCATCAACGGCCTTCTGCTAGCACCAGCTTGGGTGCAGAAGAAAGCTACTGTCATATACCTTATAACCACGTCTTCCGAGTATTCTCCCATATCTGAATCCACTAGCTCCAGTAATTTCCCTTCTTCATACAACTGCCACGCCTATCAAAAGAAAGCACATCGTCTCTATGAATTAGGCAATCCATTATGCATATAATTAACCAGAAAGCACTGCATTCTATGAAGTTCTTATACTTGTTAATTCTCCAATAAGTTGGAAATCCAAGAAACACGAAACTATCATCGTAACTCATATAGAGAAGCAGAAAACTTGGATGGCGAGAATATTACAAGAGGAATTAGACGCATATTCTTTTGGACTGAATCAAATTGAACTGAATTGAATATAAGTGAAAATAAAACCAAAAGAAGGCCTTACCACTTCTAATGAACTACTCAATTAGCTAATGTATTTACAAAACTTTTGCCCCCATCTTACTGTTACCATCTCTCAGCCTAACTAGGGATGTTTTCTATCATTCCTAAGTTTAGAGAATACTTTTGATAATATTCCCTCAGCAAGTAAGGGTGCAATAGTCACTACCTAAGGTATAAAATTTAGAAACTCATACCAAATAACGGTTTTTTAACGTTTTTCCATTAACATTTTCACTTTCCCTTCCATTTACTTGCCACCTGAAATTACAAACATAACGTTGCATATTTACTTTTCAACTACTTGTTTACTCCTTCCAGCAACACAATTTACTTGAGCAATTTATCCATCATCATGAAGAAAGCTCAATGAAAGCAACAAAAGTGCAATTTAGTTTTTTAGGGTTGTAATTTTGCTAAATATCGAACACAATTACGATTTTGGGGTTGTTAGGGTTATCAAACACAATTTGCAGTGAAAATTGGAGTTGAGGTTGGGGTTAAATGATATAGGACAATAGGAGAATCACCCAAAAGCTACCCTAGGAGGGGGAGAGCCCATTGTCCTCTCTAAATCCCACATCAAACCCCCATAAGATCGATGTGGGACTTAGGTCCCATACCTTGCAATGGGATTAGTCTTATAACATTCACTCCTCCTCAAGGACCGACACCCTAGTTGGTCACGGCTGGGTTCGCGCTTCCTCCAGGACACCAACTCTAAGATCGGCGTCCCCTCCTCAAAGACAGATATCCTCGTTGGTCACAGCCACGTTTAGTCACGACTGGCTTTTTTCAGGCCACCAACACAGGTTGGCTCTGATACCATTGATACATGACAATAGGAAAACCACTCCAAAAGCTAGCCTAAGAGGAGGAAAGCCCATTATCCTATATAAATCCCACATCAACCCCCTATAAGATTGATATGGGACTCAAGTCCCATACCTTGCAATGAGATTAGTCCTATAACATTAAACGACAAAAATGGACAAGATTGAAAGCCCAATGTTAACGTCATCAATTCCATATTGGAGAATCTACATGTGTCAAATCGCCTTTCAGAATTTCTAGACATTCAATATTGCTTCTAAGCTACTAGTAAACCATAACCACATACTATAGGTACTTGTAGAGGTTAATTTGTATGAAGAACTTAACATCTTAAATTGGAGAAAAAAAAAGCGTAACAACAATTAAGTTAAACAATTGAATTGCAGCAACAACTTTAAAATCAACAGGTCCAAAATTCATGATTATTGTCCCCAATTTACAATCAAATAGGAAAAAATAAATGAGTATAAAGGCGTAGATTTTTTAAAACCCTAAAAATATGAAATCATAAAAGTTTCAATTTTACATTGCACCTACTACAAATTTGCACAATAATCCCTTATTGGGTGTTAATTTGATAGAACAACAAAGGGTTGAAGTAATGGGGTGGATATGTGAATTTATATACTGAAGTTGGAATCAAATATGGAGGGAAAATTGGGAGGGAAAGTGAAAAGTTAATTGAGAAATGTTAACCAACCGCAGGTGGTGGTTAAAATTTAAAAAATAATAAAAATACCTTATGTGGTATATATTTCAAAAATGTGATACTAATTACCCAATTAGGAGGTTATTACCCATTTTTCCTACTAATTATTATCTTTCATACAAGTATGATCACACTAGCTTGTAAGATTAGGATTAAAGGTTTTTATCCTCTTCAAATTTATATACTTTCTCCGTTCCAAATTAAATGCAACAAATCATTTTGCACGCATTTAAAGAAACGATTTAATAGTGTAAACTGTAAATGTGCAAATTAATAAAAATAGTTGCAATACAAGCAAGAAAGAGATTATATGTTACTTGTCTCAAAATTAATTTGATTAATTTTCTCATTTACACACTTAAATCACTTTCTTAAAATGCGTGTAAAATTATTTGCTAGCGTTTAATTTGGAACAGAGTAAGTCCAAAGAAAACTTCTTTCGACATCATTCTTACAATTCGTAATAAAAAATCTCAGCTTAATCAACAATTTGTGATAACACCTAAAAACACTAATACGGAAACCAGAAAAATATATAAATAGATTTAAGTATAGATTGCCCTTAGTCAAATAACCTCAGGCCACCACCGGTACCTGGAAAGAAACCCGGGGCTACCAACTGCTTCTCATTCAATCGTCTTTTCTTAGACAGCATTTCAATAGCTTGACTCATCACTGGCCTACTGCTAGCACCTGCCTGGATGCAGAAGAAAGCCACTTTCATGTACTGAATAACCATGTCTTCGGGGTATTCTCCCATTTCCGAATCCACCAGCTCCAGTAATTTTCCTGCTCCATACAACTCCCAAGCCTATCGAAAGAAATTTTATTACCCTATGAATTCATATAATTGACCAGAACGCATTGCGTTAAAAACACATGCAAAGAAAGGGTCAAGCACATCATCCCACGAGTAATTTTACACTAAATCCTGGTTTAATCCCTCAATTTCTAGATATTAGGCACACTATCTTGATCTATTAAGTTTATGTCAAGCATCTAACTTATCGTGATCATTTGCTAATGCACTGCTATGCACTCAAAACACTAAGTTATCTCAATTACATTAGTGTACCGATCCATGAAACCAAATACAGATGTATAAAAGGGAGGGAAAAAAAGTAAAGCATACTTGCAGAGCAATTGCACGAAAATTTTGTTAATCGCCCTAATAATTAGCCACACGTAATATATTATTTGGCATAAGAAAATCATATCCAAAAAGAGAAATGCTAAGACTCAGCAATTATAATTGACGTACCCATTCCAGCAGATATTTACTTGATCCGCCCCAATTTGACTTCGAACTGCTTTGGCCACTAACAATTTCAAGTATAAGAACACCAAAGCTGTAAACATCTGCCTTCATTGTAAGATGACCACCCAAAGCATATTCCGGTGCTAAGTAACCTCTGCATCATCATCCAACAATGGTACAATTTAGGATTGTTGTCTTCAAAGTATCCCCCCCCCCCCTAATTTCCTCTTTTTATGTGTGTGGAGTATCAGAACTAGTATCAATCAATCAATCAAAGTCTTATTCCCGTAAGTGGGGTCGGCTACATGAACCAAAGTGGAGTAGCAGAACTAGTATCAATCAATCAATCAAACAAAGCCTTATTTCCATAAGTGGGATCGGCTACATGAACCAAAGTGGAGCAGCAAAACCAGTAATGAGGTGAAAATCATTTTAAAAAAACAACCATAGAACCTAACGTGAAGATTCATCCTGCTCTTCCGTTGTCCAATAAAACTCAAAAGAAAATATAGAAACTAAGTAAAATCGGAATTCGGAACTATGAACAACAAGGGCATCTCTGAGCATCTTTCCCTAAATCCATTTAACAATAATCCATCAAATCAGATTGCCACCATCCAATATAAAAACATACATTCAGATCCTCTGAATTGCCTCAATTTAATTACTCAAACTACATATTCCCTCCAATCCAAATTAATCGCAACAAATTTGATGGTACAAAATCCTAGGCAAAATTTCATTGGGGTAATTAGGGGAAAATGGGGGCATGTGATTAGATATTATGGAGAGTGAAAGGGACCCCCAAAAAATTGATTGGGGTCATGTTTTAATAAGCATGGATATTTTGGTTGTTTCATACAAAAAAAAGTTGGCGAATAAGGAAATAATGAAAATGTTGCGATTAATTTGAAATTTCCAAATTTAGGAATTGTTGAGATTAATTTGGATCAGAGGAAGTATTTCATAATTGTCCTTCATTAACAGTCATGAATTATCAAGCCAATCTAAAACCTCGAAGCCCTCCCCCCACAATCATCGAAGATATTTGTTGCATATAAATGATAAATGAGAAAAGAACACCTAGAAAGGGTGAAATGAAAAAACACAAAATTCATATAACTTTAAAGTTCATTGAGGAGAAGAATCTTGATGGTCATTCAAAGAATTTAAAAGCATTTCCAAACTTCAGAAACTGGAAAAGTGACTATCATGAGAGTTTTACTGCATCTTAAATCATGCGAGTTTTGGTACATTAAAGAATCTCAAAACATATTCCAAGTGTAATCTTGATCT
Organism: Salicornia ramosissima; assembly: GCA_951394345.1. Taxonomy (NCBI): domain Eukaryota; kingdom Viridiplantae; phylum Streptophyta; class Magnoliopsida; order Caryophyllales; family Amaranthaceae; genus Salicornia; species Salicornia ramosissima. The sequence continues at coordinate 24,248,116 of OX596233.1, read as the reverse complement.
AGATAGATGTTATAACAAATGCGATAAATATAGTAAAGATTAACAAGAACAAACTCATAATTTACATGGTTCGCCAACAATGTGTTGTCTACGTCCACAAGTAGAAAAGTTTTATTGATCTTAGAGAAATTTCTGAATACAATAGTTGTTTAGGTTCCAGAGATTAGGAGTATATATATTACTCCGAATAAAGAAACTAAAAAGACACAAAAATTAGTCCAAAACAGAAAACCTAGACAACATAAAAGGCCTAAATATAAGCCCCAAATAAATTCAAGGCACAAACTAACAATAGATGCATTGAGATTTGAACAAATGCCAGAAGTATAATCAGCAAGGAGTAAAAGCAATGCCACTCACATAAATAGAGATGTGAAGCATAAGAATAAAAATAAAGTCAAACTGAAAAGTAAGGGTACATACGTTGTCCCAGCTATTCTGGTACTAATGTGAGTGATATCGTCAGGAAAAAGTTTAGCCAACCCAAAATCTCCAATCTTTGGTAAAAAGTCTTTATCAAGGAGTATGTTACTTGCTTTTATATCCCTATGCACAATGTGTGGCACAAGTTCTTCATGAAGAAAAGCAAGAGCCCTAGCAGTACCCAAGCATATAGCAGATCTTCTTTCCCAGTTAAGTTTACTACGATCACTAGTATAACCTACAAGAGCGCAACAGTTATATCAAAATTTAATCACGATTGTGTTGAGTAATGATAATGAAGCAGCTGCTCGCCTTTTTTTCTATGTATTTGTTGATCTTACCTAATAATGCACGATCGAGACTGTTATTTACTACATATTCATATACTAAAATGCGGTTGTCTCCTTCAGCACAGCATCCAATCAACTCCACTAGGTTTGGATGCTTCACATTAGAGATAGTATTGATTTCAGTCAAAAATTCTCGCAACCCTTGTTTTGATTCAGTAGAAAGTGTTTTCACAGCAACTTGCAGTCCACTCTTGAGGATCCCCTAACAATATATCAGCTCAATCTATAAGTAATAGGGAATATAGATTGAAATTCTCTTCATAGAAAACCAATTTTAAAGTACATCTCGTACAGTAAGAGCATCTGTTACAATGGATTTTTTCATCTTGGCATGGCAAGAATTTTTTCATCAAGGAATTGTAGCAGCATGACAGAATAAATCATGTCAAAAAATTTCATCATTTTCATCAAACTTTGATGGAAACTTTTATCTTGAAATATATTAAAAATTATGGAAGAGAGATAGGGATGACAAGATTCTTTTTGTCATTGATGGGGTGTTGATGACAAAATTTGTCATGGATAGTGGAAAAATGAGGTGGAGGAGTAAGAAATGGGTAGAGAGAGAGGGATGACAAGAATTTTCTTTGCATTGTTGTGGATGGCCTAACAATGCAACAAAATCACAGAAATTCAAGGATGCAATTCAAACTAGATTTGACAACAAGATTAAATATATAGCGACATAACTAGATGGCAACAGGACCTATGTTGAACCCCATATGTTGCACTAATGAGTGTCCCACATCGGAAGATGAGGAGAGACTAAACTAACTTATAAGTCTAGGAGTTACTCCTATTACCAATTGGTTTTAGGATGGAACCTCCTATGGCTTGTAAGTGACCTAACTCTCCCTTTCTATATTGGGTTGCCCAAACCCGTTTCTAATATTCAATCAAATTTAACAATCCATCCACAGCAACAGTTGGGAGTACAGAATATTAAGCAGTTGTTGAGAACAAGATTATATTCATCAAGTGAAAAAGAAAGCACTATTAACCAACAGATCACATTTTTTTTTTTACCAAAATAAAGTAGCATTGAGCACCTTGTATACTGTACCAAATCCCCCACGCCCTATCTTATTTCGCACACTGAAATCTGATGTTGCTAGGCTTAACTCGGCGTACGAGAAATGTCTGATATTCTCAAGCAGTTGCCCTGTGTACATGATTATAGGAAAATTTATTAGTCTGACCCAACAGTACAGGAATAGAATGATACATACTTGAGAGAGTTCCACAAGGCACACAATTCTGTAAGCTTATTAGGATCATCACAAAAAAAAAAGAAAGAAAAGGACTTCACTGCATTGTAAATTATGATGATTTATACCAGCTTGGTAAGCTGCCTAGTGCCTACTGTGCATAGCAAAATCAATAGGCAACTATATTGTAGCATGAATCACACTTTCGATAAGCAAAAGCCCCCATATATCCCAATACCATGTTTAGATCCCCTTCATCTGAAAGTCCAATGCCACCAAAAAATCTCTGCATTACCTTTACTATTGCAAGCCAAGAAAATAGCCACATGTGGCTTTTACCTATAAGTAAAGAAAATGGGGAAAAAATCCAATGAAAATATTTACTACGAAAAGTGAGTTTGCATCATACACCAAAATATTAATTCAGAAAATAATGGTCTAACTCGGCAACGTCACAAGTCAAATGCGGCCTTTCATGGAGTCAGTTATAATACAGATTGTCACTTTATAGAATCTTTCTTTTTTGCATTTCCCTCTTGGAAACATTCTCAGCAAGGTGATCCACTATCTTTGTGCCATAAAGACTGAACAAGTGACCATATATTCCCTTCTACTGAATAACTTCACTGATATTTTCTTAATACAAGTCATTATATCCAAATACCAAGGCCCTTTGAACCTTGCACACACAGCACCATCTCCTTCCGAAAAATCATCAATACATCTTGTACTGCACATTTGGTGAGTTTGTGAACGATATGTTACATTTTGTGAAGATTGTTGCAACATTGTCACATTTGGTTACAACGTTGTTACATTGCTAAAATAAATATCCGTTAATAGATGAAATTTTAAAGGGGTCATTGTATTACTTATAGTCCAAACATATTAACTAACAAGTCAAATATATAATTAAAACACGGCGACAACTTCCAAACTTGTGGTTAAGGTTTCACCTGACAAAACATATACTCCCTCCGTTCCTTTTTGTTAGTTACACCTGACTTTTTTTATTCTCACAAAAATATTCCAAACATAACTAACAGAAAGGAATGGAGGGAGTATAATTTAAGGTTTTAGATTGCTAAACAAACCATAAAAGGTCGTTTCTCACAAAAAGATCATAATTAAAGATTGATTCTATCAAATTTTCCAGGGAGGAAGTATAGTTTACCCTCCACTTGTGGTGCAGGACTTTTTTTCTTCTGCGAAAATGAGGTTCCAAAGCAGCCACAGCTCATCTTTGAATTATCACAAAGCTTATAAGATACAACAAATTAAGAGCAAGCATCCAGAGACCTGTAAGAATCTGTACCCAAAAACAGCAACAGAAAAACATAAATTATTCCCAAAGATTCCTATATTTAAACTTCAATTAGGTCTCAAAAGAGTCAAGTAAATCAATCAACTTTTACAGCTGCCCACATGATCAGCAGCTTATAACTATAAATTATGTAATTAAACATCTTTTTTTTAAAAGATTCTTCTTATCAGAGAAGATAGGAAATTCAAACCCCCTAAAAAACAACTTTAATTTATAACTACAGTAATCAGTAAGTAAGTAAAAGTGCAATGCTGATATAATATCCAGAAAGGAAAAAAAAAAAAAAAAAAGAACTGAAGATTGCAAGATAGTAAGTAAAAGTAATAATTAAAATACCCAACTTCTTCTTTCTTGATTAAATTCAAAGTCATAAACAGCTAAGTTACCTAGATTTGTGAGCTCAAAATTGAGGTGAAACTCAATTGAGAAGGAAAATATAAAAGAACCCAACTTTGAAATTGAAGAAAAAGGCAAAAAAAAAAAAAACAAGTTCTAGAGAATTAGAGATCTAACAAGGAAGATTCATTCCAAGGTTAATTAAGCATGAAGTGGTTAGAAAAGGTCATGAATGAAATTACCTCGTGCTTACAGGAAGTGGTGATTACGGCTATCATTAAATCAGTATCAAAATTTGAGATTTATTTGATACTAACTCTGCTACTAAATAGTACTGTAGTAGTTCTTTTAAAGAAAGAACCAACCCCCTTTCAGATTCCCATAGCAGGAAAACTTTTCTTGTTTGTACTAAACAACAAAGATAGAATTGATGGGTAATGTAATGTTATTAGTCTAGTCTTGTCTTGTCTTTAGGTACAAAGTCTGCTAACACAACAATTAACAAAGCTTGCCAAAAAAATAAAAAATAAAAATAATTAACAAAGGTTCTCTTCTCTTGCCAAGTCTACAACTACCAACAATTGATAGTTTTTAAAAAAGACACCAAATTTATTGCTCCTTAAACAAAAAAATGTCGTTGTCTTGCCAGTTTTAACCTGGCTTCATGGAAGTTAGCATTGTAGATTTATAGTGTATGTTGGAGAAAAATGCTATACAACTCTCGACATACGACTTTAAATAAAAATATCTTGAACTACATGTAATAAAAATTTTAAAAAATATATATTTGAAAAGTACATGTTGAGACAAAATAAATTAGATCTATCATCATGGCTATGTTTTTCTTTACGCTTATAAAACTAGAAGCAGTAGGACACATGTAAACAGCGCTACAAGTCAAAATGTAGCAACTAAATTGAGATATATGGAGTATAACTGTTGAAGTGTCATTCACGTACTCCACCACATGGTTTAGTTATGGCTCCACCCAAACAGTTGTTCATATCAATTCGATTCAAAATAAGTCAGTTTTGAAAATAATTTAGTTCTGTTCAGTTCTAGTTTATTTTCTCATACCCTCCATTAAACAGTTGTGTACTGCATCAATTATTTTCAGTTTCAGTTCATTTTATTTTCAGTCAAGTTATATTTCCAACTGCAATTTATTTTGGATTTTATTCGATTAGTTGAATAGTTCAACAATCTAACCCAAATTAATTTTGCACTATAGTTATTATTGTTGGAAATTTATGGGTAAATTGTATGACAAACACTTGAGGCGTGACAGAAGACACTTTCCTGAAAACAATATTTCCACCCAATACAAAGGCAGGGTTACAGGAAATTTGCTAACAAGATACAACAAGTAACCGTAGGAATCGAGCCTTGTACCAATTTCTACGAATGAAGAAGGGATTTGTATGTGTAAACTTCTTTGTAACAATGGAGAAGAAAACCTAAGTATATGCAAGAGGAAGAGATAAATTATGAATGTAACTCACCAAGATTATCTCAGTTTTGGTAAGTTATATTATAACTTAACCAAAATGCACAGCAGTTGTCTCGAACCGACACAACGCAACGGGAAAAAAACAAGCAAAACTGACGCGAAACCACCAGGCTCGCGAGATGCTTCTGCCTCTTTTGTGCACTTTTTGCACTTCAGACTATTTTCACGTGTCGCGACCTTAAGTCACTACTCGCGATTTTCCACTGATATAGCTGCACTTAACCTCAACGTTCAACGACTTACATCGCTAAAAACTTTGCATAATTACGAATTTCATAACACATAATACTACGTCTAGTATTATTAATATTCATAATTATATACATTTATATTCTAAATCAATAAATCTCAACATTTCTTCCGCCATTTAGAATATAAATAACCTTTGCATAAACAATTCCAATATTACAAGCAATCTCACGCATAGATGAAAGTGTACTAGGACTTGAACTTCCACTTAGTATAATACACATTTCGAATCATCGTATCCAAATAGTGTCGAAGACGATTGAACTATTTTCAATACATAGTGATAACTCAAAGATATTATACACACAAGATTAAATATCCAAACTCATTATATCAATACAATTTAAAAGGGCCATGTGTTTGTATCTTTCATGAATGCCTCAAAGCTCTTCCCACAAGCTCCTTGAAGCGGCCACACCTCGCATTCACATAGGCTTATCCTTTGGTCAACATGCTATTGTGATTCCAGCACAACCAACGAATACCGCCTTAAACATCACAAACCTGGAACTCACTTGGATGAAAACAGTTCCACAATCACCTTGTAAGAAGATTTATCTCGTTGAACTTGAGACCTAACGTCTTATTAGGCGTCAAGTTGAGATCCTCTTAAACGCAATTAAACCTGGGACTTCAATCCTAAACCGATTGCCATCCTTTTCACAGAACCTGTAGGAAGTGATTTGGTGAAGCAATCCGCTAGGTTCAAATTAGTTCGCACATAGTCAATTGTGATCACGCCTTCCTTTATTAAACTTTGAATATAACTATGTCTAACACCAATGTGTCTAGACTTCCCGTTATAGACCTGACTATATGCATTGGCCAAAGCCGCATCACTATCACAATGAATTACGATAGGTGAAATTGGCTTTGGTAACAAAGGTATCTCAAACATGAGATTCCTCACCCATTCGGCTTCTTTACCAGCCGAATGTAAAGCAATGAACTCCGATGCCATGGTGGAGTCCGCAATGCAAGTTTGCTTCTTGGAAGCCCAAGAAATAGCTCCTCCACCCAAGAAGAAAACCCATCCACTAGTTGATGAATAATCTTCTCTATTGGAGATCCAACTCGCATCGGAAAATCCTTCTACAACCGAAGGACTTCCACTATAAGTCAAACCATAATCTATGGTTTTCTTCAAGTACTTCAACACACGATAAATGTATTGCTAATGTTGTATACTAGGGTAGCTATTATATCTACTCAACTTGCCAACAACATAGGCAATATCTGGTCTTGTATATGTCATTGCATACATGAGACACCCAATGACTCTAGCATATTCAAGCTGTGATACCGCTTTACCTTCATTAGGTAGAATTTTTATGCTACTGTCCATTGGAGTAGAAACAAGACATTCACCGTTCACACCGAACTTCTTAATCACCTTCTCAATGTAATGAGACTGTGATAAGATGAGACTTCCCTTTTCTCTCTTGATCTTGATGCCCAAGATGACATCTGCTTCTCCCATATCTTTCATGGAGAACTTTGATGAGAGGAAGGACTTGGTTAATTCAACTCGTTCCAAATCCGTTCCAAATATCAACATGTCATCAACATATAGACAAATGATGACTCCTTTACCGTTGTCATCGAATTTTCTATATAAACACTTGTCCGAATTGTTTAGCATGAAACCATTAGACAAAACCACATCATCAAACTTTTGATGCCACTATTTTGGTGCTTGCTTTAGCCCATACAAAGACTTAATGAGTTTGCAAACCTTATGTTCTTGACCTTCCACGACAAACCCTTCTGGTTGTCGCATATAAACCTCTTCTTCTAGATCTCCGTTAAGAAAAGTCGTCTTAACATCCATTTGATGTATCACTAGATTCTTAATAGCTGCTAGAGCTATCAATAATCTAATAGTGGAGATTCTAGCAACCGGTGCGTATGTATCGAAATAATCAATTCCCGGTTTTTGGGTAAAACCTTATGCCACAAGTCGGGCTTTAAATTTATCGATAGTTCCATCAACCTTCAATTTCTTTTTGAAGATCCATTTGCATCCAATCGGCTTACACTTTGGGGGTAAATCAGCTAAAACCCATGTGTTATTTCCCATAATGGAACCCATCTCATCATCAATTGCTTCCTTCCAGAAGGCAGCGTCATGAGACCTCATGGCCTCACCAAATGTTGAAGGATCATCCTCCACATGAAAGATATATGGAAATCTAGTCACGATGGACTCTCTTGACCCCTCAAGCAAGTATACATGAAAATTAGACCCGAAAGATTTCTCTTTCCTAGCCCGCTTACTTCTCCTCGGCTGAGTTGAAGTAGATGGTACATCTTCATCACTAGCACATTCATCATTCATTTGTTCAAATGAAGTTTGACCAAAGTCTTGAACACTAGTTATCGGAGTTATATCCCTTGGTCTAGGCAATGATGAAAACCTTGTTTCATCAAAAATTGCATCCCTTGACTCAATGATCGTGTGAACCGACCAATAGTCGTTTTGTTCTATAACATAAAACCTATAGGATTTGCTATGGACCGCATATCCTATAAAAATGCATTCAACTCCTCTTTCACCTAATTTCTTTCGTTTTGGGTTCCGGCACTTTGACTATTGCCCTACAACCCCAAACCTTGAAGTAACTCAAGTTAGGTTTTCTTTTGTACCATAGCTCGTAGGGAGTAACTTCATTCCTTTTCATCGGAACTCGGTTAAGAATGTAACATGCCGTTACAACTGCTTCTCCCCAAAGACCATCACTCAAACCCGAATAGGAAAGCATGGCGTTAACCATTTCTTTAAGTGCCCTATTCTTTCTTCCGGCTACACCATTTTGTTGTGGTGTATAGGCTGTCGTGGTTTCATGTATAATACCTACTGATCGGAAATATTCAGGATTATAATATTCACCTCCTTTGTTGGTTCTTAACTTTTTACTTTTTAACTTTTATATCTAGTTGCAACTCAACTTCTTCTTTAAATTCTTTAAATTTGTCTAGGGCCTCATCTTTAGAAAATAATAAGTAAACATAGCAAAACCGAGAACAATCATCAATAAATGTTACTATATACTTTTTATTGCCTAAAGATGGAGTACTATGAAAATCACAAAGATCACTATGCACCAAGTCTAATAAATTTGAGTCCCTCATTATTGATTTTGGAAAAGGTTTTCTAGTGATCTTAGTAAGCATGCATGTTTTACATTTTTCGGTACTAGGATCAAAAGAAGGAATTAAATCATGCTTAGACATAAAACACAAATTTTTATAATTAACATGACCTAGCCTACAATGCCACAAGCTAGAATCAACATCAATTACACACACATTGTTTTGTGTAGAATTATCTACACTTAGTTTAAACAAACCATCACATAGGTAACCTAGTCCTACAAACACACCACCTTTAGATAATACAAATTTGTCTGCTTCAAAAACAAGTTTAAATCCTAATCAATTCAATAACGCACCAGATACAAGATTTCTCCTAAGTTCAGGAGAATACAATACATCCCGAAGAATGATTGTTTTCCTAGAACTGAACAACAATTCTACTTGGCCTTTTCCACAAATACTAGTCGTAGAATCGTTCCCCATGTATAATCGTTCTCCATCTCCAACCTTCTCGAAGGTCTTGAATAGATTACAATCTTTGCAAACATGCTTTGATGCGCCTAAACCGATGTACCACCCGCAATCATCCTTGCTTGTCTTGGGATGACTTGCCGTCATTCCCGCTTCCATGAGATTTCTTACTCATACTTCGCTTCCACACGGAGCAATCCTTCTTGAAGTGATCCGGTTTCCCGCACTCCCAACATCCACGAATGGACGGTTCATGGGAATCACTGTCACCTTTCGGTTTCTTACCAAAATCCTTGTTTTTGTCATTGAACTTACGCTTTTTCGAGTTATTACCACCCTTGGACCTCCCTTCCACAACATTCACGGTGGAAGTCATAGGTTTTTCAACCTTTTGTCCATCTTGAACTCGAATCCTTTCTTCAATCCGAAGATGGGCTCTAAGTTGTTCAACATTCATATCATCCTTTTTATGTTTCAATTGGTCCCTTACATCTTTCCAACTAGGTGGTAACTTATCAATAATAGAGGAGACTACAAACAATTCATTCATATGAATATTATGTTGCCTTAATCTTCCTAACATCCTTTGAAGTTCATGAAATTGTTCCATGATGGGTCTTGAATCAACCATACGATATGTATTAAAATTACTAACCAAGAATTTCTTACTAGAAGCATCTTCTACCATATACTTAGATTCAAGATCATACCAAAGAGATTGTACAGAATCATAATATTGATAAATATCGAACAAAGGATCGGACATACCATTTAGAATATGACCGCGACAAATATAATCATCATTCTCAAACTTTAGGCGCCTCCTAGTTGTCTCGAGCGCTTCCCCCTCTTCGTAGTCATCCGGCTTTGGTGTTGTAAGAACGTATGCCACACCCAACGACGTCAGCAGGAAGTGTACCTTTTTCTGCCATCGACGAAATTCTACACCCTCGAACTTGTCAAGTTTGGCAATGTTTGTAGTCAAGTCTTTGATCGTAGACATACTAGAAGTACTGTTTTCAGATTGTTGGAAATTTATGGGTAAATTGTATGACAAACACTTGAGGCGTGACAAAAGACACTTTCCTGAAAACAATATTTCCACCCAATACAAAGGCAGGGTTACAGGAAATTTGCTAACAAGATACAACAAGTAACCGTAGGAATCGAGCCTTGTACCAATTTCTACGAATGAAGAAGGGATTTGTATGTGTAAACTTCTTTGTAACAATGGAGAAGAAAACCTAAGTATATGCAAGAGGAAGAGATAAATTATGAATGTAACTCACCAAGATTATCTCAGTTTTGGTAAGTTATATTATAACTTAACCAAAATGCACAGCAGTTGTCTCGAACCGACACAACGCAACGGGAAAAAACTAAGAAAAACTGACGCGAAACCACCAGACTCGCGAGTCGCGACCTTAGGTCGCGAGTCGCGACTCGCGGCTCGCGAGATGCTTCTGCCTCTTTTGTGCACTTTTTGCACTTCAGACTATTTTCGCGTGTCGCGACCTTAAGTCACTACTCGCGATTTTCCACTGATATAGCTGCACTTAACCTCAACGTTCAACGACTTACATGGCTAAAAACTTTGCATAATTACGAACTTCATAACACATAATACTACGTCTAGTATTATTAATATTCATAATTATATACATTTATATTCTAAATCAATAAATCTCAACAATTATTTCTAGTGCTAGGTTCACTTTTCATCACCTTCAGGTAAATAGTTACACCATGTCTAATAAAAAAAAGTCATTTTATGGTTCGTATCAATACTAGTTTTTTACCGTCAGTAATTTATCCATCCTTTGTCTTGGGTTAAAACGAATTATCTATTTCTTATCATTTTCATTTTTTAATACACTATTCACATGTATACATAATTTTCTAATTTTATATCGTGTCTTAGTTGATTCATGTTAAAAAGTACTTTATTGATTTTGGTTAAAATTGTTTCACATCAGTCCTCAGTAATTTCGGACAGTTGGTTTTGGGACAACTCAGCTGCAGTTGTAGTTTCAGTTCAGTTTGGTTAAAATCATTTTTGGGTCAAATCATTTACTATTTGATCAGTTTAATTCTGTTCAAATCGGTTTCCATTTTATTAAATTAAGTTTCAATTGTCATTTTTCTAGTTTAGTTCATTTTCAGTTTAATTATCAGTGTAGTTTCAATTCAAGTTTACCATTTCACTTTCACTTTTCAGTTCAGTTCATCTCAAAATTATCAGTTTAGTTTCAATTTTATTGCAGTTACTCAAATAGTTTTGAACCAAACTAGCAGTGCTAGCTAGTAGTATTGCTCTTACATTTAAGGGATGTTTGGTATAGAAATTTTAGAAGTTGAAACGAACGGATTCAACTTATGTGTTTACGTTTCAACTTGTTTGTTGAAAATTATAAGTAACACTTTCCATTTCCAATGGGTGTAAAATAACCCCTAATTTGTTTCCCTTGTGAAACTTGTAGAAACAAATCTCATCCATTTAATTGTTTCCATTACACTTTTAAACTAAACAACTAATAAAGGTAACATATGTTGTTACTCTTTTCCCTCTCAACAAAATCTTTTCCATTTCATTTATAATTATCATACCAAACATTCCCTTAGTTGGAAAGACGGCATGAGTCTTCACTATGTGCAGGGGCGGAGCCTGGGGTGCTGGTGGTGGCCATGGGCTTGCCTTGGTTCAAGATAAAAATTAAATTTGCTAATAAATTCATGAATTTTAATGTAGTGGAGATGTTTAGTCATATGATTGTAAACTAAATGTCATGAGTTTGATTCTTTCTACCAAATATTTTGATATTTTTTAATAATTAATATAATAAACTAAATAAAGTTGTGAAATTAAACATTTAAGCATATTATTTTGGCCCCATATTTACAAATTTTAGTTCCACCTCTTACTATATATGTGTCATCCCTCCCATGGGGCAATACCTTGGGCAACTAGGCGTCTAGGCTATTGCATGCCAATTTGCCATGTGCGATGTGCTCTTGTCCTTTCCACCCAATGTCCCCAAAAATGAGTATTATTTTGGACTACGACAAGACTCTAAATAAAGCTTGTACTGCAATGATAAATCTTTTGAATCTCATAGTTGAAATTATGGGTTCGGACCTTATGGTGATCGTGAGTGTGTTCTCTTCAACTGTACTTATTTGATCTGATAAGATCTTACTTAATCGGACCTGATTAAACTTATTAAATCAGATTTAAGTACTTTCTCCGTTTCAAAAAAAACGCAACAAACCATTTTGCACGCATTTTAAGGAAGTGATTTAAGGGTGTAAATGAGCAAATTAATCAAAATAATTTTAACACAAGAATGATATTATAGGTTACTTGTCTTAAAATTACATATATTAATTTGATCGTTTAGACCTTTAAATCTATTCCTTAAAATGCATGCAAAAAAGTTTGTTGCGCTTTTTTTTGGAACGGAGGAAGTATAACATATTAAATATGACCTGACCTGTTCAAACCTAATAATTTCTGAGACTTGATTAAAAAAAAGTTGAAGAGAACGCACCACGTATATATTTGGAAGGTTTCATCGCCTCGTTTATGTTTGAGATTTATTGATTAAGAATATAAATGTATATAATTATGAATATTAATAATACTAGACGTAGTATTATGTGTTTAAAGTTTGTAATTATGAAAAGTTTGATTAACGATTTATGTCGTTAAACGTTGAGGAAAGTACAACAAAACAGTGAAAAGCCACGAGTCGTGACATGAGCTCGCAACACGCGAAAACAGGCCAAAGAGCCAAAAATACGAAAAGGAGACTGAAACATCTCGTGACTCGCGACCAAAGGTCGCGACTCGCGAGCTGGTGGTTCGAGGCAATTTTCTGTTCGGTTTTTTCCCATTGCGCTGCGTTGTGACGTTTGGGAAAAGATTGTACGTTTTGGATAAGTTATAAAATAACTTATCTAATCAGAGAGAAATAGATATGAAATTACACTCATACATTCTCTCACTCTCTTGCATAAACTAAGTTTTCCTCTCCATAGTTACAATAGAAGTGAAACACACACATCTATTTTCATTCGTAGTAATTGGAACTAGGCTCGATCGCTGCGGTTTATTGGTGTATCTTTTTAACGGATTTTCTGTAACCCGGCCTTAGTATTGGGTGGAAATATCGTTTTCAGGACAGTGCTCTGCGCGCGCCTCAATTGATAATTGTCATACTATTTACCCTAAAATCTGAAAAATTTCTAACAGTTTAGAGATATGTGGTAGTTAAATTGAGTCATGGTACTATGAGTAGTAGGACTCGGCTAAAAGCCTGACATCACCAAACACAGGAACACTACGTCACTACCAATCCAAAAATTGACATGTACACTTGTGGACACATAAAAAACTTGACTTGGCCGATGTTCTCAAGGATAATGTACGTAAGCTATTAATATAGTTAGCTTTTTAGATGTAAACATTTCACATTTTCACATTTGTTGATGTTATTTTGTTTTATCTATTTGTAAATTTAATTGTGCAATTGTAAAAGTTATATATATAGTGATCTGCTATCTTTAAACTGCAATACTTTTACTTTTACACTATTTACGTATCAATTTTGACATCTTTTATCTATTTGTAAATTTAATTGTGCAATTGTAAAAGTTATATATAGAGTGATCTGTTATATTTTAACTGTAATACTTTGACTTTTACACTATTTACGTACCAATTTTGACCATTTTAATACACACTTACTCAATGTATATTTTCATCATATGAACTTTTAATAACTTCTAAAAAGATATAATAAATTAAAGTTCTTAATGGTCAAATTTATGTATCAATATTAAGTTTAAAAGTAAAAAAATGTTGCAATAAAAATTGAAATAATAATAATAATAATCATAATAATAATAATAATAATAATAATAATAATAATAATAATAACCCTTGTGTTAATTTTTTTTGCCTTTTTAACTGTACACATGTATTATGCACAAATTTAACTATGGAGTATTGGTAAAAAAACTTATAAAAAAACAAATGTTAATAAAGTGGACTTTGAGACAATTTACACATGATCTAACATAACTATTTTTTCTTTATTAATTGAGAAGAATTTAAAAGATTATATATAATTCAATACGTCCACATTTCAAGTAAGAATAACATATGAGAGCATGATTAGATATAAATAAACTGTATACTGACATAAATTAAATGAAATCTAACGTGACTATTTCATTCCTTACGCATAGGAGCACATCGATATATCATAAAATAAATCAAAAAATAATTAGTTTATGATCAGTGTGTAATATCAAATATCAAAATGTTGCAAAACTATAAATTAAACTAAAAAAAACTTTTAAAATTAGACAAAATTGACTTTTTAATTTTTTTATGTTTTTATTTTTTTATTTGCGTTACTGTTTCACCTCGATTTGCGCGCATTAATCTATGTGTCAAAAAAGTATCCTCTCAAGTTTTTACGAGTAATTTTTAATCCTTAAGGGTCAGATATTAGGTCGAAATTTGCACAAAAAAAAAAAAGAACAAAATCCTTAAGGGTCAGATATTAGGTCAAATTTGCAAAAAAAGAACAATTAACCCTAATTTGCATTCCCGATTCGTCTCGATTTGCGGCATTAATCTATGTGTCAAAAAATTTCCCTCTCAAGGTTTTACGGGTCATTTTAACTCTTTTGAGTCAAATTTGAAGTCAAAATTTGCAAAAAAGTGACTCAATTAGCCCCGACTTGCGTTCCTGACTTGCCTCGATTTGCGTGCATTAATCTACGTTTCAAAAAAATATGGCCTCTCAAGGTTTTAAGGGTCCTTTTAATCCTTATGGGTCAAATTTGAGGTCAAAGTTTACAAAAAAGACCCAATTAGCCCCGATTGCGTTACTTATTTGCCTAGATTTACGCGCACTAACCTATGTGTCAAAAAAATAATAAATAATTAAAAAAAACATGTGACATCCACATGCCTCGTGTTTTACTTATTATCACAAGTAAACCGGTCATAGGGTCCAAATAAAGCAAACAACATAGTTAGTTTGGACTGTTGATGAATATTCAATAGTTGAGACTAATATGGGTAGATGGTAATAGTATGGACCTGGTGTCAATTTTGCCTTAAAATTGTCTTTGTACGCGTGTTAGTGTGTTAGTTCACCCAAGCTTTATTTCTTAGTTAATTTCTCATACAACTTTTTTGTTTTTCAAATTTATATATCTTTGTTTTCTTAAGAAAAATTTATATTTATGTGTTAGTGAAAGTTGAAAATAAATTTAATTATACGGAGTTCTTATTACAATTTGGATCTTTGTACTTAGTAAATTATTATTATATATAACTAATATTTGATTTAGAATTTTCTTACGTAAATGTTTTTAACAATCTACATTTTCAGGACAAGGAAAATCATTACAATACAAGTATTATTAGAAAATATTTAACTAAAAAAATTTTGACTAACATTATTAGTTAAAATCGTGCATGACACAAGTATTAATATAGTCTTACAACTAAAAAAACTGAGAAAGCATTTTCAAAAAAAGGTAGTGCTTTAGGTATATTGTCAAAATTAAGATTTGTTGAACGTAGATAATTAATATTTGACCATTCTTAAATGCACTAAAAAATACTTTAAATAAGCCTTTAATTAATATATTTACTAAAATGAATGTATAGTAGGTGTTGTAGAATTTGTAAAATTGGACTATTGGAGATAGATAATGGGAGCAGATGGAATATGTGGCATTGGGGCCATTAGAAAATTATGTTAGTTTTAGTTGTGTTTGGTCCACTTTGGCCTATAAACTACTCCGTGGAAGAATTATGGTCATATATATGTGTCAAGCATCATGGTCTCATGTTTTTTTTTTTTTCCTTCCCTTGTAATGTAAATCTAAAGCTGTTTTTCTAGTTCACAATTCCACACTTCATCATCAAGTGCATAAAAAAATTGAGAAATTCTCTAACAACATTGAGTTGGACCAAATTGTAGTACGATTCGGTTTAAAGTCAAATAACATCGATTACATCTCTTGTGTCATAATGAGTCGTGCTGATAGTGTTATGGGTTCAGCCAAAATTTTGGTAAAATTTGTTTTATTTTGTCTTTGTTAATGGGCCAATTTCATTAGCATTTTACCTTTTGTGGTTAAGTCTTAATTAGGCTTATTTTATGACTTGAAAATAAGTCATTTAGAGGGTCATGTGAATGATTATGATCAGATTAGTGAAAGTCACATAAAAACACAAAAGATAGAGAAGAGAGGAGAGTTTCCCATTTTTGCACTTTTTTGGACAACCTTCATTAATTTGGCTGTTGCCGGAAATTGCACTTTTGGATCGTCCTCAAATTTTTGCAGCTTGTTGGTGACATATAGGGCTTCATTTTGGACAGTTGGATCATCAGTTTGAGCTATCGTTTGGTCTCGGTAGTCTCTGGACAGACCTGCTATTTTTGGGTGACTTTTCTCCACTTTGTTTCTCAATTGTTGTTCTCTTGTTGTTTGGTGATTGTTGGTGGGTGTGTAAATCTTGTGTAGACGGATTTGGGTTTATGTTACCCTCAATTATCAATAAGTGAAGATTAAGGGTGGACTCCTCAAGAGGTCCTATGGTTTATATCCTTCACAACGAAGGGGTTTTCCACGTATAATTTGTGTGTGTTGTTTGTACTTTGATTCTGCTTATTATTGTTGTTTTGCTACTACAATACTTTCGTCGATATTATTTTTTTTGTTTGTTGTTTGATATTGGTGATAATTTGCCTTATTGGTTTTGGATATTTAGTTGATTGTCTTGAGTTTGTGATTTTGTGAGTGACCTCTAACGATCCCTACAAATAGATGTCCAAGAAAAGATCATATCGTGTCAGCATGCTCATCATACCAAACATTAGAAAATAAGGCTCATGCATGACTCGCCTTACATTTTGTGCAGTCTTGTGCCTCATCATTAAGGATACGTACTTGTATTTGTACTTCATATTGTTATAAATTTCATTCATAATGTACCAATATGTGGGTCGGTCCATCATGTTCATATTGTGCTTGTACAATATTACATTCTTTTTCCACATAAAAAACATTACATTTTTATATTTTCTAGAAATTTTGATCGCTCATGTGAACATGGTGCAACCGAATGAGCTCATAGGCAAGACTATTTGACTACGAATATAAATTAGGTTTTATTTGTCAAAAAAGCAAGATATATTTGCATACATATGATGTAAACTTATGAGGCCTCCCCCTAATTGTTCAAGTAAATGCATGTACTCGTTTTATATGATATGATTTTTGTATTTGACTTTTCTAATGGTTTAATTTATTTGAGCTTTCCTTTTCTTTGGTTGAGTTGTGTCAAATCTTTTCCTTTACTTTAATTAAGATGACCATTACATTTTTATTTTTATTTTTCTGGAGAGAAATCATGTGTTATTAATGTAAGCTATGTTGTATTTAATCTGAAAAACTTTGAAGTGAAAGTATTGGGTCAGACAATCCAAACAATTTGGTCAGACGGCTGACTCATATACCCAATTATAATAGTGAAAAACTTCGGGAGGCTATAACTTTGCGCTCGGGTGTCGGATTGGGGCATATGATGTGTCAAAATTAATTCATTTTTCGAGACGAACACAGCTTTGGCCACCGGAAATCGCCAAACGAGGTCTCTAAAGGCCTCAAAATGCAAAAAATGTATCCTGGTTATATTTTGTCCAAGTTAGTTACAAAATGTGTCCAAATTTTACAATATGTGTCCATGTTTAAACAATATGTGTCCAGGTTTACAAATAGGTGTTTAGGTTTACAAATAGGTATCTACGGTTAACAATATGTATCCAGGTTTGTCCAGGTGTGTTCAGATTTGTTCATATTTGTCCAGGTTTGTCCAGGTTTTTCCACATTTGTCCAGGTTTGTCAACATTAGTCCAGGTTTGTTGTGTCCAGATTTATCCAGATCTGTTCATGTTTATCTAGATTTGTCCAGGTTTGTCCATATTTGTCCAGGTTTGTCCATATTTGTCCAGGTTTGTCCATATTTGTCCAGATTTGTTCACATTTGTCCAGGTTTGTCAACATTAGTCCAGGTTTGAACAGGTGTGTCCAGATTTATCCAGATTTGTCCATGTTTGTCTAGATTTGTCCAGGTGTGTCCATATTTGTCTAGGTTTGTCCACATCTATCCAGGTTTGTCAACATTAGTCCAGGTTTGTGTCCAGATTTATCTGGATTTGTCCATGTTTGTCTAGATTTGTCCAGGTTTGTCCATATTTGTCCAGGTTTGTCCATATTTGTCCAGGTTTGTCCACATTTGTCCAGGTTTAACAACTTTTCATCAGGTTTACAAATTGTGTCCAGGTTTCAAATGTGTCCAGTTCTATTTCCAAGTTTACAAATGTGTCCAGGTCTACCAATACATGTCCAGGTTTAACAACATGTGTCCAGGTTAAACACATATGTGTCCAGATTCAACAATATGTGTCTAGGTCCAGTGGAGTGGTCTGACATAAATGTTATTGTCAGACCGTTTTGACACAATACCTTCTCAACTTTGAAAGTGTTCAGCTGACCATTAAATCTTCTTCCAAAATCTTAAGAGCTTGATTGATTTTCACTAAAAATCATAAGAATTAATTTTTTTTTTTGAGAATTGAAGAAATAATGTGCTGTTTGGTTGACATAATCGTAAGAATTTGGATTATTTAGGAAATTATATTTCCTACAAAATGGTGAAAATAACTTACCAATGCCTCATTTGTTGAGTTGAAATTCCCATGATCAAGCAAACAATAATCTTGATTTTCTAGGAAATTGAAGAGGGAAAAACTTTCCTATGAAATATGAATTAGTGTAGGAAATTATTTCATTCCTATGTGAACCAAACAAGCTCTAATTCTCATCAACAGACATAAGCACGTAAGGCGTACTAACCGAATAACCTGGTTAATTTTGTTAACATTTGGGGAGCTAAGGATAAAAATGATAATTGAAGTTTTTTTTCACCTTTTGACATAAATGTTTTTTTTAATTGTTTACGGGGGGCAGAGCCAGGAAAAATTATTGAAGGGTCCGATTATGTGAAGGCAAGGAAATAACTATGGCCCAAGAAAATAATTTAGTGTTCATAATAATTAAAAAAAATGTACACAATTTTTTTTTAAAAAAAAACTATAGTTTAACTAAATGATAAAGTATCCGAATATGCCTTGAATAAGGAAGCCATCTTCATCACTTAGTTGAGCTCTCCTATTATTCATGAAATAAAAGTCATCTATGATTGAATACATTTTAAACTTGTTAGCAGTATCCATCTCAATATAAAACAAGCAAGTAATTCAAAAGAAATTCATCTTCCATCTTGTTTCGAAGGATTGTCTGATCTTGACAATTTTCATTGATGAGAAAGCTCAATCTATAGTTGTTGTGCTGACAGGAAGGGTCAAAATTAGTCGAATCAATCTGTCAACCAAAGGATACATAATAGATTTTCTTTTCTCCACCAAACTTATACACAAAATTAGCTATGGTAATAAGACTTTTCATATCTAGATGATTAGGAATATCATAGTAAAATTGATCAAGTTCATTCCAGCATTCCTTAAATCATATATCTCTTGTTCAGAAAAGTCTCGAGGATAGTATTTCTCTGCAAAAAGACAAATGTTTTCCATGTTGAAGTCTTTGTAATATCTACGAGACTCAAAGATACACTCACTAGTAGAAAGTAATTTAAGTGCTGCATTTTTTTTTTTTTTAACATAAACATTGCGATTTTCAACCGTAGAATATATAGGCGTATCATTTGAATTTTTTTTAAATGGCGCGGTTTAAAAACCGCATATTTTCCACATTAAATGCTGCGAATTTTCTAAAAACCACAGCTTTTAATTTTAAAAAAAAACTATTTCTAAACAAAAACCGCATCTTTTAATTTAAAAAAGCCCATCTTTTGGTAGAATTAGAACACTGAAAAGCTATGAAAATCGCATCTTTTTGAAATATTTTTAAAATAATAGATTTTAAATTTATATTATAATATAAAAACATAAATTTAAATTCAACGGTACAAGGGTGATTCCTATTGATAGGGAACCCCAATCTCATACATCTTCAAGGATGCTATTCGGTGATCATCACCACGCCATTAAGCGGGGTCGAAGTATAAGCAAGAATTTAAAAAAAAATTCATTATATATATATATACGAAAATTTCATACAATAATAACGTTTAATAACAAAGTAGTAATAATACAGGAAATCACAAATATGTATATGTAATGATAGCTACACACTTGTCTCGAACCTCGTTGATCTCTGTAGATGTGAATGACCCTTGTCTTGGTGTGTTGAAAAGCTGAGAAAAAACATAACATAAGTGACGTGATTAGTTTCCGCCACACTAAAAGCAAGAATTCTACGCACAAATAGAACACTCAAATAAATTAAGTTTTATGTTGAGACCCTTTGTGACGACCCGACTCACTTAAGCCGGCGTGGAAGAAACCGACGAGTCGAATTGTTAGTTCTAATCAAACTAACATACGAAAAATTAAAAACAAAAACTCAAATTATTATATACTAAATCCAAAAGTACAACACCCACAAGATTGTACAAAAACTAAACCCAAATATCAATACTACTAAAAACAGTATTAACTCCAAAACAATGTCAAAGTTAGAAAATAAGAACTACAACTACGATAGTCCAAACTAGAATCGTAAAACATCCTAAACAAGTACAAATAACTTCGACACTCTCCCAACCCAAAGCTAAGCAAGAACCTCATCATCAGAATTACCTGAAAAATAAACAACAGTCCACCGTCAGTGGCGAGTAACATAACTGTTCCACCCTAACGGGGATACACACGATCATAGCATAAATCAAACAATCAAATCACCCCATCAATCATACCATCATGTAACATACATAACATAACCATAACGTTAAGGACATTATACCAATGATCAACAATATCAACTTGACTAACTTCAAATATTATCTTACATTACTTAATCTTTGGCTCAATCATTTACATATTAGACCGGACTATGCACGTACGAACGCATCTTACGCGAACGAACTTTCTACTATGTCGGGATTGAGAATCTTACTCCCAACCCCATGAAACCCATCTTACGGGAAATCCATATCAAGAGACGACACAGTAGGATCTCCAACTATCCCAATACTGCGGATAGGATAGGGGCAACGTCTTAACCCAATTCTTAGAATCTTACTCTAAGATTAGGCGTCCAATATTAAAATCAAGCTAATCTTTAATCGTAATTTACATTCTTAGTTAATCTTAAGTTGCATCTTACGCCTTGACTCAAGACCAACATGTAAATCATCATTCTTGGAACCTCATATATCATTCTTTACACTTTCTTTAACTTTTCTTTGACTTCTTTAAACCTTTCTTTAAACTTCTTTAAACCTTTCTTTAAACTTTACTTACATTCTTTAATCAAGACTCGAACAAGAACTCATAAAGAACAATCAAGACTCATGAAGAACTCAATCAAGATTCATAAAGAACTCAATCAAGATTCATAAAGAACTTAATTCAAGATTCAAGAAATCATGAAGAAATCATCCTCATCATTATCATCAAAATCACGCATCATACATCAAGATTCAACAACAATTTCATAAACTTATATGCATCAAAACTTCATGAAACTTAAACATGATCAACAACAAACATGAAATTATCACAAGTAAACATAATGTACATAGAATCATGGCAAGATCATCATAAAATAACCACCCAAAATCAGCCCAAGTTCACGCATAACAAGGGTCATAATCAACAACTTCGGTCTAATCTAATCATTTAATCTACCCTATGAATCATAGTATACCAACTAGGATGTGGATAGTATGTTACCTTATTGAAGTATAAACGTGAAATTACACGAAACTTGCTGCCCGAAAGCGTAAAACACACGGCCCAAACACGGCAGCGGCTTTGTTGAACACGGCACCCAACCACGAGCACAGCACGGCCTCCGATCACACAGACCACCACTGCACGACCAGCACGAACACCACCCCTCGTGAACCACCACGCAACCCACGCATGGCTTGTACCACACGGACACCACCCCACACGAACATGACCCAAAACACGAACCCGAACTAGTGATCTTGAATGAAATAATTGAGGTCTAGATTGTGTTTTGATACTTAAAGATCAATAGAGGTTGAATCTTTAAGTTTGGGTTTGATTTGATGGATGAACAATTGATGGTGTTTTGGAGCCAAAAATGGCGTGTGACTTGATGGGCAATGATGGAGAGAATGTTTTGTGTTTAGTTGTGGCAAAGAGTGATTAGATTGGCAAATGATCTTAAGGCCTTATTAACTACTTCTATTTATAGAAGTTAGTTAAGTGTGAACATGAGGCAAGTGGCAAAACTTTGCCACATCATAGGGGGGGGGGGGCGGCCAAGCTAAGGTAAATGGGCCAAAAATAATCACTTAGGCCATTTGCACTTAAGCATGACTAATCATGGTCAAATTCGCATTTGGCCCAAAATTAAATTAATTAATTAGAAAATTAAATAATAAAATTCTAATTAATTAAATAATAATAAAATAAATAATAAACAACCAAGAATAAAAATAATCGAAATTATTCACACATAAAATAAAATAAATAGTCCAAAATAAATTTTGGACCATACATAAAATCACATAAATAATCAAATAAATCCACGACAGAAATACCGATAAATCTGGGTCGTTACACCCTTGGTGTTTTGAGTGATGACAAACGGATGAGTCAAACAAGTGTGACAAATAGTTGTCACAAACAGCTGTTAAAAATAGTTGACAGGAACAGTTGTTATTGAATAAGTTTATGCAGTTGTTCTGAAAACATCTGAGGCATACTGTTATTGTTTTACTCATTCTGAGTAATATTACCTTTCATGTCATATACTGTATATTGTATTGTGTATGTTTGACATACAGGTATTCTAGTACTTGAGACATGTAGAATAGCTTCATCAAAGCTGAAGTGTGCTATCAATGGAGAATCCAAGTGTCCAAGTAGTGAAGAACATAAAGACTGAAGAGTAGCCTCAGGGTTTTTGCTTAGTCTTTTTGTCTTAAATAATGTTTAAGTAGTATAGTAGATTTGTAATGTTTGATCTTGGTATGTTGCTAACACCAGACTAATGTCTAGTGATTGTAACACGACTGATCTGAAGAACAGTTCCTAGAATAGTTCAGCAGACCAGTAGGTTAACAAATTGACCCACGAAATAATTTGAAAGAATTCGATTCTTAGATTCTTTAAAGATCTTGTACGTGGTTAAGTCAGTTTGGTAATAAATGTTATGTGCTAACAAACCCACGTATCTTTATGAGATCTTAACAAATCTTCAAGATCTTTTGATTTCGAATATTTGATCTCAACATTAAATGGGTTTAATGATTACGGTTACAAAATCCTCTTGATTGGAATAATCTGGGTTTTCTAACTGTCTATATATAGCAGCACTTAATGAACCAAAAAAATGAAATAGTGAGACTCTCCAATACTTCATTGAGCAATATTTTCGGGAGTCCAAAAGAACAAACAGAACAGTTTACAAACTACAAGAGCATTCGAAAAAACCCATATCATCTCTTGTAAGCTTTTGAGAAGTGTAGGGGTCGTTTTTACCCGGTCGTCTATGTCACGAGTTGTTTGAATGCTCGTTAACATCGTCCGTGAGTACGGTCCATGGACACCGAAGAAGTACTGATTCCAGGAGCAATTGGCCCCATATGGTCGTGCACTAGAGTATGGGTTCGGGGACAGGTTACGAGCCAATCGTGCATTGGGCTCGCCCGCCTGTAAGCGGTCTCTACTAGGTCTCTTTTGTAAGATCGATCATTATTCAATTTCAGAGCAACAGAGGTAACTCAATTTTAATCCTAATTCGTGAATTACTAAGTCGGTTCAGATTAATGCATAAATTAGCCTAAAATTGTTTTGTGACCACTTTGAAATTTAGTCCATATTATAACTCTAGAATGAGTCCAAAAGTCCGAAAAAGTTCAAAATCCAATTCGCAAGAATCACATAAAAAAATCAACATGATGATGGCAAGAAAATTGAAATTGAAAGTGCGAACATACCTCGAATCCCGTGCAATTAGATTAGAAAAATAAAAAAGGGCTAAATGGAATTATGCAAATTATACAAGAATTGATAAAAAAAAGCATAAAAACGTACATGGAGATGACATGAATTAGTACAAACAAAGGAGCAAAATTCGCATGCCATCGTGATTAACACAAGTCATAAATTAAAATAAAAATTAAAATAAAATTAAGCATGTTGACATTGCATAGAAAAGGGTTTCAGAAACGTTACTGTTGTGTGCGGCGGTCGATTACGGCCTTGAGATTAGCGCGCCAAATGCCAAGTTCGATGATTGCAAGTGCTTGGAATGTGTTTATATGTGTTTAATATTGATTTTGACAGAGTTTTTGAATGCTTTTTAGACAGAGAGAATATGTAGTAGAGAGAAGAGTAGAAGTTATGATCAGAACGTGTGTTAAAAGTTGGGTGAAAAGGTCGTATTTATAGGCCAGAAGAGGCAAAAATCGTCCCGCAATGGCACCAGACCTGCGCCTAGGTGCATGTCTAGTAACATGACCTTAGTCTAGACGCAGGTCAGTATATTGTGACCTGTTTCTAGGCGCAGGTCTTGTAATATGACCTGCATCTAGGCGCAGGTCTGGCCTTGATCCGGATCGATTTTTTGCTTGATTTTGCGCGTGATCTCCGGGATTATTATGCGATTACGATGTGATTACGGGAATCATTGAATGATTACCGTGATCTTTGAGATTCTGAGAGGTTCCGCCATGTTCTACGAAGTTCCGGAATAATTCGGGCCGTTCTGGACTGTTCTCGAACCTTTTTCGGGTTTTTTCAGACTATTTTGAAAAATGCGCTAAAATGCCAAAAAAAACATGGAAATTTCTAGAAAAATATAAATGAGTGAAAAGTGGAGAAAAATTTGATGATGCAGGTGTAAAATTACTAAAATGCCCCTAAGAACGGAAAATGTTTTAAAAAATTCATAGAAAATATATAAAAAATCAGAAAATTATGGAAAAATTATCAAAAATTCTAAAAAAGAGTATTTAGCCTATAAAAAGTATTTAATGCAATTTAAAATGACTAAAATTCCCTTAGGAAATAAATATGCATGAAAAATAATGAAAATAAATTAATAAAAATCCTAAAAATGTCCGAAAAATCCCAAAACGAGTCGTGAGCCTCTAAAACGCCTATAAATGGTGTGATAGTGGTATGAGAGGGGTAAATAGGTGGCATTTTGGCGTACTAGATCAAGACCGGACCTGTGCAACAGGGTACATTCATCATAGACCATTGGGAGCTAACTGAAGTGCCAGAATTAGGTGTCTACAAGAAGCATCTTTTGAGAGGAACTTTCTGTAATTCGTCACTAATAGAGGGGTTAGTGACTGGGAGCATTTGAGAGTTCATTTGCGAGTGCTTGTGAGTTCAAGTGCGAAACAACACTCTTGTGTTGAGAGTGAGGAAGTCTGTCGTATGAGTTTACGATAGCAATTGTACTATCTTTTGTTCATCAAAGTTGATTAATAAAAGATTGGTAGCGAGAGTAGGAGGATGTAGGCATAGTTGTCGAACCTCGTTAAATCTGTGTGTTCTTTATTTGTTTTACATTTACTATTTTACCGTTCTAGATATTTCCTCTGCTAAACCAGTTCTCTGGTTCTATCGTTAGAACAAATCAGAAAAAAGTTGATAAAGAAAATTTTAAAGAAACACTCAATTCACCCCCCCTCTTAAGTGCTATCATTGGGACCTTCAATTTAGGTACTTATTTGTATGATGCTACAAATTAGAAGCTCATTTTGGAGCAAAAAATAGCCAAATAGGTCATATTTGGCTAAATTCTACCATTGTTGTTCCTATATTCGCTCTACAAGCCCATTTCATGTTTTAAAGTTGTTTTCATGTCATGTAAACATTCTATAGATTATTTGCATGATTTTGGGAAAGGTTAGAAGGTTTTGGAACAAAAACAAACCAAATAGGTCATTTTTGGTCCGTTTTTGGTGTTTTTGTTCTCAACTTGGCACCGATCAACCTAGATTATGTTTTTAAGTTTCATTTACATTCTATAATATTCATGTAAACATTATATGACTTATTTGTATGATTTTGAGCAAACTTATAGCTTTTTGGAACTAAAACAAGCCAAATAGGGCATTTTTGACTCGTTTTGGTTGTTTTCGTTCCCATCTTCCCACCAATCAAACTATTTTGTATTCATTTAAACTTTCTAAGACTTATTTGCATGATTTTGGACAAAGTTAATTAGAGCGTTTTAGAACAAAAACGAGCCAAATAGGTCATTTTTGGCTTGTTTTTGGTGTTATAGTTCCCATCTTGCTTGGCACCCGACTTTTAACAACATCGATTACCAATAATCAACAAGCCAAATCGCCACTAAAACAAAAATTTACTCCAAACACAAACATAATAACAGAGGAACCAAAACATATAATTACTCCAAAGGCTAAATAGTCTAGTAAGTCAACTATCAATAATCCCAAACAACACAGTCTCTGCTACTAACAAATCTAATAAAAGAAAAAAAATAAAAACCTATCCTAATCAGTAGAGCTAAGGTCACCACTCTCAAGTACACAACCCGTCCCGCCAAATCCAAACATCCAGCTACTCAGCACCGATACTTGAAATGAGGGTCCACCATCAGTGGCGAGTAACTAGGCTAATCCATCTAAAAGTGGAACTCAAACAACATAACATAATCAAAGGCAACCGAAACCATACGTGATACATACAAACATGCCATCCACTGATCATACATATAAACACAAGATCATACAATCAAACAACATGATAAGAACACATATAACCACACATATATGCATACCTGGCATCCTTCGCAGCGGAATAATACATATACAAATCAAATTAATAATCACACGAATCATACACGATATTCAAAATACGAAAAATTTATTAAATGTAAATTCGTCCTTTAGGAGAAAATCAAATAAAACCAAAATCATTCTTTAAAGGAACGTAACGGAAGTACTAGGTGTCCGTAGTCGGAACTGCAATGCCAGATTCCTTCCACTTTGTATCCTTTCCTTTCAAAACCGATTAAAAAACCGAAACTGAAATCAAAACCGAAACCGAAATCAAAATCGAAGACCAAATCCGATTACCAAACCAAAATCGAAAACTCGAAACCACAATCGAAAATGAAATCAAAATCGAAATCAAAACCGAAGACTCGAAAGTCCAAATTGACAGTCCAATGCGACTTAAAAACCGAAAGTCCAATGCAACCTCGAAAACCAACCGACAGTCTAGTCTTAGCTCGTTGGTCGACCTATGCGTCTTCCAACTTTCCTAACACATGCCGGGACGAAACAATGCGTCCAAATCCCGTAGCACTCCAATGCGAGTACTATGTCTAAGTAATGGCCATGACTCCTAAGCTAGCAACCAATGCGTCATTAACCTAAACGACAACACATCCTAGGACCATGAACTACCCCACAAATATCAAACACAGGACAGCGGCTACGACTTTAACCCAAAATAGCAACCAATGCATTACTACGATAGGCGACTTAGAAATACGAAAATACTTGACATGACCGTAAAGATCAATACTCAAACTTATAAATTCTAAAACATTTCGAAATATCCAATCTTTATGAAAATTCAAGAAACCGTCAATATTATTCGAAAATACCAAGAAACCGACGAAATTAAGATTATTCAAAATTATTCAAGATTTTAAAGTAACAGATTACGATATGGGAAAAACGAAACCCAAATACGAATATGAAAGTCGCCTAACTCTACCTGGAGAAACATATGCAAGCATAAATGCAAGCAAGAAACCAAAAATTAATCTGAATAATTGTTTCTTGTATGCATTTGTGCTTGCATATGTTTCTCCAGGTAGAGTTAGGTGACTTTCATATTCGTATTTGGGTTTCGTTTTGCTCATATTGTAATCTGTTCCTTGACGTTTAAGTTGGTTATGACTAGCGATCTCTTGCGTGTATCGATTTATGTATGAATCCTAACCTTTATTGTTGATGTTTCTTGATGATTCATCATCGTTTCTTGATTAATCTTGATTTTTCTTGATGAGTTCTTTAAGTACTTTAAAATCTTGAATAATTTTGAATAATCTTGATTTGGTCGATTTCTTGGTATTTTCGAATATTATTGACGGTTTCTTGAATTTTCATAAAGATTGGATATTTCAAAATGTTTTGGAATTTATAAGTTTGAGTATTGATCTTTACGGTCGTGTCGGTATTTTCGTATTTCTAAGTCGCCTATCTTAGTAACGCATTGGTTGCTATTTTGGGTTAAAGTCGTAGTCGTTGCCCAGTGTTCGATATTTGTGGGGTAGTTCTTGGTCCTAAGGTGTGTTGTCGTCTAGGTTGGTGACGCATTGGTTTCTAACTTAGGAGTCATGGTCATTACATAGACATATTACTCACATTGGAGTGCTACGGGATTTGGATGCATTTGTTCATGCCGGCATGTGTTAGGAAAGTTGTAAGATGCATAGGTTGACCAATGAGCTAAGACTAGATTGTCGGTTGGTTTTTGAGGTCGCATTGGACTCTCGATTTTTAAGTCGCATTGGACTGTCCATTTGGACTTTTGAGTCTTTAGTTTTGATTTTGGTTTCGAGTTTTCGGTTTTTGTTTGGTAATCGGATTTGGTCTTCGGTTTTGATTTCAGTTTCGGTTTTGATTTCGGTTTCGGTTGTTGATTCGGTTTTGGAAGGAAAGGACACAAAGTGGAAGGAATCTGGCATTACAGTTCTGACTACGGACAACTACTTCCGTTACGTTCCTTTAAAGAATGATTTTGGTTTTATTTGATTTTCTCCTAAAGGACGAATTTACGTTTGATAAATTTTTCATATTTTGAATATCGTGTATGATTCATGTGATTATTAATTTGATTTGTATATGTATTATTCCACTGCGAAGGATGCCATGTACGCATATATGTGTGGTTATATGTGTTGTTATCATGTTGTTTGGTTTTATGATCGTGCGTGTATATGTATGATCAGTGGATGGCATGTTTGTATGTATTATGTATGGTTTCGGTTGCCTTTGATTATGTTATGTTGTTTGAGTTCCACTATTAGATGGAACAACCTAGTTACTCGCTAATGATGGTGGACCCTCATTTCAGGTATCGGTGCTGAGTAGCTGGATGTTTGGTTTTGGCGGGCCGGGTTGTGTACTTGAGAGTGGTGACCTTAGCCCTACTGATTAGGCCTGGTTTATATTTTGTTCTTTTATTAGATTTGTTAGTAGCAGAGACTGTGTTGTTGGGGATTATTGATAGTTGAGTTACTAGACTATTCGGCCTTTGGAGTAATTATATTTTTGGGTTCCTCTGTTATTATGTTTGTGTTTGGAGTCAAGTTTTATTTTAGTGGCGCTTTGGCTTGTCGATTATTGGTAATCGATGTTGCTAAAAGTCGGGTCGTTACACCTCCTTTAGATCTTTGACGTCCCTCTCGCCATCCAACAGCCGGAAAGGTCATCCATCGACCTTTGTGGCCTGGATCTCATTTTCCACCTCGATCTTTTTTAGGCGGTGAGAGGATACAACTAGTTGGGACGTCAGTCGCTTCTCTGCCAGACGAGAACTTTGTAGTTGATGTTGGGCATCAAGACAGATGCCTTAAGAAGACCGGGTAGTCTCCCTCGCAGGAAGGAAGTGTAGGAGACTCTGCAACGGAAAAAATTGGTCAGAAAAAGAGTATAGTAACATCGACAATAGTTAAAAAAGTAATCCTTAAGAGACGACGTGCGTATCCAGAAAAGATTATGAATTCCACCAGCCGACGATCCATCCCCTAAGAAGTTCGAAGGAAACTCGAGGTTGAGGATAAGTGGTCCCTCCACCTTCTTTAGAGTGCTTGTGTGACGACCCGACTCGCTTAAACCGGCCCGGAAGAAACCGACGAGTCGAATTGTCGATCTAACAAACAAACTTACTAAAAATTAAAAACAAAACCTCGAAATGATTATTACTATAACCCAAAAACGCACAATACCCACAAGTTGTACAATACTAAACCCAAATGTATCAATACTAGAAAATAACTCCAAATGCTGTCAGAGTCAAAATATACTAAATACAGAAACTATACGTCCAAACTAAAAACATAACATAGTCTAAAATAAGAAAACATCGACACTCGCCCAACCCAAAGCTAAGCAACACCGTCATCATCAGAGTTACTTGAAAAATTAACAACAATCCAGTGTCAGTGGCGAGTAATATAACAGTCCCACCCTAACATGGATACACATAATCATAGAACAAATCAAACAAACATATCAGACTACCAACCAACATATGACATAAACAACGTATTAATAATAATTGTAAAACCATCCAACTTTAATTATTCAAACTTAAAAATTGTTAATCATCTTTGTCGCTACTATTTACATTTTAGACCGGACTATGCACGTACGAACGCATCTTACGCGAACGAACTTTCCTACTATGCCAGGAATGAGAATCTTACTCCCAAACCCATGAACCCTATCTTACGGAAATTCATATCAAACAGACAACATAGCAAGTATACACTATCCCAATACCGCAGTCAGGATAAAGGCAACGTCTTAATCCAAGTCTTAGAATCTTACTCTAAGGTTAGACGTCTAAAAGTAAACTTAAGCTAAATCTTACTTACAACATCGAAGTTATTCTCAAGATCGCTTCTTTAGCCTTTTCTTGAGTCTAACCATAATCAATACTACTTCTTAAACCATTCTTTATCAAATCTTTAACTAACTTTCTTTAAACATTTCTTTAACTTCTTTAAAACTTCCTTTAGAAAACTTTACAAAACTTTGCTTATCTTTAAATAAAACTTTGAAAAACACCAATAAACTTGCACTTAAAAGAACATATGACCAACTTTCAAGATTTCAAGATTCAACCAAGAACTCATCAAGAACTCAAATAACTCATCAAGAACTCAACAAGAACTCAATCAAGAACTCGACTTCAACACAAAAACCACACGAAAAAAAGCCCATAAAAAACATGCATGAAAACTTAAGTAAATCATCATGTTATCAATACCCAAATCCACCTTAAAAATCACACATGAATTGACAAACAATCATAAAAAATTCATCCAACATGATCACTTAATCTACCTTATAATCATAGTATACATATTAAGGTAAGATAGTATGTTACCTTATTAAAGATCAAGAAATACAATCACACAAACTTACAGCCTGGAAAACCCCAAAGTACACGGCCCTTACACGCACAACACGGCCTACACGAACACAACACCACCACGGCTTGCACGAACACAACACCACCACGGCTTGCACGGCTGCCCACTGCACGGCCACCACGAACCAACACGGTCCTTCACACGAACCACACGGACCACCCCACGAACTCGAACCCAATCGAACAAACCCCAAAACAAAACCCGAACTAGAAGTCTTGAATGGAAACTAATGAGATTAATTATTGTGTTTAAAGTTACTTAAAGATCAATAGCAATTTAATCTTTAAGTTTTGAAAGTGATTGGATGATGAACAATGGTTGGGTGTTCATAAGCCAAAAAATGCCGTGTGGAATTAAGGCAAGGGAGAGTGTTTGGCTTTTGATTGTGGCAAATGATGATCAAAGGTGTTTAAGATGGCAAATGAACTTTTAAGCCTTACTAACCCTTCTATTTATTGAAGTGGTTTAAGGTGTGAACATGAAGGAAGTGACAAATTAGGCCACTTAATCATGAGGGGCCGGTTTTCTTAAGGCAATAATGGGCTTTTGGTGATCAATTGGGCTAATTGCACTCATGCATGATTAATCATGCTTAAATTGCATTTGACCCAAAAATTAATTAACTAATTAGAAAATTAAATAATAAAATTCTAATTAATTAAATAATAATAAAATAAGTAATAAACAACCAAAAAAATAGAAATAATTGAAATTATTCACATAAAATAAAATAAATAGTCCAAATAAATTTTTGGACTATGCATAAAATAACATAAATAAACAGATAAATCAACGACAGACACTACAACATTCCGTGTTTTCAACGTCCGCCATAAGCGGACGTTAAATTAGCGGATAGCGGACGTTAATATATTTAGCGTCCGCCAACGGACATTATACCACTGACATATTTTTTTTGTCGCTAATGTGGTGTTTAACGTCCGCCTGATATGAGTAGCGTCCGTTTATGGCGGACGTTATTATTGCGTCCGCCATAAGCGGATGTTATTTTGAAATTAACGTCTGCTTTTTTTAATTAAAGCGGACGTTAACATCCTTGACACGACTTTCAAATTCGCTTCTAAGGCGGACGTAATATATCAATTGACGGACGCTAATTTTTTTTTATTAATTTGAATTAATAATATTCAATATTATATGTAAATATAATTATTACATTCATAATTTATAATTATTTGCTTCATCCGTGCAATTCACACGTTTTTTCATTCGTTGACTATCTATCTGCTTCATTCATACAAATACATGTTCCATTGCATATTATAAATATCCATACACAATTTTTCACAAAAAGTTTTTACTAATTAATATTTCATATAATACCAATCCAATCTAATACAATTAATATTTATACAAAGTTGTTAGTACTATTTTTCAAATACTAATAAAAAAAAAGGTAAACCTAGCTAGGTTGCACATGTTCCGTTGGGCCCTGAGCCGTCATCTGGGCCGCCGCCCGGTGGTCGTCGAAACTGAGACATGTCTACACCGCTACATTGGCTTAAGACATTGCCGTACAACTCTACCAAATTTTGCATCTCGGCCACCTTCTGTTTTCCCTCATCTCTCTCCCGTTCTATATCAGCAAATCGGTTATTCAATTGATCTATTGCGGAAGGAGTGCTTGACGGGTTGTTCGCTTGACTTTGTCTCTTGTAGTACATGTTTGCACTACTCCCCAATCCAGGGACTTTGCCCCTTTTCTTACCACCAACTGTGTCAAAAAAAACCTCATTCGGGGTCTTTTTGACACCACTTGCTTCACATTCAGCAATATTTTTTTCATAACTCTCCTGCAAACATTGAGATACGTGCAAAACATATAATCAAGTCATTTCATGATTTTAATCTAAATGCATGTTCTAAAACATATAAGTGAATAGATCAACACTCATTGGCATGGTTTAGGTCAAGTTAAAGGCATTTCGGAACGATAAGGAGCCAAAACGACCATTTTGGGTCGTTTTGGAGCGTTTTATTACCCAATTTCAATCAAATCAAGTCTTTTAATGATTTCAAGCTACTTGCATGTTCTAAAACATATAAGTGAATAGATCAACACTTATTGGCATGGTTTAGGTCAACTTAAAGGCATTTCGGAACGATAAGGAGCCAAAACGGCCATTTTGGGTCGTTTTGGAGCGTTTTATAACCAAATTTCAATCTAATCAAGTCATTTCATGAGTTCAAGCTACGTGCATGTTCTAAAACATATAAGTGAATAGATAAACACTCATTTGCATGGTTTAGGTCAAGTTAAAGGCATTTCGGAACAATAAGGAGTCAAAACGGCCATTTTGGGTCGTTTTGGAGCGTTTTATTACCCAATTTCAATCTAATCAAGTCATTTCATGATTTCAAGCTATGTGCATGTTTTAAACATATAAGTGAATAGATCAACACTCATTGGCATGGTTTAGGTCAAGTTAAAGGTATTTCGGAACGATAAGGAGCCAAAACGACCATTTTGGGTCGATTTGGAGTGTTTTATTACCCAATTTCAATCTAATCAAGTCATTTCATGATTTCAAGCTACGCGCATGTTCTAAAACATATAAGTGAATAGATAAACACTAATTGGCATGGTTTAGGTCAAGTTAAAGGCTTTTCGGAACGATAAGGAGCCAAAACGGCCATTTTGGGTCGTTTTGGAGCGTTTCATTACCCAATTTCAATCTAATCAAGTCATTTCATGATTTCAAGCTACGTGCATGTTCTAAAACATATAAGGGAATAGATCAACACTCATTGGCATGGTTTAGGTCAAGATAAAGGCATTTCGGAACGATAAGGAGCCAAAACGGCCATTTTGGGTCGTTTTGGAGCGTTTTATTACCCAATTTCAATCTAATCAAGTCATTTCATGATTTCAAGCTACGTGCATGTTCTAAAACATATAAGTGAATAGATCAACACTCATTGGCATGGTTTAGGTCAAGTTAAAGGCATTTCGGAACGATAAATAGCTACGTGCATGTTCTAAAACATATATGTGACCTGAATACTTACCAGAACACGCTTCGCTCGATCAGTTACTACTACTTTCCCCTTGCCAGCTTCATCTCGAGCATGCGTATCTAGGTACAACTCCGCAGCAGTGGGTAGCCTTCCTCCACTTTTGGCGGCCTTCGGAAACATATACATAGAATTTGATTAACTTTTGAAGAAAATGACACTACTGTACGTTATTTTAGCAACATACTTACCAATTTACGTACACGCAGCGCTGATGACATAGATCCCTGACAATGAGAGGGGGGTACGGGCTTGTTCAGATCACCACCTGCCCTATTTTTCTTTGCCTTTACAAACATTTCCTGGTAGGTAGGATCCTTTGCATTCTCCATCATCTCCTTGTGGACGTCCAAAGACATCCACCGAGGTGGGATTCCTTTCTTCTTCTTCCTGACATAGTTGTGTATGTCCTTCAATCGAGTTCCGGCTTTCTTATCAAAGCTCCTCCTAACCTCAGTTTCGATCTCTGGTTTCCATTTGTAATAATCCTGCAAAATCATAAAAACAAATAAGTTTTAAATGAATTATAATACAACTAATTAAAAGATTTTTTCGATCGTACTTTGAAAACATTGTACCACTTATCTTTGGTCGCGTTATCTACCATTGAATAGTTCCTCCACGGTTTCTGAAAATACTTCTTGATGCCGTCTGTGATGGATCGTGCTACTGTGGAATCATTAAACCTTGCAAACAAAAATTGTTAAAAATATCATGTTTTCAGCAACAATATTACATATGCAAACTAAAACCAACTAGACAAAATATACTAAACTGTACTTACCAAAGTCCTTCAGGATCCAACTCCTTCTTGCCTTGCAAAGGAGGTGTATCCTCACCCAAGGACTCGTGATCGCTGTCATCATCTTCTTCGTCCACCCCCAAACCAACTTGTTCTTCATGAGGTATAGGTGTAGACTCTCCTTCTTCTGTAGGTGTAGCTCTACCTCCACCACCCTTAGGTCTACTACCTCCGCCTCTTCTTCCACCTCCACGAGAAGACATCTGCATGCAACATGTTATAAAATAATAAATTATTAATATTAGAACAATGTTATGAAATAAGAACAAATATTATTATCATGACATGAAATTATTTTAAATTATATTAAATGACATAATCATAAAATTACAAATGTGTAATTACAATAAATAATTTTTAATATATATCAATAAGTGAAATTACAATAAGTTGGAGCAAAAGTTTGCTATCTCCTCAGTTAGGTAAGCGTTGCATTTTGAACCTTCAACACGTGCTTTGTTTCCCACTTTACGCTTCAAATGGTTAAGAAACCTATCAATGACTTAAGCATCGTTAATTTATGTAAAAAACCTATCAATGACCGTGTCCACATCCAAATAACGCTTGTGACGACAACGAAAGCAAGGACACCTTATCTTATCATTGTCATTATAAGCGGGATGTTGTAGACAAAAGTCGACGAACCCATCGATCCCTTCTATAAATTTATTTCTAAGACGACGCCCATTTAATCTTTATTACATCCAACGACGCTCATTCCTTCTCATGATTAAAGAATTCTACAGAACTAAGATTAAGAGTCATTGAAATTGTATTATAAAAGTGATGAATTAGTAATAAACATATACTTAACTTTTTAAACCAAGTTTGTATAAATAAATTCTATTATAAAATTCTTTCAAATAATTATATTATTTCTTTAAGTTGATTACTTATTATGTAGTTAAAGTTCGATTAGAATAATTTAGTATACCACTAGCCGCAACACAATTATTATATGCTTCACATAAAATTTAACCTAAAACTCTAAAAAAAAAAACATAAAATTGAAAAACCTAAATTCTAAACAAAAGACAAATAAAATTCAACCTAAAATTCTAAATAATAAAATAAGTATAAAATTCACAAATCTAAACAAAATAAGCATAAAATTCATTCTAAAACTCTAAACAAAATCAACATAAAATCCAACCTAAAATTCTAAACAAACTTTAAACATAAAATTTAACATAAAACTTTAAACAAAGTTATCATAAAATTAAACATAAAACACTAAACAAACTAAGCATAAAATTCAACATAAAACACTCAAACCATAGTAAACGTAAAATTGAACCTAAAACTCAACATAAAATTCAACAATTTACCTTCAAAATGGGCTAATCTTTGCCTTCAACTTACTTCACTCAAATTCAAACTTCAAATCAAGCAAATTCAACCTTAAAGCATGGAATTTTAAATTTATAGTTAACATTTACATAA
This sequence comes from Salicornia ramosissima, assembly GCA_951394345.1. Classification (NCBI taxonomy): domain Eukaryota; kingdom Viridiplantae; phylum Streptophyta; class Magnoliopsida; order Caryophyllales; family Amaranthaceae; genus Salicornia; species Salicornia ramosissima. The sequence goes on along the minus strand of OX596233.1, from coordinate 24,211,491 downwards.
AACAAAAAAAAAAAAAGGAAAGAGTGAGTTAGGGTTTCAACCTAGAGAAGCAAGTGGAGTGAGGAAGGTCTCGTGGGCAACGGACGCGACAACACGGCGGCGAGGTGGCGTCGACAGGGGCGGGGCGGCGTGGGATACCGGCGAGGTGGCGTGGAGTGAGAGAAGGGTTTCGTGCTTTCGGAAGGGATGAATGAACAAAATGAAGATACAGAAAAAAGCTTCTGATGTCAAAATTATAGTCGATATTTAACGTCCGCCATAAAACGGACGTTACCCATCAAAAGCCGACGTTAAAAACGCGGAACTTAAACGACCTAAAATTCAAAAATCCCGCCTTTTTAACGTCGGCAATAGGCGGACGTTAAAATTAAAAAAAGCGGAAGCTAAATTAAATTTCAAATTATATACGTTGCCAATCTTAAGATGTCTGTGATAGCAGACGTTAAATAAAAAGGCGGACGTTAAATTAAATTTAACGTCCGCTTTGTGGGCGGACATTAAAACGCAGACGGCGGAAACACGGAATGTAGTGAGAAATACCGATAAATCTGGGTCGTTACAACCTCCCCTCCTTAAAGAAATTTCGTCCCGAACTTTAAGGCAAAGGAGATTGTTCACCATCAAACAGCTCCGGGTACTTCTGCCTCATGGACGCCTTTGTCTCCCAAGTCGCTTCCTCATGGTGCTGATTTCTCCACAACACCTTGACTAGCTGAACTTGCTTACGTCGGAGGGTCCTCACTTCGCGATCCAAGATCTGAACTGGTCGCTCCTCGAACGTCAGATTTGGCTCAAACGTGGCCGATTCCACTGGAATGACGTGGGTAGGATCATGTACATATTTCCTTAGCTGGGAAACATGGAACACATCGTGAACATTATACAAACAAGGTGGTAATGCCAACCGATATGCCACCTCCCCAACTCGTTCTAGTATCTCGTAAGGTCCCACGAATTTCAGTCGGAGTTTCCGCTTTTGACCAAAGCGAGCCACTCCTTTGAATGGTGAAACCTTAAGCAAGACTCCATCACCTACCTCGAAAGTCAGTGGTCTACGTCGATTATCGGCGTAGGACTTCTGACGAATCTGCGCGGCCTGCATCATAGACCGAATGACTCGGACCTTCTCTACGGTATCTCTTACCATCTCAGGTCCCAAAGCCATAGTATCACTGATATCATTCCAACAAATCGGACTCCGACATTTCCTGCCATACAGGGCCTCGTACGGAGCCATATCGATGCTGGAGTGATAACTGTTATTAAAGGAAAACTCTACCAAGCAAAGCATACGCACCCAAGACTGATGATACTCCAGACTACATGCTCGTAACATATCCTCCAGAGTCTGGATGGTCCTCTCAGTCTGACCATCTGTCGCTGCGTGAAATGCGGTGCTCAGCTTCAACTTCGTCCCAAAGTCCTCCTGAACTAACTTCCAGAAACGAGATAAGAATCTCTGATCACGATTAAAAACTATCTCCCTCGGAACTCCGTGAAGTTGGATAATGTCCTGGGTATAAGCCTCTGCCAGGCGCTCCATCGACCAGGTCATCTTCATCGGTATGAATCTAGCAACCTTGGTCAACCTATCCACTATTACCCAAATGGCATTCATACCATTACATGTAGGTAGGCTAACCACGAAATCCATAGATACCGAATCAAATTTCTAGGTCGGAATCGGTAGTGGCTGCAAAAGACCTCCAGGTCTCTGATGCTCGATCTTAACCTTCTGACAAACTAAACATCGAGCTACAAACTCTACTACATCCCTCTTCATCTTAGGCCACCAGAACTGGCCCTTCAGGTCCTGATACAGCTTGTTACCTCCAGGATGAACAGAGTAGGGTGAGTTATGTGCCTCATACATGATTCTGTTCCTAAGATCAGAACTGTCCGGTACACACCACCTCCCTCGGAATCGCAGACTACCGTCGGAAGAGATCTCGAAGCCAACGGCTTTTCCTTGCCGTAAAGCCTCTCGAATCCTAGCCAACTACGGATCATTTTGCTGACCCTCGCGCAATTCCTGAAATAATTCAGACTCGGCACTCATACATGTCAGACGAAATCTGACGGAACTAAGGCTTCTACTGAAGCTCAATCAATTCTTGCGACTCAGTGCGTCAGCGACTAAGTTCGCCTTGCCCTCGCAATAATTAAGCGTCAGGTTGTAGTCCTTAATAAGCTCAAGCCATCGTCTCTGCGTCATATTGAGGTCTTTTTGAGTGAAGATGTACTTGAGACTCTTATGATCCGTGAATACCTTACACGAACCACCATAGAGATAGTGCCTCCAGATCTTAAGCGCGAACACTACAGCTTCTAGCTCCAAGTCATGCGTGGGGTAGTTACGCTCGTGCACCTTCAGCTGCCTCGATGCATAAGCGATGACCTTCCCACCTTGCATTAGCACACAACCTAGGCCACTCTTAGACGCATCACTATAGACCTCAAAATCCTCTTCATCGTTCGGAAGCGTAAGAATAGGAGCAGAGACTAATCTCTATTTCAGCTGCTGAGACGCTTGCTGAGAACTCATCAAGAACTCAATCAAGAACTCGACTTCAACACAAAAACCACACAAAAAAAAACCCATCAAAAACATGCATGAAAACTTAAGTAAATCATCAGGAAATCAATACCCAAATCCACCTTAAAAATCACACATGAATTGACAAACAATCATCAAAAATTCATCCAACATGATCACTTAATCTACCCTATAATCATAGTATACATATTAAGGTAAGATAGTATGTTACCTTATTGAAGATCAAGCAATACAATCACACAAACTTGCAGCCCAGAAAACCCCAAAGTATACGGCCCTTACACGCACAACACGGCCTGCACGAACACACACACGGCTTGCACGAACACAGCACCACCACGGCTTTGCACGGCACCACCACGGCTTGCACGGCTGCCCACTGCACGGCCACCACGAACCAACACGGTCCTTCACACGAACCACACGGACCACCCCACGAACTCGAACCCAATCGAACAAACCCCAAAACCAAACCCGAACTAGAAGTCTTGAATGGAAACTAATGAGATTATTGTGTTTAAAGTTACTTAAAGATCAATAGCAATTTAATCTTTAAGTTTTGAAAGTGATTGGATGATGAACAATGGTTGGGTGTTCATAAGCCAAAAATGGCGTGTGGAATCAAGGCAAGGGAGAGTGTTTGGCTTTTGATTGTGGCAAATGATGATCAAAGGTGTTTAAGATGGCAAATGAACTCTTAAGCCTTACTAACCCTTCTATTTATAGAAGTGGTTTAAGGTGTGAACATGAAGCAAGTGGCAAATTAGGCCACTTAATCATGAGGGGGCCGGTTTTGGGCTTTTGGTGATCAATTGGGCTAATTGCACTCATGCATGATTAATAATGCTTAAATTGCATTTGACCCAAAAATTAATTAACTAATTAGAAAATTAAATAATAAAATTCTAATTAATTAAATAATAATAAAATAAATAATATACAACCAAAAAAAATAGAAATAATCTAAATTATTCACTTAAAATAAAATAAATAGTCCAAATAAATTTTTGGACCATACATAAAATAACATAAATAAACAAATAAATCAATGACAGAAATACCGATAAATCTCGGTCGTTACAGCTTGCCTCCGTAAGAGAACTTGACGACACCCCAGTCGACGTCTTCGTAGGCGTCGGCCTTGACACTTTGGAGATTAGGGAGTCCAAAATCTTCAACCCTTTGGAAGGAGGTGACGACCCAAGTTCAATTCCCCTGGTGGTCTCAAGAGCTTTCTTCTTCTTGGCAACCATTGCCAGCGTCTCTTCGGGAGACATGATTTTCTTGCCTTTACATGAAGGTGTGTTCACTAAAACGATGACACAAAGACAAAGGAAATAAATATTACTAAGTGACTAGTGACATGCAACCAAGAAAAAACAAAACGAAAATAAAAAGGTGAGCTTACCACTGGAAGCCATTTCGCTTGAAGCTTGAAAAGATGAACTTCAGAAGTTTTGAATGTCCTTTGAGAAGCAAAAGGTTTGGCTAATTCATCGACCCGACCACGATCCTCACCGGGGGTAATGACGTTGAAGTCGATTTTTGTAAAACAAAGACAAATAAGGTATCAGTTATTTAAATTAACTACTAACGTAAATATGGATTAAAAAGTGTACCATTGTGTTTCCATCCCCCAAGCAATCATTGGTGGTCGCCTGGGAAGGAGGATCTTTCTACAAAGATGTATCGTGAGTGCCACCTGCGATAGTTCACTCATAAATAGGTGCGCTTCCCCAGGTTTAATGTTTAGAGCAATGGAATTGTTCATCTTGAAGACAAATTTGTACTTGACCATCAGTTCGGACGCCGTCAAGGGTTCTCCCCATGATTTTGTCATGCGATCAAGCACTCAAAGTGTCCTTCATGCCCCTGGCATCAATTACCCAGGTCTACTGCTTAAAATCCCCAGGATTGATCTCACAAGGGGAGAAAGGGAAAAGTATATCTAGGGGTGATTATGAGCCAAGAATGTTCGCGAATAGTTCGAACTCGGATCGGTCAAAGCTCGGCTCGGATCTAGCTCGACTCGAGAGTTAAACGAGCCGAGCCGAGCAAGATTAAGCTCAGCTCGAAAAGCTCATGAACAAGCTCAATTAGTTATATTTATAAAATATTTTAAATAATTATTTTTACAAATATATTAAATTATTAAAAATTAAAATTAAAACATGTTAGTATGTTACATTATTTAACATTGAACTTGAACACATGATTAAAAAAAGCCCATATCCTAGGCCCATAGATCTAAATATTCAATTTTCTCAAACTCAATTAACCATCTTACATTCTTACTAGTTACTACTTAGGGGCTTTTTGGTTCGGGCAAGGGAAACGGAATGGAATTCAGAAAGAGAATCAAGGAGAAAGGAAAGGAATGACCCTGATTTGACCTGCCTGTTGGGTGATGTAGTGGAAACAGAATAAAATATTCCTTGATTCCCTTTGTGACTACTTGGTTCAAACAAGTTCAAGGAAATCAACTTTGAATTTTTTGTCATAATAATAACAATCCAAATCAATGTAAAAAGATTAAACAATAATTCTTACAACAAAAATTAACCATCCATTTAAATTATTAGAAAAAAAAAATTGTAGAAATTTTTTATTGGCAGAAAAAAAATATTTATATCTTTAGGAAAAAATGTACAATATCGTCTACATTAGAGAGTAAGAGAGAAAGGTGGTGGGAGCCTGGGAGGAGTAATGCCGGTGGCCCGACACTACGTTAGCCCTGGGCACCACTGCACCAGCCAGAGATGACCCCCACGATCGTCTGCACGTCCACATCCATCCAAACCGACAACCATCCAGATCTGTCTCCCACTCCACCGCCCTGCTATTCTTTATTCCTCTCGCCGGCCACCTCCTCCGTTTTAAGCACTGTCGACGCAACTGACGTTTCCCCGGGCTTGGTTTATTAGGTTTAGCAGATTATTGGGGGTGGAAGTGGTGAGTTGAATGATGGTGGATCGAATGGTGGTGGTATTAGGTGGTCGCCGGTGAGGGTGGGTGAAGGGCTACGAATGGAAAAAAGGTGGTAGAATGGTGGGAGGCCGCCGATGAGAGTGGGTGGCCGCCATTGATGGTCAGTGAAGATTGGAGAGGAAGGTAGTGAGTGAAGATGATGAAGATGGTGAATATGGAAAGGAAGATGGTGAGTGAAGTTGGATGGGGTAAAGACGTGGGGGAATGGGTTTTGTATCCCAAGTAGATACTAGAAAATAAGAAAGAGGTGGATATGAGTAATTCTAAAACTTAAAATGGGGAAAAGGAATGAAAAAAAAAGAAGAAGAAAAGCAAACATAGGTAAGGAATAATGAGCTTCTATTCCCTTACCCTTTTCCCTTTCCACCCAACCAAACAGCCCCTTACTACTGACTACTACTCCTATCTACTCTCAGTCTCTCACTCACTCAGACCTAACCCTAAGTCGCACGTCTACACGAGTAGAGAAGACAAACCCTAACCCTAAGTGGTTGACGGTGATCGACGGGCACCAAAGATGGAATCCGGAGAGCATAAGACCATAGACTTCACGAGGCAAGCGGAAACCCTATGTTATGGGAATTAAGCCAATTAATTATTTAATTGGATTATTTTCCCCTTTTGTTAGTTTAAATCCATTTAATTGATTTAATTGGTTTTAACTAATTTTCCCGCCAATTTTCCAATTTAAGAATTAGTTATAATTAGTTGCTTATGTTAGTTGTAATGTCATGTGTTTGTTGGTAATTGATCAATTAATGATCAATTCTCTATGAATACCATAAACATTTCTCTTATAGGATATGTTTTTCTGATTAATAAGACTTTTATTAATCTCTAATTCTCTTATCTTTCTCTTCTCTCTTCTATTTCTGTCTATTTTCTGCTTAAGTGTTGAGTGTGCAGCAAGGATCAATTCTGCACCATATCATTGGTATCAGAACCCTCCTTTGTCTGTGTCATTGAAGCACTTTATTCACACGATGTTGGGATATTCTAGTCGTGCACACCAAGTGTTTGGTTGGAGTACCTTTGAATAAATCATTGGTTGTTCCATACTGGCTCCCGTGACTAGAAAGGCTGCAGTTATGGAGGAACAAGTCCGAGCCCTTGAGCAAAGAGTTGATGATCAAGCTAGGTTCATTCAAGAACATAATGCTAAACTTGATAATATGATGAAGCTTCTGCAAAAAATGAAAGAGGCAGTCCCTCAGCCAAATCTTGAGGTTTCATCATACTCTGCCAATTCTTTTAGGAGAAAAGGTATGAATCCCAAAATAGATTTTCCCAAATTTGATGGTACCAATCCAAGACTTTGTCTTAAGAAATGCAGTAAATACTTTGATTTGTGCAAAATACCTGATGAAAATAAAGTGGATCTTGCATCACTTAATATGATTGACAAGGCTGGACATTGGGTCACTAGCTACCTTTCTGTTAGGAGTCATGTGAAATGGGATGATTTCATATTGGATTTGTCAATAAGATTTAATGTTGAAGATGCTAGCACAACAGTGGTGCAATTCAATAAGCTAACACAGACTGCTTCCTTAGAAGATTATGTTGATACGTTTGAGCATTTAAGGTTTGTTTTGTTGCACAATGGCCATAGTTTAACTACTTCTTATTTACTGGATAGATTCCTCGGGGGATTAAAGCCTAGTATTAAATCTATGGTAAAAGCCTTTAAACCAAAAAGTATTCCAGAAGCTATTCAGCATGTGATAGGCCGTCGTCAAGCCTACCAAAAGTAAATTTCCTAACACGGGCTTACTAATGCTAGTAAGGGCAAGTAAGGGTCGAACCCTAGAGAATAACGTTTATTGACCAAGGACAATGAGCATAGACAAGCTAAGTCGAAATTGGATTCAATGATTGGAAGTCAATTAACTACAAGATACTAAAATAGGGGTCTAAAACAAGGAAATAAATACTAAGGTTAGGGGATTAACGACTCGACACCACCATGAATTATGGATCGGTCAAAACTTAGACTTAGGTCATGGATAAGGGGAGGTCGTTCTATGATCGTACCACTCCTTCGAGCTAGTACGATGACCGGAAAGACATATATAACTCACTTTCGTGCAGCGACACGTCTAACAAGTCCTAAGCACAAAATCACGAAGACCGGTAACTTTCCCTTGATCGAAGGCCCAACTTTCGTGGTGCTTCCATCAATCGGGCGAAGGGAGTCATCACCCACGTTCACCTTTTGGTCCTTAGGTGGGGATTCTCCTAAGAATCTAATGCTATCTAAACATAAGACTCAACATCAACGAACCTTCGGTACCGACATTAACACAACCAAGACCAAGAAATAACTAAAACATAACATGGAGGATTTTGAGAGGTTTCACCCCAAACCCTAGCAATGAGACTACTCACACATGGCTAGAACAAATAAGGAAAACATAATGAACATATTAAAACTAACGCCAAGCATGAAAATAAGGACAAACTATGGAATTTAACAATAAACAATCATAAAAACATCAAGGAAATAATCAACTAAGTGCAAATAAATAAGGAAAGAGTAGAGAAATGTTACAAGTGAAGCTTCAATATCAATAAGTAGAACAATGTGATGATCAATGTAATTTCCCAACCAAAAGCATGAACTTCTACAATTTATCTAAGACTTGAAATGAAAATCTATGGAAATTTAGGAGAGAGAAAGGAGAGAAACTACTAAAAACTTAGGTTAACTACTCTGAAAATATCCTAAAAATGTCATCCATCTACAAAAAGGGAGTTAAAAGGTATATATACTTCTCCCAAAAATAAAAGAAATAAGCTAAAAAAAATGAGCAGAGCCAGTTCAGCGGGCGCTGAGGCGATGACAGCGCCCACTGACACCTATATCAGTAGGCCTGCAGTGCTTGGAAGACTAATGGTAGCGGGCGCTGAGTTGGGGTCAGCGGCCGCTGCCAATTCTGGGAGTGCTACTGCCTCAAAACAGGGGAGGGGACAGCGGGCGCTGAAAAATGGTCAGCGGCCGCTGTCTTCTCTTGGTGCTTGTGATTGTGTGGAGGCTGCAAAATCAGCGGCCGCTGGGAATCCATCAGCGGCCGCTGCCATGGCATAGAAGGCCTTCTGCCTTTTTTCCTTGCAAAATACTTGAGTGACAAAATCCATCTCAGCGGACGCTGAGGAATTCCCAGCGCCCGCTGAGGCCTGACTTTCAACATTCACCATGATTCATCCCAGCGGGCGCTGAGGGATTTCCAGTGCCCGCTGAGGCCCTTAAAATTTAGCACCAACAAGCATATAGGACATGTGGTTTCCTCGAGGTTCCCGGTTCGCTTCCTCGGGTTCCGAAATCAACTCGGGACCTGCAAAAAGGGAAGAAAACGCAGAAACAAGGCAAAATAGAGGAAATGACATAGAAAAGGGGAAGGGGGCTACAAAAGTAAAACTAAGCTAAAAAGCCTAAAAATGCTAACAAAAACTAAATAAAAATAGAAAATAAATTAATAAAGACTACGAAAAATACTAATTAAATACAGACTATCAAACTCCCCCAAGCTAGCCCGTTGCTTGTCCCCAAGCAACTACCGCACGAAGAGTTCGACAAATCCCTCAGGAGAGGAATTCTACAACGGACTAAGGACTCCTATTACAGTCTTAAGGCGCACAAACCCCAATGCTAGAAACTAACTAAACTAAGGACTGAAACCTTTCACACAATAGAACCTTAAAGGACTACGAGGTATCCAAGCTTAAGCAACCTAACAACCGTCAAACACCCTTGAATAATCTCAGACATAAGTCGGTGACGGAAAAATACTCCGTGAGGGAGTCATGAAGAACAAAGGGAAGGAAACTCACGTTTCGCCGGAGTTAGCGTCTCTCAAAATTTGACAAGTGACACCGCATACCAAAGATGAGACCTTTCGAGAACATGAAATCAATAGGGCTTAAGGTCATAGCATCTTACATACAAGGTCCGAAACTACAAATAACTACCGACCGACTGTTAGGATAAATTACAATAGGACACTAGTCGGCTAAGAAAACTACTATCTCCTTCTCTAATTATGTACATTTTATATATATATATATATATATATATATATATATATATATTTTATTATTATTTTTTTTTATTTATTTATTTTTTTTTTAGAGAAGGAGTTACAATACTCAAATAATTACACTATTACAAAATTTCCAAGGACCGAAAATAAAACTCGATGTTATGACGTAAGATGGTGCCTAAATCATGTTCCAAGTCTCGAAAGGGCGGTAGCAATTCACAAGTCAAAAATCAGAGACAAAAGAAACAGAAAAACTAAAACCGACGAGGGATACAATGCGACGCTCAGAAATGAATAACCCTAAAAGGGTCTAATTAAGGCAAGAGCTCGAAACCTCCCCTAGGTTCAAAAACCACCGACTCAGCGTCAACTAAACAAGGGACAACCTCGTACCACAAACCGACTTGGATACACATCTAGTCCTAAAGGGTTCTCCTAAAAGGGAAAAGCATTCTATCCTAAGAGTTAATAAAAAGCATTGAAAATTGTGCGGACTCGAGACTCTAAAGGAAAGAAAAGTCCCTATAAGGATTCCCCTAGTTTCGTCATCGGGAGACGACTAAACCTAGAAAAATAAAAGGGAAAAAAGAAAATAAACTACGAAAATAAACTACATGCAAAAATGGAGAAAAATAAAATAAAATAAACTACGAAAGTAAACTAGTATGCAAAAACTAATAAAAAGAAACTAAGGAAAATAAGAAAAGAAAAATAAAATACGAAAATAAACTAGAATGCAAAGCATTAAAATGCATTTGGATTTTCAAAACAGGAGCAAGACTTGGAAATCACCCCAATGACCATTATAAAAATCACACACACTAAGAAGCACAACCACAAACAAGCACAATCAACATACCCCAAGAGCAGCTCCCCCAAGCTAGCTCCTCTATCCCAAGACCACGACTAATCCCCAGGTTCACTTAAATACAAGTGAGAACTTACCTGTATAGGACATGATTCGGTTTGTCGGGAAACCTGTCGTCCAGGTGCACCATTGACACTATTAAAGCGCCTTTAACGCTACCGAAATCATGCCACGATCGAGGCTCTAGTGCTTCACCCTCACTAGCTACGGGTCCAAACAACAACAAAAAGATAACCGGACCCATGGGGTCTAAACCCCCCCAAGCTGGAACGAAAGGATCGTCCCGAGGCTATGGGTGGAGAGGTCTAGAGCTCAGGGTCATCCTGGGGGGGAGGGAAGGGTGTCGGAAGAAGTGCCCTTCCGACACGTGGTAGTCATACATCTGGTCTGTCTGTATACGGAAACGGTGCAAGTCAGAACGCATCTCCGTAATGTTAGCGTTAATAGAAGCATAGGCAGCATTTTGCTGCTGGGATAGGGCCTCGAAGGCTGCCGCAAAATCAAATTGCGGCGGGGTTGGGATGGGTTGTGCTAGTGGTGGTTCTGGTGCTAGTTGTTCGACTTCCTCAGCGACAACAACCGGGGGCCCCTGTAATATATCTGCATCATGCTGGGCCACAGGTTCCGCAGGGATTATGTATGGGTTATCCCGATCAAACCTAGTTATCTCGGGATTAGGCAAGTAGTAGTGATGTCTCCCGCGGACCAGGGCGCTGATTGTGCCTTCCCGGTTGGTGTTTTTAATGAAAGCTTGGTTAAGGAAGTCGTACTTGTCAAAGAACCGGATGTCAGAAGTTTTTTCCAATTGATCAATGAAATGTGAATACCCAAGTTTCCTAGCTATGATAGTCACGAAGCCACCCAATGTGATGTCAGCGGTCATCTTAGGGTCTCTTGTTTGGGGAAGCATGCGCTTGACCAACAAGTGACCCGTGTTCACCTTACCCAACGGGGATGGGGTTGTTGCTAAGTAGATACAAAGCAACTCATCTTTGTTGATCTTCCCAACCTCCTTTTTGGAGAAGATTGAGTAGGTCAACAAGCGATGAAAAAGTCGGAGGGCAAGGTGATGAATCGCGCTGGCGACCGCCCACGTAGAATCAAAACGATCCTCACCCGTAATCGCACGCCAAAAGGCAAGCGGGTTAAAGTCAGGAAAGTTTTTAGGACTAAAATCAGTAATGGGGTTGGTCGGGTCACATCCGAGGTATTCATTGAGCTGGGAAATGGTAATCGTATGGCGATCATTGAACAATCGGAAGGATATTTGGTATTCCGGTATTTTAGTGGTGGATTGTATCTCTGTATAGGTCAATGTGCTGAGGAATTCACAGGCCAACGGTGGGTACGTGTATTCGGCCATGTTGGGGTTAGTCAAGTTCTCCCACCCAAAGTTCGTGAACAGGGTTTGCATTTCCCTAGTGATCTGCAGCGCCAGACAAGGGCGCGCATCATAAAATCGGGTGGGGCGAAATGTTCGCCTCAACAGGTTGTTATGTTTGGCTCGATTGGCCTGCAGAATCCTAATGGGGGGTGGTGGTTGTGGTGGGGCATCAGCATTTTGGTTCGGCTCTGAGGTACCTGGTCGGTCATTTCTTTTCTTTTTTCGTGGCTCACTCATGACTGATTAAACGAGGGCCGAAAACTAACTATAAAAAAAAAATTCAGCTAGATTACTTCCCTAACCAGTCAATGAACAAGAGGCCTAAACCCAAGTGCCTCGAATTCACAAAATCACACAAGTCAAAAATTTTGCACCAACACAAGTCCAAGTCGTAATATTCAACAACATAAAGCAAAACAACAATCTAAGACTACAATTAGGGACTCAAAAATTCAACAACAATTGCAAAGCATAAATGAAAACCTAAGATTCGAACTAAGTTGAAAATAACAAAGTTAGAAAATTAGGGTTTTAGAAAATATCCAACTAGAGCATGAAAACACTCTAGATAACCTCCTTGGTGTTGTTGATGAATGAGCCAAAAGTAACCCAAGGATCGTCCCTTGCTCTTGTTTTTTTTTTTTTCTTTTTTTTTTTTTCGACCCACCCCCTCTTTTTTTTTTTTTTTGTTGTTGAAGAAATTCGAACCTAGGGTTCGAATTTTATGTGAGAAGGTGAGAGAGAATAGTGATGAGATGGAGAATCGAAGTATGTGAATGATAATGAAGAAGAATGATGGAGATTTGAGTGAGTTTGAGTGAGATTTGAGGGAGTTGGAGTGTTAGGGTTTGAGAGAAAATAGGGGAGAATTCGTGTGTTTTAGGTTTTGTTCGTGAAAAATGACGATTTCTGAACCCTGTTGTTTAATACAGTTCGACATCAGCGGGTGCTGACTTAAACCCAGCGGCCGCTGACCCCTTTTTTAATGGTTCTAGAGATTATAACAAAGCCCATCAGCGGGCACTGAGAATGGGCCAGCGCCCGCTATAGTCATTTTTGAGGCTACTGGAAAAAGGAGTGCAAGTTTCTCAGCGGGCGCTGAGAATTGGCCAGCGCCCGCTTTCCTCAAAATTTTTTCTACTGGAAAAATTGAACATATCCCTCAGCGGACGCTGATAATGGGACAACGCCCGCTACTGTGAATTTTTTTAGCTACTGGAAGTTTTCGAAAAAACTAATCAGCGGCCGCTGAATGAGGTCCAGCGTCCGCTGTAATGAAAAGTTTTGCTACTGGAACATTTTGAGCATTGTGCAAGCGGGCGCTGTTGAAAATTCAGCGCCCGCTGAACCTGACCTGTAGCCAAATTTTTCAGCAGATTTAACTTAAGACTTGCACCAGAATCTCAGATTTAGAACATCTTTTCTTCATTGCATCCTAAGGGATACATCAACATGTATAGTGGCCCAAAGGGCCAAAACCACACTCGTTGATGTATTCGGAAGTTCAATGAAGGAAATGTCTCATTTTCTTTGCACTCACTCATGATATATTTTTTTTTTTCAAGTGCTCCCTTTTTCTAACACACATTCATGGACATATATAAAGATCACATATTTGCACAAATGTGTGAAGGCACTACTCAATCTTTTCTCTCATCATCATTATTTTTTTTTTTTTTTTATTTTTTATTTTTTATAATTACAATGCAAAGAAACAAACTAAACTATCCTAAAAAGCAATAAATTGAGGGTTGCCTCCCACAAGCGCTTGTTTAACGTCCCGAGCCTGACGAAATGACCGAGTCGGCCCTACTCCTCAACGGGAGTAACATCAAACTCGTCTAAGTGGATCACAAGGGCAGCTTCCGGAGGTTGGCCTCCATAGTAGGCTTTTAAGCATTGCCCATTCACTTTGAAAGGGGCGGTTCCATCATTTCCAATCTCAACCGCCCCATAGGGGTAGACTTTCCGAACCGTAAAGGGACAACTCCACCTCGACTTGAGCTTTCCGGGGAACAACCTAAGCCGAGAATTGAACAATAGGACCTTGTCCCCTTCATGGAACTCCCTATGGAGGATATGCTTGTCATGCCAAGACTTGGTGCGTTCCTTGTAGATTCGAGCATTTTTGTATGCATCAAGCCTCAATTCCTCAAGTAAATGCAGGTCGAGCATCCGCTTCTCCCCCGCAGATTGGAGATCGAAGTTGAGTGCTTTGATCGCCCAATGTGCGCGATGCTCGAGCTCAACTGGTAGGTGACAAGACTTGCCATAGACCAACTTGTAAGGGGTTGTGCCTATGGGAGTCTTGTATGCTGTCCTTTACGCCCAAAGAGCGTCATCGAGCTTAGTTGACCAATCTTTTCGAGACCGATCGACGGTCTTTTCAAGGATCATTTTGATTTGCCGGTTTGAAAAATCTGCTTGCCCGCTTGTTTGAGGGTGATAGGCCAAGGCAACCTTATGCTTAACACCATATTTTGAGAACAAGGATTGGAGTGTTCGCTTCGCAAAATGTGATCCTCCATCACTAATGACAGCACGGGGAACACCAAACCTCGGGAAAATGATGGTTTTAAACAACTTAATAACTACCTTTGCATCATTGGTGACCGAGGCAATGGCTTCCACCCATTTAGACACATAGTCTACCGCGACCAAAATATATTGGTTGCCATAAGATGAGGGAAAGGGTCCCATGTAGTCGATGCCCCAAACATCGAAGATTTCAAGTTCAAGAATGCTGTTGAGGGGCATCTCATGACGGTTTGAAATATTGCCGGTACGTTGGCACCGGTCACACGCCTTCACCATGCTCCAAGTGTCCTTGAACATGGTAGGCCAGAAAAATCCAGATTGCAAGATCCTCGACGTAGTCTTGTCAGCACCCATGTGTCCTCCACAAGGAGAAGAGTGGCACATGCTAATAACACTTGCAATCTCATCATCGGGGACGCACCTCCGAAAAAGTCCATCAACACCTCTTTTGAGCAGAAGAGGGTCGTCCCAATAGTATTGGCGAACGTCATGCAGGAAACGCCGCCTTTTTTGATACCCCCAATCGGAGGGCATAATCTCACAAGCAAGATAGTTAACAATGTCCGCATACCAAGGAGCAGGGATTGCCAAGGCAACAAGGAGGTGGTCATCAAGAAATGAATCGTTGATTGGAATGACCTCACCCTCCTCGCATAAAGGTAACCGAGAGAGATGGTCGGCTACAACATTTTCGGCCCCGGCTTTGTCTCGGATTTCAATATCGAACTCTTGTAGCAACAAGATCCACCGGATGAGCCGAGGTTTAGCGTCTTTCTTGGCCATTAAGTACTTCAAGGCTGAGTGGTCGGTGAAGATTATGACTTTGGAACCGACCAAGTATGACCTAAATTTTTCCATGGCGTGGACAATTGCAAGAAGCTCTTTCTCCGTAGTGGCATAATTGCGTTGAGCTTCATCTAGAGTCTTGCTTGTGTAGTAGACGGCATGCAACTTGCCGTCCTTCCGTTGTCCGAGCACCGAACCTACAGCATAGTCCGATGCATCGCACATTAGCTCAAAAGGAAGCTCCCAGTCCGGGGGCTGAATGATAGGAGCAGTAACTAGAGCTTGTTTCAGTTCCTGAAATGCTACACAACAATCATTAGAAAACACAAAAGGGGCATCCTTATGCAATAATTGAGTCAAGGGCTTGGACATTTTTGAAAAGTCTTTTATAAAACGGCGGTAAAAACCCGCGTGTCCAAGAAAACTCCTAACCCCTTTGACAGTGGTGGGGGGTTGGAGACGCTCAATGACATCAACCTTGGCCCTATCGACCTCGATGCCCCTAGATGAAATTACATGCCCGAGAACAATGCCCTCTTCGACCATGAAGTGGCATTTTTCCCAATTTAGAACCAAGTTCGCCTCTTGACACCGTTTGAACACATTTACCAAGTTAGCAAGGCAGGTGTCAAAAGACGAACCACAAACAGAGAAATCATCCATAAAAACTTCTATGGATGTTTCTAGCATGTCAGAAAAAATAGCCATCATGCACCTTTGAAAAGTCGAAGGTGCATTACATAGCCCAAACGGCATCCTTCGATATGCAAAGGTACCAAAGGGGCATGTAAACGTGGTTTTTTCCTGATCATCGGGATGAATCGGGATTTGGAAAAATCCCGAGAATCCATCCAAAAAGCAATAACGGGTATGATTAGCCAATCTCTCCAAAACTTGATCAATGAACGGAAGGGGAAAGTGATCTTTACGGGTTGATTTGTTTAGTTTTCTGTAATCAATACACATTCTCCAACCCGTAACCGATCTTGTCGAGATAGTTTCACCCTTCTCGTTCTTAATGACAGTCATGCCTCCCTTTTTAGGGACTACTTGAATCGGGCTAACCCACTTACTATCTGAGATAGGGTAGATTATGCCCGAGTCAAGCAATTTAATAACTTCACCTCTCACGACTTCCTTCATCGAAGGGTTTAACCTTCGCTGATGTTCAATCGAGGAGGCATGATCGTCATCAAGCAATATACGATGCATGCAGAGGGTGGGACTTATTCCTTTAATGTCGGAAATGTTATACCCGAGGACACTTCTATATTTTCTCAAAACAACCAAGAGTTTGTCAAGAGAAGTGTCGTCAAGTTTAGCATCGACAATAACGGGATAAGCCTCATCGGCATCCAAAAAAACATACTTAAGTAAAGAGGGAAGAGGTTTCAACTCTACCTTTGGAGGAGGCGTAGTCCTCTCCTCCTTACCCTCGACCCGGAGGACCTCGAGCTCAGCATCAGTGCTAACCGGGGTGCCATCAAGAATTTTTTTATACCCCCGGCTTTCATCAGTGTCGAAGACCGCTCCGTCAGAGATCAATGATCGCAATGGGTCTGCGACCTCGATCATTTCAGAAAATTCCATCGTAGTAGTATCGATGGTGTCGATGCGAAGGATTGCATCCGTAATAGGCATTTTCATTGCCTTTGAGAATGAGAAAGTGATCTTTTCATCCCCGACATTTAGAATCAAACGACCATCCTTCACATCGATAACGGCGCCCGCCGTTTTCAAGAAAGGCCTCCCCAATATCAAGGGAACCTTGGCATCTTCCTCCATATCCATTATGACAAAATCACAAGGGATAAAAACTCGTCCCACTTGCACCGGGACATCTTCTAAAACTCCTAGAGGTAATCTTACCGAGCGATCGGCAAGCTGAATAGACATTTTTGTGGGCTTTAAGCCACCCATATTGAGCTTGTGGGCCATAGTCAAAGGCATAAGACTCACACTTGCTCCCAAGTCACATAGAGCATTTTTGCTTTGAAGATCACCGATTTTCACCGGTATAGAGAAACTGCCAGGATCACCAAGCTTCTCGGGAAGCTTGTTCTGAAGAATAGCACTCACCTCCATAGGAAGTGAAATGGTGGCATGCTCCTCTAATTTGCTCTTGTTCGAGAGAAGTTCCTTCAAGAACTTGGCATAAGCCGGCATTTGGGACAAAGCATGAAGAAAAGGGATGTTTACTTGAAGATCCTTCATAACCTCGAGAAACTTAGAAAATTTCTCGCCTAACTTCTTCTCAACGATCCGATGGGGGAAAGGAACCGGTGGCACATACGGTTTCATCGGTGCTTTTACAACAATATTTTCTTTTGGAGGCACAACACTATCCTCACTTTGTGGCTCACTCTCATGCGCTCCGCTCTCAAAATCAATTGACATATCGTCAACAACTCCCTCTTTACTCACTTTTGTGGCACCCTCATCTAAAACCATGGATGGACCCGCATAATCCTTACCCGATGGCAGTGTTATTACCTTTGCTTGTTCCTTCGGATTAGTGATCGGTTGCCCTGGAAATTGAGAACTTGAAGAATTATTGGAATTCCCAACTTGTTGTGCTATTTGAGCAAGTTGAGTTTCGATCATTTTATTATGAGTTTGCAGTTGATTGATCGAAGTGCTCATCTCGTTCATTTTTCGGTCATTATCTGAATTAGCCTTGGTCTGATGCTGTATAAAGGTCTCTAGAGCTGTCTCAAGGCTAGATTTCTGAGGAACGGGAGAGGTATATGGTGGCCTTTGAGGAGAAGGACCCTGATTGAAACCCTGAGGGCGATAAGGTGCTGGAGCTTGTTGGTCCCTCGGTTGATATGGTTGTTGTTGGCGGTATGGTTGTTGTTGATTATTGTTCTTCCACCTGAAATTGGGGTGATCTTTCCAACCGGGATTGTAAGTGTTAGAGTACGGATCAATCCGTGCTCCCATCATAGCGACTTACTCCATCGAGGAGCTGCAATAAGAAGACAGGTGGTCGTTTCCTCCACACATGTCGCAAGAAAGAGAAGGCTGGGATTCAGAACTTGAGGCGGCAAAATGTGCTTTCTCAAGTCTCCGTGTCAAGAAATCCAAACGAGCATTAACATCGTGAAGACCTTGATCGGATTGAGATGTCGCCTTGGGAACAACACGTCTCGACCCACCCCATGAGAACTGTTTAGCAACCTCCTCGATCATTGGCCTAACTTCAGATAGAGGGACCTTCATCAACCTACCACTCGTACCGGAGTCCAAGTGACCCCTGGAAACAGGATTAAGACCATCGTAAAATGTCATGTAGGCTATGCCATCACTATAGCCATGGTGAGGGCATGAGCGGAGGAGTTCTTTAAAGCGCTCCCATGCTTCCCCGAGAGTTTCGTCCTCCTCTTGAGAAAAACCCGATATTTTTCTCCTCATTTCCGAAGTTTTCTCCGGAGGACAATATTTTTCAAGGAATGCTTTGGTGATAGCATCCCATGTAGTCAAGGATCCCTCGGGGAGTAAGCGAATCCAGTGCTTAGCCTTATCAGTTAATGAAAATTGGAACATGTGCATCCGTATAAACTCGGGTTGAACATTGTTGTGCTTGACCGTGGAGCACAGTTCCAAAAAGTTGTCAAGATGAGAGAAAGGACACTCGGTCGAGTTTCCCCCAAACTGTGAATCTTTCACCATCCGGATGAGATGTGGTGAAAATTCATGATGATTTGCAGCCGTAGCGGGCAAAGCAATCCCGCTACGAAGTTCGAAGGATTCCGAGTGGCGGAAATCCCTCATTGTCTGTTGTGGAGGTGGTGGCGTATCAGCCATGACTGAAGAAATAGAACAAGGACTACCAGGTGACTTTGATTGCAACTCAGATTCGAGTTACTCAATGTTTTGCGCACTATTAGCCTTTCTCATATCCCTCAAATAACGGTTGATTTCTGGGATTAATGGGAAGACTGGTAAGCTACGAGTCCTGCGTGTCATAAACTGCTAAACAAACACGTTAGCAATAACAATTCACACAATCAGGTAGCAAATGAAATAATAGAAGACAAAGTCCAGTCAAACTCAAGTAAATCTATAGCAACAAATTCCGTTATTCCCCGGCAACGGCGCCAAAATTTGATAGGCCGTCGTCGAGCCTACCAAAAGTAAATTTCCTAACTCGGGCTTACTAATGCTAGTAAGGGCAAGTAAGGGTCGAACCCTAGAGAATAACGTTTATTGACCAAGGACAATGAGCATAGACAAGCTAAGTCGAAATTGGATTCAAAGATTGGAAGTCAATTAACTACAAGATACTAAAATAGGGGTCTAAAACAAGGAAATAAATACTAAGGTTAGGGGATTAACGACTCGACACCACCATGAATTATGGATCGGTCAAAACTTAGACTTAGGTCATGGATAAGGGGAGGTCGTTCTATGATCGTACCACTCCTTCGAGCTAGTACGATGACCGGAAAGACATATATAACTCACTTTCGTGCAGCGACACGTCAAACAAGTCCTAAGCACAAAATCACGAAGACCGGTAACTTTCCCTTGATCGAAGGCCCAACTTTCGTGGTGCTTCCATCAATCGGGCGAAGGGAGTCATCACCCACGTTCACCTTTCGGTCCTTAGGTGGGGATTCTCCTAAGAATCTAATGCTATCTAAACATAAGACTCAACATCAACGAACCTTCGGTACCGACATTAACACAACCAAGACCAAGAAATAACTAAAACATAACATGGAGGATTTTGAGAGGTTTCACCCCAAACCCTAGCAATGAGACTACTCACACATGGCTAGAACAAATAAGGAAAACATAATGAACATATTAAAACTAACGCCAAGCATGAAAATAAGGACAAACTATGGAATTTAACAATAAACAATCATAAAAACATCAAGGAAATAATCAACTAAGTGCAAATAAATAAGGAAAGAGTAGAGAAATGTTACAAGTGAAGCTTCAATATCAATAAGTAGAACAATGTGATGATCAATGTAATTTCCCAACCAAAAGCATGAACTTCTACAATTTATCTAAGACTTGAAATGAAAATCTATGGAAATTTAGGAGAGAGAAAGGAGAGAAACTACTAAAAACTTAGGTTAACTACTCTGAAAATATCCTAAAAATGTCATCCATCTACAAAAAGGGAGTAAAAAGGTATATATACTTCTCCCAAAAATAAAAGAAATAAGCTAAAAAAAACGAGCAGAGCCAGTTCAGCGGGCGCTGAGGCGATGACAGCGCCCGCTGACACCTATATCAGTAGGCCTGCAGTGCTTGGAAGACTAATGGCAGCGGGCGCTGAGTTGGGGTCAGCGGCCGCTGCCAATTCTGGGAGTGCTACTGCCTCAAAACAGGGGAGGGGATAGCGGGCGCTGAAAAATGGTCAGCGGCCGCTGTCTTCTCTTGGTGCTTGTGATTGTGTGGAGGCTGCAAAATCAGCGGCCGCTGGGAATCCATCAGCGGCCGCTGCCATGGCATAGAAGGCCTTCTGCCTTTTTTCCTTGCAAAATACTTGAGTGACAAAATCCATCTCAGCGGACGCTGAGGAATTCCCAGCGCCCGCTGAGGCCTGACTTTCAACATTCACCATGATTCATCCCAGCGGGCACTGAGGGATTTCCAGCGCCCGCTGAGGCCCTTAAAATTTAGCACCAACAAGCATATAGGACATGGGGTTTCCTCGAGGTTCCCGGTTCGCTTCCTCGGGTTCCGAAATCAACTCGGGACCTGCAAAAAGGGAAGAAAACGCAGAAACAAGGCAAAATAGAGGAAATGACATAGAAAAGGGGAAGGGGGCTACAAAAGTAAAACTAAGCTAAAAAGCCTAAAAATGCTAACAAAAACTAAATAAAAATAGAAAATAAATTAATAAAGACTACGAAAAATACTAATTAAATACAGACTATCAAACTCCCCCAAGCTAGCCCGTTGCTTGTCCCCAAGCAACTACCGCACGAAGAGTTCGACAAATCCCTCAGGAGAGGAATTCTACAATGGACTAAGGACTCCTATTACAGTCTTAAGGCGCACAAACCCCAATGCTAGAAACAAACTAAACTAAGGACTGAAACCTTTCACACAATAGAACCTTAAAGGACTACGAGGTATCCAAGCTTAAGCAACCTAACAACCGTCAAACACCCTTGAATAATCTCAGACATAAGTCGGTGACGGAAAAATACTCCGTGAGGGAGTCATGAAGAACAAAGGGAAGGAAACTCACGTTTCGCCGGAGTTAGCGTCTCTCGAAATTTGACAAGTGACACCGCATACCAAAGATGAGACCTTTCGAGAACATGAAATCAATAGGGCTTAAGGTCATAGCATCTTACATACAAGGTCCGAAACTACAAATAACTACCGACCGACTGTTAGGATAAATTACAATAGGACACTAGTCGGCTAAGAAAACTACTATCTCCTTCTCTAATTATGTACATTTTTTTTTTTAATTTATATATATATATATATATATATATATATATATATATATATATATATATATATTTTTTATTATTTTTTTTTTTAGAGAAGGAGTTACAATACTCAAATAATTACACTATTACAAAATTTACAAGGACCGAAAATAAAACTCGATGTTATGACGTAAGATGGTGCCTAAATCATGTTCCAAGTCTCGAAAGGGCGGTAGCAATTCACAAGTCAAAAATCAGAGACAAAAGAAACAGAAAAACTAAAACCGACGAGGGATACAATGCGACGCTCAGAAATGAATAACCCTAAAAGGGTCTAATTAAGGCAAGAGCTCGAAACCTCCCCTAGGTTCAAAAACCACCGACTCAGCGTCAACTAAACAAGGGACAACCTCGTACCACAAACCGACTTGGATACACATCTAGTCCTAAAGGGTTCTCCTAAAAGGGAAAAGCATTCTATCCTAAGAGTTAATAAAAAGCATTGAAAATTGTGCGGACTCGAGACTCTAAAGGAAAGAAAAGTCCCTATAAGGATTCCCCTAGTTTCGTCATCGGGAGACGACTAAACCTAGAAAAATAAAAGGGAAAAAAGAAAATAAACTACGAAAATAAACTACATGCAAAAATGGAGAAAAATAAAATAAAATAAACTACGAAAGTAAACTAGTATGCAAAAACTAATAAAAAGAAACTAAGGAAAATAAGAAAAGAAAAATAAAATACGAAAATAAACTAGAATGCAAAGCATTAAAATGCATTTGGATTTTCAAAACAGGAGCAAGACTTGGAAATCACCCCAATGACCATTATAAAAATTACACACACTAAGAAGCACAACCACAAACAAGCACAATCAACATACCCCAAGAGCAGCTCCCCCAAGCTAGCTCCTCTATCCCAAGACCACGACTAATCCCCAGGTTCACTTAAATACAAGTGAGAACTTACCTGTATAGGACATGATTCGGTTTGTCGGGAAACCTGTCGTCCAGGTGCACCCTTGACACTATTAAAGCGCCTTTAACGCTACCGAAATCATGCCACGATCGAGGCTTTAGTGCTTCACCCTCACTAGCTACGGGTCCAAACAACAACAAAAAGGTAACCGGACCCATGGGGTCTAAACCCCCCCAAGCTGGAACGAAAGGATCGTCCCGAGGCTATGGGTGGAGAGGTCTAGAGCTCAGGGTCATCCTGGGGGGGGGGAGGGAAGGGTGTCGGAAGAAGTGCCCTTCCGACACGTGGTAGTCATACATCTGGTCTGTCTGTATACGAAAACGGTGCAAGTCAGAACGCATCTCTGTAATGTTAGCGTTAATAGAAGCATAGGCAGCATTTTGCTGCTGGGATAGGGCCTCGAAGGCTGCCGCAAAATCAAATTGCGGCGGGGTTGGGATGGGTTGTGCTAGTGGTGGTTCTGGTGCTGGTTGTTCGACTTCCTCAGCGACAACAACCGGGGGCCCCTGTAATATATCTGCATCATGCTGGGCCACAGGTTCCGCAGGGATTATGTATGGGTTATCCCGATCAAACCTAGTTATCTCGGGATTAGGCAAGTAGTAGTGATGTCTCCCGCGGACCAGGGCGCTGATTGTGCCTTCCCGGTTGGTGTTTTTAATGAAAGCTTGGTTAAGGAAGTCGTACTTGTCAAAGAACCCGATGTCAGAAGGTTTTTCCAATTGATCAATGAAATGTGAATACCCAAGTTTCCTAGCTATGATAGTCACGAAGCCACCCAATGTGATGTCAGCGGTCATCTTAGGGTCTCTTGTTTGGGCAAGCATGCGCTTGACCAACAAGTGACCCGTGTTCACCTTACCCAACGGGGATGGGGTTGTTGCTAAGTAGATACAAAGCAACTCATCTTTGTTGATCTTCCCAACCTCCTTTTTGGAGAAGATTGAGTAGGTCAACAAGCGATGAAAAAGTCGGAGGGCAAGGTGATGAATCGCGCTGGCGACCGCCCACGTACAATCAAAACGATCCTCACCCGTAATCGCACGCCAAAAGGCAAGCGGGTTAAAGTCATGAAAGTTTTTAGGACTAAAATCAGTAATGGGGTTGGTCGGGTCACATCCGAGGTATTCATTGAGCTGGGAAATGGTAATCGTATGGCGATCATTGAACAATCGGAAGGATATTTGGTATTCCGGTATTTTAGTGGTGGATTGTATCTCTGTATGGCCAACGGTGGGTACGTGTATTCGGCCATGTTGGGGTTAGTCAAGTTCTCCCACCCAAAGTTCGTGAACAGGGTTTGCATTTCCCTGGTGATCTGCAGCGCCAGACAAGGGCGCGCATCATAAAATCGGGTGGGGCGAAATGTTCGCCTCAACAGGTTGTCATGTTTGGCTCGATTGGCCTGCAGAATCCTAATGGGGGATGGTGGTTGTGGTGGGGCATCAGCATTTTGGTTCGGGTCTGAGGTACCTGGTCGGTCATTTCTTTTCTTTTTTCGTGGCTCACTCATGACTGATTAAACGAGGGCCGAAAACTAACTATAAAAAAAAAATTCAGCTAGATTACTTCCCTAACCAGTCAATGAACAAGAGGCCTAAACCCAAGTGCCTCGAATTCACAAAATCACACAAGTCAAAAATTTTGCACCAACACAAGTCCAAGTCGTAATATTCAACAACATAAAGCAAAACAACAATCTAAGACTACAATTAGGGACTCAAAAATTCAACAACAATTGCAAAGCATAAATGAAAACCTAAGATTCGAACTAAGTTGAAAATAACAAAGTTAGAAAATTAGGGTTTTAGAAAATACCCAACTAGAGCATGAAAACACTCTAGATAACCTCCTTGGTGTTGTTGATGAATGAGCCAAAAGTAACCCAAGGATCGTCCCTTGCTCTTGTTTTTTTTTTTTTTCTTTTTTTTTTTTCGACCCACCCGTCTTTTTTTTTTTTTTTTGTTGAAGAAATTTGAACCTAGGGTTCGAATTTTATGTGAGAAGGTGAGAGAGAATAGTGATGAGATGGAGAATCGAAGTATGTGAATGATAATGAAGAAGAATGATGGAGATTTGAGTGAGTTTGAGTGAGATTTGAGGGAGTTGGAGTGTTAGGGTTTGAGAGAAAATAGGGGAGAATTCGTGTGTTTTAGGTTTTGTTCGTGAAAAATGACGATTTCTGAACCCTGTTGTTTAATACAGTTCGACATCAGCGGGCGCTGACTTAAACCCAGCGGCCGCTGACCCCTTTTTAAATGGTTCTAGAGATTATAACAAAGCCCATCAGCGGGCGCTGAGAATGGGCCAGCGCCCGCTGTAGTCATTTTTGAGGCTACTGGAAAAAGGAGTGCAAGTTTCTCAGCGGGCGCTGAGAATTGGCCAGCGCCCGCTTTCCTCAAAATTTTTTCTACTGGAAAAATTGAACATATCCCTCAGCGGACGCTGATAATGGGACAACGCCCGCTGCTGTGAATTTTTTTAGCTACTGGAAGTTTTTGACAAAACTAATCAGCGGCCGCTGAATGAGGTCCAGCGTCCGCTGTAATGAAAAGTTTTGCTACTGGAACATTTTGAGCATTGTGCAAGCGGGCGCTGTTGAAAATTCAGCGCCCGCTGAACCTGACCTGTAGCCAAATTTTTCAGCAGATTTAACTTAAGAATTGCACCAGAATCTCAGATTTAGAACATCTTTTCTTCATTGCATCCTAAGGGATACATCAACATGTATAGTGGCCCAAAGGGCCAAAACCACACTCGTTGATGTATTCGGAAGTTCAATGAAGGAAATGTCTCATTTTCTTTGCACTCACTCATGATATTTTTTTTTTCAAGTGCTCCCTTTTTCTAACACACATTCATGGACATATATAAAGATCACATATTTGCACAAATGTGTGAAGGCACTACTCAATCTTTTCTCTCATCATCATTAGTTTTTTTTGTTTTTTTTGTTTTTTTTATAATTACAATGCAAAGAAACAAACTAAACTATCCTAAAAAGCAATAAATTGAGGGTTGCCTCCCACAAGCGCTTGTTTAACGTCCCGAGCCTGACGAAATGACCGAGTCGGCCCTACTCCTCAACGGGAGTAACATCAAACTCGTCTAAGTGGATCACAAGGGCAGCTTCCGGAGGTTGGCCTCCATAGTAGGCTTTTAAGCGTTGCCCAGTCACTTTGAAAGGGGCGGTTCCATCATTTCCAATCTCAACCGCCCCATAGGGGTAGACTTTCCGAACCGTAAAGGGACAACTCCACCTCGACTTGAGCTTTCCGGGGAACAACCTAAGCCGAGAATTGAACAATAGGACCTTGTCCCCTTCATGGAACTCCCTATGGAGGATATGCTTGTCATGCCAAGACTTGGTGCGTTCCTTGTAGATTCGAGCATTTTTGTATGCATCAAGCCTCAATTCCTCAAGTAAATGCAGGTCGAGCATCCGCTTCTCCCCCGCAGATTGGAGATCGAAGTTGAGTGCTTTGATCGCCCAATGTGCGCGATGCTCGAGCTCAACTGGTAGGTGACAAGACTTGCCATAGACCAACTTGTAAGGGGTTGTGCCTATGGGAGTCTTGTATGCTGTCCTTTACGCCCAAAGAGCGTCATCGAGCTTAGTTGACCAATCTTTTCGAGACCGATCGACGGTCTTTTCAAGGATCATTTTGATTTGCCGGTTTGAAAAATCTGCTTGCCCGCTCGTTTGAGGGTGATAGGCCAAGGCAACCTTATGCTTAACACCATATTTTGAGAACAAGGATTGGAGTGTTCGCTTCGCAAAATGTGATCCTCCATCACTAATGACAGCACGGGGAACACCAAACCTCGGGAAAATGATGGTTTTAAACAACTTAATAACTACCTTTGCATCATTGGTGACCGAGGCAATGGCTTCCACCCATTTAGACACATAGTCTACCGCGACCAAAATATATTGGTTGCCATAAGATGAGGGAAAGGGTCCCATGTAGTCGATGCCCCAAACATCGAAGATTTCAAGTTCAAGAATGCTGTTGAGGGGCATCTCATGACGGTTTGAAATATTGCCGGTACGTTGGCACCGGTCACACGCCTTCACCATGCTCCAAGTGTCCTTGAACATGGTAGGCCAGAAAAATCCAGATTGCAAGATCCTCGACGTAGTCTTGTCAGCACCCATGTGTCCTCCACAAGGAGAAGAGTGGCACATGCTAATAACACTTGCAATCTCATCATCGGGGACGCACCTCCGAAAAAGTCCATCAACACCTCTTTTGAGCAGAAGAGGGTCGTCCCAATAGTATTGGCGAACGTCATGCAGGAAACGCCGCCTTTTTTGATACCCCCAATCGGAGGGCATAATCTCACAAGCAAGATAGTTAACAATGTCCGCATACCAAGGAGCAGGGATTGCCAAGGCAACAAGGAGGTGGTCATCAAGAAATGAATCGTTGATTGGAATGACCTCACCCTCCTCGCATAAAGGTAACCGAGAGAGATGGTCGGCTACAACATTTTCGGCCCCGGCTTTGTCTCGGATTTCAATATCGAACTCTTGTAGCAACAAGATCCACCGGATGAGCCGAGGTTTAGCGTCTTTCTTGGCCATTAAGTACTTCAAGGCTGAGTGGTCGGTGAAGATTATGACTTTGGAACCGACCAAGTATGACCTAAATTTTTCCATGGCGTGGACAATTGCAAGAAGCTCTTTCTCCGTAGTGGCATAATTGCGTTGAGCTTCATCTAGAGTCTTGCTTGTGTAGTAGACGGCATGCAACTTGCCGTCCTTCCGTTGTCCGAGCACCGAACCTACAGCATAGTCCGATGCATCGCACATTAGCTCAAAAGGAAGCTCCCAGTCCGGGGGCTGAATGATAGGAGCAGTAACTAGAGCTTGTTTCAGTTCCTGAAATGCTACACAACAATCATTAGAAAACACAAAAGGGGCATCCTTATGCAATAATTGAGTCAAGGGCTTGGACATTTTTGAAAAGTCTTTTATAAAACGGCGGTAAAAACCCGCGTGTCCAAGAAAACTCCTAACCCCTTTGACAGTGGTGGGGGGTTGGAGACGCTCAATGACATCAACCTTGGCCCTATCGACCTCGATGCCCCTAGATGAAATTACATGCCCGAGAACAATGCCCTCTTCGACCATGAAGTGGCATTTTTCCCAATTTAGAACCAAGTTCGCCTCTTGACACCGTTTCAACACATTCACCAAGTTAGCAAGGCAGGTGTCAAAAGACGAACCACAAATAGAGAAATCATCCATAAAAACTTCTATGGATGTTTCTAGCATGTCAGAAAAAATAGCCATCATGCACCTTTGAAAAGTCGAAGGTGCATTACATAGCCCAAACGGCATCCTTCGATATGCAAAGGTACCAAAGGGGCATGTAAACGTGGTTTTTTCCTGATCATCGGGATGAGTCGGGATTTGGAAAAATCCCGAGAATCCAACCAAAAAGCAATAACGGGTATGATTAGCCAATCTCTCCAAAACTTGATCAATGAACGGAAGGGGAAAGTGATCTTTACGGGTTGATTTGTTTAGTTTTCTGTAATCAATACACATTCTCCAACCCGTAACCGATCTTGTCGAGATAGTTTCACCCTTCTCGTTCTTAATGACAGTCATGCCTCCCTTTTTAGGGACTACTTGAATCGGGCTAACCCACTTACTATCTGAGATAGGGTAGATTATGCCCGAGTCAAGCAATTTAATAACTTCACCTCTCACGACTTCCTTCATCGAAGGGTTTAACCTTCGCTGATGTTCAATCGAGGAGGCATGATCGTCATCAAGCAATATACGATGCATGCAGAGGGTGGGACTTATTCCTTTAATGTCGGAAATGTTATACCCGAGGACACTTCTATATTTTCTCAAAACAACCAAGAGTTTGTCAAGAGAAGTGTCGTCAAGTTTAGCATCGACAATAACGGGATAAGCCTCATCGGCATCCAAAAAAACATACTTAAGTAAAGAGGGAAGAGGTTTCAACTCTACCTTTGGAGGAGGCGTAGTCCTCTCCTCCTTACCCTCGACCCGGAGGACCTCGAGCTCAGCATCAGTGCTAACCGGGGTGCCATCAAGAATTTTTTTATACCCCCGGCTTTCATCAGTGTCGAAGACCGCTCCGTCAGAGATCAATGATCGCAATGGGTCTGCGACCTCGATCATTTCAGAAAATTCCATCGTAGTAGTATCGATGGTGTCGATGCGAAGGATTGCATCCGTAATAGGCATTTTCATTGCCTTTGAGAATGAGAAAGTGATCTTTTCATCCCCGACATTTAGAATCAAACGACCATCCTTCACATCGATAACGGCGCCCGCCGTTTTCAAGAAAGGCCTCCCCAATATCAAGGGAACCTTGGCATCTTCCTCCATATCCATTATGACAAAATCACAAGGGATAAAAACTCGTCCCACTTGCACCGGGACATCTTCTAAAACTCCTAGAGGTAATCTTACCGAGCGATCGGCAAGCTGAATAGACATTTTTGTGGGCTTTAAGCCACCCATATTGAGCTTGTGGGCCATAGTCAAAGGCATAAGACTCACACTTGCTCCCAAGTCACATAGAGCATTTTTGCTTTGAAGATCACCGATTTTCACCGGTATAGAGAAACTGCCAGGATCACCAAGCTTCTCGGGAAGCTTGTTCTGAAGAATAGCACTCACCTCCATAGGAAGTGAAATGGTGGCATGCTCCTCTAATTTGCTCTTGTTCGAGAGAAGTTCCTTCAAGAACTTGGCATAAGCCGGCATTTGGGACAAAGCATGAAGAAAAGGGATGTTTACTTGAAGATCCTTCATAACCTCGAGAAACTTAGAAAATTTCTCGCCTAACTTCTTCTCAACGATCCGATGGGGGAAAGGAACCGGTGGCACATACGGTTTCATCGGTGCTTTTACAACAATATTTTCTTTTGGAGGCACAACACTATCCTCACTTTGTGGCTCACTCTCATGCGCTCCGCTCTCAAAATCAATTGACATATCGTCAACAACTCCCTCTTTACTCACTTTTGTGGCACCCTCATCTAAAACCATGGATGGACCCGCATAATCCTTACCCGATGGCAGTGTTATTACCTTTGCTTGTTCCTTCGGATTAGTGATCGGTTGCCCTGGAAATTGAGAACTTGAAGAATTATTGGAATTCCCAACTTGTTGTGCTATTTGAGCAAGTTGAGTTTCGATCATTTTATTATGAGTTTGCAGTTGATTGATCGAAGTGCTCATCTCGTTCATTTTTCGGTCATTATCTGAATTAGCCTTGGTCTGATGCTGTATAAAGGTCTCTAGAGCTGTCTCAAGGCTAGATTTCTGAGGAACGGGAGAGGTATATGGTGGCCTTTGAGGAGAAGGACCCTGATTGAAACCTGGAGGGCGATAAGGTGCTGGAGCTTGTTGGTCCCTCGGTTGATATGGTTGTTGTTGGCGGTATGGTTGTTGTTGATTATTGTTCTTCCAGCTGAAATTGGGGTGATCTTTCCAACCGGGATTGTAAGTGTTAGAGTACGGATCAATCCGTGCTCCCATCATAGCGACTTACTCCATCGAGGAGCTGCAATAAGAAGACAGGTGGTCGTTTCCTCCACACATGTCGCAAGAAAGAGAAGGCTGGGATTCAGAACTTGAGGCGGCAAAATGTGCTTTCTCAAGTCTCCGTGTCAAGAAATCCAAACGAGCATTAACATCGTGAAGACCTTGATCGGATTGAGATGTCGCCTTGGGAACAACACGTCTCGACCCACCCCATGAGAACTGTTTAGCAACCTCCTCGATCATTGGCCTAACTTCAGATAGAGGGACCTTCATCAACCTACCACTCGTACCGGAGTCCAAGTGACCCCTGGAAACAGGATTAAGACCATCGTAAAATGTCATGTAGGCTATGCCATCACTATAGCCATGGTGAGGGCATGAGCGGAGGAGTTCTTTAAAGCGCTCCCATGCTTCCCCGAGAGTTTCGTCCTCCTCTTGAGAAAAACCCGATATTTTTCTCCTCATTTCCGAAGTTTTCTCCGGAGGACAATATTTTTCAAGGAATGCTTTGGTGATAGCATCCCATGTAGTCAAGGATCCCTCGGGGAGTAAGCGAATCCAGTGCTTAGCCTTATCAGTTAATGAAAATTGGAACATGTGCATCCGTATAAACTCGGGTTGAACATTGTTGTGCTTGACCGTGGAGCACAGTTCCAAAAAGTTGTCAAGATGAGAGAAAGGACACTCGGTCGAGTTTCCCCCAAACTGTGAATCTTTCACCATCCGGATGAGATGTGGTGAAAATTCATGATGATTTGCAGCCGTAGCGGGCAAAGCAATCCCGCTACGAAGTTCGAAGGATTCCGAGTGGCGGAAATCCCTCATTGTCTGTTGTGGAGGTGGTGGCGTATCAGCCATGACTGAAGAAATAGAACAAGGACTACCAGGTGACTTTGATTGCAACTCAGATTCGAGTTACTCAATGTTTTGCGCACTATTAGCCTTTCTCATATCCCTCAAATAACGGTTGATTTCTGGGATTAATGGGAAGACTGGTAAGCTACGAGTCCTGCGTGTCATAAACTGTTAAACAAACACGTTAGCAATAACAATTCACACAATCAGGTAGCAAATGAAATAATAGAAGACAAAGTCCAGTCAAACTCAAGTAAATCTATAGCAACAAATTCCGTTATTCCCCGGCAACGGCGCCAAAATTTGATAGGCCGTCGTCGAGCCTACCAAAAGTAAATTTCCTAACTCGGGCTTACTAATGCTAGTAAGGGCAAGTAAGGGTCGAACCCTAGAGAATAACGTTTATTGACCAAGGACAATGAGCATAGACAAGCTAAGTCAAATTGGATTCAAAGATTGGAAGTCAATTAACTACAAGATACTAAAATAGGGGTCTAAAACAAGGAAATAAATACTAAGGTTAGGGGATTAACGACTCGACACCACCATGAATTATGGATCGGTCAAAACTTAGACTTAGGTCATGGATAAGGGGAGGTCGTTCTATGATCGTACCACTCCTTCGAGCTAGTACGATGACCGGAAAGACATATATAACTCACTTTCGTGCAGCGACACGTCTAACAAGTCCTAAGCACAAAATCACGAAGACCGGTAACTTTCCCTTGATCGAAGGCCCAACTTTCGTGGTGCTTCCATCAATCGGGCGAAGGGAGTCATCACCCACGTTCACCTTTCGGTCCTTAGGTGGGGATTCTCCTAAGAATCTAATGCTATCTAAACATAAGACTCAACATCAACGAACCTTCGGTACCAACATTAACACAACCAAGACCAAGAAATAACTAAAACATAACATGGAGGATTTTGAGAGGTTTCACCCCAAACCCTAGCAATGAGACTACTCACACATGGCTAGAACAAATAAGGAAAACATAATGAATATATTAAAACTAACGCCAAGCATGAAAATAAGGACAAACTATGGAATTTAACAATAAACAATCATAAAAACATCAAGGAAATAATCAACTAAGTGCAAATAAATAAGGAAAGAGTAGAGAAATGTTACAAGTGAAGCTTCAATATCAATAAGTAGAACAATGTGATGATCAATGTAATTTCCCAACCAAAAGCATGAACTTCTACAATTTATCTATGACTTGAAATGAAAATCTATGGAAATTTAGGAGAGAGAAAGGAGAGAAACTACTAAAAACTTAGGTTAACTACTCTGAAAATATCCTAAAAATGTCATCCATCTACAAAAAGGGAGTAAAAAGGTATATATACTTCTCCCAAAAATAAAAGAAATAAGCTAAAAAAAACGAGCAGAGCCAGTTCAGCGGGCGCTGAGGCGATGACAGCGCCCGCTGACACCTATATCAGTAGGCCTGCAGTGCTTGGAAGACTAATGGCAGCGGGCGTTGAGTTGGGGTCAGCGGCCGCTGCCAATTCTGGGAGTGCTACTGCCTCAAAACAGGGGAGGGGATAGCGGGCGCTGAAAAATGGTCAGCGGCCGCTGTCTTCTCTTGGTGCTTGTGATTATGTGGAGGCTGCAAAATCAGCGGCCGCTGGGAATCCATCAGCGGCCGCTGCCATGGCATAGAAGGCCTTCTGCCTTTTTTCCTTGCAAAATACTTGAGTGACAAAATCCATCTCAGCGGACGCTGAGGAATTCCCAGCGCCCGCTGAGGCCTGACTTTCAACATTCACCATGATTCATCCCAGCGGGCACTGAGGGATTTCCAGCGCCCGCTGAGGCCCTTAAAATTTAGCACCAACAAGCATATAGGACATGTGGTTTCCTCGAGATTCCCGGTTCGCTTCCTCGGGTTCCGAAATCAACTCGGGACCTGCAAAAAGGGAAGAAAACGCAGAAACAAGGCAAAATAGAGGAAATCACATAGAAAAGGGGAAGGGGGCTACAAAAGTAAAACTAAGCTAAAAAGCCTAAAAATGCTAACAAAAACTAAATAAAAATAGAAAATAAATTAATAAAGACTACGAAAAATACTAATTAAATACAGACTATCAGCATGCTAGACTCCAAGAACAACATCAATCCACCAATACCCCAACCAGAACCTATAAAACAACTGAACCAATTCTCTATAATCCTAACCCATTACAGACTTACCTCCCACCTCTAACAAGCCACCACTTCTTCCCACACCACCACAAAAATTACCCCAATCAGCCATAACCAAGTATAATCCCAAACAACTTCCATTTATCCCAGCTGATATTAAGGCACAAAAGATTGCCCAAGGCTTATGCTACTACTGTGATAAAAAATGGGAAAGAAACCACAAATGTCCCTTTAAGGAGCCCAAGCTGTTTATGGTTGAAATTCCCTCAGTTGAACCAGGCCCTAAATTGGAGTCAGACAATCCCAGCATTCACTTGTCTGAAGATTACTTTAAAGAACCTGAACCTCCAAATGAGCCCCATATCTCTGTGAATGCCCTGTCAGGCAATCATAACTTTTCCACAATGAGGGTGGTGGGATGGGTGTCCAATGTCCCTGTGCACATTCTTATAGACTCAGGAAATACTCATAACTTTCTTGACTTTGCAATGGCCAAAAAATTAAAATGCATAATTGAACCCATGGACCCTCAAGCCATCACAGTAGCTGATGGAAACAACATAACATGTCAACATAAATGTCATCAATTCCAGTGGAAATGAATCAGAAACCCTTTAAAACTGAAGTGATGCTTATTACATTAGGAGGTTGTGATATGGTCTTAGGTGTGCAATGGTTGAGTACACTAGGCAGGGTTCTTTGGGATTTTCAAAAACTATTGATGGAATTTCATTATCAGGGCCAACCTTTCTTGTTAAAAGGTGTCTCTCCCAAGAAGCTTCAAGTCTTAAAGAAAGAACCCAGTCTCAAGATGATTCAAAAGGCAGCCCAACTGTGTTTTGTGCAAATAGTTCCAACAGATTCTTAAGTAACTCTGCTGCAATTGTCTTGCCCTGAGTCCATTACATTAGAACTGCATCAACTTAAAAAAGAATACTCCATGATTTTTGTTGATCCTACTGAGTTGCCCCCTTCAAGAGGAGTACATGATCATAGGATTCCCTTAGACCCTAATGCTGCTCCTGTGAACCTCAGACCATATAGATATCCTTTGAAACAAAAAGATATTATAGAGCAATTAGTGGAAGAAATGTTACAAAGAGGAATAATTCAGAATAGTGTTAGCCCCTATGCTTCACCTGTGGTACTAGTGGGGAAAAAAGATGGAACATGGAGACTTTGTATAGACTACAGGGAACTCAATAAAAGAACAATCAAGGACAAATTTCCAATACCTATTATAGAAGAGTTGATTGATGAATTAACAGGGGCCACTCTCTTTACTAAATTGGACCTTAGGTCTGGCTACCATCAATTAAGAGTCCATCCTAGTGATGTCTTCAAAAGTGCATTCAAGACTCACAGTGGGCATTATGAGTTTTTGGTAATGCCCTTTGGGCTAACCAACGCTCCAGCATCTTTCCAGGCATGGATGAATGTGGTGTTTAAGCCTCTACTAAGAAAATGTGTGCTAGTATTCTTTGATGATGTTTTGGTCTACAGTAAGTCCTTAGCAGAGCACTGGGGTCATCTCAAGGCAGTCTTTGAACTTATGAAGGAACACAAGATGTTTGTAAAAGAGAGCAAGTGCTCATTTATGATGCAAAAGGTTGAATACTTAGGACACTTTATTTCAGGAAAGGGAATTGAAACTGATCCTAAAAAGTTAGAAGCAGTATCCAATTGGCCAGCCCCTAAAATTATCAAGGATCTCAGAAGCTTCCTTGGCCTCACTGGGTACTACAGAAAATTTGTCAAGGATTATGCACATATTTGCAAGCCTTTGCATGATCTGTTGAAGAAAGGAGCCTTTAATTGGAACCCTACAGCTCAAATGGCCTTTGAATCCGTCAAACAGGCTTTGATAACCTCCCCTGTATTAGCTGTCCCTGACTTCAGGCAACCCTTCATGGTTGAGACAGATGCATCTGCTATTGGTATTGGTGCTGTGCTGATGCAGAAGGGACACCCATTGGCTTTCATAAGCAAAACATTGGGGCCAAGATGGCAAAAACTGTCAGTATATGAAAAGGAGCTATTAGCCTTAGTCTTTGCAGTTCAAAAATGGGAGCAATACTTATCATCAGGAAAGTTCATTATTAAGACAGATAAAAAAAGCTTAAAATGGCTTCTAGACCAGAAGATATCTACACCATTCCAACAATTGTGGCTATCAAAGTTATTGGGTTTTACTTATGAAATTCAATATAGGAGTGGGTTAGAGAATAAAGCAGCTGATGCCTTATCTAGGGTCAAAAGTTCAGAAGTACTTTACATGGCCATTTCAATTATTTCATCAGACTTGATGACAAAAATAAGAACAAGTTACCACCTAGATTATAATTTGGTAACAATCATTGAAGAATTACAGGTTCAAGAGGAATTTAATGGACATAAGATCATGGGGGGTCTACTGAGAAAAAATAGGAGGTTGGTAGTTGGGCCAGATTAGCTGCTTAAGACAGAAATCCTACATTGGGTGCATTCTACACCAGAAGGTGGGCACTCAGGCAGGGAATTAACTACAAGGAAAGTCAAACAATTGTTTACTTGGAGGGGTCTGACAAAGGATGTTAGCAACCTTGTCAGAAAATGCAAAATTTGCCAAGCCTCAAAGTATGACCATGCTGCTTCACCAGGTCTACTACAACCTTTACCAATCCCTGAGGAGGTATGGGTTGACATATCAATGGATTTTATTACTGGTTTACCCAAATCTGCAGGATATGAAGTAATTTTTGTAGTTGTAGATAGGCTAAGTAAATCTGCCCATTTTGTTGCACTTAAACACCCATTCACAACTGTAGAAGTAGCTCAAGCATATTTAGATAATATTTTCAAGCTACATGGATGGCCTAAAAGTATAGTAAGTGACAGAGATGCAATTTTTCTGAGTAATTTTTGGCAAGCATTGATGACCCTACATGGTACAGAAATACTCATGTCCAGTGCCTATCATCCTCAATCTGATGGACAAACTGAAATAGTGAACAAGTGCTTAGAGGGCTATTTGAGATGTATGACTGGAGATTCCCATAAGGATTGGAGTAAGTGGTTACCCTTAGCAGAATGGTTGTATAATACACACTTCCATACTACAATACAATTAACACCTTATGAGGTAGTATACAGTCAACCACCACCCATACATTTATCTTATTTGCCAGGGGAGAGCAGCAATAATGAGGTGGATAGATCTATGAGAAGAAGGGAGACTATGATTCAGACTTTGAAGTATCACCTTACAAGGGCACATGACAGAATGAAGAGTCAGGCTGATAAAAAGAGAACTGAGAGGGAATTTCAAGCAGGTGAATGGGGTTGGCTCAAGCTACAGCCTTATAGGCAGCAATCAGTGGAATGGAGGTTGAATCATAAGCTATCCTACAAATATTATGGTCCCTTTCAAATAGACAGGAGGATTGGATCAGTTGCATACAAGCGGAATCTACCAACAGAGGCTCAAATCCATGATATATTCCATGTTTCTTTGCTTAAAAAGTTTCATGGAACACTGCCTATTGCAGCCCACATACCACCATGGTTTCAGCAGAAGGAGGCTAAAACTTTAGTGCCAGAAAGAGTATTGCAAAGGAGGTTTGTTAAGCAACATAATAAAGGAGTCACTCAATACTTAGTTCAATGAAAGGGCTTTAATGATCATGAGGCTACATGGGTGAATGCTGAAGAATTTGAGCAGAATTATCCTTCTTTTAATATAGATTAAAGACTTGGGTCAAGTCTTTTATAAGGGGGGAGACATGTTATGGGAATTAAGCCAATTAATTATTTAATTGGATTATTTTCCCCTTTTATTAGTTTAAATCCATTTAATTGATTTAATTGGTTTTAACAAATTTTCCCGCCAATTTTCCAATTTAAGAATTAGTTATAATTAGTTGCTTGTGTTAGTTGTAATGTCATGTGTTTGTTGGTAATTGATCAATCAATGATCAATTCTCTATAAATACCATAAACATTTCTCTTGTAGGATATGTTTTTCTGATTAATAAGACTTCTATTAATCTCTAATTCTCTTATCTTTCTCTTCTCTCTTCTATTTCTTTCTATTTTCTGCTTAAGTGTTGAGTGTGCAGCAAGGATCAATTCTGCACCATATCACCCAAGCCCAGCCACGACCAGGTTTTTTTCGAATCTAGGTTTTCAATTTTTTACTGTTGTTTTCGAAAATTGTGTTGTGTTGTATTGTTCGAATTCAGGCAATTGGAAACCACGGACTTGTTGTGTTGTTCGATTGTTCTTGTTTTTTATTTTATTGATTGTTGTTGTTGTGCTGTGCGAGACTGTGAACTACGAACTCGCTGTTGTTGTTGTTGTTATTGTTGATGTCGTCTATTGTTGCTGTGTTGTCCAACCACTCGTGGGAATTACACCTTTCAATTCTTTCATTTCTCTGCACAAACCAAGCATTGCAAAGTTGTTTATAAAGCTTATTACACAGTAGAGTAATCTAATTCAATATTAAACTTGATTATTACATAGTTAATAATCTAATTCAATATAGTAGACATTGAAATTCATTCTCTGCATCATTTCAGTAATTGGAGCCTTTTAATTACAAGGTAATAAAGCTTTTACTAAATATTTTATTTTCATAAAGATTAATTAAATTGTTTTGATTATAACATATCTTCGCTAACTTTGTTATATATGATTTCAGGACAAGGAAGCACAACCAAAGAAAATAATTATTTCAATAGAATAGGTAATTACAAGATTTTTCTTTTCAATATGATTTGAGTTCACAATTTAAACCAAAGATTGTATTTATAGGTGGTGGAATTCGAATGAGCATGGACCATGGACCATGGAGCATGGATGTAATACCCCGTATTTTTACATCAATTATCTAGTAATTAGTAATTTAAATAATTTTATGAAAGTGATTTTATATCTCATTTTATTAAAAATATTATTTTCCACTTTAACTTTAGAAGTGATCAATAATTCTTAGATATCTAATTAGGTCCTATGTAATAAGGAAGTTAAATAAGTAAAGTAAAAGGATATTTAAATAAATATATATAACAATAAACTCATAAAAACAAAAAAACAAAAAAAGGGGGAAAGTGACATAACCTAGCAAACTTACAGTAGGTTTTATTTTGTAAGTTTACTCCTCATATTTGTCGCAGCAACCCACAAGTTCATTTTCCCCAATTTCTTTTCTTTGATTTCTTTTCTAATTTCCTTTTCCCTTTTGATTACTACTTCAAACTTAACCCTTATAAAGTCCAATTCATCTACTTCATCTTCTCTTAATTTTGTGGGTGATTTGAGATAACAACATTGAGTTCTTGAACTCATAGTTTTGGGTCGAATTTCGTATCAAAAGGGGCAATTTTTGTGTCTTTTCTTTAATACTTTTAACTTCCCCATTCAAGTAAGTATTGATCTTAAGTTTAATTCCAAATTTGTTTATTTTCCTTTTCGAATTTTGAGGATTTTGTTAAGTTAGGGTTCTTGAGTTATTAATTAGGGAAATGTGAATTATATCATGTATAGTTGATTCAAATTTGTTGAGAGAGGTGTAGTAGACTAATGCTTTAGCTTTTTTATTATGTAATTAATGGGCACTGTGGTGACCCAAAGGCTGTATGAATTAATATGTCCAGTGTCTTTGTCCAGTAGTATTTTTGTCATTCAGTAAGACAGGTGTCCTTATGTAATTGAGTACTAGAATATCCTTCTAGGGATTGCTGCTGCAGCCGTCATATAAAAGGGCCTTGGTTAGGTCATTTAAGGCAGAGTGAGATACACAAAAACACAGTAAGGGTGTATGAATGATACAAGCATGATTTGAGATGAATGAATGAAGCAGGTAGCCTGAATATTGGAGCATGATTCATGCTATTTTACTCTTCATGGTATCAGAGCTGTGGTTAGTATTTCCTTCCTTATTATACTCCATTCAAGCTCTGTAATTTCGAATATTCTGTTTTGCCTTTCTTCCATTACCAAAAAAAAAAATCAATCATGACCACTATAGAAAACACTAGTCCTCTGTTTATTCATTCCTCAGATGGGAGCAACACAGTGAGCATTGAAAAACTCCAAGGTGCCTCAAACTTCAGATCCTGGAAGAGATCATTTGAGGTGGCACTAGCTTCTAAAAGGAAGCTTGGTTTCATAACCGGAACTGTAAAAAGAGATCCTCAAGATAAGGTGAAACAAGAAGCATGGGATACTTGCAACAACATGGTTATCTCGTGGATACTTGGCAATGTGTCTGAGACCATCAAGAAGTCCATTATGTTCATGAACAATGCAGATCAGATCTGGAGACAGTTGGAAGGGAGGTATCAACTTGCAAATGGATCGAGAAAGTATCAGTTGAACAAGAGATTGTATGAGACCAAGCAACAAGGAAGGAATGTAGAAGAATACTGCACTGAAATGTGTGGAATATGGGAAGAGTTGGACTCACTTAATACATTGCCAACCCTCACTCAGTCCACAACAGAAACCACTGATTTTTTTAGAGCACTGAGGCAATAAAAGGAGGAGAAAAAATGTTGTTCCAATTTTTGAATGGGTTAGATGAGGTCTATGCCCCAAAAAGAAGCCAGCTTCTCATGATGGTACCACTGCCCACTATGGATCAAGCCTGCAACAGTATACAACAAGAGGAATCTCAGAGAAGTGTGTTGAAACCAGTAAAGGAAGAACAAGGTATTGCAATGTATAGCAAGACTCGAGCCCCTACATGTGTAGCATGTGGTAAAACAGGGCACATGAAGAAGGATTGTTGGACTGTTGTGGGATATCCCAGTTGGTTTGATAAAAATGTGCATGACAGGTGGAAAGGAAAAGAGAAAGAAGGTGTTGTCTCTCAGAGAGGAGGTAGAGGACCCAGAGGAGGAAGAAACCCTAGAGGGGGAGCAAGAGGTGGATCAAGACCCACAACCAATGCAACCAATGTGCAGCAGTCACAAGATAGTGAGACTGGGAACTCAAATAATCATTCTGTGCCAGGATTATCAGCTTCACAGTTAGAACAACTTCTGAAATTGTTGCCTCAATCTTCAAGACACAACAGTGATGAGTACGAAGAAGATGAATTGGACTGTCACTATGCAGGTATGGTGAGTTTTCATGTGAGAAAAGAACACAAAAATAGGAAGTGGATCCTTGATTCAGGAGCTTCAAATCACATGACAGGTGATTATATGAAACTCCTGGATCCAGTTAAAGTGAAAAAGGAGGTGCTGATAAATATGCCAAATGGAGAAACTGCTAGGATCAGCCACAAAGGGAGAGTCAAGTTGAACAATGAAATTGAACTAAAAAATGTGGTCTATGTCCCATCATTTCAACACAGCCTTCTGTCCACACAGAAGCTTGTTCAAGATAATGACTGCAAGGTGAAGTTTGATCCCAGATACTGCCTCATATTGTCATAGAAAGATGAAGTGAAAGGAATTGGGAAAGAAGAAGCAGGACTGTACTATCTAGAGGATAAGCCAATGACTGAGACCCTGAAGGAGATAACTGTGAAAGCCAAAGAAACAGAGAAAAAAATGGGAATGTATGCTGCAGGAGCTCTAAAATTACCTTCTAGTGTGTCAAAGCTAGAAGTACCTGGTGATGCAATGCTATGGCATCACAGATTGGGGCACATACCATTTGAAAGAATGGAAAGGATAGAAGGACTTGCTGGTTTGAAGAAGAGAAACACTCAGTTTTGTCTCATTTGTCCAGAGGCAAAACAAACAAAACAACCTTTCAGGAGGAGCAACTCTGGGGCTGCTGAGATATTTGAACTAATCCACATTGACATCTGGGGACCTTACAGGGTTCAAACAAGGCATCACCACAGATACTTTATGACTCTTGTGGATGATCATTCAAGAGTCACTTGGGTCCACCTGATGAGATTGAAATCTGAGGCTGTACAAGTGATAAAAGAATTCATTCTGATGGCCAAAAATCAATTCAGAAAGGAAGTGAGAAGGATTAGGTCAGACAATGCATTGGAGTTTCAAGACAAAGAATGTGAAGCAATGTACAAAGAAATGGGCATAAAACATGAAACCAGTTGTGTGGAGACACCAGAACAAAATGGAAGGGTAGAGCGCAAGCATAGAAACATTCTTGAGATGTCAAGAGCCCTCAGATTCCAAGCTGGTGTCCCTCTACAATTTTGGGGGGACTGTGTTCTAGCAGTTGTGTACATCACCAACAAGTTACCTACAAATTTGCATGGAGGAAAATCAACCTATGAGGTATTGTTCAAACACAAACCTGATTATGCATCTATGAAAACAATTGGTTGTCTTGTTATGGCTTGTGAACCAAATAAATCCACTGATAAATTTAGAGTTAGAGGTATTCCTTGCATTTTCTTAGGGTATCCTCAGAACAAAAAGGGGTACAAACTTATGAATTTAAAAAATAATACAATATTTGTGAGTAGAAATGTAACCTTCTATGAAGGTATCTATCCCTACAAAGTCTTTAAAAATCACAGTGTAAATGGTAGTGAAAATAGTCCTAGAGACTAAGAAATAGTTGGGAGCTTAGCATGGGATGATGACATAATAATGGAAGAAAATGTAGGAAACTGTAATGAGCAGAATGATGTGAGAGATGTAGCAGTAGAAAATGATGCAGGGGCACATGATGAGCCCAATATGATGCAGGGGTGCATGATCTGACTCATAACAAAGAAGAAAATGTAAGGGAAGTGAAACAATCAACTAGAGCTCATAGGCCACCCAAGTGGCTTGATGACTATGACACCAATTCAAATATGTGTTGGTCTACAGACTTGGCCCCTGTGAAAATTGAAAAGATGACCAATCACCATGTATCCCCTCACTACTGGTGTTTCATGGGAGAAGCAATGAAACACAACCAACCAAAAAATTACAGAGAAGCTGTTCTTAACCCCACATGGGTTGAAGCAATGAATGAAGAATTAGATGCCTTGGAAGGAAATCACACTTGGGAAATTGAAAACCTGCCAAAGGGAAAACATGCCATTGGATGCAAATGGCTATTCAAAATCAAACACAAACAAGATGGAAGTGTTGAGAGATACAAAGCCAGATTAGTTATCTTGGGAAATAGACAAAAATATGGCATGGACTATGAACAAACCTTTGCCCCTGTGGCCAAGATGACTACCTCCAGATCTCTAATAGCTGTTGCATGTGTGAAAAATTGGTAGATTGAACAAATGGATGTAAAAAATGCTTTTTGCATGGTGACTTGCAGGAGCATGTATACATGGAGATGCCCCCTGGATACACAGGGGAAGGCAGCAGAATTCAGGTTCAAGGTGAGGGGGAGTCATTTAATGCAGGTAAACAAACCCCTGAGGCAGGAAGAAAAGTATGCAAGCTGCTCAAATCATTGTATGGGCTCAAACAAGCACACAGACAATGGTTTGAGAAGCTGAGTGAAGTTTTAAGAAATCACAAATTCACTCAATCCAAGAGTGATTATTCTCTCTTTACCAAGGGGGAGGGAGATACATATATAGCAATATTAATCTATGTGGATGACTTGCTAATCACAGGAAACAACTTTAAACAAATTCAAGATGCAAAGGCTCTTCTTGCCAGGTCTTTCCATATGAAGGACATGGGACCCCTAAAATTTTTCTTGGGAATTGAAGTGGATAGAAGCAAGGAGGGCATCTTCCTCTCTCAGAGTAAATACATCAAAGACCTTCTGCACGAGTATCATATGCTAGACTGCAGACCAGTAAAATTGCCCCTTGATATCAATGTGAAACTGACATCAAATCAAGGAGACCCACTTCCAGTTCACAGAGACTACCAAAAGCTAGTAGGTAAACTGATTTACCTCACCATTACCAGGCCTGATCTGGCATATAGTGTGCACGTCCTTAGCCAGTTTATGCACTCTCCAACCACAGTTCATATGCAATCAGCCAAGAGATTATTGAGGTACTTACGAGGCACTATGAACCAGGGAGTCCTCATGGCAAATCAGACCTCTGCCCACCTCACTGCTTTCTGTGATAGTGATTGGGCAGGGTGCCCTGACACAAGAAAATCAACATCAGGTTTTTGCTTGTTCCTAGGATCATCTCCCATTTCTTGGAAGTCCAAGAGGCAAATAGTGGTGGCAAGAAGCAGTGTAGAATCCGAATATAGATGTATAGCTCATACAATGAGTGAAATTATATGGTTGAAACAACTCCTTAAGGACTTGGGTATCAAATATCTTTCACCCACTGAGATAAAATGTGATAATCAAGCAGCAATTGCTATGACAGCAAACCCAGTGAAGCATGAGCGAAGTAAACATATTGAAATTGATGCCCACTTCATCAGAGATAAGGCAAAGGCTGGAGAAATCAGACCCACTTACACACCTTCCTCTCATCAAGTTGCAGACATCTTTACTAAGATCCTCCCAGTTGCTCAGCACAGACGGCTATTGTCCAAGATGAGTGTTTAAGATCCTCCTTCACACTCACCTTGAGGGGGAGTGTTGAGAGAGGTGTAGCAGACTAATGCTTTAGCTTTTTTATTATGTAATTAATGGGCCCTGTGGTGACCCAAAGGCTGTATGAATTAATATGTCCAGTGTCTTTGTCCAGTAGTATTTTTGTCATTCAGTAAGACAGGTATCCTTATGTAATTGAGTACTAGAATATCCTTCTAGGGATTGCTGCTGCAGCCGTCATATAAAAGGGCCTTGGTTAGGTCATTTAAGGCAGAGTGAGATACACAAAAACACAGTAAGGGTGTATGAATGATACAAGCATGATTTGAGATGAATGAATGAAGCAGGTAGCCTGAATATTGGAGCATGATTCATGCTATTTTACTCTTCAAAATTTGAGTTCTTATTTAATATAGTTAGTATATCTATTGATTGACTCATATTGTGATTTTGAGTTCTCCACTGCTCCGTGATGTTGTGTATTATTGCAAGTTTTGGAAAAAAAAAAGAGAAATCATGTTATTGCTTTATTTCCATTAGCTTTAGGTATGGTTGAAGGTGGAATTTGATAAAGTAAACCATGTATCTATTAGTAATTGTTATACCACTTATACATGCATGCCTTTATTAGATTTCCTTGCTCATGTTATGCGTGAGTTTTGTGGTAATTTGGCTGTAGATTATAAATTTATGATGGGCATAATTGTATACTTGTTTTATTTTATTTATTTTATTTTGTAAAGTGCCTCATGCAACGACTTTCATTAGTGCTCTGTAAAGTTACATTGCCATGGTTCTTTAGTCTTTGTTACTTACTGGTTATGAATCATGTATGGGTGTTTGATAGCTAGGTTGCACATAAGAATTATTGTTGTGTTGTGTCTACATACTCAGTATAATATATA
The DNA here is from genome assembly GCA_951394345.1 of Salicornia ramosissima. Classification (NCBI taxonomy): domain Eukaryota; kingdom Viridiplantae; phylum Streptophyta; class Magnoliopsida; order Caryophyllales; family Amaranthaceae; genus Salicornia; species Salicornia ramosissima. The sequence goes on along the minus strand of OX596233.1, from coordinate 24,167,047 downwards.
TGTGATTTGGTTTTAATAAACTCTTATAAATTATAGTGTTTATACTACAATTTAACTAGTGTTGGTGTAAATCGTATTAATATAGAATTTAGCTAACTCTAGGTATACGATAAGTGACTTATACATTATATTATTATATTGTAGAGTGCGGGTTTGTAGAGGAACGTTTTTTACTTGAGATTTGAAGTTGAATTATTTTTGTTGCTGATAAGGTAAGATTTCTTACTAAACCTGTACAGTTGTAATTAATATTTATTTGACAATATTTTAAGAACTTGTATTATAAAATTATTTTATATTGAACCGAGGAAGTTCATCTATGTTACCAAGCTAAGATTTTGAAAGGAGGAAGTTACTCACCCTTACAAGGGTTTCTAGAATTTTATTGTGGGGTTGCCGGTAAGCGGTATTCCTCGAGTTTGGAAGTAGGTTGAGTTAACAGTGTCTCAACCATTTTATATAGTAGTTGGGGTCGAGGTACGTTGATCAGTACTCTTGCCAATTGTCTTCTTTCTTGGTAGGTTATCAGGTAAGGGGTATGCATAGTAGGGACTTTGGTGTGTTTATTCAGTGAGCCTAGCTAGCTCATTGAATTTATTATTTATTACTTCCTACTCACAGATTTCGAAAGTAATATATTATGCTTATGCAGATTGTTTTAGAAAAAAAAAAGGATTTGGACTTGAGTTAATTAAAAGTAAATTAAAGTTTATTTAAGAAGTTGCTCATTTTGTTTATTAACGCTATACAGATTGGAAATGGATTTACAAGATATTCATATATGTCTTGCCTGCACATTAGTTAGTTTTGTTTTATTATAGTGTGAAATCTTGCTCAGCCTTTCGCTGATATTACAATGATCAATGTGCAGGGGCTTGATGGTGTGTTGGCTTGTTGGGTTAAAGAGTGATCATCCCTTTTGGATTTTAGACTTTATTAAGGCTTCCGCTGTTATTTAATTATACTTAGAATTTATTTTTGGGTTGTAATAACTATTTTAAGTTTACTATGTTGGACTGTAATAGTTATTTAATTATTCTTTTAATTATTAGTTTTCAATTATTGCGGCATAACAACTTGAAATTTTCTGAGTTGTTGTTTCAGGTGATAAATATTCAAGGTTGTTACAATGGAGATATGGATTACTGTTTTTTTTTTTTTTGTTGAAGATGTATTGTTGTGGACGTGTGGGATGAAATGGTTGTACTGGATTTGATTTCAAATTTTTGTATTAGATTTCTTTAAAATTGATGTAGGCTGTAAAATTGGATTCCTTAAAAATTGATGTTGGTTGTAAAATTGGATTTCTTTTAAAATTGGTTGATGATGTATATTGTAAAATTAAATCTTTACCATAAAGGATCTTGACTCGAGCTCATGAGCTTGGGCCGAGCTCGAACTAGGTTTTTTTTTTTAGGAGCTCATGTAACACCTCGCATTTTAGCAACGACGTTACTAATGATAACGTCGTAAACAGGCAGTTACCAATCGGTTTATAATATAAAAACAGAACTAAAACTCATGGAAATAATATTTATTAATAATAATAATGAGATCCCAATTACAAAAGGTTAAATAAACCATAAATCTAGTCTTAAAAGCTAATAATTAAACCTATTGCAAAAGCAGGAAATAAAAATAGGGGCCTAGACGCTCATCAACTTATCCTGCTACTAGCTTCTATCCTACTTACCTGCAAAATAAAATTTGGGGGTCTACCATCAGTGGCGAGTAACTAGACTGTCCTACTTAGAAGTAGGACCACATTACATAAAATAATAAGGTTAGAAACACAGGCAACAACAAGTTCATATGTTACAAAGATAATCATCACCAGAGTTAAGGGTGTCCAAAAAAAACCCAGCCCGCCAACCCGGCCCGATGACCCGATGGCCCGAGCATTACCCGCGCGGTTTTTTTAAGAAAATAAAAGAATTCTCGGGTCGGGTACCCAGCCCGATAAAAAACCAATGTGTCGGGTCAGGTAATGGGCCGCCCTCTAATGAACCGGGTACCCGCTAAATACCCGGTTGGTTTTTTCAATTTTTTTTTTTTAGATAGTAAATTAAATTAGCATTAGCCATTAGCCCAAGCTTATTGCTTAGTTTTTTTGCTTACCCATTTACTGTCCAAATGAAATTGGCCCACAACCCACTTACCCATTTACAACTTAACTTAGAATCAGAAAATTAACTCAAACTACAACTCTACAAGTCTCCCTTTACTAAAAAAAATCAGTAGAACTCAAAGAAAGTAAGAAACTAGAGTTTCTCTACAACTACACTATATTCTTGTATGGGGGCCTACCGGTACACCGGCAGGACCACCCTACTAACATCCTCACCAAGATGTCGAATGCCGGCACCAGAAGGAGCCGACCCCTAAGAATTAAGACTGCCAAAAGGTAGCCAGCACATAGCGTACCCTAGAGACGCCATCCTAAGGATAGAGGGCTTATAGGCTGTCGGCCTCTTCAGGCAACAACTAAGAGCCAAAGAGAATCGAAGGCAGTGGTCCCCAGTATCCCACGTGACGCCCATTTAGGGCACCACTCAAGTACACGAACCTCACTCTCTAACAAACTAACTAACTAAAGTAGTAAGGACCGTACACGTGGCATCCATCCAAGGACCCACTCAGGTTTGTAACTAACTCTGCATACACGATGGCAAGGGCCAGTCCCAAGGGGACACGTGTCCATGCCGACCTTAAACAGGCCGGCAGGGTATTAAACCATTTCCTATAAATAGGAAGGGACCTCACCACTAAAAGGTACATATTCTTTCACTCTCAAATACTCTCTCTTGGATTGAATCCCCTTGCTAACTTAAGCATCGGAGGGTCTTTCCCCGGGAACACCCCGGGGGTAGCTCACCGTTTGTTCATTTGTGCAGGCCACGGTCGTGACCACCACTTTGGATCACCACCATTCATGGAGGAGACGAAATTTGTCGGAACAATTGGCGCCGACTGTGGGGAACTTACAAAATGTTCCATCCGAAAAATCTGAAAACACATTTCGATAAAAATTCAATAAACTAACTCTGAAGTGGCAACACAAAATGATCCAAACGAAGAATGCACCCCCAACCCATATGTTATTATTATTAATAATAAAAAAGATGATGAAGATCCTCGAATGCCGAGAACTGGGAGCTTTTCTGCTGATCAGCACAAACACCATAAACAACAACATGGTGATGATGCTTTAATTTAAAAACCGATTCAAGAAGATGATTATGATTCGGAAAAATCCAAGAAGATGACATTATTATTCTTGAAAATAAACCCCATCACAAAGGACACATAAGCAAAATCTGAAGGCTCAAACTTCAGGCATAAATGCATAATAGCATTAATACACCATCAAGATCATGTTCTCAATTTCCATCATCAACAGCATGTACTGCCTCCCCATCATCATCATCAAGATCATGTTCTCAATTTCCATCTTCGTATTTCCCCTAATCACCTTTCTAGTTCTACTTTCTCCCTTTTTCTGTCCAATTTGATTAACTGGTGACAAATTCCATTACGAATTAACGAATCTCAAATTGTTGTTCTTCTTTTGAGTCAAAAGCATATTTTAAAAAAAAAAAAAAGAGAAGGTGAATAAATGTGGTGGAGATCTGCTTCTTTCATTCTTGATAATCAAGAACACAACAAATTCCTACGGCAACAGCAAGCTGAATTTCAACACTTTATACCCTCCTCCTTCAATGTCGGAAGTCCTTAGTAAGTTATCATTCGTTAAAGATTTGCTTGTATTTCAAAATGTTAAAGATTAGCAAAAAGATAAGGGTTCAATGAAACTGCTATCTAAAAAGATAAAGGTTCGAGGAAACCGCTATTTAAAAAGATAAAGGTTCGAGGAAACCGCTATCTAAAAATATAAGGGTTCAAGGAAATCGCTATCTAAAAATATACGGGTTCAACAAAACTGCTATCTAAAAAGATAAGGGTTCAGTGAAACCACAATTTTTTTTCTATTATTTTTATTATTATTAAAAATATATATTTTATAATAATAATGATAAATAATATATATATATATATATATGTGTGTGTCTGTTAAACAGAATAAAAACCTGGGGTAAGGTAGTTGGCAGACATGAGCTGCCATCACCTTATATCCCAGCAAAAAGAACCTCACCAGGCCGCCATTCTATAATATTCAACCAGATAACGGTCCAAGAGACCGTTATCCAAACGTTGAAAGCGGTATCATACCGCCATAACTCAACTAGGTGGATGGTCCAAAAGGCCACCACCCAAACGTTGAGGATTTAACATTCAACCAGATAACGGTCCAAGAGACCGTCGTCGAAAAGTTGAAAGCGGTATCATACCGCCATAAATCAACTAGGTAGGTGGTCCAAGAAACCACCACCCAAATGTTGAGGATTCGGGTCAAGGACTCAAGGCTGCTCAGGGTTAATTGGGACGCCGGTTAAGGCAAAAAAGCCACCGCCCTTCGCAGCTCACCCAACATAATTTAAATATAATAATAAATTTTTAGATGCTACCAGCCAACAGGCTGGATGGTTAGCTATACAGTTAAGGCCTAAGGCCACCGCCATCCTACAGCCTGGCTGCATCTAATATAACAGCTTACAGGCTGGATGGTTAGCTATACAGCTAAGGCCTAAGGCCACCGCCATCCTACAGCCTGACTGCATCAAGTAAGACAGCCTACAGGCTGGATGGTTAGCTATACAACTAAGGCCTAAGGCCACCGCCATCCTACAGCCTGGCTGCATCTAATATAACAGCCTACAAGCTGGATGGTTAGCTATACAGCTAAGGCCTAAGGCCATCGCCATCCTACAGCCTGGCTGCATCTAATATAACAGCCTACAGGCAGGTTAGCTATACAGCTAAGGCCTAAGGCCACCGCCATCCTACAGCCTGGCTGCATCTAATATAACAGCCTACAGGTTGGATGGTTAGCTATACAGCTAAGGCCTAAGGTCACCGCCATCCTACAGCCTGGCTGCATCTAATATAACAGCCTACAGGCTGGATGGTTAGCTATACAGCTAAGGCCTAAGGCCACCGCCATCCTACAGCCTGGCTGCATCTAATATAACAGCCTACAGGCTGGATGGTTAGCTATACAGCTAAGGCCTAAGGCCACTGCCATCCTATAACCTGGCTGAATCTAATATAACAGCCTACAGGCTGGATGGTTAGCTATACAGCTAAGGCCACAGGCCACCGCCATCCAAACGCCCAGCCGGCAAAACATTTAAAATGTATACATCATACCGACCAAAAGGCTAGATGGTTAGCTAATTAGCTAAGGCCACAGGCCACCGCCATCCAAACGCCTAGCTGACAACCGCGAAACTCAACTAGATAAGGTTCTCCAAGGGACCGCTTTCCAAACGTTGAGTATACAAGCTAAGTGGAAAACCACCGCCAACCATATTTCCACTCAATGGAAAAGGCCGCAAGTGCCATTTCGCGATTCAAAACAACAAAATTCATTATAGCTTCTATCTAAGCATAAAGTAAAAGTTGTGGCGGCCCTATCTTAATGGCCCTATCTTGACAGCGGCAAAAGCCTTGTCAGCCATATCTCGGCGGCCGCAAGAGCTTTGTCAGCCCTATCTTGGCGGCGGCAAGAGTTTTGTCGGCCCTATCTTGGCGGCGGCAAGAGCTTTGTCAGCTCCAATCTTGGCGGCAGCAAAAGCCTTATCGGCTACAATCTTGGCGGCGATAAAAGCTTTGTCGGCCCTATCTTGGCGGCGGCAAGAGCTGTGTCAGCTCCAATCATGGCAGCGGCAAAAGCCTTATCAGCTACAATCTTAGCGGTGGAAAAAGCTTTGTCGGCCCTGTCTTGGCGGCGGCGAAAGCTTTGTCAGCTTCTATGGTTTGATTCAGAACCAACCAAAAAGGGAGAGAAAACATTACATTTACAGACACCGCATAGCGGCTTACGCAAAATCGTTACAACAGAAAACAACTTTTAACAGAGAGAATACTCCGACATCTTGTGGTGCCTTGTCTTGAAAAGGCACCGCCAACTCAAGACTTCTCGGTACTTTTGGGGGGGCCAGTTGTATGGGGGACTACTGGTACACCGGCAGGACCACCCTACTAACATCCTCACCAAGATGTCGAATGCCGGCACCAGAAGGAGCCGACCCCTAAGAATTAAGACTGCCAAAAGGTAGCCAGCACATAGCGCCGGCCTCTTCAGGCAACAACTAAGAGCCAAAGAGAATCGAAGGTAGTGGTCCCCAGTATCCCACGTGGCGCCCATTTAGGGCACCACTCAAGTACACAAACCCCACTCTCTAACAAACTAACTAACTAAAGTAGTAAGGACCGTACATGTGGCATCCATCCAAGGACCCACCCAGGTTTGTAACTAACTCTGCATACACGATGGCAAGGGCCAGTCCCAAGGGGACACGTGTCCATGCCGACCTTAAACAGGCCGGCAGGGTATTAAACCATTTCCTATAAATAGGAAGGGACCTCACCACTAAAAGGTACACATTCTTTCACTCTCAAATACTCTCTCTTGGATTGAATCCCCTTGCTAACTTAAGCATCGGAGGGTCTTTCCCCGGGAACACCCCGGGGGTAGCTCACTATTTGTTCATTTGTGCAGGCCACGGTCGTGACCACCACTTTGGATCACCACCATTCATGGAGGAGACGAAATTTGTCGGAACAATTCTCTAACACATAGAATCAGAAAAAACCACCGTTGCCTTCACTCCTTCAGCTAGCGCCGCCGCCGCTAGGCCCGTTACCGTCCTCTGCTGTGCGCCTACCGTCTGTGCCACCGCGTCTCTGCTCTGCAGCCGCTAGCCCGCCACTCCGCCAAGCCTGCATTTTTTTTTTCTCTTCTTATTTGGTTGGGTTTTGTTTTGAATGCAAATTGATCAAATAATATATGGTATTCTTATGTGATGTTCTGTTTACTTTTTATTTGATGTTCTATGTTCTGTTAATTTGATATTCTATCATTCTATGTTCTTAGGTTTGTACTTTAGTACTTGTATTATGTAATTTAATTTGGTACTTATTAATGTTTGGTAACTTGTATTAAGAATTTGAAATAGTTGTATTAATGTTTTGGTAAGTTATATAAGCCGGGTACCCTATGACCCTACCCGGATAAAGCGGGAACCCGAGATCCGGGTACCCGCTTTATCCGGGTCGGGTCATAGGCCGCCCAAACAACTACCCGATAACCCGGGTACCCGGGTTTTCGGGTACCCGAGTATGAACACCCCTAATCAAAGTTAGCAGCGGAAAACATAACAGACAACAACAACATTAATATTCATCAATTCGAACCAGTATATCACTTCCAAGCCCAACACGCAACATCAGACTCAAATTCATTAACATGACAACGTTCGGTCTACAACCGATAACAAGACTAACAACAAAGGACTTGCCCCGCACGATTCATCACTGATGAACCGATAGACGCACGATCTTTAACCGTTTGACACGACTCTGACTCTCAAATAATCATACAAATCTTGCCCCGCACGATTCATCACAGATGAACCGATAGACGCGCGATCTTTAACCGCTCGACGCACGATCGTCAACCGTTCGACACGGCATGACTCAACAAGACTCAAAAACGACAAACAAATCATTACAAGAATTCAAATACACGCATCATAATACCATCAAATCATCATAATAATACTAATAATAATATCAATAATCAAATTAAATTCAAGAATGCAATTATACATGAATCTTGTTATTAATAACTTAATCTAAATTTGTCCTTTTTGCACACAGTAGTATTCGGCCATCTACATGATTCTCAAGAACATTAATTAAACTTTAAGATTTCACAAGTACAAAAATAAGCAATCAATAATCGGCTACTCATGACTATCATACTATTCATATATATACTAAAATAAACACACATAAGTCTATGTGTTAGTCAAACAATTCCTATAATCTTCACTAAACTAAAAACAAACGCATGCTTTGATCTAGATAGTTACATCAGATAATTCGGCCATCATAAAGTCGACAATCATGATTATATTCAAAATCTTCAACAATCAATCATATCAAGTTACCAAGAACAATACAAGAATTATGTGTGCTAAATTACACGGCTAATTAAAAAAAGAGAAAAGATTTTTCATGGTTAAATTTGCATATTATCATCTAATAACAAGTATAGGTTTTCAAGATTCAAAATTAATAATAAAGAACCACAAGTAATTTATAAGTAAACCACTCGGCTAACATGAGTAAAGAAACAATCATTAACAACACCATCCAATCCTATTATTCTAAGTAATCCAATCCTAATCCCAAGTAGAAGAGTTAGTTACCTATTGAAGAACAATAAAAAAACACGCCCGATCTCGCGGCTTAATCGAGTAAGGCACGGCCAACGCACCACTACACGGTTCACTAGCAAGAAAACGATTATAATCTGCAAAAGGTTTAAACTAGTTAGATTAAGAAAGAAGAATTGAAAAGAAAAGAATTTAGATGAAGAAGGCCTTGTGGCCGTGTGTTACCAAAAGAGCAAGAGAGTTTTCTTTTGGACTTATGATCATAATGATTAAAGGATGGGTTTTTAGTTATAAATAGGTTTAAGGCTTACTAGAATTTAGGAGAGGTTACTAGTTATTAGGAGTTAGACTAGAAAAGAAATTAAAAGGAAGAAATAGCAAGGGGGGCCGTGTAAATTGGTTGGGCAAAAAGGGGTTTATGAACTCCTAAAATGTAGGAGGGAAAATAGGAGAATAAAAGTTAGATTTTTAGGTTCTAGAAGTGAATAGATATATTTGGATAATTAAGGTGGAAAATAGAAATAAAAATAAGGAAAAAGTATATAGAGGGCCGGCCATGGGTGGAAGGATATGGGTTTTGGGCTTGCTTCATCAAATATCAAATTAAGTTTACTGGCCCAATTTAGAATGTTGGGCTTTAAGGCTTAATTTCGCACGAAATTTTACGGCCCAAAAATCCGGGTCGTTACAGCTCGATCCGAGCTTCGAAATCCTAAGCTCGTCGAGCTCACGAGCCGAGCTGAGCCAAAAACACAATCGAGTTGAGCCGAGCCTATGGGTGTTCGGTCTCGGTTCTTTCGATAAGCACCCCTAAGTATATCCCAACCTGAATAGATACTCATAGAGTACGACGTTGCCTTCCTCGCACTCGTAAGGAAGATTATTCCAGGGCTTGGGAGCAATTAGCTAGGACGACTGCATGACCTTATCTTCCAAACTTAGAGAACTGCCATAATTCACTTTCTTTGAAATCGCTGGTGTCAGCATAAGTGGCGACTTCTTGAATCGTCTTGTGGGTTTCGTCATCAGAGTCTTGTTCTTTTTCATTTCTCCTAGCCATCCTTTTCAAGTGTCTCATCGGATGGGCAAACTGCTTTACGGGAGCCATGGGATTAGGGGGAGAAGAAATTAAGAGAAGTGAAGTATAAAAGAAAGAAAAATTTTACCTTGAACAAACGTGGATTCTTTATAACTTAAGGAGAGTACGAGTTGAAGACGCTGGAAATTCGTTTGAATTCATTTGAAAGTTTGAGAATTTTGTGTGAGCTAATTCATAAAAATTCGTAAAAGTGTTGAATAGGGTGAACAATGGTGTATTTATAGGCAAAAATCGACCCTCAATGATTTCACAGAGGGAAACAACGGCTAGAGTGTGGGAGATGCGCTTCAATGCTTGACAAGACAACGGTTGTTAGACGTTAAGGACCCGTTACGCCGTTACGCTGCAACGACTAGTTTTTGAATTTAATTGCTTTGATTGTTTTAAAATTGCTTGGTTGCTTTGATTGTTTTTTACGGTTAAACTGAAAAATTATGTTGGTTAATTGTGGAAATTATTAACATAATTTTTGGGGCAAATTGTTATGTGCAATTATCAGGTCATGACGCGGTTTGACACCAGGTGCCAATGACGTTCTTGTAGGATCTAGAACTACTCAAGAGGGGGTGAATTGAGTTGTTAATGACAGTGTCAGATTTTTACTTAAACTAACTAGACCAGCTGGAACTGTTCTAACTGCGGAAATTAACAGTTAAGCAAATTAAATAAAGTAAATTGAACACGCAGATTTAACGAGGTTCAGCCAACTATGGCCTACGTCCTCCTACCCTAGTTATTTTATTAATCAACATTGAAAAATAGAATAACCTTACACACTCAACTGTTCTATCAACTCAGACAGAACAACTCACACTCAGCCCAAGTGTTCCCCGGTATTCTTGAACTCACAAGAACAAGTACAAATGAACTCACAAATGTACCCTTCACCAATCCTTCTGTTGGTGACAAACAACAATATTTTTCTCACAGAAAATTGCTATCGAAGCTAAAAAGTGAGTACAATGAATTTCTTAGAGTGAGATGCTCAAAGACTGATATTTGCAAGTTGCCTTTAAGTGCTCAATATATTTCTCTGTGTGTCTCACTGTAATTCTTTATTAGTTGTTAGCTTTTATAATCAAGCAGCAGATCCTTGTCGAGTTAGGAATGTAATCCTGATTATTATCAAGAAACTTCCTAAAATGACTCGGGTAAGTAATATATTTGATTTGCTCAAAATATATTATTCCTTGCCATGTTTAATTTATAGCAGTCAATAAATGCTAGCGCAAAAAAAAAATTGTATGAATCACAAGAAATATGGCAGCAGTATTTTTCAAAATATTTTCAATCAGTTTCAAAAACTTGCCATAAATCTTATTCAGGTTAGATATGTTCCGGTGAACTGTTCTACCTTGACCACAGTATTCTAGTTATAAATTTCTTTCAGAATTTTATAACTCTAACACATGCACTATAGTAAGAAACCACATATTCAATAAGAAAATTTCACATATAAGAGACTAAGTACAAAACTTTCTTATAAACTAAACCACTTCAAATAGTCTCTTCATGATCTTCAAGAGTGATTCCTTTTTCTTCATTTGACTTGAGTCAACCAAGCTTCCCTTGAATTTATCATCAACCTATTGCTAAACATACAATCATCCAGACCAATATTACAGGTTATACTAAACAATTTAGCAAGATTGTAAACTGGTCTGGCAATCATAAAACTGTTCCTAAGGCACAAATGTTCCCTGAACTGTTATGGTTTGTCATCATTCAAAACCAATGAGGTATTAACAAATTTCCCCTTTTTGATGATGACAAAAATTGAATGTTCCTGTAAGTCAGCACAAGTAATATTAACAATTTTGCCAGAACATTTTCCAGAACACTGCAACAAAAATCTTTACTATTAATATCTTAGTCATTTTAATGAGGAGCAACACCTGCATTAACAACTGTTAGCCACAGTAATAAGTAAGACATGGACAGTGTTCTTCTATGCTTCCCCCTTTTGGCATCAGTCAAAAAGGAAGGTAGTTAGAGTAAACACCAAGCATATGAATTCAGTTCAAGGTAAAGTGTAGATAAGAGGAGTTAAGTCTAATGAACTGCGACTCACAATTATGTTCTAACAACCATCTACCTAGAAATTTCAAACACACACACAAGTCCAAAAGATTACCAAATTATAGACAAAGTTTTGTAAATGGCAGAAAGCATAAGAGAACTAAAGAACCATCCTCACTTGGCTGCGCCCATAACCAGCCTCCCCTGCAACAACTTTATAAAGAACTCTAGATATATCAAGCTAGGTTCATGCATGCCTTAAGGCACTTACAAAACAATGTTCCAGCAGCTATTACAAGTTAAACGTAACCTCAAAAGCAACTACAAACACTACTAAAACCACTAGAGATTGTATCTACTTTATTAAAAGATAAATGGATAAAATTAAATTAAAGAGAGTAGTGTCGTGGGCTTGGACGGTTCATGACTCGAAGATCTCCCCATAACAAGTGTCAACACTCTAGGCTCATGGTCCACAACAGTAGATGCTCCCGCACTAAAATTCCATTCTCCTTCTTTTCTACTGCTACCTTCCTTTCAACGATATGGTCTTGTTAGTTGCCCCATTTTTGTCAAAAATAATTTCCCCCTTGTATCTCTTAAATATTTTGCTTATAAACTTGAGGTTATGCTTAAAATCAGGCAAGTAAAGCACATCTATTAACTTCAATGGTGGTATGAGTATCATACTTCAATGGCGGTGTGAGTATTATACTTATAATCTCAGTGGCAATCTCATTAGGCAACCCTACACTTATAGGATTTTAAAAAGCATTTATTGATCATATAAAAAATGTCTCTGTTTTTAGCCATGTGATCAAAAGATCCAATATCTACTATCCAATCAGTTTCATTCATCATTTCACAACCCTCATTAATGTTTAAGGCTAGTACTATACATACAAAGTTATACATCTGGTTGTTGCTTCCTTCTTTTTCATTCAACAACTTTATAACTTCTTGCACCACTAAGGAAATTAGATCAAATCTTATCTCCTTTATTATCTACTGCCATATTGCTTCATTCCCCAGCTCTAGAATCTAGTGGAGTCTTTTCCAACTCCTGCTCCTCCTTCACGTTTCTTCCAACATCAAAAACAAAATTTCTTTGCTCCTTTCTTTCCTTTAGGATTATTGAACTATTCATGATACCCATAGATCTTGAAAAATTTATCCTTTGTGTGAATGGTCACATCTCTTGTTCATATTCTCCTTCTTATAGACTAAACAATATTTTGTTTGTTCACCCTCCTTTGAGTCCATTGAACATTATTTTGTTTGTTTACATTAAAGGCATTATGTTATGCTGGATAATTGATTTTCTGCAATGCCATTGTTATCTCCCTTTGCTTCTCAACCTTTTGTATCAAATGATATGCCTTCTCCACTATAGGCAATGGGCCCTGTTAACACAAAATTTCGAGTCTAAATAAACAAGACTGGAAATAAAGCAACAAATGAATTTTTATTAATAATTTGAGTGCGGGTACAATCTATGTTACATGTTTATATAAAAATAAACTAAGTCCTCTGATTCCGTCCTACAACTGCAGGTCGCGTGACGTTGTCACACTAATTTGAATGTAGGTTGACGTGTTTGCAACGTCAGCCTAGATTCGAATGCTGTTTGAACGTATTTGAACACTTGTTTGAGCGTATTCGAACGTTTGCTTGAGTTTGTTTGAATGAGAGCTTCTTGAAGCTTAAATATCACTCGAATTTGTTTGAAGGTCTCTGATCAGTTGGCACGATTTGTAGTGCTTAATAACTAATTGCAGAGAGAGTTTGAGAGAGTTTTGCAGAGAAGTTTGAGTGCTTTTTAACAAATGAACTTTCTTCCCCTTTCATAAGGGAGAGGGTTATATTTATAGAGGTAGGTAACCTCTATATGGGCCCTTAGTTAGTGTTTGGGCTTTGATGAGTTCGGCCCACTTTTAATTATATTGGACTCGGTATTTGGGGGATTCGGTCCACTATCCTTTTTTTGTCCTTTTAATATTTTATTTGGACCAGCACTATAAACTGGTTCAAATATTTATGATGACCCGAATTACATTTCTATAATTCAGGAAACCCTTTTGCGATAAATTAATTAAATCGAGTTAATAATATTATTTTAACCCTAAAATAATTAATTTAATTTAAATTTGACACTTACAAAATTTTAGTGTCTACAAATTGCCCCCTTGGGACCATGTCACGTACACGATTTAGGGTGTTTGCTCGTGACAGGGTCTCGACTAACCTGAGTTTGATTTGATTTATTTTTTTGGTACCACGTACAAAATTCGAGGTATTTATTCGTGGCAGGATTTTGATCATGAGAGGGTCTCGACCCGTCAACTGATTTTTGTCTGACTTGGAAGTCGAACGTTTTTTTTTTTTTTCTGATTTGAAAGTGGATTTTTTCCATCTCAACCAAATTTTTTTTATACAACTTGGTAGTTGTTATGGTGCATTTTAGCTAACCTGATTACAGGTAGGAAGCCGAGGCACGGCTTGGTAAGCCGAGAGTTACAGGTTATAAACCAAGGACATGCCGGGAGTAGCAGGAGCATAAGCAGGAACAGATACGTAAGCCGAGTGGTGCTAGGTATCGGGTTCATAAGCTGGAACGTGAGTTGGATCAAGCAAATAAGCTGGTTGAAAGCTGAGAAGCAAGTAAAGCCGAGCAGCAGAGATGCAGGTCTACGTACGTCAGAAGATTCTGGAAGGAAGCACGAGTTGTAATTCAGACTAAGTGCCAAATTCAAATGAGGAGTGGCTGAATAATAGGAGATGTGCACTGCCATGGCAAGAAGTGGTCATCATGATTGTTGCAAGGCTACCTAAGGAATAGGAGTTAGTTCCTAGAAAAGAGGCAGGCGTGCTGATGTGGCTTGAAAGAGTCATCCCACATTGTCTTCGGATCCCGAGGAAATAGGGAGTGATCACCAAGTTGTTGCATTGTCTCACAGATCCCAAGAAAATAGGAAGTTGTTCCTATTTTGATGGAACGGCTAGGTCAGCAATTTTGACAGTCAAAAGGAAGCAACCCGCGTAGCAGAAGGCCAAGAGGAATATCAACAACAAACTCCTACATTTCAGCAAGTAGTTTTACCAAGTCAAACCACTAAGGACCACTTACCTATTTTCTAGGAGAGTGGGCAGTTTGGGTCAACAGTACTTGTGCCTATATAAGTGTTCAAGGAAGGCAGATAAAGGGGATTCGATCAGAAAAAAGAGAAAAAAAACCTTATTGCAAACCCATATCTCCACTACCCAGAAATACTCTGCTTAGCATATCTAACCAGACAGTTATCGTTTGTACTCGAAAGAAGTAGGGCATGTTGCCCATACCCCTAGGGTGCTACTCAGCTAGTTTCAGCCATTTTCAATGTATATTACTCGAAATATTGTACGTGTACCAAACGACTTTTATGCCCGAATCATAGTGGATTGGTGGACTCATAGCCACCCGCAGTTTTTTCCCTTGTTCTTGGGTTTTCCGCGTCACCATTTTCTGGTGTCTTCTCTCTTTTATTTTTCGCCATTTATTTTTCATACCTTAGTCTAGCTATCGCCCGTTCCAACCTTAAATTGTCATCTTGACGATTTTTGGCCAAAACAGCTTGGCGCCCACCGTGGGGCCAATGGCTAGAATTTCATATCAAAATTGTGTATCCACAAAATAAATATGCTCTTTGATACCAAAGATTAATTTATCCTTGTTTGCATCAAAACCTAGCAACAAATGAAGACATTATTCCTGGATCGGTTCATGCCATTATCAATAACGTCCAATATATGGAGAACATGGAGGAAGCCAAGAAGCTAATAGCAAGAGTGGGTGAATTAAATCAAGTTATTTCGAGATCATCAAATAACCGATCCGGTCCATTATGCAATTGGGTAATTGTAAATGGATTGAAAAAATCTCTCTCGGCAGCTTTGCTGTTATTTGGTGAATTTCCAAGGTGTTGCTATGCCAAAGATAGCGTGTAGATGATTAAAAGCTTTGAGGATTTTCATTTTCCATATGATCCAGGTGAAGTCAGTTTCAAAGTGTTCAGGTTCCAGCTAGTCTGTTCCGGTATACAGCTACCCAACTAGGGATGCAAACGTGCTTTAATAAACTTGAAGCAAGTAGGTTCCTCAACCCACGAATTGGGGGCTAGCCATTACATTGTACTTTTACTAACCCGAATGCAGACGGTAAGAAGAAAGTTCAAAGTTATCATAATTTATGTCTAATTACCCGAATTCAGGTTGCAAGATGAAAGTTCGGCTCGGCCAGATTAGATTTACTAGTTTTTAAAAAAGTTGTTATTGCGAAATTTTGCTAACCTGAGCACAGGTCGCAAGCTGTAAGCTGCAAACCGGAAGCAGAATGCTGTGAGCTGCAAGCTGTAAGTTGCAAACTGTAAGTAGAATGCTGCCAACCACAAGCAGTAAGCTGCAAACGAGAAGCAGAAAAGCCGTAAGCCGCGAGTTGTAAGCTGGAAAGGCTGAAATGAAGTTTTTAGCTATAACAAGCAGGCTATAATATCTTATGATTTAAGCTATGAACTATTTGGTTAGTTTTGTGGAAGATCTTCCAGGTACAAATCTGAACACTAACCAGCAAGCTGTAGCCGGTTCCCAACAACCTGTGGCTAGTTCCTAGTAACCTGTAGTCGGTTCGCAGCAAGCTGTAGACGGTACCCAGCAATCCTGGTTCTCAGCAACCCTGGTTCCCAGCAACCTGTAGACGGTTCCAACAACCTGTAGACGGTTCCAGCAACCTGTAGCCGGTTCCCAACAACCTGTAGCCGATTTCCAGCAACCTGTAGACGGTTCCAGTAACCCGTAGCCGGTTCCCAGCCACCTGTAGCCGGTTCCCATCAACCTGTAAACGATTCCAGCAACTCCGGTTCCCAGCAACCTGTAGACAATTCCCGGCAACCTGCAGCTAGTTCCCAGCAACCTGTAGCCGGTTTCTAGCAACCCGTACATGGTTTCCAGCAACCCGTTCATGGTTCCAGTAAGCTGCATATAACTATTCCAACATGGTATATCTCTAGCTATGTATGTACCCTTCTCAGCTACCTGGTACTGGTATGTATTTCACAAATTGCAACATGTTGCACCTTTATTAGCAAGCATCACCTTACGGTTAGCTAGCTTAGCTTACTATTAATTTGTACACATGCCACGTAAGTAAATCTTCGCCCCGAAGCAGGCAACCAGGTATGACTCTGCAAGATTAGTTATGATATGAATGCATTTATCATTCCGAATTGTTCCTAAGTGATAACATCTGCTAATACTTGCGACTTCATTTTGAAACAACTTAAGTTTATAAGTATACACATATTAGTTTGACATGTCAGGACTCCTTTGACATCCATTTTCATCAAACAAAGAAGTTCTAGCATAATCATGTGGACTTCAAGTCTGACAAGCCGACAACAATGATACTTTATGGTTGAGAGAAACCAGAGATTTCAGCTAGCAAGTTGTTAGCACATAAAGAAAAGCGGAAGATACCTCTAGTTGAACTGCTTGGAAACGTGAATACGTCACCGAAAGCTGAACCAGCTTATCAGGCTCGCACAATAAGCTATGTTAAACTGTTAATGACGGCAAGTAAGCTTTGAATTATCGAAATAGTTAATATCATTCACATGTATGTTTTATTTTCGAACTTTATTCCCCTGGTTGACGTCACAGCTTACCCGATGTGGAAAGCGCACTTAGTAGTCTTCTTGTGAGTTATACTCAAGCATGACTTATACGCACTCGTATTCATTGTTCTTTTTGCGTGGTTAATTGTCAACTTCTTGGTAATAAATAAAATATTAGGGCTTCCTCATGAACTAACGTGAAGTGCAGTGAAAGAGACTTATAGAAAACTTGATATCAACGTGTAAGTTGAAGACAACCAGATATTTCAATGCTAGAAGAGCTTCAACATTGGTGATTTTCTTAAGATGATACCTACCTAGCTAGTTGACAACAAGGCGCATGGCATGGAATCAAATGACTAAGGCGATTAATGAATTGCTTCACAAGATCAAAAGTGTAAATCAAACAATCATCTGAAGAGCTAAGTAACTTTAATATACTCGACAGACTCGTTTGTTTACTTTACGTTCGTAAGATCTCTCACCCACATTGCTAACAGCTTTTATTACTTATTCACTCCGAAATATCTTCGAATCTAATTTATATTCAAATTAAATTTGACATATGCACCACAATAGGAAATCATGCTTTTACTTTATGAATTAATCATGTAGTAGTTGCATTTTTTATGCTTAAACTCACGAAAGTCATTCTAACAAAAAGCAGAGTTCGTTAAGCTGCACACATGTCTTTTCCCACCAGGTATAAAGTGCTATTAGCCAGATCTTAGTAGAGAGAAGCTGACGCAAACTGCGTGAAGCTGAAACAAGCTGAGAGAAGCTGACGCAAGCCGAGAAAAGTTGACGCTAGCTGAGCGAAGCAAACGTAAGTCGAGAAAAGCAGAGCAAAGCTGACAGAATTTGAAACAAGCTAATATAAGCAGGGGAAAGCCGAAGTGAACACAGAAAATTCCAACGTAAGTTGCCAGGGGTGCAAGCAACCCGACAAGTACTAGATACAAGCTGCAAGGTGTCAAATGTAAGCTGAGCAAAGTTACAGTAAGTTATCGTGTATCAAATGCAAGTCCTTGGGTGCTAGACATAACTCGGTTGTAAAGATGGATCACACAAAGCTTCATAATAGTGGTCGATTTATAAAGGCAGTAACATTCGTCGAAATCAACTTATATCGTTTGCTATGGTAATATACCAGCAACAAGAGCTACATACTCCCGAATTCACTAATGCACTTTCTAAGATCATTGAACTCATTGTCATACTCCAGCGAATTTACTTATGTTTATATTCATTCGTTCATTGACCCAAGTTGTTATGTTCTAAGCTAAGACTCGCGTATTGAAACACGTAAGGCATCTACTGGTGCAAAGGAAAACACGCTTTCTCTATATGCTTTTATATAAATTTGTATCATAATGCAATATGGTGAACCTGCTCTTAAGCTAGCTTGACAATAAGATTTATAATTACTCTAAAAGTAAGAGATCAATATCATGCAAAGAGGTCTAGTTACCAGCTTAGCTTACAAAGTAGCCCAAGTGCAAGCTCGCAACGTAGCCCAAGTGCAAGCTGGTAAGGTGACCTAAACGTCAGTTTGCAAATTTGCTTAAGCGCCAGCTTACAAAACGGTTCAGCTACTAGCTTACAAAGCAGCTCGGGTACTAGTTTGTAAATCGGCTTGAGTGCCAACTTACAAGTGGCTTAATCACCAGCTTATAATGGCATTGTCTAAAATAATAGTTCACAGTGTGGTCCATGTACCAGTTACCAGCTTGCAAAAGAGGCTAAAATGCTAGCTTAGTAAAACAACAAAAGCATCAAAATCAAAGTGGCTTATGTGTCAAATGTCAAAGGTGGAGTTTTTAATTAGTGACTCTAATTTTAGTTTCAATCAATGATGCAAAGGTGAGGTCTAAAGCTGTCTAAGTAATTCACGTAAATAAATGCTAAAGTCAATGTGCCAATATTACAAAAACGCTCAAGAAACATAGAACATTCTGTTACATCAATCGGAAATATTTGACGGTGTCGGCTTAGACGCGACGTGTCCATAGCTCGGTAAAGATCGAGAATCAAAAGACTAACAATTGTTTTAATTGCAAAGTTATAAGGTGTTATCTCAAGCTATTAAGCTATTGTTTTAAGTTGTTTAACGATTATCTCAAGTTATTATCAGGTTGATTATTTCTAAAGAGACATAAACGTGAGCTAGCTACATTATTCCGAGCACTAACTTATCAAGAAACCAAGGTATTAATATCCTAGTAAGCAATCGGAAGAGCAAAGATAACAAACGTAATTCCTAAATTAGCTTGAAGCTTATTTTCCTAATTTTCGGCGTGCTCCAATTAGGAAAATGGGGGCTAATTGTTATGGTGCATTTTAGCTAACCTGATTACAGGTAGGAAGCCGAGGCACGACTTGGTAAGCCGAGAGTTACATGTTATAAACCAAGGACATGCCGGGAGTAGCAGGAGCATAAGCAGGAACAGATACGTAAGTCGAGTGGTGCTAGGTATCGGATTCATAAGCTGGAACGTGAGCTGGATCAAGCACATAAGCTGGTTGAAAGCTGAGAAGCAAGTAAAGCCGAGGAGAAGAGATGCAGGTCTACGTACGTTAGAAGATTCTGGAAGGAAGCACGAGTTGTAATTCAGACTAAGTGCCAAAGTCAAATGAGGAGTGGCTAAATAATAGGAGATGTGCGCTGACATGGCAAGAAGTGGTCACCATGATTGTTGCAAGGCTACCTAAGGAATAAGAGTTAGTTCCTAGAAAAGAGGCAGGCGTGCTGACGTGGCTTGAAAGAGTCATCCCACATTGTCTCACGGATCCCGAGGAAATAGGGAGTGATCACCAAGTTGTTGCATGGTCTGACAGATCCCAAGAAAATAGGAAGTTGTTCCTATTTTTATGGAACGGCTAGGTCAGCAATTTTGACAGTCAAAAGGAAGCAACCCGCGTAGCAGAAGGCCAAGAGGAATATCAGCAACAAACTCCTACATTTCAGCAAGTAGTTTTACCAAGTCAAACCACTAAGGACCACTTATCTATTTTCTAGGAGAGTGGGCAGCATGGGTCAACAGTACTTGTGCCTATATAAGTGTTCAAGGAAGGCAGATAAAGGGGATTCGATCAGAAAAAAGAGAAAAAAAACCTTATTGCAAACCCGTATCTCCACTACCCAGAAATAATCTGCTTAGCATATCTAACCAGACAGTTATCGTTTGTACTCGAAAGAAGCAGGGCGTGTTGCCCATACCCCTAGGGTGCTACTCAGCTAGTTTCAGCCATTTTCAATGTATATTACTCGAAATATTGTACGTGTACCAAACGGATTTTGAATGCATATCATAGTAGATTGAGGATTTGTGGGCTTGATTTGGATTAGGGAGTTGCATTGAAGAACCTGCCGTTGTTGTGACTGTGGTTGCTGTACCCGTATTTGCTAACAGGAGCAACTGAAGTATGCTGATTCCGTCTTTTTATATGATTAATCACCCAAGTATACCTATAATCTATGACTATGAGAATATGAAGGCCTTCCTTTAAAAGTCACGTGTTTCTGCTTGTTTCTTTAGTATTTCTTTTTTTATCATTAATATATGTTTTATTTTTATTATTATTATTATTATTATTATTATTATTATTATTATTATTATTATTATTATTATTATTATTATTATTTTTATTTTTTTTATGTTTGTGGGTATAAATGTCCTGATGTCCTACCTCAATCACCCCTTTTTTTATTAGTAATTCATCTATACTATATATTAAAAAGGAAACCACTAAAAATAAATTTTCCCTCTTAAACTCCCTCTCTTCCCTCCTAAAACCCCCTCTACTTGATAGGATAGCATTAAATGTTTTTCCATTTTTCAAAACTGCTTTTGATTTTTTTTAGATGAACTATAATTACTATTGTTTTAAGCATTGTTATGGTCATATTTCATGTTTATATTATTAAGGTAGTTTTAAAAATATAATAAGATTACATTGTACAACCAAATTCTTTTCAAAAAAAATAAACCACCAACTTATTCTGTAATAATATATATAAAATACAAATCACTAAAATTATCTAAATACGTTAGTTACATAATATATATGCTTGGATACCGAGCTATTGCTCGGGTATAAACTAGTTTTTTTACTAGATAGACATTAGTCAAAATTAATGCAGCTTGTGAATTGATCAGTGGCTACAGTGATAGAAGTATAATGTTTTCTAAACACCCTTATATACCCTTTATTTTGTGTATACTTTGTGTTGTCCGTATGTGTATATATTTCTGCATTTTTTATTTTTCTACACACTAAGGTGTTGTATACATATATGTTTTTTTGTTGATTTTTTTTTTTTTTACATATTTTTTTGGTGTTCTTGTATGTGGGTGTGTTTCTATTTTGCTTTTCGCAGGTCGACTAATTCAGCAATGAGGTCGTCGTCGTCAGCGGCTGTCGTGATGGGTTAGAGCGCTTGATGTTATGAACCCATCGGAGGTGTTAGCTCATCATGCTGGACATGTTGAACCTGACACCTCTAGAAAGTGGCTAGATGGAGGAGCATCAGCAACGAGATCGTCGTCATCAGCGGCTGTCGTGATGGGTCAGAATGCTCGACGTTATGAACCCATCGGAGGTGTTAACTCATCATGCTGGCCATGTTGAACTTGACACCTCTAGACAGTGGCTAGATGGAGGAGCATCATCAACGAGATCGTCGTCATCAGCGACTGTCGTGATGGGTCAGAATGCTCGACGTTATGAACCCATTGGAGGTGTTAACTCATCATGCTGGCCATGTTGAACTTGACACCTCTAGACAGTGGCTAGATGGAGGAGCATCAGCAACGAGATCGTCATCATCAGCGGATGTCGTGATGGGTCAGAATGCTCGACGCTATGAACCCATCGGAAGTGTTAACTCATCATGCTAGACATGTTGAACTTGACACCTCTAGACAGTGGCTAGATGGAGGAGCGTCAGCAATGAGATCGTCGTCATCAGCGGCTGTCGTGATGGGTCAGAATGCTCGACGTTATGAACCTATCGGAGGTGTTAACTCATCATGCTGGCGATGTTGAACTTGACACCTCTAGACAGTGGCTAGATGGAGGAGCATCAGCAACGAGATCGTCATCATCAGCGGCTGTCGTGATGGGTCAGAATGCTCGACGTTATGAACCCATTGGAGGTGTTAACTCATCATGCTGGCCATGTTGAACTTGACACCTCTAGATAGTGGTTAGATGGAGGAGCTTCAGCAACGAGATCATCGTCATAAGCGGCTGTCGTGATGGGTTAGAATGCTTGACGTTATGAACCCATCGGAGGTGTTAACTCATCATGCTGGCCATGTTGAACTTGACACCTCTAGATAGTGGCTAGATGGAGGATCGTTAAACCCCTTTTCTTTTATTCATTTATTTTTATTTGATGTTCCCTCTATTGCATTGTGACTATTTCATTGTGAATCCCCTTTCTAATGCTCTTTTTTTTTTACTTATGAAGATGGTGTATCTGAAGGATTTTGCTGACGACAAACATACATACCTCGAGTTCACCTTAGACAATCTTGAGTGATTGGATATAGAGTAAGTGTGATTTTTTTTTTAAAAAAAAACATCTTAGTTATTTACATTGCAGATAGCCAGACAACCAGACATTATCTTTGTTGATTTTATTTTACCGTTCACAGTTTATACTATTGCGGGCCAGGAGTATTTATTTACCACAATGTGATTTTTTTTTTTTGATGTGGCTGCACTTAAATTTTTTTTTTAACCAAGCTGCCTACATACTCGCAAAACATTTTTTTTAACGCATTGCAAGATCAAGCCGACGTAGTTCAATACAAGTTTTTTTTTATGTCATGCAGTTTAAGCTCTTGCTGAGGAGCTTACATAAGCTTCTGTCCCAAAAGTTATGACAACCTAAGAGTAGTAGCGTTTAAGGAACTTTCCATTGATAGGACCTACGCATAACCCTTCGGCATCAACAATTTTGTAGGCTCCATTTGTATATACCTCTTGTACAACATAAGGGCCATCCCATTTAGGAGTAAACTTATTTCCGGTCTTGCGAGAAGTAATAATTGGTCTTTTAACTGCCAAGACCATGTCCCCTACTTGAAAGGAGCGAGGCTGAACCTTCTTATTAAAAGCACGTGACATACGAGCTTGATAACACTCTAAGTTTTGTTGCGCGCGTAACCTTTTTTCGTCAAGCGCCTCTAACTCAGCCAATCGTAACCTGTCATTCTCATCATTAGTCAACCCCTCTTGCAGTGCTATACGCAATGACAGAATTTGAAGTTCCAATGGTAAGACCGCTTCCACACCGTAAACCAATGCATATGGAGTAGCTTGAGTTGCCGTCTTGTAGGTTGTTCGGTAAGCCCAAAGGGCTTCCCCTATCCTTTCATGCCAGTCACGCTTAGATTTTGCGACCACTTTGCTTAACAAATTACACAGAGTTTTGTTAAAGGCTTCAGCTAACCCATTTGTAGGAGCATTGTACATCGATGACTTATGTTGCGCAATCTTGAATTTCTCACATAAACTTATCACCAATTTATTAACGAATGGCGTTCCGTTATCAGTGATGATCCGTCGTGGTATGCCATACCTGTAAATCAAACGAGTTCGAATAAATTCGGAAAAATTCTCCTTTTTTACCTCACGCAGAGGTATAGCCTCTGCCCACTTAGAGAAGTAATCAGTGGCAGCCAAGATGTATGCATGACTTGCAGACGACTTTGGCGTGATTGGCCCTACTACATCCAGCCCCCAAGCTTCGAAAGGCCAAGATGATATTGTCGGGTGTAAGGGTTCTGGAGGTTGATGGATAAAATTAGCGTGAAACTGACAAGCCTCACACTTCTTTGCATAATCCATACAATCTTGCACAATAGTAGGCCAGTAATACACCCTTTTGACCTGATCATGTAACTTTGGGCCGGATTGATGAGCACCACAAACGCCAGTATGAGCTTCTTTCATTACTTCTGCTGCCTCTTCCTCCCTAAGACATCTCAACCAAAGTTCATGAAAGGACCTTCGATAAAGTGTTTTCTTATAATAGATAAATCGAGGGGTTCGACGGCGAATCTCTGCCCGATGTTTTGGATCACTCGGTAGTTTTTGGTGTTCCAAGAAATCGATAATTGGTTGGCGCCAATCCTCCTTATCAATTTGAAAAATAGATATCGTATTAATCTCTACTTCGTCCTCTTCCTCTATAGGAGCAACGACCCATCTGTTACACACAAGCACGAACATCGTCTCATCTGCCCCCATTGCCAATGTGGCTGCACGATCGGCAAGCGCGTCAGCCATCTTGTTGGCACTTCTTACAACATGTTCCAAATTGAGAGTGTCAAGTTTGGCTAACAACTTCAAGGCATGCCTATGATACGGAATTAAATCTTCTTTCTTGACTTCATATTCTCCATAAAGTTGGCTTAAGACTAATTGGGAATCTCCAAAAATGTCTAAGTATTTTATTCCATTTCGAGTGCCATTTTAAAGCCTAAAAGGAGAGCTTGGTACTCAGCCATGTTGTTTGAACATAAATCTGTCAACACGAATGAGTAAGGTAGGACATGTTTCTCAGGAGAGACGAACACGACCCCTGCACCAGCACCATCTTGACGAGCAGCCCCATCGAAGTACATTTGCCAAGGTGGAAAAATGTCCACATAGAAAACGTCTTCCCCAGCCATATCATCAGCAAGTTCCCACTCCGAAGGTACGGGGTGATCGGCAAAGAAGTCAGCTATTGCTTGACCTTTAATTGCTCTTTGCGGAACAAAAACAATGTCATATTGCCTTAGAGTTACAGCCCATTTTGCGAGACGACCAGATAGTATCGGTCTTGAGAGGATGTACTTGGTTGGGTCGGCCTTGGAGATCACATGCACGGTGTGAGCTTGCATATAATGCCTTAACTTCTGGATTGCAAAAACCAAGGCAAGACATATCTTTTCAATAGGAGAATAATTCAATTCCGCTCCTACTAGAGTCCGACTCAAGTAATAGAGCGCAGTTTCTTTGCCTTCCTCATTTTCTTGAGCACACATTGCCCCCAAAGATCGTTCTTGTGCGACAATGTAGAGGATGAGTGGTTTCCCTTTGATTGGTGCCCCCAGAACTGGAGGGGAAGACAGGTAATTCTTAATGCTTTCAAAAGCATTCTGACATTTTTCATCCCATTCAAAGAGGGCATCTTTTTTCATGAGGTGGCTAAAAGGATGGCATCTTCCAGCAAGGTTAGAAATGAACCTTCGGATGTAAGCTATACGCCCTTGGAGGCCTCGTAGATCCTTGAGATTTCTAGGTGGCGGCATTTCTTGGATTGCCTTTATCTTAGCTTGATCGATTTCAATGCCTCTATGCCTGACAATGAAGCCTAGAAACTTTCCTGAAGTGACGCCAAATGCGCACTTGAGAGGGTTCATCTTTAGTTGACATCTGCGTAATCTCTCAAACACCTTGCGGAGGTCTCTTAAGTGTTCGCTTCTTTTCTTTGACTTTACCACCAAGTCATCCATATAGCACTCCACAATTTTGTGTATCATATCTTCAAAAATCTTCTGCATCGCACGCTGGTACGTGGCCCCTGCATTTTTTAGCCCAAACGGCATGACTTTATAACAAAATATCCCCTTCGGAGTGCGAAAGGCAGTAGCTTCTTGGTCTTCAAGAGCCATGTGGATCTGATTGTAACCAGCAGTACAATCCATGAATGACAAAGCTGCATGACCTGTAGTAGCATCGATCATTATTTCAGTGACCGGGAATGAAAAATCATCTTTGGGGCATACCTCATTCAGATCACGGAAGTCAACACAAACTCGTAATTGTCCATTCTTCTTCCTCACCGGGACAATGTTCGCTATCCAATTAGGATACTTGACTTCGCGAACGAAGCCTGCATCGATGAGTTTGTTTACCTCAGATTCGATTTCAAGAATTAATTCTGGTCTAAATCTCCTCTGGGGTTGCTTCTTTGGACTGACGCCTTTCTTGATTGCTAGTCGATGAATGGCGACTTTAGGGCTTAATCCAGGCATTTCCTTGTAACTCCATGCGAAGACGTCCCTATATTCTGAGAGCAACTTATGATAGTCGTGTTCCTCCTTTTTTGTAAGAAGAGCACTGACATAAACAGGTCATGGCTCTTCACTAGTCCCAAGATTCAATTCTTTTCGGTCGTCTACCGTAGCTTGCCCTCCATCTTCAAATGTCTTTGGGGCTTCATCCGTTTTGACCTCTTCGTCGTGGTCGAACCCCTCTTGAGCTGTTACGTGGTTTAAGGCTACCACCATTTTATCTTCCTTGTCAAGTATCAATTTTTGATGTTTGGTGGAGACAATGACACGCCCCTTAGCTTTTAAGGCATGTTTTTTAGTGATATCAACTACTTGTCTTCTTTTCATGCGAGAGGGAAAGGCACTCTTATAGTCCCTCTCCCATTTGACATTGCTCTCGACAGGTTCATCTTTATCCTTGCTTATGCGGATCCATACTGGTTTCTGTTGTTTCTTTCCTGTCGAAGTAGATGCTCCGATACGACCGAAGACTGGGTGTTTTTGTCTTGACGACTGCCCTTTTAGAACAGGATATGACGCTTGAATTTTATTGTTTCCTTTTTCTCGTTTGCTAAGCCTATCAAACACCGAAAATTGACTTGTAGCTTTAGGTGGCCTCAATCGATCAAAGACAGAGACTTTAGAAAGAGATCCTTCTTCACCTTCACTTTCCTCAACCTCTTCTACTGTGATATGTGCACAAGCATTCCCTTTGCGCCTAGAAGAAATCTTTATTGGCACATGCGGTGTAAACCCCAATCCGGCTCTAGATGTAGGAACGTCACTACCATACTCTTGCAGCATTTTCCGAGTGTTATTAAGCCCATTCCCTCTTATGTCAATAACTTTTCCCATAGGCTTTGGGTTTTCGAAATCATAGCCAGATTTTGCTTGGCGTTTGTATGCATTTAGGTCAAATTTCTGCTTGTTACGTTCTGATAGAAGGGGGTTTTCTCACCAAATAAAAACCCCCGTCGTAGTAAGAGTGGGGGTGTCGAACACGGGGAAGGTACGCCGCACTAGTCTAGGCATAAGCATTGAACGAGCTAGGTCAATGGATGGCCGTGAGAATTGTGTGGAGGGAACTAAGGGGACTAACTAAAACTAAACTATGAAAGCAAGAATAAAAGGGACTAGGGTAAGAGATCCACAACTCATACCACCATGAATTATGAATCAATCGAAACTTAGACTTAGGTCATGGATAAGGGGAGGTCGTTCTAAGATCACACTACTCTTTCAAGCTAGTGTGACGACCGGGAAAACGTACACAAACCTACTTTCGTGGCGGGACATCTCACTAGTCATAAGCACAAATCACGAAGACCGGTAACTTTCCCTTGATCGAAGGCCCAACTTTGTGGTGCTTCCATCAATCGGGCAAAGGGAGTCATCACCCACGTTCACCTTTCGGTCCTTCGGTGGAGATTCTTCTATGAATCTAATGTTAGCTAGACACGAGACTCGACATCACCGAACCTTCGGTACCGACATTATCACAACCAAGACCAAGAAACAACTAAACCACAAACATGGAGGATTTGAGAAGTTTCACTCAAACCCTAGAAATTAACTACTCACACATAATTAATAAAAACATAATTAAACTAATAATTATAATTAAAACTAAAACTAATAACATAAACTAAACCTAAAATCTAAGAGCAACAAACATAAACAACTAAAAACCTAGAAAATAAGAACACCAACTAAAATCAACAACTAGAAAGCAAAGAAACAAAAACTATAATTAACTACAACAAGACAAGCAAGAACAATTACTAACAAGAACAACAAAAGAAATTAACAAAGTTATTAAAACAAAGATAACAAAGCAAGAAAACCAGAAAATACCTTGAAGAAGATGAAGAACAAGCAAGTACAGAAGAAAAAAACAAGAACTTTGCATAAATTAAGAACAAAATGAAGTAGAAATTACAAGAGAAATGAAGAAAAAAGCTCTAAAACTAACCTAACCCTAAGTTTGAGCCTCTAACCTCAGCTGGTTGTGAAGGGGGAAGAAGGGGGTATTTATTGTTCCCCAAAATAATACACGAAAAACAACCTAAAACAGATTAAATGATACAAACAGGGCCTTCTCAGCGGGCACTGGACAAAGGTCAGCGGGCGCTGGAGAGGTCTCAGCGGGCGCTGCAACCAAAAAAAGAGCTATTGTCTGTTCTGGCCAGTTCAGCGGGCGCTTGGAAATCTCAGCGGGCGCTGTAGAGGCCTCAGCGGGCGCTGGAGCCAAAAAATGAGCTACTGTCTGTTCTGGCCAATTCAGCGGGCGCTTGAAAGTCTCAGCGGGCGCTGGAGTGGTCTCAGCGGCCGCGGGACAGCTTGACAGTCAGTATTAAAAACATCATAACTCCTTCATTTCTTATCAAAATTTATCTTATGACCAGGTGTTTCGAAGCTATCGGAACGAGCTTTAACCTCCAACTTAAATCGCCTTAAAATGATAAGTATGTAAAAGGTTATGTCCTTTCAAAGTTGACCTATGCTCCAAAAGTGGTGATTGTGGTCTTGGCTTTAATGCGGAAAACTTCTCAAAGCTTCTCAGGACCTCTCACGACCCTTGTCGGCTTTTAAGAATTGATCGAAAACACACAAAATACCTACATGAATGAACGCAAGGCATTAGTAACGCAAAAGTGCTCAATTATTAGCAAATATGGCAAGAAAAGGCATTATTCAACGAAAACGCAACTAAGACCTAAACTAAGCTAAAAAGGCCTAAAACTAATAAAACTAAGCCTAAAAACAACAGAAAACAAGTTAAAAGAGTCCAGGAAATCGGTCCTAAAATGGACCTATCAAACTCCCCCAAGCTTGCCTTTTGTTTGTCCTCAAGCAAATACAACATGAAAAACTTAAAAAAATAAAATCCTAACTCACTTTCGTAGGAATCACGGTTGCTTTTAGCGAAAGCAACAAGCCATGTAAACCTCTAAGTCGCCAAAGAGGACGAGTGTGCTCTCGTAAGGGTTTTCCAAGAGTTTAACCCATAACTCTTTCAAAAATAAAACAAGGCAAAGGTTCACAAGAAACAAAAGAAAAGAAGAACAAAAAGAAAGGAAAATAAAAGGAAAACAAAACAAAACAAAAATAACTAGTTGGACTTGTTAAAGGACCGAGGATCACTGAATGAGAACCTTTCTAAGCACTAACGGAAAACATGCTCAAAGATGTCAAGGGTGGATAGTCAAATGAAACATGCTAGATTGGAGAACTACAGAGGAACATTCCCCTTTCGCTCGACAACCAAGCATCCACATGCTAAGCTAGTGTTGTCTCCACCCATAAAGGTAACTTCTCATAACTCCACGAAGGAGTCGGAAAAACAAAAAGGAGAAACAATTTAGGCTACCCGACATCTCATCATAGCAAACCGCTCAATATGCTTGAAACATGACTTCCTCAACCGAAAAGGACTCAACTATCTAGGATCGAGAGGGCTTTAGGGTTGTAATGTAAGGCTAGGCGGGTAGGAATCAATTTAGCTTGTGGTGCTCAAACCTAAATAGTGAAGCAATAAGTACAAATGAGCATCGAATAGCAAACGAACTCCTCAAATTCGCACACATACACCAAAAACCCCCAAGCTTATTCAAAAAACTATAGGAAAAATGAAAAATTTATACAACAAATTAAAAAAAATTCTTTTTCAAACTATTCCTCCCCCCAAGCTTGAATGACACAATGCCCTCATTGTGAAAAAGTAAGGAATAATTTTATTTTTTTATTTTTTTTATTTTTTTACATGACCTTGCCTCTTTTACAACTTAGGTCGGCTTTTGCTCTAATTCATACAAATTAACACACTTTCGCTTGGGCGAACTCCTTACTTCACAAATTTTCAATACAAAACATTACGAACCAAGACACTCCAATTGCTTCACTACACCTAGAGGGTACAAAACAAAACAATGGGAAACAAGGCTTGTAAAGTAGCTAGAAGAAAGGAAGGGCCAAGTTCAAAGGGTTTCAATGGATAAATGTAAAACAAACACCTAGAAAAGTGAAAGGAAGCAAGATGCTAAAATAAAAAGGAAAATGAAAAAATGGAAAATAACTAAGAAATGAACGCCTCCGTCCTCCCCTAGATTAGCTCGGTCACAGTCTCGGAAAGTCATGAATCAAGTTCTTGATCAAGTTATACTATGAAAAGGATCCTATTGCCACTCAAACAAAATGATGAAGGCTAGAAAGATTTGACAATTTTCTCACATATGAAGGGTAGTGAATTGCAAATACTACCTCAAGGGCTTCAACTAGCTAGCAAAGCTTTGCCAATCGTACCACAACCCAAGACATTAGGTTTCATGAACTCCAAAGTTCTGAAACCTAGCACGTAGTATTTGAAAATCAACCCCAACATCTCAAACCATGTGGACCACTAACACTTAGGAAGGAATGCATTCAAAGTCCAAGAAATTAAAAACCAAGTCCAAACTACAAATAAAACAAAAACACACTTTGCCTTGAAAAGAAAATAAAAGAAAAAGAAGAGGAAAAAGGGAAAAAAAATAAAAATAAAAACTAAACAAAAGGAAGGAAAATAAAATCAAGCATGAATGACTCTCAATAACCAATCAAGCATCAAACAAATAAATAAATCGAGGCCCAACGCCGTTGATATCCAAATGTCCTCAAGGGCTTAAAAGCCAAAAATTGAAAGCCAAACATCCGCGAACAATCATCTCCTCCTAAAACTAATCCTACAACTAAGCACACAAGAAAAATAAAAGAAAGGGAATTTGGAATGATCTCACCAAAACAGGCTATAAAGTAAGCATACAACCTCCGTTTTGCGCTTTAGTACCATACATGTCCATGAGAGTTGCTTATTCATTTAACCTGCAAAAAGAAAGAAAAGAAACCAAACTCCAAAAACAAAATAAAAACAAAAGAAGAAAAGAAAACAAAATAAATAAAATAAAAAACAAGAACACGGGTTACCTCCCGAGAAGTGCTTTTTTAACGTCTTAAGCTTGACAAGGAGCTGGACACAGGGACTAAGACAGAAAAAAAAAATGTCAAAGTCATCTAGCGGGACCAACCGTCAGGGCTCAGTAAATAGCCCCGCAAAGCTCGTAAGAGCTTATCAAACGCACTGGCACTCAACTCACTGAATACCACATAAGCAATGATCAAATAAAGCAAAGGGGACGGTTTGAAAACCGTCATCCAATGCTTATGTGGGAGTGAGTGCCCACAGGGAGGTAAATCAAAATAAAAACTACTAAAAGAAAAATCAAATAAAAGAGAAGGAACACCCCCAAACACCTCCCTTGCCTTGGTTTCTAGAGGAGAAACATTGGAGTCAAGACAAGAGATGGTGGCCTCGAATGGGGGTGATATGAGCATGGATGGAAGGGGAGTGGGATGTGAATAAACAAGGCTAAATCCTCCTAAAAAGGGAATAAGAGAAGGTGGTATAACCACATTCTCCACATTAATAATGACCTCGTCAACTTCACTCGACTCAACTAAGAAGGCCTCATCATCACATGACGAGACGGAAGGGTCATGATTTTCATCATGACATTGCAATGAAACATCAACGTCTATGTGAGTCTGGATGGGTTGTACAACAACAAGAGGAGAGGGATCAAAACCATAACTAAAGTCGCAAACAACGGGATCGACTTGAAGATTATGCGATGAATCATCGGAATTCACACCACCACCTTGTAAAAACTCATCAAGGGCATGCTCTTGCGAGTATTGATGATCAACATCCAAGGTAGGGGTATGAATTGGAAGATGATTAAAGCCATATTCCACAAACAAGCTCGGCTCATTACTAAAGTCATGTATCCCTTGGGTAGTCATATCCCACTCATAGGTTTCCTTAGCAAGACACGGGAATAAGAGCCAAGCTCTATCCAAGTCTAAAGCTAAGAAATCGCCATAAGAGAGAAACTCAACCCAGTTTCTCGTTTCATAATTCAACCCCTCATACATTACATTACATATATCCCACTTATCAAAATTATGATTAGGAGGAAGAGAGCTTCCAATCCTATCATAATACATCCAAAATGGTTCATGCTCATATTGGGGATTGATCAAAGAAGTGGCCATAAGGCCTAAATATTCACAAAAATCAAGAAAAAGAAAGACCTAGAACCATTCTACTCAACCTAAAGTATTGGCAACGACTTCCCCGGCAACGACGCCAATTTGATAGAAGGGAGCTTTCTCACCAAATAAAAACCCCCGTCGTAGTAAGAGTGGGGGTGTCGAACACGGGGAAGGTACGTCGCACTAGTCTAGGCATAAGCATTGAACGAGCTAGGTCAATGGATGGTCGTGAGAAGTGGAGGGAACTAAGGGGACTAACTAAAACCAAACTATGAAAGCAAGAATAAAAGGGACTAGGGTAAGAGATCCACAACTCATACCACCATGAATTATGAATCAATCGAAACTTAGACTTAGGTCATGGATAAGGGGAGGTCGTTCTAAGATCACACTACTCTTTCAAGCTAGTGTGACGACCGGGAAGACGTACACAAACCTACTTTCGTGGCTGGAAATCTCACTAGTCATAAGCACAAATCACGAAGACCGGTAACTTTCCCTTGATCGAAGGCCCAACTTTGTGGTGCTTCCATCAATCGGGCAAAGGGAGTCATCACCCACGTTCACCTTTCGGTCCTTCGGTGGGGATTCTTCTATGAATCTAATGTTAGCTAGACACGAGACTCGACATCACCGAACCTTCGGTACCGACATTATCACAACCAAGACCAAGAAACAACTAAACCACAAACATGGAGGATTTGAGAAGTTTCACTCAAACCCTAGAAATTAACTACTCACACATAATTAATAAAAACATAATTAAACTAATAATTATAATTAAAACTAAAACTAATAACATAAACTAAACCTAAAATCTAAGAGCAACAAACATAAACAACTAAAAACCTAGAAAATTAGAACACCAACTAAAATCAACAACTAGAAAGCAAAGAAACAAAAACTACAATTAACTACAACAAGACAAGCAAGAACAATTACTAACAAGAACAACAAAAGAAATTAACAAAGCTATTAAAACAAAGATAACAAAGCAAGAAAACCAGAAAATACCTTGAAGAAGATGAAGAACAAGCAAGTACAGAAGAAAAAAACAAGAACTTTGCATAAATTAAGAACAAAATGAAGTAGAAATTACAAGAGAAATGAAGAAAAAAGCTCTAAAACTAACCTAACCCTAAGTTTGAGCCTCTAACCTCAGCTGGTTGTGAAGGGGGAAGAAGGGGGTATTTATAGTTCCCTAAAAAAATACACGAAAAATAACCTAAAACAGATTAAATGATACGAACAGGGCCTTCTCAGCGGGTGCTGGACAAAGGTCAGCGGACACTTGGCCTCTACAGCGGGCGCTGGAGAGGTCTCAGCGGGCGCTGCAACCAAAAAAGAGTTATTGTCTGTTCTGGCCAGTTCAGCGGGCGCTTGGAAATCTCAGCGGGCGCTGGAGCCAAAAAATGAGCTACTGTCTGTTCTGGCCAATTCAGCAGGCGCTGGAGAAGTCTCAGCGGGCGCTGGAGTGGTCTCAGCGGCCGCTGGACAGCTTGACAATCAGTATTAAAAACATCATAATTCCTTCATTTCTTATCAGAATTTAGCTTATGACCAGGCGTTTCGAAGCTATCGGAACGAGCTTTAACCTACAACTTAAATCTCCTTAAAATGATAAGTATGTAAACATTTATGACCTTTCAAAGTTGACCTATGCTCCAAAAGTGGTGATTGTGGTCTTGGCTTTAATGCAGAACACTTCTCAAAGCTTCTCAGGACCTCTCACGACCCTTGTCGGCTTTTAATAATTGATCGAAAACACACAAAATACCTACATGAATGAACGCAAGGCATTAGTAATGCAAAAGTGCTCAATTATTAGTAAAAATGGCAAGAAAAGGCATTATTCAACGAAAACGCAACTAAGACCTAAACTAAGCTAAAAAGGCCTAAAACTAATAAAACTAAGCCTAAAAACAACAGAAAACAAGTTAAAAGAGTCTAGGAAATCAGTCCTAAAATGGACCTATCACGTTCCTGACCATTAGAAGTTCCCTCTTCCCATGAACTACCTTTTGTCAAGGGAATGGTCGATTCGCTTTTTAGCCTTTGAAGAGCGTTCTGATCCATTTTCTTCTCTTCCATTATCTCAACTTCCTTATCTTGACAAACTGAGAATGGTGATTGTCCTTCTTTGCGGCGCGATTTTGGTACATAGCGCAAAACTGGCTCCTTTGTTGCCTTAAGAGGCTGAGATGGATACTCTTTTGTCTTCTCATCTTGCTTCTTCTTATCAACTAAGATCGACTCATTAGTGTTAGACTGTGGAGCATCACCCTCTATATTTCCTTCCATTCTACCCGTCGAAGGGGCGAGTGAAGGTAATACCTCACTTGTTACTTTTTCATCGTCTTCGAAGAATCTGGCATCAGCAAGATAAGACTCGGCCTTAGTGAAAGGCTTAGTCTCGCCCTATATCTTCTGAACACCCCCTCGATAGTATTTTAAGCACTGATGGAGGGTTGACGCAACTACGCCATTTTCGTGCAGTCAGGGTCACCCTAGCAACAATTTGAAAGATGTCTTTGCATCAATCACATGGAAAAGAGTAGGCGTTGTTAATTCACCTATGGTGAGGTCTACGCGTACGACACCTATCGCACGCTAACTTTCGAGACTGAACCCTTGAATAACTATACGAGTTTTGAATAATTCCGACATTGTAATCCCCAACTCATTCATCATGGATTTTAGCATGATGTTGACTGCAGATCCCCCATCTACTAAGATACGACGAACCTTCTGACCACGCACATAACCAGAGACAAACAATGGCCGATTGTGGGGCTTTGACCCCATAAGTAGGTCCTCATTTGTGAACCTTATTGCAGTGTTACATGATGTGTGCTTAGCAAGGTCTGCGATATGTTTTTCTTCTCATTGTAATTTATCAACATACAACTCCGGATGTTGTAGAGCCAACGCCAACTTCTGACACATCTCCCTTAGCAGACGGAAAATTTCGGCCCAATCCATGTGTGATGGGAGAGCGTTTAAGATAGCAGATATTTTTGGGTCTGCTGTCATCCTTGAGCGCTGAAGAGTCACTTTTAATGAAACCTCATCCGTATTGTCATGCTCTTCATCTGTTTCCTCCTCTTCACTTTTGTCTTCTTCGAAAGAAGCCATGTTGACAGTAACTGGAGTGAAGAATTCTTGAGGGAAAAACTCTCCTAAAGTTACGGGAGTTGGCGACAGTTGGTCGGGCAACTCCACAGGCATGACCTTGTCCAGCTTCTTCCAGCTTTTGGGGTGCTTAGGCCCCTTCTTCTTTTGTCGCCTCTTCTTGCAATGAGAAGAGGGTGGCTTCTGCTTGAGCTGTCTCCTAGGTCTTCTTCTTGTAACTATGGTCCATCCTTAATTGTCCACCTCATTTGAGGTGTCAATGGGGGGATATTGTGTGGTATAACCTTGTTGAGTAATTGATTGTCGGACCATTATAGTGACTGGCTCCAGACTTCCAAATTATATGGTTTGGGCCATCCACACTCCTTCAATGATTGTCGAAGTGTGATTACTTCCCACCGTTTCATCAGTGTCCAATACAATTATGCCGTCTTTCGCCAGCTGCATAATCTTTTCTTTAAGTGTTATGCATTTCTCGATAGAATGACTTACGAACCTGTGATATCGACAGTATTTTGGATCAGAAGTCGTACCAACTTCCGAAGGTCGCTTTGACTCGGGGAGTTCAATCACCTTCTTTTCCAAGAGATCATCTAACATCCCAGACACATCAGAGTCTGGGAAGGGGTATTTCTTTGTTTCCAACTCTTTCAGAGTTGGTCTATCCTTTTTGGGAGCCCTTGATGATGAAGCTCGATTCTCCCCCTTAACCTTTGCGGAGATTTTAATGGGCTGTGCAATGGTTGAGACGGACATCGACTCCTTAGAAGATTTTTTAGTAGTCTTATCACCTCTCTTGTATTCCTTGTCATCCTTCTTCACTTTAGAAGAGGAAGCTCTTTTTTCCTTCTTGTTGGTCAGTGTAAGTTCCATGCCATGGGCTCGCGAGGCCAACTCTTGGAATGTCTTGGGCTTTATGCCCTGAAGGATGTAAAGGAGATCCCAATCCATTCCTTCGATGCACATTTGAACCGCTGATGGTTCAGACAAACAATCCTTGCACTCTAAACTTAGAGCACGCCAACTGTTAATATACTCAATGACATGCTCATCCTTCCATTGTTTTGTCTTTGTCAGTTTGAGCATACTGATAATGCGCCGTGTGCTGTAAAATCTATTCAGAAATTCCAATTCCATTTGATCCCAACTATCAATGGATTGAGGAGACAGATCAATATACCAGTCGAACGCAGTGCCTTTGAGGGAACGAACGAATTTTTTGACAAGCAAGTCCCCCATAGAACCAGCATTGTTGCATGTCTCTACGAAATGGGCATTGTGTTGTTTCAGGTTCCCTTTCCCATCGAATTGATTAAACTTAGGAGGTTGGTAACCAGAAGGCAAGTATAGTCGATAAATCCTTTTAGTGTAAGGTTTGATGTAACGAGCATTCTCATACTCGTTTCCACCCAACTGATTCTTGACAGCACTAGCGCTCATAGCCTGAATTTGTTGAGGAGTCAAAGAAAGTTGAGTCTCTTTGTATGGTTCCTCTTTTTCTTCTTCAGGTTTCTCTTCATCATCTTTTGAACCGCCATGGATTGACAATTCATCATTACACTTGTCGAGCTTCTTAGTGAGCGCAGCAATTTGCTCACTTTGTTCTTTGATTTGAGCATCCTTTTGTTCCCCATCCTTCACCAATTTGTTAAGCAGACTAGTCATTTCAGCCAACTGCTCCTCAACTGTCTTATCATTAGAATTGGTCACCAAGACAGTGGCAACTTCAGGTTCCCCAAATTGAGAACTCTTAGGAGATGATGGATGGGATACATCAGTCTCAATTTCGCCTTCCATATTGAATGGGTTGAAGCTGGGACTAGTACGGATGATCAAGTCTTCCGCGCTGTCAGTAGAAGCCTGACTTGACTTAGGTGAGGCAACAGGTGATCCCACGTGTTCAGCGAAAGAGCTTGAGCCAAACACCTGTTTTCCTGCAGTTTGACTGATAGGAGGTGTGATCAGTGACTTTGGAGGGGCCGTTGTAGTGCGAGCCTTACGGGCTCCAGTTGGTACCGTAGCATTTCGCAAGCTTGCTGCGACAACACTTACAACAGCTTTTTTCATTCCTCTAGTGGAAATGATTGGTTGACGACTAACAGTGGTTGATTGTTGTTGGGCCGTAACAAATTTCATTCCGACAGTTTGGGAGGTGTTGTTCTGAGAAGCCATTTCTCAAAGTGTTTTTTTTGGTTTTAGAAACAGAGATGAGAGGCAGAGATGGTCCCACTGAGCGTGCCAGAAATTTGTTAACACAAAATTTCGAGTCTAAATAAACAAGACAGGAAATAAAGCAACAAATGAATTTTTATTAATAATTTGAGTGCGAGTACAATCTCTGTTACAAGTTTATATAAAAATAAACTAAGTCCTTTGATTCCGTCCTACAACTGCAGGTCGCGTGACGTTGTCACACTAATTTGAATGTAAGTTGACGTGTTTGCAACGTCAAACTAGATTCGAATGCTGTTTGAACGTATTCAAACACTTGTTTGAGCGTATTCGAACGTTTGCTTGAGTTTGTTCGAATGTGAGCTTCTTGAAGCTTGAATATCACTCGAATTTGTTTGAAGGTCTTTAATCAGTTGGCACGATTTGTAGTGCTTAATAACTAATTGCAGAGAGAGTTTGAGATAGTTTTGCAGAGAAGTTTTGAGTGCTTTCTAACAAATGAACTTTCTTTCCCTTTCATAAGGGAGAGGGTTATATTTATAGAGGTAGGTAACCTCTATATGGGCCCTTATTTAGTGTTTGGGATTTGATGAGTTCGGCCCACTTTTAATTATGTTGGACTCGGTACTTGGGGGATTCGGTCCACTTTCCCTTTTTTTTGTCCTTTTAATACTTTATTTGGACCAGCACTATAAACTGGTTCAAATATTTATGATGACCCGAATTACATTTGTATAATTCAGGAAACCCCTTTGGGATAAATTAATTAAATCGAGTTAATAATATTATTTTAACCCTAAAATAATTAATTTAATTTAAATTTGACACTTACAAAAATTTTGTGTCTACAGGCCCATAGCGAGAATATTCCCTATTATCCCTTCATACTTCTTAATTAGTGTTCAAACCTATTAAGAAATCAATCAATCTATTCTTCTCATGCATCTCCTGATGAAACTTCACTTGGACTCCACATGAACGACTCTTTCTAGCTCTACTCGCACATATACATAGCACACACACTGAGAATGAGATTGTCTCCTACTCACTATGTCGATCTTTTTATGGAAGTCCTCCTCTGGGTTTACGTAGTTATTCCCCATTATTCATCTTTTCTCATTTCTCGAGACATAATCTTAAATAAAATATTTTTAGAAACCTGTAATAAAAAAATTATATATTGGTACACATTAAGCCAAATTAAATAAGATCTCATCTTACTATTCTTTCCTTTTATGTAAAACACTAGAGATAGCCAAAGTGGGCAAATAGATAGTGTAAACAATATTTACGGGGCAACAAATAAAGGATAGAGGGAGTATTTTTATTTTTTTTGTCATCGACCCTAATAGTCAACATTTTATTACCATGTTGTCACACCTCAACCACTTGTGATAATCTTTGGATCCTTCCTTAGGCTTCTTGCAAGAACTATCAATAAATGAGTTCTTGGTTGTTTTTGGATCCTAAAGACATCTTTACACTACGACTCCATTTCAGGTAGTTGGCT
This sequence comes from Salicornia ramosissima, assembly GCA_951394345.1. NCBI lineage: Eukaryota > Viridiplantae > Streptophyta > Magnoliopsida > Caryophyllales > Amaranthaceae > Salicornia > Salicornia ramosissima. The sequence goes on along the minus strand of OX596233.1, from coordinate 24,128,021 downwards.
CCATTAAAGACCACACTACTTATCTGCATCGAAGGACTGTCTGAAAGTGCAAGAGACAAAGGGTCCTCATATCAAATGTGCTACTTGAGTCTTCTTACTTATCTTCCTTGCTTTTCATTAGCCATTTTCAGCTTTTTGAATTTAATTTTTTTTTTCTCGAGTTGAAACCAGTGGCTTTGATACCATAACGAATTCTGCTTTTTTTGTAAAATGTAATAAGGTTTCTAGTTTCAAGTTCGATAGCTTGTAAAATATGAAAAGAATTTTCTATATTCTCTTAAGGCAAATGACGGCTTTCAACAATTAAATATGTACAAAAGCAGACTCCTAAAAGTAAAAACAACAAAATATACAAAAGGGATGGACTCCGCCCAACAAGGCCCAAAACAAAGAAATATACTCCCTCTGTTTTTAAATTCTTGCAACAATTGTAGTTTTGACATTATTCATAATTTTCACTTTGACTACAATTTATCACTTACACAAAAAAGAAAAATCTAATCATGTGGGGTTTTGTTGGTTTCTTATCAACTTGTAATTTTTTTACTATCTAGTGTTCATATGTTTTTACAAATATATAATTAAAGATATTAATCTTTAAAATTTTGTCTCGACATTCTTAAAAATAATGCATTTGTTACATAAACTTAATAACGGAAGAAGTATATAAATATATGTACAAAGTAGTTGGATAAACCAATAGGTCGAAGTCTCTTTGATAAATGACATAGATTATTTCAAATATTACAATCTAGAAGGAATGCAATATAAAGTAGTTACTCTAGGTCTCTATGTTCACATATACTCCTCAATGTTAGAGCAGTGACATTTTTTCACCATATAAAAAATTACTGACTAAATTTAAATACAATTTACAAATAAAGTAACAACATTACCACCATCTCAATCTTCTGACGTTAAACTAGAGGTGATCGTGGGCCGGGCCGGGCCGGGTTCGGGCTGGGCTTAGTTCGGGCCCAAATTTCTTAGCCAAAGCCCGAAAATTTAGTGCGGGTTTGGCGGGCTTTTCGGGCTTTTTCGGGCCGGGCCTAAAAAAGTAACCAAAAAGTCTAATTTTAAATGTCCAAGGCCCGCACGAAAAAATAAAAAAATCGGGCCGGGCCCAAATTCGGGGCCTAATTTTCATGTCCAAAGCCCGCAAAAAAGTGGGCCGGGTCGGGCCGGGCCACTTTTGATCAGCTCTACGTTAAACATTAAGAGATTTGAATTCTCATACGGGCAGATGGACTAATTAATTTTTTACCATATAAAAAATATTACTCGCTCTATCCCATTTTACTAGCTACATTTTGACTATAAGCACTGTTAGGTTAATCCCGTGCGTTGCATGATTTACATAATTTTTTTTAATAATTTTTTAAAAGGGTACCCATTATTCTATATGTACAACATACAAAGGTTTTTTTGTGGACATGAAGTATGAAGATATAAGCTTATTAATTTTAAAGAAGAATTTAGTCAATATGTGAACTTGTGCAAAGATATAAATTAGCAAAAAAAAAAATGACATCATCAATAATTTTGGAGGGAATTTTTTTAATGACATAGTGACATATGTAAAATAAGGGAAATGATAAAGGCACAACTAAATTGATATGAGCACAACCCATTGTGAGAGAAAATCATTTTATGCCCCTCTAATAAAAGTTGTGCCTATATCAATTGTGTGTTCTTGATCTTTGTTTAGAATTGTGTCCATAGCACATATCAGGGACACCCAATTCTATTTAGGAACACAATTCTATGAACCAATATCAATAGATATTCTAAACAATATCAATACCAATTCTATGAATTGATAGTGCCAATATCAATACCAATATATTCTCATTTTGAATTGTGTTTAGGATATCTTAAAAGACAAATGTAACTAGTAAAATGGGACAAATATTGCATTAGCTAGCTAAACTTTAGTTACAATTTGCAAATCCAACCTATTTTCATGAGAAATCTTGTAGCAAAACCCACATGAATTGGGGCTAACCCATTGAATTGAGTCACATTTGACGCCAATCCTCAATCAACAACAACAATCAATTGTTTCATTTCAGAAAACGAAAACACTTTCCAACAATTCCAAAACACCTGGAATCAATTTTTCTTCTTTAACCCCCAAAAAAATTCAACTAGAAACCCTAATCTCAGGCTCTCAGTTGAATGATCTCATCAAATATCTGATTTCCCCCAAAAAAAAAGTTTAAAAAATTCCAATCTCACATTCACCCCACTTTCTCTTTCTCTGCTACAGTCATTGCTGTCGCCCTCAATTGCGACTTTCGACCACCACTTACCCAATTTCTTCACTTTTTTTTGTGCCCTTTCTATCTCATTGTCTCATATAAATTAGGGCATCTTTTAGTTTTTCAAGAGATGACTTCTTCTAATGCTACTGCTACTAATAAAGACTCTGAACCTGATTCTTCTTCTTCTCCTGTTCCTGGTTCTGAAGTAGTTGCTGCTGAAGCTGAGCAAGTTGTACCTAAAGAAGAAGAACAAGAAGAAGAAGAAAATATGGAGAAATCAACCTTGGTTTCTGATGATCCCATGGATGATGATTCTGTTAACAACCCTGCTACTGTTTTTTGTATTAAACTGAAGCAACCTCGTTCGAATTTGGTTCATAGAATGAGTGTTCCTGATCTTTGTCGTAATTTTAGGTATTTCATTCCCAATTGTATCAATGTTTTAGCACTGAATCGAGGAAATGTGAATTGGGCATTTCATATGATTTTTTTTTATTTGAGTTTTTTTTTTTTTTGGTTTTGCTGCTGGAGCTAGAAGATTTGTTCCTATTGATGAAGTACTTCGAGAATAGTTATAGTACTGTGAACTTCACTTTCATACTTCCTAATTCTTTATTTAATTGTCTTCTTAGGCCTTGAGTAGCTGAGTGTAATCTGTTATTTGTTCTTTAATTGGATGAATAACTTCCATTGCTCTTTCTCTTACAATTGTCATGCCTTTTTTTCTTTTGAAGTTCTGTTGCTTGGTGTGGGAAGCTGAACGCCATAGCTTCTGCTTCAGAAACTTGTGCTAGAATTCCAAGGTTAGTCTTGTTTTCATTTCTTATTTTTAATTCATACTTTTTATGGTTTAACATTATCTATGTAACTGAAACGTTCTTATGGTATAACCCTATTATGTTAACTCTGTACAAGTAAAAGTTTTCCTATAAATGTCTAAATGTAGAGGATGAGATGGGAAAAAAAGTTCTATCTTGTATAACTATCATGCATTCATTTGGATGATTGTAAACATGTTTACTTGCAAACTAAAACCGATTTACTTTCACTTTATATCTAAGCAATTAGCAGACATGGTTGTTATTTTTATGGTTGGTAGCTGAGTAAATCAGTAGATGTGATTATGTGAAAAATGAGACAAAGTACTTTTAGATATTGTCATGGATGATGAAATAAAGTATTGTTACACCTTGTTGCTAATTCCCAGTAATACCTTTTTTGTCATATTGGTACATGAGGCCTTGTTGACTCTTTCCCTTAACACTGTCAATCCTCTAGTCCCCCATTAGTTCTCTTACTCAGAATTTTTACATGTCATTTTTGTGCAAATGATTCCTTCCATCTTCACCTTCCTTTTGCAATTCCTTCAAATACAGTGCTAGATGGCCTTTTCCATGACATAAATTATGTCTTCTTTGTCATTGGTTGTATTGATTTATGAGGTTTGTAACATCTCTTTTTTAGTAGCAATTATGCAGCATAATTCTGTGTTTTATTATTGCCATACTACATGACAAATATTCATGTTCCATCTTGCAAAACAAAATTTGTTTAATACTTTGTATTTATTTTTCTTTCAACAATGATTTCCCTTACTAGTGGATTATGCCAAGGGTCTACTTTGAGTCATTTTCTCGTTGCAGAACCTCTGGATGAGTTAAAACACTCTATTCAAGATGAGGGTCCTTGGTGTTTGTTGTTTGCGTAGCATTTGTTTTGGTGGATAAGACTTGATCAAGGGGTTAATGCAAATTTGGAGCAATGGAGACAAAAATAAGAAAATGAAGGGTGTAGGTTAAGTGAGAGTAAAGTGGAGTACATTTAGTGTCATTTAGTACGTGGAGGAGAGTCAGGAGACAAAGTGAGGATGTGATAACATAAGATGGTAAGGAGCTATTGTCACCAAATCGTTTATCTCTGATCAATTTTACTAAGAAACAATGATATTGATGAAGATGTAACCCATTAAATTAAACATTGATGGCTTAAATAGAGAATAACGATAGATTATTGTGTGATTGTATCATGCCCCTAAGCTTAAAGGAACTTTTCTATTGGATGATAGTTAGACACACATTCAGAATGTTGGATAGTTAAGGAGAATTTTAGCAAGATGGGTGTAGAGATGCATAAGTTGAGTTGGATGTGTAGGAATACCTTGAGAGATAGAATAAGGACTGCAAATATTAAAAAAAACATTGGGAGTTGTGAATATTGAGAATAAGATGAAGGATAATCAGCCATGTTGGCTTGGACATGTGAAATGTTGATCGAAGAATGCACCCATCAGGGAAGGTGATGGTTTGAAATTGTGAGAATCTATGTGGAGAGGTCAAATATGACTTAGATGGAAGGTGTTATAGAAGACATTAAGAATATGAGTTTAAATCCGCAAGTAGGAATGGGTGGCGCAGAAAGATTTTGTGGATCGCCACATGAGATAGAGTAGGATCAGGGCGTTCATTTTGTTGTTGCAATTTATGAAGTTGTTCAAGTCCAATCCCTCAACCTCATGTTCAGTTTGAGGATTAGATACATATAAGTGAGTGTTCGATACGGCAATCCCAAAAACTTGGGACACAGAGATTTTGTCCTATACTCCTTTTTGTACATGGGCACAGGACAACAGTATATTTAATCAATTTATATTTAGTTTAGTGATAAAAGCCATTAGTTGCATGCTAAGATAATGCACCATGCATATGGAGTAGTCAAATTTAAAATAATGTTGGCAATTAGAGCCAAGGGGTACTTGTGGATGTGCATGCAAATAAAATTAATGTGTTTAGCAGTTAGCAATTGGAGGAATCCATGAAGGTGCTTGTGCTAGAAAATATGTAGCTGTTCTGGATGCGTGTGTTCATACTCCATCCATTCTGAAAATGTTTTGGTGCATTAATCATGACTATGATGCTCAGGATCCGGAACAAGGACATTAGTGTGGAATTCTGGATCAAGGTTTCTTCCAGGGAATTAAATGTGGGTTGTGTTGCAGTTCTATCCCTGAGACCTAAAATTTACATCGCAGCATAGGGTTGTTGTAAAAAAGTTAAAGATATACAAAATGTCAATGAGATTAAAATCTGAAAAATAAAAGGATATTTGGTAGGTAAAAAGACTGTGACTGAGTTATTAAAAAAGAAGATAATGGGTTTCTGTAGTGCGTCTTATTCTGTTTCAGAATTTTTTTTTGCCTATTCCATTTTAAAGTAAATTGCAAGACAGCTTTCTGTTTTGTCAATGCAATTTTTTGGGGTAAAATTTGTCAATGCGTTGGCAGCCTGTATTTAGTAATCATTGAAGATTGAACATCTGTCTGAGACATTATTAATTTGACCTCAGTAGAAATGCTGCTCTGACACTGTTGATCTCTTTTGATGGTGTAGCTCTAATTCCAATCCTCCATTTTGGATCCCTATACACATAGTGATTCCAGAGCGACCCACTGAGAGTGCTGTATTCAATGTCATAGCAGGTATATTAATTGAGCTGCTGACTTTTGATTTTACTTTTTTTTTCCTCACCAGTTTTGCCTTAAATATGGTTAAGCACTTCCTTTATACACCTGATTGTGGTGCATGCAATTTTGAGCAATTTTAGTGGATGAGGCCTTCCTTATAGATTTTCATAATTATTTTCTTTATGAGCAATTTTCATTCTGATTCTTAATATTTAGCTTATTTAATTATTTTTCGTTCTAGCCTCTTGGAGATTGTTATTTGTTGGGCTGCAAGAAGATCGTGTTTTGGGAAGAATCGTTTTCCAATATTCCTTTGTTTAGTCTGTGAAAGTTTGAAAATCGATTTTTTTTTCCTGCACATTAAACATTTAGCCTCCGTTCACTTTTTTTCTTCACAAGTTTGAAAGAAAACAGTTTTTTTCCTTCATGTTAAACATTTAGGAAACACTATTTCATCTTGTTGTCTCAGCTAGTGTGTTATTTTTCCTCAGTATCTTCACATTGCATAAACATTGTCATACTCGGCACTAATGTTAGGGATGGTTTCTAATAAATTTCTTTCTCCTTTCACTTATAATTACTACGTCATCTTTTATTGCTGTTTCATATGAATTGCTGTTTCATATTATAGCAATTAGCAAGTGTTCACTCTACCATTTACTCAGGACCATTGCTTTTCCTTCCTTGCTTTGCTTCTTTTATTTTGTCACAAGTGCACAAGCGGTCCACCTTCCTTAATTTTTGCTTTCACTAAAAGGGGAATTTCCCTAAATTGAGCAATTATTTCATTTCTCAGAGCTCATCTAGTATTCTGCTCTGCTATATAATCAGTTTTTCCTTTTTGATCATCACTCGCAGATTGTCCCCGTGATTCAGTTCAGTTCATAGAATGGTCTCCACCTTCTTGTCCACGAGCATTATTGATTGCAAATTTCTATGGAAGAGTAACTATATGGTCTCAACCTTCTCAGGTTAGATGTTCAATTTTTATCCTCAGGATTATTTTCATACTGCCTCCATTAATTTTGATGTGCAATGATGTGACATATAGCGGAGAGGAAAACTGTCTAATTGTTGCAAATAAAAATTAACGGATGTTGTATTTATTTTATTGCCTTATTATTATTATTATTCTTATCATCTTGGTTCCTGAGTTTTCTTCCTTCCAAGTTTATTTGTCTATATATTATATTTGAAGATTTCGATGAATTTCACAAATATACTTCTTTTGGTCTATGGACTGCCTTTAAGAGAAACTAATATAATTTTATCCAGGGACCAACTAACCTAGTGCGAGATGCTAGTTGCTGGCAGCGTGAACATGAATGGAGGCAAGATATAGCAGTTGTTACAAAATGGCTTTCTGGTATTTCTCCGGTAAATGATCCTTCCTTTGTTTGATGTTCATAGCTGGCACAGTATTTTGTTTCTTGGATGTTCCTAAGACACCGCATAGAACTCCTATTTCAGCGGGAGCACATGGGGTTTCGAGTTTCTATGGAAAAAGTAGGTTTTATTCCCAAAACTAGGAAGGGATATCCGGGGTGTTTCATCATATATTCAGGCATTCTGCGGTTCACTAAAGTGCTGGGAAGTGGCATTCAGTTGATAATTGTAACACAAAGAAGCCATCATCTTTTCTGTAGATTGAGATAGTTTCCAACACTTTGAAGGTCCTTACGGTTTTGTTTTCCATTGGAAGGCACAAACAGTCATAGAAGCCCAAGACTTCGTTGACATGTTCTGATATCTTTGTTGTTTTTGTATAATTGCTAGATCAGTCTGTAACTCCTAACTTTGGTGTAATTTCCTATTTTCAAGCTTTGGCTGAATGAAATTATGTTCACGATTACTATCAGAATGTTTGTGTGACAAGTGATTAGAAAATCTTGAAAGAAAAAGGACAAATGAAGCTTGAGAGGTGAATCCATATTCTAGAAAAACGGGGGATGCTGACTGCTGAGGAAAGCAGCAAATGTCAAACTAAAGTGATCTATGTGGGATCTATATTTGTCTGCCTGTGCCATTACATGTGGCACTGTGGTATGGCAGAATTTATCAAGGACCCTGTCATGGCATAATTCCTTAAGCACCCTGGCAATCATTCATTTACCTTGTTGATAAGCTTTCTGGTTAGGTTCTCTAGTGTCTGCCAACAGAAAAGTGGTTGATTTAGACTTGAAAGGCCCTAGATGAGCTGAGCTGAGGAGCAATGGTTCACTCTTCAGAGCTTAGGTATGAGGCAAGGTGAAAGTGTGTGACTTTTATATGTAATGTATACATTCATTAATTGGGTTTTTTTAGATTTGTGGCATTAGTTTTCTACTAGAAATCACTGAACAAAAAAAAAGAATTTTTAATAAAAGAGGAGGCAGGCTCTAGCATGGAACCATATGTTGCTTGGTCTCCGATTCGGATAGGGGTTGTAGGATTAGTTAATCTATTACATTATTTTGGCTGATGCTTCAAAATGTTCAAAGGAGTGTCTTGACTTGCTGTCTAGATACAATCATATAAAGTGTTCGGAAAAATTCTTAGGCACTTATTTTTAATTAAAATAAAGTAATTAGCTAGTTTTCAGAAAAATAATGAACTGCTATTGAATAAAGTAAAACTTTATCATGAAATGAGTAGGTGTCAGGCAAGTCAATTGGCTTAGTGACTGTTAGATTTATCATTTATGTTAAAAAGAATAAAAAGTCAGAAGTAAAACTTCTTCCTTTCTATGTGTCTGTCTCTGTCCTACTCTCTTAACTGGCATGGCGGCATCCATCCAAAGAGCAATAGCTCATGGTGGCGAACAAATCGGTGGACTTATTCTTAGCTCTATTGATACATAAGAATGCCCATTTGCAGATCTAGGGTTTTCATCCCAAACCCGAGATCAGAAAAACCTTTCACTAAACCCGAGATCAGAAAAACCTTTCACTTTTTTCTACAGAAGTTTAGTATAACCTGTGTTATTGGCTTTTCTCTTTTCCTCTGTCGATATTGACACTTGATTTTCAGTATCTTTCACTTGACACTTAATCACAGGTGTGTTGCACATCCTGTTGAGTGTTGAGTCGACATGCGACACCAATTTTCTTCAAGGTGTTGAAGAAACATTAAACATAGTTGGAAGTAGTAGGAGAATGGTATGCAGTATATATAAATACAAAGTACATGACAAGAAAAATAAATATAACTGAAAATAAATAAACTATATGAATGATTAAGATCTAATTGGCGGTAGATGACTAGATGGTAGTAAGGGAGAGTAAAAACCAATTATCTATAAAAGCGAAACTCTACAATAGAAAAGAAATATTAGCTCAGTGATTTGTGGGTAGTTGGGCAGCTGTCAAACTATTGCACATGAATTATGTTTAGATTTTTTATACTTCCATTTGGAGAAATAATGGACGAAACTTTCATCAAGAAAGGGATTGGCTAACATAAGAAAGAGATCATTACATGCAATCACCTGCGATCAATAAGCATTAGAGATTATTGATAAGAAGTAATTTCTGTTACCTACAAAGTGATGAGCGAACTTTATTTAGGAAGGTAATATGCAATTAAAATATTAGGCTATCCCTCTATTATGGCTTTGATTGATGTTCAATTTGATGAAATGATTTGAAGGCTTTCAATTGAATATGTATTTGGGTAAGATTCAACATGTATACTTTTTGGTATTTGTACCGTCCTTTTCTAACCCTAGCCATCCTCTCTTTCTCCTTGCCTCTAGCCTTCTAATAGGGTGACATAGGTCTATACTGCCCCGTATAGTGGTAAGCTTAAAAGTGGTGGAAGCAGTTTTGCTTTTCCTTTGGCCAAAGTGCATCAAGGTACGTGACTCAGTGCACCTATCAGGCTATCATATCTCACTTCGCCTAGGGGTCCAAAAGCCCCAATCTTTGTGCCATGTCTCACATCTAGTCATACATTTTAAGACTAAGGATGGAGATAGTAAAAGATGCCAGCGAAAATTTCTTGATTTGCATGCCATTTTTTGCTAGATGTATCTCTTGATTATGTGCTGGTATTGTCACTTTCTTCTCTTTCCTTAGTTGCGTGGTTATTTGAAACACCTCTCCTCTCCTTGTCGTTTATTTCCTTAAACTCTAGGTATTTGTTTTTGTATGTGTGTCATATGTTTGACCCTTTTCCAAGTTCTGAATGGAGTCCCCAACTCCCCCGTGTTCCCAATATGTGCTGTAAAATTACCATGACATTAGATTGTCAGACGGGTATTTGTATCTGACAGGTTAACTTAATTCTTTACTACGTATAGTGGTATTGTATGCTTCTGGTTGCCAGTTGGTAGCTAGTTGGTAGCATGCTTATCATAGCACTTGAGCTATCAAGCCAGGTTCTCCACTTGTGATGCTGCACTTTAGCTATCACATCATTTTTATCAAAAACATTTTGTCTCCTCTGATTGAGGATTAAGATGGTATAAGTAATGAGGTTTCAAAACTATCTCTCTTGGTGCAATATTTTTTCTTTGTTTGAAATCCCATTGTATATAATTATGGTTTGTTTAATTATCTAATGATGCTATGGAAGTCGACTTCTGCATCCCAAATTTAGTACTGGGTTTGTGCTTGTACGCTGAGATATAGGCCGACTCTTAGTCTGGACTCTGGAAAATGTCGGCTGTCCTGTCATTCTGATGTCTGATCTCTGAAGTAATGAAGTCAATGTCTTGTGCAAACATAATGTTAATGGTGTCAACTTATATCCCCTGCAAAATCAATTTCAAATAAATTGTTCAGCTTTCTTGTTCTCATTGATATGGAGATAGTTATTTCCCCTTTGTTTTGCATGATTATTTTTTGAACCATGGTCAGATTTTATTTCTAGTCTATTGCCTTACATTTCACTTATGCTTGATCAGTATAGGTGGCTTTCTGCAAAATCCAATAACTGTACGAGCTTAAGTTCAACTTTTGAGGAGAAGTTCCTTCCGCAGCAACCTCAAACTTCAGGTTGGTCTAGTATTTCACGTGACAATTTTATCTACCTTATCCATTGTTTTTTGGGAGACAATCTTCTTGTGTGTAACTCATTATGCTTCTATTGCAAATTGGGTAGTGTCTTCTTGGCACCTCGTCCCTATTTTTCGACGAGCTAACTAGGAATTTACTATAGTGTAGGACACTTTAATTTGTATATTGTACCTTAACCAAGGGGGAAAGTAGGGGCTCGTTTGGTTCAATTGACATGGAATGGTATGACATGGAAATGCATACCAGGGTGGTATGGATTCTAAACCCCATACATTGGTTGTTAAAGGGGAAAGAGAATCACTTTATGAATGAGAATGAGGGAAAATGGAAAGCAAAAGTTTTAGATTTAATTAGTTGTTTGTTAAAAAAAAGGATGAACACACCACCAGCATACCACACCACCACCCCAACCCAAACCCATGCACACCACCACTGAAACCACCCCTCTCCCCTCCCCCACACCTTGCCGTCGCCACGACAGCCCACCAACATCGAAACCACCCCCTCCCCTTGAAACCCTAACCCTAACCACCCAAGTTCAAAAACAACCCCCGCCCACCTCCACCACCCCTTTACAACCCCCCAACCACCCCCATGGACTAGGGTGGTTTTGGTTCGTGGGGGGGTGGTTTGGGGGCTGTAAAGGGGTGGCGAAGGGGCGGATATGGGCGGCGAAGGGTGGAGAGTTGGGCTGGGGTTGTTTCGGGGGTGTTGGAGGTGGGTGGGGGTTGTTTTTGAACTTGGGTGGTTAGGGTTAGGGCTTCGATGGTGGTTGGGGAGGTTGGGGCGCCGGTGATGGGTGGGGCTTGGAGGCGGCGGCGCCGATGATGGGTTGGGGAGGATAGGTGGGTGGTTATGGTTGGTGGTTGTGTAGTGGTTGGGTGGAAGGTGGGGAAAAGGAATGTTGGAAAATATAGGGGGGTTGGGTTTAGGGGAAAGTGTTAGAATAGGAGAATGGGAATGACAAAAGTGGTCTAACAAACACAATAAAAGGGAATGGGGGCAGTCGATTTCCATTCCCTTTGATTATTACCCCTAACCAAAAACACCCTATAACTTTTTTGGTTTATCTTTCGTAATGGATTCTATATGCATTCATAATTTCATAGTGTTTGGTTCGACCTTGGAATGGATTCTAATCATTCTATATCCATTCATAGTGTTTTCTTTTGCAACTAAAAATCTATTATCACAACCTTTTAGATATTTAAAAAATTCATTTTTTTTGTAAAATTAAAATTATAGTATAAATATGAAAAAACCACATTCTTTGAAATTTGAAGAAAAAAAAAAGAACTCCACTAAGAAGCACGGGGTCGGCTCCCCATCCACGGTTCCCGTATTGGGGACGGCAAGGGTACGAGGGCGGTGCGGGTTCGGCTGTAAAACGTCCCCGAGATGTTTTTGTTGGAGTGGGTACGACTGGATCTTGGCGTGGAGATTGGGGACATATCGGGGACGGGAAAGGGACGGGAAAGAGGCAAATTTGCCGTCTCCAAGTCACGCGAGCTAGGGTGATGATGTGAGTCTAAATCCCCTCCCTAAAATCAGTTTAGAGAGTTTGCACTCAATTCAAGGATCTTCCAACAAGAAAGAAGTCAGATTGCTCAATTGACTCAGAATGGATAGAATTGGACCAAACCACAAGAACACACTCAATGATTTGGGTTATTAGGCTGAGATAAGACACACTCAATCTCTCCTAATCTTGCCACTCAAGAACTTACTCAAAGTAACAAGGATAACACAACCTACTTTGGACAAACACAAAGAAGAGATGCACAACCACTTGGTTTTTTTAGGCTTTTCAATATATCAGTAGTTTTATCATTTGCTCTCCTTATATAATGGGTTGGAACAGCAAAAGATAAGACAGAAAACACACCAAAAGACTCCAAAACACACTAGGGAAAACTATCCCAAACAGGAAGCTAAAAGCCAACAGTTTCCCTTGATTTAAGCTACTCACTTAATGACTCACTTAATGCCATAATTCAGCTAATGATGACTGACCAAAGAGTGAGTCATTGCATTATTACAACTGGAAAATAAAACTAAAATAAACTAGCAACATACACATCCAAATCAGCAACTTAAATGGGCCTAAACGTGTAGCTTCTGGTGGACTTGATTCTTTGGACCTTCAATCAACTCTTGAGATGCAACACTTGAATTCGGCCCTTGTAGATAACGGATAAAATCCAAGAGTTTCCAAGACTAGTGCAACTGGTTCACGAGACAAGGTAGTAGACTTTGGATCATTCCCCCTTTCTTTCGAAGAGTTTGCCCTCAAACTTGAATCATCCAAGTATGGTGACAAATCCTCTATATTGAAAGTAGCACTCACACCCATCAACTCATCTGGTAGCTCGATTTTGTAAGCATTGTCATTCACTCTTTCAAGTACTCTCAATGGACCATTAGAACGAGGCATGAGTTTGTTTTTGCGAAGCTTAGGGAACCTCTCCTTTCTCAAATGAAGCCAAACTAAATCCCGTGGGTGAAAAACAGGTTGCTTACGGTTCTTATTCGCTCTCTCTTGGTATTTCTTATTTATCTCCTCAATTTTGTTCTTTACTTGCTCACAATTTTTTTGAAATGCTTCTACGCGATTCTTTGCATCTTTCTCCACTATTTCCCCTTTAGCCAAAGGAATAAGGTCAATGGGAAGAAAATGATTCACCCCATAAACGACTTCAAAAGGAGAACGCGAAGTAGTTAATGAATGCGCCCTATTGTAAGCAAACTCCGCATGGGCTAGTTTCATGTCCCAATCCTTTTGCGTTTTGCTTACAAGACCACGCAACAAAGTACCCAAAGTTCTATTAATAATCTCAGTTTGCCCATCTGTTTGGGGATGATGAGAGGTACTAAATAGCAACTTGGTACCTACAAGTTTCCATAGGGTCCTCCAAAAGTGGCTGAGGAACTTGGAGTCTCTATCAGATACTATACTTCGAGGAATGCCATGAAGTTTGACAACTTCCTTGAAGTACAGTTCAGCTACTTTCACTGCATCATCAGTTTTATTACATGCTACAAAATGTGCCATTTTAGAGAATCTATCTACAACTACCATAATGCTATCTTTACCCCTTTGTGTCCGCGACAACCCCACAATGAAATCCATACTAACACTTTCCCATGGAGCATCGGGAACTGGCAATGGAGTGTAGAGCCCTTTTGTGAAGTGACTCTTGACCTTCTGACACGTAGCACACCTTTCCACAACATGAGTCACATCCTTGATCATTCTAGGCTAATAGAAATGTTCGCCAAGAATATCAAGAGTCTTCTGAATCCCAAAATGACCAGCCAAACCACCACTATGTACCTCACGAACTAGTAATTCTCGAACTCCACTCTTTGGAATACAAAGCTTGTTACCCTTAAATAAGTAACCATCTTGCCACACTAACCCCCTGTTTGGTTTTTCAACCTCACAAGAAAAATCAGGATCTTCATTATAGTACTCCTTGAGTTGTTCAAAACCCAATATCTTAGCATCCACCATAGCAAGTATGTAATTTCGGCGTGACAAAGCATCTGCAACTACATTACTTTTCCCATCCTTGTATCTGGAGCTAAATGTGAATGATTGAAGAAACTCCACCCATTTGGCATGTCTTTTGTTGAGTTTTTGTTGCCTGTGTATGAATTTTAGCGCCTCATGATCAGAATGTAGAACAAATGACTTTGGTCTAAGATAGTGAGACCAATGGTCAAGTGCTCTAACTATGGCATAGAACTCTCGGTCATAGGTGGAATAATTTAGTTTTACTCCACTCAACTTCTCACTAAAGTAACTCACAGGCTTCTTTTCTTGAATCAAAACGGCACCTATCCCAATTCCACTCGCATCACACTCCACCTCAAACACTTTGTTGAAATCGGGAAGCACAAGTATAGGAGCATTGCAAAGCATATCTTTGACCTTCTCAAAGGCCCTTTGAGCGTTTTCACCCCATTCAAATCCTCCCTTCTTGGTTAACTCAGTGATCGGAGCCATGATAGTAGAGAAGTTTTTAATGAACCGCCTATAGAAGGAGGCTAGCCCATGAAAACTTCTAACTTCGTGCACATTAGTTGGAGTCGACCAAGTCTGGACCGCCTTCACCTTCTCTGGATCTACATGTACCCCCTCTCTAGTTACAATGTATCCTAAGAATACAACACTATGAGTCATGAATACACATTTCTCACGCTTACCATACAACTTCACCTCCCTCAATTTTTCAAACAACCTCCTCAAATGAATTACATGATCTTCATTGTTTTTACTATACACAAGAATATCATCTAAGTAAACGACAATAAAATCATTAAGAAAAGGACGGAGGACTTCGTTCATCAATCTCATGAAGGAGCTTGGGGCGTTGCAAAGCCCAAACGGCATTACCAACCACTCATACAACCCTTGCTTTGTTTTGAAAGCCGTTTTCCATTCATCCCCCTCTCGAATTCTCATTTGATGGTATCCACTCCTTAGGTCAATTTTGGAAAAGACCAACGAACCACTCAACTCATCTAACATATCTTGCAAGCGAGGCATGGGGAAACGATATTTGATCGTTATATTGTTAATGGAACGACTATCAACACACATTCTCCAAGTATTATCTTTCTTTGGTACTAAGAGTGCGGGAACGGTGCAAGGACTAAGGCTCTCTCTCACATAGCCTCTCTCAATTAATTCATTCACTTGCCTTTCAAGTTCCTTACTCTCCTCCGGATTACACCTATAGGCTGCCTTATTGGGAAAAGGTGCTCCAGGAATCAAGTCAATGACGTGCTCAATGCCCCTCATAGGTGGGAGGCCATTGGGCAAGTCATCGGGAAACACATCTTTGTACTCTTCTAATAACTCATTGAGTGGGGATGAGTCATTACAAGTAGTACTAAGATCATCTTTGGTTCTTACAACCAAAGCATACCCTCCCCCATTTTCTTCCACTATTTTCTCAAATTCAGTACAAGTTACAAGATAGTTGCTTTTTTCTTTCTTCTTAGCAACTTGTGGGGGTAAGGGAAGTAATTTAACTTTTCTACCTTCTCTAGTAGTTACAAGATATACATTTGTTTTGCCTCTATGCTCAGAATCATGATCAAATTGCCAAGGTCTTCCAAGTAGCAAATGACATGCATCCATAGGAAGAATGTCGCACTACCTCTCATCTTCAAACCCTCCAATGGAATAGGACACCAAGGCTTTCTTCTTCACTCGAACACCCGTACCATCATTTAACCAATTCAACTTGTAAGGCTCATCATGGTCTCTAGTAGCAAGTTTTAACTTACTTACAGCTTCAGAAGAGATGACATCTGTTTGGGCTCCACCATCGATAATTACATTGCATGTTTTCTCACCAATTTTGCATCTAGTGTGGAACAAATTATTTCTCTGTCTCTCATCAACTTGAGGTTCACTAAACAAAAGTTTACGAACCACCATCATGTTAAACTCACTTTCTGGAGAATTTCTTCATCATATTCGTCTTCCTCATGACCCTCTTCCTCTTGGACAACAAAGTTATACAATTGTTCTTCCTCATCCATAATGGCGCATTGTTGGGCTGTCAAGACATTCTTACTAGAACATTGGCTAGCAATATGACCTCTACCATGACATTTAAAACACTTTCTCTTAGTATCAAGTTCACTAGGTGAAACCACAACCTTCTCCTTCCCCTTATCATTCTTTGAATTAGATGAAAAAGCCTTATTTTGAAAGTTACCCCCCTTTTGTTGAAAATGAGTAAATTTCGAAGTCCCCTTAAAAGGTATGTTTTTAGGTTTATCCTTTTCCCTTTCTTCTTTAAGTTGAGACTCAAACTTCAAAGCTAGCTTGCATACGTCGCTGAAAGTAGCATAATGAGTGACTTCCACCTTCCTATTAATTTCTTTGGACAACCCCTTAACAAATCTAACAATTTTGTAAGCCTCCTTTTCTTGCAAATCACAGGTCAAACCTAACCTCTCAAATTCTTTTATGTAACCCTCCACACTCATGTTTTCTTGTGATAGGTGAGTCAATTTTAAGTATTGCTCCTGCTCATACTCTTTGCTAACCCATTTATCCCTCATTTTCTTTTTTAATTTCTCCCATGAGTCAATCTTATCTTTCCCTTCTCTCCTTCTACTTGCCTTGAGGTTTTCATACCACAAAGCAGCAAGTTTTGTGAGTTTTAGGACAATCAATTTAAACCGTTTTCTATCATCAAATCCCTTGTACTCAAAAACAGTTTCAATTTGTCGGAGCCAATCTAAAAACGCCTCACTATCATGTCCCCCATCAAATTTAGGCATGTCAATCTTTAGGCCCCTATCTTCATCAAATTGCCTAAGATTGTTACTACTATTTGCATCCTCATCCTCTAATTCATTTATTTTTTCTAGTGGCCTTTAGGAGCATATCAGACATGGCATCCATTCTATTATTTTGTTGTGCCCTCGAGACTTCACTTTCTTCTGTTGTTTTCTCCAAATTCTCTAGTTTTTGGGTGATCAATCTAAGCATATCATTGAGTTCCCCACTTCCAGCCATTACTTCACTATTTTGCTAGACTATTACAAGTACAATGTATAATCTGACAGTAAGTTTAAAGCTCTGAACGAGAATGAAAACTTCCTTGAGACTCTCAAGGGTTTGCAAATTATAAAAATTCAGAAAATTTTAAGCAATTTAAAAAAAAGAAACACTTCAAAAGCTATCCGGATGAAGGAGATAACCTCTGCTAAAATCTGATGCGCTGGATTGGCTCTATTCTGCGCAACTTTCGAAAACCTGCCCAGTTTAATAGCAAATGATCTTCAAAAATTACGAAATTTTACAAGTGAAATCTACACAGAAAAATACCCAGATTCAAAAAAAGAATTGCTTCATTTGGACTCCTGAAGAGTGAGATATTGATCTTCAAAGTTGACTGTAAAACGGGATGAATTCCAGCGTTTCTTTTCCACCACCAAAGTGCGATTTTCTGCAATAATTCTTGAACCAAGGCTCTGATACCAGATGATGTGAGTCTAAATCCCCTCCCTAAAATCAGTTTGGAGAGTTGACACTCAATTCAAGGATCTTCCAACAAGAAAGAAGTCAAATTGCTCAATTGACTCAAAATGGATAGAATTGGACCAAACCAGAAGAACACACTCAATGATTTGGGTTATTAGGCTGAGATAAGACACACTCAATCTCTCTTAATCTTGCCACTCAAGAACTTACTCAAAGTAACAAGGACAACACAACCTACTTTGGGCAAACACAAAGAAGAGATGCACAACCACTTGGTTTTTTTAGGCTTTTCAATATATCAGTAGTTTTATCATTTTCTCTCCTTATATAATGGGTTGGAGCAGCAAAAGATAAGACAGAAAACACACTAGGGAAAACTGTCCAAAACAAGAAGCTAAAAGCCAACAGTTTCCCTTGATTTAAGCTACTCACTTAATGACTCACTTAATGCCATAATTCAGCTAATGATGACTGACCAAAGAGTGAGTCATTGCATTATTACAACTGGAAAATAAAACTAAAATAAACTAGCAACACACATATCCAAATCAGCAACTTAAATGGGCCCAAACGTGTAGCTTCTGGTGGACTTGATTCTTTGGACCTCCAATCAACTCTTGAGATGCAACACTTGAATTCGGCCCTTGTAGATAACGGATAAAATCCAAGAGTTTCCAAGACTAGTGCAACTGGTTCATGAGACAAGGTAGTAGACTTTGGATCACTAGGGTTTCAAAGAAAGGAGAAGAGGGAAATCTAGGGTTTTAAAAAAAGCATTTGAGTTCTCTCTCCACTGACTGCCACCACTCGACCGTCGCCGGATCGCCGCCGCCTCTTGTTTTATCGGCGCCGTTTGTTCCTCGCCAGCCATCGCAGCCACCACTAACCACATGGTTCGAACTTCTCCCCTTCTCCTCTCATTGTCGGTTCGAACTCTTGAAGTTCGCCCTCGTTGACGAATGGAGCCCACCGGCGAGTCAGCCACAACCTTCTTCTCTTCTTTCTCTCTCCCTTGTCTCTGCTGCTGCTGCTGCTGCTCCTTTTTAAGGAGTAAATGTTGTTTGCTTTTTGTTGGTTGAGGCTTGAGGGAGCGTAAATATTGTTTGCTTTTAAAAAAATTACTGTACTTTTTTCCTTTTTATTTAATATGTTGCTTTTTTTTCTATGTAGTGTACTACTGTATTTAATGAGTTGGGCTTTAAATTTTTTTAAAGTACTCAACTTTTTTTTTGACTGACTTCATTTTTGTTTTTTTCCACTTGTTGTGTAATTGTGTAAGTTGGTATTTTGTGTAAGTATTATTTTTTGACTTATTTTTCACTTAATTTAAGTCATAACTCATAAAATTAAAATTAATTTCTCTTTTTTTTAAAAATATATTTTTTAAAAAATACTCCGTATATATTTATTGTTGTCCTCGAGCCATACCCGTTTTTTAGAAATTTTTATTTTGCCGTTTTCCGTCCCCGTCCCCCTTTTTGACCCCGTATCCGTCTCCGTGCTACCTAGCTTCTCCATTAAAAAAAAAAAAACTCATAACTTACTCAAAATAAATTACATGTTGAAATTTGAGAAAAAATAACACAACTAGGATCCATTATCAAAGCTGCCAATAAAGTAATATAAAAAACACAACAAAAAAGAACGAAATCAAATGATGAAATCAAATATCCCAATTTTACCCAGGAAATAATGAAATCAAAATAACCCAAATAATGAAAAATAAAAACACAGTTGCTCATACCTGACTAATGCACTAAGAATTAGTACCCAAGCAATCATTTGTACAATTAAAAATATTATGCAGAAGAATTATGCATTAATGGTGGAAAAATTGGAGCATTGGTGAGAAGTTGATAAAAGTTGTGCATATTATTCTCTCCCTAACGAGGTTTTAAATCTTTTGATACTTGGGTAGGATGGGGATGAAAAACTTAGGGGGTAAGGGGGGAGTATCAAATTTTAGGGAAGTGGAATGGAGTTGGAAACCCAAGGTTACTCACTCTACTCTAAAAACACCTCAACCAAACGGTGGAATGGATGTCATACCATTCCATACTTTTATAAAAGAGCCAACCAAACACCCCTTGGTTTTTTGGGTGGATTTAAGCTGTAAACCTATAACTGGGGACTAACATTGAACCTTTTTCGCCTGTTGGGAGTTGGGACCTCCACATTTTATTTCAGTTTTTTGGTCTGCAATATTAAATTTTGGTGAGGTATCCACATGGTTCATTTGTCTTATTTGGTTTTGTAGTTGTAGGATTCTGGCACGGATTAAAAATTAAACCTAGATTTTAGTTGGTAAATCTGATATTTGAGCCCATACATCAAACTAATCATATATGAGGTTCAGAAAACTTAGTCTTGTTCTCTTTTCAGTTTTGGATGAATAGAAGCTAGTTGAATTAAGATTTAGTACTCGAAGAGGTACGGCTAAGATGTGGTGATGTTAGGTGGTAAATGAGTTTGCCAAGTGATTGTTTTAAATTCTAATTTACAAATATTGACCAAGTTGTAACTCGTATAATCAGCAGTTGGTGGCTGAAATATAGATTATGTGATCGTAGCGTGCTCCTAAATTTGAAAGGAAAATTATGTAGGATAACAAATATACACTTTTTATTATATCTTATATGTAGATAATGAGGATATGTGGCAATGCCTTGAGAGATAGAGTAATGACTAAGGAATGCACCAATATTTGGAAAAAAAATTCAGTTTATGTATATAAAGGATAAGATAAAAGAGAATTGGCTACATTGATTGAGCATGTGAAATGGCGACGGAAGAATGGTGTGAAGATCAATGGTTGGGAATCTTGGGATAAAGAGTTAAGTACATTTTAGCTTTAGATAGGAGTGTATGAGGAAAAGAAAATCTTTGTGGATGATAACATTAGATATACTATTGGTTCATGTTATTTACCAATCTTTTTGTAAGTTAGGATTATGTTGTTTTCTAAGTATATGTTGGCTTTGTAGTTCTATCATTGTTGAAACCTTACTTCAAACCAATACCTACTGGTGGTTGGTATTTACTTTTCTATATGATTTTTAAACCCATACCTAGAACTCATCATGTATAGTGGGGAGTGATTGACTCATATCAACCCAAAGCTGCTATACACATGTTGTGAAAAGTCAAGCTCCAACCCCATAATACCCTTATTTCAAATTCCAAATTCCAACCCCATATCAACTTGCTAAATAAACACCATGGAGGCAAAAAAATATTAAAATATCCCAATGGTATGCTTAACCCTTTTAAGAAGGGTGAAACGGTAGAGAGGAAAATTTGGTTGGATGATGTAAATTACAAAGCCAACTCTAAAGAAATGAGGAGTGTTGTAAACTTGTAATTAATAAGGCTGAGCTCTAAAAAGTTTGTTTTGTTTTTAATAAGGTAAAGTTAAGTAAATATCGATCATGCTTAGACTTTTATTATTCCATAATGAAAAAAATTTACAACAATAGCTCCGAATACGGTCGTCCATATTTAAAAAGTCACAGCTATGTTTTACTTAGAAATTGGCCTCAAGTGCATCAACTTTGGCTTGGGTGCACCAAACAACAAAAACGTACATATTACATAAATTTGATGTTGGGTTCGAGGAGTGACTTAAATATGCGATTTTGAATATTTATTGTGCTTAAATTAACTTTGGTATGAATTTCATGGGCTTGTTTGTTTGTATGTTTGTAATAAAAGTTGTGACAATTAGATTTATAATAATTTTCTTTATGTCACTCCTTGTACGTAACATCAAAGTTTCGTGTTACTCGGTGCACCTAAACCAAAGTTTGTGTTGTTAAGGCCAATTTTACTTGGTTATATAGGAGATTAGTAGCATTTTTAACTTGCAAGGAGCCTTTTCAAGTTGGTTCTTTGACCTAGTAACACTAAGTGCACATTTTTTGGGTGCTTTTTTTTTTCCATTTTATGAACGAAACATGGTGTTATCGATGATATTGCGATGCAGCTGGGTACTACTCCCTCCGTAACGAATTACTAGCAACAATTTCCATTTTTAGGTGTAACAAAATACTTGCAACAATTATTTCCAATTTCATTTTATTCCTTTTTTGGCAAAAAAAAAAAAAACAATACCTCACTTACTTTTCTGTCTCTTACTTTTATCATCATACCACATAATACCTCATTTACTTTCCTTCTCTTACTTTTCTCTCTCTTACTTTTATCATTATACCACCTAATACCACAATCAACCTATTTCATCTAGGAGTCCGTGCTAGTCCAATTGTTGCTACTAATTCGTTACGGAGGGAGTATTATATTTCAGGGTTGAAAGGTAGCAAGTTTGAATCAAATCAAATGGGACTACTTCTGGACTATCATGCACCAACAACTCTAATACCTCATCCATTTCAAAATACTTCCTCTGTTCCATGTTGTTCTTTTATCTTTCCGTTTTGGTTTGTTCTATAAAGTTCTTTAACAATTTGCTTTATTCTGCATTAAAAAACTTTTTAAATATTTTTATTTAACATGACCGAACACAATGGATCCACCGCTCCTAATAAATCTCTCTTATTTTTTCCGTGGTTTGGACTTTGGCTATCTAACTATCTACAGCAACATACAAAAACAATTTGGAATGAGGAAGTACTTGTTACCTTTTCATTTTTGGATGTTGAAAATACATATTACACTATTTTTTTCCTTTTATGGTAAACGTCTGGATGGAAAAGTGAACCTATGCTATCACAAACATTTAAATTACCTTTTATTCTCCCTTTTATTCTAATTTCTTTTTGCATGTTTCATGTCCCCACAAACTTAATTTGAAATACCAATATAACCACTTTTTTCCCGAAATGAAAAATTGCCTATGAGTCTGTGTTTTGTAAAGTTTCACTTGCTATGCTACTTGGACTCTTCATTTTACCTCAAGTTCCCATGTCGGATCATTGATACTCCGACATGGGTAAGGACACTTGACACTTCATTTTGGGCTAAAATCATGAAAAAAAATTCTCAATTTAGCCGAGTCTAACTCTTAGACATGTACCTGTTTCGGACACTAGTACTATGAAACGGAGGAAGTGTGTATTTTTATTTGAAAGAAACATTATAATGATACCGTTTAAAATGCTTGTTTGTTGAAAACTGCAATACATTGTTAGTACTTGATTGAATACAATTAGATTTACCAGTTTACCTTAAAACCTACTCTTCATCTCCGTATTATGGGCTTTCTTTCTTTGTAGTTTTTACTGCTTCCAATAAATGTTCAATTATCTTACTATTGAAGCATAATATAATAAAGAATTAAAAAATGATTCGTATATACTTTACATGTGATTAATAGGTTAATGAAACGGTAAACATGGTCTAAGGATCAATGTAGAAAGGTCATGTGCAATGTGAGATGTTTCATAGTTGATTCAGACCTTGAGTTAATATGGTCAGAAGCAGTCAACTTGGGATCTATTTTGACAGCTTTTCTATTTATTATGCTTCTGATTTTTATCGAGCTAGGAAGCTGGATAACTTTTGTGTCTATTCTGTTTTGCTTGTCTTATTTCTTGATTTACTGTTGTCATAGCTCCTAAATGTTGTTTTCTATGCTTGTCCTACCAGCTAGGTGGCCAAATATCCTTTGCGTATGCTCTGTTTTTTCTTCTGGGTCAGTCCAACTTCACTGGTCTCATTGGCCACCTCGAGATGGTGCTGCAGCAAAGTGGTTTTGCACTAGCAAAGGGCTTCTAGGTGCAGGACCCAGTGGGATCATGGCGGCTGATGCTATTGTGACTGATTCAGGAGCCATGCATGTTGCTGGTGTCCCGATTGTGAATCCATCAACAGTTGTAGTGTGGGAGGTGACTCCAGGACCTGGAAATGGATTTGAAGCAACTCCAAAGGCAACATTAAGCAATGTAGTCCCACCTTCTGTTAATCCCCCTAGTTGGTCAGGTTTTGCTCCCCTTGCAGCCTATTTGTATGATTGGCAAGAATTCTTCATATCAGAGGCAAAACAAGGGAGAAAGCTCTCAGATAAAGATTTTGCTGAAAATGTATCGCTCCATTGCTCACCAGTTTCGAATTTTTCAGCATATGTGAGTCCAGAGGCTGCGTCACAATCAGCTGCAACCACTACATGGGGATCTGGTGTCACAGCTGTTTCATTTGATCCAACCCGTGGTGGTTCTGTTATCACCGTGGTCATTGTTGAGGGTATTATGCACCAAACTTATTATTTTTATTATTATTATTTTGGTAAATATTAATTAATTTTTTTAAAATATAATCTTAAAGACTTGGGCTCCCTTGCTATTTTTCCTCTATATTATTATTATTCTAGTTTTGATTAAGAGGGTGTGGACTTTTTGGGGGAGCGAGGGCGGAGGGGTGGGTATGCACTCTATGCAGACTTGCTCTAATAAAATAGGGAACTTTAATCCTTCAGACAAAGTTGAATATTTTGTGGTTAATTTGTGTGATAATCATATTCTAAAACCGAAGCTGTTTAGCATATGGATACAGGAAGAAGCATCTGATGTGCCTCTCCAATCTTCATTAAAATACAACTTTTTCTAACTTCCTAGGAAACTGATGCTCTCAGGAATGTTGTTAATTGCTGCTTTAGATATTGGATCTCCCTAGAGGGATTTGTGTTCTTTTGGAACTTTGGGCAAAGTTGAATGTTTTATTTCCAGGTCGTGAATATGCTTTGCATCATTCTTTCTTGATGGAAAATAGATATATAGTTACCCGTTGGCTGAAGGTTTATCGATAAAAAAAATAACTGTTTCTTTCTCTGATGTTACCCACTTTCTTGTTGAATTATATTTGGATGGTAATATTACTGCGTCACTGCCAATTTGACATAGATTTTAGATTTCTTTGTCATCCTTCTATTCAAACTGGTTAAATGTCTTCTCTTTCTTGGGTTCAAAGCTCTTAATGGATTTAATAGATGTGTCCATGTGGTGGTCAGCCTCAGCTGTCTTAAACACTGTCAAGAGCCATGAGGCTCTAGTTTAAAGTGTCTGTAATTCTGGGAGATTTTATTAAAAGGGGTGGGGAGCATGATTTGAAACATTGGTTGCTCTGAATGGAATTTGAGATCAGGTTCTAGCTGTCTTCGATTTTGAATCAGGCTAAATAAAATCAATTGCGCTTAACTCAGTAGGGGAGACTGGCTAGTGAAGGATGGGTGTTAAAAATTGTGTAGTTTGATACTATCTACTAAGCTGGATAATTCTAATTTGGTTTTTATTCTATGTACTTGAATGCATTTCTGAGTTTGGTAAATATTGTTTTCTTTTGCACTTGTTGCTCTGTCTATGATTAGTGCTTTTTTTTGGCAAACATATTCTCCCCTCTTTCTGAATGTATAATACAATCTTATCTTGGTAGTTATTGAAGTAGGCTTTACCTTGAAATTCTTACCTTGTGAATCGTTGAGTATAAGCACTATGCATAGCATTTTCGTCAAACTAGCATTTGGACTAGATGTAATTTTTCTACTGCCTTTTCATAAATGAGTGTTCAGTCAAACTAGCTGTTTAGTTGACAAAAATATTCAAAAGAAAAGCTTATGCATATTGAGGGTGCGTTTGGTTGTCAAAGGGGAAAGAGAATCACTTTAGGAATGGGAATGAGGGAGAATGGAATGTAAAAGTGTTAGATTTAATTAGTTGTTTGTTAAAAGAAAAAGGAATGAACACCACTATACCACACCACCACCACATCACCCCAACCCACGACCACCACCACCAGAACCACCCAGCCACCCACGCCACCACCCAGCCACCCACGCCACACCCCAGCCACCACGAAACCCTAAACCAAAAAAAAACCCTAAATCCACCACCACCACCTTCACCACCCCCGAAACCACCCTTAACTTGTTCGCCACCCTTCGCTGCCCAACCTAGTACCTTCGCCGCCCCCTTATAACCCCCAACAACCCTCCACGAAGTCTAAATACTCAATTTCGAAATCTAGGGTTTTGTGGGTTTAGGGTTAATGGGTGGGTTTTTTGGGGTTTGTGGGAGGGCGTGGGGCTTGGGCGAGGGTGGGGGAAGGTCGTCGGCGCCGGTGAGGGTTGGGGGAGGGTGGCTGGGTGGTGGCGTGGGTGGCTGGGTGAGTGGCTGGGTGGGGTGATGGGTAGGTGTGGTGGTAGTTGGGTGGGAAGTGGGGAAAGGGAATGGTAAAGAGGGGGGAGGTTAGGGTTTGCAAAAGTGTTAGAATGGGGAGGGGAATGGGAATGACAAAAGTGGGATAACAAACACAATCAAAGGGAATGGGGGCAGTTGATTCCCATTCCACCAAACGCCCCCTGAGCTCCTTTCATTTGCCGAAAAACCTAAAATTAAAAGTGAGGATACATTTATAACATAGGTATGAATATATTTAAAAACACTGCATTATTTTATGGTTAAAAAAAAGATTCTACTTCATATTATGAAGTCAACACAGTCATCTGCCATAACGCCCTTCATTTAGCCCTATAAACAAATCATTGCTACAATCATAGGTATGTCTCAACCAAGTCACAGACATAAAAAAAACTATGAAAAGAAAAACACTACATAAATGACGCTTGAGATTGCAGTAGTATTGCATAGTTTTACTTCTCATTCTTCCTATTCCATCATCCTACTTTAAATAATTCCATTCCATCATCCTATTTTATATATATATATATATATATGTACTCCCTCCGTCCCACAAAAACTTCTCTACTTTGACCAAAATTGCGAGAGCTTTTTTGTCAATGTGGAGCAGTCTTTTTTTTTTGGGCCGAAGGGAGTATATATTTATCTAATTCTAGGGTTGATTCCTGCATTATGAATTTCATTAAAGAAAATTGGCATAAATTTCGTTTGCCCTCATTTTATTTTTTGCAAATACCTTTGGAAAATTGGAAACTAATAATCCCACATTTCACATTTATTCAACTAATAATCCCACCTTTCATAAATTAAGGATTACTCCTACCTTTTCATATCTTATTCATTTGTTGGACCTTTTTACAATAGTGACCTAATTTAAGGTTACTTTTGGAGCTATGTTGGGCTTAAAAACCTGTGCCAAGCTCCCTTCTGTGATGCTGAATTTGGCGGCTAAGCCCAACATACCTCCAAAACTAACCTCAAATCAGGTCAATATTGTAAAAAGGTCAACAAATGAATACGATATGAAAATGTGAGATTATTCGTGAATAAGTGTGAATGGTGGGATTATTAGTTTTCAACGTTCCAATACCTTTAATAGTGGTTTTCTTTGCAAATTACTATGTGAAATTTTGAGCAATGAGGGAGGCTTTTGATATTATTTGCAAAATGGTAGAGTGATTGATGGACTGATTGGGGGAAGGTGTGATGGAGCTTGTTGTTAGAGGAGTGTGGAATGGGTAGAAGCTTTTGGAATTTTTGCATTGCTAGATCTGGTGATCGCTGCTGTTGAAATGTAAAATTGGTGGACGCTTTAGGAAATATCAAACTTCTAGTTTGGGGGTCAGTGGTAGTTTTTACAACCTTTCACAAATTTTCCCAAACTGTGCCTTGAACTTTAATGGTTAATTGGCTACTAAGCCCAATACCATGACAAATACCTTCATTTTATATATAAATTTGTAACTAACATTGCGACCCTGCCAAAATTCTAAGGGTTGCCTTAAAAGCTAGTGCTGAACAGGGTCATAATCATGTTAGTATTACTTCATTCATTTTAAATGTGTAATTTCAGCTCAGAATGCTTTTGCTGTATTTGCTTACATCGCTTCTTTTATGGTTTGTGAATTTTGCAGGACAGTGCATATCTCCGTATGATCCTGATGCATTTGCTGCATTCATTTACATCTTTTCTTTTCTCGTAGTTATAAAATTTTCTTTAACTCTCATTGTGCAGGACAGTACATGTCCCCGTATGACCCTGATGAAGGCCCATCAATTACAGGATGGAGGGTGCAGCGTTGGGAATCGTGCCTTAAACCTGTTGTCCTTCACCAGATATTTGGTAGTCCTTCCAATTTTGGAGGGCAGGCACCTATGCAAACAGTTTGGGAGACCACGGTTAACAAAAGCATAGCTCCTACTGATGATTTTAAGTTTCAGCAAGCAGCATCAGTAGGACCAATTTCTGATGTGCAGCCTAGACCCGACCCATCTGTTGATAAGGAAAAAAGGTTTACTTTTGATCACTTTAGTATGCCCAGTGATGTAAGGACACTTGCTCGTATTGTATACTCTGCTCATGGAGGTGAAGTCGCTATAGCATTTTTACGCGGCGGGATCCACATTTTTTCTGGGCCAAACTTTACGCCTGTAGATACTTACCAGATTAATGTTGGCTCAGCAATAGCTGCTCCTGCCTTTTCTTCTACAAGCTGTTGCTCAGCTTCCGTATGGCATGACACCAGCAAAGACTGCACTATGCTGAAGATAATTCGTGTTCTCCCATCCAGTAATCAAGCAAAGGCCACTTCTCCAACTTGGGAACGTGCCATTGCAGAAAGGTAAACAACATGTTCAATTTTTTTCTCCTCTTTATGATTGTCCCACTACCTTGTCTTCTTAAACCAATTGCCAAAAGATCTTATGGGTTTCTGAAGTAACCCTTGTTAAACAGAATTGTTGATGAATGAAGAAAGGAAAGTGGTCATGGGAAAGGTTGATATCTTACCTGTTAACCCCTTATTCCGTTAATCTATGCCCCATGGGGCCAATTGTTGTGACAGCTTTTCGGGTGAAATGGGACATAACAAAAGGTTTAAAGAGACTTTAGTTACTGTGTACTCTTCCCCAAGACATAGGTGGGGGAGAAATATATTATTCCTTTATTATTATTTTTTTGACAAAGGGGGCAATGTTTGTGCTTGGTTCCAAGTGGCAGCTTTGCTTTTTTTTTTTTCTTTCTGAAGTGTCTCAACCTGGTTACTATTATGTTTAATGCTGTTTTTATTTATCTTGACTCTTTGTTTTTGGAGCAGGTTTTGGTGGAGTCTTTTGGTTGGAGTGGATTGGTGGGATGCTGTTGGCTGCACACAAAGTGCTGCTGAAGATGGAATTGGTATGGAATTGTAGCTTTTCTATAAATGCTATATAATTATCTTAGTCTTGTAACTAATCTTCAAACGTGACATGGTATAATAATGGAAAATAGTTTGTGGCCAGTTATATTCGTATTTTTGTAATGAATTGTTTTTGCAAGAGTTTCTTGATGTTTGATCTGAGTTCTTTTACCCACTTTCTCTTTTCAGTTTCTTTGAACAGCGTTATTGCAGTTTTGGATGCTGACTTCCATTCATTACCCTCTACTCAGCACAGGATGCAATATGGACCTGTATGTTGCTCTTGTCTTGACTTTTCAAATCGATATGTTCCATTCTGCTAGTC
Source organism: Salicornia ramosissima (assembly GCA_951394345.1). Classification (NCBI taxonomy): domain Eukaryota; kingdom Viridiplantae; phylum Streptophyta; class Magnoliopsida; order Caryophyllales; family Amaranthaceae; genus Salicornia; species Salicornia ramosissima. The sequence continues at coordinate 24,098,919 of OX596233.1, read as the reverse complement.
ATTACTGCCTTTAATGTAGGAGCTTTCTGGCTCATTCTATGTTGCTAGATGATTGAGGTTCAGCATTCCACTGTCTGTGGCTGTTGCTAGATGGTATAGCTCTAGTGTTCTGTGCATTTATTTCCATTTTGGTGCTTCTCCTGTTCAGGTTGTTTCTTTGCAGTTAGGTTTGGTTTATGTGCTCATTTAAAATAGTTGTAGTTAAAAGAAAGGAAGGAATTAAAGATAATCAAATCATTTATATAATTCTATGTTCCAAATTTCTCCTGACAGGCCATTTCTTGATTAATTTATCTTAGAATCTTTTCTTATTGTATTGTTTTGAAGTTAATCAGTGCTTTATAATGCAGAGTCTTGACAGGATAAAATGCAGGCTTTTGGAAGGTACCAATGCTCAGGAAGTCAGAGCTATGGTTCTAGATATGCAGGCAAGACTATTGTTAGATATGCTTGGGAAAGGAATTGAGTCAGCACTGATAAACCCATCAGCTTTAATATCTGAGCCATGGCAGGCATCTGGTGAGATGTTGAATTCAATTGATATTGAATCAATGGCAGTTGATCCAATGCTGGTATCAAGTGTTCAGGTCCTCATCTTTTGCTTGGCATTATTTTTATCAGCAATTTTTGTTTATCTAATTACAAGAAAATTATATTTCTAAGAGGGTGTTTGATTTTTATTTGTTTTGGAAAGCCACAAAACTTTCCATTGAAGAGAGACTGGAGATTTAATATGAACTTGAACTTATAAACTAATAATAAAAGAGTTTATGAGATAGGAAATAGGAGACAGAATGAAGATTGAAAAAGAAGGAATGGGCCCTAGATTATTTCCCCCGATCTGAAAATTGATTACCTTTTTTTAATTTCTTTTGAAAATGGGATTTTTTTTATTGTTCTGCAACGGTTAATTGTTCTGCTTCCTGACTTAATATATTATCAGAATCTATCAAGTGGGACGTTTTTTTGGGTGATTTACACATGTTGGGATAATCCTCTATAAACAATGGTTTTATGAAAACCTTGCATAAAATGGTTGTGTAAAACCCCAAATACAATGGCTTTCTATTGGTTAATTGCATGGGTCCCAAAATGCCCCCCTAATTTTCTCCTTCCGAAATCCCAATTTTCTTAAAATCTTATTGGTCATTGGGGGTGTGTGGATTGGGGATGTGTGGATAGAGGAATATAGATAATGATTTTATGTGTATCATGAATCATCTCTCCATCTGTTGGAAGTTGGAGTATTTGGAAAAGTATTATATAGAGTATTTTTCATCTACTCCAGTCTCCAGCATACTTATCTAGACTTGTAAAGGGCAAGTTTTCAGACATCATGACCTCCCCATGGCATAGCGGCTCTAAGGAATTATACTGGTTGCTGTCATTCCTCATAAGGCTAGATCAATTTATGAAGTGGTTACTTTTGGTTGGAGTGCTTTGGCTATGGCACTATGCTGCTGATGAGAGTCAGAATTCCCACCTTAGTTGAAAGAACAAAAAAATACCTGTCTTTTCATGTGTTATGTATCTGTATCTGAAGAACAATCTGTTTGAAAGAAAGGATAGGATGGATTTCATGGGAGAGAAATATCAACTGCTGGACAAACATATTATTTGGCCCTGTAATCATGAACTTAGATGTGGTTGCAGACCTGAATTTTAAGTAACTTGGCTCATTTTTTTCTTGGGTGGAAAGATTATGAAGTTGCGCTGGAGTAGTCATATGAGAAGAGGAGGGGGAATATTAAAAGTCAAAACTATTTAACCTGCTAAACTAGATGACTGCTAGACGAAAGATAGCTTGGTGTTGAGTGGAAAAGAATAAAATATGAAAGTTTTTAATACTTGACTGGCTAACCTCTTTGATTTCTGAGTTTAGCTTTAACTTTTTTGTTTGAAGGAAACTGTTTATTTTTCCATTCAGTTTGGAAAAAGTTTAATGATGCTATTAATGCTTCCTCTAAACTTTTAGTGGTTCCCAATTTCTGCAATTTGAAAGTTAATGTTTCTGATCCTCCCTGTCTGGCATATTTCATTTCCCATTTTCTTTACTTGTTTGGCATAGAAGATATGGGTCATTCTGATCAGATCCAATATGTTTGATTTGGGTCATAGTCATGTGATGAATAGTTTGGTTGTCTTATGCTTTTTTCTTTTGGACTTAATTTTTGAAATTTCAACTCAGCTCAACTCAGCTCTTGCTTAGTCTAGGATTTGGTTTCATTCAGTTCAATTCATACGAATTCAATTCAGATTAATTAAGTCCAAAATATCAGGGCCTTAGTGTCAATTAGTTTGGGTTATATTTAAGCATATTGATGGTAAGTTATTGTGAAAATTAAATTGATGATTGTCATGTTAATTTTTGGGCCAAGTCATTTTCAGCTTGTTTAAAAATCGGGCTATCTAATTTAGAATACAAAAATTGGTACGTGTTATCAGATATAGATGAATAATTCAAATTCTTTTTAACTTTTACAATAACTGGAAGCTTGCCTAAAAACCTCAATTAGCTCAATGGGAGTATTCGTTGGAGGATAATGTGGGGATAAATATCTTCAGTTACAGGCAGTATATCAGCCAGTAAAGCTTATTGGCTTGAGATCAGGCATCTTCTTGGTTGAGGATTGTCTCTTGTTAGCCTTTTTGAAAGAGGTTTCAGCTAATCTCAGTGAATTGATTGGCATTTGGGGAAATGTAGAAAGTCACTGTGAAGTAAGGATTTGGAATCCCTACTTGGCTGATAGCTTTCTAGACTTTGCTTTAGCAGTAAAGGAAAAAGTGGTGATTAAAATGCTGTTTCGACATCAGATTACCTACAAGATTGACAGTTCTATATGATGGTAATGGTCTTGCTAAACTTTATTTAAAGTTTCTCAATTTCCTTTTGAACAAGTTTTAACGTTTCCCCCTCCTTCCTTAAGGTGAGTTTGAAGAGGGAAGAGATAGGAACACCCTCTGGATATTATGGTCTGATATCGACACTTGTCCCCGACTACAACAAAATTGCTTTTCGTAATGCTCTAAGATCAGGATTTCTAGCTGAATAGGCAAAAGATCATTGGAAATATCCTTTATTTTATTGGAAAATTGCAAGATCTGCATTATTATGTGATGGTTTTTTTTCCTTTTAATCTATCAATATAGGATTAGATAGATATTGACTAGAATAACAAATCTAAGGGGATGATGCAGAGGGATGTTAAATGGTGGGAGCTGGGTCATGTGGTTGATTTTACATTTATGTACTATAGTGAGATAAAGCCATTATTAGTTTCCTAGAAGATGGGACATAGTATGGAACCACTGAGAAGTTATGGGAGTGATGAGACTTGGAGATCATGTTAGTAATGAGCTGGGAATGTGAATTCTATGAAATTGAGCCTCTGATTTGCTGCTGTCAACTGCCACTTATTGTTGTTACAGAATCTGAAACTGTGGAATTAACCATGAGCTTGGATGCGTGCAACAGTAAGATTCCACTTGTTTTCATTTTGGTTGAGCTTTCAGTATGCTTTGATCTTTTTATCACGTAGATCACCTATTCTAGTACCACACTTGCGATCTATTTTTGATTGCATAAGTTTTGATAGAATCTGGTTCATCATAATTGCACGATAGGCCTAACTGAGTTTGACAACGTAATTGTGAAGTTCACAAACAAAAGTACCTTTTGTGGCTTCCAGATTTTGTCCCTGATTGATTGACGATGTATATTGCTTTAGCTTGTATGCATCCTTTTTAATACCAGCTACTAATTTTTAAACCTGTGTGAAGAATGTTGTGATTTTTTATTTGGAACCTCATGAGTCTAAATGTAAGCATCACTCCAGGCCTATGTTGATGCTGTTCTTGATCTAGCTTCACATTTTATCACGCGTCTACGTCGTTATGCGAGTTTTTGTCGCACATTAGCAAATCATGCAGTACAAGCAGGAACTGGTGGCAACCGGAGTATGGTTGCTAGTCCTACACAAAGCTCTGCATCTCCTGCTCCAAGTCAGGGTGAGTGCTTGACACTTTTCAGTTTTGTGCAGATGTGTTAGCCCCTCCCTTTCACCCAAATCTCTATGTCTACATAAGTTTTTCCCCCCTTTGAAACTGTCTTCAGTGCTCTATTACGTTTTTGGCTGTGCAAAGGTTACCCTTTAGCCCTTTAAACTACTGTTTCTAAGTCATTATTTTCAATTCTTTGCATTCTTCCGGAAAAAAAGAACTTTCTTGGACTTGGTCCCATTATCTTTTTTTGGCTATCTTAATATATTTCCTCCACTCCTCTTTTAAGAAATTCTTCTCTCTACTTTGATTACACATGGTGGGGGCCCACATCAATTGCTTTACAATTTTCTATCTACTTTTTTTCTTTCCTTGGTTTGTGTGCACTTTTTCCACGACAAAGATTTGGTGCCTAAATGAGTAAAACACAAACGCTTTATTCTTTGTATTACGGAGTAATTTCTTAAATCCATTTTTCCATGTTTATTGTATACGATGAATTTAGTTATATTGTTTTCTTGCTTCTCCTAAACTAATGCGGTCTACATGCATTCCCTTTGCTTTTCTCTCATCTATAAGTTCTGTTGACTGAGGTAATCTATTGTGTTGCGCTTTAAGGTGCTCAAAGTGGTACTACAAGCTCAACAGGAAGCACACAAATGCAGGCTTGGGTCCAGGGTGCTATTGCCAAGATTAGTGGTACAACAGATGGAGTTTCCAGCTCAGCTCCTAACCCCTTGAGTGGGCCAACCTCATTTATGCCAATTAGCATAAATACTGGAACATTTCCTGGTACACCTGCTGTCAGGCTTATAGGAGACTGCCATTTTCTCCATAGATTGTGCCAACTTTTGTTATTCTGCCTTTTTTTCCGACGAGCACGGCAATCTCGCTTCAGTCAAAGTGCTCAGAGAATGACTGACGCGAGTACACAAAAGCCCCAGCTTAATGCTGCAAGCAAGGTTGAAGATAACCAAACAAAACCCACACCAATTACTGGCAAGGTGGAAGACGTCCATGGTCCTCGTAGCAATAATCTAGTTGCTGGTGTCAAAGTTGAAGATGGCCCTGCCAGCAGAACAAGACTTGGGACTGGCAATGCTGGTCAAGGATATACTTTTGAAGAGGTAAATGCTACTTTTTTTTGCACCAATCAAACACCAGCTTCAAAATTTTATATTTGAACTTCAAGTTTATATTTGGCTTAATGATTGTGATTGATTATATACAGCTCTTTAATTTGTAAATGTGAAAATTATAGGTCCGCACTTGTTGTAAGTTGATTCATCTTGGTGATTGTGTTATGTTTCTGAAGTGAATTCTGATTTTGACTGCAGGTTAAAGTATTGTTTCTGATACTGATGGATCTCTGTAAGCGAACAGCCGGTCTTGCACACCCATTGCCTGTGTCTCAGGTTGGAAGTTCCAATATCCAAGTCCGGCTACATTATATTGATGGCAATTATACCGTCTTGCCAGAAGTTGTTGAAGCATCACTTGGCCCACATATGCAGGTAATCACTAGCTAGGAATAACCCTCTATGAATATATGATGTCGCTACTATGATTTCAATGATTTTATGGTGGTATTGGCAGTGGTGTGTAGTTGTTTTAGTGGAGTTAGCAGTGACATGGTTGTCATGATGCTTGTTAGCATCAACTTCCATTAATTTTTCACCTAAAAGCACTTTATCTAGTAGAACTTGAAAAATGTCTTTCATAGAGGCTATGCATTTGTGGTATTAATGAGGGAGTACCGAGTTGTGGTGTGGTGTACATTAGTGTTTTGCTTATACACCATTTGGCTCACCTCACAATTCATAAATTCTCTTCAATGTGCTTATAAATCATTGTAGAAATCTGGAAATGCTTAAATCTTTCATGGTTAAATAGCCTCACTGTGTAGATTGTTGACATTTAAGAGGCGAAGAGGTATTGCTGTATAAACACTGGAGTAGATAAAGAGCAGGTTATTTTTTGGAGTATCCGTCTTCTAATCCATGGTTTGTGATATATGTGTAAAGGCTTTGTGGGGACCCACTAGTAAATGATGTTGATTTTGGTGTTATTTAGTACTCAAGATGCATCTTCATCCATGCTGAACAAATTCCTATTCTTGTTTTCATGTACTTTTTGCAGAATATGCCTAGGCCTAGAGGTGCAGATGCTGCTGGTTTACTTCTACGTGAATTGGAACTCCACCCCCCTGCAGAAGAATGGCATCGCCGGAACATGTTTGGGGGGCCATGGTCGGATCTAGATGATATGGGTTCTGTAGATGATAGCTCTAAGTTAGGTACTTCCATGGATCCGCTTGATTTAAGTTTAATGGAAAGCTGTGATGTTTCGTATGGAGTTCAGAGCCTGTGGCCAAGGAAACGCAGGCTGTCTGAGAGAGATGCAGCTTTTGGCCTCAATACTTCAGTTGGTCTTGGGGCTTATCTCGGTATCATGGGATCTAGACGAGATGTAGTTACTGCTGTTTGGAAGACTGGTTTAGATGGTGTTTGGTACAAGGTATGTTCTTAATTTCTGTTGCTTTTTGAAAATTTGCAAGCCACCTTTTAAAATATTTAGTCTCAAACCACCTTTAAAAAAAAAATTGGGCATGAAGCCACCTTTTTGGATGTATTTTTTGTTGGAAGCCACCACAGGTCAGAATCCAGTAGTTGACTTCACTTAACAGGCAGTGAACATCACATGAAACGCACATGATAATAATTAAAACTTCTCTATTTCAGGGTTGTTTTATGCTTTCATGCCTTTTTATACTTGTGCAATTGAAGTGAAATTTTTATTTTTTTAAAGGGGATTGAAGTGACATAGTTAGTCGGTGGTTTCTAACAAAAAGGATCCAAAAATCTAGCTGAATGCCTAACTTATTTTTAAAACGGTGATTTGTGACAAAAAAGTTATTTTAAAAGGTGGTTAGTGACAATTTTTCGAGAAATGTTTTAGGTGATAATACCTATGCAGGGTCGTGTCTGACCTGCAAATTTCTCTGTAAACGACTTAGTTAAAAAATTATAGGTCCTCGACTGGGTAGATTGAGATTTAGATGTTCCTTCATCTTTTTCCATATTGTGATAGTTCTGCTGCTTGTATATTTTTTAAGTCATTAATATAAGGTATTTTACTTTTAAAGGTATGAACTATTGATGGTCCAATTTTAAAGGTATGAACTTTCAATTATACCTGAACAATACCAACTATGACATTTACTTGCAATGCAATGGGAGATATTAGTAAGTTCGTAACCTGCTGTTAAGGGTCAATGCGATGATGTGTCAGTGTCTTTGGTAATAAAAATCCAAACAGCTATTACCAAAGACAGGCGCATTAACCCTTAACAACAGCTTATGACCTTACTAATATCTCCCTTTCCAAGTAAATGTCATAGATTGTATTGTTCAGATATAATTGAAAGTTTGTACCTTTAGAATTGGGCCGCCTATAGTTCATACGTTTAAAAGTAATTTTTCCTTAATATAAAGGTCTTGAGCATGTGTGACATAATTCCGCCTAAGGATATTATTTTGCACCGAGTATATGCAAGATTTTGGCACTGTTTGGTGATTAGAATATAGAGCTTGTGATTAGATGATTACTTTTAGAGGATTTGATTGTTGATTTGAATAATTGTTGTGTATAAGTGTTTGGTAGAATATAGTTTATTCTTTAGACTTTTCTACTTTTAGAGCATGTAAAATGACATTTATGGACATATTTTTTTTATTAAAACAATTTCTAGTTTTAGTGATATGGAAAAATTCGTCATTTACATTCTCTCTTCAAAACTCTCATTAAAAAGTTGTTCTACCCAGCTTTTTTAAATGAGAGTTTTGATGAGATTTTTTGTTACAAAACTCTCTTTAAACCTCTCTCACCACACATCCAAATTGGAGTTTTTACTGGTCTAAACTCTCTTCAAAACTCTAAATTCTCACTAAAGCTCTTTCCCCCCCAAACACCCCCGAAGACAGGTGTACTCCTTTCATTTCTTTCATTCTTCCTTTGACTATTTTTGTCACTAGTCACTAATCAAGATTCTTAGTAGGAAGAACACAAGAAAAGCGGGGATAATACATGATCTAAAACCATTATTGTCAGTTGAATCGAAAATTTCTACTCCGCTATGTTTGCACCTTCCATGGTTTTAAATCTCAGTTTCGGTCGCGATCGCGGTAACGGTCGCAGAAGCATATTCGCAGGCGATGCGGATAGTTCGCGGCCGTTGCGGCCTAATATCTCGGTCGCGGTAAGCTCAAAAAGCTTTACAATCGGTGATGCGGCCTTGATTTAATACCATGGCACCTTCATTCTATGGAAGATATTTGGCCATATGTCCCGCCACTTTTCTACTCACAATTCAAATGTGGACCTGCCATCCCTGCCAAATAAGTTACATACTGATGGTAGAATCGGGTGGAGTATGATTTAAGAGATATTGGGACTTAATATTCTGTCACTATGGGCTAGTCAAAATATTTGATTTTGTTTTATTCATGATTCTTTTTCTGCATTTCTATAAATGCCTGTGCTCATTTATTCCCTTCCTATAACATCTTTGCTACTTTTGCAGTGCATAAGGTGTTTGCGGCAAACCTCGGCCTTTTCTTCACCAAGTTTTGCTAATTCTTCCAGTCAGTCTGATCGAGAAATATACTGGATAAGTCGTTGGGCTTACGGTTGCCCAATGTGCGGTGGAGCATGGGTTCGAGTTGTATAAAATTGGTTACTTAGGTAGGTTTAATCTCTATCCTCACTCGTTTGACTTCGTCATTTTGTCTTGAGGAACTTGAAAAGAGCAATGGGATTTGGTAACGAACTCCTGTTGCTTCTTAAATTTTCTCATTCTGTACCGTGTACCCTTTGCTTTGACCGAATCGGTGTGCTATAAAATATGTTAGTTTCATTTTCTCTTCTTGTTTGCATAATTTCTAATTAAAATCTAATATTACATAATACGTAGTACTTGAATGCATGATCTTGTCTCTGCTGATTTGTTTACCTAATATTCAGCGTCTTTGGTGATTTGTTTACCTAATATTCAGCGTCTTCCACAATTTTCTGATTTCTTTTTTGAATATGCTAAATTTTAGGGCTTTTTTTTGGTGCATTGCAGGTTGTATATTCTTTATCTGAAGTTCTGAACCCAAGTCAGTGAAACAGCTTCACCACTCAGAACAGGCAAGAGAAAAGCTAATGACCTAATACAAGCTTATTCAGCAACACCTCTTGTAATCGAAGCTCATGTTTATTGTACAGTTTTTTGCAACATGTTAGTTCGTTTCTTGGACTTGATTTTGCTCGTTTGTTGCATCAATTTGGATAGCAAACTACGTGCTCTGCTCTCCCTTGCTTAGCCTTCACACTGACATTAACTGAATAACTGTACAGAACAGTTTAGTATTTGTAACATGTAATTTTTATTGTGTTAATTTTAACTTTTTTTTAGTAGGAAATAGAAATCAACAGTGTTATAAATGCTACTTTAGATTTTTTTTTTCCCCTTGGACTAATCTATTGTTTCAGCATCATCATAACCCATAACCTATTTGAAAAACTTGTCTTGTAGTACTTGTACACCAATTGAAGCCGTTTGTTGGACCATCCCGTCCTGCATCAAACTCCTCTTCTAAAAAAAGGATTTGCCCTCAAATCCTCGCCTTTAACAAGGACCGGAGAGAAGTTAACCACAACGAACAAGATCCAACTCCACTAAACCCGGTAGCATGAGTTAGAGGAAACAACTCGAATCATTCAATGATCATGTCGGGGCCACCCGGATCAAACACCAAGACGATGAAACCAAAGAGTAAGTAAAGCGAAATCAACCAAGTCATCCAATCACCTCAAACAAGAGTGAGCACCTTCGTTGTTCGTTTAATTCTCTTGGCCAAGCAACCACCAAGAAAACAACATCAACCAATGTTGTTTGCCAACACATGATAACAACTTAACCCAAGTATCAACAAAAATGGTGAAATCATAAAGAAAACCCTTAGCAAATTTAGACCAACAACAATCTCCATGAACACAAGATAGACCAAACATAGCATCAAGGAGTAAAGAACCTTACACAAACCTTTGTCTCGATTCACTAATGCCAATGGCAAGATATGCTAAGCTAGAGTTAAGCCCAAGAGAATTATCATGCACTACACTAGAAATTTTCAATTCATTATTAACCTAACAAGTATTATGACCATCACCATGATCAACAATAGAAAAATCATTAATTACCATGCATATTATTCATTTTCATCACTTCATCCAATTCATGCTCATTACATTGGTCATCACAATCCTTTACAACATGAATATCAAAAACCTCATCACAATAGGAGAAGAGAGAGGTGGATTCTTTTACCTCTCTTTGAATATCACCATGAACAATAGGCAATGGACCCTCATCTTATCCTTTGGACACCTCTTCATTACAAACGGGAGTGTCGTGCATGACGAAACCTCTTGTACTTCATTAGGAGGCAATGGATTTAAGACAATCTTCACTCAATTCCATTTGAAGGAATATGTATTCTCACAAGAATCGTGGATGACATTTCTTTTCATCAACTAAGGTTGTCCAAAAATAATATGACAATCATCCATTAGACACACCACAAAAGTAAGCTCATCAAAATAAGACTTCCCAATTGAAAAAGGAAAGGTCATTTGTTTAGGAAAACCCAAGGCATGTAGTTCAAGCTTATCAACCATGTATTGGGAAACCAAGTTTTCTCTAGCATTTGGGTTAACATTGAAATTACAAACTCTGCCCAAAACTGTACATCTAGATTGAAACTCTTGAGGTCTAACCTCCTTAAACAATCTTGTTTTGTCTTAATCATTTGGTCAATTGAGTTAATCGTTTGTTTGCACACATCTTTCATATACTCAATCTTCCTTATTGAAAAATTGTGTTTAAACAAATCCATTTTCAAAAGATGACAATAGGCTAGAAATTTGTGGGGTTAGGTAAAGGAGGAAAACTTATTTGTAAAGTTAAAAGATTTATTTCAATATCCTTTGATGATAGGATAAAGAAATATAGGGTTTAAAGAAGAAAAACTCAACTTTTTAGCGAACGCCTAGAGTGCAATCAATAAGCATAACTTCAAATAAAAATTTTGTGGTTCTAGGTGAAGGAGGGTACTACTTTTTGTGGAGTATAGGCTTACTTCAATATCCCTTAAAGATTGGACAAAGAGTGGGGGTTTAAAGAAGAAAAAATCCACTAAAGCATTTCATCAAACACCTTGTATGCACAACAAAACTACTATGAAAATTTGAAATTTTAAGCAATAAATCACCAAGATCTTTGGATGTATTGAAACCTAGGCTCTTGATACCAATTGATGTAGGATGGGGTATCAAAAACAAGCAAAATCTACCTAAAGAAATCAATTTTCTTAGGTCTTCTTACCCCCAACAATAAGGACATGGAAACTAACATAAAAATGGGATATGAACATGGAAATAAGTTCACTAAGGACTTATAATCATGAGCTAAATATAATTTACTCCAAATCACCAAGGTAAAGAATACAAAATTACTTACAATCACAAAGTTTGCAAGGTTTTACCATCAAGATGGACAAGCTCACAAAGGATTTCTTCAAGAGAAAACTCTTAATTTGCATTTCAACAAAATCTGCTTTTACAAGAGGCAAAGAAGCTTATTTAAAGAGATAAATTCACCCTAATAAGATTATTAATCTAAGCCATTAATCTCATAATAATCAAGGGCCAAGATTAGAAATACACTAAACAAAGCAAGAGAGAAAACAAAAATAGTAATCACACGTACAACACCCGTGCACGGTCGTGCAATTCAACCATACACACCCAAAACCTGCTGCTGACTTGTGCACGGTCATGCAAAGTTAGCCTAAACGGTCGTGCAAACTAGCTTGCACGGTCGTGCACTTGAAATTTTACCCTTTTCATGCACGACTTGCTTTGCAAGGCCGTGCACTGCTATTGCACGGCCGTGTAGGCCCCTTTAAGCCCCTTTGAACCATTATAATCCTTTACTCTCATGTTATTACAAATCTAGTTAACTACTAAAGCATTAAAACAAGAGTTTAAGCTAATTATTACAACCCAAAAAGCATAAAATAAGCTCTAGTATAGCCGAGTAAAATAGATATGAAAAAAGTCGTCGTTGACCGTTGTAGCCACTTGTTAGATCTTCCCATCCTGCATCAATGCTCCTTACATATTGGAACCATAAAGGTCCACCAAAACCAATGGAACTGAAAAACAAATGTTAGTTCAACATAATCAATAATAACTTATGTAACGCCCCAGTTTTTCGGTATTTTCTGCTATGATTATTTGATGTATTTATGTTATTTTTATGTATGGTCCAAATTTATTTGGACTATTTATTTTTATTTTATTTGGATAATTATGATTATTTTTATTTTATGATTGATTGTTTTTTATTTATTTTATTTTAATTTAATTAATTAGAATTTTAATTTTTAATTTTCTAATTAGTTAATTAATTTTGGGCCAAATGCAATTTAGGCATGATTAGTCATGTATGAGTACAATTAGCCCAAGTGATCATCAAAGCCCATTTTAGCTAGCCTAAAACCGACCCCCTTTTGTGATGTGGCTTAATTTTGCCACTTGCCTCATGTTCACACTTTAACCAACTTTTATAAATAGAAGCGGTAATAAGGCTTATGCTTCATTTGCCAATCTTAATCACCTTGCTCACAAATTAAAAGCAAAAACACTCTCTCCATTTTGCCATCATTCTACACGTCATTTTTGGCCATAATCATCCACAAATTTGTTCATCAACCTTTCATCCCAAAACTTAAAGATTAATCCTCCATTGATCTTTAGTGATCAAAACACAAATTAAAACCCATAAATTCCATTCAAGATCAGATCACTAGTTTGGGTTTGATTCCGGGTTGGTTCATGTGTGTTTTGGCTCATGTGGGACGTGTGGTGGTGCCGTGTGAAGGTCGTGTTCGTGAGGGAGTCGTGCAGTCTGTGCCTTGAAGTCGTGTAGTAGGGATGTGCCTTGAGGTCGTGTGGTGCGTGTTCGTGTGCAAGCCGTGGTGGTGCCCGTGTGGTTCGTGTATTATTGGGCCGTGTGGTTTGGGTTTCCGGGCAGCAAGTTTTTCTATTGTTTTGCGCTGAAGTTTATTAATGTAACATACTTTTCTACCTTAATTTGTATACTATGATTATAGGGTAGATTAAATGATCAAATTAGGCTAGATTGTTAATGAATTTTGGCTATGTTTATGCGTGATTTCTAGGCTGGTTGGGTGATTATTTTGTGATATTTTGTTGAGTTTTCATGCATGTTATGATGACCTATGCTAATTTGTTGAGTTCTTGTTGAGTTCTTGATGAGTTCTTTATAATCTTGATGAGTTCTTTGTTGAATCTTGAAGTTCTTGAATTAGTTCATGTGTTCTTTAAGAGTAAAAGTTTATTAAAGTTTATTAAAGCAGATAATTAAAGTTTAATAAAGAAAGTTAAAGAAAAGTTAAGGAAAGATTAAAGAAAGATGAAGAAACGGTAAAGATTGATTAAAGAAGTTCAAGATTGTGGTAATGTACATGGTTAGACTCAAGAAAAGGCGTAAGATGCGATCTTGAGAATAACAAAGATGTAAAGAACGTAAAGATAGCTTAAGTTTACTTTTAGACGCCTAATCTTGGAGTAAGATTCTAAGACTTGGGTTAAGTCGTTGCCCCTATCCTAACCGCGGTATTGGGATAATGTATACTTGCTATGTCGTCTTTTTGATATGAATTTCCGTAAGATGGGGTTCATGGGTTTGGGAGTAAGATTCTCAATCCTGGCATAGTAGGAAAGTTTGTTCGCGTAAGATGCGTTCGTACGAGCATAGTTTGGTCTAATATGTAAATGATAGTGACAAAGATTAAGTAATGATAAGATTGAATAATTAAAGTTAGTCAAGTTTTGATGTTGTCATTATTTATTGCTATTATTATGATGATATATTGTATGGTTGGTATGTTTGAGTGCCTGATGTGCTTGTTTGGTTTATTCTATGATTATGTGTATCCATGTTAGGGTGGGACTGTTATATATGTTACTCGCCACTGACAGTAGATGGTGGTTCATTTTCAGGTAACTCTGATGATGACGGCGTTGCTTAGCTTTGGGTTGGGCGAGTGCCATTGTATTTTTATTTGCTTATATTGTATTTCGTTTTTGGTTCGGACGTTTAGTATTTGTATTTCGTATATTCTAACTCTGATAATAATGTTGATTATTTTGGGTTTAGTATCGTACAATCTTGTGGGTTTTGTACTTTTGGGATTTAGTAATAATAATTTTGAGGTTTTGTTTTAATTTTAAGTATGTTTTGTATGTTAGTTCGACAATTCGACTCGTCGGTTTCTTCCGCGCTGGTTTAAGCGAGTCGGGTCGTCACATAAAACAACTGAAATAGTAACCATGTAAACAAACAGAGAAGACTGCATGAACTCTCCACACTCAACCCGAATAAGCTTCATGCTTCAATGCCTGTAGCTTCCCTTTATTTCCTCCCTAGTATTTACCATTAGAAATGAGTCGTCATAGGGCTGAGATAACGACAACGCCAAATGCACACACAAGCATAGAACTCGCTTCTTGTTACCCAATTTCCAGCAATATTAAGACCGACTAATGACCAGAAATTAATGTTTGAGTGCCCTGTAATTAGTATACTAAGTGGGTAATTAGTTAGATTACAGCATTAATAAAAATATAAAAATCTTTCTATCAACACTTCTAAACACATGCTTTTAGATTCCTAATTTCATAAATATGGTATAATTATTGTTAACAACGATTATTAGGCAAAAATAATCAAAACCCATTAAAATACATGATTTTAATTAAAATTCCAGGATTTTTAAAATTATTTAAACATTATTAAAACACTACAAATCCATGATTAAAGCCCAAAAAATTCAAGAAACTAATCTATACATTCCATACTCAAGGTTTAATACCTAAAACAACAAAATAACCCAAATTTAAACATGCTTTAGTAAATCTAAAATTTATATTAAAAACCCATTAAAACCTGAATTTATAATACTCATATTTAAGTGAAAATCTTTGGTTTAAAACATATTAAATAATAACATTAAATCAGAAATTAATCAAGTATAACAATTTATAAACTTTAAATCAAGAATTAATAAAAGAGATGTTTTTTCTTTTCAAAAAAAAATAAATAAATAAAAATAAAATAAAATTAAGACATAGCAGAGAAATGACCGGTCGGGGTGGCGACCTGGCAGCGAGGGCAACAACAGTCCGGAGAGGCAGCCGCGTCTGGCTGGCAACGAGTGGGCAGTGACCTTGGTGATTTCTAGGTGGTGTGAAGACGAGAAAAGAATGTTTTTTTAATATATAAGACTCATGACACAGCATGTGGCAACGGCATGGGACGGCGACAGGCTGGGAGACTACGACCAATAGGGGAGGCGATAGATGTGAGGGTTGTGATCATTGTCGCGGTTGGTGGTGTACGTGGTGTTGAAGGGTTTTTTTTCTTCTCTTTGATGTATGTACGTAAGGGAGGAAAGGAAAATGAGAGATTTTTTTATTAAAAAAATTAGGGTTTTTGATCTGTTTTGGTTTACCGTAGGGGTATTTATATAACTTGGGACAGATTTGGATTTCCTAATAGGTTGGATTTATGACAGTAGGCATAAAAACTTTAACACTTTTTTCAAACCAAAATGTTTGATTTTATGAACGACGCCCAAAATATATAATTAAAACCTTTAATATTATCTCAAATATGGTTTTATAAAATTTCTTTACAAATATTTATGAACTACTTATATATACTGAAATATTTACTTTAAACCATTCTATTAACTCCAATTCATAAAGCATATAAAACATGTGTACTAGTGTATAAAATACCTGTATTGATATATGAAAATATGCATATTACATCATGGCATGGCCCTAGTCACTTCCCACATATACAATTTATAAAGCCTAACTACTAATACATAGTATTAGTAGAGGTAGGGTCGATTCACGAGGAATTTTATCAAAAATCGATGTGATTTAGTCAATTCAAGGTTCTTTGTTTTATTGGTTTAGAGATTGAGTAACAATTAAGTAAGCGAAGGAATGAATTCAACAAATGCAATGATAAAACTCTAGGAATTAGACTCCCCAATATTACTTCAATTGGAGGGTTTACAATCATCGAAAAACAATCATGCTTGAGGTATTCAATTGCCATGTAAATTAATAAAATCGTTAGCAAATTCAATCCTAAATCCTCTCTCGAATAGACTTAGGAAATTTCAAAATAAGCCAAATTCACTTCTCTCGAATAGCTAATTTAACTCATTTCAAAACCCAATTCATCAACTCTCCTATTAGTTCACAATTCCAATTACTAATACAACACATGACATCTTCACCAAGTCATCATGTAAAGCATCAAGAAATTTAGGAGAAAACACAATCAAATTACTCAAGCATTCAATCAATTCAATGATCAACAAACCTCCAAAATTCAAAATGTCAAGTCATCTAATCCCTAGATAAATGGAACTACTCATTAAACAAAGCCATAGCATCAATGTTCATGAACAAAGAAACTATTTTTACATTAGCACGTGCAAAATCAAAATCTAATTCAATACAAAGAATTAAAATGCTAAGAATTGAGAATTAAAAAAAACTATAATCAACAATTAAAACTTCTAATATACCTGGAAAGATTATCAAAGTATATCAATGGAAACTTGAGAACATAAGGATTCAATTTTATTGAGGAATTGAATGCAAAAATCTAAATGGATTCTCTCTAATTAAGGAATCAAAAGAGGTTTTATTACAAGCTAAAGAGAGAAAATCAAGGTAAAACTAGAGAGAGTGTAATGTTCTGTTTTCTAAAGTATGCGTAATGGCTAAAAAACAAAAAGGAATATCCTCCTTTAATTAATTACACGGCCAAATAAAAGATCAAGGTGCGAAAAAAAGCTGGAGGAGTTGCACGTTGTGTAGTATTAAGTTGCTCGTTCGTGTCACTGTTCAGCACGGTCGTGCACTATAAAGCTGCAAAGTCGTGTCAGAGAGGAGAAAAGCTATTGTAATTTGCTAGAAGAATGGCATGGTTGTGCAAGAATGTACTGCACGATCATGTTGTTTTTCTGATCTGGACACTTGATCTTCAAACACCCATATCTCATTCGTTTCTCAGTGAAATTGGGGATATAATATGTCAAATTGAAGATCTTGGAATAAGGAATATTATCCAAGTGGAATTACCTGAGAAAAGGTTGTATATAAAAATATATAAGTCTTTAAATCAGGCCATTTTGCACGAGCACTTGAAATGCTTCCAATTTTAGTCCAATTATTTAAGAAAACAAATAAAATGCAAAATTATTAAAAGAAACCGTGTATTAAGCTAATTCTACTCTAAAATACTAAAAACCAACGAAATAAAGTCTAAAGGCCGGGCTAGAAAGACAAGCGAAAAGAAGCCGGAAATAGGTCCAAAACGAACCAATCACTCGTTTAACAAGTCTAATTTGCATAAATACTTTTCTTATTCATAAAAGAAAAACCTCATTTAATATTGTATGATTTCATGTTGACATCATCCTTTCTCATATTTTTCAACACTACTCACACTAACAGTAAAAAAACAGTTATTTGTGAATAAGTAAAAAAAAATTGTACAGACTTACAAAAATTAGCTATCGTTATTTACACTACAAAAATAATTCTTACGCATGTATATAAAAATCAATAAAACTTATTGGGATGAGAATAATGAAGAATTCAATAATGAATATTTTCTTATACTTCTGGTTCTAGATTCTTAATTACTTTAATTTTACAATACTAACTCAAATAAAATCATTTGCAAATACATAATTTATAAAAATTATAACATGACGCAATGCATTGCACAGGTTCAACACCAATCAAAGGAAGGTGCGCACATGGGTACCAAGAGGAAGGTATGTCCCTAAATCATTTTTTTAACTTATAAAAAGAAATCAGTTAACTTAAAATGTGGATATTGGAATTTTTCTAAATTTATAAGAAAACGTAGTTTTTATAATGAACAATCAGTAGTTTATAAATTAACAACAGACACATAAATATTAAATAAATAATTAGAAATTTACAAATGAATAATCAATAGTATACATATGAACAATGTAAATAAGTTTGTTTTCTTAATAAAAATAAGAGAAAAAAATGAATAATCAACCTACACATAAATATTAAATGAATAATTAATATTTTAAAAATCAACAATTCATACTATATATACAAATGAACAATACACATAAGTTGTGTTTTCCTAATGAACAATAAGTGAACATAAACAATCAATCAAACAATGAAAAACTGACATATATATATTATGATAAGATATAAACTATCATTAGGGCTTGTTTACATTAGCTGAATAGAGATAAACTGAATTGAACTGAATTTAATATAGATGAACTGAACTGAACTGAACTGAACTGAACTGAACTGAACTGTATTAAAAACATTTAACTTTTTAATTAATGATTTTAAATAACGATTAATTTTTTTTTAGTTCTCTCCTTAATTTTTTGTAATAAATTTCAAATAATTTATTATTTAAATATTTAACTTTTGGATTAATGATTTTAAAGTAAAAATAATGATTTCTCACTTTTGGATTAATTTTTTATTAATAAATAAATATACATAAGTAATGTTTTCCTAATGAACAGTAAGTAAAAATGAACAATCAATCAAACAATAAAAAACGGACACATATATTAAATGAATAGCACCATAAGTAGTACACAGATGAATATTATTGTTAATATTATTATTGTTGTTGTTGTTGTTGTTGTTGTTAATGTTATTATTTTTGTTATTCATGTATTATTATCAATATTATAATTATCATCGTCAAGATATTATTAATATTATCATCAATATTATTATTATCGTTATTATTATTATTATTATTATTATTATTATTATTATTATTATTTTAATAAAAACCAACTATATTATTATTTACAAAAAGTTGGATGGGAGCCAAGAAATAAGTTGTGCAATAATAATAATAATATTATCATCGTCGTCGTCATCATCATCATCGTCGTCATCATCATCATTATCATCGTCGTTTAATGAATGGGTCGTGTTGTGTTGATTCGTTTATTTAAACGGGTCAAACCCCCTCAACCCAAATACGTTAATAACTGGTCAATTTCGTGTCGGGTTAGCAAGTCGTATTAATTTTTCCCACCTCTATTTATCATTATCAATATTATTACTTAAATAATATAATAGAAAATAATTGATAAAATTATTGAAAAAACCTGAACTGAACTGAACTGAACTGAACCGAATCGAACTGAACTGAACTAAACTGAACTGAATTTAATCTGAAGTAAACAAGTCCTTAGTTTACAAATGAAAAAATGCATTAGTTTCAAGTGAATGAATATGAACATATGTAAATGAACAATACATAATACGGGGAAGAACATTAGACAATCATTAAATGAACAATAAATAATTCAGAAATGAACAATATATATAACATTAAACAAAAATCCATAAATTAAGACATATGTAATAAAACAAACAAAAACCCATAAGTTAAGACATATGTCATAAAACAAAACATAAATACACAAAATAGTAAAACATAGTGGGTCGCTAAACGAAGGTCGCCCATATTTTACTTTAAATCGCTCACCCAATATATTGAAATTACCTTCTTGCCCTTATTATTGTCATCAACCACCACTTCACCATTTCACTCACTTCACTCTTACATCCCACTCTTACACTCTCTCACTTCAACTACCACCACCCCCTCGGCACAACCACCAGCACCACCACTACTACCACCACAACCACTACTACTACTACCACGACCACTAACCACCACCGCCACGAGATGTATGTATTTTTTTTAAAATTAAATAACGACGGGACGTCTGATCTGGACGCCCCAGCCATGGTATGGGCTCCCCGGCAAGACGCCCATATCATGGCTGGGGCGTCCAGATCAGACGCCTCTACCATGGCAGGGGCGTCCAGATCAGACGTACCTACCATGGTAGAGGCGTCTTTATGGGACGTCCTGACCATGGTAGGGGCGTCCACATCAGGACGCCCTTATATTTTTCGTGTTTTCTAAGGAAATTTTTTCGTATTCTTTTTACAATTAACTAATTAATTAGCATTATATTTTGCAAGATTTGAATGACGGTGGCGAAATTAATTATTTTGAATATTTTGTCCATTCTGAGGCCTTTAATACTAAGGAAGAAGCAATTGAGTGGACAAGAGAGGTGGCTAAAAGATTGGGATTTTTCTTGGTGATATCTACACACAAAGTTCGAAAAGATGGCATTGTCCAAATTTTCTTAGATTGTGATTGGCGAAAGAAAAAAGAACCAAGGGATTTGGAAAATGCAATTCGAAGAAATACAAGTCAGAAAGATGTGGGATGCACGTTTAAGGTAAAGATAGTACAAGTAGTTGGTGGATTTGTAATTGATGGATGGAATGAACGAGGGTTCCATAACCATCCGCTTATGGTGTACTGATGTGTAATTGGTGTTCCAAATGTTGGATAAGTGATACCAATTACTTTCTTGAAGTTTAGGATGGATCTTTGAAGGGTTTGAATGGGGTTAGAATTCTGATTTTGAAAGACTAGGCTGAAAAAGATGAACACAACTTGAATATAACTTTGGTTTTTGTGACACACACTCCCACCAAAGGATCTTCAAGCATCCAAGGGCACAAACCACCAAGGACCTTGAATCCTAGTAAGTCCTATGACACACACTACACTTACTAGGGGTTGGAGGACAAACCATCCAGAAGACAAACTCTTTAAGCACAAAGCTATTTTTTTTCATTCACCATACACTCTAGAAATGAATACAAGCTCTCCTGTTTATAGACGATGAGGAGTGTATTAGACACTCTCTCCACCACCATACTACTAAGCACCTTATAATAGGCCCATTATACTCCTTACTACTTGTTACAATTAAAGCCCATTAACTACTTTAAGTTTAGGCCCAATTATAACTAAATTACATGCTTAAAATAATGCTACTACAATTACAATTTATTTAATGCAAAATTAAAGCTAGTAAAAATCTTATTAAATCTATGAGTAGAAGTGTGATAAAGATCTATTAGCATCCATATCATACTCCCCCTCTTGAAAGCACACTTGCCCCGAGTGTAGTAAGGCCAAGAAATCATCCAAATTCTTCTTACCAAGTCATCATATTGAATTTGTTGAAGGAACTCTTATGGTAACTCTTGTGGAAATACATAATGCACACTAAACTCTTTGGTGGCGTCCTTTGAAGTTGTAGCAAAGTTACTATCATCATCATCATTATCATAGTAGGCTTCTATATGGAACACATCGTGAAACTCATTAAAGTGTTCTTTTAGTTGCTCATTTTCATTTTTCATTTCCTCAAGACATACTACAAACCCGTAACAGTGCATGTTCCCTTGCTTATCTTCATTCATGACTTTCTTTATTTCATGACCACTATTATCATTACAAGTCAACTCTTGGATAGACATTGGAGTGGACTCGATTTACTCCTTTTCATGAACAATTTCTGAAAACCCATCAAAAAATAATGGCAAATGCAACTTTACTCCTTCGAATTCAAAGTTATCATGTTTTTCTTCCCCCGAAGGACAAGTCTCACAAATGATTTCCTCACTAGAAACATTCTTGTCAACTAACTTGTCTTCAAGAACCAAATTATTGCATGGAGAAATTATCATCTCATTGTTGGCATCATGGTTAGAACAAATTTCATTTGATTGAATGGGTAGAACATCATCTTCTATGACTACTACTTCACACAATTCTTCAATACGTTCCATCTCATTGTATTCTTCTAATGAAATGAATTTTTTGTTTACACATTCATGAGCAATATGTCCAAACCCTTGACATTTTGAAAAACGAATTCTTTTTTCACCATTCTTACAATGACGAAAATTATCATAACATCTCTTATTGTGTTTCTTGTGTGAAAAATCGTTCAATAAATCTAACTTCATTTTAATCCTTTGTTGTTCATTAGAAATCTTTTGTTGTTCATTAGAAATCTTTTGTTTTTCTAACTTGAAGCTCTAAATGGCACCAAGAATCTGATCCAGTTGCGACTTCAATTCTGACTCCATTTTATAAGCTTCACTATTGTCTCTTTACTGAGTATTTTTGCCTCAAATTTTCAGATTAGTATCCTTAATGTTTTAGAAAACTAACGAAAAAAGAAGCACTCAAAAATTCCAAGTGGTTTGCTCACAATGAAGCTAAACGCACTAGTCACTTTCTGGGTACATGATTCTAACCACCTTCACTTGTAGTCTTGAAGAAGCGTATCAAACGATCCTTAAAATTCACCAAACTTTAGTACAATAAACTAGGAAGAATTTGTCCCAATTTATACAAATAATCTTTCACTAGTGGAAAAATCTCTATTTGCATCGTACATTTTAGGCTATTTGCATCGTGCATTTGGCGTTACAAATGCAACTGTTACAAATAGCTACCTTATTTGGATCGTGCCTTTTGAAGGCACGATCCAAATAGTGACTATTTGCATCGTGCCTTCAAAGGCACGATTCAAATAGTATGTTATTTGGATCATGCCTTCAAAAGGCACAATACAAATAGTGTTTTTTGTTTTTGGCAAGCTAGAAGCATATATATGGTTTTTTTTTTTGCAAGCAAGAAGCATATATATGGTTATATAAAAAAATTAAGTAAGAGACAAATTATTTCATATGCAAAAAAAAAAAAAAAATCAATTTCATTAATTTTTTGTTATTAGTACAGAACAAATAATGTATGACAAAAGCTTATAATAATGACCAGATATACAAGAGAACTGTACAAAAATATAGCGTTCGCGCCGAAACAAATATTAGAACACCACTAATATTTCCACCTGAATATCTTCTTTCATTTGTGTATTAGCCCGATTTCTCAAATATTCAAATGCTTTCATACATTCCGCATCAAACCCTCCAGTAAACTGCAACAAAAATAAATACAAATCAGGAGTTTTGATCGGATTTTCAAACAAAAAAAGCTCCCTATGTCAATGACCAAAGCTTTTATATATAAACAACAAAATGATGAAATGTAGAATGTTAACACATAAGAGCTATTACTATCTTTTTGCCTGTAATCAGTTTTTCAACTCAATTCAATTATATACACACGCAGCTAGATAATGTAGAGTTTGCTTGCCTTTTAAAAGGTCAATGCCTTCAATCAATTTTTTAACTAAAATTCAATGCCTAAATATAGAGCCCCTAATTAAAAGATTCATAAGCAAAAAGAGCATATTACTTATAATCAATTTGTCTCCACATAAGATAGGAGTGAAAAACCTCCAAAGTTGATCATTGAATAATTTGTGCATGAAATAGATTAACATCTTAAACATAACATACTGCAATAAAAAAGCCTAAGCTAATTACTAAAGTGGCGATCATTAAAAACCTTACAAAAAAAGCTGATCAATGAAGTGAGTATCACTAAACACCCAAAAACAAAAGAACAGATGGAACAGATGCAAAAGAAGAGGAAAAATAACCACCTTTTTAAAGTGAGGTATTCCTCTAACATAAAGACTTTTTTTGAATGGAAAAATCCTTGCTTTAGCGTGCTATACTACATAAAGGGACATGATAAGCTCAATTTAAAGTATTAGAAGATGTTGATGATTACATCATGGCTAATATTTCGAAAAACAGGTAAATTTTGAAATATAGGGCATAGACTAAGATAATGGTTGCAAATTATAAAGTACTCAAAAGTACTCCAACCTGATCAGAATTAGATATAAGATTGCATCATAGATCAATACTTAAAGGAGTTAGCAATTAGTGCACTTAAAATTCATCATGATATATACCATGGGTAAAAAAAAAATTCTCAATATCAATTTACTAATCCAATTCCTTTGCCAATGACATTTAAAAATGTGTATATTGTACATAAATACACTTTGTCAGACAACAATCAAGCATAAGTTCGAACTTCGAACTAGCAGCTATATTAGAGCTTAAAAAGAGATATTTCAATTATAATCACTTCTATTATAGCCAAGTTATCCAATGAATGACATGAAACTTAAATAACGCCACCCCTCAAAACAACAAAAGGCACTAAATGCACCCCAAAAAAATTGTATACAACACTGAAGCTCATAATAAGGCAGTATATTTTACAACATCCATCAATATGGATAATGATAGATCAATTTTGTAGGTTTTTTTTTTGAAAAAAAAACCCATCAAACTAGAGGGGAATACATGTATAAGCAAACATTGATTATTAAGATTATTAAACATTGATTATTAAGATTATTACTATAGTTCATTCAAATTACCTATGCTCAGCCCTCATTGACATATTAACAACACTTGATATGCAAGTTGGAACTTTAAAATTCAAACAAGAAGACATTAATTTGAACCCAATTCAGCTGGATGCAAGATGATGATGTTACATGATTTCAGGGTTATAGACTTTTTTTGCTCTTTTTTTTTTATTCATGTGCACTTTGCAGGTTCATACTTCAACAAATCCAATGAAGTAGCTTAAACAATGAAAACATTAGAGACAAAAACTCTTTTCCACCACTATTTCAAATTATAAAACCAATAATTATCTACTAAAAACCTATAAATTTCAAAATCAACTCTAAATCCTAAAATAATCAAAGAAATCCAAACAACGTAACCCTAGAAAACCCAAAATGCAAAATTCTTATAACAACTATTGCACAATCATAAATTACTGTCAAAACAAACCAAAAGGAAAAAAAGTTGAATTTGATTCAACAATAAAATCAACTAATTAACCAAAGAAGAAATTTAAAAGGATGAAAAAAATTGAACCAAATCAAACCTAAGTGCGGTAGCAGCAATGACGGCTCGATGGTGGTCGCCGGTAGCAAAATAGATCGTCGTCTATATGGTGATGGTAGAGGAAGCGGCAACAGCGGCAGACTGATGGTCGAACGAGTGTGCGAGTGAACTCAGAGAGTACGAACACCATCGAATGAGCAGAGGTCAGATCCGTGGTTTTGAATCGCGAATAAGCAGAGCCCACGGCAACACCCTCGAAATCCATGGCTGAACCTCGACTGCATCCTTCAGACGCGTGCTCACTATGCCCCATTTCTCAGATGACCATAAACGCGAACCTAGGGTTTGGGGTCGAACCACTTCGCACCCCAACCCAATACCGCCTATTGAATCAGCCCTAACATCTAAACCCTCATCTCACTTTGTAGATGACCAAGAGGAGTTGCTGTGAAAACCACCAATAAACAGCCGGCCATGGTAGGGAGGAAGCAAAAAAATCGCCCTTGCTACTTCTCTCTCTAGCTTTGAGGGAATTGCGATGGTTATCAGAAGTTTGTTTTGAGGGAAAATGGGAATTAGTTCCATTTATTTATTTGGATCACCCATTAGGATCGTGCACACTAAGAACGATCCAAATACAAAAAAAAAAAAAAAATTGTGGCGTAAGTTATTTGGATCGTGCGTTTTAGGCAAGATCCAAATAAATGATCTATTTAGATCGTGCGTTTTTAGGCACGATGCAAATATTTCTTATTTGGATCATGCCTAAAACTGCACGATGCAAATAGTCCTTGTAACGACCCTGATTTTCATGATATTTTCTGCCTTGATTTATGTGTATTTATGTGATGATATGTATAGTTCAAATTTATTTTTGAACTATTTATTTTATTTTATGTGAATAATTCCGATTTAATTCGAATTATTTTATTTGCAGTTTTTATTATTTATGTTAATTATTATTTAATTAATTAGAATTTTTATTATTTAATTTTCTAATTAATTATTAATATTTTGGGCTAAATCGATTTATGCATGATTAATCATGCGGTTTTTGCAAGTTAGCCCAATTGATCACGAGAGCCCAAGTTTGGCCCATATTGCAAGCCAAAACCGGCCCCCTCCTTATGCATGGCAAGTTTTGCCACTTGCCTTGTGTTCACACCTTAACTAACTCTATATATAGATGAGTTAGTGAGGCTTGATGATCCATTTGCTCATTTGCCATCCTAACACACTTGCTCATCAAAAGTTCAAACACAAAAACTCCCTCTCTTGCCTTATTTCCACACGCCATTTTTGGCTATAATAACCATCAAATTGTTCATCAATTTCTTAACCCAAAATTTAAAGATTCAAAGCCTATTGATATTTAAGTATCTTAAACACAATCTAAACCTCTTGATTTGCATTCAAGATCACTAGTTCGGGTTTGGTTTGGGGCTTGTTCGAGTGGGTTGATCGTGTGGTCAAGTTCGTGGGGTGGCCGTGTGGGTCACGTGGTGGAGTCGTGCAGCAGCAGCCGTGCTCGTGGTGGTGCAACTGTGCGTGAGGGCCGTGCCAAGAGGCAGCAGTAGCCGCGGGTCTGTGGTGGTTCGTGGTGGTGCCGTGTTTGTACCGTGTGCATACCGGGGTGAGGCCGTGTTGTGTGATCGTGTGGGTTGTCTTTCCGGGCAGCTTCTTGTGTTGTTTTTGTGTGTATATCTTCAATAAGGTAATATACTTTCTCAACTTAATTGGTATACTATGATTATAGTATAGATTAAATGCATGTATTGGTTCATTTGTGGAGTTTTGATCGTGATTTATGTATGATATCAAATCTGATTTTTATGTTGTTTTAATGGCATTTTGATGATGGATATGATGAATTTTATGATTGAATATGTGGGATTTATGTTCATGATGATTATGTTAAAATTTGATGAATTTTGGATAATAGTAAAGTTGGTAATTCATGATTAAT
Organism: Salicornia ramosissima; assembly: GCA_951394345.1. Classification (NCBI taxonomy): domain Eukaryota; kingdom Viridiplantae; phylum Streptophyta; class Magnoliopsida; order Caryophyllales; family Amaranthaceae; genus Salicornia; species Salicornia ramosissima. The sequence continues at coordinate 24,072,023 of OX596233.1, read as the reverse complement.
GTGGATTTGTGCGTGTGAATTGGATGAGTTGGATGAGTTCTTGGTTGAAGTTCTTGAATCTTGAATGAGTTCTTTATGGTTTCTTGTTAAGTTCTTTAAGTTCTTGTTGAGTTCTTGATGAGTCTTGATGAGTTCTTGGTTAAGTCTTGGAAGTTAAAGAAAGTGAATAAGTTGTTAAAGATAGTTAAAGATTGAGTTAAAGATAGTTAAAGATTGAGTTAAAGAAAGTTGTTAAGTGTTGGTTAGACTCAAGATCAAGGCGTAAAGGCAATCTTGGGAATAACTTCGTGATTTAACTGATTATTTTCGAGAATCAAGGCGCAAAGGCAATTCTTGAAATTAATTATGTTATGATTATGATGATTAAGGTTTAAAGATTTAATTAAAGATTAGCTTGATTTCGTAGCTAGACGCCTAACACTTAGAGTAAGATTCTTTGTTTTTGGGTTAAGACGTTGCTCCTATTCCATCCGCGGTATTGGGATAGTTGGAGTCCTACTATGTTATCTTTTGTGGATTTCCAGTAAGATTGGTTTCACAGGACATGAATTTCCAGTAAGATTGGTTTCATGGGGTTGGGAGTAAGATTCTTAATCCTAGCATAGTAGAAAGTTCGAATGCGTAAGATGCGTTCGTACGAGCATAGTCCGGTCTAGTATATGAATGATTGCGCCAAAGATAGTTTGGTTAGGATGTTTGAGTCGAGTTCATGATTTGGATGTTTCTCGCTTATTTTGGATTATTGGTTGATTATTTGGTTTGTGTTATGTTCATGTGTATTCCCATTAGGGTGAGTCAGTTATGTTACTCGCCACTGATGGTGGACTGTTGTTTGTTTTACAGGTAATTCTGATGACAAAGTTCTTTCTTAGCTTTGGGTTGGGCGAGCGACGTTTTTATGCTTTGTTATATTTTCTATGGTTATTGTTTTTAGATAGTTTTGGACTGATGTATGGACTTTCATATGTTGGTTTTGGACTCTGACGTGCGGTTGGAGTTACTCGTATTTTAGTACTTTTAGTGTGACTTTTTGGTTTAGTAATGTACAAACTTGTGGGTACTTGTACTTTTGGAGTTTAATAATAATAATTTGAGGAATTAGTTTTAATTCTTAAGTATTTTGAGTTGTAGTTATGACTATTCGACTCGTCGGTTTCTTCCGCGCCGATTTAAGCGAGTCGGGTCGTCACAGTCCTTATTTTGATCGTGCCTAAAAACGCACGATCCAAATAGTCCTTATTTGGACCGTGCCTCTCAACGCATGATCCAAATAGGTAGTTACAATTAAGGTTTTTTTTACTAGTGTTTAGAAAAATACCCTGGTACGTCCAAGATATGCTTCCCACAAATAGACCTTCAAATCTGGAAATCTTGGATGAAGATGTGCAAGAACTCAAACTTTGACAGACTCTCTATGACTCAAAACTACTTTGAATACACCCAAATTTGACTCAACAAACTATAATCCACCTAGATTACCACACAAAAAGAATCAACAAAAACGCGAAGTATACTAACCACACTATCCTCAAACATTTGAGTGTGCAGATTCGAACACGAATTTGGGCACTCTCTAGTCTCGGATTTTTACAGACTCCAATAAAAATGTAAAAATTCTACAAAAAATACAGAAAATACTAGAAAGGATTGCAAAACAGCTAAAAAAACCAAGGACTAAAAAATACTAAGTATGCACCTAGAAATGCGCGATTGAAGTTTGCACAATTTTCTGAAAAAATCGCCCAACTGCACGAACACCTTCAAACGATCTCCAACCTTGGCTCTGATACTAGTTTGATGTTTAATTGGTGTTCCAAATGTTGGGTAAGTGATACCAATTACTTTCTTGAAGTTTAGGATGGATCTTTGAAGGGTTTGAATGTGGTTAGAATTCTGATTTTTAAAGACTAGGCTGAAAATGATGAACACAACTTGAATATAACTTTGGTTTTGGTGACACACACTCCCACCAAAGGATCTTCAAGCATCCAAGGGGACAAACCACCAAGGATCTTGAATCCTAGTAAGTCGACTTACTAGGGGTTGGAGGACAAACCATCCAGGAGACAAACTCTTTAAGCACAAAGCTATTTTTTTTCATTCGCCATACACTCTAGAAATGAATACAAGCTCTCCTATTTATAGATAATGAGGAGTGTATTAGACACTCTCACCACCACCATACTACTAAGCACCTTATAATAGGCCCATTATGTAATACCCCGAAATTTCGGGATATCTTAAATTTTTCTTAATTAATTAATTATTTAATTAATTAATTATTTAATTGATTATTATTTAATTAATTATTAAATTAGTTGTAGCAATCTAATTATTTTATCCTGGCCCAAACCTTTTCTCCTTGTCATGCTAAGACCCAAGCCCAATTTCTTTCCCCTTTCTCTACACCTCACGGCCCCCTTATTCTTTTCCCCTTTAATTGATTTATTTAACTTATCTCCACCAATATTACTAATCTTTATCTATTTTGACCAATCTAAAAATTGAACCTTTGCTTACCTATTCTCCCTACTAAATTATAGGAAACTAAAACCCCCTATTACCCCTCTTTTCACACGGCTAACCAAGGAACAACAACAACAAATTGTTTTATTATTTATCCTTCCAAGAATCAATCACAAGAAAGACTCCAAAACTCTTTCTCTATTCATCCAACCATCAAGATTGCAACAAGAAGCTTAAAGAACACTCAAGAACCGTGTGACACCCTAGTATTTTCGAACCCTCTCTTTTTCTTTGACAGGTAATTAGATTGCTTTATTTAATCTGTAGGATAGATTAGTTATATAATTTTTAGAATAGGTTTGATCATGTTTAGAATAGGATTAATCATGTTTAGAATAGGTTTAGAATGTTGTCGATTGTTATTGTTGATATGCGTGATTAGCCGAGAGACATTGAAGGTTTATTTTTTATTTCTTTGATAATTAATCTTGAAGATCTTGTTTAGTCTCGCTTCTTGAATTACTCGTGTGATGATGATCTTGGAATTGTTGAGTATGTGCTTGTATAAAACATGAAGTCTTGAATTGTTTATTAAATATCTTGTTTGCACCGTTTATTGCTTATGATGTTTGATACAATAATATTGAGTTAATAGTTGACTTAATCAAAGCAAGGGAGATGATGATGGCGCATGAATTAGAGGATCAAAGCATGAAACCTGATTTACAACGCATGATTTGATGATTAAGTTTAAGCATTGACTATTTGTAACCCTCAATTACATACATTAGAAGAATCAAGATGGCATTTTTTCTTTGTTACTATATGAGTGTATTTTGGTCAATGAATCTTGTTACTTTTCTATGAAAATGTCGAATGGTGTTGCTTAAGAAAAAGGAGGATTTTTATCATGTTTTAAGTAATACTTGTTGATGATTGTTAGTTTATATGATTATTTGTTTACTTAATTGATTTATTAAATTGTTTATATGATTATTTAAGGAATTGATTTAATTATTGTTTTACTATTGGAAATGTCATGTGGTACAAGTCTTGGACTAGTGTTTTGGATCAAGTTAAGATGAACTAGAATTGATTAGAAGTCAAGTTGTGTCAATAAAGGATTGAATCGTGAACTAGAATTGAGAACAGAATTGTAATATGGAAAAGATGATTAACTATGAAGTGACCGCCTATCTAGTGGCTAAAGTGCCATAAACATAGGTATAGTCGAAGCCACTTTCCTATCTTCGGATTTGGGACAGTTCTTGATCCCAGTGCTCGGGAAGTAGATCAAACGTGGTTGACCCGGCATGAGCAAGGAAAGTTGGAGGAAGTAGATCTTCGTGGTTGACCCCTTACGAGCATATGACTGGTCACGGATTAGCACCTGAACTGAATAGAACTGAAAGGTCAATAGTAGTGTCAAGAAGTCTAGAACTGAATAAGATAGTTCGGAAGGTCTCGGTTTATTTTGTTACTACGATTGTTTCCGCTGCGTACTTGAATGATAATGTCTATGTATGATTTCTTGATGTTTTGTTGACTGTTTGGTTGATCTGTTCTAACTGTTATATTTCTAATTGTGTTCTACTGATTAAGTAGAACAATCTAATTACTCACCACTAACTGTGGACCCCAAAACCCTTTTCAGGTACAGGTGATGACTAATTGAGTTACGCAAGGGTTGGGATTGTGTGCAAGATAGCTTAGTAGTTTATCCTGATGACCATTTCTAGCCTTTGTATTATTATTATTATTATTATTAGTGGACTTTTCCTTATTTTTGTAGTAATAATGGACTTTGGAATCTTATTAATTTTGGATTATTTAAAGGTTTATTTGATTAATATGAATTAAGTTTAGAGCTTCCGTTGTAATTAATGAATATGATAATAAAGGTTTTTAAATAATGATGATCTGTATTGTTGTTTTCTCTGAAAACAACGCTGCTAAAATACGGGTCGTTACACATTATACTCCTTACTACTTGTTACAATTAAAGCCCATTGACTACTTTAAGTTTAAGCCCAATTATAACTAAACTACATGCTTAAAATACTAATACTACTACAATTACAATTTATTTAATGCAAAATTAAAGCTAGTAAAAATATTATTAAATCTATGAGTAGAAGTGTGATAAATATCTATTAGCATCCGTATCAATTTGATGCGTAATTGGTGTTCCAAATGTTGGGTAAATGATACCAATTACTTTCTTGAAGTTTAGGGTGGATCTTTGAAGGGTTTGAATGGGGTTAGAATTCTGATTTTGAAAGACTAGGCTGAAAAAGATGAACACAACTTGAATATAACTTTAGTTTTGGTGACACACACTCCCACCAATGGATCTTCAAGCATCCAAGGGGACAAACCACCAAGGACCTTGAATCCTAGTAAGTCTTATGACACACACTAGACTTACTAGGGGTTGGAGGACAAACCATCCAGGAGACAAACTCTTTAAGCACAAAGCTATTTTTTTCATTCACCATACACTCTAAAAATGAATACAAGCTCTCCTATTTATAGACAATGAGGAGTATATTAGACACTCTCTCCACCACCATATTACTAAGCACCTTATAATAGGCCCATTATACTCCTTACTAGTTGTTATAATTAAAGCCCATTGACTACTTTAAGTTTAGGCCCAATTATAACTAAACTGCATGCTTAAAATAATACTACTACTATAATTACAATTTATTTAATGCAAAATTAAAGCTAGTAAAAATCTTATTAAATCTATGAGTAGAAGTGTGATAAAGATCTATTAGCATCCGTATCATGTACATGGAGGGCCATCACCAAGTTAGAGGCCTCAACCCTGCAGCTAAGAAAGTTGTTCATGTCATGTCAGATGCTCGAGTAAAGCCGCATACTATCTTAGCTGCCAATAGACAACAATTTCCGATCTAAATCCAAATAGGAGGCATATCTACAACTGCAGACCACAGTTGAGGAAACAGAAGGCTGAAGGAACAAATCCGGCGAAAAATTTTCTTCATCTAGCGGTGAAACATAACTATGTTTTTTGGATAGATTCCACTAATGATGGTGTGGTGACCCACACATTTGTTGCACATCCCACATCGGTGAACCTGCTGCATACTTTTCCATATGTCATTGCCTTGGATACCACGTGCACGATAAACAAATACGGTATGCTGCTGTTGGAGATTATTGGGATGGCATCAACTAACAAGAATTTCCTAATTGGTTGGGAGTTAATGAGTGATGAGACACAGTTTAGTTATCGGTGGGTACTTCAGTAGCTGAAAAATCTGATCGGGTTTCGAATACAACCGACTACTATTGTCTTAGATCGAGAGCTAGCTTTAATGAAACCAATAGAAGATATTTTCCCTGAGGCCGCTCATCTACTATGTACATGGAATATTGGTGTAGATGTGGAGAAGCAGGCGTACAAGTACCTTGGGAAATGTCGTGAAACTGCTCAAAGATTTAGGGATGGAAAATGGGCTAAAGTGGTAAAAGATAGGACAGTTGCGGATTTTGGTAGAGCTTGGATACAGCTTCAGGAAACTTTTCATTGGTCGACTCGTTCGCTATTGTAACAAGACATGGATAACCTACAAAGAAAAGTTCGTGAAGGCTTGGACTAACAAAGTTCTTCACTTTGGAAACACTACGACGTGCAGAGTTGAGAGTGCACATGCAGCGTTGAAAATATGGATTGAATCTCCTACCTCTTCAATGGATACATTGTTTGAAACAACCAAAAAATCAATCGAAATGCAACTGGTCGAAATAAGAAATGACTTTGAAGCTTCCCAGCGTAAACATGGAACAGAGTTTTACGGGCCACCATATCAGCACCTAAATGGTCTTATCTCTTTGTTTGCTTTGGGACGTATAAAGAAAGAGATTAATCAGATGATGGGGTTTGATCTTAATGTAGAGGAACGCTGCGATTGTAAAGTGTACACTGAATACGGAATGCCATGTGCATGTCGTTTGGATAGGATCATTCGTACTAGACGAGGCATCTATTTGAATGAGATTCATCGTATGTTTCAGACACTACGGATCGGGGATGGTCTAGTTTTTGACGAATGGGAGCAAAATAGACAATTTTTTCCGGGCAATGGTGTACGAGGTAGAGCAACATGATGTATCAAACGTGTGTCTGGCTGGGACGTCCAAGCCATGGCGTGGGCGTCTAGATCGTATTTTTGAACATCAAATTAAACTTACCGGAAGAGGAGAGGGGGCGACGTTTGAAACGATGGTTGCGACGGTGGTCTTCTTCTCCTCTTCTTTGGTATACATGCATCCCGCCACTTCCTTACCAGGTCTTTAACTCATGTCGATTTTGTAGTGGTGGTAGTATAAGATGGTGGCGGTGGTTGTATAAAATGGTGGTGGTGGTGGTGAGTTGGGATGGTTAGAGGTAGAGAGATAAATGGAGATAAGGGGTTAGTTGTGGTGGATGGAGAGATAAGGGGTGAGTGTTAGGGATATATTAGGAAGTTCCATAAAAAAGGTGGACGATTTTAAGTAAATCGTGGGCGACATTTAACAAGTCCCATATTTAATTATAAACAAAAACTATATAAAATGAACCTGAAGTATTTTATAAACGACCAATCCAGAATAATTTCATCCAAATAAACTAATTGATGTTCATCCACATGTACAAATTGTTCATTCACATGAACCTAAAGATCAAATCTAATGTTCATCCAAATAAACTAAGGCATTGTTTGGTTGATATGGGAAATAAGTTCCCATAGTAATTTGTAATTCATTGGAATTTAATTCCCACATTGTATTTCCCATGATTTACCAAAAGTTGTTTGGTGTGCATGAGGGAAGTTACAAATCATGGGAATTTTCAATTACCAAGGGGGGACTTGGTAAGATAATTCCTATGTTTTGTAGGAATTCCAAATTCCTAGGAATTTGCATTTCCCCCATTTTATCATAATTTAAGCAACCAAACAAGTAGAGCAAATTACATTTCATGGGAATTTTGATTGCCCATGGTAAATAAAGGATACCAAACAATACCTAATTTGATATGTTTGAACAATTGTTCATTTTCATTCACATAAAATTCATATTTTTTTATTAATGTAGATTTTTTATAACCGATTGAATATAGTAAATAAACCTTTTCTTTTGTTCATTTTGTAGAATGACCAAATAAAAGGAGGAAAATTTGTTTATAATTATGTAAATGAGTGTGAATTTGACAAATATTTTAATTTTTCAAACAAACAACCTTTATTATTATTATTATTTTTTTAAAAAAAAATTAGACAAAATAATAATCTTTCTGTAATATATAAACTGCAACGATTTAACATTTTTCCCTCAACACTTCATGTCAAATCATTACACTTATTATGTTACAAAGGGAGTACATAAATTTAAAAATATGTGCCACGCCAACCCCGTTAATTAGATGTATCAAACAAGTAGGGTCTGGTCGAGTTATGCTAACTTGATACCGGTGATCGGGTTACTAAAAGCGGGTTGTTATCTAGTTCGAGTTTTATTCTTGACCCAGATCCTCCGGGTTCGGGTTGACCCAACGAGTTTAGCGATTTATAACCACAATGTTATTTTGTGTTCTAAATCTAATATTTATAACCTCATTTATTAAAAAAAAGTCTAAATTTGTATCCTAATAACAAAAATTAATAAATAGCGTCTTTTACAATAATTTCAACAAAAAAACGATCAAAATGACAATTTCGAAATTTGATAGTAAATGTTTAATAGTCTAATGTTAAAGACATTATCAACAAATCATTAAAATACTAAAAAATATTCTGGTTGAAAATTAACGAATTTTAGGGGCTTTAAAAAGACAGGTTTAAATGGGTCAAAAATTTCAAAAATTTTGTCAAAATTCACTATTTAGTGATCGGTCAAAATTAGTGTTTATTGCATCTAAATCTTAAAATAAGTGAGTTGATAAACTAAGCCCCCAAATTTCTTATTAAAGCCCCCAATTTCACTCAGATCACTTTGACTAACATACCCCTCCCCCTACAAACATAACATTACTCTCTCACCTCACCATACTCTCTCACCTCACTATACTCTCTCACCTTCACCCATACCCTCTCTAACCTTCAATCTCCCACTCTAAACATGTCACAAAGACCAGGCAAGGAGCACATGACCGCGGAGGATGAAGCAGCCATAACAGCGGCAGTGGCGGCAGCTAGCAAGGTGTTTTTTTTTTGTCGAAAGTCAGGGGCGCATGGTTCTAACCTAGGTAGAGGCGCATAAGTCATGCACCTCTACCTAGGCATGAGCCCCTGACTTTCGAATTTTATTTTAAAAAAAAAAAATTAGTTTTATAATTCATGCTAGAATTATGTTAATATGAGTTTTGTTTGTATGTTAATTTAGGTTCATAATTTTGTTTGTATGTTAATTTAGATTAATTTTTAGTTTATATGGTAATTTATGCTAGAATTATGTTAATATTAGTTTTGTTTGTATGTTAATAATCCATTTTGAGTTTATATGGTAATTTAGGTTAATAAATAATTTTTAGTCTATATGGTAATTTAGGTTAATAATTAAAATTTTTAGTTTATATGGTAATATTAGTTAATAATTTTTAGTTTATATGGTAATATTAGTTTAATGATTTTTAGTTTATATGGTAATATTAGTTTAATAATTTTTCGTTTACATAGTAATTTTTAGTTTATATGGCCTGGTAATATTAGTTTAATAATTAATTTTAAGTTTATATGGTACTATTAGTTTAATAATTAATTTTTAGTTTATACGGTAATGTTAGTTTAATAATTTTTAATTTATACGGTAATGTTAGTTTAATAATACTTTTTAGTTTATATGTTGATTTCATCCTAATAATTAAATTTTAATTTATATAATTCTGTAAAATATAGCATCAAGGCAAAAGAAAAATAAAAATAACATGCTGTGGAAGAAATATAGAGGACTCTAGTCCTCGACACCCTCATAGTCGTAAGGTCTCGGCTTCAGCTCGTCGAGAAAATACTGCTTATCGTCAATCGGTTCAAAATGAGGAGATTTTTGACGACGATGAGAGGTTTGACAATGAAGAGTCTCCTCTGGTGAGTGACATCAGGAGGGGTAATACGGTCAGATTTGTCTCAGTGGGGGTTGGAAAGGATGGTCGGTTTGTGAGTTCGGAACAGAGTTCTTCGATTACGGTTGATAGTAAGAAGAGAAAGAAAACAAAAGATGACTCTTGGATACTGAAAGGGCGATCTGGCGGTGGGCCTATTGAAGCGGATGTCATCCCTAGTTTTCGAGGTCACATTGCTTCTGAGATATGGCTTGGTGGGGATAGAAAGGTTCTTAAGTGCGAGGGACGAAAATTAGCGGCAAAAATTTTGAAGGGATGGTTGGAAGATATGTTAGATGATATGATTAGTCGGATTCAAGCTACTTCTTTGTCTCATCTACCATATTGTATGTTTAGTTATCTTGACTGGGCATTGATTTTTGCATTTGTTGAGAGGTGGCAGCCTGATACAAACTCATTCCACCTTCCTTTTGAAGAGATGACCATCATGTTACATGATGTGGTCCACATATATACTTGGCATTCCTATTGATGGTCAGATGGTCACCGAACAGGCGTCAATTGATGACTTGAAGTTTTATGTTTCTGAGGTTTTAGGCCTGTCATTGGAGGAATTAGGGCCAAACAGTCATCACTGGAGTGGCGGTGGTGTTTTTATTGAGTCTATACATAGTTGTTGTAGATCGTTTGACACATAAGACGATCTACAAATCACCGCGTTCTTGTTCTTAGTTCTTGGTTGTACCCTCTTTCAAGATAAGAGTGGTAATAGAGTACGACCACGAGACATACTTGAGGTCAGGGAGCCGGATAATGTGCATGAGTATTCTTGGGGTTCGGCCACATACACTGGCTTATCTGTACCGTAATTTGGGTATAGCGAGCAAGATTGGCCCATCAGGTCTTATCGGGTGCTTGACTCTTCAACAATGTTGGATTTATAAGTATTTCCTGATATTTTGACCTCAGCGAGATCTTAATGCCATTAATGTGGGTACCGCACGTGCTATGATGTGGAATGTTCGTTCAGAGAAGAATAACGAACAGCGGTTGCTTCACATTCGAAGATGTTTGGATATGATGACACCGTCCGAGGTAATTATTGCAATCTTTTATGTTTTTCCTTTATTTTAATATGTTTAATAATAAATTAATTGTTATTTTATATGTTTATTTCATTATAATTATTTATATAATGTCAGTTTATATAATTTAGTAAATTATTGCTTAAAATCTGTCTATAATTAATATGTTTAGATTGATTGGTTGTCTTACGGTCCTAATCCATCTGCGAAAGCCTTGCGGACGACATATTATGGTTATCTGAGATACCGAGATATTATTGAGCCATACATGTCGGATCGTGTCGTTCGTTAGATGGGATATGTGCAGTCAGTACCTAGAGCGATATATAGACCGGATAATGCCTATCAAGGTAGAGACGCCAATAAATATGAATTAAAGTTTTCTGCGGTGGCTGCTCAGAACCTATGGGACACATATCCTACAGGAGGACGACTCCACTTGGGGGACTTAGCACCCTCTAATCATCCATGGGCATGTAGCGAGGGGTACTTGGATTGGTACATGACTCACTCACATCCATTTGTTATTTTTGGAGGACAACTAGGCGAAGATAGATTGCCAGATAGAGCCACCACTGATTAGGTACTTTTAACAAATTACATTTGTTGCTTGTATACATGATTCAATTATTAATAATTTTCTTTTTTTTCATAGTGGGTTGGACGAGCGATTCGCCTAGCGAAACCCTTCTTAGATGCTCGAGATGAGTTGCCCGAATCGATGGTTGATCATTGTGCTGTATGGGATCAGTTCGTACATGATTGGAACATAGTCTTAGGCCTCAAAGAACCCGAGCAAGATGCTGAAGAGGAGTAATAGTTGTATTTGGACTTTTGTTTTATATTATGTATAAGCACTTTGTTTTTAGACTTTGGTTTAATATTATGTATAAACAATTTCGTTTTGACTTTGGTTTTATATTATAAAATGTATCAGGACTTTCTACGTTAACATGATTCTTAAACTAACCAAATGACTGTAATCTACTCTATGTTAGCATGATTGTTAATACATAAGCTAAAAATTAGGAAACTAAAAATACACAATGATTGTAAACTACACTACGTTAACATGATTTCCATTCAATGGTTGCTCGAGCTGTCTTAAATTAACCAAATAGTCCCATTCTTGTCTTTGTTGCTAGTAACGAAGATCCCAACCTTCAACACTCGGAGTCTTAATGGTGTACCATGAATTGGCAATGGGTGGAACCGGAAAATTAGCAGACAAATCTTATCGAATGAAGTGCATAATATATGAGTCCAAGTGAGCAATAGCTAATTCTGCAACGGGATGTGTTAAGGTGGATTCCGCACACCATGGGAGTACTGTGACATATGGAAGTAAGGAGCGACCACCACCTAATTGTCCAAAACACATGACGACACACTTGTAGAAGTTAGCAATTAGAAACAAGTCGTTCGTAATCTCCATGTAGTGGTCCTGACCACATGAATCTCCACCCTAATCGATACGATGTCGTGTCGCATCGATTTCATCATAGTAGATGTGCTCATAAACAGGATTTGCTCCAATCTCATTGGATAACACTCGACGAACATATCGCCAGTTGTCTTGACTTCCATGTAACAAGTTCGCAACACATCGAAACCCACAGTTACCATCAACTCTAACATCATTCCCCCCCCCCCCCAATATGTGCTCCAAAATGATGTCGGGAACATAATGACTATATGGAAATTCATTAAGATCCATTCGACCTGTAACTGAAACAAATGGAATCCATGATCATAATATTTTCAATCACCTAAAATGAAACAAACAAAAAGGAAATTTATGCATAAAAAACCATACCAGAACCACTTCCCATGGCCGATCCAGTAGATGAATGGCCACAGCCTCCTGACGAGGTCGACTCTACACCACGACCTCTTCCACGACCACGAGCCCGGCCTCTACCTCTACCACGTCCTGTATACTCCCATGCACTTGGCTCGCGCCTTGTAGATGAACCTTTTGGATGACCCCTTAGTAACAACATTTTATGTGGGCTGTGTGTACCCCTCCTGATCAGGATGCAGTTGTGATTGTATAAAGCATGCAACCCCACACATAACAGAACGATCACTACTCTAAACTTGCTTAACAAGACTATCAAAATGTTGTGCCTCCTGAGTTAAATCATCAGTAACCTCTTCTGAATTATCTCCACCTATTGTCAATGTCCTCCAAAAATGATGAATATATTGGAGAAAAATCCCTGTGCCCGATTGAATATAATCATATATCTTACATGCACAAGGAAATCCATGTGTAGTGAACATGACACATCCACATCTCTCATGCACATCGGCGCTCAACCCACGCCTTCTATTCCTTTCTTTTAACAACAACAACAGACAATGAAACGATACACAACCATTTAAATGATGAAATGGCATCCCTGAATAACATATATGTTGGTCGTTAAATAAAATTAATCAAATCCTCTAAATAAATTTGGCAATAATAATAACATCAAGAATAATAACAAAATGGAATACCTGCAAATAAAGTGCCATGTCGACACCTCGAGTCCTCAAGAGAATTTCGCAAGTTTGTGAGTTGCATTTCAATTGATTTGTTTATTCTATCAAACAAACTATCCAACGCAGTTCTAGATGACTCGATCCATTCCCTTAATGATGCATGTGCGCTCTCGACTCTGCAATTGCTAGTGTTACCAAAGTGGAGTATCTGATTTGTCCGAAGTCAAACAAATTTCTCCTTATGAATCAACCATGTATTCTCCACGTAACTAGTGATGCGAGGCCTAGTACGATGGACATCTCGTAATGATTGCAATGTCCTTTCATAATGCTCAAGTGAAGTGGACTCAATAACTCTGTTCCATAATCCATTCTTGAATTTTTCACCTAAATGTTTGTTCCCTCCACACAATTTCGCAACATGACCCTCAATATCTTTGTTGATATGCCATAAACACAACAAATGAGCGGAACGAGGAAATATATCTCGCACGGGAGCCAATAAACCCAACTCTCGATCAGTTACAATGGCAATTGGGTGAATATATGATTACCCATTACATTTTTCAAACCCTGCAACGTCCGCCGATAACTGAACTCCGTCTCATCCTTAATCAATGACCATGCAATAAGAAAATTCTGTCCACATGGTGTCATCCAAATCATCTCCAATAATGGGTACTTGTATCAATTTGTTTTATAGGTCGAATCCATACTAATGATATATGGATACGTACGTAACATAGAAACATTAGTGGGTGTGCTAAGAAAACATGAGTGATACCTTCGTTGTCATCGACTTGCATTTCAAAGTGAATGTACTGATGTATCTTTGCCTGGTTGAGAAGTTGTTGCGTTGGATTTCGGCCATATGAAGTTTCTCTCCTATATTGGTCCCGACAATTATAGACATGCCTTACATTGGGATGATCTTCGGAAAACTGTTCTCTCACAGCGGCTAAAATATTAAGCGGTCTTGCCTGTGCATCCGTCATATCTCGAACAAGTTTCTTAGCTCCCAAGCTAAGCCACTGATTTGTCGATGTCTTTCAGGGTACACAACAAGCTCGTGATTATGTCGGCTGGTGACTCCCCTACGCACCGCGATGTACCATTGACTCCCTTCTTTCCGTTCTAATACTTTTAAACTGGATTTACAACCTATTGCCTTCCTTTTTGTGTTAAACCGTTCCTCACCATCAAAATTTCTTGGAACCTTGTTAGAATGTCGATCGCATTTCAATAAAATTATTCTTTTCCCGCTATGCCGTATTGACTTATGGCTAGTAATCACCAAAAAAAAATTCAACCCACAAGCAACATCCCTAGCCTAAGCATTTGCATCATCCTTTGTGGAAAAATCTTCCGGGGAGATAAAATTTTCACTGTAATCAATTCCATCACCACCATAATCCTACAAATACAATCACAAAATAAAACATATTATTTAAAAATAATTAATACTCCGTAATAATAATAATATAACAAAAAAATAATATATATATAAAATAATATAAATAATAATAATAATAGTAATAATAATATAAATAATAATAATATATAAAAAAATAATGTAAATAATAATAATAATAATATAACAAAAAAAATATATATAAAAATTAATATAAATAATAATAATAATTGTAATAATAATATAAATAATAATGATATATAAAAAATAATATAAATAGTAATAATAAACCCTTGAATTCATATTTTTTTTTTAATAAAAAAGGCAAAAAATTACCTCAAGTGGCGGACTAGATTGCGACGGTGGTGGTGTCGACGACATTGTTAGATAGGAGCTGAGAGGGTGAAAGGAGGTAAGAGAATATGTGTAATGTTATGTTTGTAGAAGAAGGGACAAATAAGGCAAAGTGAGTGAAATTAAGGAGTAAAATGGAGCTTTGTTTAACAAAGCACTTAAAAAAATACAGTAAATACTAGTAATTGCATTAGTCGTTCTTTCTAGTCTTCCCTGTCGTGGAAACCAGAAACTACTGATACACATCTCATTTAAGTTCAACCTCACCGGAAAACTCAACTCTACCTGAAAAAACACCCAAAATGAGTGGGACAAGCGGCACAACACAAGCGAATCACTCTCTGGCATTCCGAGTAATGCGATTATGTCGTCCTTCACTTCACGTCGAAACACCTCTTCTCTTTGATCCCTCTGATCTCCTCATTGGCGAAGATGATTCTTCTCTCCTCAATTCCCTTCCCTCCATTTCTCCTCCCTCTAATGCCGATCCCTCTTTCCGTTCTCGCTTTCTTCTCTCTCATCCTTCCGATGCTTCTGGACTCTCTGGCCTCCTCGTTCTTCCCCAATCTTTCGGGTTTTTTTTTTTTTTTAAATATTCATTTTTGTTTTGTTTTGTTTTATTGTCATTTTTTATTTTTGCTTTTATTGTTGATTAATTTTGTTTTGGTTTGATTGTTTGTTAGGGCGATTTATTTGGGAGAGACTTTTTGCAGTTACATTAGTATTAATAATAGTTCCGGCTTTGACGTTCGCGATATTGTCATCAAGGTCAATCTCTCGCTCACGACTCTTATATATATATATATATTTTTTTTTTTTATGGCGGAATCTGATTGAAAAAATGGGATTGTTTTGCTGTTTAATTTTTTTTTTTTTTTTTTTTTTTTTTTTTTTTTTTTGGTGAACTGCTATTATAATCAATGATGTAGGTTGCTTTTTTTTGGGCAATGTAGGTTTTTTGAACGTTAGGGGCAATGTAGGGTTGCAGCGGTTGTTCAATTCTGTAATTTGTGCCTCTTTTTTTACACATTGTTTATTATAACTATGAACTGGTGTTGCAAAAATAGAGATTGTTTGTAATGGATTGCCTTGCTGCCTGCTGCAATATGCTTATTTATTTGTTTTAAAAAAGAGATTATTATTTTTTAGAAAAATTGCCACTTATAGCCAATTAAATAGTTCATTTTGAGACTTGCAGCTCTCTCTGTTTTTTTTTTTTTGGTAATTTACAACCACCTAATTCCATTATGTAATTAACTTACAAGCAGATATTATAAACTTTGTAAATAGATTTTGATCAATTTAAACTTATGATTACTTGAGATCAGATATTATAAGACCAGAATAATGTGTTCTGTCTGGATTTGTTACAATTTTGTGCTTCTCTACTATATTATCAGTCATATGAATAGACAAAATTATAATTTACCATTCCAATCTTCATCATAGGCAAGTTTGTGCAGTTGTAAGTGATCTTGACCTTAGTTTTAAAAGGTGCAAAGGGTCCCTAGAGCCTAGGTGCACGTCTTTTGTAGGCGAGACACATGTACTTATTTATTTATTTCAATTTTTTTTTTCTTTGATTGTAAGTATTATTAATTAAAAAGACCACTAATTATTTTAGTAATGGTATATGTAAAGCTATCTTAATCTCAGCTTGAATAATTTTCAACCATTCTTCAATTTATAACTTAAAGCTAAACTATTTTCCTTAAGATGCAAAGGCGCACCTTACCATAGACGATCTGAGGCGCGTGGCTTTCATGGGTGGCTGAGCCTCGCCTAGCTAAAGCCCATTTCCTAGAGACTGGGTTGCTAGGAGCGCTTTGTTGGCTACGAGTGCTTGCCGCGCGCTTTTTAAAACTAAGCTCTTGACATTGTACTATATGTTTAGCATTTTACTCCGTGTTTGCTGTTGATAGAAATTGATCTTGTTTTTATTGAGAGTACTTTATTTTGTAATGGAGGATTATTTATTTCTGTTACTGATGTAAATAAACAGTTTGCAGATTTTGTGCATTTGTAATTCATTGATTTGCCCCATTTGGCACCTCCAAACCTCCATTGGTATACCATTAGGCCCAACCGCTTTCTTAGGTTTCATCTTCTTCAATGCAACCTCCACCTCTACTCTCATAATCCTCCGCACAAACTCCACATTGATTTTGTCCTTACTCACAAACGTGTCCCTTGTGACAACCCCTTGGTTTTCATTAAACAATTTATCGAATTACTCCTTCCACCTATCTTTGATGTCCTTTTCTTAAACCCTTAAAACTGTATTGAGAAAGCAAAAAATTATTTTCTTCATCTGTATTAGCCCATGTGCATATATGTTTGTGGAATTAGGTTGATGGTATTTTGATTAGGAATATCTCTGATGTCAATCTTTGTTTGCAGGCAGAAATACAAACTGAAAGGCAGAGGATACTATTATTGGATACATCTAAATCACCTGTTGATACAATACGTGCTGGGGGGCGCTATGACTTCATTGTGGAACATGATGTGAAGGAATTGGGGGCACACACGTAAGTTGGATTTTTGGTGTTGCCTGATTATCTTTTGCTGTTCCTGTTAATGGTTTTTTCCTTGCCATCTTTAGGTTGGTATGCTCTGCTTTGTACAATGATGGTGATGCTGAGCGTAAATATCTGCCTCAGTTTTTTAAGTTCATTGTTGCCAATCCACTTTCAGTTAGGACAAAGGTATCATCTTGACATCTTCTTCAACACAGTATAAAACTGATTTTTGCATTAGATTTTTTGTTAACTCTGCCTTTGTTTATATATCTTTTTTAAAATCTGTGGACTTTGCTCTTATGTTCAATTTTTTTTTCTGGTGCAGGTCCGTATGGTCAAGGTAGGTAGGTTGATCTTCATTAGCATTTTTGGCGATAGTAAGTTCAGAGCTCCTGTTTACTGTATGAATATTTGCTGCGTATTTTTTTTTTTTTGCTATTGCAAAATCTGAAAGTTTTATGTAAATAATATATAATGATTCTTCTTGTCAAATAACCTTACAACTCTCATAAATTGACCTTGTGAAATCAGGTTGAGCCGATGAGGAACTTAGTTAATCAGCTAGATCCTTATGAAACTAAAGAATCAATTAACTGAATTAAGAAATTTTACAAGTTTTTGAAGTATGATGAAAACTTTCTTTTGTTTTCTTCTTTTCATATCTGGATTGTTCTTAGTTAAAAAGTTTTCAATGTGTGGAACATGGAGGATTGTTGCTTTAAGTAAAATGCTATGGAATATCAAGGATGAATGTGCTATGATACCCAAGCATGATGTCATAAAGATTAGGCTATCCTATGTTCCAAGGTATTGTTTGGTTGGTGTAGGAACTAAATTCCTGTAGGAATTTACAATTCATTGGAATTTAAATCCCCATTAAATTTCCCCTAAATTAAACAAACTTGTTTGGTTGTTATGATGGCATTTAAAATCATGGGAATTTTGAGTTACCAAGGGGGACTTGGTAATTAAATTCCCATGTTTTGTGGGAATTGGAAATTCCCATGAATTTGCATTTCCTACATTTTTACATTTTATTGTCAACCAAACAACTCCCTCAATACTCAATTCCCATGATTTTTCAATTCCCACATAAATTTTGTTCAACCAAACAACACCTTAGATTTCCAAAAGATATGTGCAAAAATTATCTATTATTCAATTATTGCTTTTAGATTACTCTACTACTAGGTTTTTTTGGTGGTTGTTTTATGACTTTGTCATACTAATTTAGTACCGATTCACTATCCATTTATTCATAAAACAGTTCATGTGAGGTCCTTTTGAGTAAATTAGGCTATTATGGAGATGTCTTTCCAGATGCTATTTAATGAGGACATTTGGAATTTGTATTAAAAGTTAGTTTGCGGAATGACTTGTTTTGGAACCGTTTAATCTTTTTAGCTTTCTTTGGTAAGGCACTAGGTATTTTAAGAGTTACATGACTTTGTACACTCTTCCAAATTAAGTTTATTTGTAACAGATGTTTCTGTCTTTCTGATTAAGGGACATTTTTACTTTTTGCTTTGGAAAGTTGATTTGTTTTGAAAACTTGTTCCTTTTCCTATCAGAAGATTCTGAATTTGCAATTGTCAATTGAAGCTTAGTATGAAGTCAAAGTATGTAAATAATTCTGTTCTTTTGTCAAGTTTGTGTTATCTGCAATCTTTGTCGAATTCTAAGGATATAAACCAAGTTAATATTTTTCAAATGGTTGATGTTTCATGATTCTGTAATTGCAATGCTCCATTGAAGCTAAGTATAAACTAAAAATATATAATTAGTTCTATTGTTTTATCAAGTTTGTGACATCTGCAATCTGCATTGAAGTGTATACATACAAAACCAAGCTAGCATTATTCATGATTTCTTAGTAGTTCTGAATCTTATGGAATTATGGGGTTAAAAAGATTCGTAGCTTGTTTTTGTTAATTATTACTCCTTATGGAAAGAAAATTTTCCCTACATTTTCTCAGGATCTCACTTTTTTGGAGGCTTGTATTGAAAATCACACAAAATCGAACCTTTTTATGGACCAAGTTGAGTTTCAGCCAGCTCAGCATTGGGGTGCGACAGTACTAACAGCTGATTTGAGTCTTGCTGAAAAGACTTTGTCTAGGTTTGTCAGAAGGCTTTGGGAGCTGCATAGATCATTATGTGAATTTGTAACCCTTGCAATTTTTTCATAGATGTTATATTTGAATTGTTTACAGTGACAAAGAAATATTCAAGCCACCGATTTTGGTAAAAGCTGGAGGTGGAATACACAACTTTCTATATCAGTTGAACGTGTCTTCAGAAGAAACAACACAAGCGCGAACCGATGGAAGCAATATCCTTGGTAAACTTCAAATAACGTGGCGTACAAACTTGGGGGAGCCTGGTCGTTTGCAGACACAGAACATTCTTGGCAGTGTAAGTGCTTAGGTAAAGTCTATTGATGCTTAACTGCTAGCAGATTGTACATGGTCATCACTTGTAATCATGAGCATTCAGCCTTTATATGCTTTGGATTTTATTCTTTACTTTCTTTTAGTCCTCGTAAATCAGAGTTTTTTTGTCCAATTTTCTTTCTTAATGATTTGTTCTATTAAACCTGTCACTTCTGGTTTGTCATGAAGCTGCTTTTTACTGAACTAATAGCTAGAAAACAGCATGATGCTTATGTAAAGAACCATAGAAGTGAATCTTGAGTATGTTTGTGCACCTAAGCAGTCATAAAGATATGAACACTGCTGAGGAACGAATTAGATTTTCCTCTTTCGGTGACATTGTACTAACCTGTATTTTTATCATGCTAGAATTACATTTTGTTTCTTTGTTATTCTATGATGGTAATTAATTAAACTTTTTTACAGCCTGTTCCTCGCAAAGAGATTGACTTGCAGGTGGTAAAAATTCCACATGGCATATTTTTGCACAAACCATTTCAGGTGACCAAATCTCTTGCTGCTGTTGTAGGAATTAGTCATTTAATTTTTGCCTGTTAATCTTATTACATTTGTAGCTATACATATTATTGCACTTGTAAAGGGGAACGTTATCTAATTAGTATTACTATTTCTTGATTTATATGACGAAAGGAGAAGGTGATTGGGATTTTTTTTTTTATCTATATATCACCTGTTCATTTAGACTTCCGTAGAACATTCCCATGGTAGGAATGCTTGGGCTTGGCAAAAAGAACATATTACTATATATGTGTCCACAAAACTTGTGTTATATATTAACTCAAATGTCTTTTTCAAATGCATGTCCCATTTTCGTGCGACATTATAGGTGTTGTTTTTATTAATTTTCAAAGGATTTGTGCTCCATTCCTTTAACTTGATTTGTTTAGAAAAATTCTAGCATGGTTTGTTCTGTATCTTTTCGCTAGTTTCTAAGATAAATCCATTATCATGGTGGATGTTATTGGGTTCTTCTTAGTTTATATTTTCAAAACTTAAAATCTTTATCAATAGGAAGGAAAGAGGTAGAGGAAGACCAAAGCAAACCGATGAGGGTTGTTACTGGAGATATGGGGCTATTGGGGCTGGAGGTGGAGCTGGTGTTAGATAGTGAATAATGGAGGGAGAAAATTTGGGCAAATGACTTTGTCAATTCCATATATTGATTCATTTTAAGCCGACCCCAAATTATTTGGGACTAAGGCTTTGTTATTGTTTGTTTGTTTAAAATCTTTATCAATTTTAATGCATAATTAAACATATCAATGATAATGCATTTTTACAGAAGGAAAATTTGGTGACTTTTCATTCCTATGGTCAGCCAATAGTTTTAAGGTGCATTATATTTCCAACAAGAATAAGCTATAAGTTTTTAAATGTGGTGATTAGAACAGATTGTTGTAGTAGGCTAAACTATACTATATAGTGGTATGGGAAAACATAAAAGCGCATATCAAAAGGAAAGATTTTTGGGTAGGGTGAGTATTATACTATTGTTTGCTGAATGCTGATGTAGATTCTCTTTTCAGGTGCAACTTAGCCTCATGAACCAAACAGAGAGGGCCCTGGGGCCTTTTGAGATATGGTTTTCGGGTGATGCTAATGGGGAGAGGGCGTTCATGGTAAATGGCCTCCAGACAATGGTATGTTTTTATTTGGAGCTGAAATAATTACCTGCTCAATAGTTTATATAAATTTGGTTAAAGAGGAACTTACATGTTACAATAAAGGTAAATAACATCTGTACTGAATACTATCGTTTGTCTAAAAGATTAGTATATCAACATCATGTAGGAGGTTATTTAGAGTATAATATTATAATATAATCGATTTGTGTGGGAAAGGTGTAACGAGCGATTATATTGTGTGTAAACGTCATTATATCGCTTATAAACGACGTACCGAAGATTATGATGTGGTCTGGTCTCGGAAAAAGTTTCAAATTCATAAAGTTTGATGTGCAAAGTAGTGTCGCGGACAGGGATTTTGGCGCGGTCCCGACCCGCGACACGAGCAAGCAAGGCACGTAGCCAACACACGTCACGCCCGCGACGTGCAGGGTGTCGCGCCCGCTGTAATTAGCAACGTCTTGCGGTTTTGGCGTTTTACTCGTTCAAACTTGCCGTTATGTGGTTTGAATGCTCATGAATGTGTGATTAAGGGACCTATGACTGGTTGGTTATAAATATACCATGAGAGGAGAGAGAAAACATAGCCTAATTCTCACTTCTCTGATAATTCACAAAGCATTTTTTGTCTTCTCCAAAAAGCTTTTACGTATATTTGAGTTTTTGCTTCATCAAAACTTGTTCAACCCTTCGTTGTATCTCAAAGACTTTTTCAGTATTCTCTTGCTCATCATTATAGGGTCGAAATCTAGTCTTTAGGAAAGCGTTTTCGTGCCTCGAAGGTCATAATTTTTCTGATTTCTTTGTGTCCATTGTTTTCTATCATTCATAAAACCCCAACCCCCAACAATTTAAAGACTAGATTCTGAAAAAATGGCCACAATTCGTGAACTTACTGCAAATTTTCACAAGTTGGAGAAATTCGAGGGCATGGATTTTCGCCGGTGGCAAAAGAAGATGCACTTTCTTCTGACTTCTTTTGGGGTAGCATATGTGCTTATTAATTTAAAGCCGGACGAGGTGGAGAATGAGACATTGGAGCAAGCTCGGAGGAGGAACAAGTGGGACAACGACAACTACATATGCTATGGTCACATCTTGAATGGTATGTCTGACTCTTTTTTCGATGTTTATCAATTTTATGGATCCGCTAGACAATTGTGGGATGATCTTGAGGCTAAGTACATGCAAGAGGATGCTTCCAGTAAGAAGTTCTTGTTAGTAACTTTAATAATTATTGTATGATAGACTCTAAAGGAGTAATGGATCAATTTCATGAAATTCAACGAATTTTGAGTAATTTCAGACAACACAATATTAATCTTGTTGAAATGTTTATTGTTTCCTCAATTATTGACAAATTGCCACCATCAGGGAAAGATGTGAGAAACACATTAAAACATAAAAGAGATGAAATGAATTTGGAATGGTTGGGATCTCACCTCTTAATTGAGGAGGGAATTTGAAAACAGGATGGACAAAAGGATGTTAATCCTAATTCTACTACTATTAATGTGGTGGAGGAAAGTAAGTCCAAGGGTAGTGCAAATAACCTAAAGAAAAGGAAGTTTAACAACTTCAAAGGAAACAAAGGCTACAAGCCTAAAGGCAATGGTGAAGAACCACAACGTGGAAATTGGGTTTGTGGAAAACCCAGTCACTTTAAGAAAGATTGCACCATATGGAAAAGACGGATGAGCCAGAAGAAGGGGGATGGCGACTCTAGCCAATCCCAAGAAAAGCAAGGTAATATTGCATGTGCACAAATTTCACTTGACACATGTTTGAATTATGAGTGTGTGATTGATGAAATTCTTGTTGTGCAGGATGAATGCTCATGGTACATCGATTTGGGTGCGTCGAGGCACGTGTGTAAAGGTCTTGAACAATGACTTATCTCTACACACGTGCCTCGACGCACCCGAATTGATGTACCATGAACATTCATCTTGCACAACCATCAATCACACACACATAATTCAAACATGAATCAAGTGAAATTTGTGCACAAGCAATATTACCTTGCTTTTCTTGGGATTAGCTAGAGTCGTCATCCCCCTTTTTCTTGCTCATTCGCCTTTTCCATATGGTGCAATCTTTCTTAAAGTGACTGTGTTTTCCACAAACCCAATTTCCACTTTGTGGTTCTTCACCATTGCCTTTAGGCTTGTAGCCTTTGTTTCCTTTGAAGTTGTTAAACTTCCTTTTCTTTGGGTTATTTGCACCACCCTTGGACTTACTTTCCTTCACCAAATTAATAGTAGTAGAATTAGGATTAACATCCTTTTGTCCATCCTGTTTTCGAATTCCCTCCTCAATTAAGAGGTGAGATCCAACTGTTCCAAGTTCATATCATCTCTTTTATGTTTTAATGTGTTTCTCACATCTTTCCATGATGGTGGCAATTTATCAATAATCGAGGAAACAATAAACATTTCATCAAAATTTATATCGTGTCTGAAATTACCCAAAATTTCTTGAATTTCATGAAATTGATCCATTACTCCTTTAGAGTCTACCATGCGATAATTATTAAAGTTACTAACAAGGAACTTCTTACTTGAAGAGTTGAAGCATCATTTTGCATGTACTTAGCCTCAAGATCATCCCACAATTGTCTAGCGGATCCATAAAATTGATAAACATCGAGCAAAGAGTCAGACATACCATTCAAGATGTGACCACGACATATGTAGTCGTCGTTGTCCCACTTGTTCCTCCTCCGAGTTTGCTCTAATGTCTCGTTCTCCACCTTGTCCGGCATTGGAGTAGTTAGCACATCTTCTTTAGGAAATAAAAAGTATATTGTGACCTTTATTGATGATTTCTCGAGATTTTGTTATATATACTTGTTATTCACTAAAGATGAAGCCCTTGATAAGTATAAAATTTATAAAAATGAAGTTGAATTGCAAATGAATGAAAAAGTTAAAAGGCTAAGGACCGATAAGGGTATTGAATATCATGATCCAAACTATTTCCAATCAATGGGAATTATAAATGAAACAACCACGGGATATACACCACAACACAATGGTGTAGCGGAAAGGAAGAATATGACCTTAAAAGAAATGGTTAATTTCATGTTGTCCTATTCGGGTCATAGTGATGGATTTTAGGGTGAGGCCGTATTAACGGCTGGTTACATATTAAATCGTGTTCCCATGAAAGGGAAAACGGTAACCCTATATGAGCTGGTTCAAAAGAAAACCAAACTTGAGTCATCTCAAGGTTTGGGGATGCAGGGCAATCGTAAGAATGCCGGAGCCCAAATAAAAGAAGTTGGGTGAAAGAGGGGTTGAATGTATCTTTATAGGATATGCAGAACATTGCAAGTCCTATAGGTTCTATATCATAGCACAAAATGACTTTTGGTCGGTTCACACCACCATAGAGTTAAGAGTTGTAATTTTAATGAAACTAGATATTCATCAATGGCTAGACCAAAAGATGTGACTCCTCATATCCATCATGATGACGGTCACAGATCATTTGACCAAAGTGAAAATAATCTTCAAATTGAAAAGGATTCTTTTACATCACTAGAACCAAGGAGAAGTAAAAGAGCTCGAAAGTAAAAATCTTTCGGAACAGACTTTCATGTTTATCTTATTGAAAGATCAAGAGAGTCAATCATGACTCAATTTTCATGTCTTTAATGTGGAGGATGATCCTGCATCTTATGAAGAGGCTATGAGGTCTCCAGATTCCGCATTTTGGAAGGAAGCCATTGATGATGAAATTGACTCCATCATGGGAAATAACACTTGGGTGTTAGCAGATTTGCCACCAAAATGTAAGCCTATCGAGTGCTAATGAATTTTCAATATCATGATAAAAAAAAATTGGATGATTGTATCATGCATGTGCTAACTCATTATAACATTTGAGTATATGCTGTTGCCATCTCACTTTATTTACACTGGAATGTCAGTTTTGACAGAACTAGTTGTAGAAGTAGTTGTTAGCTGTAAGGGTAGCTATTAGCAAATGTAGTAGCTTTTAGATGTTGATGAGTAGCTATTTGAGGTAGTTGTCAAAGCTGATGTGTAGTGTAACGTTTGTGCTTGACATAAAAATATCACCTGAAATACAAAATAAATTATGAAAATGTTATTTAAAAAAGAATAAGTAGCTTTTAACAACTTAAAAGCTAATATTCTTAGATTTTGTGAAGCACTAATTCAAAAGCTAAAAGCTTCCTTCAATTTCTACTTTGCCAAACACTGTTACTTATCTTAGGTAGCTTTCAGATTTGGTCAAATCACTAACAAACTACTCCAAAAGTTGTTACAAAGACACCTTTAGTTTTGATATACCATGTGATAATTCAACCATTACTAGGTATTTATTCTACCCCAAAATCTTTTTGATATTTTGGGCTCATAATGATTTGATCTTGACCATTTGTAGCTAATTATCTATTCTCATCATCCCTAAGATTTCTTTTATTTGGAAGTGGTGAGAGCCTATTAAATTCTTTATAAATTGTAAGAAAACTATACACACGTGAGGATAGTCCATCTCAATAAGTAAGGTAGCTTCCAACTTTTACAATTTTTACTAATGCTTTTTAAAAAAAATATTGATCTAAATTTTGCATTGGCACCGTTCAAAATGAAAGAAGGAAAAACATTGTGGGATGAGGAAGTATTAATAAACTATTGGATTGGATATTTCATATTTGGACTCATCTTTTTAAAACTAGATTTTCAGAGTGATTTTGTGCTTAATCCTAATGAGATAACTTTACAGTCCCTATGACTCATAAGGACTGTAAAGTTCAAGCATACAAAACAACACTAAGTCACTAACCTTTTCGCTTAAAATCCTAACTCATAGTAAAAATTTACAAAGCTTTAGTCAAAAGCGATGTCAAATTGTTTGGTATGAGATTTTGTAGGCTTTTACGTAGTTACATCATGGTTATCATAATTATAAATTTTTTCTCCTCACATTTCATATCTTCATTTCTACAGGCTTTGCCAGAGGTTCGGGCTTTCAGTTCAATTGATCTAAATATGGTAAACAGCTTGTATCATTTCTATTTCTTGTTTAGTTAAAAGATACTAGTCGTGCTTAACGCATATACTTTTTTTATTTTGATTGATGGTATGCTTGAACTTTACAGTCCCTATGAGTCATAGGATTTTCAGTAGTGTCTTGTCATTGATATACGAGTGATACTTCCTTTAAAAATGCTGCTCAAGCAAGAATATCTGTCCTAAGGGTATTGGATAGTGTTACTGACTTACTGTAGTCATGGCTCATGAGATGATGTACAATAGATGGTTTCAGGAGTAGAATAGATATTAGCCTTTAGCCATGAACTATGATTTTTGCTGTACCCGTGAAAAGTATATTGGGATAGCCTAAATTATGTGTGCATCATTGGTTGTATTTGATTTCCTGTTATGGGTTTGTTTTGATGACACAATTATCCTCAAAGAGAGTGATCGAATGTCTTATGTCCTACACAGTTGTGAATTTATGATGGTGATTTTTTGGGTGGGATTGGGGGAACTGTCTTAAAAGTTTGAAGTTGTGGATCAGATTAAGCAGACTCAGGGTTAGCTGTTTTGCCATCTGATATCAAAGTTTAAAGTAATTTGTCACAAACGTATTTACAATCTGAAGATATCATTTGAGTTCATCTGTAAAAAAATTTGCAATGCAGTTTTGTTATATACTTATATCTATTAAGTTTGATCAAAATTAGGGATTAAGGATAGAAAGAGCATATAAATTGGGGGCCCTAGGAGGCTGGGACATAAATGCACGATATCTTTTGTGGGTGAAAAGCTATTTAGAGGAGCATATTGCCTTACAAAAAACAAGTATCTAGATGTAGCCACAGGCAGTGGCGGACCCAGGAATTTGACGGCGGGGGGACAATTTAGATAATTATATTTGTTAACAAAAAAAACGGGGTACATATCCAAAAGACCATAATAATATTACAATTTGGGTACATATTAGTAAAATATCACGGAAATGACCAATTCCTCAAAATTGGATGTTTGACAAACATCTGAAATGAAAAGGTTGTAAATAAACGTAACTTGACATATCCTATTAATTAAAAAAAATATGAATCAAAATTCAATAACCTAATTGGCTAACAATAACAAAATAACAATCCATAATTCAGTAAATTCACTAATAAAATCTCAAATTCACTACGAAATAATAATTTAATATTTCAATTCACAAACTAATTCATCATAACAATTCAATTCACAAAATAATTAAACAAATCACATTTTAATTCATAAACATTAAAACATTGACGATTAATGAATTCACATATTAATTATTATCTAATTAAATTTTGTAAAATAGGGTTTTAAAAAAAAAAATTCACTTAAAAAAAAAAAACATAACCGCTAGCTGCTGGGTGGTGGACCGGTGGTGGCGTGGTGGACTAGTGATCGGTTTTGGATGGTGCGGGTGTCTGGTGTTGGGTCGTGGTTTGAGTTAGCCTATGGAAATGAAATAATGGTTGGAAGAAATAAAGGCCAAAAAAAAAAAAGCAAATTGGGTGTAAGGAGATTTGAACCCTTGACTAGGGGGCCTTTTATTCAATGGGCCCACATGTATGGGCATCAAACCAACTGAGCTAAAGTATTGTTCTTGTGTAATTGTTACACGGTTTGATATATAATTGATTTTTTCCTGATTTTTTTCCCGAAAATGAGGGACAGTGGTCCCCCCATGATCCCACATGGGTCCGCCGGTGGCCACAGGTTGTCTAAAAATTGCTTGAGGTACCAAAGAAAAAGTATATACTCAGTATAATTTTTTCATAGTTGAGAGAAAGTACGTGAAATAAGCCAGTTTGTGTTCTGACAGATAAGCCAGTTTGTTTGCTCAATAGATTTATGATGTATATAGCTGTTCAATATAAAGTATAAACTTTGCCCAGACCATCTCCATTTGACATCAATTTGTATGATATAACAATTTTAATTTACTCGCTATCTCTTGGAATGTGTTAGAAAGGTGGTCCATAGTATTCAGCTAAATTAATTTCTGGGATTAAAAAAATCATAATTGCTGCTGTGTTTTTGGTTGCAGAACCTGATTGCAACTAAACTAAACCATCTCCATTTGACATCAATTTGTATGATATAACAATTTTAATTTACTCGCCATCTCCTGGAATGTGTTAGAAAGGAGCTCCATAGTATTCAGCTAAATTAATTTCCGGGATTGAAAAGCATAATTGTTGCTGTATTTTTGGTTGCAGAACCTGATTGCAACTAAACTCGGAGTCCAGAAAATCACAGGGATAACTGTTTTCGACTCAGTTGAAAAGAAGACTTACGAGCCCCTTCCAGATTTAGAGGTATAACATTAGTAATAGCTAAGATCTCTTTGCTCAACCAGCAGATTTTCTGATTGATTGTTTTGCTCTTCTTAAAAGACTAATGAGCCCCTTCCAGATTTATAGGTATGACATTGTTAGTTGTTAGTAGTCAGTTTCCCTTTGTTCAACCACCAGATTCCTGATTCATTGCCTTGCTTTTGTTAAAAGACAAGTGCTCATTATTTTGATTATGAACTCCTTTACAACCATACCCTCTTCACAAACTGGTTATCAACTGTTTTGATTATTTTGATTATTTTGATTATTTTGATTATCAACTGTTTTCTTCCTAGCTCATGACAGATTAGCTTTTGATGATGCTCATATAAAATAAAAAAAATTTGCTAGTGGGCTTGCAGATTTTTTTTTTTTTTAAATATTGGTTAATGACCTTATTTATCTTGCTGTAGATATTTGTCGATTTGGAGTGAACTCTTGCATAACTGCGATGCATAAACTTTGAGTTGTGGATAAGACTGTTTAAGGAGCTGAACAAGATGGAATTGACCTGAGGAAAATGTGTACTCGATTCTCTTGTATAAGCCAAAAGCAGAGATAGAAATCCCCAATGAGAAGCTGTTTCGATTGTACTCCCTCCGTAACGTATTAACCAACTATCAAAAGCAGAGTGGCTGATTTTGTCTAACCCTGCAAGTTTTTTTTTTTTTTTTTTTTTTTTTTGGTAAATTGCAACCTGCAGGTTGTTTTTAGGATGCAGCTTATATTGAGAAGCCAGTCCCATCATATTTATTCCTCTTGATCAGTCTCTTCACCAAAAATCCAAATGAATAGCTTTGGCGTGTGACTGGACTTTGGCAAGAGAAAGAAGAGGTTTTACAATTTTTAATTTGTAGGCAAAATTGACACCATCAGTCCATACTATTTTCCATCTGCCCATATCAGTCCCAACTATTGATTATCCATTAGTAGTCCAAATTAAATCATGATTTTGAATTCATCAGACCTAATTACTTGGTAACCTGCTGTAGCAGGTAAAACCCATACACTTTAAAAAATTACCCACAAATTCCAAAAAAGAAAATGAAGATGAAGAGGAAAAACATTAGTGTTCAAAGGGAATGAAGAAAGGAAGCTAAGGTGTATAAGAAATGAGACTCATTAAACATCACGTGCTCTTCACGTGTATGGATTTTACCTACTATAGTAGGTTACCAAGTAAGTGAGTCTAATGGATTCAAATACATGATTTAGTTTGGACTGCTCATGGATAATCAATAATTGGGACTAATATGGGCAGATGGGAAATAGTATGGACTGATGGCTTTAATTTTTCCTAATTTGTATGTGCTTGTAGAAAATGATAGCCATATCCTTTGCGAGAAACTTGTCTTGTACTGGTAGAACCTTGAACACATTTGATTATTAGTTAACATTGATGGTTATATTTATATTTTTGTTACATAAGTTTGGACCATGGTTTTAACGATCAGCCTGTTTTATATACAGGCCCCTCTGCTTCCTACTATTTTTCATACTAGAAGGGTTGACAGCTGAAACATACTTTGTGCATATATATTAGATATTTTTTGTTTCTACTTTAGGTTTAGGTCACATCGACATAAAAATTAACAGAGATAGTAAGGAGTTTCTTTTATAGCAAATCCAACATCATATTCATTACACCTTATTAATATAACTTAATAAATCAAACCGGAAAGGGCCAGAAATATCGAACAAGTTAGTGACCCCATCAATAATGCGCTAATGCCAATTCAATTGTGATAAGAGTAGTACAGTAGACCTAATGTACCTTTCATGTAAAAAATAGTAGTGGTGTCAAATAGAGTTAATGGTACAATTTCAGGTTAAACAAATTTGGATTATAACATTTAAGGTTATTTTAGGTTGTTGTGTAAAGTGGGTTCAGTCTATTGTAGTTTGGGTCATTTTGTGAACAAATTGAGATGATTTACTTTATTTTTGGGAATGGTTAAGTTTAGGCACACACCATTTTTTTTGTTTAGGTTTGAAATCAGTTCAATCAAAACCAGAAGATCGAACCAAATATCACGAAATCAACAGCAACATGTAGAGAAATCATCTAGAAAAGCAGAACAAGGGTTGTTTGAGGAAGGTAGAGGGAAGAATGTTTTTTTAAACCAAGGCAGAGAAACCAACAGGGTTTTTTATAACATAATTAACCCACTAATAGTTCACTAACAACAATGCTACATGTGGTGTTTTTGGGTCTGACTTGTATTACCAAGTCATACATTTGGGTTACGAAGTAGTTCGACAAAGAAAGACGAAGTTTGGAAGTGTTGGAACAATGGAGGTGCACCCCCGGGCAGGTATGGGGAGCCCCGGGCGGGCTCATTGACGAACAAGTTGAAGAGCACCTCGGCCCCGGGCGGGTCTGGGCTTGCCTTGGGTGATGTTGCTGCCACGGCCCCGGGTGGGTGGCCTAAGCCCCGGGTGGGTATGGGCTTTTGTGTTGCATGGGTTGCCTCACGCACCCGGGCGGGGATGAGGTGAATCGGGCAGGTCCTGGACCCTCAGTTTTTTGGTCACTCGTAAACCCGACCGGGTCCGTTCGATTTTTAGGGTCTTGTTCGTCTATTTGTCGAGTAACTTTGTAATTAGTATAAATAGGACTTTAGGGTTTTGTTTCCATTTATGCTAATTGTTTCAAGCCACATATTTGAGAGGAAAACATATTGAGAGTTTTAGTGAGTGAATTCTTGGGAGAATTACCAGTCTCTCGATTGTATTCCGTTTGTTGGATTTCCATAGTGAAACGTTTTCGTACCGGCCAGGAGGACGTAGCTATCACATCGATAGTGAACCTCGTTAAATCTTTGTGTGATTTGAGTGTTTTTCATTGTTTGTTATTGTAGTTTGTCTGTTTTCGGACTTCCGTTACAACAAACTTGGTATCAGAGCGGGATTTAGGATCCGGGGAGATGAACACTACTAACATGAAGATTGAGAAATTTACGGGTAGAAATAGCTTCGCGCTATGGCAGATCAAGATGCGTGTGTTGAACCATGTTTGATTTGAATGATGACAAACCAGTCCTCTATACTTGATGTCTATAAATAATTGTATATGAACAGGTTGAATCAAGTGAGGATCCATCAAGGCAATCATGAAGGCCTTGAGATACTTGAAGATCAGAAACCAAGAGCTTGGAGCCTTTTATTTTTATACTTCTAGGATCTTCATGTAAAATAGGCTTAAGAAAGTATTCTTATTGTTTTTAAGTAAAGAGCAAAAAGACCTTAAGTTTACATCCAGTAAAGAGAACAGCCCAAGAACAAGCTAAGAACAGGCACAAAACAAGCTTGGAACAGTTCCCTTTACCAGAAGTAAACTTAGTAGTACTGAGACCACTGTGGGAACAGACCTCAGTATTACGCATGTGATCCGTACAGATTTTCGAGCTCAAAAATCATTTTGAAAATTATTTGAAAAAATTTGGATCACTTGTACTTTGGAAATCTGCCAAATTGATTTGCAAAATCAGCCCATTAAATGCAATGTCCTTTGTTTGGACTTTAGTGTACATCTCTCTTCCCATAGTGGAAAGTGACAAAGTCTGAAGCAAGAACACTGCACTTGTGTCAGCTGAAGTGGTTTGCACAATTTAGGCAAGTCTCCAAACACACTTCTAGGGCACGGTTTTCCTTGTCTATATAAACAATCTTTGCAATAAACCCTAGATGACTTTTGCTCTCCAAAGAAAACCAAGGAATACTTTCTGAGAGTCTATCCTTAGTCCAAAAACTATCTCCATATCCATCTTTAAGAGAAAAACTTACGGAGATTTAAGTTTGTAACATTTGAACCACTTAGAGGGAAGTGGTTGGGGAGTGTTCTGTGAACACTGAGTGAACTGTTAGAGTTAACAGTTGGGGAATTAAGTGTTACATAGTTGTAGCACTTGATTGAGTGTGTAACCTTGTTATTATTCTGAGTTGATTAATAATATTGGTGAGAGAGTGGAGGACGTAGGCTTGTTTAGAAGCCGAACCTCGTTAAATCTTTGTGTCCTTACTCTTTGCTTACTGTTCTCTCGTTGTTCTCACTAAAGCACAAACAAAACTTGAAAACGATTGAAAAAACACACATACTCAATTCAACCCCCCCTTCTTGAGTATACATTGAACTAACAATTGTTATCAGAGCCTAACTTCTCAAAAGGTTAACTACCTAGAGGAGCAAGAAGATGTCTACTCAAGAATCAAACAGTTCAAGACTCCCAAAGT
Organism: Salicornia ramosissima; assembly: GCA_951394345.1. NCBI lineage: Eukaryota > Viridiplantae > Streptophyta > Magnoliopsida > Caryophyllales > Amaranthaceae > Salicornia > Salicornia ramosissima. The sequence goes on along the minus strand of OX596233.1, from coordinate 24,038,946 downwards.
TCAATGGCACTAACTACTCTTGGTGGAAAAATTGCATGAAAAATGTTATCATTGGGATAGATTATGAGTGCTGGATGATTGTCAAAAATGGACCCACGTCCATCCACAAGAAGAGTCAGGAAGGGCTCATGGTTCCAAAGAAAGAAGAAGAGTACACAAGTGAAGACTACAAGAAGCTGGAGAAAAATGCAAAGGCAATGTCACTTGTCCAACAAGGAATTGCAGAATGTGAGGTAAATCGAATTCTAGCTTGTTCTTCTGCAAAGGAAATATGGGATACACTAGAGCTTGCATATGAAGGCAACTCTGAGGTGAGAAGGTCAAAAATTGACATGCTTATGTCAAAATATGAAGTCTTTGAAATGACTAGAGATGAAAATATAAAGGACATGTTTACAAGGTTCATGACCATTGTAAATGAACTAAAGTCATTGGGAAAGACCTTCTCAAGTGAAGAGTTGGTGAGGAAAATGTTGAGAAGCTTATCAGGGAAGTGGATGCCCAAGGTTACAGCCATACAAGAAGCAAAGGATCTGTCCTCACTATCTCTAGAACAACTTATTGGTTCCTTGATGACTCATGAGATGTTGGTAGATTCAAAGGCTGAATCTAGCTCAAAAAACAAGGAAATGGTCCTCAAAGCAGAGGAATCTGAGGATGATGAAGATGATATAAGTCTCATGGCCAAAAGGTTTGAAAATACCTTAGGACAAAGTCCAAAGGTAAGTTTGTAAAAGGAAGGAACAGTTCTGGACAGTTCAGGAAAACCAGTTCTAATGCTGGTTGCTTTAAATGTGGGGAAATGGGGCACAGAATCAAGGAGTGTCCAACATGGAAAAATCCCAAAGGAAATCCTGGAGTCCAGAGTGAGAAGAAGGCTTTCAAAAGAGCTATGTTGGCTGCAGTGTGGGGTGATTCAGATTCAGAAAATGAGGAAGATGAAGAAGAAGCAAATCCTTGTCTGACTGCTTTCACATGCACAGACCAGTCTGAGGACTGTTTGCAAGAAGAAGAAGTTCTCTGTCTCATGGCTGGTGGAAGCACTTCAGATGACAACCAGGTATGTTTTAATGATTTAAAGGCAAATATGCATAATCTAGATAGAGATGAACTGCTTGACTATCTTGAATTCACAATTGATCAATGCATTAGTGTTGGCTCTGCTTATCAGAACAACAAAAAGAAATTAAAAGAAACAGTTCGAGAGTATGAAATATGTGGTGCTAGATATGCTGAACTTGAGTTTATTTGTGAAGAACTTAAAGAAAAAATTTCTGAACTTGAAATAACAACAGATCATCATAAAATGGAACTTGAGACATTAAACTCCAAACCAGTTCCTAAAAAGGATGAACTTTTTGAAAAAATTGAAAAGGGGTTTAATGAGCTCAAGAAATTCACCACACATAATTCAAACTTTGAACTGCTAAAAGACACATGTACCTTGAGTAAATCTGATGTCATACTTGCATATGACCATTTAATTGAAAAACTTAAAGATTTACACAAGGAACATAGTGAGCTCAAGAGTTCTGAAGAGACTGGTTCTCCCACTGCCTTTGATGAGGTCTTGGATGTTTTACATGATGAGTGCACAGCCAAGATATGTGATCTCGAGGCTGAACTCATCCTGCTAAAACAAGAAAACCTCAGGAAGACCAGTAACGAACCAGATCCCTCCCTGGTCTCAAGACTACAAGATGAACTTCAAAAGACTAGATTTGACTTGAAATCTTTTGAGAAACAAAATGAAGTTCAACTTAAGAGGCTTGAGAACAAGGAAAATGAGCTAACAGATTGTATGAACCAATTGAACAAAATGTTAGATGCTTAGAAAACCCTAAACATCCTCACATCCTAACCTGGAAATTCTCAAAGGTTTGGTTTAGGGTATTCTGGATCTAGTTCTACAACTGTTCTTGGCAGAGATAACACATGGTTAAATGAATTCAAGAAAGGCAAGTATATATTTGCCAAGGATATGCATGTTTGCACCTACTGTGGTAAGAGTGGTCATGTTGCTAACAAATGTTTCACCAAAAAGAAACATGACAAGAAAAATAAAGCCTATACCCAACAAGTGTGGGTTAGGAAAGTTAAGGTTGAAAGTATTTCAAAGAACAAGGAACCCAAGCTGGTCTGGGTTCCTAAAACTAACCTTTAGTTTGCTTGTGCAGGAACGAGTGAAAGGAAAGCCATATTGGTATTTGGACAGTGGTTGCTCAAGACACATGTCCGGGGATAAAGAAAAATTCCTTTCACTCACTGCATTTGAGGGAGGGCACGTGACATTTGGTGATAACAGCAAAGGACTTATCAAAGGAGTAGGTAAGGTTGGTAAGTCACTCTCCCAAGCAATTGACAATGTTTACTATGTAGAAGGTTTGAAACATAACCTTTTGAGCATATCTCAACTATGTGACAAGGGAAATAAAGTGAGTTTTGAATCAAACACTTGTCACATAGTGAACTCTAAGAAAGGGGAACTGGTCTGTGAAGGAACAAGGCATAACAATGTGTATATTACATACTTAAATCAACTTCCACAGAACAGTGCCCTCTGCCTCAATGTTGTAGAGGATGACCAATGGCTTTGGCATAAAAGATTAGGACATGTAAGCTTCACTTTGCTCAACAAGTTGAGAACACAAGACTTGGTGATAGGTTTACCTAACATCAAATATGTGGCAGACCAGCGCTGTCAAGAGTGTGCAAAGTGCAAGCATGTAAGATCGTCTTTTAAACCAAAGAAAGTGGTTAGTTCCTCTAGACCATTTGAACTTGTACACATGGATTTATGTGGACCTATGCGTGTACAAAGTAGAAATGGTTTTAGTTATGTATTTGTCTTAGTTGATGATTACTCTCGTTTCACTTGGACCATATTCTTGAAATACAAAGATGAAACTTTTGATGAATTTGAAATACTAGTGAAACAAGTCCAGAACAAGATCAATCATCAGTTAGCATCTATCAGATCTGATCATGGATCAGAATTTGATAATGTTAGCTTCATAACCTATGGTATGGAGCATGGTGTTTCTCACAACTTTTCAGCCCCCAGAACTCCACAACAAAATGGAGTAGTTGAAAGAAAGAATCGCACTCTAGAAGAAATGGCTAGAACCATGCTTTTAGAGAGTGGTCTGTCCAAGAAATTTTGGGCTGATGCTGTGAGTACATCCTGCTACATACTCAATAGGGTTATGCTAAGACCAATTGTAATAACCCGGAATTTTGGGCCAGAAAATTTCGCGCTTATTAATGTGATTTCCCTAGAATATTGTCTCATAACCGGCAGCTTGTGAAGTTCAAGACCGGCGGTATAGAACCGACAGCTTGTGAAGTCCAAGACCGGCGGTATAGAACTGGCAGCTTGCAAGGTCCAGTACCGGCGGTTTATGAAGACCAAACCGGCGGTATAGAACTGGCAGCTTGCAAGGTCCAAGACCGGCGGTTTATGAAGACCAAACCGGCAGCTTGAAGCCTCATCTTTTAAACTGGCAGCTTCATCTTGAATTCTCAATTGGGCCAAAGACCCAATTTATTTCTTTATTTTTAGTGGTGGCCGGTTTTTCTTAGGCACTTGGGCCAATTTTTGGGTTGGTTTATTTAATTGATTATTAGATAATATTTGAATTAATTAATTTAATTAATTTAAATTATTACTAATTACTTTGTCAAATGTTTGTTGTTGACCAACAAACTTCTTCCCCCTCTTTCTCTATGTTCACGGCAGCCCCCAAGGGCTTGGCTTAGGGTTTGGTTGTTGTTGTTGTTTTCTTTATATAGGACCCCTTCTCTTTTTTGGGTCCTAATTGCTATTTTGAGTTAAAACCCTAAAAAAATTACAACTTTCTTCCTTTCCTTTCCTCTCAAAGAACCGTGCTAAATTCATCACCTTTGGTGAATTTCCTTTGGAATTTTTATAGCGAATTAAGGTAACTTCGCTTTCCCATTTAATTACAGGGTAGCAAATCACATAGTTAATTAGGAATTAATCATGAAAGTTGTAGGAATTTAATCTTTGTTTTTATTCAAGAATGTCGAGTATATGGATGATGATGTTCTTGATTTATTTTCATGTATTTTTCATGATTTGATGTTTTTCTTGAAATCTCTAATTGTTGAATAATTACTTGTATGAATTTATCTATTAATCAAATCTTGTTATTTCTTGATGAATTTTTCGTGGCAGTTTGTTTACTGTTTTATTTTGAATCATAATTTATTTCGTGGCAAAATTCGATCTTTTCTTGCTTGAAATAATTTAATCTTTCAAACTGATAAAACTGTCCAGTTTTAGTTTACGAATTAATTAGTATACTTAATCAAATCTAATGGCTACGAAATTTTAGGTGGAAGTCAGTAATACTGTTTTAAAGCTTGTGTAATGTTTTCGTAATTTTTAAAGATCGTTTGCTATGGCAGAAAATTCTGAGACCGAATTCAGCCTAATCTGACTGGTTAGTTATAAATTCACTTAAAAATAGTAAAAGATGTTATTTTTAGACGAAATTTATGCACGTTAATCCTTGAACCCATATTTAGCTCCCATAAAAATTTCCAGATTTTTAGAGATCTTTAGATGGTCGTTTTTAATTTAATTCTTTAAAAATCAGATTGTATAAAATAGGGCAATTGAATTATTAAAATATGCTATTATTAATTATTGAATTTTCGAGTGACCTAAGTATTAAAAGGGAACTAAAAATATGATTTTTATGATGAATCTTGATAGTATTGAATTATATTGATTAATCTTGAATTAAAAATTAAATCTTGTTATTATCTTCTAATTGTCGAGTGTATAGAAATTAAAAGAAGAGTTAAAAATATTATTTTGATGTTCATCTTGATGAATGTTGTTGAAAAATATGATTTTTATCTTATTTTGGTAATTTTTATAATTATATTCTGGATAACGTTACGAAATTGTTATATAATGTTAAGGTTAATATCCGAAAGGATAAGGATATAAGTATACGGATATATGAGGAATAGTATATGTTATAAGAATGAAGTTGCATAAGATATTATTAGGGATAAGAAAGGAAACAGAGTAATAGCTATACATGTTATGTATCGGTCTCTGGCTAGGAAAGACTTGGTATTTAAGGTGGCCAATACACGTGCCGCACCTCTCTTTCCTGGGACTCCGAACATTTCATTTCCTATTACGGTCACCTAGTATTATCCTAATATATGATATGATTAAATTAAATGAAGATATAAGATACAATATGGACGCCCACCTGATGATACACGAGTCGTTAGTGGGTTAAGTCAGAGCCACTGCTCAATGGGACGAGCACACGAGTTCCCCCGAGTAGTTTTGAATCTTAGAACATGTAGTCGTCTGGTAGTGGTACACGAGCCGCTACTAGGAGTTATGGCCATAGCTTAGGCTTAGTGGTGAAACACGGGATCCGCTACGGGTTGAGTACACGAGCTCCTCCCGCCATGTTCTAGGAAGTTATGGTGAAACACGAGATCCATAACGAGTTATAGTGACCGGTCCAACGAAGATGATATGTGATGATCATACGATTGATAAGATGAAATCATAAGATGAAGTATAAGATGATTTCTAAAGAAAGTTATGATATGATCAGATATGATATGATATGATAAGATTAAGATAAGATATGATATGATCTAATATGATAAGAAAGACATGATATGATTATGATAAGATTTATATGATGAAGGGAATGTGATGAAATTATGAATAAGATTTAATAATGATATAATTTAAGAAGGGTTAAGGATAAGTTAAGGAGTGAAGATGTATAGTATAAAGTATAAGTTTAGCATATTGTAAGTCTTCCGCTGTGTATTTCTGTATTTATGAGCATGTACGTGTATGTATAATTATACGGATGTGGAATGTATTTGGTATGTATTCTAACCGTATTTGCAGGGTTGAATGTACGTATTTTTATACGTAATTATACGTATTCCAACCGTATTTCTGCAGGGGTATCTATACGTATTTTTATACGTACTTTTATACGTAATATTATACGTACGTTTTTATGGAATTTGTGTATCTTGTGTAAAGCATGTATTAATTCTTTTACAGTTTTTATGATATTTTTCTATGATATTATGTGTTTGGTGGTCCCTCGATTAAATGGGACAGCCTAGTTACTCGCCACTGACGGTGGACCCCCCCCTCAGTTTCAGGAGTTGTTGCAGCGGAATAGAGCGGGCTTCGCCGGATGGGCTTGAGAGATTTAGTCTTTATTTAAAGTTTCTAGTATTTTCCAGAACAGTATAAACCTTTACTTAGTTTATCTTATGATCCCAGCATGTTGGGACAGTATTTTCAGATCTTCTATGTAATAACGATTGTTGGAATATTTATGGATTTTTAGTAGTTATCTTAATAAAGGACATTTCTTCCATTCAATTGATATGACTCATAGTTTAATTTGATTAAGTAATGACCCGAGTGTCGCTTCCCTTCGTAAATCGACAAGCTAAAAAGTCGGGTCGTTACAGTTGGTATCCGAGCAGCGGTTAGACCCTAAGTTACTTCTTCACAAGTAACTACGTAAGATGAGCGCTTTATGAACCCGAGCGAACCCTAGCCTAATATGGAAACCTTAGATGAGAGAAACCATGGGTAGTAGCCTGGGTTAAGACGTTTTATCGCTTTGTTTCCGCGTTGATGTTGTTTCTGTGTGCCGTTCGTGTGCTAACTTGTTTATGATTTCAGGATGTCGACCCCTAGACCACCGAATTTCCGTCTTCGTCGTCGCAACTTGGAGGATGCGATCCTCACGTTGGCTCAGAGCAGCGTCCGGGCTCAGAACAATCAGTCGACCTTTGACCGCATAGCCCGACTTCGTCCTCCGACTTATGATGGTGCAGCTGACCCAACCATCCTCGAAAATTGGATTCGAGAGATGCGTAAGATGTTCGATGTTTTAGCTTGCCCCGCAGCTGAACGGGTCCCCATAGCTACGTTTTACCTTCAGGGTGAGGCAGACAACTGGTGGAGTACACTCCGGTCTAACCCCGACACAGATCTGAATCTGAGTTGGGAAGACTTCACCAAGAGGCTGCAAGATCGTTTCTACCCCGAGGAGCTTAAGTGGCAGAAACAAGAGGAATTCCTCACATTTACCCAAGGTAATTTGTCCGTCCAGGCTTATACGGACAAGTTCACCGAGCTCTCCAGGTTTGCATCAGCAGTGATTCCTTCTGAAGCCAAGCGAGTTAAGAGGTACATCAAGAAGCTGAACTCCAGCATCCGTGTTCATGTGGTTAGCAGCAGGGTGAAGACTTTTCAGGAAGCATATGAGGTGGCTCTTGAGGTTCAGTCTTCAGTTTCTGATGAAGACACCGGGAAGAAGAGGGTTACTCCAGCTCCAGCTCCAGCTCCGGTTAAGAAGACCAGGTTCGAGCCTTCTTCGAAGCCGCAGCAGAGATCTCGACCAGCTCCGAGTCAGGGTCCGAGAATTTGTCGAGGTTGTAAGAAGGAGTTCCACCCGGGAAAGAAGTGTGATGGGTCTCCTATAGTGTGCTTCGATTGTGGTGAAGCGGGTCACAAGTCTATCTTCTGCCCTAAGAGACAGCCAGCAGCAGCAACAGCTACAGGTAGTCAGGCTCCGGTCAAGAACAGGATCTTCTGCATGACACAGGAAGAGGCAGATGCTCAGCCCGATGTAGTCACGGGTACATTTCTTGTTCATGATATGTCTGCGTATGTTCTGTTTGATACTGGTGCCACTGTGTCCTTTGTTGCTAGTACTTTTATTCCTAAAGCTAACCTGATGGGAGAGTCTCCTGTCAAATCTATCATAACTCTTCCTTCGGGAGAGGACTTTTCTTGTCTTCGGGAGTTCAGGGACGTGTCCATTGTCATCTCGGGGGTAAGGTTCGAGGCCAACCTGAAGGAGTTCCCTATGATTGAGTTCGATGTGATCTTAGGGATGGATTGGTTAGCTAAGTATCAGGCGACCTTTCGGTGTCAAGACCAGGCTGTCACTTTGCGAGGACCAGACGCAAAGAGGGTAACTTATGTCGGGAAGCCGATAGGCAAGGGGTTAAAGATCGTGTCCGCTATGAAGATGCGCAGGCTGCAGCGCAAGGGTGAGACAGTGTTTCTATGTCAAGTCAAGGACTTGACTAAGGAGGAACAGCTAGAGACCATTCCAGTGGTTCGAGAGTATGCGGACGTTTTTCCAGAGGAGTTGCCAGGGATACCACAGGAAAGAGAAGTGGAATTCAACATCGATCTGGTACCTGGGACTGCTCCGATTTCTAAGGCTCCGTATCGCATGGCTCCAGCAGAGTTGAAGGAATTGAAGACCCAGTTGCAAGAGTTGATTGACAAGGGTTTTATCCGGCCTAGTGTGTCGCCGTGGGGTGCTCCGGTATTGTTCGTGAAGAAGAAAGACGGCAGCATGAGATTATGTATAGATTACCGGGAGCTGAACAAGGTGACGATCAAGAACAGGTATCCTCTGCCCAGGATCGAGGATTTGTTTGATCAGTTGAAGGGAGCCAGTGTCTTCTCTAAGATTGATCTCAGATCCGGTTATCATCAGATTCCAGTGAAGCCAGAGGATATACCGAAGACTGCTTTTCGCACGAGATATGGGCATTATGAGTTCGAGGTTATGCCATTTGGTTTGACGAATGCTCCGGCAGTGTTCATGGACCAGATGAATCGGACCTTCCATCATCTTCTAGATGTGTGTGTGGTAGTGTTCATTGACGATATTCTCATTTATTCGAAAAATGAACAAGATCACACTCAGCATCTTCATCTGGTGTTGGGTATTCTGCGGGCTTAGAAGTGGTTCGCGAAATTGTCTAAGTGCGAGTTCTGGCTCAAGGAAGTTGCCTTTCTAGGGCATGTGATTAATGCGGAAGGTGTCATGGTGGATCCAGCCAAGATTAAGGCAGTGGTAGAATGGCACAGTCCGAAGAATGTGGCCGAGATTCGAAGTTTTCTTGGCCTAGCAGGTATATTAAAGTTTTTGTTATAGCTTTTGTTAATGTCTATGCAAGAATACTTACCTGTGAAATTTGTTGTGTCAGGTTACTATCGGAGATTTGTGAAAGACTTCTCCAAAGTAGCAGCGCCTATGACCAAGTTATTGCACAAAGATTGCAAGTTCGTGTGGACCGAGCAGTGTGAAGAAGCCTTTCAAGCACTCAAGCAGAGTCTTGTGTCTGCACCAGTTCTTGCTTTGCCGACGGAGGGTGTAGGTTTTGAGATCTACAGCGATGCGTCGAAGAAGGGTCTAGGTTGTGTTCTGATGCAAGAAGGAAGGGTGATTGCATATGCTTCGAGACAGCTCAAGGTTCATGAGCAGAATTATCCTACTCACGACTTGGAGTTGGCAGCGGTGGTGTTCGCTTTGAAGATCTGGCGACATTATCTTTACGGGGTGTCTTGCAAGTTGTTCACCGATCACAAGAGTCTGAAGTACATTTTCACCCAGAAGGAACTCAACATGAGGCAGCGACGGTGGCTCGAGTTGATTAAGGATTACGACCTCTCGGTTGACTATTGTGAAGGGAAAGCTAATAAGGTAGCCGATGCCCTTAGTCGTAAGGATCGTCATTCATGTAACAGAGTGGCGGTTTTACCTAAGGAAATCTGTTCCGACCTTCGCAAAATGGAGATTGAGATGGTTACACCAGGCAGCACTAGAGTGTTTTTGAGTGCTATGAGTGTCGAGCCTAGTTTGTATCAGGAGTTACGGGAAAAGCAGAAGGAAGACCCGCAACTCGAGAAGATTCGTGAAGTTAAACTTCAAGGCAAGGCAGAGGGCTTCACGATTGAACCCGATGGTAGTTTGAGGTTCCGTAACAGGTAGTGGAGCTTTTGTTTTTTTTTTTATGAACTAATTTTTCGCCTTGTGGAAACTAATCTTTGTTCCGTAACAGGTGGTGTGTGCCCCGTGTTTCGAATCTGAGAAATCGAATTATGGAAGAGGCTCACAATACTCCGTATTCGGTGCATCCAGGTGGCGGAAAGCTCTATAAGGACCTAAGGGAAGGTTTCTGGTGGCCGAGGATGAAGCAAGAGGTCGCAGATTTTGTGGCACGGTGTCTCACGTGTCAGAAGGTGAAGATCGAGCATCAGCGACCAGGTGGTTTGTTGCAGCCATTGCCGATACCCACGTGGAAGTTCGACTCCATCTCCATGGATTTTGTGGTTGGTTTGCCCACAACGTCTACGGGTTTGGATACAGTTTGGGTGATCGTGGATCGTTTGACTAAGGTGGCTCGTTTCATTCCTATGAAGGTTACTTGGTCAATGGAGAAGATGGCGGAAGCGTACTCGAGGGAGATCATTCGGTTACATGGTGTGCCGAAGGATATCGTGTCCGATCGAGATCCCCGGTTCTTGTCACGGTTCTGGAAGTCTTTGCAGGAGGCTTTTGGGACTAAGCTTAATTTGAGTACGGCTTTTCACGCAGCTACTGATGGGCAGACAGAGCGGACCATCCAGACTTTGGAGGATATGCTACGGGCTTGTGCGTTAGACTTCCAGCAGTCTTGGGTTAGATCTCTGAGTTTGGTGGAGTTTTCGTACAACAATAGTTATCACGCCAGTCTTCAGATGGCTCCTTATGAGGCTTTGTATGGGCGTAAGTGTCGTAGTCCTACTTGTTGGAGCGACATCAGTGATGCTTTGGTGATTGGTCCCGATCATATCCGGGATACAGTCGAGCAGGTGAAGATCATCAGGGCGAGACTACAGGCAGCTCAGAGTCGACAGAAGTCTTATGCGGATCGTCGTCGGAAGCCGCTAGAGTTCGAGGTTGGAGACAAGGTTCTGCTTAAGGTGTCTCCTATGAAGGGTGTGGTCCGGTTTGGTCAGAAAGGGAAGCTCAGACCTAAGTACGTTGGACCATACGAGATTCTGGAGCGAGTTGGTGAGGTCGCCTATCGGTTGGCGATGCCTCCGGATCTATCGAGGGTTCATGATGTATTCCATGTGTCACAGCTACGGAAGTATGTCAATGATCCTTCACATATCATTCCGGTTGAGTCATCAGAGATCGAGCCGAACCTGACATTTGAGGAGAAGCCAGTTCAGATTTTGGACCGACAGGAGCGGATGTTGCGTCGCAAGGTGGTGCGTTTGGTTAAGGTTTTGTGGCGTAGCCAGAAGTTCGAGGAGGCTACTTGGGAGACCGAGGCTTCGATGAGGGAGAAGTTTCCGGAGTTGTTCGAAGCAGGTACGGGTTGCTTTTGTTTTTGTTTTTTTTTTTTTTTTTTTGTTTGTGTGTTTATTGTGCTTGTTTTTGTTTTCTGTTTGAGCTCCGTTAAGTAAATTTCGAGGTCGAAATTTATTTAAGGAGGGGTGACTGTAATAACCCGGAATTTTGGGCCAGAAAATTTCGCGGTTATTAATGTGATTTCCCTAGAATATTGTCTCATAACCGGCAGCTTGTGAAGTTCAAGACCGGCGGTATGGAACCGGCAGCTTGTGAAGTCCAAGACCGGCGGTATAGAACTGGCAGCTTGCAAGGTCCAGTACCGGCGGTTTATGAAGACCAAACCGGCGGTATAGAACTGGCAGCTTGCAAGGTCCAAGACCGGCGGTTTATGAAGACCAAACCGGCAGCTTGAAGCCTCATCTTTTAAACTGGCAGCTTCATCTTGAATTCTCAATTGGGCCAAAGACCCAATTTATTTCTTTATTTTTAGTGGTGGCCGGTTTTTCTTAGGCACTTGGGCCAATTTTTGGGTTGGTTTATTTAATTGATTATTAGATAATATTTGAATTAATTAATTTAATTAATTTAAATTATTACTAATTACTTTGTCAAATGTTTGTTGTTGACCAACAAACTTCTTCCCCCTCTTTCTCTATGTTCACGGCAGCCCCCAAGGGCTTGGCTTAGGGTTTGGTTGTTGTTGTTGTTTTCTTTATATAGGGCCCCTTCTCTTTTTTGGGTCCTAATTGCTATTTTGAGTTAAAACCCTAAAAAAATTACAACTTTCTTCCTTTCCTTTCCTCTCAAAGAACCGTGCTAAATTCATCACCTTTGGTGAATTTCCTTTGGAATTTTTATAGCGAATTAAGGTAACTTCGCTTTCCCATTTAATTAAAGGGTAGCAAATCACATAGTTAATTAGGAATTAATCATGAAAGTTGTAGGAATTTAATCTTTGTTTTTATTCAAGAATGTCGAGTATATGGATGATGATGTTCTTGATTTATTTTCATGTATTTTTCATGATTTGATGTTTTTCTTGAAATCTCTAATTGTTGAATAATTACTTGTATGAATTTATCTATTAATCAAATCTTGTTATTTCTTGATGAATTTTTCGTGGCAGTTTGTTTACTGTTTTATTTTGAATCATAATTTATTTCGTGGCAAAATTCGATCTTTTCTTGCTTGAAATAATTTAATCTTTCAAACTGATAAAACTGTCCAGTTTTAGTTTACGAATTAATTAGTATACTTAATCAAATCTAATGGCTACGAAATTTTAGGTGGAAGTCAGTAATACTGTTTTAAAGCTTGTGTAATTTTTTCGTAATTTTTAAAGATCGTTTGCTATGGCAGAAAATTCTGAGACCGAATTCAGCCTAATCTGACTGGTTAGTTATAAATTCACTTAAAAATAGTAAAAGATGTTATTTTTAGACGAAATTTATGCACGTTAATCCTTGAACCCATATTTAGCTCCCATAAAAATTTCCAGATTTTTAGAGATCTTTAGATGGTCGTTTTTAATTTAATTCTTTAAAAATCAGATTGTATAAAATAGGGCAATTGAATTATTAAAATATGCTATTATTAATTATTGAATTTTCGAGTGACCTAAGTATTAAAAGGGAACTAAAAATATGATTTTTATGATGAATCTTGATAGTATTGAATTATATTGATTAATCTTGAATTAAAAATTAAATCTTGTTATTATCTTCTAATTGTCGAGTGTATAGAAATTAAAAGAAGAGTTAAAAATATTATTTTGATGTTCATCTTGATGAATGTTGTTGAAAAATATGATTTTTATCTTATTTTGGTAATTTTTATAATTATATTCTGGATAACGTTACGAAATTGTTATATAATGTTAAGGTTAATATCCGAAAGGATAAGGATATAAGTATACGGATATATGAGGAATAGTATATGTTATAAGAATGAAGTTGCATAAGATATTATTAGGGATAAGAAAGGAAACAGAGTAATAGCTATACATGTTATGTATCGGTCTCTGGCTAGGAAAGACTTGGTATTTAAGGTGGCCAATACACGTGCCGCACCTCTCTTTCCTGGGACTCCGAACATTTCATTTCCTATTACGGTCACCTAGTATTATCCTAATATATGATATGATTAAATTAAATGAAGATATAAGATACAATATGGACGCCCACCTGATGATACACGAGTCGTTAGTGGGTTAAGTCAGAGCCACTGCTCAATGGGACGAGCACACGAGTTCCCCCGAGTAGTTTTGAATCTTAGAACATGTAGTCGTCTGGTAGTGGTACACGAGCCGCTACTAGGAGTTATGGCCATAGCTTAGGCTTAGTGGTGAAACACGGGATCCGCTACGGGTTGAGTACACGAGCTCCTCCCGCCATGTTCTAGGAAGTTATGGTGAAACACGAGATCCATAACGAGTTATAGTGACCGGTCCAACGAAGATGATATGTGATGATCATACGATTGATAAGATGAAATCATAAGATGAAGTATAAGATGATTTCTAAAGAAAGTTATGATATGATCAGATATGATATGATATGATAAGATTAAGATAAGATATGATATGATCTAATATGATAAGAAAGACATGATATGATTATGATAAGATTTATATGATGAAGGGAATGTGATGAAATTATGAATAAGATTTAATAATGATATAATTTAAGAAGGGTTAAGGATAAGTTAAGGAGTGAAGATGTATAGTATAAAGTATAAGTTTAGCATATTGTAAGTCTTCCGCTGTGTATTTCTGTATTTATGAGCATGTACGTGTATGTATAATTATACGGATGTGGAATGTATTTGGTATGTATTCTAACCGTATTTGCAGGGTTGAATGTACGTATTTTTATACGTAATTATACGTATTCCAACCGTATTTCTGCAGGGGTATCTATACGTATTTTTATACGTACTTTTATACGTAATATTATACGTACGTTTTTATGGAATTTGTGTATCTTGTGTAAAGCATGTATTAATTCTTTTACAGTTTTTATGATATTTTTCTATGATATTATGTGTTTGGTGGTCCCTCGATTAAATGGGACAGCCTAGTTACTCGCCACTGACGGTGGACCCCCCCCTCAGTTTCAGGAGTTGTTGCAGCGGAATAGAGCGGGCTTCGCCGGATGGGCTTGAGAGATTTAGTCTTTATTTAAAGTTTCTAGTATTTTCCAGAACAGTATAAACCTTTACTTAGTTTATCTTATGATCCCAGCATGTTGGGACAGTATTTTCAGATCTTCTATGTAATAACGATTGTTGGAATATTTATGGATTTTTAGTAGTTATCTTAATAAAGGACATTTCTTCCATTCAATTGATATGACTCATAGTTTAATTTGATTAAGTAATGACCCGAGTGTCGCTTCCCTTCGTAAATCGACAAGCTAAAAAGTCGGGTCGTTACAGTTGGTATCCGAGCAGCGGTTAGACCCTAAGTTACTTCTTCACAAGTAACTACGTAAGATGAGCGCTTTATGAACCCGAGCGAACCCTAGCCTAATATGGAAACCTTAGATGAGAGAAACCATGGGTAGTAGCCTGGGTTAAGACGTTTTATCGCTTTGTTTCCGCGTTGATGTTGTTTCTGTGTGCCGTTCGTGTGCTAACTTGTTTATGATTTCAGGATGTCGACCCCTAGACCACCGAATTTCCGTCTTCGTCGTCGCAACTTGGAGGATGCGATCCTCACGTTGGCTCAGAGCAGCGTCCGGGCTCAGAACAATCAGTCGACCTTTGACCGCATAGCCCGACTTCGTCCTCCGACTTATGATGGTGCAGCTGACCCAACCATCCTCGAAAATTGGATTCGAGAGATGCGTAAGATGTTCGATGTTTTAGCTTGCCCCGCAGCTGAACGGGTCCCCATAGCTACGTTTTACCTTCAGGGTGAGGCAGACAACTGGTGGAGTACACTCCGGTCTAACCCCGACACAGATCTGAATCTGAGTTGGGAAGACTTCACCAAGAGGCTGCAAGATCGTTTCTACCCCGAGGAGCTTAAGTGGCAGAAACAAGAGGAATTCCTCACATTTACCCAAGGTAATTTGTCCGTCCAGGCTTATACGGACAAGTTCACCGAGCTCTCCAGGTTTGCATCAGCAGTGATTCCTTCTGAAGCCAAGCGAGTTAAGAGGTACATCAAGAAGCTGAACTCCAGCATCCGTGTTCATGTGGTTAGCAGCAGGGTGAAGACTTTTCAGGAAGCATATGAGGTGGCTCTTGAGGTTCAGTCTTCAGTTTCTGATGAAGACACCGGGAAGAAGAGGGTTACTCCAGCTCCAGCTCCAGCTCCGGTTAAGAAGACCAGGTTCGAGCCTTCTTCGAAGCCGCAGCAGAGATCTCGACCAGCTCCGAGTCAGGGTCCGAGAATTTGTCGAGGTTGTAAGAAGGAGTTCCACCCGGGAAAGAAGTGTGATGGGTCTCCTATAGTGTGCTTCGATTGTGGTGAAGCGGGTCACAAGTCTATCTTCTGCCCTAAGAGACAGCCAGCAGCAGCAACAGCTACAGGTAGTCAGGCTCCGGTCAAGAACAGGATCTTCTGCATGACACAGGAAGAGGCAGATGCTCAGCCCGATGTAGTCACGGGTACATTTCTTGTTCATGATATGTCTGCGTATGTTCTGTTTGATACTGGTGCCACTGTGTCCTTTGTTGCTAGTACTTTTATTCCTAAAGCTAACCTGATGGGAGAGTCTCCTGTCAAATCTATCATAACTCTTCCTTCGGGAGAGGACTTTTCTTGTCTTCGGGAGTTCAGGGACGTGTCCATTGTCATCTCGGGGGTAAGGTTCGAGGCCAACCTGAAGGAGTTCCCTATGATTGAGTTCGATGTGATCTTAGGGATGGATTGGTTAGCTAAGTATCAGGCGACCTTTCGGTGTCAAGACCAGGCTGTCACTTTGCGAGGACCAGACGCAAAGAGGGTAACTTATGTCGGGAAGCCGATAGGCAAGGGGTTAAAGATCGTGTCCGCTATGAAGATGCGCAGGCTGCAGCGCAAGGGTGAGACAGTGTTTCTATGTCAAGTCAAGGACTTGACTAAGGAGGAACAGCTAGAGACCATTCCAGTGGTTCGAGAGTATGCGGACGTTTTTCCAGAGGAGTTGCCAGGGATACCACAGGAAAGAGAAGTGGAATTCAACATCGATCTGGTACCTGGGACTGCTCCGATTTCTAAGGCTCCGTATCGCATGGCTCCAGCAGAGTTGAAGGAATTGAAGACCCAGTTGCAAGAGTTGATTGACAAGGGTTTTATCCGGCCTAGTGTGTCGCCGTGGGGTGCTCCGGTATTGTTCGTGAAGAAGAAAGACGGCAGCATGAGATTATGTATAGATTACCGGGAGCTGAACAAGGTGACGATCAAGAACAGGTATCCTCTGCCCAGGATCGAGGATTTGTTTGATCAGTTGAAGGGAGCCAGTGTCTTCTCTAAGATTGATCTCAGATCCGGTTATCATCAGATTCCAGTGAAGCCAGAGGATATACCGAAGACTGCTTTTCGCACGAGATATGGGCATTATGAGTTCGAGGTTATGCCATTTGGTTTGACGAATGCTCCGGCAGTGTTCATGGACCAGATGAATCGGACCTTCCATCATCTTCTAGATGTGTGTGTGGTAGTGTTCATTGACGATATTCTCATTTATTCGAAAAATGAACAAGATCACACTCAGCATCTTCATCTGGTGTTGGGTATTCTGCGGGCTTAGAAGTGGTTCGCGAAATTGTCTAAGTGCGAGTTCTGGCTCAAGGAAGTTGCCTTTCTAGGGCATGTGATTAATGCGGAAGGTGTCATGGTGGATCCAGCCAAGATTAAGGCAGTGGTAGAATGGCACAGTCCGAAGAATGTGGCCGAGATTCGAAGTTTTCTTGGCCTAGCAGGTATATTAAAGTTTTTGTTATAGCTTTTGTTAATGTCTATGCAAGAATACTTACCTGTGAAATTTGTTGTGTCAGGTTACTATCGGAGATTTGTGAAAGACTTCTCCAAAGTAGCAGCGCCTATGACCAAGTTATTGCACAAAGATTGCAAGTTCGTGTGGACCGAGCAGTGTGAAGAAGCCTTTCAAGCACTCAAGCAGAGTCTTGTGTCTGCACCAGTTCTTGCTTTGCCGACGGAGGGTGTAGGTTTTGAGATCTACAGCGATGCGTCGAAGAAGGGTCTAGGTTGTGTTCTGATGCAAGAAGGAAGGGTGATTGCATATGCTTCGAGACAGCTCAAGGTTCATGAGCAGAATTATCCTACTCACGACTTGGAGTTGGCAGCGGTGGTGTTCGCTTTGAAGATCTGGCGACATTATCTTTACGGGGTGTCTTGCAAGTTGTTCACCGATCACAAGAGTCTGAAGTACATTTTCACCCAGAAGGAACTCAACATGAGGCAGCGACGGTGGCTCGAGTTGATTAAGGATTACGACCTCTCGGTTGACTATTGTGAAGGGAAAGCTAATAAGGTAGCCAATGCCCTTAGTCGTAAGGATCGTCATTCATGTAACAGAGTGGCGGTTTTACCTAAGGAAATCTGTTCCGACCTTCGCAAAATGGAGATTGAGATGGTTACACCAGGCAGCACTAGAGTGTTTTTGAGTGCTATGAGTGTCGAGCCTAGTTTGTATCAGGAGTTACGGGAAAAGCAGAAGGAAGACCCGCAACTCGAGAAGATTCGTGAAGTTAAACTTCAAGGCAAGGCAGAGGGCTTCACGATTGAACCCGATGGTAGTTTGAGGTTCCGTAACAGGTAGTGGAGCTTTTGTTTTTTTTTTTATGAACTAATTTTTCGCCTTGTGGAAACTAATCTTTGTTCCGTAACAGGTGGTGTGTGCCCCGTGTTTCGAATCTGAGAAATCGAATTATGGAAGAGGCTCACAATACTCCGTATTCGGTGCATCCAGGTGGCGGAAAGCTCTATAAGGACCTAAGGGAAGGTTTCTGGTGGCCGAGGATGAAGCAAGAGGTCGCAGATTTTGTGGCACGGTGTCTCACGTGTCAGAAGGTGAAGATCGAGCATCAGCGACCAGGTGGTTTGTTGCAGCCATTGCCGATACCCACGTGGAAGTTCGACTCCATCTCCATGGATTTTGTGGTTGGTTTGCCCACAACGTCTACGGGTTTGGATACAGTTTGGGTGATCGTGGATCGTTTGACTAAGGTGGCTCGTTTCATTCCTATGAAGGTTACTTGGTCAATGGAGAAGATGGCGGAAGCGTACTCGAGGGAGATCATTCGGTTACATGGTGTGCCGAAGGATATCGTGTCCGATCGAGATCCCCGGTTCTTGTCACGGTTCTGGAAGTCTTTGCAGGAGGCTTTTGGGACTAAGCTTAATTTGAGTACGGCTTTTCACGCAGCTACTGATGGGCAGACAGAGCGGACCATCCAGACTTTGGAGGATATGCTACGGGCTTGTGCGTTAGACTTCCAGCAGTCTTGGGTTAGATCTCTGAGTTTGGTGGAGTTTTCGTACAACAATAGTTATCACGCCAGTCTTCAGATGGCTCCTTATGAGGCTTTGTATGGGCGTAAGTGTCGTAGTCCTACTTGTTGGAGCGACATCAGTGATGCTTTGGTGATTGGTCCCGATCATATCCGGGATACAGTCGAGCAGGTGAAGATCATCAGGGCGAGACTACAGGCAGCTCAGAGTCGACAGAAGTCTTATGCGGATCGTCGTCGGAAGCCGCTAGAGTTCGAGGTTGGAGACAAGGTTCTGCTTAAGGTGTCTCCTATGAAGGGTGTGGTCCGGTTTGGTCAGAAAGGGAAGCTCAGACCTAAGTACGTTGGACCATACGAGATTCTGGAGCGAGTTGGTGAGGTCGCCTATCGGTTGGCGATGCCTCCGGATCTATCGAGGGTTCATGATGTATTCCATGTGTCACAGCTACGGAAGTATGTCAATGATCCTTCACATATCATTCCGGTTGAGTCATCAGAGATCGAGCCGAACCTGACATTTGAGGAGAAGCCAGTTCAGATTTTGGACCGACAGGAGCGGATGTTGCGTCGCAAGGTGGTGCGTTTGGTTAAGGTTTTGTGGCGTAGCCAGAAGTTCGAGGAGGCTACTTGGGAGACCGAGGCTTCGATGAGGGAGAAGTTTCCGGAGTTGTTCGAAGCAGGTACGGGTTGCTTTTGTTTTTGTTTTTTTTTTTTTTTTTTTGTTTGTGTGTTTATTGTGCTTGTTTTTGTTTTCTGTTTGAGCTCCGTTAAGTAAATTTCGAGGTCGAAATTTATTTAAGGAGGGGTGACTGTAATAACCCGGAATTTTGGGCCAGAAAATTTCGCGGTTATTAATGTGATTTCCCTAGAATATTGTCTCATAACCGGCAGCTTGTGAAGTTCAAGACCGGCGGTATGGAACCGGCAGCTTGTGAAGTCCAAGACCGGCGGTATAGAACTGGCAGCTTGCAAGGTCCAGTACCGGCGGTTTATGAAGACCAAACCGGCGGTATAGAACTGGCAGCTTGCAAGGTCCAAGACCGGCGGTTTATGAAGACCAAACCGGCAGCTTGAAGCCTCATCTTTTAAACTGGCAGCTTCATCTTGAATTCTCAATTGGGCCAAAGACCCAATTTATTTCTTTATTTTTAGTGGTGGCCGGTTTTTCTTAGGCACTTGGGCCAATTTTTGGGTTGGTTTATTTAATTGATTATTAGATAATATTTGAATTAATTAATTTAATTAATTTAAATTATTACTAATTACTTTGTCAAATGTTTGTTGTTGACCAACAAACTTCTTCCCCCTCTTTCTCTATGTTCACGGCAGCCCCCAAGGGCTTGGCTTAGGGTTTGGTTGTTGTTGTTGTTTTCTTTATATAGGGCCCCTTCTCTTTTTTGGGTCCTAATTGCTATTTTGAGTTAAAACCCTAAAAAAATTACAACTTTCTTCCTTTCCTTTCCTCTCAAAGAACCGTGCTAAATTCATCACCTTTGGTGAATTTCCTTTGGAATTTTTATAGCGAATTAAGGTAACTTCGCTTTCCCATTTAATTAAAGGGTAGCAAATCACATAGTTAATTAGGAATTAATCATGAAAGTTGTAGGAATTTAATCTTTGTTTTTATTCAAGAATGTCGAGTATATGGATGATGATGTTCTTGATTTATTTTCATGTATTTTTCATGATTTGATGTTTTTCTTGAAATCTCTAATTGTTGAATAATTACTTGTATGAATTTATCTATTAATCAAATCTTGTTATTTCTTGATGAATTTTTCGTGGCAGTTTGTTTACTGTTTTATTTTGAATCATAATTTATTTCGTGGCAAAATTCGATCTTTTCTTGCTTGAAATAATTTAATCTTTCAAACTGATAAAACTGTCCAGTTTTAGTTTACGAATTAATTAGTATACTTAATCAAATCTAATGGCTACGAAATTTTAGGTGGAAGTCAGTAATACTGTTTTAAAGCTTGTGTAATTTTTTCGTAATTTTTAAAGATCGTTTGCTATGGCAGAAAATTCTGAGACCGAATTCAGCCTAATCTGACTGGTTAGTTATAAATTCACTTAAAAATAGTAAAAGATGTTATTTTTAGACGAAATTTATGCACGTTAATCCTTGAACCCATATTTAGCTCCCATAAAAATTTCCAGATTTTTAGAGATCTTTAGATGGTCGTTTTTAATTTAATTCTTTAAAAATCAGATTGTATAAAATAGGGCAATTGAATTATTAAAATATGCTATTATTAATTATTGAATTTTCGAGTGACCTAAGTATTAAAAGGGAACTAAAAATATGATTTTTATGATGAATCTTGATAGTATTGAATTATATTGATTAATCTTGAATTAAAAATTAAATCTTGTTATTATCTTCTAATTGTCGAGTGTATAGAAATTAAAAGAAGAGTTAAAAATATTATTTTGATGTTCATCTTGATGAATGTTGTTGAAAAATATGATTTTTATCTTATTTTGGTAATTTTTATAATTATATTCTGGATAACGTTACGAAATTGTTATATAATGTTAAGGTTAATATCCGAAAGGATAAGGATATAAGTATACGGATATATGAGGAATAGTATATGTTATAAGAATGAAGTTGCATAAGATATTATTAGGGATAAGAAAGGAAACAGAGTAATAGCTATACATGTTATGTATCGGTCTCTGGCTAGGAAAGACTTGGTATTTAAGGTGGCCAATACACGTGCCGCACCTCTCTTTCCTGGGACTCCGAACATTTCATTTCCTATTACGGTCACCTAGTATTATCCTAATATATGATATGATTAAATTAAATGAAGATATAAGATACAATATGGACGCCCACCTGATGATACACGAGTCGTTAGTGGGTTAAGTCAGAGCCACTGCTCAATGGGACGAGCACACGAGTTCCCCCGAGTAGTTTTGAATCTTAGAACATGTAGTCGTCTGGTAGTGGTACACGAGCCGCTACTAGGAGTTATGGCCATAGCTTAGGCTTAGTGGTGAAACACGGGATCCGCTACGGGTTGAGTACACGAGCTCCTCCCGCCATGTTCTAGGAAGTTATGGTGAAACACGAGATCCATAACGAGTTATAGTGACCGGTCCAACGAAGATGATATGTGATGATCATACGATTGATAAGATGAAATCATAAGATGAAGTATAAGATGATTTCTAAAGAAAGTTATGATATGATCAGATATGATATGATATGATAAGATTAAGATAAGATATGATATGATCTAATATGATAAGAAAGACATGATATGATTATGATAAGATTTATATGATGAAGGGAATGTGATGAAATTATGAATAAGATTTAATAATGATATAATTTAAGAAGGGTTAAGGATAAGTTAAGGAGTGAAGATGTATAGTATAAAGTATAAGTTTAGCATATTGTAAGTCTTCCGCTGTGTATTTCTGTATTTATGAGCATGTACGTGTATGTATAATTATACGGATGTGGAATGTATTTGGTATGTATTCTAACCGTATTTGCAGGGTTGAATGTACGTATTTTTATACGTAATTATACGTATTCCAACCGTATTTCTGCAGGGGTATCTATACGTATTTTTATACGTACTTTTATACGTAATATTATACGTACGTTTTTATGGAATTTGTGTATCTTGTGTAAAGCATGTATTAATTCTTTTACAGTTTTTATGATATTTTTCTATGATATTATGTGTTTGGTGGTCCCTCGATTAAATGGGACAGCCTAGTTACTCGCCACTGACGGTGGACCCCCCCCTCAGTTTCAGGAGTTGTTGCAGCGGAATAGAGCGGGCTTCGCCGGATGGGCTTGAGAGATTTAGTCTTTATTTAAAGTTTCTAGTATTTTCCAGAACAGTATAAACCTTTACTTAGTTTATCTTATGATCCCAGCATGTTGGGACAGTATTTTCAGATCTTCTATGTAATAACGATTGTTGGAATATTTATGGATTTTTAGTAGTTATCTTAATAAAGGACATTTCTTCCATTCAATTGATATGACTCATAGTTTAATTTGATTAAGTAATGACCCGAGTGTCGCTTCCCTTCGTAAATCGACAAGCTAAAAAGTCGGGTCGTTACACCAATACTAAGAAAAACACCTTATGAACTTCTAAGGGGTCGAAAACCAAACATTGAACACTTAAGGATATTTGGTTGTAAGTGTTTTGTACACAACAATGGTAAGACCAGTTTGGATAAGTTCGACCCCAGGAGTGATGAAGCTGTTTTTATAGGGTATTCTCCTCATAGCAAGGCATATAAAGTTTTCAACAAAAGAACCTTGTGTGTTGAAGAGAGTATCCATGTATTGTTTGATGAAACTAACATGTTCAACAAGCCTGTGCAGGTAAATGATGATGAAGGCTTTAATATTGGAATGACAAATTTCACTGGAGCCGAACCAGAGAACACTGCTGAACCAGACCCTCAAACTCCTCCTGAAAACAACAATGAGTCTGGTGCAGCAGAGGGAAATGCTAAAAAGGTTGTTGAACTTAGTGACTCTCCTGCCCATCCATCTGAAGATGAAGTGGGAGAGAACACTGAAGAAACTGGTCCACCCTCTCAAAATGAAAATGAAATAGGGGGAACCAATACAGACATTGGTTCTAACTTAGGTGACTCTAATGCTGTAAGAAAGAGCATGTTTAAGCAAAGAAGCTCTCATCCTTCTGATCAAATCATCAGTGATTTATCAAAAGGAGTTCAAACTAGAAATTCTGTTTGGAAGAACTTCTGTGCTTATTTCTCCTTCTTATCTCACATAGAACCAACTGACTATAAAATTGCTCTAACTGATCTTGATTGGATCTTGGCTATGCAAGATGAGTTGAACCAGTTTGAAAGAAATCAGGTTTGGCATCTTGAACCAAGAACCAATGAGATGTCAGTTATTGGAACCAAATGGGTCTTCAGAAACAAAATGGATGACTCAGGTACTATAGTCAGAAACAAGGCCACGCTAGTGGTTCAAGGGTTTAACCAACAAGAGGGAATAGACTATGATGAAACCTTTGCTCCAGTAGCCAGGCTTGAGGCAATAAGAATTTTGATTGCATTTGCTGCCCACATGAACTTTAAACTCTTTCAAATGGATGTTAAAACTGCTTTTCTAAATGGTTATTTGAAAGAAGATGTGTATGTGGAACAGCCCCCTGGCTTTGAGGATAGAGTTTGTCCAGATCATGTCTACAAGTTAGACAAAGCTCTTTATGGCCTCAAACAAGCCCCTCGTGCTTGGTATGAGAGACTCTCTAGCTTTCTTATTGAAAATCATTATGAGAGAGGTTCAGTGGACAAAACTCTATTCTTAAAGAAAAGGGGAACAGATCTGTTAGTGGTCCAGGTATATGTTGATGATATTTTGTTTGGGGCTACTAATTCTGTTTTGTGTGATGAGTTTGCAGACCTAATGAAAAGTGAATTTGAGATGAGCATGATGGGAGAACTTGGTTTCTTCCTAGGGCTTCAAATCAGGCAAGTGGATGATGGAATCATGATCCACCAACAGAAGTATCTCAAGGAGCTCCTCAAGAGATATGGTCTGCAAGATATCAAGTCCTATGACACACCTATCCCTACCTCTTCTAAACTGAGCCTAGATGAGAAAGGAAAGGATGTTGAGGATAAGCTATACAGAGGTATGATTGGCTCACTTCTCTACTTAACAGCTAGTAGACCAGACATAGTGTTCTCAGTTGGGTTGTGTGCAAGATTTCAAAGCAACCCAAAAGAGTCTCATCTAAAAGCTGTTAAGAGAATTTTTAGGTACCTAAGTGGTACTGAGGACATGTGCTTATGGTATCCAAAGGGAAGCAATTTTGATCTTTTAGGATACACTGATGCTGATTATGCTGGTTTTAGTGTGGACAGGAAGAGCACTTCAGGAATGGCTCACTTCTTAGGTTCTTGTCTCATTTCATGGGGATCTAAGAAACAAAATTCAGTGGCTCTATCCACAGCTGAATCAGAGTACATAGCTGCTGCCTTGTGCTGTGCTCAATTGCTTTGGATAAAGACACAACTTAAGGATTTTGGGGTCTGTTCCGGAAGTGTTCCCATATTGTGTGATAACACCAGTGCTATAAACATTTCAAAAAATCCTGTCCAGCACTCTAAAACCAAACATATTGAAATCAGACATCATTTTCTTAGAGACAATGTTGAAAAAGGAAATGTGAATCTTGAATTTTGCAGATCTGAAGAACAATTGGCTGATATTTTCACTAAACCCCTGAGCAGGGAAGTGTTTGTCAAACTCCGCACATTACTTGGTATGGTAAGGATTAGATCCTAGTTCCTTAGGACTTATCTTTCTCTTTTTGGCTATGTTTGACTTTTTGATCATTAGTGTAAATAAGCAGGGCTGGTTAACTCTTAATGTCATTGATGCAAGTGGTCTCAAAATTCTTATGCTGATGCTGTTCCAATGTGTGGTATCTCTAAGTTGCCTAATTGTAAGTTGCATTAAAGTTTTTAATTTATACAGATCAGCGTCAAACCATCGTAAGACCAGTTCCCTACATCGGTTATATCTGTTACTGCTGAATTCTCGATTTTGAAATTGAGGAGTTAAGTGTTCTGACACATGACCGTTGTGAACAGTGTAGAAGTTACTTCTACTTTATCTGTTCGAATAACTGCCGGTTTTCTCCATTTTAATTCATTTTATCACATTGATTTCTCTCTAACTGTCTCTTTCTCTCTCAAAGTAATCCTTTCTCTCAAACCCTAAGTACCATCATCAAAATCCTCTTTAAGAATTCAAATTCGGTTTCTTTCTCTCTCCTTCATCAACTCTGCAAATCTAATCAAAATGGGAAGAAAGAAAAGCAAGGCTGCAAGGAAGAAAAGTTGTGGGTTAAGCCAATCTCCAAATTTCACACCCTCTAAGGCTGAGATACAATCAGAAAATGTAGTGGTTGCTGAACACCACCACACAGAAGAAAAGGAAGAAAAAATCAAGGATCAAACCACAACAGAAACAGTTGCTGAGTCTAAAGGCACATGCAAGCCCGATGAGAAATCTACTCCCCCACCAAGCCCTAAATCATCACCACCACCTCAACCTCAGAAAACACCATCACCATCTAAGAAATCACCCTCTCCATCACCCAAACAACACTCGTCACAGCCCACAAAATCTTCTCCTCCACTAAAACCACCATCTCCCACAAAAGCCAAGACTCCTCCCCCACAGTCACCAATGAAATTCACAAATCCACCATCCTCTCCACCACAAAAAGAAACAACCCCATTACCATCTCCACCATCAGAAAAATCACCCACATCATCACCACAGACCACACAGAAACCAGTGCCAAGCACTGAAGAGAAGGAAGTTGAAAAGGAAGAGATGGAAAATAAGGATGATGACACCAATGTTCAGGATATAGATGTCGAGATCACCGGTGTTGTACAAGGAGAAAAGGAACCAGGAAAAAGAACCAGGCCCTTGAGGACAAGGGTCTGTAAGGAAGAAATCAAGAAGGAATCTGCTGAAGTGGTTCCTGAGGAAAAGAAGGATGAAAAGAAGAAAAGGGTGAAGAGTGTTGCCAAGAAGGATAAAGCCTCAGAAAGTCTCAAGCCTGCAACCAAGCTCCCAACAGAAAAGAAGAGGAAAGCTGCCTCTACCTCTGACAAAACTCCTGCCAAGAAGAAAGGTAAGACCACTTCTGAACCACTGTATGAACTAAGTGGTAGGGGTGTCTTATTTGGTTTTTCATGTCCCATGTCTTGGATGAGTCAACCATTTTTAGAGGAGTTTAAGGAGGCCATAGAGTACCAGGGCTGGGAAGGGCTGTTTGATAAGAGGCTTAATGTTTTTGAAACTTGTGTTGAAGAATTTTACTCTAAGTTGGGGAAGTTAGAGAAGGGGAAGGTCTGGAGTGAGGTCGAAGGGGTCGACATCACTCTTTCAAAGAAGACTCTAGGGGAGGTACTGGGTGTACCAAGGGGTGGATTCTGTGATTATTCCAAGGACAACTGGCCAACTATTCCTGAGGTCAGTACAGAACACATACAGACCACTCTCTTTACTGGTTCTCCAACTGATGGTGCTGGCTATGTTATTGGCCAATTAAGGGAACCAGTAATGAGGCTGTTCCATACAGTTGCTTCTAAGATAGTACTCCCCAGGGCTCAGGGCAGAATGGATGTCAGGAAGATGGATGCTGTGATTATTTACTGTCTATATGAGAAGATTAAGTTAAGTCTCCCTGGTCTGATGCTAGCTCACATGGTTAGCATTTTGGAAAGGTCCAACCACTCTCTACCTTATGGAGCCTGGCTTACTTTGGTTTTCCAAAGTAGAAAGGTTCATCTGAGTGGTGAGGTAAAGAAAATGT
Source organism: Salicornia ramosissima (assembly GCA_951394345.1). Classification (NCBI taxonomy): domain Eukaryota; kingdom Viridiplantae; phylum Streptophyta; class Magnoliopsida; order Caryophyllales; family Amaranthaceae; genus Salicornia; species Salicornia ramosissima. The sequence goes on along the minus strand of OX596233.1, from coordinate 24,011,927 downwards.
CTGTCCTCACCAACCAGATCCTAGGTCAGAAGGGGATGACCTTTGAGGGAGGTATGCTCAAAATGAGGGATGAAGACAGGGTCACAGGGGCCAGAAGGACAAGCAGTTCCAGGTCTGAGGAAGCTACTGGATCACTGTCCAAACAGGTGCAGACACATGGGGAATTACTGCAACAGATGATGGCTAATGTCAATGCTCTGTGCACTTCTCTGGATGGCTCTATAAAGAACATAACAGCACGACTGGACTCCCATGAAGAAAAGCTTGCCTCCTCTTCCAGCTTCAAGCCCAAGACCACCAAGAGACCAGTTCCCATCATAGCCCAAGTCAAGAAGAAGCAGCAGGAGCAGAGTGAAGAAGATGAGAATGAGGATTCTACTGAGGATTCTGATGATGATGCTGACTTCACTTCTTCTTAGCCTACCCCCTTCCCTACTAACATTGATCTCAAACTTTCTTTTCTCTGGTTTCTCTGAACAATTGCTACCTTTACTTTCTGACCATTTCTGCTAAACGATTTCTTTGCAGAATGGTGCTAGTCTGTATATTTTATTAACTTCTGTGTGCACTTGAACAGTTTGGGATTGTGAGTTGCAGGTACTCACATGTGGGACAACATCTCTAGAATGCTGTGTTAATATTAAGCTTGTATTTGACTTTACTTGTTGCCTTCTCCTAATTTTGTGCTATGATTGCTTTTGTCATTTGATGATGCCAAAAGGGGGAATAGGACAGGTGAAGTTCCTAGTATCAATTGTAGCAACCTGGACAAGGTTCAGACCTTGTTAAGAGATGGCCCAGCTTTTTGCCTAGGAGTATCTTGAATTCAGATCAAGTGCTCCTACCCATCCCAACTGGAAGAAAATTCTTCCAAGTGAAATTAAAATTTCTCTTGCTACAATTGATAATTGATAAGTCTTGCAGGTTACAGGTTTAATGCTGAAACTCAATAATAAATTGAGTAATGTGATGAGTGACTGATCATTGTTATCAGTCTAATTGTGCTTTAGTCTGCTGTATATTTTTTATTCTCTGAGATTATGAATCTGACTACAGGCACAATGCAAGACCAGTTCCTCTGAACAGTTATTTTATTTTGAAATAACTGGATACTGTTCTCAGGGGGAACTTCATGGTTTGTCATCATCAAATAGGGGGAAATTGTTGAACCATGTTTGATTTGAATGATGACAAACCAGTCCTCTATACTTGATGTCTATAAATAATTGTATATGAACAGGTTGAATCAAGTGAGGATCCATCAAGGCAATCATGAAGGCCTTGAGATACTTGAAGATCAGAAACCAAGAGCTTGGAGCCTTTTATTTTTATACTTCTAGGATCTTCATGTAAAATAGGCTTAAGAAAGTATTCTTATTGTTTTTAAGTAAAGAGCAAAAAGACCTTAAGTTTACATCCAGTAAAGAGAACAGCCCAAGAACAAGCTAAGAACAGGCACAGAACAAGCTTGGAACAGTTCCCTTTACCAGAAGTAAACTTAGTAGTACTGAGACCACTGTGGGAACAGACCTCAGTATTACGCATGTGATCCGTACAGATTTTCGAGCTCAAAAATCATTTTGAAAATTATTTGAAAAAATCTGGATCACTTGTACTTTGGAAATCTGCCAAATTGATTTGCAAAATCAGCCCATTAAATGCAATGTCCTTTGTTTGGACTTTAGTGTACATCTCTCTTCCCATAGTGGAAAGTGACAAAGTCTGAAGCAAGAACACTGCACTTGTGTCAGCTGAAGTGGTTTGCACAATTTAGGCAAGTCTCCAAACACACTTCTAGGGCACGGTTTTCCTTGTCTATATAAACAATCTTTGCAAGAAACCCTAGATGACTTTTGCTCTCCAAAGAAAACCAAGGAATACTTTCTGAGAGTCTATCCTTAGTCCAAAAACTATCTCCATATCCATCTTTAAGAGAAAAACTTACGGAGATTTAAGTTTGTAACATTTGAACCACTTAGAGGGAAGTGGTTGGGGAGTGTTCTGCGAACACTGAGTGAACTGTTAGAGTTAACAGTTGGGGAATTAAGTGTTACATAGTTGTAGCACTTGATTGAGTGTGTAACCTTGTTATTATTCTGAGTTGATTAATAATATTGGTGAGAGAGTGGAGGACGTAGGCTTGTTTAGAAGCCGAACCTCGTTAAATCTTTGTATCCTTACTCTTTGCTTACTGTTCTCTCGTTGTTCTCACAAAAGCACAAACAAAACTTGAAAACGATTGAAAAAACACACATACTCAATTCAACCCCCCCTTCTTGAGTATACATTGAACTAACAGCGTGCCTTGTTGAAACAACAAGGTATTTGGAAACCTTTGATTGAAAAAGAAAAGGATTTGATTGAAAAGGGCTTGAGTGCAGCAGAATTTGAGGCGATGGAGGAGAAGGCTCACTCCACCATATTACTGAGTTTGGCAGACGATGTGATCACAGAAATTTCGGATGAGGTATCGGCATCAGGTGGTCAAAGTTGGAGAGTCTTTATATGACAAAGTCTCTCACTAGCAAGTTGTTGTTAAAACAACGTTTGTATTCTCTGCGAATGCAGTCAGGTACGCCTTTAAGGGATTATCTAGTCAAACTTAATACTATTTTACTTGATTTATGTAATATAGATGTTAAGATTGAAGATGAGGATGCTTCTTTGATTTTGTTAGTTTCTTTGCCTGTGTCGTTTGAGAATTTTGTTGAGTCATTTGTGGTGGGAAAAGCAACTGTAACTCTAGAAGAAGTAAAGTCAGTACTTTTTACTAGAGAGTTGCGCCATAAGGCGGTAACAAATAGTGACAGTGGTTTTGATTCTGGGGCTGGATTGGTAGTTAGTTGTTCTGGAGCTAATAATTTGAACTCTAAGAAAAAGAAAAATTCTAAGGATAATAATAGTAAGCCTAATAATATTTGTCACTACTGTAAAGAACCTGGTCATTGGAAGGATAAATGTCCTAAAAATCCTAGGAATAATTCCAATGTTAATGTTGCACAACAAAGTTTTGATTCTAATTCGGAGGAAGACATGGCCTTAATTGTTAGTGAAGGTAGTTAGTCTACGGATCGTTGGGTGTTAGATTCAGGATGTTCTTTTCATATGTGTCCTAGTCGTGAATGGTTTTCTACCTATGAATCTGTTGATTGTGGTGAAGTTATTATGGGTAATGATGCTGCATGTAAAGTGGTGGGTAGAGGTACTGTTAGAATTAAGACAGTTGAAGGAAAGATACGTACTTTGTCAGATGTTAGACACGTTCCGAAACTAAAGAAAAATTTGATCTCTCTAGGTACTCTTGACAAGCAGGGATTTACTTTTTCGGGTTCAGATGGGGAATTGTGTGTTTTAAAAGGTTCGAAGGTAGTGCTGAAAGGTACTAAGTTGGGAACTTTGTATTATTTACTTGGTACTGTACTGACTGGTTCTGTTTTTGTAGCATCCATGGGTTCAGATGAGATGACTAAGCTATGGCATAAGAGGCTAGGTCATATGAGCGAGCGTGGTATGCAATCTTTGTCTAAATTAGGCCTTCTTGGTGGTCATAAGGTGAAAAATCTTGAATTTTGTGAATTCTGTGTGTTGGGTAAACAACATCATGCCAGGTTTAGTAAAGGGTTGCATGTCACAAAGGCCACTTTGGATTATATTCATTCTGATTGTTGGGGACCATCTCGGGTTGAAAGTATTGGGCGATATCGATATTTTGTTACCTTTATTGATGATTTCTCCAGGTACACATGGCTCTATGTTTTGAAGCAGAAAGGAGAGGCTTTTAACACCTTCAAGCATTGGAAGGTGTTAGTTGAAAATCAGACTGGCAATAAGGTTAAACGTCTCCGAACGGATAATGGTCTTGAGTTTGTTTGTGATGAGTTCAATTCTTTTTGCAGGGATGAAGGAATTGTTAGACATTGTACTGTTAGGAAAACACTGTAGCAAAATGGTGTTGCAGAAAGGTTGAATAAGACTTTGCTTGAGAGAGCTAGGTGTATGCTCTTTGATGCAGGTTTGACTAGATGGTATTGGCCGGAAGCCGTGAAAACGGCTTGCTATTTGTTGAATCGTGCTCCTCATACATGTATTGACTGTAAAATACCTTGTGAAGAGTGGTCCAGAAGAAATGCTGATTATTCTTTGTTGCGAGTTTTCGGGTGTGTTGTTTATTATCATGTGAATGATGGTAAGCTAGAACCGAGAGCCAGAAAGGGTTGTTTCATGGGATATGGAGATGGTGTCAAGGGATATAGAATTTGGTCCCCATCAGAAAGTCGCGTCATAACTAGTAGAGATATAACTTTTGATGAAAATAATATGTTTGTGTCTATTAATAAAGTTGCAGGCAACAGAGATGATAGCATTGTTCGTGACGATGGGTTTGAAATAGAATTTTTGTCTTTTGCCAAGGATGGTATGCAGATTCAGGTGGAGCAGAGTCCGGTGACTACTAATCAGTTGGTAGATGAGCCTGTTATTGATGAAACAGGTGACTCTGAGATAGATCACACTGCGGAGGTTAGTTCTAAACGACTGAGAAAGAAGCCTTAAAGACTAATTGAGGAGATGGAGGGACGCCATGTTCCGGGTCAGAATTGTTGTGTAGAGGAGTTGGTAGCATATGCTTTGCATGTTGCAGATGATATTGAGACACCTGAGCCAATTTCGTACAAAGAAGCAGTTGCTAGTGTCGAGTCAGATAGATGGTTGGTTGCTATGAATGAAGAGATGGAGTCTCTTCACAAAAAAAAAAAAAAAAAAACTTGTGCAATTACCAAAGGGTCGTAGGTTAATTGGGTGTAAATGGGTTTTCAAGAGAAAAGAGGGTACTTCTGAAGGGGATCCAATTCGATACAAAGCTCGGTTGGTTGCTAAGGGGTTTAGACAGCAGGAAGGAGTGGAATACAATGAGATATTCTCGCCGGTGGTTCGACATACTTCTATTAGGGTGCTTCTAGCAATAGTGGCACATTTTGATCTAGAACTTGAGCAAATGGATGTAACAGGAGTCTCTATGATTGCTGTGTTTATCACACTAAGGTGGAGAATGGATCTTCTTATATTTATTTATTATTATATGTTGATGACATGCTTATTGCAGCTAAGGAAATGTCGGATGTGCGCAAGTTGAAAGAGCTTCTGAGTTCTGAATTTGACATGAAAGACTTAGGAGCAGCTCGCAAGATTTTGGGGATGGAAATCTATAGAGATCGTGCCAAGAAGAAGTTGTTTCTTTCACAAAAGGGTTATATTCAGGGTATTCTTGACAGGTTTGGTATGAAAAATGCTAAATCTATAGATACTCCTATTGCTTCTAATGTTCGTCTTTCTATGTATACTTCTCAGTCTAATGAAGAGAAGGAATACATGTCTAGTGTTCCATATGCTAGTGCAGTTGGAAGTTTGATGTATGCAATGGTTTGTACTAGACCTGATATTGCACATGCTGTTAGTGTGGTTAGTAGGTTTATGTCTTAACCTAAGAAGGAGCATTGGCAGTGTGTGAAGCGAATCTTTCGCTATTTGGTTGGAACGGCGGATGTTGGTCTCATTTATGGCAATGAGACACAATGTTTAGTGTTTGGGTATTGTGATTCTGATTATGCAGGTGATGTTGATACCAGAAGATCTGTGACGGGTTATGTTTACACTCTTGGAGGTTCAGTGATTAGTTGGAAAGCCACTTTGCAATCTGTAGTTACGTTGTCTACAATGTAAGCTGAATATATGGCGTTAACCACTGCTGCAAAAGAGGGTATTTGGTTACGGGGTCTTGTTAGTGATTTGGGTATTCATCATGATCGTGCTACGGTTTATTGTGATAGTTTGAGGGCGATTTTTCTTGCTAAAGATCATGTTCATCATGATAGAACTAAACATATTGATTTGCGTTATCATTTCCTTAGGAATGAGAAGCGTGTTGAGGTGAAGAAGATTGGTACTGCTGATAATCCAGCCGATATGTTCACCAAGCCGGTTCCGGTTCGCAAGTTCAAACATTGTTTGGACTTGTTGAATGTTGATAGCCATGTTTGAGACCCTCATGGGTCGTGCCTAAAGGTGGAGGCAATCCTCGCCCCGGGATTAGGAGGGCGTTTGTGCTAGTTGGTTTGTTAGTGTTTGTTTTGGTCTTGGCATGTATTGGTGAATACAAGTCAAGGTGGAGATTGGTGGTGTTTTAGGGTGTGACTTGTATTACCAAGTCATACATTTGCGTTACGAAGTAGTTCGACAAAGAAAGACGAAGTTTGGAAGTGTTGGAGCAATGGAGGTGCGCCCCCGGGCACGTATGGGGAGCCCCGGGCGGGCTCGTTGACGAACAAGTTGAAGAGCACCTCGGCCCCGGGCGGGTCTGGGCTTGCCTTGGGTGATGTTGTTGCCACGGCCCCGGGCGGGTCTGGGCTTTTGTGTTGCCTGGGTTGCCTCACGCACCCGGGCGGGGCTGAGGTGACCCGGGCGGGTCCTGGACCCTCAGTTTTTTGGTCACTCGTAAACCCGGTCGAGTTTCTTCATACCTGACCGGGTCCGTTCGATTTTTAGGGTTTTGTTCGTCTATTTGTCGAGTAACTTTGTAATTAGTATAAATAGGACTTTAGGGTTTTGTTTCCATTTATGCTAATTGTTTCAAGCCACATATTTGAGAGGAAAACATATTGAGAGTTTTAGTGAGTGAATTCTTGGGAGAATTACCAGTCTCTCGATTGTATTCCGTTTGTTGGATTTCCATAGTGAAACGTTTTCGTACGGGCCAGGAGGACGTAGCTATCACATCGATAGTGAACCTCGTTAAATCTTTGTGTGATTTGAGTGTTTTTCATTGTTTGTTATTGTAGTTTGTCTGTTTTCGGGCTTCCGTTACAACACTACACTAATAACAAAATTGGCTTTATAATGGTACATTGTGAAGTATAGAGGTGAGTAATAATGGTACAATGTGAAAAAACAAAAAAACCAATTTTACAATGGTACCGTGTAGAAAATTCCAAAATAAATTCAATTCAATTCAACAATAATAAGTTGAGGAGAATGGGGCCTTTGTTGACATTGTGACTAATTGGCATGGACATCAATATTTATTAGAAATTTGAAGAGTATTAATAGAACGATACTCACGTCACGTGATATACATTAGTTAAACTCGAATTACCATCAATACAACTAGGAATGACAACGGGTCGGACTTGGATCGGATTATGCAAAATTCGACTCCGACCTAGTCGGATTTTTTTAAACGGAGTTGGATGCGGATTTTTATTTTCCGGATTCAGATCGGATTTTTTTCTTGCGGATCGGGTCAGACTTGGTCAGATCAGGATAACTTATTATCCCTAAATGAGGCAAATGTCTAATATTACATTAAAATTAGTTCTTATTTTCTTATAAATATAACTTTATATATTATATTTTAATAAAAATTTAAATTCCTACCAAATAATTTCTACAAAACTATATAAATTTAATTAAAAAACAACATAGAAAAAATAAAACATCTAACAATATGTCGGAGTCGAACTGATTCGTCGGATTTTTTCCTACATCCGACTCCGACTCCGACCCGACTCCGACTCGGAGTCGGATTTTTTTTAGACGGATTCGGATGCGTTTTTTAATTTTTGGATTCGAATCGGATTTATTTTCTTGCGGATCGGGTCGGACTAGGGTCGGATTCGGATTGAATTGTCATCCTTAAATGCAAGGATTAATGAACATCGGTGAAATTTTAAAATTAGACCAAATGAACATTCGTTATCAACTTAATTAACATCTATTCACTGCATCTTATATTTTTATAGGGAGTACTTTCCTTTAATACTCACTAGTGTAACTTATATGAATTTACGGCTAGTTTGGTTGTTGGTAATAAAATGCGGTAATGGTAATGGATTTAAAGTGTAATTTGTTAAGGAAAAACTTCAAAATCTCCATGGAAAACATATTTTTCATTCCCAAACTTGAAATTTCTTTTTATTTTTCATTATCATCAATTACCATGTGGAAGGGTGGTATTAGATTGGAATCAATATTTGTGAAGAAAATTAGATAAAGTGGAGTTAAGGTAGCATCAACATGGGAATAGATTTTGATTTTACTTCCAAATCTAGTTATAATTTCATTCTCATTACCTCCATTTATGACCGACAATCAAATGGACCGTTAATATTTATAGTAGCAACTTTCCCTCCGAAAGTCAAAACTCAAAACTAATGATATAGGCGAACGCTGACAAAATTTTCGAGACAAAAACCTTTAAGAATATTTACACTTGCCTTGAACCAACCCTCCGACATGCATTTCATGCACCATACATGCTTTCATATTCAAATCATGATAATTTATCCTAACCCTTTATAAATTAGACTCCCATCAGTCCTAGTGTTACTAACAAATTCATTAGCCAAGACATGACAGATAAAAAGATGGATTTTTGGTGAGAAACTCTCGCTAAGTGTGACGACTTTGAAAACAATACTCATTAACTTTTTTTATTTATATTTAACCCTCACTAAGTCTAGATTGCCTGTGTTTGCCACTCATTTAGCAGGTTGAAATAGAAGAGCCGGTTTCGTGGGGCCCACTTTTACGAATTACCTTCAGTAACTACCACGTGATGCTCACGAGGTCTTTCTTAATTACCTTTGAAACAGACACCATTTTTAATCAGTGTTTATAAAGTCTAGAAGCAGGATTTTCCGTGTAAATTAAAATTTTGAGTTAATTGCAACTCTGTTAGACGATAATAGATTAATTTATTAAGTTAACAAAGAGAACTTTGGGAGTATTTAAGGAAACGATTTCCGAGTCGGAAGTCAGTTGAATTTTCTTTATGTTATTACTATTATTATTATGGCAAAAGTGGGTAGCTAGAGTGATACTGTAACGACCCGAATTTTCTAAACTGTCGATTTACGAAGAAAATCGACAAATGAATCATTACCAACATAAACTAGATAGCATTTTAATAATTTAAAATCCAATACTCCTTTTATTAACCAAACTAAATAAATAATATCCTAAAAGTCCAAAAACAAATACTAGAATACATAATAATGATACTTTCCATCCCAACAGGCCGGGATATACTACTTAATAATTAAAAGAAGGCATAAACTAGACTCCGGGTTCACTATACTGCTCTCATCAACACACAACCCGAATCATATAGGAGCCCACTTATGCGTCCGCATCATCACCTGAAATGGGGGGGTCCACCGTCAGTGGGGAGTAACTAGGCTGTCCCACTTAAATGAGGGACCATATAATAGCATAGAATCAACCAGGAAAATCACACAAAAATACATAAGAATACATACGAGAATACATACAACAATACGTAGAAAAATACGTATAAAAATACGTATAAAATACATACGAAATACGTAGGTAAATACGTATAAAAATACTTACAAAATACGAGTACAATACGTATAAAATACCTGCACAATACGGTTAGAAATACATACAATATACGTATAAAATACGGATAAAAATAAATACCGAATACAGACAAATACGGATACGATACGCATATAAATACAGGCCAAAGATACTCGTACAGAATATATGGAATACACGTACAAGGTACACCAAAAATAAATATAAATACAGACTTACCAGACGTATGCAGCGGAAGACTTATCATCACATAAATACAACTTATACACACGAAAATACACGTAAATACACATATAACAGAATCCTTCCCGTGAAATACTTATCTTGTCATATTTTACCCAAAAACCCTTCTTTTAACCATCTTATTGGACCGGTCATTATAGCTCGTAAGAATGCCCGTGTACATCCCAACTTTCCTAAAACATGCCGGGAAGAACCCGTGTATTCAACCCGTAGCCCTTCTTTGCAAGAACTAAGCCTAAGCTATGGCCATAACTCCTAAATAGCAGCCCGTGTACTACTACTTAGACGACTACATATCTTAAGATCCAGAACTGCCCAGAGACCGCAGTAGGGCAGTGACTTCGACTTAACCCGATCTGATGACCCGTGTATCACCAAATGGCGTCTGTATCTTATCTTGTCTTATCTAAAGGCCATCGTGAGACCACTATTTATCATCATCTTATATCTTGTCCTTTTAGCCATATTGTTACTTTCCTTCACATTGCAACTTATCCCTATTAATTCTTTTTAATTCCTTTAATTATATTAATTCCTAAAATTACCTTCTAAAATATTATAAGTAAAAAATTAAACTAAAATTAATCAAACCTAAGTTGTCCCACTCGACATTTTAATAATAGAATAATAATTAAATAAATTCATCAATTAATCATATAAACAATTAAATAATTCATCTAAATTAACTATTAACAACCAAAATTACCTAAAACATGATAAAAATCCCTTTTTTTCACACAATAACCCACTCGACATTTTGGAAAAAAAATACCCAAAATTATACCTTAAATTAATTAAACACAATCATCATTAATTAATCATAAAACTTAATAATAAACCAATAAATCATGCTTTAAACATTAAATTATCAAGATTGGACAAGAACAAGATCAAAATCACTCTCTTTATACATATAATCCACACGGCATTTATGGGAAAACAACCTTCAAGAATAAATTCAAGATTTATTAACAACATGATTAAATTAAAGACTAATTTAAAGATTATCAATACTAATTCAAGAAAATGTCATAAAAATTATCAAAATAACCCCACACTACTTGACAATCACACGACATGACCAAGATCAATAATAACAAATTTTCATGCAATTAAACTATATAAATATACAAATAATTAAATTGATCTAAACATAAAATTAATTAAAACACCTAAAGATCCATGAAAAATTGCATGAAATATCAAGAAAATAACAAGATAAATATCATCATATCACTCGAAAATTCTAGGTCATCATGATACTAATCCTAACAATTTTCATGATTTAATCCTAATTAACTATTAACTATATGGGAAACATGTACCAAATTTAAAAGAGATAGACTAGTTACCTTAGATTAGGAAAGAAAATCAAGAAAATCTCCTTGTTTGGTTCAAGAACACACGGCTGCTAGGGTTTATGAGAGAGAGTTTTTTTTTAGAGCCTTTGAAAATAGGGTAAGAGATTGTAACTGTATTATTCCTATTCAAATATAAGGAACAAAGAAAACAAAATAATAAGGAGAAGAGGAAGGGGGAACCGTGTGAATGGGAGAGAGAATAGGGAAGGGGGAGTGAAGTTAGTAGACCAAGCAAAAGTAGTTGCAATAGGTTTTAAAATTAATTAAATAATTAATCATAGGATTATCTAATTAATTAAAATTACAAAAGGGGAATTAATCCTTGGCCATGAAGTGGGGGCCAGCCAAAGGGAGAGGAAATGGGTCCTTGGCCCACTTTTAAGATAAAGGAATGGAAATAAGAATTAAGCAGTCCAAATCATCGGGCCTTTTTGGACTTAGATTATAAAATAACATTAATTAACCGCGAAATTTTCTGGCCCTAACTTTCGGGTTATTACAGTCACCCCTCCTTAAATAAATTTCGACCTCGAAATTTACTTAAAGAAGCTCAAAAACACACACATGAAACTAAGCACAGACACAAATAAAATAGGAACGAAAACAAACAGCACAACTTCGTACCTGCTCCAAACAGCTCGGGATACCTATCCCTCATTGAAGCTTCCGTTTCCCACGTAACCTCCTCGAACTTCTGACTACGCCAGAGTACCTTAACCAAAGGTACCACCTTACGCCGCAACATCCGATCCTGGCGGTCCAAAATCCGCACCGGCCTCTCTTCAAAGGTCAAGTTCGACTCAATCTCCGAGGATTCCACCGGAATAATGTGAGAAGGGTCATTCACGTATTTCCGTTGCTGAGACACATGAAATACATCATGAACCCTCGACAGATCCGGAGGCAACGCCAACCGATAATTAACTTCTCCAACCCGCTCCAAAATCTCATATGGCCCAACGTACCTCGGTTTGAGCTTACCCTTCTGGCCAAATCGAACCATACCCTTCATCGGAGAAACCTTCAACAACACCTTATCACCAACCTGGAACTCCAACGGCTTCCGACGACGATCAGCATAAGACTTCTGCCGACTCTGAGCTGCCTGCAACCTTGCCCTGATGATCTTCACCTGCTCCACCGTGTCCTTGATATGATCAGGACCAATCACCAAAGCATCGTTGATGTCACTCCAACAAGTAGGGCTGCGACACTTGCGCCCATATAACGCCTCATAAGGAGCCATCTTGATACTAGCATGATAGCTGTTGTTGTACGAAAACTCCACCAAGCTCAAAGATTTAACCCAAGTCTGCTGGAAATCTAACGCACAAGCCCGTAGCATATCCTCTAGCGTCTGGATGGTCCGTTCCGTCTGCCCATCCATAGCTGCGTGAAAAGCTGTACTCAAATTAAGCTTAGTTCCAAAATCCTCTTGCAACGACTTCCAGAACCGTGACAGAAATCGGGGATCTCGGTCGGACACTATATCCTTAGGCACACCATGTAACCGTATGATCTCCCTCGAGTAAGCTTCCGCCATCTTCTCCATCGACCAAGTTACCTTCATCGGAATGAATCGGGCGACCTTAGTCAAACGATCCACGATAACCCAAACAGTATCCAATCCTGTAGATGTCGCTGGTAAGCCTACCACAAAATCCATAGATATAGGATCGAACTTCCATGTGGGTATCGGCAATGGCTTCAACAGTCCACCTGGTCTTTGGTGCTCAATCTTAACTTTCTGGCAAGTAAGACACCGTGCAGCGAAGTCTGCGACTTCTTGCTTCATCCTTGCCCACCAAAAATATTCCTTCAGGTCCTTGTAGAGTTTCCCACTACCTAGATGCACCGAATAAGGAGTATTGTGAGCCTCTTCCATGATCCGGTTCCTCAACCTCGAACTCTGGGGCACACACCACCTGTTACGGAGCAAAAATTAGTATCCATCAGGTGAAAACAGTTTACTATAACATTTAACTCCATTACCTGTTACGGAACTTCATACCGCCGTCTGAATCAATCGTGAAGTCTTCTGCCTTGCCTTAAAGTTTGGCTTCACGAATTTTCTCGAGCTGCGAGTCTTCTCTCTGACTCTCCCGTAACTCCTGGTACCAACTGGGTTCAACACTCATAGCACTAAGATAGACTCGTGTACTACCCGGCATTACCATCTCAATCTCCATCCTGCGAAGATCAGCACAGATTTCCTTAGGTAAAACTGTCATCCTGTTAAGTGAATGGTGAACCTTACGACTAAGGGCATTTGCTACCCTGTTGGCCTTCCCTTCACAATAGTCAACTAAGAGGTCATAATCCTTGATCAACTCGAGCCATCGTCGCTGCCTCATATTGAGCTCCTTCTGAGTGAAGATGTACCTTAAGCTCTTATGATCGGTGAATAGTTTGCAAGTAGCTCCATAGAGATAATGTATCCAAATCTTCAGAGCGAACACTACAGCTGCCAACTCTAAGTCGTGAGTAGGATAGTTCTGCTCATAAACCTTGAGTTGTCTCGAAGCATATGCAATCACCCTGCCTTCTTGCATCAGAACACAACCTAGACCCTTCTTGGACGCATCACTGTAGACTTCATAACCCACACCTTCATTCGGCAACGCAAGAACTGGTGCAGACACAAGACTCTGTTTGAGGGCTTGGAAAGCTTCTTCACACTGATCGGTCCACACGTACTTGCAATCCTTGTGCAACAATTTGGTCATAGGTGCTGCTACCTTGGAGAAATCTTTCACAAATCTCCGATAGTAACCTGATAGGCCAAGAAAACTCCGAACTTCGGCCACATTCTTAGGACTGTGCCACTCCACAACTGCCTTAACCTTGGCTGGATCTATCTTAACACTGTCCGCATTGATCACATGCCCTAGAAAGGCTACTTCCCTGAGCCAAAACTCGCACTTAGACAACTTCGCGAACCACCTCTGAGCCCGTAAGACATCTAGCACCAGATGTAAATGTTGAGTGTGCTCTTGTTCACTCTTCGAATAGATAAGAATATCGTCGATGAACACCACCACACACACATCCAAGAGATGATGAAAAGTCCGATTCATCTGATCCATGAAAACAGCAGGAGCATTGGTCAAACCGAACGGCATCACCTCAAATTCATAGTGCCCGTATCTAGTGCGAAACACGGTCTTCGGTATATCTTCCGGCTTCACTGGAATCTGATGATACCCCGACCTGAGATCAATCTTGGAGAATACACTGGCACCATTCAACTGATCAAACAAATCTTCAATCCTGGGCAAAGGATACTTGTTCTTGATAGTCACCTTGTTAAGTTCCCGGTAATCTATACATAATCGCATGCTGCCATCTTTCTTCTTGACGAACAATACCGGAGCACCCCAAGGAGACACACTGGGCCTTATGAAACCCTTGTCGATCAGATCCTGCAACTGGGTCTTCAACTCCTTCAACTCTGCAGGAGCCATACGATACGGAGCCTTCGAGATTGGAGCAGTTCCGGGCACCAAATCGATGTTGAATTCCACTTCCCGTTCATGTGGTATCCCTGGTAACTCTTCTGGGAACACATTTGCATAGTCACGAACCACCGGAATGGCTTCCAACTGTTCTTCCTTGGTCACATCCTTGACTTGACATAAGTACACTGTCTCACCCTTGCGCTGTAGACTGCGCATCTTCATTGCAGAAACTATCTTCACACCCTTTCCCATGGGCTTCCCGACATGGGTTACTCTCTTTGCGTTGGGACCACGCAAAGTGATAGCTTGATCTTGACATCGAACAGTCGCCTGATTTTTCAAGCCGTTTTACGTTTTACCTTCAATGTTTTACGGGTCATTTTAACCCTCAATGAGTCCGTTTCGAGGTCTGAATTTGCAAAAAAACAACCTGAGAACGTCTTTCATGAATAGCCTCGACTTGCGTGCATCGATTTACGTATCAGGAAAAAAATAGCCCATTCAAGGTTTTACGGGTCATTTTAACCCTTATGGGGTCCGTTTTGTGGTCGAAATTCGCAAAAAATGATCCGATCAACCCCGAACTGTATTTGCGGATAGCCTCGATTCGCGTGTCATTTAAAAAATATTTATACCTATTTCGTATAAAATAAATATAAAAATATGAATTCGTATAAGAATACACATAAAAATACACAAATACATAAAAGAATACATATTCGTATAAAGATACACATAAAAATACATATAAAACCATGGTCAACTCCCCCCAAAACCATCAAGGTATGGGTTAACAATGGTTTTGTATAATTCCGATAGTTTTGGACAATTCTTTTATTTAAGGTGGTTTTTCACAAACCCCCTAAAAGTGTAGGGGGTTTTGGACAAAATATACTATTTGATTTTATAAAAGGATCCGTTTTAGATCCGGATCCGCAGGATGCGGATCTGGATCCTGATTTTATGGATCTGTCGGATCCGGATCCAGATCCAGGTTCTAAAAACGGATCCGAATCTTGATCCATCAGGCTCCGGTCCGAATCCGGTCCGTCGCCATCTTTACCTGTGTGTTGCACAATTTATGCAAAATATTAATTTTACAATATAAAGAATCATTAAATTAATGTTAATTTAGAAAATCTTGACATAATTGAACTAAATAAAAAATAAAAGAAAGATGCATGGTCAAAAAAACATATTGAAATTTGATTAATTCGTAGCTAAATGCATTATGTAAATGATGGAGGATAAATAAAATTGTAATATTAGTTATTCTATCTTATTGTTTTTCAAAGAGGCAAGAAAACATTTGTTGTAAATTGAATAACATTTATTATAATAGTTTACAATTCTATCACTTAGAGGTCGTTTGGTTGAAGCATATTTTCCCTGAAAATTAAAATTCCTGAGAAATAGCTAAATCACCTCGTGTTTGGTTGACACTAAATAGCAAAAGCATAGGAAATTAAAATTCCAAGGGAAATTGGAAATCCTATGAAGTGTAGGAAATTATTAACCTACCTCCCTCGATGTTGGTCACAACAAGAAAATCTGTCTCGCCCGACCGATCTTACCGACCGAAGTTACTAAGGTCGGAAAATGCCGACCGTCTTCGACTGCAAACAGTCGCAAAATGTTTACCGACCGTTATTGTGGTCGGAAAAAATTCGCCCGACCGTCATGGTGGTCGGTAGCGGTCGGTAAATACCGACCGAATTTGTGCGGTCGGTATTTACCGACCGCTACCGACCACCATGACGGTCGGGCGAATTTTTTCCACGTTTAAAAGCTAGTCGACAGGCGAGTACGAGTCATTCCTCTTCTCCTCTTCTCCTCTTCTGCTCCCTCGCACTATCCCAAAAATCGCAAAACCCTAGCACTATCCCCTCTTCTTCTCCCTCGCACTCCGACGACGGCACCACCTGGCGGCTGCTGCTGGTGGTTCGCTGCTCCCTCGCAGAACCAGATTGGCGTTCACGACCCTCTTCTCCTCCCTCGCACTCCCTCACAGAACGAGAGTCGCGCGGCTGCTGCTGGTGGTTCGCGGCTGCAGGTGGGCTACTGGTGGGCTGGTGGGCTGCTGGCGTCGCTGCGGCTGTGGGCACCACCTGTACCGCCCCTTGCAGTTGAGGTAATTCTCTTTTTTTTTTTTTTGAACGAAGAGTTAATTCATTATTAGGGTTAGCATTTCCTTTTAATTGTTGTTTATAATTTTAATTTCTGGTTTATTAGT
Organism: Salicornia ramosissima; assembly: GCA_951394345.1. Classification (NCBI taxonomy): domain Eukaryota; kingdom Viridiplantae; phylum Streptophyta; class Magnoliopsida; order Caryophyllales; family Amaranthaceae; genus Salicornia; species Salicornia ramosissima. The sequence continues at coordinate 23,995,239 of OX596233.1, read as the reverse complement.
ATTTGATTTGAATTTTTGGGTTTTGATGATTTTTGGTGTTGGCCTTGTTTATTGATTTTAGGGTTAGCATTTAGTTTTACTTTGAATTGTTGTTTTTAATTTTAATTTCTAATTTTTGGGTTTCATAAAACTTCCCAAAAAGAAACTCATTTAATATGCTCTTTAGGATAAAAAAGACTACCTAAATATCAATTATGCAAGTTGTCAATTTGATTTGAATTTTTGGGTTTTGATGATTTTTTGTGTTGGCTTTTTTTATTGATTTTAGTGGTAGCATTTAGTTTTGATGCGTTCGAGTCTTTTTTTGGGTTTTTTTGCATGGTTTCTTGCCCTTTTTTGGTGTATTATAAGTTATTCATTTAAACTTGGCTTTTAGCGCCATTTTTTCACCATTTTAGCGCCATCGTTCCATTTTTTTTGTTTATGAGTCAAAATTATTCATAATATATATGTACAATTGGCAGCCTTATGTACAATTATTCATTATATCGATAATCTAATGGCATATAGAAAACAACCAAATTCAATATTTTAAGTAAAGTACTCTGTCTCTGTATGTATATTTCACTTTGCTAATTATTAACTTGGCAATTCTCCCACTGCTTATCTAACTCTAGTTAGGTCTAACGAATTTAAACTCGATTTCTCTCCCATAAAATAATGAGAAAAATAATAACGTGTGGAATCAAGACCTAAAAAGCTTAAATGAATAACCTATGATTTGCAGGAAAAATAAACCCAGAATCTTTTGGAGTCCGATCGAGCACGCTAAGGCGGAGTTAGAGGAGAGAGACCGTCATCGGATCGACCATCAGCGCCGTCTGGAAGATAATCAAAAGAAGCAAGCGGAGTGTAGTTATTTGTTAGATTTCGGTTTATTATAGCTTACTTTTTTGCAAATTGTAACATGTATTAGTCTTGTGTATTAAGAATTATTTATATAAATAATATAAAATTTAATTTCATAATTTTAATTTGTTTTTCATTAATATATAATTTAATTTATTTTTTAAAGCATTTTTGATATTTAGTGAAAAAAAAAAAATTGGAACAATGGCGCTAAAATGGTGAAAAAATGGCGCTAAAAGCCAAGTTTCCGACCGCGTGTCGGTCGGAAATTATATTACCGACCGTCGTTACGTCGGTCGGTAATTTCCGACCGACACGCGGTCGGAAACTTGGCTTTTAGCGCCATTTTTTCCTTTTCCTCCAGTCGGTCGGTAATCGGTCGGTAAAAAAGTTCCCGACCGACTGGCGGTCGGTATAAACAATTTACCGACTAATTTTGCACCGACCGACATTTACCGACCGGGGGCGGTCGGAAAAGGTGTGTCCCGACCGTTAACGGTCGGTAAAAGACGGTCGGCCGAGAGTGAATTTCTTGTTGTGGGTGAATGTAAATTCTTGTGTCAAATACAAATACCCATGGTGAATCAAACACAAATAGTTAAATTTCCATGAAACAAGACTTCCTGTAGGAATTAAATTCCTACGGTGAAACATATGAGCTCTTATAATAATTATTTTTAGTTTTTTTTTTTTAATTTGAAAAAAGGAAGATGTCATATTTAATTTTGGAGGGAAAATTTTTATTGAGAATTTGACACATGTCTTTAATAATGCAAACAATGTTTGTTTTAGTATAAGTTATAGATAGATTTACAAAATTCAATGATATCACACATTCATAACCATATCACAATAATATGCAAATAACAATAACAATAATTCACTAAAGAAATTCAATATATATAGTCGAATATATTTATGATTAAACATGTCTATTGAAATTTGCGAAAAATAATTAACCAACTCATAGGATCGGAATGGATTCGTATAATTTTTTTAAAAAAAAATTACCATTAATCATCAATCATAAAACTATAATTGGAAATGCCTATTTTATCCCAACATAGAGACTTTTTGAAAGGAAAATAGAATTAGCACCTATGTTGGTGAATTTGAGGGCCTTTGGAAGAGGAATAAGCAAGAAAAGCACAATTGTCAAAGCCAACAGAACGAACCCCATTTTGGGAATAAGATTGTTGGAAAGACTTGACAATATCTTGAGGGTATTTAGGGGGTTTACCCGACCCGAATCAATGTGAATTCGGGCTGTTAAGCTCCTTTGGTGGATCCACTAAATTCTTGTTGAAAATTGCCAACATTTTGTACTTTTTTTTAATAAATTAAAGAAGTTAAACTTTTGTAAAGAAAATATGCAAATTGGATGATATATATATATATATATATCTTAGAGGGTTTTTGAGTAGTAACTTTTTCTTTTCAGTAGTAACTTAAAATGAATGAATGAATGAATGATATGGGAGTGTATGATGTATATATATTGTTGTTATAAGCACTTAAACATCAAGACAAGTGGATTTTATAGATTAAAAAACAAAAAACAATACAAAGCCATCTGTCAATCTAATTTTTATTTTTTACTTTTTTTCATTTGACAGATATTATATTGTAGTGATCTATCTAATCTGTTAATCCAATTATATCCATGATAATTGATCAAAAAAAATATTTTTAAAAAAATTATATCCATGATAAGTAATATTTATCGGAAAAATAGATTATTATCTAAGAAAACAAGTTTAATGTAAGTTAGGAATAAAAAAAAAATAGGGTTTTTCTAAGCTATGCCCTTGAGTTTTTCAGCTTTCTAAGTTGTACCCATGCTTTTTAAAACTTCTAAGTTATGCCCCTCAACTTAGGTTTTTTAATTACTAGTGCCCTAGAATTAAAATTTTAGGGTTTTTTAAAATATGAAAATCAGCTAAAAACCCTAGAATTTTAGAGGGGAAATTACCCTCCTATGAAATGCAACTCCTTTTAACGGATCTATTAATGTTGAGATAACAGAGTGGACATGCTTAATTAAAATAAATCTAAGTTGAGGGGCATAACTTAGAAGTTTCAAAAAGCATGGACACAACATAAAAAAGCAAAAAACTCAAGGCATAGCTTAGAAAAACCCAAAAAAAATAACATTATTAATGATTGCTAAATTAGTACGCTCAATTATGATAGCTGTTTTAGTTTAAAAAGTTACAATATAATTTTTTTTAATTTAATTTTTTTGAGGAGACAATATAATTGATTAGTATGATAACAATAATCTCATTGATATGGATTGAAAATTTAGTGATTTCATGTAGTTGTTTGGTCCAATCTAGTACTCCCTCCGTAACGAATTAGTAGCAAAATTTGGACTAGCACGGACTCCTAGATGAAATATGTTAATTGTGGTATTAGCCTATTAGGTGGTATAATGATAAAAGTAAGAGAGGGAAAAGTAAGAGAAAGAAAAGTAATGGGGTATTATGTGATATGATGGTAAAAATAAGAGAGAGAAAAGTAAGTGGGGGGTATTGTGTTGTTTTTTTTTGCTAAAAAGAGAATAAAATGAAATTGGAAAAATTGTTGCAAGTATTTTTTTACACCGAAAAATAGAAATTGTTGCAAGTAATTCGTTACGGAGGGAGTAGTAAATTAACGGAAAGTTAAAAATAGCTATTGTAAAAAGCTTCCAACTAAACGTGACCTAAAAGTGACTTTTCAATTTATTTTCCGAGTAAAGTAACAAATTATAATTGTTCATTGAACTTGATGATGTACTCCCTTTGTTTCACATAAAAAACCTTATTACATTTTTTTTAAATATTTTATATGGTCTCCAATGCACAACTTAATACTTTTAATTTTATATGATATATATTTAAAAAAAATTGTAACATCTAACTATCAAGATCACACTTGATAAAATTTTAGTTTGCTTATGAATTGTATAATATGGTCGATGTTATATATAAGTTTGGCCACAAATAATTCTCCCTCTGTTTTTTTTTTTTAAATTTACTCACTTTTTTTTTGATGTTTTTTAATTTACTCACTTCTCATATTTATTAATTTATGATCTCAAGTATTTTTTCCACACTCTCTTATACTTCTATAACTATTACTAAAACAAAAACCACTAACCTAAACATTTGTCACATGTCACTTTCTTGTTAAAAATTTTCCCTCCAAACTTTCATTTGATTTTTTTTTTCTTTTTAAAAACTTTTACTCACTACTTAACCTCACCATTTGCCACATGTCACTTTCTCATTAAAAAATTTCCCTCTAAACTTTCATTTGATTTTTTCCAATATTATCTTTTCTAAAGTTTTTTCCCCATATATTATTGAAAAGTTGATACTTATAATTAGGGTCTGTTTGATTCGTAGAAATTTTTTATATCTGATATGAACTTAACTATTTTGATTTTATATGATCTGAACTTTCATATCTGATTTGAACTTTTCTAATTTGATCTAATCTTATTTGAATTTTTTTTTTGAGTTTTTTTAATAGTTATTTAACTATTCTGATCTGATCTGAAATTGTCAGATCTTATCTTATCTGGTCTAATTTTTTTTATCTGATCAGAACTTTTCTAAAATAAGTACTATATGTCTATATTTCTTAATAAGTTGAATTAAAACACCCTTATTTTTGCTTAAATATAAATATTTTATTAGTTACAACTTATTAATAAGTGTAATAAAAATAAAATATTTTTGTGAAGATTGTACTTATTCAAGTGTAACCTTGCTATTGTTTCAAAAAAAATAAAGTGTAACCTTGCTACATAATAAAACAGAAACTACTAACAATTGTTGTTCATTTTACTTAATTTCAACTTTTTCTTACAAAATATAGATTATCATTATTAAAATAACCCTCAATATGTCATTTTTGGAAATATTAGTGATATAGATTTTTTGTTTGATGTATTTTTCTCTCATTAAAAAATTTTCCGCCCTTTTCCCTTAACCTAAAAAAAACAATTTTTTTATTCTATCTCAATATATTTTTTACCTTAAAAAACATTGATATATAATATAACATATCTTTAGAAATATTATTTATATCTTTAGAAATATTATTTTATTTAATTCCTATAAATGATACTTGTACCTTAATTCTTTTATTATAAGTAATTTAGTTTTGATCATATACTAATTTCCTATATATTCTTATGATCAAAATTTACTTTCCATTATACATTTATAGCCTATACATATTCTCATAATAAAAATTCCGCTACTTTTTTGGGGGGGAATAAATATCATTATTGATTCATTATTTTGCATGGCATGCATAACATGACTTTTTATATAATTCGAAATATCTCCATATTAACTTATCAATTTTTTTAGGATTCTAATAATTGGAAAATCAACAAACAATGTACATTTTAGTTTTATTTTCCCTTAACAGTTGTAATAAAACAAGTTTTAGCTTAATAATTAGAAAATTTTGTATAGTTCAATTTTGAGTGTATTATAATTTTTATTATCTGTATGTATGACTATAATAATTTTGAAAGAAAATAAATTTCTAAAATTGAATCTATATTATTACTATAAATTAAATTAAACAAACTTCTAGCTATTTGACTTTTTTCATTTAAAAAATATTGTGTTCATGCATATCATTTTTAAACAATAATAAGTTAATATTATATTGTAATGTTTATGATAAACACTAATATATAATTCAATCACCTATATAAGTAAAAGAGATGTGTAAATATTTTATGAAATATATAAAGTGTATATAAAGTTTTAGAAAATACTACCTTTTAGAAAAATTGTGTAAAAAGAATCAAAAGACCTTTTAAATTATTACTTTTTTCTATAGAAAGGGACATAAAAAAAACTTTGTGAAAAGGAACATTTTCATCGTTTTTCGATTTTTGTGAAAAGGAAATTTTGTGTTGGAAAGCAGTTGAAAAATTCTTTTTCGCAAAGGTACTTTTTTATTCATGTCCCTTTTTGTAGAAAAAAAATATTAAAATGTCTTTTCTCACAAAAAAAATTAAGGTTTTTTCATTCTGACAAATTTTATTTAATATCATAATATTTTGTATTTCATGATAAAACATGAATATATATAATATATCATTTATATTACTTTAATTTGATATTTCATGTTGAACAAATTTCATGATTCAGCCCCTCGATCTTTTAGAACCCGCTATAATTTTCTAAGGATTTAATTCAAGTTTTTTTTATAAATAAAGTTCACTTTTTCTATGTAATATTTTTAGTATTTCATGTAAAATAAATTTCACTATAATTTTTTAAGCCGTTCATTTTTCATGTTTAGACATGGTTACTAAAAAATTATTATATACGTAGTATGTATATGAATTACCGGGTGTTTAATGTAACGGTTATTTAATGTTCTGTGTGGGCGTTAGTGAAAGTTTTGTATAAAGATTACTCATTCTTTTTTATGGGTTATTCATTGTTTTGAATAGTGTTTTGTATTTATTTTTTTAAAAAAAAACTCTGTATATTAATATAGATTGCTATTTATTAAGATAAAAATTTCATATGATGTTAAAGTCACTATATCAGAAAATAAATTATGCAAATCTTTAAATTAATATTTACAAAGTTAAGATTAAAATTTTCAAGCCATGCATCGCACGGGTGCTATGCTAGTTAGATTAATTTCAATAAAATTATCCTCTTTTCTTTCTTTTTCATACACTCTATACAACTTTTACTCATCATGATCATTTTTTTTTCTCTTATTCCCAATTGATTTCTTGATTTTAATGAAAAACCAAGTGAGTAACCTAAAAAAAACGGAGCGATTAATAACATGCAGAATTAAACATTAATTACATCGTACGACACGTAAGTGATTTTTAACATTTACTCTAAAAAAATTACTACATGTCTTTTAAAAAGTGCATTAAAAGCTTATAGATAACACTAAGAGTTGCGCGTACATATTATTATTACCCTATCTGAATCATCTTAAAGAATACTTTAATTACCATTATTACCTCATTATCATTTTTCTAAAGAAAATTTGCGAAAAAACACCTTTTGTAACACTTCTTTTGCGAGAAACCACCTTTTATATATTTTATTTTTTTACAAAATGAAATATTAATAAAAAAAATTGCGAGAAGAGACCTCAAGGTACTAATCATGCGTTGACCATGGATTAATTAGTTTTGTCTTTGATTATGCACCATTATTGTACTTTATTAGTGTTTTTAAACTAATTAAGCAAACTCGACTTTTTCCGGACGAATTTTCCGACGACTGATTTCCGACCAACTTTTTCAATGACGGTTTCCGGCCGACATTTCCGCCTAGGATTTTCCAGCCAACTTTTCCGACAATGGTTTTCCGGCTAGAGCAATTTTGTTGACACAGTGATTAATGTGCGCAAATCGAGATGAATCATGAACATAAATCGAGGCTAATTAATCAGATCATTTTTTACAAATTTTGACCTCAAATCTAACCCATAAGGGTAAAATGACCCGTAAAATCTTGAGAGGGTACTTTTTTGACACATATACTAATGCGCGCAAATCGTGACAAATCAGGAATGCAAATTGGGGCTAATCAGGTCATTTTTTGCAAATTTTGACCTCAAATCCAAATAATTTCAGTTAAAATGACTCGTAAAGCCTTGAGAGGGCAATTTTTTACACATAGATTAATATGCGCAAATCGAGGAGAATCGGGAACCCAAATTGGGGCTAATCGGGTTTTTTTTGCAAATTTCAACCTCAAATATGATCCATAAGGGTTAAAATTACCCGTAAACCTTGAGAGGACAATTTTTTGACACATAGATTAATGCACACAAATCGAGGAGATTCAGGAACGCAAATCAGGACTAATCGGGTCATGTTTTGCAAATTTCGACATTAAAGCTGATCCTTAAGGATTAAGATGACTCGTAAAACCTTGATATATAGGGCAATTTTTTAACACATAGATCAATGCGCACAAATCGAAGAAAATTGGGAATGTAAATCAGGGCTAATCGGGTCATTTTTCGCAAATTATGACCTTAAAATCTGACCCAAAGGAGTTAAAATGACTCGTAAAATGTGTGCTGGAAAATTGTCGATCATAAAACCATCGTCGAAAAATTCAGCCAGAAAACCTTCGTCGGAAAAGTTGGTTAGAAAACCCTCGCCAGAAAAGTCGATCGAAAACCGTCGCCGAAAATGTTGGCCGGAAAAACGTCGCCGGAAAACCAATTAGTTTATGGTTAATGCATGATTAGTGCCTTTAGATTTTTTGTCGCAAATTTTTTTAAAAAAAGGTTTCTTTTCGCAAAAGAAAATTTTAAAGGTGTGTTTCTCGCAAACAAAATGTTATAAAAGGTACTCCCTCCGTAACATATTACTAGCAACATTTTGTAACACAATACTAGCAATATTTTTTCCTAATTACATTCTATTCTATTTTTGGCAACAAAAAATGACAAATTTACATTATTTCCCTTATTCATAATAATTAACACAATAGTAACATAAGTAGGCCCCTTTTTTTCCCAGCTTTTTTTATCTATTTTTCTCTCTCTTACTTTTATCATTATTGTACCACAATTACCTTATTTCAACTGAGTAAGTATTTACTTTTAGTAGTTATATGCAAATAGCAGCTTCCCAGCCAAATATATTGCTCCATTTGTGTCAGAAATATATGGAAGTGGTCCCACGTACAAGTGAAGCTAAAACAGTACTTGGACAATAAACGACACCTTTGGACAATAATAATTGTGTTACACAGGATAATAATTGCGTTGCACGAGACAATAATTAAAACATTCATTCAAAAACCACTAAATGCATATAGTAGCTAAGAGTTTATCATTACTCATTTCAACTAGGAGTCCGTGCTAGTTCGATTGTTGCTAGTAATTAGTTACGGAGGGAGTAGTTTTTTGCAAATTTTCCTTTTATAAAAATGTTTTGAGAAATTTTGGCTCTTGAGCCACAAGAATATTATACATGGTGGGGGTGTACAAACAAAGAATGAGAGAGATTGATGGTAATATCTTTTGTCATCAGTGAGGGCTGATTGTGTCATTTTATGTGTCATTTTTCGTTCCCTATCTTTTGTGTTATACGTTGTGTTAACTGAGCTCTTTGAAATCGTTCATTGCTAATAAAGTGGTTGTAGTGTGTTTTTTGTCTTTTTTTAGTTTCTGGACATGAAGTTGCATTTTTGCACACTAAATGGAATTGCCAAAAGGGCTCAAGTTGGACACCAAAGAAATTGTAAGAGGTGGCAGCGAAGAAGTGGCATGAAAATCGAGACAACATCACCTCACCCCGGTGTTAGGGTGAAGGCCCCACTCACCGGGGTGCACTTTGGGTGCATGCTTGTACTGATGAGTGTGAAGCATCGACTAGAGAAAGGGGCAAGCATGCCCCTAATGTGGAGATCGATGGTGGCTTGGTCACCGAGGTGGTGGATGGAGTGGCTTTCTTCGTTTGTCGTTGTGCAGAGTATCGCCTCATAAAAGTCCGTCTTGACCCTATTAGGTGGTAGCCTGGCTGACGGGATGACATTTAGAGCTCAATCTCCTCGTTGCTTCGTAAAACATTTAGAAATTAATTTAAAGGTCGACATGACCCCAATACCGGGGTGGGATCCTCCTTGTGGTTCGTTTCCGTTGTGGCTTTGATTTAGCACTATATGGCCTCGATTTGGCTGTGGTCATGGCCACGATCTGGGGTCGAGTCACTTAATTTGTGATTTGACCTTTTTCAATAAATACCCCTAGTTGTATCCCTTGTATTCACATCCTTTTAGACATCTTTTTCCCACTGTTACGATTTTAGCACTTTTAGACTTTTCTCTCTTATCTCTCTGCAAGTACTTGTACTCCAAGATTCCTTAATTGCAATTCATGTTTCAAGCTTTTTATTTCATCAAATTGGTAATTTTATTTTATTTTGTTTCATTGTTTATACTAATAATGACATTGATTGAGTTCTTGAGTAATTCCTCCTTTTCTTGGTTTGAGGGATTTATGATTAGTTTTTTATTTAATAGAAATTTTCCCTCTTTAGTTCATATATATAATTTTTTAACTCCTAAAATCTAATTTGTATTATATACATATGAGTAATATCAAATTGTGTGCCGAGAGGTAAAAACATCATATCATATTTATGATTTTAGGTAGAATAAATTTAGTAAATGCGATAGCCTGGTAGAGGATCTAAGTTTTGAGGGAAGCTATGATTCGAGATAAGTTGTATTCCCTGATTAAATCTTGTTTATAAATTATTAAAAAATCTTCTTTAATTATTTGTTACAGTTAATCACAGTGAACCGTAACCCTGAAATTATTTCTTATAAGCTTTGAATCCTTAAGTTAACAATTCTTTAGTTTAATTATTTTTAGTTTTAATTATTTATTTTCTTAAAATTAATTCTTAGTTTAATTTTTTTTATTTATGTAATTTTGTTTTACTAATTGTTTCCGTAAAGTAAAGATCCAGAAACAGGTTCACGAATACCATCAATATCTACTGGAGGAATAGACGTGTGATAGAGGGATGAGTATGTTTTCGCTCCTTCATTTTTTTAAATGTTCCGCCATACGTTTATATGCTTTTTTTCTTTATTATTTGTATTTTTGAATTTTACAAAGTGAGAAAGTGGAATACTTATGTAACAATTAACTAAGAGTAATAAAATTGATCTACGACTAGCCGTTGTATACAATTGCATCCACTAATTAGCAAAAACATAACAAATTATTTTGAGCTTCTCACTCTTCTTCCACTTATCACTATCTCGTCTCTCTAGTCATTTTTGGGCTTGCTTTGAATCCCAAAGAATATATGGAGAGTTTATTATTTAGTAGAGGTGATCGAGCATGGACCTTGAACTATGATCAAATTCCGATAATTAGTGGTTCTAATTATGTTTGTTTTGTATTAGCTTAATTAGTAGTTTTTATTATGTTTGTTGTGTAATAGCTTAATAAGCACTTTAGATAAGTAGTTTTAGTTACTTTTCAATAATGTAGTTTGTAATAGCTAGTAAAGCTCCTTTAGTTTGATAGCTCAAAGATGCAAATAGGTGAATTACGGAGCAAAATTGCACAATCAATCCAGTAGCAAATCGCGAGGTGCGAAGCAAGGTCGCGAGGTGCGACATTGAGCTGCTCTGCTTCTACGTATTTTGACCTTTGCAAGTTGGTTTGCGGGCTTTTTGTGTGGTCTTGCAAGTTGGTTGAGTAGCCTTGCTGCGTCATCTACTAGCCTAGCTTGGTGTGATACTACTTGGTTGGAGCATGATATAGCTTAGGTGAGTCATGGAAGCTACAACAAACATGAGTGGTGCTGAATTGTTTCAACTTGTGCAAATGGACTATGGTAGCTGATTTTGCTTGATATTTTCTTTGCTTTAAAGCTTTGTTTATTGCTTTGAGTTTATCCTTAGGTTATATAATACTTGTATTGTATTAGATACGTATAGTAGCTTGTATGTATTTTGAGCGTATTGTACGAATATACGTATTTTATACGTATAATTATACATAGCTCTAATTTGCTTTATTTTCTTTAAATAGCTTGTAGTATGTACTTAGAAAATCAGACTTGAATGAAATTGAATTGAAAATCTTTGTTTTGTCTCAAGTATTTTAATTAAACTGTGTGTTTAGAAACTAACATTGATCGAAATTTTTGGATAGTTGTCTAACTACAAGATTTCACAAATTAGATTAATTGAATTAAGAGATTAACCCTCTTAGTTTCATTGTCTAGGTTAATAGATTAGGAGATTGACCCTCTTAATTAAAGCTAACCATTCAGAATATTCAGATTTGAGAGTGATTCTCTTAGCTTTATATTCAATTTAGTTCATAGATTTGAGTGTATTCTTTCATCTATTCACTAAAATATCCATATTCTTATTGTTGTGACTGATTTAGGAGTGTGAAATCTATAATCTTTCAAGCAATTCTTTCTAATTATTCTTGCTTGAGGTCCATTATAGTCCAGACCTATAGTCCAACCTGATCTCAAAATTTACGAGTTCTACAGTTCCCCTAGTATGACTTGATGAATTCAAGCTTGCCTCAAAAACCTTTTTGGATGTACAATGGCAGAGAATTTTTAGCCTTTTTAGTTAAATTTAAGAAATGCATAAATGTACGAGTTTGAATAAAAAGTTTGTCACCTAAAACTTGGGCCAAAACAACCACGACAGACTCTACTTTTTGAACAAACCCTACACGAGAAGCGTACTGCTAAATAAAATCGATTTGAGCAAAATGTGAACACAAATCATATAAGTAGGCATAAGAACTTAAAAAAATTGGAGACATAGCTTCATTCTTTATAAACTTAATTAATTCATGAGAATGATTGAGATACAATATATTAATTAAAGATTGTAATAATAACAATAATACTACAAAGGATTCAAATTTAATTTTAAAAATCTCATGTTTGGGAGCCACAAAGAGCCCAATTAGCTTCACTTCCAACCCTAGGCATAGATGACTTTGTAGAGTTGATATCCACCTTAAAATTAGATCCACACATTGCCCCTTCACTATCAATTCTTGGCATTGCCTTCAATTTATTCTTTGGATGCTCAAAACTCATTAACCCTACTTCACTATGGAACATACATCCTGCAATACCAGGCCATGTATCAATACAACTTTAATTAGCCAAGAATAATCATGGTGTTTAATGACTAATGAAATTAAAAAAATATGCTTATTATTTTGGCAAATTTAATTTACAATGGTTTAAGTAACATTTGAAGTACATTAGAAATTTAGAATGATATATGATCAAAATAAATTTATATATATATATATATATCTATTATGTGGGTGTTATAAATAACTTACCTATTATACATTGTTAATTGTTATTTTTAAATTCAATTATAATTCTAACAGTATACAAGTACCTTCATTTAAAATTTAATTATGAATATAAATTAATAATATGGCATGACCACAACATTGAAATCAGATAAATTAGGAAGATAATTAATAGGTTCCAAAAATGATAAAATCACATTTAGTATAGAATAAAATTATACAATAAGTGTTTATATTTCTAAAATAATCCATATCATACTTATGACGAACAACATAGTTTGCAGATAACTACTAACAATTTTTAACAACCAAAAATTATCAAAGAATAGATGTATTTTTTTATTTAAAAAAAAAAACATTAGCAACCATTCACCACAAATTAAACTAATATGTCTATTATGTCACATTTTTGCATATATAATGAATATTAATCTATTTATGTCTAATAATTCATGTCAATAACGTTATCTAAATTCAATACTATATATATATATTATTGTTACGTATTTGCATATATAATGAATATTTATTTATTTGCATATGAATTTAATTTTTATTTAATACCATAACCACTTTAGAAATGTTTTAAACTTACCTGAAGGAAAAGGCGCAAAAGATTTGGCACAACTTGCTTTAATTTCATCCAAATTATCAGAAATGACTAAAAATCCATCTGCTGCAATTCCCCAATATAGTTTCACTCTTTGATCTGTCCCCTGTTTGTTCACAGCACATCAACCAGGCTTTAGCCAATTTTCAAAGATAAAATTTTTTTGAGCATACCAATTGATTAAAATGTTTATTCGTTATATTTTTTTGTTATCGATTTTCATTTTCTTAAATTAAAAACATATGCGAACCCTGAAAAAAAGGTTTATAATATTCAATTGTCCGTTTTCAAAAAATACATGTTTAGTTTAATATAAGGTTATTATATTATGTAAAATGATTTCAAATAACATAATAAAATCAAAAAATAAAACGACTGACAATACCCAATTCAAGAGTAGAACCCATAGTGTTCACATTATGGGTTTACAATTTTACATAATTATGTAATGACTTTAGTTTCAAATACAACAATTGATAGAAATCATAAAATTCTAAACAATTAATTAACTTAATAATTATTACCAGAGAAGTAAATACAGTGCCGGCAGATTGATCAAAGATGACAAACCCGAAATAGCCTTCAAGATCCTTTAAAACTTGATCAGCTGGGTATGGACCCCGGTCTCGAAGGGTTCGATATGCTTCAATTGCAAACATGGCTTCATTGGTAGCCCTACCCATACCATATTGCTTAATCAAGGAGTTCAAATTATGCAAACTCCCCAAAAATATACAATATATGTTGTCCACTCCACAAAACAACCTACAAAATAACATATTTGTACATGCCTATAAGTTAGTATAATATTTCAAAATTCAATGCTAGCAATAAATTCGATCATAACCATGTCACAATAATATATATGCAAATACATAAATAATTCACTAACGAAATTCAGTATCTCAAATGCTAACCATATACTCTTTCAATTTTTTTAATTGTTACACTTCTATTTTCACACTTGTCGAGGTAAAAGTTTGAGGATTAACATCTATAGTTATGCATTTGTAAAATTATAAAAACTAGATACAATATTAAAAAAATACATGTTGAGACGAATCCAACAACACTGCACTTGACTATGTTTTCCTTAAGTATAAATCACAATTGATGGATAAAGTCCACTCTGTGAATATGCTAAAAGTCAAAGTGTAACAATTAAAAAAACGGATGAAGTATTTAAAAAATTCCATTAATAATAAAACTATTATTGGAAATGCTCATTTTACCCCCAACAAAAAAAGAATTATTAAAAGGGAAAATAAAATTACCACCTTTGTTGGTAAACTTGAGGGCCCTTTGAGGAGGAATAAGCAAGAAAAGCAGAATTGCCAAAGCCAATAGAAAGAGGGGCATTTTGGGAATTAGATTGTTGGAAGGACTTGACAATATCTTGAGGGTATTTTGGGGGTTTGCCCGACCCGGATGAATGTGGATTCGGGCTGTTAAGCTCCTTTGGTGGATCCACCAAATTCTTGTTGAAAATTGCCAACATTTTTCACTTTTTTAACAAATTAAAAAACTTAAAACTTTTGTAAAGAAAATATGCAAATTGGATGATATTTATATATATCTTATATGGTTTAATTTTTGAGTAGTAACTTGGATTGAATGAATGAATGAAATGGGGGTGTATGATGTTGGATATATATATAGTTGTTGTAAGCACATAGACATTAAGACAAGTGGATTTTATAAGTTTTTTTAAAAAAAAATTAAAAAAACAATTCAAAGTGATCTGTCAATCTAATCTTTTTTTTTTTTTTTTTCTCATTTGACAGATAATGGAGTGATCTATCTAATCTGGTAATCCAATTATCCATGATGATAAGTCAATGCAAACCGGCACTTACGTAGAGTTAATCCTTGTGCTTAAAAATAGCTACATTCCTTTTTTTTATTTTTTTTTAATGAAAACACGGTTTCATACTTTCATGTGAATTGGACTAAAAAGGGGGAAGTGTCTAACATCTCAATTTCATAATTAAGTCAAACTTTTTAGTGGCATTATCGTAAATAAGTTAAATAAAAGTTTGACTTATCTACGATAACGTCACCTAAAAGTTGTATATATTTACGAAATTGCCATTTGAGATGTTTGTAAACACCTCAAATTGAGGTATTAGACATCCCTCCTAAAAAGGTATTAAACTATTAATGATAGCTAAGTAGGCTCAACTTTCGGTCTATCATCATTTCCCCTCACATGAATGACTATTTTGACTTGAAATGTGGATGCAGCATAAGTCCATCATATCTGGCGTTAACTAATTAATTTCACTTTGCAAAGGAGGGGTGCGTTGATGAGATTTGAACTCGTTACTTCTGTGTCACGTGGGCTCTAATACGTACAATGTCAGAGGATTATCTCAACCAAAATCTTAAATTGATGGTTTAAATTGATGGTTGAAGGTTAAGATTACATTATATATAGTCTATCAATATTACTCAAAGTGGAAAATATTGTAAATTTATGAAAAAAACAAGTAAAATTTTTGTAATAAATGCAAAAATTATTACTTCTTATTTCTACTTTTACTAGCTCCTTATATACAACTCTAAGGATTCTATATACTCCCTCCGTAACATATTAATGACAACGATTTGACATAAAGTAGAAAGGTTATGTCAAATCGTTGTCATTAATATGTTACAAAGGGAGTATCATTTTTCATTAAAAAAAATAACACTTATAATCATTCAATAGCAGCTCCTTCTAGCTAGTGTAATAAAAATTATTGTTATTGATTGGCCTCATTAATGATATGGACGAACTACAACACATATATTTTATGGAAAAATGATAAATACAACCCTAAGGGTTGTATAAGGTGGCAAAGGGAGATTAAATATCAATTTTTTTTTGATAAAACATCAACTTAAATTAACTAAACATTATTTGTATTGAACAATGCAATGTGAGTTTTACATACATTCTAAAAAATTATGATTTTAGAAAATGTATTAAATGCTTACATATAGCACTAAGTTTTACGCATATCGTTTTCCTATTTAACTCATATTAATTAAAATATATATATAGTCAAAATAATTCCTATATGAATCGATTTAAATCATTAATAAATATTAATGCTTTGAATAAAAGCAATTTCTAAAAATATAAATTTAGTTTAGTAATAACAAATTTGTTACATTAAAGCTATACAAATTCAGTTCAGCAAACATAGATTTAGTTTAGTAAAAATCACATATGATATTTGTTATTAATTTGAAACTATGTACTTTGACGTAGAATATTAACAATAGTTAAATAGGAAAACTAATTTTTGTAATACCTATCATTGCGACCTGACTTATTTTATTGGGATAATTAAATCTAACATCAAATAATAATTTCAATATTTTAAATGTAGAAATAGTATCACATTAGGATAACATAGGAGAAATGCCATGGGATTGAAAGAGAAATAAGAAGACAAAGGATAATTCATAATTTTATTATGTTTTTAAGAAAATTAGTATATGAAGAGGCGCTATTTGCAACGTATTGTAACACGTAGGTGCTACTTATGGATCCTTTTGATCCACCATATGTCATCAAAATGCCATGTTGAAGTCACATATGGGAGATTCCACACAGGGAAAAACATACGTTTAATTTTGAGTTTCATTTAAAATTTGAAACTTGGCTTGGAATCGAACCCAAAACCTTTATAAAGAAGTGTGAGCTATATTAACTATACATCAAAGCACTTTAATATTTTAGTTTAATATGTAAAAGTAATATATATATATATATATATATATATATATATATATATATATATATATATATAATAAAGAGCCTTGTAAATTAATGTAACTAAAAAAACGTAGAAATTTCAAACACTTCTTTTAAGTTAATAACAACAAAAAATATTGTAACACATCATCTTACCTTAATTCTTAACACACACATGCAAGTCGAACGGAAAAAGAGATACGAATAGTGATGTTAGCGAGCCGAGCCATGCCGAGTAGTAAGTTGTTCAAGCTAGGCTTGACTAATATTAATTGGGCTCGATTCAAGCTCGAGCATAACCGAGCTTCCAAAAATCTTATTCGAGCTTGGCTCATTTAATTTTTCATGTTCGAGCTCGGCTCGCTGCTTGTTTACATATTCAAACTCGAGCTCGAGCTGAGTTATAAACGAGCATATTTTTATTAAATGAGCTTTGTATCTATTCTTTTATTAATGATTTCTAATTTACCTTTTGGCCAAGCATAAGTAATATAAAATTTAAAATTTTAAAAGTATAATACAAAGTATGATATTACTCCAAATTTATAACCAAGACAAAGGGTGTGTTCTCTTCACCTTAAAAAAATAAGTTTCAGGTTCAATAAGTTCAGATAAGTTATATCGGGTCTAATAAGTTACAATAAGGTCTAATAAGTTCTAATATGGTCTAATAAGTTCCAATCAGGTCTAATAAGTTTCAATCAGGTTGAATAAGTTCTAATTAGGTTTAATAAGTTACAATCAGGTCTAATAAGTTCCAATCAGGTCTAGGTTATTACTTTTAATTACTGATTAAATAAAATTAATTAGATTAATAATTACCTTAAATCACTCTTACACAACATAAACCAATTTTATTCTATCATTTTTGTTTTATAATTTTTGTAGAAAAACCAATCAGAGTTAGATCGATTGAATTAAACAAATTTTTTTATATTATAAATTAAAAGTTATTTATCTATTTTGGGTTTGATTTAATTTTGGTCTAAATTAAACTTTACCCATCCTCCATATTATTATTACTCCATCCGTTCTAATTTGTTAATTTTACTAAAAGCGAATTAAGAAAAATTAAATATGTAGATAAGTTGTTATTGGAATTGATAATATTAATTAATAATGGGTTTGAAAAAAAAAAGAGATACTAATTATTACTACCTCCTTGAACACAATTCAACAATACAAAAAAAAACATAGGTTCAAATGTATAGAATATTATCATTATTATTATCATTATCATTACTATTATTATTATTAATTTATTTTATTCAATCATATATAATACGTTCCAATAAGCTTCAATCAGGTTTAATAAGTTCCAATAAGGTCTAATAAGTCCTAATAAATTCCAATAAGTTCTAATAAGGTCTAATAAGTTTTAATAAGTTTCAATAAAGTCTAATAAGTTCTAATAAGGCCTAATAAGTTCCAATAAGGCCTAATAAGTTTCAATAAGGTCTAATAAGTTCGAATCAGGTTTAATAAGTTAAATCAGGTTTAGTAAGTTAAATTAGGTCTGATAAGTTAAATAATTTCAGTTCAGATAAGTTCAGGTTTAATAAGTTGAAGAGAACACACCCAAAGTATGTTATCTAAATGATACGTAATATAAATAAATATATTTTTACTTTTGAAGTATATAAATGAGTTAACGAGTATTAAGTCATTGCAAACGAGTTTATTAACAAACTTGAATGAGCGGTTCGCGAACCTTAACGAGTCGAGTACTACCTTGTTCGAGTAAAGCTTGTTTATTAATAGAGCTTAAAATTTTTGCTCAGACTCGTTTGTTTATATATGAGCAAGCTTTGATCGGGTTTGTCCGCGACGCGAGCTGTTCACGAGTGTATTGGCTCATTGACGTCCCTAGATACGAACGAAGAAAAATTGTCCAAATCTGATCCTTTAAGAGTGTTCCGGGCCCACCTAAGTGGTCGGCCCAAGATAAACAAGCCCTGACTCTATGCCCAATTCCACTGGGACTTGGGGCACATCAAACATTATACAACAAATGACATGATGACACGTGTCATGGGCTAGGCTCACGTGTCAACACCGTTGACCCAGCCAAACCCTAACCGGGTAGCCTACGCCTATATAAGGATCAGTCAAATCACTTTTCAGGTACGCAATAGAAAATACTCATACTCACAATACTCTGACTCCTTACACCCGATATCTGACTTAAGCATTGGAGTGCCCAGGTTCCACCCCCTGGGTTAGCAGCCTTTGACTGTTTTGCAGGACTTAACCCTAGCTAGGAGCATTTGGAGTCAACATCAGCACATTAGAGACCATTGATTATTCATAAGAAGTTCCAGAACAAGCCAGAACAAAGAGTTTTCCAAAATTACTACTATATCCGTTTGTAAGACATTATGTGCAACGATTTTACATTTTTCCTCTCAACTTTATGTCAAATAATTGCACATAACATGTTCCAGAGGTAATATTATTTATCACATCATGATTATTGTACTCTATATCAATTTGCATTAGAGAAAAATTAGAATAATAATAAAATTAATTAATTACAAATTTTTTGAGAATAAATAAAAAATAGGATTTATAATTATAATCGACCCGAGGCATTGCCTGGACAAAAACACCAGCACTACTTCAATTTCTATAACGTATGGGATAAATAGGAGCAGTGTCATAGAACTGATGAATAAGAAGATTAGAAAGACACATAACAAATTAGTAACTTACGGAATAATTTTATAGGAAAAAGTAGAAATAACCCCTAAACCTTTTCACGTTTTTAGTAATTACCCCTTTTAAATTATTTTTTTAATTTAACCCCAAACTTTCCCTTCCGTTATCCAAATCACCCCCAAAATAGAATGTTTCGTTAAATTTAACGAAATATTACCTTTGATTTGTTAATTAATAACTCCAAAATATAATTAACACAATATTATGGTTTATTAATACACTAATATGGTTTATTAATACACGAACATAATTAACACAATCTACATCTTCTTTCTCTCTCCTCTTGCCACCCTTGCCACCACCACCACCACCTTCATTTTCTTTCTCTCTCCTTTGATCACCCCTTGCCACCACCAAAACCATGACCTCCATTTTCTTTCTCTCTCCTCTGACCACCCCCTTGCCAACACCACCTCCACCTCCATTTTTTTTCTCTCTCCTTTGACCACCCCCTGTCACCACCACCACCATCACCTCCATCAGCTTTACCCTCGTTCGTTCCAACTTTCTTCAATCAAATTTAGTAAGTTTTGGAAGGGTCAGAGGAGCGAGAAAGAAGTTAAATTAGAAGAGGAGGGTGATGAAGTGGTGGTGGTTGTTGTGGTCAAAGGAGAGAGAAATGGTGGTGGTAGTGGTTTGGGATGATGAAATGAAGAAGATAATGATGAAAGAATGATTAGGGAGAAAGGAGAGGGTTTAATTAGTAAAAAATGGGTCTCACCGTTAGATCATAACAGATTTTTGTGATTTGGGGGTGATTTGGATAACGGAGAGAAAAGTTTGGGGGGTTAAATTAAAAAAAAATAATTTAAAGGGGATAATTGCAAAAAAGTGAAAAGTTTTGGGGGTTATTTTTATTTTTTCCTAATTTTATAACATTAAGTATTGATTAATTTGATTTTTATCCTTTCAAAAATATTGAATTGTAAAGACAGCCTAGAAAGACTATGGGTTTGCTTAAAAAAAAAGACTATGGGTTGAATAGTAAATGAAAAATTGAAAAGAAATTTATAAAACAAAATACTAAATTGTGACACATGAAATAATTTAATAAAATTTATTGTTTTGAAATAGGAATTTATATAGGTATAAATTTAATTAAATTACTCTATTGAAAAATGTTACATATATATATATATATATATATATATATATATATATATATATATATATATATATATATATATATATATATATATATATATATAGTCATATAGCTTGAATAACTTATCTTAAAGATATATTACGTACCACATCTACTTATCAACACTTTTTTTATGAGGTACGTACGGATAATAAAATAAACTTTTTTTTTATCAAGGATAATAAACTAAACTTAACATATATGTTCTAAACCATATTATTAATTATTAGTATTATTCCCAAAAATCGATGTTAATGGTTTGTTGGGGTTAATTATATTTGTTTGGTTTTCTAGATAGATAAATAATTTCACGAGAAAAAAAAAAGTGACGAACAACCCTCTCAATTTAATTTTGTTAATTACTCCATTTGATTCATAAAGTTTTACTCATTTCTCATTTACACATTTGTCAATACACTTTTTTAACGTTAACATTTTTAATTTCAGGAAAAATTATCCAAAACTACCAAATAAATGTCGGCTTTTGAAAAATACTACCAACTAAAAAAAAGTTATTATTAAACTATCTAATAAATCAATTTCGACTTGGCAACACTACCACTTTTCGTGTTTTTTTTTTCATTTTTCTAATGTTATGGCCTACCAATTTTGATTTCTCCCTAATTTTTTCTCTCAAACTACTTGGTTTCCCTCTATTGCTAAGTATACTCAAGCTTCACTGGAAAAAAGTAGATTAAAGAAAGTTGGATTGAAGATAAAAGAGGGGAATTTTGATTCATTTCATAGGTTAAAAGTCTGAATGCTATATATTAAAAGAAAAGAGGAAGTTAGAAATAGAGAGAAATCGATCATTTTGGGGGAAAAAAATAAAGGGAAATCAATAATGAGGGGCTATAACATCATAAAAATGAAAAAACATGACAAGTGGTAGTACTACAAGGTCGAAATTGATTTATTAGGTAGTTTCATAACATTATTTTATATTTGGTAGTAGTTTTTAAAATTCGACATTTATTGGATAGTTTTAGACAATTTTTCCTTAATTTTATATTAGTAGAAATTATACAATTTTGATATTCTTATGTTCAATACGTTGAGACGAGTGTAAAGATACTCTACATGATTATATTTTATCTTACATATTAGCTCCAATTTAGAAGATTTAATAAGTAAATTAAACTTCATAAAATTGGCGGAATATAATAATATAGTAACATAATACATATTGTTTACTCTCTCAGTCCTTTATTACTTGCTACATTTCATACATCACACTACAA
Source organism: Salicornia ramosissima (assembly GCA_951394345.1). Lineage (NCBI taxonomy): Eukaryota > Viridiplantae > Streptophyta > Magnoliopsida > Caryophyllales > Amaranthaceae > Salicornia > Salicornia ramosissima. The sequence goes on along the minus strand of OX596233.1, from coordinate 23,973,091 downwards.
AAAACTCACACAACGAGGACAACTTATCATGATTAAAGAGGGCAATATAAGTATTGTTTTACTTAATGATGCCTACAAGGGCAATTATTTTTGCACTCATTGATATTAACAATGAAGGCAATATGATTATTTTACCCCCTTAGACTTTTGAAACTTTGCCCTATTTGACAATAAATAAAGTGTATAAATCAAGGAAAGCAAAATTTATTGCCTTTGTTGATGATCAATGAAGGCAATTTTGTTTGCCCTTTTTGAATTGAATCAAAGAGGACAAAACATCTAAAATTGGCTTTGAAACCTAATACAACGGGGTTAAAGGGCAACATGAGAGCAATACTAAAATTGTCATTATAACTTAAGAAGACAAATTTTGTATCAAATAGGGCAATTTTAATTGTCCTTCTTGAAAATACTTTTTTGTAGTGTCAATTAGGCAATGTTCTTTAGTACTAATCTGATCTGATATGATATGATCTGATCTAATCTGATTAGGTGGGGAATTATTTTGTAAGAGTATAATATTAAAACAAAGCTGAACTGATCTGATCTGATCTAAACTGATCTATTCTGATTTGATCTAATTACTGTAGCTTTTAAGTCCAAAAGAACAGGGCCTTAGTATTGTTCATTTTTTAACTTTGTAGTTTTTAGTTTTGTGTACATAATGAAAAAATATAGTCATGATGGATCTAGTTTGATTCGTCTCAATATGTTTAAATATATATTTTTTAATAAATTTTTATATTATGATATTTTAATTTAAAGTCATGTGTTTTTGGAGATGTAAAAATAGAATGTAGCTAGTAAAAAAATAGGCAAAAGTGACACCACCATGCCATACTATTTGCCATCCGCCCATATCAGTCTGAATAATTGATTATCCCAGAGTAGGCCCAACTATTACGCAAATTTGCCAAAAACAGTCCGGCTTACTTGTTGACCTATTGTAGCCGATAATCCACAACACATGACTTTTATTGGGGGTTAATTGCTAATTAAATTATTCTTCAAAAACAATTAATTGATAATCAAATCATTTTTAGAAAATAACTAATCTACAACACGTGACTAACACATGACTTTTAGTGGGGATTACCGGCTACAATAGGTCAACAGGTAAGCCGGACTGTTTTTGGCAAATTTGCATAATAGTTGGGCCTACTCTGGGATAATCAATTGTTCGGACTGATATGGGCAGATGGCAAATAGTATGGACCGGTGATGTCAATTTTGCCAAAAAAATATGGAGGGAGTATTAAAGAATGATAGGGAAAAAAGAATTGTGTGATATAATGTAATGAGATGATGATAAATTAAGAATTAAGTGTATGTAGAGGAGGTTTTATGAGGATGTCCAAACATTAGAGAGGAGAAAAATCATAATTATGACTTGAAAAATCACTAATTAATAAACTCATTATACATTATTATATCATTATCAAGTTACAATAAATACTTTTCAAAATCATCGCAATGATTTTTCTATGCCACAATTGCAATTTTTCCATCATCTAAAACCAGGACACCTCAAGACGTATCATTTCTCCTAAGATGCATGTTTGAGCAATTGAGTGGAGAAAATGAGTTGTTTGTGAAAAATGGAAATCGATATCGAAATTCGCTAAAATCCGTTAATTTTCAACCCGACCTAGTTCAATCCAATGGGTCAAACACTTTTTAGTATATTTATGATTTGTTGATAATTTTATGACATTATTAAATTTCTAAATTGTCATTTTGATCTTTTTTTGTTGAAAATGATTCTAAAATACGCTATTTATTAAATTTTTTTATTTGCGATACAAATTTAGATAATTTTCTTTTACGAATGAGGTTATAAATATTACATTTACGGCCCGTTTGGTAGCCGATTATAAATGGAGGTAATGAGAATGGATTTATAATTAAATTTGGAAGGAAAATCAAAAGTCATTCCCATGGTGGTGCTAGCTTAACTCCGATTTATTTAATTTTCTACACAAATATCCATTCTCATCTAATACCACCCTTCCACATGGTAATAGATGGTAATGGAAAATAAGAAAAATTTCAAGTTTGGGAATGAAAAATATGTTTTCCATGGAGATTTTGAAATTTTTTCTTAACAAATTACCCTTTAAATCCATTCCCATTACTGTTACTGCCAATTTATTGGTCCAAGTGGAGGACAAGACCCACTACATAAAGGCCCAAGGAAGAGCCCAAGAAACCAGCCCAAAAGAAAACCATCAAAGGCCTCAAGTACAGGGGTTACGTGGCAGGATATCACCGGTCCACATAGCAGCACCCTATTGGTCCACGTGGCACCTTTTCACGAAGACATGTGGCATGCTCAACTTCAGCTAGAATCTTAAGCCAAACAACTTCATGTAAATAAATGGGAAAACTTGTATCCCACATTGATATATTACTAGGGGAAATGAGAAGATTCTTGTATAAAAGTATTAAAGTAATGATTACAGCACAGATTCCTAGAATTGGCTGATTTGACAACACATACTTGTAATTATCGATTAACCTTAATCAATCCTGATTAGCAGCTAATTGAGTTATTATTATCCCCTTTGCATTTTTCTTATTTCCTTTAATTACTTTCACTTTTTGTGGTTCTATATTCTGGGTCAAGTTTGTGGCATAAGATTGGGTAGCTCTCTCTAAATCTAAAACCCCCCCTAACATTTGGCGCCGTCTATGGGGAGAGCACGATTTTATGGCAAACTTAGGAGAAAAAACTCCCGAGATACCCAAAACCTCTTTGGTGGAAGTAGAAGACGATCCTGATTATGAGGAGAGAGAAATAGATCAAGACCGACCCCCTCGAAGGGAGAGGACTGCACAACGTGCAGATCAGGCCGAGGCCCATTCTTCTGAGGAAGATCAGCTAATCTCTCTCTCTCAGCTGAAACACGTAATGGTCGACCTGAGGAACTCACTTGTCACGCAGATGAAGGACATGATAGGGCAAGCCAGCAAGGCAAACCCAGTGTCATCCAAACCGGCCCTGGAAGAAGCTGGGCCCTCAAGACCGACTAAGGGTCCGGCCGACCCTAAGGACGACCAAGGGAAGAAAAAGGTCTCAGGCAGCCCCAAGAAGAAGAAAACATCTTCCAAATCAGCAAAGATTGATTGGAAGAACATCACCCAGCGGGTAAGGACGACCAAAGCTCCCCCTCCACCAAGAAGGGAGCCCTTGATAAGCGACAACAATCAAGCCTTTCGAGATGCTCGAGAGTATGTAAAGGAAAAAAGACAACAATCTCAACAGCACTCCCTGGTTGATGTTTCTAACACGGCCTCAACTCCCACTCTGAAGGACACAACTTACCGAGACTCTCTTTTACGTCTCGCACAACACATGTGCAAACTCCTACTCCAATCCCAAAGGGTTCGTTCAAAGCCGAGCCCCACAGAAAAGATATGCCTCTGACCTCTCAGTTCCAACAACTACCTCAATCATATCCTCATGGTGGGAAGGCATGGAATTCTCCCTTCTCAGTTGCCATCTTGACAGCCCCAAGGGCCTCCAAAGTCAAGGCACTTCACAATGAGCCCTATGATGGCACTACTGATCCCGACGATCATCTGGCCACGTACAAGCACCTGATGTACGCCCAGTCAGTCGATGATGCGACCTGGTGCATGTACTTCCCCGCTACCTTGAAAGGTGTAGCTCAAAAGTGGTTCAACAGCCCGCTGAATCACTGCATCCAAAACTTCACGAAACTCAGCATGGTCTTTGCACATCACTTTATGGCGAACAAACAAGAAAAGAAGACCAGCATGCACCTCGGCAAGATCATACAGGGGCCGAACGAATCTCTGAGATCATATGTCAAGAGGTTCAACTTGGAGATGTTGCAAATACCTGGCCTTCCTGAGGGTGTAACCTTTGACAACTTTGTCAAAGGGCTTCACCAGTCGAGGTTCAAGTTTGAGATGGTAAGAAAAAAGGTGCAATCCCTACCAGAAATCCTTATGGAAGCTGAGTCTTATATCCATGCCACGGATATTTGTTCAGCTACAAAGCCTGAGACAAAAAACACACAGAAGCAAGGGGAGCCTAGTCAGAAGAAGGAAGCGGCCCACAAAAGAGAAGTTTGGACGGTTGACGACACTCATAAGGAGCAAAAAGCTCCCAAAAAAAGTCGTACTTACGAGGCGGCATATGAGTACAACAAAAAGCCCCACGCCATCCTAATGGAAATTAAGGATAAGTTCAATTTCAATGCGCCTCAACCGCTGCGAGGCCCATCCAAATACAGGAATGCTAACAAATATTGCCAGTACCACAAAGATGTGGGCCATGAAACGGATGAATGCTTCAATTTGAAGCGATTGTTAGACAAGCTAGTTGCTAAGGGCATGTTGGAGCCCTACATTGTGAAATCCAAATACAAGTTTCAGCGGAAGACCCCCCAGAAGACAAGAGAAGAAGAAGAAACCGATACCGAGGTGGTATCCATGATCTCAGGAGGCCCGACCATCAGGGGTGCGAAGGATCATCTTCGTAGCCTCTCTCAGGTTATGAATACGGAAGGAAAAGAAGAAAAATTGCCAGAAATAATAATTGGCGAGAAAGATCGACCGATCATCCAGACTCCTCATGACGACCCATTAGTCGTCAAATTCAAGGTAGCAAATCTGAAGGTTAGGAGGATCCTAATAGATACTGGCAGCTCAACAGATATCATTAGTTTTGCTTGCCTTGAGAAACTAAGGTTTCCAGACAATGCTCTCCAGCCTATAAACCACCCCATCATTGGGTTTGGAGGAGGTGTTATTCACCCTGTAGGCATTGTCACACTTCCCATCCGGATGGGAACGAAAGAGATGCCACGTCATATGTTTGTGAAGTTCTTAGTGTTCAAAGAGCTGACAGCATACAATATCATTATTGGCCGGCCAACCTTAAATGTGTCAAAAGCCATTGTTGTGCCACACCTCATGCTGATGAAATTTATATGTAACGATGGAAGTGTGGGGGCCTTATATGGTGATCAGCAGACCGCACGAGAGTGCTATCTCACCACTATAAATTCCTCACCCACACTAGATCAACAAAACAAGGTCCAACCATCGTCCAAGAAGAGAAAGAAAGAGATTGAAGGGCCGCACCAAGAGGTTTGCATGATTGGGTCGCCCAACCCAAATGAGTTGCGGCCCCAACCTGTAGGTGAATTTTGTGAAGTTATACTAGATGCTGATCGTCCTGACCGAATTGTGCAAATAGGCTCCTCTCTGGAAGAAGATCAGAGCCAGAAGTTGGAGGCACTCCTGAAGGAGTATCAGGATGTCTTCGCCTTCATTGTTCAAGAAACGCCGGGTATTGATCCAAGCATTGTATGTCATGAACTGAACATACTACCAGGCATGAAGCCGGTCAGACAGAAGAAGAGAAATCACGGAGAACTCCGGGACAAAGCTGCTGCTGAGGAGGTGAAAAATCTTTTGGAGGCTCGGTTCATTCGCCCTTGTTACTACCCTGAGTGGGTGGCCAACGTAGTCTTGGTCCCCAAGCCTAACAAGGGATGGCGGATGTGTGTTGACTACACCGATTTGAATCAAGCCTGCCCCAAGGATGGATTCCCCTTGCCTAAGATCGACGAATTGGTCGACTCCACAGCAGGACACGCCCTCATGAGCTTCATGGATGCCAACTCAGGCTTCCATCAAATTCCCATGCACCCAGATGATCAAGAAAAAACGGCTTTCATCACTTCGCAAGGTTTATATTGCTACACTGTAATGCCTTTTGGTCTAAAAAACGCCCCTGCCACCTTTCAAAGGTTGGTAAACATGGTGTTCCAACACCAGTTAGGGCGAAACCTAGAAGCTTACATGGATGACATAATTGTCAAGAGCAAGGAGCCGCTGGATCACTTGGCCGATCTAAGAGAGACATTTGATTCTCTTAGAAAATATAACATGAAGTTGAACCCTAAGAAGTGCGTCTTCGGGGTGGCCTCAGGCAAGTTCCTAGGTTTCATGATTGATCAGCGGGGCATAGAGGCCAATCCTGACAAAGTGAAGGTTGTAAGTGACATGGCTTCCCCTAGGAGGATCAAGGAAACACAAAGGCTGACCGGATGTTTGGCTGCTCTCGGCCGATTCCTGTCCCGGTCAGGGGATAAATGTCACTTCTTTTTCAATGCTATAAAGAAGTAGTCTAAATTTGAATGGACTGAAGAAGCTGAGCTGGCTCTTACTAAACTAAAGGAGCATATGCACACTTTGCTTAGGCTGATAAGCCCTATCCCAGGCGAGGTGTTGTATATGTACCTAGCTGTTTCGGAATTTTGTTTAAGTGCAGTGCTGGTAGCCGTCCAAGAGGGTGTCCAACATCCAGTATATTTTGTAAGCCACATCTTGAGAAACGCCGAGCTACGATATTCCCTCATAGAAAAGTGCGGGCTCGCGCTCTATATGGCCTCCAAAAAACTCATGCCTTACTTCAAAGCACACCCTCTTGTGGTTTATACTGATCAACCACTGAAACAACCTTTCACTAAGCTTGAGTCCTCCGGCCGCATGCTGAAATGGGCGGTGGAACTCAATGCTTTTAATATTTCTTTTGAGCCAGGAAGGCAATCAAGGGCCAAGCTCTGGCAGATTTTGTTGTAGAAATGACCAGGCCGGACGACCAAGACCAATCAGAAAAGGGTTCTAAGGGTTGGAAATTGTTTGTTGATGGATCCTCAACCCAAAACGGGTGCGGCGCAGGCATCTTATGTATCTCCCCGGAAGGAGATGTGTATGAATATGCCCTCCGTTCAAGTTTCAGGCCTCCAATAATGAGTCAGAGTACGAAGCTCTCCTTACCAGTCTAAGAATTTGTATTGCTGCAGGGGCAGAAGAAATTGAGGCCTCGTCTGATTCACAACTAGTTGTGAGTCAGGTCAATGGAGATTATGAAGCCCGAGAGCCGGCCATGAAAAAATACTTGCAGATGATTAAGGAGGTCAGTGCTCCCTTCAAGACATTCATTGTTCAGCATGTGCCTAGGTCGGATAACAGTCAGGCCGATGCCTTGTCTAAGCTGGCCTCCTCGGCAGTTAATGAAACCCCAAGGACTGTGTTTTGGGAGGTGAAGGAAAGGAGAAGCATAGATGAACAAGAAATCCTAACATTGGATCGGAGCAGTACGTGGATGGATTCCATCCTATAATATAAGGTGAATATGCCAGCTGACAAGAAAGAGGCAAAAGCCACCGAGCGAAGGGCCGCTTGGTTCGAAGTCTTCCATGGGAAGTTGTATAAGAAGGCTTATTCTAAGCCATTTCTCAAGCGTATCACGCCAGAACAAGGACAAGAAGTTATGGATGACTTGCATCAGGGATTATGCAGTTCCCATATTAGGGGACGGGCACTTGCGGAGAAGGCTATTCGAACTGGTTACTACTGGCCCACACTGAAAGAAGATGCTATGTGGAAGGTAAGAAAGTGTGATAAATGCCAAAGATTCGCCAAGCTTATACATTGTCCCTCCAATGAGTTGGTCCCAATCAATAGTCCTCTTTCCTTCGCCAAATGGGGGATGGACATACTTGGCCCCTATACTCCGGCAACTGGCCAACGAGGCTACGTATTTGTAGCCGTCGACTACTTCTCTAAGTGGGTTGAAGCAGAAGCAGTCAAAGGTATCAAGACGAGTGATGTCAAGTGCTTCATCTGGAAAAACATAATCACAAGGTTTGGTGTGCCACAGGCTATGGTATTCGATAATGGTCCACAGTTCGAAACTCCTCAGCTCAAGATTTGGTTGCGAGATCAAGGAATCGCACACTGCTTTGCCTCAATAGGATGACCTCAAACTAACGGCCAGGTTGAGTCTTTCAACAAAATCATCTCAGACAGAATTAAGAAGAAGCTTGAAAAAGCTAAGGGTCTGTGGGCAGATGAACTTCCAAATGTGCTTTGGTCTATTCGAACTACCAGTAAATCTTCAACTGGTGAAACTCCTTTCATGATGGTGTATGGGGCAGAGGCGGTTCTTCCCATTGAAATGTACGAGCCCACTCTTCGGGTCATTCTCTATGATGAAGATGCAAACTGGGAAGCAATGAAGTTGAACCTGGAATTTTTACCAGAAACAAGGGGTAATGCTTTACTCAGACAAGAGGTATACAAACTAAGGATGGCTCGAGAATACAACAAGAGGGTCAAGCACCGTCCATTACGAATTGGAGATTATGTGCTCAAAAAGATGGAGGCACAGGGTCGAGCCAATGAAGAAGGTAAACTTACTCCAAGTTGGGAAGGTCCTTACAAAGTCACTGAGGCAGTGCACGATGGTACATACCGACTTGAAACAATGCAAGGAGAAGCTGTACCACGGTCATGGAACATGGACCATCTAAGGAAGTATTACTTTTAGGTTGTAAATTACTGAAATGACAATGTACAACTTAAAAGTCGAAACAATGTAATCAAATTCAATATTAATGAAAAAGGGCAGGACTTGGTCCCAAAGGCCCCATCACTTTCCAAGTGAAAACTCTAAAGGCTAGTGTCCATAACCTTGTTTATAAAACATAAGACCGAATGCCCTTAGTGCTACTCTAAGCACTAAGCTTTTACCCCCTGAATTGCCCTAAAAAAACGAGGCCAATAGTGACAATTTTCACCAGGATGAAGGGTGGCCACCCATGCCCCCTAATTCATTTCCAATTAGGACGAGTTACCCGATAAACTAAAATGATTCACTAAAGGTTGCCTCGTCCATACTCTGGACGAGTCACCCGATAAATTAAGATGATTCACTAAAGGGTGCCTCGACCATACTCTGGATGAGTCACCCGATAAATTAAAATGATTCACTAAAGGGGGTCTCGACCGTACTCTGGATGAGTCACCCGATAAATTAAAATGAATCACTAAAGGTTGCCTCGACCATATTCTGGACGAATCACCCGATTAATCAATATACTTCACCTAGGGATGCCTCGGTTCTGAGTAGGCTGAGTCCTTCGAGAATCTAATATTGCTTGCTAAAGGGGTGTCTCGGTTATAAATAGAACGAGTCATGGCACAAATAATAAAATAGATAACTTGAATAAAATAGGATATTTCATATATGTTAAATCCAATTACAAAAGGGGCAAGGCTAGATACTTGCCTTGCTACAAAAAAAAAAAATTATAATAATAATAAATTGTTAATAATAAATGCTTCTAAGCGCCAATACCCTATGTAACACCCCCAAATCTCCCTCTACGGAAATACCATAAAAATACATACAAAATACCGTAGAGATAGACTTAGGCGTATTACCCCCACGTGATAACGTACGGCTATACTAAATTACTTTCATACTAACTTGAAGCGGAAATTAAAACTACTTTATTAATACAAAGTAATGATTAAATAATTGTACTAATAAAGTTAATGCATAAAAAAAATATATAATTAAATCCTAAGCTAGGTGGATGATGCCCTTGTTCCCCTCGATGCCACGCATAAAATCCTCAGATATCATCACTTAACTACTCATCGTAATGATAAGTAGGGCCAAGCCAAAAACAAAACAAAGTACGGGTTAGCAAAAATATGCTAAGTACATTTAAGTGCAAGATATGTAAAAATAAGCTTTGTTTAGTAAACATGCTTTTGAAATACTCAAGTTATATTAATTATATTTCCAAAATGATCATTTCCAAAGATATTCCAAACCAATAATAATATTGAATATAAAAACTCAAATATTGAAAATAAATTTTCCTATACCCCAAACTCCTCCTCTAAGTGTGCACACCCCCCAAGTTAGTGTCTTCCTGTATAAAGGCTATCCTTGAGGAAAGACTAGGTCATACAAAGTCCATAGTCTTATCAACCAAATCCGCATAGTGGGATTAATAAGCTTATAATGCTTGTGGGGTTACCAAAATATTTTTAATATACTAAGAGTTGAGTAATAAGAAAATATACTCTTGATTGAAACTTTCCAAAACTCTTTGTTTCCTTAATCCCTCAAAATGACATAACAATATCAATAAAAATATTTCCAAAATCTTTCATAGAATTTTTTTTTTTGTGACTTTCCAAAATGTAATAAGATTCAAATCTTTCCAAAACTTTACTTTCTAACATAATAAGACGGTTCAAATCATAATTTGATATTATTGCCAAAATCTAGAAATTTCATGACAAAAATAATAGGCTAATAAAATATAAAATAATTTTGTCATCAAACTTTAAATTAATATAATTTTTAATTGAACACAAATTATACCATGTAACAAGTAACACATAGGAAACCATATAACACTTTAATAAGGTATCTAGCCACTTAACGTACCTTTCGTTCGGTTCGGACAACTAACTTGAACACTTAAGGGATCCTACCGAGAGCGTCCTAAACAAAATTAATACAACCTATAATTAATATAAGGTTACCAAAATATTCTTACTAACAAAGTGAGATCCTAAGATGTGCATGACTACTAATACTTTTAAAACTATAGTATAAGTAATAAAGTTTATATAAGTATCAGGATATTAAAATCATAATATTAGTAGTAGGATTTTAAACACTTATTAATATTATCACTATTATTATTATTCGGACATCATAATTATTATTATTATATATATATTTTTCTTATAAAACCGAATTATTGTAATAATTATAATAAAATACTAAAACCCATAAAATTTGAAGAACTTATTATCAGTAGTGAAGTATTTTACATAAAAACTTTATAATCTATAGTTTTTAAGATTAGTTAATGTTTTAAAAAATAATATATAACTTAATAAAATAATTTAATAAAACAAAAGAGGGTTGGAAAACACTTGCCGGTGGTGTTGATGGTGGTTGCCGGAGCTTGAGAATTTTTTTTTTATTTTTAGAGAGAATGCCGTGAGATTGGACAAGGAGTAGAGAATTTTTTTGTAATTTTTGTGTGTGTAAAATGGGTTGAATTAGGGGGTATTTATAGTGTTTAAGGTATGTGTAGTATGGTAAGTTGGGGATCATGAAAATAATTTGATGATCAAAATTATTTGATTGAGTCATGTTTTAGGAAGATATTATTTTTGGTGATCAAGCATATGATGGTTGGGAGGGTTATGGAAAGATTTTTGGGTGATTAAAAAGGCAAATTTTGCTTGGTAGAATATTAGGGAGTAATTTTGCAAATATTTCCTAATTCCCCCCCCCCCCCCCTTAGCCGTGTAATCTTGGGGCTTTTCCCCTTTTTAATTTTTTTTTTCTTTTTGGGCTTATTAATTGGATTATGGCTTTTGGGCTACTTAATTGGTTTATTGGTTTTGGATTATTACTTTTGGTCTACTTAATTGATTTATTGGTTTTGGGTTAGGATTTGTTTACAATTCCAATGGAAGTAATTGGGCTTAGGAATGCTTAATTGGCCTATTGGCTTTACAAGTCCAAGAGAAGTAGTTGGGCTTGGAAATCCCTTTTTAAATTAAATTCATATCATAAAATTCTAGTTATTAACATGTGAAAATAGGACTTATTTAAATTATTATTATTATTTTTTTAAATATTTTTAACTTGAAAATATATGCAAATAATATATTCGTGGTATAAAATAGTCTTTTTAATAATCAATAATCGTATAAAATATGTACCAAAATTGTGGGGTATTACAGTCTACCCCCCTTAAAAGAAGTTTTGTCCCGAAACTTGGGAAAAAGTGGAGAAAATTTTAGTAAGTTTGATCCATGCACATCCTAACAAGACTCATAAATGATAACTTTTACTAATACTAATGACTCAAAATACCCAAAATAACTCAAAAAGCAAATGCGCGAAACTCTATCGTACTCTACCCCCCTTAAAAGGAGTTACATCCCCGTAACTCGACCACTAACCTTAAGTGAAAAGATCTGGGTAACGCTTCCTCATGTCCTCCTCAGCTTCCCAAGTTGCTTCCTCGGTCTTATGGTTTGACCATAATACCTTCACTATTTTCACATCCCTATTCCTTGTACTTCTCACTTTTGTGTCCAGAATCCTAACAGGTCTTTCTTCATATGTCAAATTCTCATCCATCTCGATGGTCTCTGGTTGCAACACGTGGGTCGCATCTAGTATGTACTTCCGAATTTGACTCACATGGAACATGTTATGAACCCTTTCCAATTCTGTAGGCAGTTCCAACTTGTATGCCACTTTTCCAACCTTTTGGATTATCTCATATGGTCCTATGTATTTTGGGCTTAACTTCCCCTTTTTGCCAAATCTCATCACTCCTTTCATCGGTGATATTTTCAGTAGCACTTTCTCTCCCACTTCATAATCCTCTTCTCTTCTCTTTGAATCCGCATAGCTCTTTTGACGGTCTTGGGCTACCTTGATCTTTTCTTGGATCAACTTTACTTGCTTTAATGTATCCTCAATCATTTCAGGTCCAAGCACTACTGTTTCACTTATATCATTCCAAAATATCGGACTTCGGCACTTCCTTCCATACAAGGCTTCAAACGGTGCCATACCAATGCTTGCATGATAACTATTGTTGTAAGAGAATTCGATTAGATCCAAGTGATCTTCCCATGATCCTTGGTACTCCATTACACATGCTCTCAGCATATCCTCTAGTGTCTGTATAGTCCTTTCTATCTGCCCATCCGTCGCAGGATGAAATGCCGTGCTCATGAGCAACTTAGTTCCCATAGCCTTCTGTAGACTTTTCCAAAAGTTTGACAAAAACCTTGAGTCTCTATCCGAAACAATGTCCTTTAGTACCCCATGGTACTTTATGACAATCTTCACATAAGCCCTTCCCAACTGATCCATAGTCCATGAAGCTGGGTATGAATACTGTTGATTTTGTCAACCTGTCCACAATTACCCAGATGGTGTCATTTCCTGCTCTGGTCTTTGGTAAAGCTCCTACAAAATCCATAGATATAGAATCCCATTTCCAACTAGGCACCTCCAAGGGTTGGATTTTCCCTTGTGGCCAACGATGCTCTATCTTCACCTTTTGACAAGTCAGACACTTAGCAACAAATTCAGCCACTTCCTTCTTCATATTGGGCCACCAAAAAGTTTTCTTTATATCCTTGTACAACTTATCTCCTCCAGGATGCATCGAGTAAGGCGAATTGTGAGCTTCTTCCATCAATCTTTTCTTAATGTCCCCTCGGCTTTGTGGGATACACCGTCTTCCTTTAAACCGAATACTCCCTTCGTCTCCTAAGGTGAAATCCTGCACTTTTCCTTCATCAATCTTTTCTTTAATGGCCTTAAGCTTTTCGTCACTGCGTTGACTTTCTCGTATCTCATCATAAATTGATGGTCTTGCCGTCAAGGCATTCAACATCCTTTTTACCTCTCCTTGTTCCATTACCTTTAGATTCAGTTTCTGGAATTCCAGACACAACTGATCTGGTAATACCATTGCATTTAGGGAATGAATCGACTTCCGACTCAAAGCGTCTGCTACGACATTGGCTTTTCCTTCGTGATACTGGATATCCAAGTCGTAGTCTTTGATCAATTCTAGCCATCTCCTTTGTCTCATATTCAACTCCTTTTGGGTGAAAATGTACTTCAAACTTTTATGGTCGGTGAAAATTTTGCAGGTTACTCCATACAAATAGTGTCTGCAAATCTTCAAAGCAAACACAATTGCAGCCAGTTCCAGATCATGGGTTGGGTAATTCACTTCATAAGGCTTTAGTTGTTTCGAGGCATACGCAATCACCCTTCTGTTCTGCATCAAAACACATCCTAACCCATACTTTGATGCATCACTGTATACTTCATATTGATCAGTTCCATCTGGTAAGGCTAGCATTGGTGCTGTCGTCAACTTCCCTTTTAAGTTTTGAAATGCTTTTTCACAATCCTGAGTCCAGGAGAACTTACATTCCTTTTTCATCAAACTGGTCATGGGCCTGGAGATCTTCGAGAAGTCCTTCACAAACCTTCGATAATACCCTGCCAACCCCAAGAAACTCCTAACATCCGTCACACTTTTCGGGGTTGGCCATTCACTTACAGCTTTGATCTTAGCCGGATCCACAGAAACTCCTTCTCTAGTAATCACATGTCCAAGAAAGGAAACTTTCTCCAACCAAAATTCACACTTGGATAATTTAGCATACAGTTGGTGTTCCCTTAACAACAATAGCACTTGTCTTAAATGACCTTCATGTTCTGCACTATTCTTCGAGTAAATCAGAATATCATCTATGAATACCACCACGAACTTATCCAAGTATGGCCTAAAAATCTGGTGCATCAAATCCATGAAAACTGCTGGTGCATTGGTTAACCCAAATGGCATAACTGTGAACTTATAGTGACCATATCGTTTCCTGAAGGCACTCTTAGGAATATCCTGATCTGCAATCCTCAACTGATGGTAACCTGACCTCAAGTCTATCTTAGAAAATACTCCTGCGCCTCTCAACTGGTCAAATAGGTCATCAATTCTTGGGAGCGGGTACTTATTCTTTACCGTTACGTTATTCAATTCTCGGTAATCAATGCACAATCTTAAAGTGCCATCCTTCTTCTTAACAAACAAAACCAGAGCTCCCCATGGTGAGGAACTTGGTCGGATGTAACCTTTCTCCAACAATTCATCCAACTGGAGCTTCAACTCCTTCATCTCGGTTGGGGCCATTCTATATGGTGCTTTTGAAATTGGTCCGGTGCCTGGCACCAAATCGATGGTGAATTCTACATCCCTGACCGGTGGCATGCCGGGTATTTCATCTGGAAATACATCGGGAAACTCCTTTATGACCGGAATGTTTGCATCCTCCTTCCCTTCCTCATTCCCTAATTCTTGGAGACTACACATGTACAAAGGGTAACCCTTCTTGACACACTTTTGAAGTTGTAAGGCAGAAATGATCCTTAGTCCTGAACTTTTGTTCTCCCTTCTATATGTTACTCTGGTCTTTGCTGGGCTGTACAAGGTAACCTTTTGGGCCGAGCAATCAATCTGGGCTTTATACTTGCCCAACCAATCCATCCCCAAAATGACATCCAGATCTTTCAAGTCAAAACTGATCAAGTCTGACGGAAATTCTACCCCAGAAATAGAAAGTGGTACCCCTCTATAAAGCTTAGAACAATTCTTTACTTCTCCCGACGAAATGGAGATGTCTAAAGAAACTGACTCAGGACTCTCTAGCCTAAGACTCTCTACTACAGTTTCAGAAATAAAAGAATGGGATGCCCCAGAATCAAATAAAACTTTCACAGATGAAGAACATATAAGGAAAGTTCCAATTACCACATCATTAGAAGCTTCAGCCTGGCGGCTGTTCATCACGAACACACGGCCTTTGGGAGTACTGCCCGTAGGGTTATTGGTTACCGCCTTAGGTGCCGGTCCGCCAGGTTGGGGTGGTTTGCTAGGAATGCTAGACTCTTTTACTCTTCCTGTCTTAACATCAGCCTCCTTCTTGTAGCACTCATACTCGCAGTGACCTAGTTTTTGGCAGTAACGGCAAGTCACCAGATTGCCATCACAGTCCCTCCCTGGGTGGTCCTTCTCACACCGTTTGTAGAAATATTTCCTCTTGAGTTTCTCCCTATCTCTTTGGTTCCCATCCCTCCTTGTGTTGGCTGGTTGTCCCCCACTTCCTTTCCCAAAATGGCTTTTATTGTCTCTCCTCCCATTAAAACTCCCATTGGGCTTATGTCTCTTCTCAGCCCCATGAAAGAACTCAGAATTCTTCCTCTTCTCTCCTCCATAATTTTCAATCTCTCTTCCCCTAATTCCATACAAATGGGCAGCCCTTGCGTACACTTCATCTAGGGTTTCAAACGTAGCTCCACCCAATTTCCCTTGAAGACCCAAGGTTAGGCCTTGTTCAAATCGTTGGGCCCTTAAAGCCTCTGTAGGTACTACTTCAGGTGCAGACCTCATTAGCTCAATGAATTTGTTATAGTACTCACTAATGCTCATGTTCCCCATCCTAAGGTTGGTGAACTCTATACACTTTTGTTTCCTTAAGTATGTAGGGTAAAACTTAGCCCTTAAAGCTTCCTTTAAATCCACCCACCCAAAACCAGGCTTTTTCATCAAATCATCTTTTCGTTGGCTCCACCATAGGTCAGCTTCTTCCCTTAAGAAGTAGACAGCATTACTAACCTTAAGGTTTTCAGGACAATGAATGGCATCAAAGAGTTTGTCAAACTCTCGGATCCAGTTTTCAAGGTTGGCAGGGTCTTCCTTGCCAAGGTAAGTTGGTGGTTTGGTTGCAGCTATTCTCTTGAATACCTCACCAAAAGCATCACTCTCATGGGTTTGGTTATTTTGGTTGGTGACAACTGATAGGTCCATTTTAGGACCGTTTTCCTGGACTCTTTTAACTTGTTTTCTGTTGTTTTTAGGTTTAGTTTTATTAGTTTTAGGCCTTTTTAGCTTAGTTTAGGTCTTACTTGCGTTTTCGTTGAATAATGCCTTTTCTTGCCATTTTTGCTAATAATTGAGCACTTTTGCGTTACTAATGCCTTGCGTTCATTCATGTAGGTATTTTGTGTGTTTTCGATCAATTGTTAAAAGCCGACAAGGGTCGTGAGAGGTCCCGAGAAGCTTTGGGAAGTGTTCCGCAATAAAGCCAAGACCACAATCACCACTTTTGGAGCAAAGGTCAACTTTGAAAGGCCATAACTTTTTACATACTTATCATTTTAAGGCGATTCAAGTTGGAGGTTAAAGCTCGTTCCGATAGCTTCGAAAATCCTGGTCATAAGCTAAATTCTGATAAGAAATGAAGGAGTTATGATGTTTTTAAAACTGACTGTCTTGCTGTCCAGCGGCCGCTGAGACGTTTCTAGCGCCCGCTGAACTGGCCAGAATAGTCAGTAGCTCATTTTTTGGCTCCAGCGCCCGCTGAGACCCCTCCAGCGCCCGCTGAGACCCCTCCAGCGCCCGCTGTCTTCTCCTCAGCGCCCGCTGAAGTGCTTTTCTGCGATATTTTTATTACTTTTCTTCTGTTTTTGCTCGGATTTTTGGGGGGTTGTATAAATACCCCCCTTTTCCCATTTCTTACACAGCTGAGGTTAGAGGCTCCAACTTAGGGTTAGGTTAGATTTTTAATCTTTCTTCTTCATTTTCTCATGTAATTTACATTTTGTTCTTCAATTTATGCAAGTAGTATAATTCTTCTTCTTCTCATTCTTGTTCTCCTCTTCAAGGTACTCTTCTTGCTTTCTTTTATTGCTTTGATTCCTTGCTCTTTGTTGTTTGCTATTGATTTCTAGTAGTTGATAGATGTTGTTGTAGTTTAATTAGTTAGTTTAATTGTTTATTTTCATGTTTGATTAGTTGCTTATTTTGATTTCATTGTTGTTCTTAGTAGTTTAGTGTGTAGTTTTCTAGGTTTTAGTTGTTGTTTTTGTTGTTCTTAGTTTTAGGTTTAATTTATGTATTGAATTATAGCTTTAGTTATGTTTTATTTATTTATGTTTGAGTAGTTAATTTCTAGGGTTTTGAGTAAACTTCTCAATTCCTCCATGTTTGTGGTTTAGTTGTTTCTTGGCTTTTGGTTGTGATTTTGTCGGTACCTTAGGATTCGGTAATGTTGAGTCTTGTGTCTAGCTAGCATAGGATTCATTGATGAATCCCCACCGAAGGACCGAAAGGTGAACGTGGGTGATGACTTCCTTTGCCCGATTGATGGAAGCACTACGAAAGTTGGGCCTTCGATCAAGGGAAAGTTACCGGTCTTCGTGATTTTGTTCTTAGGACTCGTTAGATGTGTCGCTGCACGAAAGTGAGTTGTATATGTCTTTCCGGCCATCGTACTAGCTCGAAAGAGTGGTACGATCATAGAAC
Source organism: Salicornia ramosissima (assembly GCA_951394345.1). NCBI lineage: Eukaryota > Viridiplantae > Streptophyta > Magnoliopsida > Caryophyllales > Amaranthaceae > Salicornia > Salicornia ramosissima. Next base: position 23,955,317 of record OX596233.1, on the reverse strand, counting down.
GACCTCCCCTTATCCACGACCTAAGTCTAAGTTTCGATTGATTCATAATTCATGGTGGTATGAGTTGTGGATCTCTTACCCTAGTCCCTTTTATTCTTGTTTCCTTAGTGTAGTTTTAGTTAGTTCTCTCCGCCTCTCGCGACCATCACCCGACCTAGCTTGTTCGACGCTCACGCCTAGGCTATTGCGAAGTACCTTCCCCGTGTTCGACACCCCCACTCATACTACGACGGGGGTTTTTTTATTTGGTAAGAAATCCCTCCTATCAAATTGGCGCCGTTGCCGGGGAAGGCAATGTCATTAGTTTAGGTTGAGTAGAATGGTTCTAGGTCTTTCTTTTTCTTTATTTTTGTGAATATTTAGGCCTTATGGCCTCTTCTTTGATCGATCCCCAATATGAGCATGAATTGTTTTGGTTGTATTATGATAGGATCGGAAGCTCTCTTCCGCCTAATCATAATTTTGGTAAGTGGGATATATGCAATATGTTGTACGAGGGTTTGAACTATGAGACGAGAAATTGGGTAGAATATCTATCTCATGGCGATTTCTTAGCTCTCGACTTGGATAGAGCTTGGCTCTTATTCGAGTGTCTCGCTAAGGATACCTATGAGTGGGATATGACTAGCCAAGGAATACATGATTATAGTCATGAGTTGAGTGCACTTGAGGAATATGGTTTTAATCAACCATCACCTCATGCCACTACCTTTGATTTTTCTCATCATTTTTCGCATGATTCGAGTTCGCTTAATCATGTTCTTGAAGAGTATTTACAAGGTCTTGGCATGAACATAGTTGATTCACCTCATATTCCCCTAGGTGAACCCTTCGATGATGACCTTAGTCACGAATTCGATCCCTCACCCCTCATAGTTGAGCACTCCATCCCGACTCACATAGACGATGACATTTATTGGCAATGTTGTGATGAGAATCACGACACTTTCATATCGTCATGCGATGTTGTAGAGGATGAGGCCCTCATAGCAGAGTCGAGTGAAACCGACAAGGTAATTAATGTGGAGGATGTGGTTATACCACATTCTCTTATTCCCTTTTTAGGAGGATTTAACCTCGTCTATTCACATCCCACCCCACTTCCATCCATGCTCATATCACCTCCATCCGAGGGCATCATCTCTTGTCTTGACTCCAATGTTTCTCTTTCAGAAACCAAGGCAAGGGAGGTGTTTGGAGGTGTTCCCCCTACTTTATTTGATTTTTCTTTTTGTAGTTTTTATTTTAATTTACCTCCCTGTGGGCACTCACTCCCACATAAGCATAGGATGCCGGTTTTTAAACCGTTTTCTTTGCTTAATTTATCTATCGCTTATGTGGTTTTTAGTGAGTTGAGTGCCAGTGTGTTTGACAAGCTCTTGCGAGCTTTGCAGGGCTATTTACTGAGCCCCGGGTGGTTGTCCCCGCTGGATGACTTTGACATAGTTTTTCTTCTATGTCTTAGTCCCTGTGTCCAGCTCCTTTGTCAAGCTTAAGACGTTAAAACAAGCGCTTCTCGGGAGGCAACCCGAGTCTTTTTCTTTTTCCTTTTTCTTTTATTTGTAATTATTTTGTTTTTTTTGGAGTTTGGTTTCTTTTCTTTCTTTTTTGCAGGTTAAATGAATAAGCAACTCTCATGGACATGTATGGTACTAAAGCGCAAAACGGAGGTTGTATGCTTACTTTATAGCCTTTTTCGGTGAGATCATTCCAAATTCCCTTTCTTTTATTTTTCTTGTGTGCTTAGTTGTAGGATTAGTTTTAGGAGGAGATGATTGTTCGAGGATGTTTGGCTTTCAATTTTTGGCTTTTAAGCCCTTGAGGACATTTGGATATCGATGGCGTTGGGCCTCGATTTATTTATTTGTTTGATGCTTGGTTGCTTGATTGAGAGTCATTCATGCTTGATTTTATTTTCCTTCCTTTTTTTGTGTTTTTATTTCTATTTTTCCTTTTTCATCTTCTTTTTCTTTTATTTTCTTTTCAAGGCAAAGTGTGTTTTTGTTTTGTTTGTAGTTTGGACTTGGTTCTTAATTTCTTGGACTTTGAATGCATTCCTTCCTAAGTGTTAGTGGTCCACATGGTTTGAGATGTTGGGGTTGATTTTCAAATACTACATGCTAGGTTTCAGAACTTTGGAGTTCATGAAACCTAATGTCTTGGCTTGTGGTACGATTGGCAAAGCTTTGCTAGCTAGTTGAAGCCCTTGAGGTAGTATTTGCAATTCACTACCCTTCATATGTGAGAAAATTGTCAAATATTTCTAGCCTTCATCATTTTGTTTGAGTGGCAATAGGATCCTTGTCATAGTATAACTTGATCAAGAATTTGATTCATGACTTTCCGAGACTGTGACCGAGCTACTCTAGGGGAGGACAGAGGCATTCATTTCTTAGTTATTTTCCTTTTTCCTTTTGCATTTTCCTTTTTGTTTTATCATCTTGCTTCTTTTCAATTTCTTAGGTTCTTGCTTCCCATTCACCATTTGGAACCCCTTGAACTTGGCCTTTTCTTTCATCTAAGCCACATTACCAGCCTTGCATCCCCTTTGTTTTGTTTTATACCTTTTAGGTGTAGTGAAGCAATTGGAGATTTTCGGTTTGTTTTTATTTTGTATTGAAAACTTGTGGAAGTAAGGAGTTCGCCAAGCGAAAGTGTGTCGATTTGTTTGAATTGCAGCAAAATCCGGCCTAAGTTGAAAAAGGCAAGGTCATCAAAAAAAAAAAAAAAAAAAAAAAACATATATACAAAAAAAAGTAATTATTCCTTCCCTTTCACAATGAGGACATTGTGTCATTCAAGCTTGGGGGAAGGAGTAGTTGAAGAAAAAAAAAATTGTTGTATATTTTTTCTTTTTTTTCATTTAGTTTTTTGAATAAGCTTGGGGGTTTTTAGTGTATGTGTGCAAATTTGAGGAGTTCGTTTGCTATTTGATGCTCATTTGCACTTATTGCTTCACTATTTAGGTTTGAGCACCACAAGCCGAATTGATTCCTACCCTATCCTTAGCCTTACATTACAACCCTAAAGCCCTCTCGATCCTAGATAGTTGAGTCCTTTTCGGTTGAGGAAGTCATGTTTCAAGCATATTTAGCGGTTTGCTATGATGAGATGTCGGGTAGCCTAAATTGTTTCTCCTTTTTTTTTTTTTTCTCCGACTCCTTCGTGGAGTTATGAGAAGCTACCTTTATGGGTGGAGACGACACTAGCTTAGCATGTGGATGCTTGGTTGTTGAGCAAAAGGGGAATGTTCCTCTCTAGTTCTCCAATCTAGCATGTTTTATTTGACTATCCACCCTTGACATCTTTGAGCATGTTTTCCGTTAGTGCTTAGAAAGGTTCGCATTCATTGATCCTCGATCCTTTAACAAGTCCAGCTAGTTGTTTTTGTTTTGTTTGGTTTTCTTTTTATTTTCCTTTATTTTTGTTTTTCTTTTCTTTTGTTTCTTGTGAACCTTTGCCTTGGTTTATTTTTGAAAGAGTTATGGGTTAAACTCTTGGGAAACCCTTGCGAGAGCACACTCGTCCTCTTTGGCGACTTAGAGGTTTACATGGCTTGTTGCTTTCGCTAAAAGCAACCGTGATTCCTACGAAAGTGAGTTAGGATTTTATTTTTAAGTTTTTCATGTTGTATTTGCTTGAAGACAAGCAAAAAACAAGCTTGGGGGAGTTTGATAGGTCCATTTTAGGACCGTTTTCCTGGACTCTTTTAACTTGTTTTCTGTTGTTTTTAGGTTTAGTTTTATTAGTTTTAGGCCTTTTTAGCTTAGTTTAGGTCTTACTTGCGTTTTCGTTGAATAATGCCTTTTCTTGCCATTTTTGCTAATAATTGAGCACTTTTGCGTTACTAATGCCTTGCGTTCATTCATGTAGGTAATTTGTGTGTTTTCGATCAATTGTTAAAAGCCGACAAGGGTCGTGAGAGGTCCCGAGAAGCTTTGGGAAGTGTTCCGCAATAAAGCCAAGACCACAATCACCACTTTTGGAGCAAAGGTCAACTTTGAAAGGCCATAACTTTTTACATACTTATCATTTTAAGGCGATTCAAGTTGGAGGTTAAAGCTCGTTCCAATAGCTTCGAAATGCCTGGTCATAAGCTAAATTCTGATAAGAAATGAAGGAGTTATGATGTTTTTAAAACTGACTGTCTTGCTGTCCAGCGGCCGCTGAGACGTTTCCAGTGCCCGCTGAGACCTGCTCAGCGCCCGCTGAACTGGCCAGAATAGTCAGTAGCTCATTTTTTGGCTCCAGCGCCCGCTGAGACCCCTCCAGCGCCCGCTGTCTTCTCCTCAGCGCCCGCTGAAGTGCTTTTCTGCGATATTTTTATTACTTTTCTTCTGTTTTTGCTCGGATTTTTGGGGGGTTGTATAAATACCCCCCTTTTCCCATTTCTTACACAGCTGAGGTTAGAGGCTCCAACTTAGGGTTAGGTTAGATTTTTAATCTTTCTTCTTCATTTTCTCATGTAATTTACATTTTGTTCTTCAATTTATGCAAGTAGTATAATTCTTCTTCTTCTCATTCTTGTTCTCCTCTTCAAGGTACTCTTCTTGCTTTCTTTTATTGCTTTGATTCCTTGCTCTTTGTTGTTTGCTATTGATTTCTAGTAGTTGATAGATGTTGTTGTAGTTTAATTAGTTAGTTTAATTGTTTATTTTCATGTTTGATTAGTTGCTTATTTTGATTTCATTGTTGTTCTTAGTAGTTTAGTGTGTAGTTTTCTAGGTTTTAGTTGTTGTTTTTGTTGTTCTTAGTTTTAGGTTTAATTTATGTATTGAATTATAGCTTTAGTTATGTTTTATTTATTTATGTTTGAGTAGTTAATTTCTAGGGTTTTGAGTAAACTTCTCAATTCCTCCATGTTTGTGGTTTAGTTGTTTCTTGGCTTTTGGTTGTGATTTTGTCGGTACCTTAGGATTCGGTAATGTTGAGTCTTGTGTCTAGCTAGCATAGGATTCATTGATGAATCCCCACCGAAGGACCGAAAGGTGAACGTGGGTGATGACTTCCTTTGCCCGATTGATGGAAGCACTACGAAAGTTGGGCCTTCGATCAAGGGAAAGTTACCGGTCTTCGTGATTTTGTTCTTAGGACTCGTTAGATGTGTCGCTGCACGAAAGTGAGTTGTATATGTCTTTCCGGCCATCGTACTAGCTCGAAAGAGTGGTACGATCATAGAACGACCTCCCCTTATCCACGACCTAAGTCTAAGTTTCGATTGATTCATAATTCATGGTGGTATGAGTTGTGGATCTCTTACCCTAGTCCCTTTTATTCTTGTTTCCTTAGTGTAGTTTTAGTTAGTTCTCTCCGCCTCTCGCGACCATCACCCGACCTAGCTTGTTCGACGCTCACGCCTAGGCTATTGCGAAGTACCTTCCCCGTGTTCGACACCCCCACTCATACTACGACGGGGGTTTTTTTATTTGGTAAGAAATCCCTCCTATCAACAACTTGGGTCAAACTTTCGGCTATTGAGGTTAGCCTTCGTATGGCTGCATTCATACTGGTTCCGTTTCCTCTCTTTTGGGCCATTCCTGAGTAATAAAGCACAAAACTAAATATTGGAACACAAATCAATCAAAAATACTTAAAAAAATATAAAGGAAAGTGCAACTATTATTAATTAAACGTAATACTTCTATCATCCTTAGCTATTACATTAATGAAGAAATAAAATTCTTTCCTAATACATCAAAGTTGTAACTCCAAAATTTTAAACTGATTAGAAAAAAAAAATAACTACTGAAAACTATTACATGAATAATACCAAGCTACTACTAAAGGAAAAAAGAAACATTATTATCAAAAGATAACAATCATTCTAGAAGGTGTAAATGATGACTCTAGTTATCTTCAGATTCCTCCATGTCTTCTTCCGGGTCATATTCGGGGTCGTTTGGGTCCACAAGTCCTGGATAGTAGAAACCGATTGGTGGGTTTTCTGGAGTAGTCACATGATATTCAGGTGATCCAGATCCTGCTACAGACATGCTAGAGCCCACAGACTCGGAGGTTGCATCCGGAATATGTAAGTCAATAATTTCTATCTCTCTCTGGTTTCCCCCAAGTTCAAGGTAGTGAAGGTCAGCCTTAAAATTCCTTATTGTTCCCAACCATACCCCTTCATGGTAGTGCTTCTCTAAGTTATAAGCATGATTGTCAAGGACTACGTCACCGTATTTATGGATTAATGGTTCATACTTGGGTTGGTGGGGCAAGTGTATTACACATAAAAGTACTATGTAGGCTTCATTTTGTAATAGCATATGGTATTGGTCTTCCCATTCCTCAGCCAACATTGACATATTTTCAACAAATCCTTCGACGGTCTCATTTGGGGTCTTAACCAAGGAAGGGTTAAAATAATGTTCACGCATAAAGTTAAGCATCTGGTCAAATTAAAAAAAAAAAAATAACTTAACTTAGTAAGCATAAGTAACAAATTCTTTCATCAAAATGTATGTCTAACTTTCACATAAACCACATAAATTCAATAACAAAAATTGGGCCACTTACAAAATTGGGCCTTAATAACTAATGCACACATATATTCGGAAAAAAAAATTCGAAACCTCCAATATTATCAATTAATTTTTATTATTTTCGAAATTTAATATTGTACTTGATTCATGATATAAGATGATCAAGCCTGATCTCCCAGGTAAGTTACCCACAGCGTCGGGGAGAGCCTTACCTTAGACAGAGATCATACCCATTATAGGCCTCAAAATGAGGATCCGAACATCTTTTTCTCAATCACCTTTCCAAAGAGGAAAATAATTTTTATAATTTTTTTTTTAAAGTGCGAAACTCTATCCTATATGCCCTTCCTATATCTACCCTTCAATTTTTAATTTCAAGATCGTATTTATTTATTTACCTAGGCTTTTAAACTGATACCACTTTGTAACACCCCCAAATCTCCCTCTACGGAAATACCATAAAAATACATACAAAATACTGTAGAGATAGACTTGGGCGTATTACCCCCACGTGATAACGTACGGCTATACTAAATTACTTTCATACTAACTTGCAGCGGAAATTAAAACTACTTTATTAATACAAAGTAATGATTAAATAATTGTACTAATAAAGTTAATGCATAAAAAAAATATATAATTAAATCCTAAGCTAGGTGGATGATGCCCTTGTTCCCCTCGATGCCACGCATAAAATCCTCAGATATCATCACCTAACTACTCATCGTAATGATAAGTAGGGCCAAGCCAAAAACAAAACAAAGTACGGGTTAGCAAAAATATGCTTAGTACATTTAAGTGCAAGATATGTAAAAATAAGCTTTGTTTAGTAAACATGCTTTTGAAATACTCAAGTTATATTAATTATATATCCAAAATGATCATTTCCAAAGATATTCCAAACCAATAATAATATTGAATATAAAAACTCAAATATTGAAAATAAATTTTCCTATACCCCAAACTCCTCCTCTAAGTGTGCACACCCCCCAAGTTAGTGTCTTCCTGTATAAAGGCTATCCTTGAGGAAAGACTAGGTCATACAAAGTCCATAGTCTTATCAATCAAATCCGCATAGTGGGATTACAAAACAAATAATAAGCTTATAAAGCTTGTGGGGTTACCAAAATATTTTTAATATACTAAGAGTTGAGTAATAAGAAAATATACTCTTGATTGAAACTTTCCAAAACTCTTTGTTTCCTTAATCCCTCAAAATGACATAACAATATCAATAAAAATATTTCCAAAATCTTTCAGAGAATATTTTTTTTTGTGACTTTCCAAAATGTAATAAGATTCAAATCTTTCCAAAACTTTACTTTCTAACATAATAAGACGGTTCAAATCATAATTTGATATTATTGCCAAAATCTAGAAATTTCATGACAAAAATAATAGGCTAATAAAATATAAAATAATTTTGTCATCAAACTTTAAATTAATATAATTTTTAATTGAACACAAATTATACCATGTAACACATAGGAAATCATATAACACTGTAATAAGGTATCTAGCCACTTAACGTACCTTTCGTTCGGTTCGGACAACTAACTTGAACACTTAAGGGATCCTACCGAGAGCGTCCTAAACAAAATTAATACAACCTATAATTAATATAAGGTTACCAAAATATTCTTACTAACAAAGTGAGATCCTAAGATGTGCATGACTACTAATACTTTTAAAACTATAGTATAAGTAATAAAGTTTATATAAGTATCAGGATATTAAAATCATAATATTAGTAGTAGGATTTTAAACACTTATTAATATTATCACTATTATTATTATTCCGACATCATTATTATTATTATTATTATATATTTTTTTTTTATAAAACCGAATTATTGTAATAATTATAATAAAATACTAAAACCCATAAAATTTTAAGAACTTATTATTAGTAGTGAAGTATTTTACATAAAAACTTTATAATCTATAGTTTTTAAGATTAGTTAATGTTTTAAAAAATAATATATAACTTAATAAAATAATTTAATAAAACAAAAGAGGGTTGGAAAACACTTGCCGGTGGTGGTGATGGTGGTTGACGGAGCTTGAGAAATTTTTTATTTTATTTTTAGAGAGAATGCCGTGAGATTGGACAAGGAGTAGAGAAATTTTTTGTAATTTTTGTGTGTGTAAAATGGGTTGAATTAGGGGGTATTTATAGTGTTTAAGGTATGTGTAGTATGGTAAGTTGGGGATCATGAAAATAATTTGATGATCAAAATTATTTGATTGAGTCATGTTTTAGGAAGATATTATTTTTGGTGATCAAGCATATGATGGTTGGGAGGGTTATGGAAAGATTTTTGGGTGATTAAAAAGGCAAATTTTGCTTGGTAGAATATTAGGGAGTAATTTTGCAAATATTTCCTAATTCCCCTCCCCGCCCCCCCTTAGCCGTGTAATCTTGGGGCTTTTCCCCTTTTTAATTTTTTTTTTTCTTTTTGGGCTTATTAATTGGATTATGGCTTTTGGGCTACTTAATTGGTTTATTGGTTTTGGATTATTACTTTTGGTCTACTTAATTGGTTTATTGGTTTTGGGTTAGGATTTGTTTACAATTCCAATGGAAGTAATTGGGCTTAGGAATGCTTAATTGGCCTATTGGCTTTACAAGTCCAAGAGAAGTAGTTGGGCTTAGAAATCCCTTTTTAAATTAAATTCATATCATAAAATTCTAGTTATTAACATGTGAAAATAGGACTTATTTAAATTATTATTTTTTTTTTTTGAAAAATATTTTTAACTTGAAAATATATGCAAATAATATATTCGTGGTATAAAATAGTCTTTTTAATAATCAATAATCGTATAAAATATGTACCAAAATTGTGGGGTATTACACCCTAATCACTCTCGTCCGGGTCGGGTATCACTGGAGTAGAGGGACGAGGTCGACCAGTTCGATCACACCAGCTCCTCTCGTCGGCCCAGTCAAGAAATTCTCTAAAGTATCCAAAGTCTTTGTATGGATACGCTCTGTCCCAAGCCAACTCTACCCTTTCCCTATACTCCACCTCCTCAGCAGTTTGTGGGATCATCTCCAAATGTTCCCTCTCCTCCGATGGCTGCTTCTCTCCTTCCTTGGGGCCTGAGGGATTACTCCTCTTTCCTTTCCCAGCACGAGTCGAGCCCTCGCCGTCGCGTTTCTTTATCGCTTCACATCTCTTCAGTCGCGCTTCATACTGCATGTTTAAGAAGCGTTCTTCATCTATGAAACCTTCATACTCCTCCACTGGCATCTTGCCCGTATGAGTCGAGCCCTCACCCTCCGGGGCACACTTTTCTCCCTCGTCCGAATTCACCTTCCATGTGTATTTATGGAAGTCTTCTTCAAGCGCTGTAGCCGGGCCCTCACTACCCTGAGAGCGTCGCCCGGCCCTGTCCCGTTTCTTTTCCCTTGGAAGTTTGTTGCTGCTCCCTTTGTTCTTGGGCCAGGGAAGCTTACCACTGCTGTCTTCCTTCTTGGGTAACCACTGGCCGGACATATTTTCTTCTCTTCTTTCCCTCACAAAGCTCACTAAATTTTTTTTTTCTCAGACTCTCTCTCTCTTCTTTTCTCTCTCAAGAAATTGCAAGTTGAGTTGTGAAAATGAAAGGGAAGCTGGTGGTATTTATAGAAATTTCATAATTTCACCTTTCCAATTTTACCCCTATACCTAGTCAGATGCATTTGATGTTACTTGCAACAGGTTGGGGGCCCAAAATCAGTTTTTGTTATAAAAAATCTTAAACCAATTTTGCCTAATTATTTTAAGCCCAATGCAAAGGCCCAACTTTGGAATCACATTCCACGTGGCAGACCTGCTTGAGGGCTGCTTTAGGCCCAATTCAATATAGTCTTTCCAAAGCCCAACTATAAGTTAACACAATAATGGTGAGTCCTGTGCAATTTGACTTTGAGCAATCCACTCGGTTTAAGGGCAATCAGGTATCTGATTGATTGCCCCCCAACTTATTTGGCAAAGAACAATTGCCAACATAAATTGTCAAGCAATCACTCAAACTTTCTAAACCGACTGCATTGCTCAGGGGCATAATACACTACTAGAAATAAATGCAATTACTGAAATAAATTCAAAAGTCGAGAACTGATGAAAAGAAAGCTTCGTTTATTCACTTTTAATTGTAACTGTTACAAACTATGGCGGACCAGCCGCCTACAGAAACTAGAAACTAAACTAAAAATCAAAAGTCTAAACTAAGGTCATTTCTTCAGGTCTCGACCCCATCGTCGTCATCCTCTTGGCCCTCGTTCTCTCCTTCCTCCTCCTCTCCTCCTTCGTCTTCAGTATCAGACGGGTAGCGAGGAGGGAAGCGACCAGCCGCCTCGGCCAAGCCTTTCATATCCACCCAGTCTATGGCACGACTGAGATGGACAAAGGATAAGCCAGCATAGGCCACTTGCCAGGCCTTGGCCACTTTGTTCTTGTAGGCCTGTTCAGCCTCCAAGATCTGAGGCACCAACCTCTTTTTTGAGGAGGAAACTTCTTCCTCAAACTCTTTCTTTTCAGCCTGGAGCCGGGTGACCTTGGCCTCGGCCTCAGTAAGGGCTGCCTTGGCAGAAGAGCTTGCCTTCTCGGCCTGCTTCTCCACCTTCTTCTTCTCCTTCTTCAAATCATCGCGCTCGGCGATGAGGGCATTGATCTTGGCCAAATGAGAGGCACACTCGGCCTTGAGATTGACGATGGTGTCAGCCTGTGATTCCACAGTAGCACCGGTTAGTTGGTCTTGTCGAAGTGTAGTTAACATAGCAGCATCTTTTGTTTCACTAACCTCGACCCTAGACTGCTTAACTTCGTTTACCATGTCAGTACGCCACTGTCTGGCGCCGTCCAGCCTCAACATGGCCTGAAATAAGAATATTAGATTTGGACAAGGTTAACATAATGCAAAAAACGAAATCAAATACTTAAAGCATACCTCGGCCAAGTTGTATAAAATAGGCATGATGTGTCCATCATGAAAGCCCTTCATGTTGTGGGCAACCTCCTTGGGAGCTCCCTTGAGCATCCCCCGGACTATATCAAGCTTTTCTCTCCTGGAGTAACCGGGAAGATAAGAGCCGCCAGGCATGCTCTCGGCCTCCTCTTCAGTAGGCCCTCCTGAAGGGTCAGAAATGGGAAGCACTATTGAGTCTGGATGAGAAGGTGAAGACGAGATAGTTTTACCTGACACAGACCGTAGAGTTCTAACGCGATGAGAGAAGTATTTACCTCCCATCTTATTCGCCAAGTCGCTGATGGATGGCGGAATATTCTTAGAAACCGACTGAGGAATGCCGGCTAAAGCGTCTGTAGGAGCCATGACGCCTGGGGTATCCTTAACCCCTGGTTCGTAGACCGACATTGCAGCAATCGGTCCCTTTCCCAGAATGGCGGTAAATTTTGTCTCCAGGCCCTTGACCTCCTCAGGGGTCATCTGTTGCTTCCCTTTGTCAGCCGGAAGCAAAGGAGTCTTGGCCTTCTTTTGGGCGCCTGAAGAACTGACCCCCTTTCTCTTGCTCCCCTTTGATGGGGCATCACTCCCCTGCAAAGAATCATATTTGTTAGTGCAAGTCACTTAAACATATAGCAGGCGAGTGGGGAAACATATTAAAGTTGTCTACAACATCCCCTCTCGGCATCATAAAGGCCGAAGGGGGCTGTTGCAAACAACATACCATTCGTGACCCACTCGGCACGCATGGCGGGCGAGTGGGACAACTTATTAAAGTTGTCTACAACATCCCCTCTCGGCATCATAAAGGCCGAGGGGGGCTGTTGCAAACAACATGCCATTCGAGACCCACTCGTCACACATGGCGGGCGAGTGGGGCAACTTATTAAAGTTGTCTATAACATCCCCTCTCGGCATCATAAAGGCCGAGGGGGGCTGTTGCAAACAACATGCCATTCGAGACCCACTCGTCACGCATGGCGGGCGAGTGGGGCAACTTATTAAAGTTGTCTACAACATCCCCTCTCGGCATCATAAAGGCCGAGGGGGGCTGTTGCAAACAACATACTACTCACGACCCACTCGGCATTCATGGCGGGCGACTGGGGCGACTTATTAAAGTTGTCTACAATATCCCTCTCGACCTCATAAGGGCCGAGGGGGGATGTTGCTAACAATATGCCAAATACGACCCCCTCGGCACCTATAGCGGCTGAGTGGGGCAATTCATTGAAGTTGGTTACAACAACCACCACTCGGCCCCCTAAGAGTCGAGTGGGGCTGTTGCAAACAACCTACTATACACAACCCCTCCGACCTACATGATGGACGAAGGGGGGCGTTACAAGCAACATTCTAAAAATGACCCCTCGGCCTATATAATGGCCGAGTGGAGTAAATATGGGTTGAGGAAGGCTATTGCAATCCATTTTTAATAAACGACCTACCCAGCCTAAGGATGGCCGAGTAGGGTACTCCCAATACAATAATATAACAAGGGTATACCTTTGTTTCCCCCTTTCTCTCTGTCCAAGCCTTCATCTTAGCTTGGTACATCTCGTCAAGGTAGGCGTCGCCTGTGACCTCCCCTGACTTCTCCTTTGAAGCCTCGACATAGCTCTCTCTGTAAAAAATAAAAAGAAAAAGAGAAAAAGAGAAAGAAGTTAGATAAAAGGAGAGTCAGAATAGAGAAACATAAGAGAGCTACAAGCTACCTCTATCAATGGCTTGACTCAAGCCCGCAGCAGACAAGAAATTATTGTCCTTAAAAAATGTCCAATCCGGCACCCAAAGTACCGGAACCTAGCATTTCTTGCCAGTAGAATAGAAGACTCTTGTTTTGAAGTGGTCTCCTCTTAGTACCACATCATCCTCATAGTGGGTCGGAGGCAAGTCTACATCCCGGCCACAAAGATAAGGGTCGGTATTCATACGACTCAGCCTCTCAACAAGCTCTTCGTCATCAGCTTTTACATAAAGGAACCTATTCCTCCAGTTCCTCCACTTATTATTCTTTGTGACAGTCATTTGGTAAGAAGGCCGGGTACTAAGAATATACCAAGCATCACAGCTGTTTTCAGTCTTGTTTAAGTGATGCATATGAGAGAAAATGCCAAATTACATTCTATAACCTCTCAGCTTACAGGTAGCCATCAAAAATGTTTGCCCAAGAATTGGGAGTGAGCTGCCATATGCCGAGCTCATACCCCTCTAGTACATCCAGTATGAATGGGTGGAGTGGGAAACGAAGACCGAGCTCAAAAACAGCCTCATACACCGAGAAGGCATTCTCAGGCAATGACCTCATCACAGTGGCCTCGGGCTTAGGCACGATGAGCTCGAATCCCTCGCAATGAATGAAGGCGTTATGCGTCCGAAGCAAATCAGACTCATATAAGTCATGACAGACCTTAAGTATCCCACACATGCTCGAGTCATAAAACTTATCTGCTCTCTTTTTGGAAGACCCGGGAACGTCTGTACCCTCCTCCACGTCCACTTTGGACTCGGTCATGTTGACCTCTGGCCGCTCAGAACCTAAAGGTTCTTGGCCGGTCGTCTCTACCTCATGTTCTTCCTGGTTAGGTGTTCCAACCGAATCCTCTGGAGGAGGGTTGTATCGCATTGTCTGCTTCAACCTCGCCATGGTACCCTGCATAGGTACAAAGGGAGGAATATTCAGATAATAGGTCTTATAGCTCGACCAGGAGAAGACGGGTCCGGAAACCCTAGATTCCTTACTATTCGAGGATTCGGCCATACTATTGGGTTTAGAAGGCCGAATGCAAAAGACAAAACACAAAGAAAAGGAAGAAGGAAGAGATGAATACCTGACTATAGGATTGACGACTCTGCTTGAGGGGATTAGGAGAAACACCTGCAACTGTCAACAAATGGATCCAAGCAAAATTCTTCACCAAACTCAAACAAGTTCTTGCAAAGGCCTGTTATTCGATTCAAATTTACGAAAAAAGAATTTTTCACAGTGTTGTTCTTGCTCCAAGAATCTCTCTCTACATTCTCTCTAGAATCTCAGGATTTGGAAAATGATTTATGAAAATGATTAGGGGGTATTTATAGACCCCCAATCATTTCAAAATTCAAAAATCCTTCTTTATTTTCCCACCAAAAACGGGATAGGGATTTTAATTAGGAAAGAACTGTTCAAAAGGGGAAAATTTGGACTAATCTCCCTCCTTTTGAGGGGCAAATGTTACTGCCAATTTATTGGTCCAAGTGGAGGACAAGACCCACTACATAAAGGCCCAAGGAAGAGCCCAAGACACCAGCCCTAAAGAAAACCATCAAAGGCCTCAAGTACAGGGGTTACGTGGTAGGATATCACCGGTCTACATGGCAGCACCCTATTGGTCCACGTGGCACCTTTTCACGAAGACATGTGGCATGCTTAACTTCAGCTAGAATCTTAAGCCAAACAACTTCATGTAAATAAATGGGAAAACTTGTATCCCACATTGATAGATTACTAGGGGAAATGAGAAGATTCTTGTATAAAAGTATTAAAGTAATGATTACAGCCCAGATTCCTAGAATTGGCTGATTTGACAACACATACTTGTAATTGTCGATTAACCTTAATCAATCCTGATTAGCAGCTAATTGAGTTATTATTATCCCCTTTGCATTTTTCTTATTTCCTTTAATTACTTTCACTTTTTTTGGTTCTATATTCTGGGTCAAGTTTGTGGCATAAGATTGGGTAGCTCTCTCTAAATCTAAAACCCCCCGTAACAATTACTACAACTCATTACCAATAACCAAACGAGCCGTTATAACATTACACAAAACAACACTGCGGTTATAAATCTCTAAACCCGTTAGATCAACCCAAATCCGGAGGATCTGAGTTACGAATAAGATATCTAAAATCCGAACCCAATAACAGCCCATTTTGAATAACCCGAAACTAATATTCAGTTACCATAATCCGATCTGACCTGACCTGACCTATTTGACACTTTGACACGTCTAGTCGTCTAGTGGGTGGGGACTGGGGAAGATGTGCGTTGAAGAAAACTGTGAAATGCTGTGTCTTCGACTGGGATTATATGAATTAATATCCACACGTTAGATCATACGGAGTAATTCATAATTATAGTGTGATTGTTGTATCAAAGGTGACTTCGACTTGACTCAGCATACTACTTTAATTTTATATTTTTAACCACATAATTGTTGCTCAAAAGTCAACAAATACCTCAATACGTTAAACATGAAACCGATACCGATCAAATTTGACTGATACACGCATCTAAAATGAGAAGGATAAGAAATCTTCGCAAATGCTTGCGGCAGGATTCAAACTCATTATCTCAAGCTTAACGTTTGCGATATGAGTATCAAACCTTCCCCATGATCCACTCAGGATCAAGGGTTGGTTGGTAGTGGATTGGTATCCCCCTCCCCCTTGCGCTTGTTTCCTGAAATATGATGAGTGGAAGGATATTCGGGTACCTTTCTGGGAAAAAAAAAACAATTAAATACAAAGTAATATTTGGCACCAACAATGATAATTTTTTGGTGTCTACAATAGCAAGTCTCCGCTAAGACTCTTGCAACCTGACGGGATAAATTTTTACAAAAAAAAAAATATATATATATATAATTTTTATACAAAACTTAACAAATTATGAAAAAAAGCCTCATTAAAATATTAAAAAAAACGTTATGGGAAAAATAACATATAAAATCCCATTATCAGACGCAAGATAATGAAAACTCATCCTTGAAAGAAGGTCAAAAGAGTACCTTGACTTTATCTTTTGTGTTTTATCCATTAAAATTATCCATGAGATTTAGAAGAAATCATAGTGATAATATAAGATTGAGTGTGTTAGACATAATCTTGGGCATCAACTATCAGCTTAAACTTTTTATTGAGATGGTTCATTCATACCATGTCGGAAGACCATTTCAACCAAAAGGTCCAAAATTATGTTATATACTCATATCATTATCATTGATCATGGTTACAAGTTTTTCCATGACCTTTTTGCATGTTATATATACTACACCCGTTAATTATTATGTGCAACAATGTAATATAAAATAGAGTGAAAAGTGTGAAATCATTCTATATAATGGATAATGAAGGTAGTATTTGACATCAAAAGTTAGCGTCTCGCCAATCGCCATGAATAAATCTGAAAAAGGCTGGATTGGACACTAAACCAATTGAAATCTTGTTTGAGAAAAAAAAAATTAGAATTTATGCATATTTGACACTATCATTCAGTTGGAAAAATTGACTCGTGGACGTAAGATTTATAGTGTTACAATCAATTATACAAATCCAACACGCTAATGTTAGCACAAAGTTCAACTAAAATTAAATTGCTGTCACATAATTTTAATTTTTTTTTAATTATTTCATCAATTCTACGATTTTGAAACCACTAGTTTGATTCAAGTATCAATTAATGTTTTTAATACACTTCTACTAATTAAGGCAACAAAAACAACGAGGACATTTTGTGATTCAAGGAGCAATAATAATGATCATCCAAATCGTTGGTTCAAAAATGTATGTAGTATAAATTTTGATTTTGGAAGAAGTGTTGTAAGGTGTGGCTCGAATTAGGTTCGTGGCTCGTAAAAATCAAGAAATCAGATTTTTACCCTATTTAGGGAGTGCAATAGAGAACCTGAGATCCAATGCGAATAATCAGTCGAAGGAGCGGAGCAAGAAAACGACAGTTCGTGACTAACGCGCAACGGTTTTCGCAGTAGCTCACCCGTTGCTTGTTCCTTTACTTTTGATTCTATAGTTCTTCCTATTTGACCCGAAACCGATCGATCTAGCCATGAGCAGGTTGAAGAGAGGTCTAACAGGCCTTGGAGGACCGAACCGGCGAACCCACGTATGCGGCAAAATACGGGATTACTTGTGGCTAGGGGTGAAAGGCCAACCAAGATCGGATATAATTGGTTTTCCGCGTGGGCCACCCCACCTGGGCGGGACGAGTGACCCGATCGGGTGGTATGACCGGGTCGGCCACCCCGATCGGGTGCGAGGCTGCAGAGACGAAAATTGTGAGTTTTGGAGGTGACCCGATCGTGCGGGTCAGACAACCCGATTGGGTCGTCGAGTGCCTCATTTTTTGCGAGTTTTACGATTTCTCTATTTAAAGTTCTTATTTTTAGATATGTTTCCTATTTTTTAGATTTTTTTGTTATGGGTTATTCTTTATTCTTGGAGGCCAAATATTCTGATAAAAATTATATTTTTTAGGATTTCTTTTATCCTATAAATATGTTATTTGGCTTCAAGGTGCAGTGTGTCAATAACAACATATATCAGTTATTTTGTTCAGAGAGAATAAGTTTTGTGAGCAGATTTTCGAGTGCTTTATTGTGTGTAGGAGTACTATAATTTATCCCTTTAAGTTTTTCCTCCATATTTGATATTAGTGAATTCATCCTCTTCCTCCGCCATATTATTGTTTGTTTTTCTCAATTTCTCAAATTTCTATTATTCCCAATATTTTGCTTAAAGTGATTGAATTTGCAATTGACAACAACTAGGCAATTTTTCCGCATAATTCCTAACAAGTGGTATCAGAGCCAAGGTTGCGTTGTTGTGCAGTGCGTTAAGTCATCATGTCAGCATTCAAATTTGATATTAGGAAGTTTAATAGATCTGTGAATTTTGTTTTTTGGAAACTTATCAAGATGCGAGCGGTCTTGATTCAACAAGGTTGGGAGAAAGCTTTGGTCGAAAAGAGTAAGAAACCATCATCTATGATGGATATTCTGTTTGAGGAACTCGATTTGAAGCCTTTATCTGCTTTTAGAGAGACATTGCTTTCTGGCCGTGATGAGATTAGTTTTGATAGGAATGCCTTGTTGCAACGTGAATTAATTGAGAAGCAATTAGTTTTCGAAGAATCTGATTCTTCTCATGGTGAAGGTTTTGTAGCAAGAGGTAGTTATGAGTTTTCTAATTTATCACATAAAGAATTTAAATTTGAATCAATTGGTGCTGATGTCAAGAATGTTGGAAGCAATGTGTCTAATTCGTTTCTCTCTTCAGATCATCGTGATAGCGATTTGGATGCGGAGTTGTGGACGTGCATGCCAGTTCACAAGTCGGAAGTTGTGCCCGTTTGGTTGCCTAAGTGTGTTTTAGGCTTAAGTTCAAGTTCCTTGTGTTAAGGTGGAGCCCGATTGGGTTTTGTTGGAGGAGGAAGGAGGAGATTAATGATGTTCACTTTGTGTTTGGATCTTAGTGAATTCGATCCAAGGTGCAGATTGTAAGGTATGGCTCGAATTAGGTTCGTGGCTCGTAAAAATCAAGAAATCACGTGTTTTTGGGCCACCCCGCCTGGGCGGGACGAGTGACCCGATCGGGTGGTATGACCAGGTTGGCCACCTCGATCGGGTGCGAGCCTGCAGAGACGAAAATTGTGAGTTTTGGAGGTGACTCGATCGGGCGGGTCAGACAACCCGATCAGGTCGTCGAGTACCTCATTTTTTGCGAGTTTTACGATTTTTCTATTTAAAGTTCTTATTTTTAGATTTGTTTCCTATTTTTTAGATTTGTTTGTTATGGGTTATTCTTTATTCTTGGAGGCTAAATATTCTAATAAAAATTATATTTTTTAGGATTTCTTTTATCCTATCAATTATGTTATTTGGCTTCAAGGTTCAGTGTGCCAATAACAACATATCTGTTATTTTGTTCAGAGAGAATAAGTTTTGTGAGCAAATTTTCCATTGTCTTATAGTGTGTGGGAGTACTATAATTTCTCCCTTTAAGTTGTTCCTCCATATTTGATATTAGTGAATTCATCTTCTTCTTCCACCATACTATTGTTTGTTTTTCTCTATTTCTCATATTTCTATTATTCCCAATATTTTGCTTAAAGTAATTGAATTTGCAATTGACAACAACGGAACAATTTTTCTGCATAATTCCTAACAAGAGCAAATATTTTTTGATTAATCATATAGATTTAACTCCGATTGACAGTTACATAAAGGGAATTTTTGTAAGTTATACTGCATTTGTTTAGTTAATTTGTGGAAATCAATCTCATTATGTTGATCAACCAAATAACTTCATATCTTCCTAAAAACATAATTTGACTAGGCTTACCTAGTTACCTTATTGAAATCTTACACATCATCGATTATTGGCAGATTCATAAATTTTATGCAACAAATTTACTTTATAAAAACATGCACTCCTCTCTCAACGTTAAAAAAAATGTTTATACATATAATTTTACATAATGGAGTCACTTTTAACATATCCCCACTTACAATAACCTCCATCTTCCACTGTCATCGAGCGTGTTGGTTGATTTTGCTTGAATACATTTCACCTAAATTTAAAAATCAAAATAATATTTATGGACAAAAATAAATTTGGTAAAGTGGAAAAAAAACCGTTGCCTACTATTTTGATCCAAACTTTTGATATACAAATTGAATTAAAGTAATTCTAATTGAATTGGAAAGTAGACTTCATGAGCATTCCAACGATAGGTCATAAGCTCAATTCTTATGAGTAACGAAGAAATTGTGGCATTTTTAAGTTGGCTGTTACAGACTTACAGTAGCTGGCCGGGTCGCGAGTCGCGACCAAAGACCTGAAGAAGCAGTTTTAGATCAGTAACTCCTCGCGACTCGCGATTCACGACCTAAGGTCGCGAAATAGTGACCGTTGTGGCTTCTCAAGGGAATCTTTTCTTTGTAACGTTCATGTTTATGAGAGTTGATTGTCTTGTTTATTAAGATCATTATTGTAGCAATTAAATGTTGATTATTACATGGTATCTTCAATCCTCTTTGATGCATATAAAATTCTTTTGATTCATCATTATCTACACACAATACATTCATATACTTTTCTGATTTTCTTATTACTCAAAATGCCATACACATTCATTTCCTTTCCTTGGGCACGGTAAATACTAAATAGTCCCCGCCAAATTGCTAATCAGGAATCAAAAAATTGGCGGATGCTGAGAAATTACAACCATTTTTAAAAAATTGCTAAAATTGGAGTATTGAAGACATTACTTAATTATCCTTTCCATTAAGCATAACTCATAAGTAAGCTGTACACAAAAGGGACATTTTTTTTCCCACATCAAAAGTGGGGTTAATAACGTTACCAAAAAAAAAAAGAAAAGAAAAAAATTGCTTAATTCAAAAGATAAGACCCCAATAAACTAAAGACAAGATTATTGATGAACAAGAAAAGGTCCCAAATTATGCAAAAAAATTCAATTAGACTTGTGAACCCGAAAAAGTCCAATTAGCTTCACTTCCAACCCTAGGCATACTAGTTTTCTTGGAGGTAGCATCCACTTTAAAATTAGCTCCACACATTATTCCTTCACTGTCTACTCTTGGCATTGCCTTCAATTTGTTCTTTGGATGCTCAAAGCTCATTAGCCCTACTTCACTATGGAACATACACCCTGCAAAATAATATAAATCAAGTATATATTATAATCTTCATCATTAGTTAAAATCGACTCGGTATTAGTGATAAAAGAAATCGTTTAACTGAATGAAGAGCTCGAGTAAAATCAATTTCGAGTACTGTTTCGTAGTTGCAAATAAACATTAAAATCATGGCTGTATTCTTTTGGGCTTGATTTTAGTCAAATTTAATTTAATTTAGTTCAGATCCTAATGAGCCTAAATTTCAGCTCATTTAATTCATGCAATTCAATTCCGATTGATTCAGTCTAAAAGAACGTGATCTAACTAATCAACTAGGGAGAAAAAGGTCTAAGAGGCTAGTGGGTTGAACCTCTCAATTCAAAACCCTACTTGGCCTACCTATTAGTTGGATTGGGCTGGGATTAGACTAGCCCAATGGGCTATAAGTAAAAGGAAGATTTGACTAGCTTACCAGATGGAAAGGGTGCAAATGATTTGGCACAGCTTGCTTTAATTACATCCAAATTGTCAGAAATCACAACAGACTCATCAGCAGCAATTCCCCAGAAAAGTTGCACTCTCTGATCTGCCCCCTGTCATTAATCAAACAACTTTCAGCCCATTTTTCTCACTCAATATAAAATATGACCAAAAAAAAAAAAAATACCTAGCCTGTTTTTTTTTTTTTTATCCGCTCATATAATAATTAACTTTTGAACTTTATATATACTTATAATAAAAATATAGTCTTATAGAATCCCATTAGTATGATCTAACTTTTATAATTTTTGACAAAACGTAAAGATATTAAAATTATAAATTATAGTATGTATTAACTATTTTAAAAAATATATGAAAATGTTGCAATAAAAAAAATGAGGCGAGGTGAAAGAAATAAAAATAAAATAAAAAAATTACCAGAGCAGTAAAAACAGTGCGAGAATTTCCATCATAGATAACAAAGCCAAAGCAGCCTTGAAGGTCCTTGAGAACTTGATCAGCCGGGTATGGGCCACGGTCTCGGAGGGTCCGGTAAGCTTCAATTGCAAACATGGCTTCATTGGTAGTTTTTCCAAGCCCATATTGCTTTATTAAGTTGCTCAAGTTGTTCAAATTTCCCAAAAATATGCAATACATGTTGTCCGTTCCACAAAATATCCTATTCATCAAAATCATTAAATAACATCACATTATTCTTTTTGTACATATTATTATTTTATTTATTATAATCTTGCATTACTACCGTAACATATTAACTGCAACGATTTGACATTTTTTCTCTTTATTTAATGTCGAATCGTTGCAGTTATTTTGATTTGATATTTTTTCTTTATTTTATGTCAAATCGTTACAGTTATTTTGTTACTAGGAAAGTATATTAGTAGGTAGTTGAGATCCTCTAGAATTTAGAATTGGTAGAGTTGTGAGAGTAGGAGTTTTTAAATATTTTTTGTTTGACTTTTGCAGAAATTATCTTAGCCATTGATTGTTTTTAAGGGTCCAGATTTTAGAAATCTACCAAATCTACTAAAATTGAAATCTAGAGGATCTGAACTCGTTAGTAGGCCAATATTGGACCCAACATTCTTATAAAGTGATTAAAAAATGAAAACAAATCTATAAAATATTTTTTTTAGTCAAAAGACCCATCTTTTATTATTTTATTAAAATGAGAAGCTAGTAATTGCTAAAAATTTAATTTTTTGGGATGATTTAACTTTGATCCAAAATCTTGACCAACGCCCAAATTTAAATACTAATAATAATAATAATTTCAACTGCCCACTAATTTCTTGTAAATATTATGAGCACAGCTTCTTTTTGTTTTTAATATATAAATAAATAAATATATAAATAAAAATAATAATAATAATAATAATAATAATAATGTGGGTACCTTTGTTGGTGAGGTTGAGGGCCTTTGGAGGAGGAATAAGCAAGAAAAGCAGAATTACCAAAGCCAATAGAAAGAGGGGCATTTTGGGAATAAGCTTGCTGAAACATCCTCACAATTTCTTCAGGGTGCTTGGATTTGTTACCCGACCCGGATGGGTATGAAGCTGGGCTATTCAGTTCCTTTGGTGGATCCACCAAACCCTTGTTGAATATTCCCAACATTTTTACTCTCTTATTTTTGTTTTTTTATTTTCAAACTTAAAATGAAGATTACTCTTTTTTTTTGTCTTTGGAAGATTGTGAATATAATAAAACTCTTTATAAAAACGTAACTTTGCAAATTGAATGTATGAAGTGGAAATGTATGAATGAATGAATGAAAGATTTGGTGTTAAAGGGTGTGTATTTATAAGGGTTGTAAAAAGAATAAAATTAGAAAAATAAAAGCAAAGTTGTTAATAGAATAAAAATTAAGAATCATGATGAGGTGTTTATCTAATCTTCTTCTCTACTTTTTTTAAACCTTTTTTTCCTTATTTGGATATAGATGTATCTTTTACGTAATCCTATGTGGCAATCCTCCTTCTTGTGGATAAGACCACGATCTCACCTTTTTTTTTTCCTTTTTTTTTGGGTTAAGCTGCCTATAAAAAGCTAAAAAAAAAGTAAACAACATTAATTCTGCATTTATTACATTGATCAATGTGTAATTTTCACATAAATTCACAACTTATTTTCATATTAGATAATGTAATTAATGTTTCCCTAAGGGCTGCATATAGCATTTTCCTTTTTGTTTTAATGAGAATCTATTTGTCTTACGGAAACAAGGACACGCCTTCAACCTGTCGTACCGCGTATTTGATATCGACTCGACACCGACACATATTGGATACTCTTATCCACATTGAACTAATTGATTAAGCTTGCTTTTATTGTTCATGTGTTTTACATTTTGAATAATTTATATAGTGAATAACGATATTATCATCACCAAAGTTAATATGTACCCCGGTGTCATACTGAAATTTATAGATTCTATTATTGTTTTCTTTCACGTACCCCTATTCTCAATTTTTAGTAATTTATTTTATTGTACCCGTTTTGGATACAGAGTATGTATTTTCTTCGACGACCATTGTGAAGAATAAATTGTGAAACAGCTTAGGTCTGGATCAATTATTGAACAATTGTTTGACTAATTTTATTGAGAGGGATGTATTCTTACAAGTTGGGCTTGTTTACTTCATATTATATTCAGTTCATCTCTATTAAGTTCAGTTCAGTTCAGTTCATCTCTATTCAGCTAATGTAAATGAGCCCTTAGTGATGACAACGATGATGTAATTAATTGCTTTCAAAATATGAAAACTCGTTGGACACAATTGTAATATCTTCTATTTGTAATTTGAATAGTTTCTTTGAAATAAAATTAGACTATCTATTTTTTGTATAATTAGCTAGTTAATTTTTTTTCCCCGCACCCATATATCTGCCACCGATATTGTGTTAATTAGACCTGAAAAAGTAGATATGATATATGAATATTGATTTGAAAAATATCTGTCTTTTGACTTGCAATGATTGACCTGGACATTTGTTCCATATGCTTTATGTTAAATCGTTGCAAATAAAAAGAAACTATGAAGTAATACTTGAATGCTTGCAAGTCCTACCTCAAGAAGAGGAGATTGATGCTTAGTCATTGCCCATGAATGGAGATCAAAAGATTTGTTACGAGGCTAACAGTTTCATTGTATCATGATCATTTTAATATTGTAATGAACCGTGGTGCTAGTCTTGGTTTTCGTGTTCTACCTAGAGAAGTAGGTTTTAATAATTATATTAAGTACACTAATCTTCTTTCTCACTACATGGCCATGGACCATGCTTAGTGGAATAGTGGGTTTGGGTGTTTTTTAGGGTTCGTTTACATTAGATGATTAGAGACGAATTGAACTGAACTGAACTTAATAGAGATGAACTGAACTGAACTGAACTGAATATAATCTAAAGTAAACAAGCCCTTAATTTTTTCTATGCATGTTCCATTGCAAAAAAAAAAAAAAAAAAAAAAAAAAAAAAAAAAAACGCCAAGATGGTGAGGTGGGGGTGGCGGTGTCCACATGAGATTGCCATTTGGCACACTACCCTTACTCGGGGATAAAGCCAGGATTTTTAAGTTAGGGGAATGGACATTTTAACTTAGAGGTGGGCAAATTCGGGTACCCGGATTTTCGGGTCACAAATTTTTTGACCCGCATCCGACCCGGATAATCCGGGTACCCGGAAATTCAGTTCCGGGAACCGGGTCCCCGGATCCGGTTTTTTTATTTTATTATACAACTTTTTTTTTAAAACAATAACATGTTTTTTAATATATAAAAATGTTTTATTTTTTTTATATAAAAAACTATTTATTTTTTCATCAAAAAAAAACTTTTTTTTGATTTTAAAAAAAAGAAAACTGTTTTTTTCCAAATTTTTTAAAAAAACAAATTTTTTTTTAAAAAAAATACTGTTTTTTTTTAAATTTAAAAAAAGTATTTATAATAATTTAAAATTAATTTTAAATAAAAATAAAAAACTTTTTTTTAATAATAAAAAACCGACCCGGATCCGACCCGGTACCCGCTTTTTCGGGTTAAAAAAAAATCGGGTACCGGGTCGGGAACCGGGTACGGGTTTTTTTGCCCGGCCCTATTTTAACTAAACTATGATTAACATACATGAATTGATGAATATGAAAAAATATATAACTTATTATTGCTAGATAGGAAGAAATTATTTAAACCGTACTCTATTATTTTTAATAAAAGAAATTTAATAGACATTTCATCAAATAAAAAAATTTGACAAAGTAACTAATAAATCTCTTGTAAATCACAAATTTACATTAAGTGATTAATTAAAATTTTCAAAAATAATGAAATTTTGTATACAGTACGATGTTGTGATTTATAATGATTCAAAAAAAGAAAATAATTCAATTGAAGTTAAAGCAGAGTAGAAAGAGTAATCTTTTAAGACAAAATAAGATGCAAGCAACAGGATTTGATCCCAAGATGTCTAGCTCTTTAATATTCTAAACACTTAAACACTAGTCAATATGTTACTTCTATATTGTAATAGCAACACATGAACATATATTAAAATTTCAGGGGGGGGGGGGGGATCTATAAAAAATAAAGGATCACGATAAACGGTCGCGGAGGCCAAGCCTCCCTCTCCGCCTTTGCCCCTACCCTTACTACTCCGTCATATTTCTTAATCAAGTAGGGAGAAAAAATTTTCACTTGTGTGATGAAATCTTCCATAAAAATAATTATTAATAGCCTTATTTAAAACAAGTAATCACAATTATTAAAATGGCAAATACGATTAATTGTAAAATTTAATTATTCAAGTAATAATTATTTCTACTCTCAAATAAGGCTATTACTCATTTACTCAATTTCATACTAGCTTTATATGCACGCTATGCGTGCGATCACATTTTTAGTTTATTATTTATTTTATATTTTATTACAGATAGAATTGTTTAATTATTAGTCAACAAACTATACTATAAGAATAATTTTCTCCTTATCAAACACATTCTAAAAGTTATAAATGCATGCATCGTGTGCACCAAACGCCAAGTGTAAAAATGACAATGATTTTAATATTGTGTTTTTATGAAATTTAATGTCAATTAGAATTGATATTATGACCGCTAATTATAATATTGTGAATTTTACACTGCTTGTGTAGCTTTGCTAATTTGAGACTATTTTTTTAAAAAAAAATTACTGGATAAAAAAGTAAATTATAAAAGGGGAAACCACAGCTCCCCCTTCCCTTATACTCTATAGTACATATAGATTTTTATGCACGATATGCATGAGTAACATTTTGAACTTAAATAAAACTTGATTGTTAGATAAATCAAAAGGTTTGTTATGAAGTTGACATCTAATTTTCGAGAGGAAAAAAATTGATTTAAATACAAATAGTAACTAAAAACAAATTACTTAGAATTATAACTAACAAAAATTGTATATCATAATCATTTCTCCCTTCGACCTTCACTTATATATGTATTAAGGTTTTTATGCACGCTATGTGTGCGACATCACTTTTTATATAGTTGTTACTCAGTCGTAGTAAGGAAAAAAAAGTAAGGTTTGAATCTGAGATATCATCCATTTTGTGATAGTAAAAAAAATAGGAAAAAAACATAGGAGTTGAATTTATTTCATACCAAAAAAATTGAACAAATGATAAAGTCGATCTATTATATTTTCTCTCTCCTACCAAATTTCCACTATAATTAAAAGGTAAAATTTTAGTTTATAAAAATATATCAATATGGGTATCTATTTGTAGAGAATTAAAAAATATGAATTTACATATTTTTATTTAATTTTTTTGAATTATATATTTTATATTATTTTTATTCAAAAGAATTAAAAAAATGTAAGAACTTTCCTTAATTATGCAATTTGGTTTTAGAATAAATTTGAGGGTAGTGTAGACTTTTCCAGGGGGGGACACCATAGCTCCCCCCTTGGCTTATATAATAGAGATTAAACTCAAAAAAATTAAAAAAAAAATCTATTTAAATTGTTTTAAAAACAATTGTGGAACTTATTAATTTTTTTTTGACAAGCTAAGGGTGCATTTGATTCAACTTAAATAAGTATTTTTGTGCTTATTTTTAGAAAATTTATATCAAATTAGATCAGAAAAATTCAGATCAGGTTATAATTTTTCAGATCACATCAGAAAAGTTCAGATCATATCAAAAAAATTATAACTTTAATAATAACTACAATTCGAAAAATTCAGATTAGATCAAAAAAATTTCAGATCAGATCAGAAAATTTCATATTAGGATCAGATCAAAAACTTCAGATAAATCAAACGCACCCTAATTTTATTAACGAATATTATTATAATATTATCGCACGCATTTATGGAAAAAAATATATACGAAGTAGTTAGTAAAAAGGGGGTCGGGGGGGGGGGGGGGGAAGGAAGGGAAAAATTAAGTTTATTTTCCTATATTTGGTTTTTTTTTTTTTCAAAAGGAACATATTGTTTGGTTAGCCATTTGTATGGGAAAGGAAGGAAAATAAAGTTTATTTTCCCATATTCTGATTTTTGTTAAAATTATTTATATCTTCATATAAAGTAGGAAAAATGGAAATAAATAATCCTACCTTTGAGGTGTCTGCTCAAAATAATCCTACCTTTTATTTATTCCAAAATAATCCCACCTTTATATCCTATCTTCTCAAAATGGACCTTTACCTGTTTATGACAATTAATAACCGATTTGTCAAGTTCACTAAGTACATGTCAGTTTGTAATTGGTTGAAGTTTTTTTAAATAAAATATATCCATCACCTCTCCCCTGCACCAATCACCATGAACACCACCATTCCCTTCATCTTCACTGCCCCCACTACCACTCCCCTTCACCACCCCCACCAAAAATCCCCTTTACCACCGCACTGGCATTGCCTTTCATCACACCACCATTGCCAGTGGCGAGGCCACTATTGGACATGGTGGGTCATAGGACCCACCATTATTTGGCAAAAAAAAATAATTTTTTTTTTTTTATAGTTAATTAGTTAAATAATTATTCTATTCACATACAACTAGTAATTATGAGAAATATGTTAAATGCTTGTTTAGTTTCTTATTTAAAGTATGATGTTCTTCTAAAATGTAAATATCGATAATATTATATACCATTTCAGAATATGAAAACTCGAAGAGAACAAATATACTGATTTTGAAATAGTTTTAATTTGTTTGTAATAGTTATTTTGAATTTTTAGAATGTGGTTTATTAGTATTTATTTCCAATCTATATATATTTGACGAATAGTGCTACACCTATTAAAAATTTTCGGTTCGCCCTAGGTAGTATTACATGTTAATAGGCAAATTTTAATTTTGTTTTAGTGTTGTTATTTGGTGCTGATTATAATATGTATAGGACTTCCCCAACTAGGGATGCAAGTGCGGCGGGGCGGGGCGGATATTGCAATTGCTATCCCCATGCACCCACCTACATATGGAATCCCCATCCCCATGGTGGGTATAGTTTCTATTTCCATCCCCGCACTGGTAGGGATATATATGGAACCATCTTCACCTCATCACACAGGTGGGTACCATACCCGCCCACCACTCTTTAAATACTCGCCCCAAATCCGTGTGATCCTTACTACAACTTACTTAATCCCCACAAAACATCTAACTTACAAGGATTAAAACAGGTCCATAAAAATAAAATAAAAAATAATAAAATGGTTTCAAAATATGTTATCCATTTTATTTTCAATATGTTTAAGTATTCCATTAAATAAGTAAAAATAAATTCGTACAAAAGATAGGGCGGGGCGGGGATGGGATGGGTCAAAGGTAGTAGCCTAAAAATCATCCTCATCCCAAAATTTGATCAATTAATGGTGACCCAGCATTATAAAAATCCTGGAGTCACCACTGGCCACTGCCCTTCACACCCCATCAACAGTCTCCTCACAAACAATTTATAAAGCCAATTTATGAAGGCAAAAATTGAATTCAAATCTTTGATTCATGTATAAACATTTGAACCAATTTAGCTCAACTCCTTTAAGAATAAGGAAGAATAATCCAATTACTTACATATTCACGTAGTTTTTTTTAAAATTATAAATTGCAAACACTAAATTGCTACTCTTCTTAAATAATGAGGAAGAATAGAGGAAATAAAAATTCATAGGTTTCCTAATTAAGCTACTTTAAAGTCAAATCTAAATTTAATTGTTCAACTCACAGGCTCTTCACTTCTTCGATATTTTTTAATTTGTTTGATATCAAATTTAGATTTGAATGTTGTGGTTAGAGGGAGGATGAAAAGAGGAAAAGCCAAAGGGAGGGAGGAAAACAACAACGGTAGCAACAGGAAGAAAAGCAACGACGGAGGCGGTAGCGTTGTTAAGGAGTGGTGGTGGAGGCAGCGACAGGGAGCACTAGTGGCAGCACAAGCCATAGCAAGAACTCCAAGAAGAAAAGTAGGGAAGTCCATTAATGAAGAAGAAGGATGGAAGATGGAAGAAGGGTGAAAAAAACAGAAAAAATAAAAGCTAAAAAAGAAAATAACCAGTTAAACAGGTTTTGGGTAAAATGGTCCACTTGAAGAAGATAGTGTATAAAGGTGGGATTATTTTAAAATAAAGTGAATGTGGGATTATTTTGAGCATACCACCCAAAGGTGGGATTATTATTTTCCATTTTTCCAAATATTTTTATGAAAGATTAGTACACAAATGACAAAATTGTTCATAACTTGACTAACGATTATATGAAGGATGAGTAAGGGTAGTGCGCTAATCCACTTGGGGTCCGTTCTCTTAAACTTATTCGACCTGACCTGACCTGACTAAACCTGACCTGATTTGACATGATGTGACATGACCTGATTATAACTTATTTATTGGACTTGATCTGACCTGATTAGAACTTATTGAACTTGATCTAACCTGATTATAACTTATTGGAATTGATTGACCCTGATTAAGCTAGTTTTTTTGTGTACAAAATGCTTGCGATAATCTTAAAGTATTCGTTAACAATAGTATATTGCAAATTGAATAAATTATTTCTTAATAAATTTATGAATAAATTTTGAGTGTTAAAAGAATTTGAATAATACAATTTTAAAATTATTCCGTAAATGTACTTACGATTTTAAATTGTCATTATTTATTTTAAATAAGACTATTAATGATTCTTTTTTAAAAAAAGAAAGAAAAGGAAAAACACATTTGTTAAGATATGGTAGTTGGTACAAGACGAACATCAGAAGCTTTTACGTAAAATAGTTTTATGCTAATTATATTTTTATAACATGTAGAACATCATTTATTAACTTTTGAACATCAGGACTTCGTATTATTCACATCATTAATCAATTTTTGTGTGATAATTGTGGTGGAACTTATTAAACTTGATATGATTATAACTTATTGGGTCTGATCTGACCAGATTATAACTTATTAAACATGATCTGACCTAATCTGACCTGACCTGATCTATTCAAACCTAATGAATTCTGAAACCTGATAAAATAAGTTAAAGAGAACGCACCCTTGGACACCACCGCGACCTCACCCATTTCCTTTACTACTGGGTACTCCATTATATTCATGCATGGGAAAAAATTGAAAAAAGTACTGTAATTAAAATTAAGAATTTCTTATTGAATATGAGTATGACATTGATCCGAGTCAGCCAATCAGGTATTGTCTGCATACAGTAAATGAGTTATATATAGATAAGGTGGCCCCACATTTTCATCAATTTTCAGGCTATCTTACTCATCCACGTGTGCTCGGAGGACTCAAAACAAAACTCCTCGTAATTTCCTATTCTTGCCCACAGATTTCAATACAATCAGGTATAAGATAAATTGGTTTTTTTTATTATTATTTTTTTTTTATTTTTTAACACAACTATTTGAATTAAGGTATAAAGGAAAAATGTCTAACTTTTTGCATTTAAAAAGAAACGGATGTAATATTTAAATCCCGACTCCCTAAGTTACCTTTTTTGCACTATTTCTTGCCTTAAAAAAATTGTCCGCTCCTTCAGGGGATCGACTAGGGGTGAGCAAAAAATATGGGTACCCAGTTTTGGACTTGTTCCTGGTCTGGAACTGGTGGGTACGAACACGAAACCGATGTAACTGAGTCTGGTCCTGGGTCTAAAGAAGAGGACCCGGTTGAAGACGATTCCGGATCTGGGTAGTAAAATTGAGGACCCAGTACCCAGTGGGTACCCGGTGGAACCGGGTTCGGTTTTGGGTACCCTGTTGGATCCAGGTCTCACACAAGGTACCCATTGTGTAGGACCGTATTTAACTCATTTATGTATATTATATTACTACAGTAGTACATAGTTTAGAAAGTGAAAAGCAAAAATCAACTCGAAAAAAAAGAAAGGTGGAGTGTTTGTTTTTCTTTTATTAGCTCGTTTTCTGCACGGCTGGCCACACAATTGTAAATCATGCGGTGTGCGCATGCAATAATAAGTCTTATGACGACTACTGACTATCGTAGTGGATGACCAGGATCGCACGATTTTTGATTTATTTTTAATTCATAAATCTAAATTAAAATTCTTTTTTAAATACTTTAATTAGATTTCTTATTTTAGGAAAATAATTTTTTTTTATTTTTCGAGAATAAAAACTAATTAATTTTAAGAAAAATCAGAAATTATTTTCCTAAAATAAAAAAATCTAATTAAAGTAATTTTAAAAAGATTTTTAATTAGATTTAGAATAAAAAATAAATCAAAAATCCTGCAATCGTAACTGTCCACTACGGTAGTCGGTAGTCATAAGACAACACTAGAATTTTCACTTCTAAAAACCGTACTTTTCTAATAGAAATCCAACCTTTAATGGATATTTATAAAAACATGCTTAACTATGACATATTTTAAAAAAATTAAGGTAGTTTGAAACTATATATATATTTAGAAGATAATCAATGCTTCGTAGTTGGTGGTCTTTAACCATTTTTGTAAAACACCATTCAAAATTAGGATTACTATGAAATAATTTATAGTTTGGACTCCTTTTAGAATAATCAGTAATTACTAAGTGTAGAATGGTAAGAGTAATACAGAGAGAAGAAGGAAGAAGAAGTAGAATTTGTATATTAATCAGAGTAAGTAAAAATGTCTCTTACATGATACAAGGAAATAGCTCCTATATATATAGAGAGAGAAGTACAATTTATTAAAGTATTTAACTAACTTTATAACAACCTAAAAATAAGTCCTAGCTACCCTTATTTTGGTCTATACCCTCCCCTCAAGCTGGACAAGGTATAAGTCCAAGCTTGACACACAACTCATGATGTCTAGTAGAGGATAAAGCCTTGGTGAGACTATCTGCAACTTGATCTTTACTTGAAACATAAGAAACTTGAATGAATCCACTCTCAACCTGCTCCCTTACAAAATGCATATCTCTTCTTAAATGCTTTGTCTTTTCATGATGTATTGGATTAATAGCTAGATGTTGAGCTGAAGTATTGTCACAGTATAACATAATTGGGTGAGTAGCACTAATTTGAACATCCTTTAGTAATTCATCTAACCAAATCAGCTCACTAGCTGTGTTAGACAAGCTCCTGTACTCTACTTCTGTGGACGATCTGCTGACAGTAGCTTGTTTCTTGGTCTTCCAAGAAACCAGGAACCAATAAACACTGCATAAGTACTTAATGATCTGCTAGTGAACTTGCAGCTGCCCCAATCAGCATCACTATAACCTGTAAGAGTAAGATTAGAAGATGCAGAATAGAAAATCCCATAGTCTAATGTGCCTTGTAAGTACTTTAACACATGAAGAGCTGCTCTTAGGTGAGGAACTCTAGGCTGCTGCATAAACTGAGTGAGATGTTGTGTAGCATAAGATAAGTCTGGACGAGTGAAACCAAGATACAGTAATCTGCCTATGAGTCTTTTGTACACCTCAGGAGAATCTAACAACTCACCCTCATCAGGAGCAAGCTTGAGACCAATGGGTAAAGGTGCTACTGTTGGAATGCAATTAACCAGGCCTGCATCAGTAATGATATTCTGAATATATTTCTTTTGGGAAAGAAAAATCCCTTGCTTAGATCTAGTGACCTCCACTGTAATGACCCAGATTTTATCGGTATTTTTGCCGGTATTTATGTGTATTTATGTTTGTTATGTGCTAGTTCAAATTAGTTTTTGAACTATTTATTTTAATTTTATATGAATAATTTCGATTTAATCGAAATGTTTATTTCTTAGTTTTTATTATTTATGTTAATTATTATTTAATTAATTAGAATTTTATTTATTTAATTTTTCTAATTAATTATTTAATATTTTGGGTGAAATCGATTTGGGCATGATTAATTATGCGGTTTTCGCAAATTAGCCCAATGGATCACGAGAGCCCATTTTGAGGCCCATTTCTTACCCTTGGCCGGTTTTTGAGCAAGCATGGCAAGGCTTGCCACTTGCTTTGTGTTCACACTACTCCCACTTCTATAAATAGAGGGGATTAGTGAGCCTTAAGATCATTTTGCTCATTTGCCATCTAATACTCTTGCCATCAAATTCAAAGCACCAAAAAACTCCCTCCCTTGCCCAATTCCACACGCCATTTTGATCAATTGATACCCATCAATTGTTCATCATTTTTCCTATCCCAAAACTTAAAGATTCAAAGTTCATTGATCTTTAGGTGTTCAAACACAAGCCTAAACACATTAATTTCAATCA
Source organism: Salicornia ramosissima (assembly GCA_951394345.1). Lineage (NCBI taxonomy): Eukaryota > Viridiplantae > Streptophyta > Magnoliopsida > Caryophyllales > Amaranthaceae > Salicornia > Salicornia ramosissima. The sequence goes on along the minus strand of OX596233.1, from coordinate 23,921,250 downwards.
AGATTTCCTTGTTCGGGTTTGGTTTTGGGTTCGTGTTCGTGTGCATTGCTCGTGTGGTGGTCGTGCTAGGGTGGCCGTGTGTGCAGTGGCTGGGCAGCCGTGTGACGTGTGCCGTGGTGGTGATCCAGCAGTGCAGGCCGTGGTGAAGGCAGCAAGGACCGCGGGTTCGTGGTGGTGCCGTGGTGGTGCCGTGTGCATACCGTATTTGGGCCGTGTTGTGTGATCGAGTGGGTCGAGTTTTCGGGTTGCTCTTGTGTGTTGAATTGTGTGTAATCTTCTATAAGGTAACATACTAACTCAACTTAATTGGTATACCTTGTTTATAGTATGAATTAAATGCATGTTTGGATTGTTTGATGATGTTTATTCATGATTTTGTATATGGTTTGTAATCTGATTTTGATGTGTTTAGATGATGTTTGATGATGGTTTTTTCATGATTTTATGATTGAATATACGTTGTAACATGATCATGATTAATGTGTTAAAGTTTGATGAATTTTGGATAAGTTAAAGTTGAATTTTCGAATGAATAATGATGATGATATGCGAATGGTGTATGGTTGGATGAGTTCTTGATTGAATATCTTGAATCTTGATTGATTTCTTGGTTGAAGATCTTGAATCTTGAATGAGTTCTTTATGAGTTCTTTATGAGTTCTTTGAGTTCTTTATGAGTTCTTGATGAATCTTTATGAGTTCTTGGTTGAATCTTGTAAGTTAAAGAAAACGGTTTAAAGAATAAGGAAAGTTAAAGAAAGTGTTTAATTTGGTTAAAGAATGATTAAAGATTAATGATTAATGATTGGTTAGACTCAAGAATAAGGCTAGAGGCAGTTCTTGAGAATAACTTTGATGTTTTAGCTAGTTAATTTCAAGAATCGAGGCTTTAGGCAGTTCTTGAACTTAATATAGTTATGTTGGATAATAATGATGATAAATTGATGAAAATGATTAAATGAATTAATTAAGTATTTAGCTTGATTTCATTTCTAGACGCCCTGAACTTAGAGTAAGATTCTTAGTTTTCGGGTTAAGACGTTGCCCCTAATCCATCCGCGGTATTGGGTTAGTTGGAGTCATACTATGTGATCTTTGTGAATTCCAGTAAGATTGGTTTCACGGGACATGGATTTCCAGTAAGATTGGTTTCATGGGGTTTGGGAGTAAGATTCTCAAATCCGAACATAGTAGAAAGTTCGAGCGCGTAAGATGCGTTCGTACGAGCACAGTCCGGTCTAGACTATGGATGATTGCGCCAAAGATAGTTGATTAGGTTGGTTTGAGTCGAGTTCACGTTTTGGGTTGTTCTCGTACTTTGTTTAACGATGATTGTTTGTTTGATTTATGCTATGTACATGTGCGTTCCCATTAGGGTGAGTCAGTTATGTTACTCGCCACTGATGGTGGACCATTGTTGTATTTTTTTTTCAGGTACTTCAGATGATGATGCTCTTGCCTAGTTTTGGGTTGGGCGAGCGACGTTGTTTCTTGTGTTGTCTGTTGTATTTACTGTCTTCTCAACATTAGTTAGCGATAGTATTGTATAGATGTTATTACATTACTTTTGGACTTTTGTATGTTGTTTAAAGACTCTGACATATAGTTGGAGTTAACTCGTGTTTTTAGTTGTTGTAGTTGACTTTTGGATTTAGTATGTACAAACTTGTGGGTACTTGTACACCTTTGGTTATTAATGATAATCTTTTGAGGTTTTAGTTTTATTTCCTAAGGTTTGAGTTGTAGTTTCTAACAACTCGACTCGTCGGTTTCTTCCGCGCCGGTTTAAGCGAGTCGGGTCGTTACATCCACACCCAAGAAGTAATGCATTTCACCAAGATCCTTAATAGTAAATGCCTCATCCAGTTGAGTCTTGATGTTGTCCATTTGATATTTTGAGGAACCAGTCAACAAAATATCATCTACATAAACTAGACAAGCAACAAATTCTCCATTTAATTCTCTAGTAAATAGAGAATAATCTTGCTTTGATTGTTTAAAACCAATCTTAATCAAAAATAACTTTAATTCTTTGTTCCACTGCCTAGGGGCTTGTTTTAAGCCATACAAAGATTTTTGAAGTTTGCATACTTGACCAGGCTTAGCCTTGGTATATCCTGAGGGTGGTTGCATATAGACTTCTTCTTCCAATTGGCCATGCAAAAAAGCATTATTTACATCCATTTGGTATATTAACCAACCTTTAATAGCAGCAAGAGCAACTAAAATTCTTACTGTTGACAGTTTAGCAACTGGAGAGAAGGTCTCATGGAAGTCTTGGCCTTCAACCTGCTGGTACCCTGTAGCAACTAGCCTTGCTTTATATCTCTCAATAGTGCCATCAACATTCATTTTGGTCTTGAAGATCCACTTGGAACCAAGGGCTTTCTTGTGTTGAGGAAAATCAGTGAGTATCCAAATGTTATTATCTTCTAGTGCTTGTAATTCTTGCTCCATAGCTAGCATCCATTCTGGGCTTAGTTTAGCTTGCTTATACGTTTTAGGATCAGTTGTATTGGAAGAATTAACTGTAAAAGACAGGGATTGAGAAGAATTAGGATTAGTTTTGTGTGGAACATAGGTGCCTACAAAAACTTCTAATCTGGTGGACTTCTGAACAGGTCTATTGGAGGTTCTTCTTTGGATAACAACTTCAGTATGTGTATGTTCAGGTGCTGATAGTTGGTCAGAAGTAATAGGGGAGGAACTGGATGATTGTTTTGGAGATAGATAGCTTTCTGTGCTAGCTTCCTGCCTATCATGCTCAGTACCTACCTGCAAGTTAGTTGTGCCAGGTTGTGCAGAACACACACCTAGAGGCAAGTCATAATATTCTGTGCCAAACTTCACAAGATCAGGATTAGTAGTAACAGCAATACTTTGAGAGGTTTCCTCAGTGTAGGGATAAACATCTTCATAAAAAATGACATCTCTTGATACAAAAACTTTATTATCTTTTAGATCATATAGTTTGTAGGCTTTTTTACCACTTGGATATCCAATAAACACACATTTCTTAGCTCTAGTATCCATTGTATCCCTATTTCTATCCATGTTATATGCATAGCATAAACATCCAAAAATTCTCAAATTATTATACTCAGGAGATTTTCCAGTCAGAAGCTCAAAAGGAGTTTTCCAATGAAGTAACTTAGTAGGCATTCTATTTATTAAGTAAGTGGCTGTTAAGATACATTCTCCCCAAAATTTCTTTGGCAATTTAGCATTTAGCCTAATAGCCCTTGACACTTCTAAAAGATGCCTGTGTTTTCTTTCTACTCTCCCATTTTGTTGGGGCACTCCTGCTACACTCTTTTGATGGAAAATGCCTTTATCTTTAAGCAGATTATAACATTATTCATTAACTATTTTAGTCCCATTATCTGACCTTACATATTTAAATTTTGTATTAAATTGAGTTTCAACATAGGCTAGAAAGTGTAAAACTATAGTGAATACTTGTTCCTTATTATTCAATAAGAAAGTCCATGTAGCTCTACTGTAATCATCAAGCAAAGTTAAAAAATATTTAGCACCATTTATAGCAGTAATTCTATATGGACCCCAAAGGTCTATATGTAATAAAGAAAAAAATTCAGTAGCTCTATTATAACTCTTTGAGAAAGGAAATTTATGCATCTTGGCTTTATTACAAACTTCACAACTATAGTGCTGTAAATTTTTACAATCTAGCTCTTGCACATGCCTTATCTTTTCTAAAGAGACATGGCCTAACCTATTATGAAAAACATCAAAGTCATTTTTCTTTTTATTTACAGTATTACAAATGCTTTTATTATTCTTAGTAAAGATAGTACTATTCTTAGATTGATCTATATCATGCTCACACACTTTTAGGCAATACAATCCTCCCATCACATGTCCAATAGCCACTGTTCTTTTAGTATGGTCCTGAAAATAACAAGTATTTTCAGTAAAATGAACCTGCAGATTAGTGCCTTGCAATAATTTTCCAATGGACAATAAATTGTGTTTAAAACCTTCAACCAACATAACATCATTTAATTGCAAATTTGGTTTTAAATTCACAGTTCCTATCCATTCTACCCATTTATATGATCCATCAGGAAGGCAAACCTTAATTGGTTTAGTTAATTTTCTTTTGTTATTTAGCAAATTATGATCAAAAACCATATGATCACTAGCCCCTGTATCAAGAATCCACAAGTATTTATCATATAAATTCACATTATTGCAACTAAGAAAGTAAGAACAAGTACCTGCAAAAGAGGTAGAACCATAGCTTGAATGATCTGGTTCAGCACTTGATTTACCTTTCATTGCTTTGATCACTTCTTGGCATATAGTAGATACCATTTCTGTGCTAGGTGCAGCAACAATTTGATTATCCTTGTTATCTTCAAGAGGTGAGTCTTCTATTTGTTAGGATCTTGATTTGACCAGGAATATTGACATTAGCAGCAATTCTTGGCTTATACCCACCATTCTGTTGATAGCCTGTGCTTTTGCTATTCTTCAAATTATTATACCAATCTGGATAGCCAATTACCTTAAAGCATTGTTGAGAATTATGGCCTCTTATTTTGCATATATCACAGAATCTATTCTGTCTCTCTTGCTTCCAATCTCTCTTATTCTGTTCATTAGATTTACTTGTGCTTGGGCCCCCTCTATTTTGATACTTATGAACTACCAAAGCACTACTTTCAGTGACCCCATTATAGGCTATAATTATTCCTTTTTGAGTTTCTATTTGTTGCATCATTCCAAAAGCCTTGTTTACAGATGGAAGAGGATCCATAGACAAGATTTGTGAAATGGTGTTGTCATAACCTGAGTTTAGGCCTAATAGAAATTGCATGAGTTTGTCTTCTTGATCCAAATCAGCTAGTTTCTTGAAAAATTCACAAGTACACTTGCTCATTGCTTTACAAGTACAGGTTGGGAATACTTTTAAACTACCTAACTCATCCCATAGTTTGTTAATTTTCCCATAGTAATTCAAGATGGTCATATTTTCTTGTTTAAGCATAGCTATCTCTTTCTTCAATTGATACACTAATGGGCCATTTTTCTGTCCAAATCTTTCCTTAATAGCATCCCAAAGTTCTAAGGAAGTCTCAGTATAGGCAAAGTCCTCTACTATGTCACTTTTCATTGAACTCAAGATCCAACTTCCCACCATGAAGTCGGCAGTTTTCCATTTGTTATAGTTATTATCACTTTCATTAGGTTCAATTAAAGACCATCTATGAACCCTAGTTTATTTTTAGCCCCTAAAGCTCTTCTAATGTTCCTTCTCCATCTAAGATAGTTATTTCCAGTAAACAAAGTCACAGTTAAGGAGGCTGCAGGATTATCAGAGTGTGCAACAAATAAAGGATCAATCATACCTTGAGTGGTGATAAAGGAGGTAGGATTGTCCAAAGAATTGTTCGAACTAACTTCAGTCATCTTCAACCTCTTTCTTGAATCAAGAACATGCAACAATGGTGAATCCTTCAATTTGTAACCTCACGTACATGCAACAATGGCAGACCCTTCAAATTGAAGCTAAAGATCTTCACAGTACTTTGATTGAAAGTTCCAATTGCAGACGAATTTCTGCACTACACACTTGACTAAATTGCTCCAAATTGCAGACGAATTGCTTCACTGCACTATTGTTTTAAACTGCGTCGAATTGCAGAAAAAAAAAAATTGATCTCAATTTGAGATACCTTGCTCTGATACCATATAGAATGGTAAGAGTAATACAGAGAGAAGAAGGAAGAAGAAGTAGAATTTGTATATTAATCAGAGTAAGTAAAAATGTCACTTACATGATACAAGGAAATAACTCCTATATATATAGAGAGAGAAGTACAATTTATTAAAGTATTTAACTAACTTTATAACAACCTAAAAATAAGTCCTAACTACCCTTATTTTGGTCTATACTAAGACTGTTTTTATCAATTTTCCTTAATATATAGTATTTTCATCAAAACTAAGTTACATTGTACATTAGTGTACTAGTAAAAATTGATATCCCAACACAAATACCCTGTATGTTCCATAAGATTCTACTTATTTAGAATCTTGACAGATAATCATAATAAGAGTAATTTTTATAATTTTTACGAATATCTTATTAAAGATAATAAAGTTAAGAAAAAACAAGAAAATAGAAAGAACTTTATGGAACGCGTGAAATATAATCAAACTAAGATCCCAACACAAGATTCAATTTTACTAAGGTAAAGCATAAGTTTGGTTGGTACATGGTAGGCCTTTTATGTCATTAAAAATAAAAGACTTATCAAAAGTAAATTTCTCCTACTCTCCAATTACAACTAGTGTAAAGGGCAACTAAGGTTCGTATCCACAGAGAACGGATTTATGTTGATGTAATTGTGTTAATATATATTTGGATTATTATTAAAGGGGAGAATCACTAATTCCTTAGTGATATTGGTAACAAAAGGGGGGGGGGGGAATTGGAGATTTTAGTGACAAAAAAACTAACAACTAAGTGATTACGGGAAAATTCTAGTTCTAAAGAATCTTAGGATTCGGTTACAACGACTGACTCGGCTAATTGAATTAGACTCTCAATTACCAAATCACTTCAATACTCAATTAATTGTTGACAAGAGTAAACTCTTGTAGTCCCCTTAATTAGCTAGACAAGATAAATCGTAAATTGCCTAAAACCCTTAATGTACAAAGAACACGCAGTGAACAAAAGCTTTAAGAACGGAGACACAATAAGAACGCAATTGCTTAGAGAATACGCAATAAACAATTAACGTTTAAACAAGCTCTACTAAATTGTTCACAATAAGAATACGCTTAAGCATGAACAAGATAGTTGCTACTCGAGGTTGAACACAATAATCGATTGTGTTCAAACCCTAGTAATGATTTTGTAAAATATAATAACAAGACAAAGATCAAGCTAAAACATTCAACAAAACCAATAACAATTCATATAAGAGCAAGTAAATAATTCAAGTAATGAAATAGTTTAGAGTTAGAGAATCCTCACAAGGAGCTTTTTAGAGTCATTGAAACCAATCCCAAGAACAAGTTTAAGCTACCATTTCCATTGATGAACAAAGATTCTTCATTGATTCCATAATAAAAGATCAAAATTACAAACTAAAGATTAAAGAGTTTTAATGTAATCTAAGGAGAAACTAGAGAGAAATTAAGCTAAGAAAGTTATTGAACAATAAAACCTAGGGTTCTATACAATGAGAATCAACTTTTATATTTATACTAAACTTGTAACGACCCTGATTTTGTTAGTATTTCTGTCATGTATTTATTTGTATTTATGTGATTTTTAATGTATGGTCCAAAATTTATTTTGGACTATTTATTTTATTTTATGTGAATAATTTCGATTAAATTCGAATTATTTTTATTTTTATTATTCTTGATTGATTATTATTTATTTTATTATTATTTATTTTATTATTATTTATTTTATTATTATTTAATTAATTAGAATTTTTATTATTTAATTTTCTAATTAATTATTTAATATTGTTGGGCCAAAAATGATTTAAGCATGATTAATCATGCAAGTTCGTAATTAGCCCAATTAATCACCAAAAGCCCATTTTGGCCTTGTAGTAACCGGCCCCCCTTGTTAAGTGGCAAGTTTTGCCACTTGCCATGCATTCACACCTAACTAACTTCTATAAATAGAAGTAGTTAGTAAGGCCTTGAGATCATTTTCTCATTTGCCATCTTAAACACACTTGCTCACCAAAGTTTAAACACAAACTCTCCCCCTACCTTTGATCCACACGCCATTTTTGGCTTCAAACTCCTTTACAATTGTTCATCCTCCATTCAAACTCCAAACTTAAAGATTCAAACTCTATTGATCTTTAAGTATCAAAACACAATCTAAACCTCAATTATTTCATTCAAGAATTCTTGTTCGGGTTTGATTTTGGGGTTGTTCGAGTAGGCCGTGTGGTTCGTGTGGTGGTTCGTGTTGAAGACGATGGTCCGAGGTGGTGGTTCGAGCCGTGTTCGTGGGACTGTGCAGCCAGGGCCGTGTTCGAGAGGGAAGCCGTGTGTGCTCGTGTGGTTGGCCGTGTGTACCGTGTGGTTGATCGTGTGGTTGGGGCCATGTGGTTCAAATTCCGGGCTGCAAGTTTTGTGTTAATTTGTGCTTAATCTTTAAATAAGGTAACATACTATCTCAACCTAGTTTGTATACCTTGAATCATAGTATAGATTAAGTGATTAGATTAGACCGTTTTGATGTTATGTACCCATTTTTATGCGTGGAATATAGCTGATTTTGGGTGATGGATTTATGATGATTTCTACTTGAATATGTGTATTTCATGATTGAATAAGTTAGTTTATTATTTGATGTTGATTATGTTCAAGTTTTTGTGAAGTTTTGATGATTGGAAGTTGATGAATTTATTGTTAAAACTTGTTGTTAGTATGCGTGTATGATGATGATGGTTTTGGAATTGAGTTCTTGAATCTTGAATGAGTTCTTGGTTGAAGTTCTTGAATCTTGATTGAGTTCTTGATTGAAGTTCTTGAATCTTGGATGAGTTCTTTATGAGTTCTTTGAGTTCTTTATGAGTTCTTTATGAATTCTTGGTCGAGTCTTGAAAGTTAAAGAAAGTTAGTAATAATTAAAGAAAGGTTAAAGAAAGATAAGGAAAGTTAAAGAATGTTATAAGAGGTTCCAAGATTTGTTGATTTACATGTTATTCTTAAGTCAAGGCGTAAGATGCAACTTAAGAATTAACTAAGAATGTAAATTTCGATTAAGATTAGCTTGATTTTGCTACTAGACGCCTAAGACTTCGAGTAAGATTCTAAGTATTTGGGTTAAGACGTTGCCCCTATCCTATCCGCGGTATTGGGATAGTTGGTGGTCTTACTATGTCGTCTTCGGATATGGATTTCCAGTAAGATTGGTTTCATGGGGTTGGGAGTAAGATTCTCAATCCTGGCACAGTAGAAAGTTCGTTCGCGTAAGATGCATTCGTACGTGCATAGTCCGGTCTAGTATGTGAATGATTGCGCCAAAGTTAAAGATTTGTTAATTGTTGGTTAATGTTAGTCGAGTCAGCATGATTACTTGATTTGATTCATATGATGTATGTTTGATTTGATTGTTTGATTTGTGCTATGTTCATGTGTATCCCCGTTAGGGTGGGACAGTTATGTTACTCGCCACTGACGGTGGACTGTTGTAACGACCCGACTTTTTTTAAGCTGTCGTTTGACGAAGGAAAACGACTTGCGGATCATTACTTAAGCATTAAATTAAACATTAATTATATATTTAAAATAGAAACATCTTTTATTAACTTAAAAGTCTGAAATTAATCCCAAAAGTCAATAAAGGTAAAATACTTAAAGAATTACATAAACTGAAATAATGTCTTCCCAACATGCTGGGATCATAAATGAAATAATGTAATATTGTCTTATTGAATTCTAGAAAAGAAATACTAAGGTGGAACTAAAACTCTGCCTCAACAAAGCCCAACCAGCGGAAGCCCGACTACGCAGCTGCATCGTCACCTGAAACTGAGGGGGGGTCCACCTTCAGTGGCGAGTAACTAGGCTGTCCCGTTTAAGTAAGGGACCGCTAAACGCATAATAGCATAGGATAACACACGAAAACACATGTATACAAATAACATTTCATACATAAGTACATACGGGGTAAGTATACAAATACGTACAAAAATACGTATAATAATACCTGCAAAGTACGGTTAGAAATACATACACAATACGTATAAAAGTACGTATACACTAAGTATAACAATACCTGCAAAATACGGTTAGAGGTACGTACAAAATACGTATACAATACAAGCATACATACGAAATACATTTATACATACATACATTCCAGAGTTATACATATACAGACATACACAGCGGAAGACTTATACCAATCATAATACATTACGTCTAATACTTAACTTATACTTTATACAATCTTATACTTTAATTATCATATTGAACCTTATATTATCTTAACTTCGTAATCATATCATATCGTCCATCTTAACTTTGTAATCATATCATATCATATCATTCATCTTTATTTCTTAACGGACCGGTCATTATAGCTCGTTGTGGATCCCGTGTGCACCACAACTTTCCTAAAACATGCCGGGGTGAACTCGTGTATTCAGCCCGTAGTGGATCCCGTGTGCACCACTAAGCCTAAGCTATGGCCATAACTCCTAAATAGCAGCTCGTGTACTACTACTTAGACGACTACATATTTTAAGACCCAGAACTGCCCGGGTGAACTCGTGTATTCATCCCATGGGGCAGTGGCATCGACTTAACCCGATCTGATGACTCGTGTATCATCAAAAAGGGCGTCCTATCTTATTAACCCGATTGATGACCTTTGCGTCATCGTAGGGGCGATCTTAACTTATTATCTTTCTTATAACTAGAAGTACTAGGTGACTGTAATCGGGAATAAATGTTCGAAGTCCCAGGAAAGAGAGGTGCGGCACGTATATTGGCCACCTTAAATACCAAGTCTTTCCTAGCCAGAGATCGAAACAAATAATTACCCTTTTACTCTGTTTCCTTTCCTTCCCTAATAATATCTTATTATCCTTATTGTAACTTATCCCTACCGACTTCCTTAACTATAATATAATAATAAATAATAATAGCTAAGTCCTTTAATTGTATTATTATTACCCTTTCATATTATAACTTATCCCTAATTATAAATATTAATAATTATAATAATAATACTAATTCCCAAAATTGTTCCAATATTATTATAAGCCAAAATGATTAAACTAAAATTGGTCAACAATAACTAACCTACTCGACATTTTAGGGTTAGTTTACTAATTAGATAAATTCATCAACATAATAATTAACACAATCAGTTCAATTAACAATAATTCGAATAATTAATAATTATCACCAAAAATTGCATAAAACATGATAAAAATTCTACCTTTCATATTTTATACCACTCGAAAATCATGAACAACAATACCAAAAATTAAGTCTTTAGTTAATTAAATTCAATAACCAATAAATCATAGCGAACTTTATAATAAACATTAAAATTATCCTTAAAACACCATATTTTACACAATCTGATTTTAAAGTATTAAATTAAGAACCACCATTAAAAGGTCTCGAATAATCTGGAAATTTTGATGGGAGCTAGATGTAGGTTCGTGGTTTAACTTGCATAAATTGCGTCCAAAAATAACATCTTTTACTATTTTTAAGGAATTTTATAACTAACAAATCAGATTAGGCTGAATTCAGTTTCAGATTTTTCTGCCACATAAAACGAACTTTAAAAATTACGAAAATTTAACACAAGCTGTAAAACATTATTACTGACTTCCACCTAAAATTTCGTCGCCATCCGAATTGATTAAGTATCTTAATAAATTCGTAAACCAAATATGGACAGTTTTACCGGTTTGAAAGATTAAATTGTTATAAGCAATAAAACAACGAATTTTGCCACGAAATAAATCATGATTCATAATAAAACAATAAAGAAACTGCCACGAAAAATTCATCAAGAAATAACAAGATTTGAATAAGAAATAAATTCATACAAATAATTATTAAACAATTAAAGATTTCAAGAAACTACATAAAATGATCAAGAAAATTTCATAATAATTCATCACATGGTTCGAAATTCTTAACCTTAACATGATACTAATTCCTTTAATTTCCTAACCGTTTTTCATGATTTAATCCTAATTAACTATGTGATTAACTTGTACCGAAATTAAACGAAATAGCATAGTTACCTTTAAACGCTTAAATTATCCAAGGAAAAATATTCACCACCTTGGGTGAATTTAGTTCGGCTATTTGAGAGGAAAGGAGGAGAAAAACATTTTTGGAGTTAAAACTTTAGCAATAATGAACTACCAACAAATGCTAAGCTAGTATTTATAGATTGAGAAAAACAAAAACAAACCCTAGTAAAACCCTTAGGGCTGCCGTGAGACTAGAGAAAGATAGGGAAAAATTGAGTGAAATTAGGTAGTTGTTTTAGCTAGGTTTGAATAGGTTTAGAAATTTTAAAATATAATTTAATTAATTTAATTAATCAAATTAAATTGATTAGGTAAAAATACTTGGCCCAAAAATAAGAGGGAGAGCCGGCCAAGCTTAAAGAAAGGAAAAAGATTGGGCTATTGGCCCAATTGAGTTTAAAAACAGTCCAAATTAATTGGGCCTTTTGGACTTAGATTGCATAAATAGAGTTCATAACCGCGAAATTTTCTGGCCCTAAATTTCGGGTCATTACAACTGTTGTTGTTTTTCAGGTAATTCTGATGATGAGGTTCTTGCTTAGCTTTGGGTTGGGCGAGCGCCGATGTTATTTAGTTTTTGCGATGTTGTTTATGGTTTCTAGTATTGGACTATAGTAGTAGTAGTACTTGTGTAACTTTCTAACTCTGACATTTATTTGGAGTTTATATTGTTAGTAGTAGTAATATGACATTTGAGATTAGATATGTACAATCTTGTGGGTGTTGTACTTTTGGATTTAGTATATATTCTATTTTGAGGTTTTGTTTTAAATTTTAAGTATTTTAGTTTGTTAGATCTGACTATTCGACTCGTCGGTTTCTTCCGCGCCGGTTTAAGCAAGTCGGGTCGTCACAAAACTAAATTATAACCTAGAAATCAAGTGGATGAAGCCGCGTGCAGAACAGAGCAGATGGGCGCTGCCAGCGCCCTCAAAGGCGCGGGGCGCTCCCCTTCTTGGAATTCCTACTGTAACATGGGTGCTGGCAGCGCCCCATAGGCGCGGGCCGCGCCTCTCTTTGTAATGATTCTGTGAAATTGGCGCTGGCAGCGCCCCGTAGGCGCGGGGAGCGCCCCACATTGGAATCCTACTGTGACATGGGCGCTGGGAGCGCCCCATAGGCGTGGGGAGCGCCTTCTTCCTTGGTCACTTGCTCCATTATCTTCTTCCTTGATCAGACAGGCGCTGGCAGCGCCTTTAGGGCGTTGGGGGCGCCCTACCTTCTACTAGACTTTATCACACTTTGTCCAAGTCCCGAATAAGTCTCGATCTTCCCAAATACAAACAAAATATGAAAGAAACACGAGCCTGTAACAACAAAAATAAACTAAGTCCTAAAAAGGAATTAAATTATGAAATGCAATATTAAATTAAGTTTCGAGACATAAACTTTCGTTTAAGCTTAAAGTTAATTAATATCACAAAACACGTTCTAAATTATTACAAACTATACATCAAAATGAGTTAATTGATTAATACAAACTGAACACATCAAATACCCCCACACATATTCTTTACTCGACCTCGAGTAAATCAAAAGAGAGTAATAACGAGTTATAAGCCAAAAGTTCACAAAAACAACTAAACTCTAACAAAAATCCCTAATTAACTTATTCTAAATCAAAATACAATAAAATTATGATTTGAACTCAAACAATTTATGAGAAGGAAAAACAAACCAAAAGTGAACTAATGATTTCAAAAAAAATTCTAGCACGGTTCACACTATTTACAAAAATAAAAAATGGGGAAAGAAAGAACAAAAGAAGGTGTTCTTACCAAAGCACTCTGGAAGATGAGAATATCCGGTCTTGAATCAAAAAGCAAACGAACTCCTCTCTTTTCTTGTTCTCTCATTTTTCCTAGGAGCCCTTTCGGGCTTTCATCCTAGCTTTCTCATTCTTTTTTTTTTCTTTTTTTTTCTTTTCTTTAGCTCTTGTTTTGCATAGGTTGCCCTTTCGGGTTTTCAACCTATCGAGCTTTCTTTTTCTTTTTCTTTTTTTTTTAAAGAAACCAAAATTATATACAAGTGAACGTACCCCCACATATATTTGAGCGACACAATGTCCTCATTGTGGGTTTACATTCACCATCTTGTCAAGCATTGGAGGACCGCCCGGGAAAAGTGGGTCCCGGAGGCCTCCTCCTCCTCTCCTCCCTTTGTTGCCTTGCCCGCTCAATATATGCGGTCGGGTCAACATAAGGGGTACCGTAAAGATGCATGGTGTGCATCGTTGTAATCATGGAAGACATGGGGTACATCACGTCCTCCATCCGGCGTACCTCGTGCCGAAGGGCACCTACTTCGACTTGCAAAGAGTCGAACCGCTGATTGAGGAGATTAATCCTCGACTAATCAGAAGAAGCAGGGTCCGGCTCTTGCATACGTATCCCACCTCGTGCCCGAGGTCTGCGGTTCCCCATGTTTACATCACCATCATCATCATCATCACCATCACCATCACCATCATTTTCATTTTCATCATCATCATCATTATCCTCATCATCTCCCTCATCATACTCCTCCTCACTGTCACTCTCCTACCACTCCGGGTTAGAAGGTGGAGGATCCGGAAATTCAAGCCTGAACACATTTTTCAAGTTTTGTTTGTAGGCTAGATCGGGGGGGGGGGGGCAAAAAAATGAGTCACCCGAGTACATCCCCTGATGGAAGTACGCTGCGGTTGAGGCAAATTCATGTAGGTCTCATGTCCGGGTCCAAAATGCCAGACGAACGACCGAGGAGTCTCACGCTGATCGGAGATGTAAATGAAACTCCGGGTTTGCAGAACCCAATAGGTAAGCAAATCCTCGGGGTCACTCCCGACCCGTCCATCAGGGTATTCGATTTGCTTCTTACTCTTCCCCTTCTTTTTCTCAAGATACTCATATATCAAGGTCATCATACCTCCCATAGCTATTGTTCCCTTCTTGCTCTCGTCTACCAAATCGAGGCAAGCATCAACCCACAATGCCGCCCAATGCGGGTGATCATTTCCCTCGGGAGTCATGGCCCAAAGGGCCTTAAGTTAAAGGGAGCTTGTTGGCCTCCGCCCGACAAAATATGGGCATTGCTATAAAGAATGCGACGAAGCGGAGAGCCGGATGAGGTATGGAGCTGATGAGGGCATTTCGATCAAACTTAAAGAAATGAGTGATCCCTCTATAGAACTGTTGAGCATTGAAACCCGTAGGGCTTGAAAACTTACCAATAGAAGAGGACTCCCACCCAAAAACCTCCTCAAGTTCATCATAGAACATTGTATGAGTTTCATCATTAAGTTTGAAGGTTATGTAGCGGGACTCCTCGCCCCTGGGCTTGCTGGGGTCATTACCCTTTTTCAGGGTGGCGAGGAATTCATATGTGAAGGAGCAGTATGTGTGGGCATGTTCATTTAGGAAGTCGTCCAAACCAACTCTTCCTAGCAACCTTGTCACAGGTTGGAGAATCCCGAGCCTTTTAAGAGTTCTGTGACAAGCGAAAGCGGTGGCTTGGACGCTGCGTTCCGGGCAAAAATGGTTTTCTGTGGGGGCGTGAGTCTTTTTAGGTTGAAGAAAGATGCAGAAGAAGAGGCTACATTCTTCCTTTTTCTTGAACCGAAAGTTGAAGCCATTTCGAGTGAAATTTTTGTGGTGCATAAGGGGGTTTGTTGTTGAGAAAAGTAGTTTTGTCTTAGAGATTGGTTGGGGAGAGCTTGCTTAGGCTAAGCCAAAGCACTGCCGAAATACCTAAACACAACCATAACACAAAACCATTAGTGTGAGTGAAAAATTTCATTGATGAAATTATGATTTGAGTGACAACACAAGAAGTGAACTTCGAATGTTATCATACTTCACAATGACACTAATGCAATTCACCCAAGAAAAATTATTTAAAAACAAATTCTTACACTAAATTCATTTAGGGAACAACATCACCACTCTTGAAAACAACTTTCATTGAATCAAACCACTCGAAAATACACTAGCTTGGCAAAGATTACTTCAACCATGGCAAGCACAAAATCAAAAATTCAACCTCAAACTCAACAAAATATTCACACTTCAACATAGTAATGCCGAACTCAAGAACAAGAACACACTTCATCAACAAAACCAAGTATCAACTTGCAAAGGTGTGTGTTCAAAACACTCAATTAAAGAGATTTTTACTTCAAAATAAACCTCAAATCATCACAAATTCATGAATTAAAGTATAAAACAAGATTCATAAATTTCAAGCAACAAAAATGAAGTAAAAAGAAGTAAGAAACATACCACACGCGCGCCCTAACACAGCCAAAAGGAGAGAAAATGAAACCCTAAAATGCACACCACGGACGAAAGAGAGAGAAAACTCGAATGAGATGTGAAAGATTTTTTAATTTGGTGAAAATGGAGAAGATTTGAGAGGAGAAATGAGTAAAAAAGGAGGTCTTTGTTGAGGTTAGGGTTGGTTAGAGGGAGAGAGAGTGTCGCGCCTTAGTGTACAAAAGAAAAGAAATGAAAACTGAAATGGGAATTAACCCATAAAACAACACGTATTGAGGGTAGGGCACTGGCAGCACCCACGATGGCGCGGGGCGCGCCCTACCTAAAGCCTAATCTCTCTTTTTTTTAGTTCCCAAGGTGCGGGGCGCGCTATATTGGCGCTGGGAGCGCCCCACAGTCAGTAACTTTCACACAAAAGACGCGGGTAGCGCCATAAAAGGCGCTGGGAGCGCTCTCAAGTCAGTAGCATTCCTCAAAAGAGGCGCGGGTAGTGCCTTTATAGGCGCGGGGAGCGCCATATGCACAGAGGCCACTGATCTGTAGGCGCTGGCAGCGCCCACAGAGGCGCGGGGCGCGCCATACCTGTTACCTTAGTAGTTCAGCAAAATCCCTTTATTTATTTACAAGACACTCACTAAGCCTCTTGTTCTTGTTCAACTCCTTTGGGAACTTAACACAGGCTCAAAAAAGGGTTAACAAGAACAATAAAAAAAAAACTTTGGTATCGAGGAAAATAACTCATTAGATTGAATCGTTCCCTCTAAACCAAAGGAAAACTACTCTAATTAATTAATGAATTTTATTATAATAAAAAAATATACACATTTTTTTTTTTAAATAGAGAATAAAAAGCAATAAAGTCAGGGTGTCTCCCGAAAGCTCCATTTATTTAACGTCGTTGGCACCACCCGGCAACCGGCTCATCCAAATCAACCTCCTCCCCCCTAGTTTGGACAAAGGTTTCAAAATAAGGTTTGAGCCTTTGGCCATTAACCTTGAATATTTTGGAGGTTTCGGTGGATTTTGGATGCGTGTAGGAACTAGGGCACCATTCCTATTCTGCACCACAGTTACTCCCAATTTCTTAAGCTCAACTGCAGGTGCCTGCAAAACAGATGGCACAAGCTTGTCCAAACGACCAAGTGAGCTAATCGAGTCATCAGTAGTTATAGAAAGGGGTAAACTATCACATTGTACCAAGTCGCACAAGGTTTCTTGCACAATAGCACTTATCACAAACTCATAGTCAGTTTCACCCAATGCATTTCCTACCGAAACTAACTAATCATCTTCTCCATCTATGTCAAAATTACCCCGTGTCATTGGATCAATGACATCGATGGAAAAACAGGAATGACCCTCAGGAGGGAATTTCGTGGAGTTATAGATATTAAATTCAAGACTTCCATCAAACTCCATAGTCAATGATCTGGTGTGAACATCAATTTTAGCTTGCGCAGTTTTCAAAAAGGGACGCCCTAGCAAGATTGGAATGGCACTGCCACCATGGTCCATATCTAGGACGTAAAAATCAGCAGGGAAAATCATTTGCCCAACCTTGACCAATACATCCTCCACTATACCCTTAGGATAAGCGTTGGACCTATCGGCCAATTGGATCACGACACTCGTTGGCTTTAGATCACCAAGCTTTAAAGCTTTAAACAATGAAAAGGGGATCACATTAATTGATGCCCCTAAATCTAGCATGGCGTTACTAAAAATGATATCACCAATAGTGCAAGGTATAGTGAACATGCCCGGGTCACCACACTTGGGCGGTAACGTTTTTTGGAAAATGGCCGATATATGTTCACTCACCTTCACTTTTTGGTGCCCTTTAAGCTTATTCTTCCTTCAACTAGTGCAAAGTTCTTTTAAAAACTTTGCATAGCGGGGAATTTGCTTAATTGCATCGAAAAGGGGGATATTTACTTCACATTTACGAAAAGTCTCATAAATATCCTTATCACACTCTTTGGTTCCAGTGTCTATCATTGCTTTCAGAAATGGGGGTTCCGGTAAGTACGGAGATGGAGACGGAAAAGGTGTCTCCACTTGAGGTAGTGGTGGTGTACAAGAAGGCAAATTGCTTTGTTCTTCGTTTACTACACTAGTAAAAAAATTCATATTTGTAACTCTTCATTTGAATCATGTGTAAGGAGGCACGATCCAAAAAATAGCTATTTGTATCATGCATTCTTAGGCACGATCCAAATAACTTATATTTGGATCGTGCCTAAGAATGCATGATACAAATAATAAGTTATTTGGATCGTGCCTAAAAACGCACGATCCAAATAATTGTTATTTGGATCGTGCGTTTTTAGGCACGATCCAAATGAACCGAATATTTACATAGCAGGCTTATTTGTAAGGCGTTGAAGATGCACGATCCTAATAAAAAAACCTATATTCCCCCTCATTTTTTTCAATTCAAAACCAGAACTAGCCAAAAAAATTTCACGACAAATTTCACCACTGCCAAAAACTAACGCACCATTGCCAACGCACCCACAACCACCACTGCCAACGCACCCACTGCCACCACTCCCAACGCACCCACTGCAACCACCACGACGAATTTCACCACCCGCAGAGCCGACGAAGACCTGCTGAGCCGACTTCGAAGACTGGACCTGCGCGTGCTGATTCTTCTCCCCCAACCTGCTGCCGCCTGCTGCCACCTTCGTCTGCCGCCTGCTGCCGCCTGAGCCGACGGTGGTTCTGCCGCCTGCTGCAAGGCTGCAAGGTGATGTTAGATTTATTTAATTTTTTTTGGTATTTCTTTTTAAATAAGTTTTTATTGTTGTTAATTGTTCAATTAGTTTTAATCTCTTTGTTTTTATTGTTGAATTATGATTCAATTTTGGTGGAAAATACTTTTGATATACTCTTAAATTGTTTTTTGTATGAAAAATCAACATTAGTAGTTCATGCCCACAAGGTGTTTGTCAAAATGCTCGAATGATATTTAGTATATTATTAGCTAATTCTGTTTTTTATTTCTTTTAAATAAGTTTTTATTGTTGTTAATTGTTCAATTAGTTTTAATCTCTTTGTTTTTATTGTTGAATTATGATTCAATTTTGGTGGAAAATGCTTTTGATATACTCTTATTGTGTTGTATGTATGTAAAATCAACATTAGTAGTTCATGCCCACAAGGTGTTTGTCAAAATGCTTGAATGGTAATTACTATATTATTAGCTACTTTTTTATGGTTATAAAAACAATTTAGAAGGGTGGACTTTATAGTGTGTAACTTAGCTTGTTTTAACAAATTGTATGCCAAGATTAGTTTTCAAATTTTATCTTCAATTCTTTTTAAGTGTGCTATGGTTAACTTGTAAAAAATTTTGAACTATTTTATTTGATATTTTGGTACAAATTAAAAATGAGTTCTTTCCTCTACAATGGTAATTAATGTAAATGTAATTGTACATGAATTGATAATAAGTTTTTATTGTTAATTATTCAATTAGTTTCAATGTTTTGTTGCAAAATTGTTGATTTATGGTTCAATTTTGGTCTAAAATACTTTTGATATACTTTTATTGTGTTGTTTGAATGGAAAACAACATTAGCAGCTCATGCCCACAAGGTGTTTGTCAAAATGCTTAAATGCTAATTAGTAAATTATTAATTAACTACTTTTTTATGAGTATAAAAACACTTTAGAAAATATTATTTTATAGTGTATAGTTTAGTTTGTTTTTACATATTCTATGCCAAGTTTAGTTTTCTGATTTTACCTCATTGAGAGCATAATGAAGAGTCAATATTTGCCTAACATGATGTCAATAAAAGAGCTACGTTTTACATCCATATATTAAATTAAACCATAGAAATGAGCTCCTATTACATGTGATCTGTTTTTTAGAAATATTTTTTTAATCCTTTCTTCCTTTTAATGATAAAATAATTGAAAATAACTCAATTCTTAATTAAAACGATAACTAAACAAATTATCCAAATTAATTAGGTCTTGTTTTGCTAGAATTGCATGATTGATTGTAATTTTATTTTTGCAGATTTCCTTTCATAAATCTTTTCTTCATTTTGGGTTGTTCGTGTAATTGACCATAAGGTATGAATTTTGGTGTTTTTACTCATCCTTTTTAATTTTCTATGAAACGTGGATTATTATTCTTTTATTTTGTGATTGAAAAGAAATGTTGAAAAAGCTGTTCATATTTTCAAGTTATTTTATTGCATTATCATAAGCCTAGATATCCTTTCAAGACTTATTCACTAGGAATTGTAGGGAAGCAATTGTCACCAGAATAACGATAGGGAGATGTTACCGAATTTTTATTAGAACCAAAAAGTTGTTGAATATTTGCTAGTGTGGTTACATGTGCAAGGGCGGCTTAGGTTCGAGTGATAAGGGACCCTATGACTGCAGTCATTGGTAGTACTCCCTCCGTAACATATTAATGGCAACGATTTGACATAAAGTAGAGAGGAAAAATGTCAAATCGTTGCCATTAATATGTTACGGAGGGAGTACATAAATTTAAATATTGTGTGCTCTATAATGTTTGGTTGATGTGTACATTAACTGTGTGAGTTCGTTTCTTATGTCTTGGAATTTTATTATCATTAAGTGTGTTTTTTTATTTTATTCAGGTAGAAATGAATCGTAGTTGGATGTATGGTGATCGAACGGAAAGAGCATTTCTAGATGGGGTCATAGAATTCCGTTTGGCAGCCTTACAACATCAGAGGTTAAAGCAGAGTCATACGATACCTTGTCCTTGTCATTATTGTGGTAATGCAAAAAGGTGGCCAGACATCAATATGATAGAGGACCACTTGTTTCGCCGTGGGTTTACCGTTGGGTATGAAAATTGGTACTGGCACGGTGAAAAGTTAGTTAATAGGGATGATATTGTACATGTGAGGACGGATACTATTGATCGTGAGGTCAATGATGGGGAGGAAGATGTCACTATGGAGGACGATGGGATGAATGACCTCATCAATGCGATGGGAGATCAACATAATGAACAACCACATATGTTTGAGGATGTGTCAAAGGCTGCTGAGACTCCTTTGTTTCCCGGTTGGAGTAAGTATTCCAAGCTTTCAGCGATTTTAACCTTGTCGAATTTGAAAGCTATGTACCGTTGGACTGATACAAGTTTCACGGCATTTTTGGAAGCCGTACAAGACATGCTTCCTGATGGAAATGAGATGCCTAAGTCTGCCTACTATGCTAAGAAACTAATGAACCCATTAGGCTTAGGTTATACCAAGATAGATGCATGTCCTAATGATTGCGTGCTTTTTAGAAAGGAATATGAACAGTTGGATGCATGTCATGTATGCGGAGAGTCGCAGTATAAGGAAGTAGAAGTGCGGACAAGTGATAAGAAATCGCCTCCAGCTAAGGTGTTATGGTATCTTCCGATCATTCCAAGGTTCAAAAGACTTTTCTCAATTCAGGAAGACGCTAAAAATTTAGTATGGCATGATGAGGGGAGGAAAAAGGATGGTCTAATTAGACATCCTGCTGATGCAAAACAGTAGGAGACCATAGACACAGAATTCCCACTGTTCGGTGATGAACCCAGGAACCTTAGACTTGGATTGAGTACGGATGGGATGAATCCTTATGGAACCCTTAGTACCAAGCATAGCACATGGCTAGTTGTATTGACTATATACAACTTGCCTCCGTGGTTGTGCATGAAGCGGAAATATTTAATGTTGACACTTCTGATACCGGGCCCTAAACAACCCGGTAATGACATAGATGTATACTTAGCCCCCTTGATGGACGACTTGATGTTGTTATGGAATGAATTTTTTATGTATAGAAGAGGTACAAGTGCATTAACATAAATTTTTTATGTAATATTGCTAGTGTCCGCAACAAAGTGGTGGGACTGAGTGTGGCTACTACGTTATGCGGTACATGTATGAGATAGTCACCCTTTACAGAGAATGTAATGGTGATTTGGACCAGGTATATTCAATTGGTTCTAATTTAAGCATGTTAGAGGATTTAAGAAATTTAAGCAGTTATGTTGAAATATAATAGGAACGAAAACACTCAAAAGTAGCCAAAAATTGGTATAATAAATGAATGAAGCTTAAAAACATTAAATAGGTAGAGTCATGTGCACATGGGAACGAAAACACTCAAAAGTAGCCAAAAATGTCCTGTTTCACTAGTTCTCGTTCCAAAATGCCCTTTTGTTGCCTAGAATCGTGCCAATAAGTTCTCAGTTGATCATATGAATGTTGTTGTACGAAAATGAAGCTTAGAAACATGAAATATGTTGATTAGTGTCAAAGTAGGAACAAAAACAGCCAAAAGTGACCAAAAATGACATGCTTCACTAGTTTTCGTTCCAAAATGCCCTAGTCTTGTCCAGAGTCGTGCCAATAAGTTCTAAATTGATAATATAATTGTTAATGTACATGACCGAAGCTTAGAAAGATGAAATAGGTTCATTAGTGTGGAAATGGGAACGAAAACATTCAAAAGTAGCCAAAAATGATCTGTTTCACTAATTCTCGTTCCAAAATGCCCTAGTATTGCCTAGAATCATGTAAATAAGTTCTAAATTGATAATAAAAATGTTATAATACATGAATGAAGCTTAAAAACATGAAATAGGTAGAGTAGTGTGCACATGGGAACGAAAACACTCAAAAGTAGCCAAAAATGTCCTGTTTCACTAGTTCTCGTTCCAAAATGCCCTTTTGTTGCCTAGAATCGTGCCAATAAGTTCTCAGTTGATCATATGAATGTTGTTGTACGAAAATGAAGCTTAGAAACATGAAATATGTTGATTAGTGTCAAAGTGGGAACAAAAACAGCCAAAAGTAACCAAAAATGACATGCTTCACTAGTTTTCGTTCCAAAATGCCCTAGTCTTGTCCAGAGTCGTGCCAATAAGTTCTAAATTGATAATATAATTGTTAATGTACATGAACGAAGCTTAGAAAGATGAAATAGGTTCATTAGTGTGGAAATGGGAACGAAAACATTTAAAAGTAGCCAAAAATGATCTGTTTCACTAGTTCTCGTTCCAAAATGCCCTAGTGTTGCCTAGAATCATGTAAATAAGTTCTAAATTGATAATAAAAATGTTATAATACATGAATGAAGCTTAAAAACATGAAATAGGTAGAGTAGTGTGCACATGGGAACGAAAACACTCAAAAGTAGCCAAAAATGTCCTGTTTCACTAGTTCTCGTTCCAAAATGCCCTATTATTGCCTAGAATTGTGCCAATAAGTTCTCAGTTGCTCATATAAATTTTGTTGTACAAAACTGAAGCTTAAAAACATGAAATATGTTGATTAGTGTCAAAGTGGGAACGAAAACAGCCAAAAGTAACCAAAAATGACATGCTTCACTAGTACTCGTTCCAAAATGCCATAGTCTTGCCCAGAGCCGTGCCAATAAGTTCTAAATTGATAATATAATTGTTAATGTACATGAACGAAGCTTAGAAAGATGAAATAGGTTCATTAGTGTGGAAATGGGAACGAAAACATTCAAAAGTAGCCAAAAATGATCTGTTTCACTAGTTCTCGTTCCAAAATGCCCTAGTGTTGCCTAGAATCATGTAAATAAGTTCTAAATTGATAATAAAAATGTTATAATACATGAATGAAGCTTAAAACCATGAAATAGGTAGAGTAATATGCACATGGGAACGAAAACACTCAAAAGTAGCCAAAAATGTCCTGTTTCACTAGTTCTCGTTCCAAAATGCCCTATTATTGCCTAGAATTGTGCCAATAAGTTCTCAGTTGCTCATATAAATGTTGTTGCACAAAAATGAAGCTTAGAAACATGAAATATGTTGATTAGTGTCAAAGTGGGAACGAAAACAACCAAAAGTAACCAAAAATGACATGCTGCACTAGTACTCGTTACAAAATGCCCTAGTCTTGCCCAGAGTCGTGCCAATAAGTTCTAAATTGATAATATAATTGTTAATGTACATGAACGAAGCTTAGAAAGATGAAATAGCTTCATTAGTGTGGAAGTGGGAACGAAAACACCCAAAAGTATCGAAAAGTGACCTTTTTCACTTGTTTTCGTTCTAAATTGCCCTAGTGTCATGCCAATAAGTTCTAAATTGATAATAAAATTGTTATATTACATCAATGAAGCTTATAAATTTGAATTAGGTTCATTAGTGTGGAATTGGGAACGGAAACACCCAAAATTAGTGAAAAATGACATTTTTCTCTTGTTTTTGTTCTAAATTGCCCTAGTGTCGTGCCAATAAGTTCTAAATTGATAATAAAGTTGCTATAGTACATCAAAGAAGCTTAGAGATATGAATTAGGTTCATTAGTTTGGAAATGGGAACGGAAACACCCAAAAGTAGCGAAAAATGACCGTTTTCACTTGTTTTCGTTCTAAATTGCCTAGTGTCGTGCCAATAAGTTCTAAATTGATAATAAAATTATTATAGTACATCAATGAAGCTTAGAAACATGAATTAGGTTCATTAGTATGGAAATGGGAACGGAAACACCCAAAAGTAACGAAAAATGACCTTTTTCCTTGTTTTCGTTCTAAATTGCCTTAGTGTCGTGCCATTAAGTTCTAAATTGATAATAAAATTGTTATAGTACATCTATGAAGATTGGTTTAAATTGATTTGATTTACATTATTTTGAAGGAGTTTGTTCGAAGAAATGATCCATACACAAAAGTGGAGATGGATGAAGTACGGGAGCAATGGGCGAGGTTCTTTCGTCCCTTTATGTTGAATTAAGGATTTTATTATTGGTGGGGTTTTAAATTAATTTGTATATGTAAGTCTCTATTATTGCCTAGAATCGTTTTTTACAGGCTACTTATTGGACCTTTCAGTAAACTGTATCCAGTGTACTTTTTGTATGGATCGGAATTGGTGTTTGTACTACTATATATATTGTACATATTTATATATAAATATATATGATCAATTTTATTAATGAATATACTGGGTGTATGATATGTATGCGTGCCTAAAGGCCGGGTTCCAAATTGCCCGAGTATAGCCTAGAACTCTATGCAAAAGGCACAATTCGATTGTATTAAAATATTAAATATTATTTTATTTTATTATAATAAATATAATTTCTTTTTCAAAAAAAATAAATATAATTTCATTTTATATTTTCCTATTTGGATCGTGCATTTAGAAGGCACGATCCAAATAGACTAACTATTTGGATCGTGCATTCAAAGGCACGATCCAAATAAGTTTGCTATTTGTAATGGCTTCATTTGTAACGCCAAATGCACGATGCTAATAGGCTAAAATGCACGATGCTAATAGAGATTTTTCCACTAGTGCTACCACCTCATCCTCAAGCTCTCTCGCGCTCACTTGGAGCTCCTTCCCACTCCTTAGAGTGATAGAACTAACATTAGACTTGGGATTTAGCTCTGTTTGGGATGGAAGCTTCCCCGAATCTAACTTACCCTCTAACCTAGACACAACACCTGACACTTGGCCCATTTGTCTTTCCAAGTTCTTAATACTCGATCTAGTTTCATCTTGGAATTGGACCATGTTACTTTGCATCCTCGTCACATTTTTGGTCAACATATTTAACATCTCCTCCGTAGAGGAGTTGTTCGAATTAGAACTTTGACCTTGTGACCATTGGTTTTGGGGCCTTTGGTACTGTTGTTGGGGTGGTCTATTATATTGGTTATTTTGGCTATTTGGATGTTGGTAGGGTTGGTTATTTGGATTTTGATAGGGTTGTTGTTGAGGTGCTTGTGGGTTGCCATATTTAAAGTTGGGGTGATATTTCCAACCCGGGTTATACGTAGAAGAGTATGGATCATACCTTCTAGCATTACCTTGGTTGGGAAAACCCATGGCCTTAGCCTCCTCGCCTTGCTCCTCATTGGATTGAGGGCAAAACTCGGTAGGGTGGTCATTGGCACAAATCCCACAAGATTTTACTTCATGTGATCTATTATTTTTCACCATGAAGTCCCTCGTCATAGAGGTGAGAGCCTCGAGTTTGCCATCAGTTCTAGAAGATCCGGCACTCGAATTTTCAAAATTGGACATTCGAGCACTAGCCCTTCTACTGAACTGACGAGTACCCTCTGCAGATTCTTCGATAAGCGCTCTTGCGGCCGAGGGGGTTTTATTGAACATAGAACCTCCAATAGCCGCATTGATCATGCGCTTATCGTCATCTTGCATACCATTATATATGTAGATTATTAAGTCTTGCTCCGAATATCCATGGTAGGGACATCGGGCGCAAATTTTCTTGAACCTCTCCCAATACTCGTAAAGGTTCTCATCTAGGCCCTGTTCAATGGTGGAAATTTCCTTCCTCATAGTACTAGACTTTGAGGCCGGAAAATATTTTTCCAAGAACTGCCTTTTTAATTCATTCCAGGATGTAATACAACTTGGAGGCAAATAATATAACCAATCACTTGTGGCATCCTTCAAAGAGAAATGGAATGCACGCAATTTTATTTGTTCTTCCGTAACTACACTTGGTTTCATGCTTGCGCACACCACATGAAATTCCGAAAGATGTCGGTTAGGGTCTTTACCCCCTAAACCATGAAAACTTGGCAGTGCATGGATTAGACCGGATTTCAACTCAAAGTTTGTACCTTGAGGCAATTCGGGAAAATCGATGCATAGTGGTTGTTGGTCCATGTTTGGAGTGGTTAGCTCCTTCAAGGTTTTTTCAGGAACCGGTGGCATAATGCCTACTTCTAAATCAAGATCGAAAGGTAGAACACAGAACTGGTCACGTATCTCCCTTCTGGATCTAAGTAGGGTTATTTCTAACTCGGAATTGTATTGTAGGGGTTCGCTATTCGTGGAGCGAGTTGCTGCCATAAACAACCAACCAAAACAATAAAAGTCCTTTGGTAGAGTTAATTTAAAAACTTAAACACAAATCAAAACAACACCGCTCCCCGACAACGGCGCCAAAATTTGGTAGGCCTTTTATGTCGTTAAAAATGATAAGACTTATCAAAAGTAAATTTCTCCTACTCTCCAATTACAACTAGTGTAAAGGGCAAGTAAAGTTTGTATCCACAGAGAACGGATTTATGTTGATGTAATTGTGTTAATATATATTTGGATTATTATTAAAGGGGAGAATCACTAATTCCTTAGTGATATTGGTAACAAAAGGGGGGGAGGGAATTGGAGATTTCAGTGACAAAAAAACTAACAACTAAGTAACTACGGGAAAATTCTAGTTCTAAAGAATCTTAGGATTCGGTTACAACGACTCTGACTCGGTTAATTGAATTAGACTCTCAATTACCAAATCACTTCAATACTCAATTAATTATTGACAAGAGTAAACTCTTGTAGTCCCCTTAATTAGCTAGACAAGATAAATCGTAAATTGCCTAAAACCCTTAATGTTCAAAGAACACGCAGTGAACAAAAGCTTTAAGAACGGAGACACAATAAGAACGCAATTGTTTAGAGAATACGCAATAAACAATTAACGTTTAAACAAACTCTACTAAATTGTTCACAATAAGAATATGTTTAAGCATGAACAAGATAGTTGCTACTCGAGGTTGAACACAATAATCGATTGTGTTCAAACCCTAGTAATGATTTTGTAAAATATAATAACAAAACAAAAATCAAGCTAAAACATTCAACAAAACCAATAACAATTCATATAAGAGCAAGTAAATAATTCAAGTAATGAAATAGTTTAGAGTTAGAGAATCCTCACAAGGAGCTTTTTAGAATCATTGAAATCAATTACAAGAATAAGTTTAAGCTACCATTTCCATTGATGAACAAAGATTCTTCATTGATTCCATAATAAAAGATCAAAATTACAAACTAAAGATTAAAGAGTTTTAATGCAATCTAAGGAAGAGAGAAATTAAGCTAAGAAAGTTATTGAACATGAAAACCTAGGGTTCTATACAATAAGAATCAACTTTTATATTTATACTAAACTAAATGAAGGCAAAATTAAGCACAAGCAGCATCCAGAAGGCAAAATGAAGGTTTTCAACACCAATGTGAGATAAATGTGAAAGATTTCTCTGTCAGCCCTTTTAAAAATATGCCAGAGTGATTGCAAGTTTGCAACTACTTCATGACTCCAATTTTCCCTTTCATTTGGAAGTTTTCTCGCTGAAGAGGCACATCAAACAAAGTTAAACATTAGAACCTCAAAAGTAAGCCAAAAGAAAGAGCAAAGATACTATATCAAACAGTTCATCGAAAAAGCATATCAAAACACCAAAAGAACAACAAATGGTGATAGTAAATCACTCATTCCTGAACCAAAGACAAAACACCAAACACATACAAAAAATATGAATCAAGAAAAAACATTTTTAGAAATTTGAACAAAGGTTAGAAAAATGAACAAGAAGTAATCTTAATCATATAGCACCACTACCATGGCAGTATCTCGTCTCAGGATCAACCCATGCATAAACAACAAGAATATCCGACATTCTCGCCAAATTGTTTGGGTCCTTGTACAACTCAAGATGACGTATCAATTCTAACCAAATCAACCACTGAAAAAAAAATGTTCCAAACTAAATAAACACACCTCGTACAACTGGTTTATCCATTAAATTTCTTGTTATACTGGTTTATATTAAGCATAGTATCGCACAAAAAAAATCTGAAATCAAACTAAATAAACTCACCTTATTAGCTATGAATGCCAATTCACCGAATGGTTGGCCTCGAACTCGAACAAAATGAGAGTCTATCCAACCCAAGAATCAGACTATTTAACCTCAACAAAATGTTTAGATCTGAAAAAGAGAAATAAACAGAGATGAACTAACATGAACACAAATCGAATTCGAAACAATTTAAAGGGAGAGTACGTACTGACCACCAGCTCCCGCTTAGTTCCCACTGAAAAACAAGCATTTTGATCCTTACCCCTCGTCCTAGAGCTTCCTTGATCCTGAACTCGATAACTTTCGTTGAATTTATAGAGGAACAATGTCTGGTCGATCAGTTAGGTGGTGTACATGGAGATTTTGGTTCGGTCTTGAGTTTCTGCTTGTTATAAGTCAGCTCTCGACCAGCATTTGAATTATTAGATGTGCATGTTATATGTATGTTCCATAATTTGCCTCGTTTTTTCCCTGCACAGTGCAGAATCAAGTAAAAAGAACAAACCTCGCTCCAATGGCTTAATCAAAAATCATATGGTTCTAACAACAAACTCATGAAGAATATCAATTCACAATTAATCAGACTTCATTGTTACATAAATTGGGATATTTTCAGAGGGCAATTTGGTGACAATAACTATTTTTGCATCCACATATTTACTTTGTGTGGTGATGTTTGGAGATGTCTATTTTGAAGTCATCTCCCATAATTTCTTATGTTGTTTAAGTTGATTTGGCTCTCCATGGGAATCCATGCTCTTATCTATCAATGACCCATCAGTAAAGCTCAAAGGAAAGTAGTTCGCTCTACATCACTCATGATAAGTGCAACTTTTATTTCTCCAAGTAGTGATTGGAACACAGTAGGAGACCAAAGTGAATGTAAAGCATGGAGAAACTACAAACAAGACTAATTTTCAATGCATAATTAGAATATGCAGATTATAACGAAGATACATATCCAATAATCTTCAAAATTTGTGTGATCCTAAAACATAAATAAGTTATTCTTTATAATTGACATTACTTAATCGACATAACCTTTTACAATAATTTTTTACTCGAACTTTTAGGCTAAAATAGCATATTGGCTATGGAGTAGTATGGAGGTGGGCAGTTGACATTACCGTATGGAAAATGGACCACATTAGTGGTGTATCAGCACACAAGCGAACAAAACCATATGGATCAGACAAATAAGCATTTTGCCAATCTTGTTGGGTCCATTGTGTAAGCAAAAGTTCAAGTAACGAGGCTAAAACTTCTTGCTGCTGTTGAACACTGTAGTAAACATAATACTTTTAACATCAATACATTGAATCACAGACCAAATGCAAAGATTAAATTCAAAAAAAATTACCCAACAACAGAAGTCATAATAAGGAATGCTTCACCAAGAAAGGTTTTGTTCCCCACTAAATAACACACCTCTTGTTCTTTACGAACAGATGCAAATTCTTCTTCCATCACAACAAAAATCTGCACCAAAAGTTGTAGTTATAAGTCTAATTTAATTAGCCCTTAATTAGCCCACAACAATCTAAGTTGATTTCTATCTCTATATACAACATCAAGATTCAAGAACAAGAATTTAAAAAATGGCATTATCACCTTCAATTTTCCTATTTTTTTTCCATTTTTGAGCCACCGCTCATTCTTCTCTACAATAAAATTAAATAAAGTATTCAACATCAATACTTGAATAAACCCAGGAAAAAAGAGATAGAAGAAATTCCATCCATGGTGGAATTGAGAGGTAGGCAGAGGTCGCAGAAAGCCCTAAATAACGAATCAAATCAACCAAAAACAAAGTTAAAAAAATAAATACAAAAACCCTAAATTATTGCAAAATTCAAAAATGAAAAATTAAAAAATTCAAATCAACCAAAAACAAATTGTTAGAACGAAATACGAAAACCCTAAATTAGAGTATTCAAAAAAATGAAAACCTTACCTCAGACATGAAAACAGAAAACCTAATTCAATGGAGAAAACCGTAATCTAGATCCACTCAAGTACGATCTCAAATTCAAGGACAACCCCCCCCCCCCCCCCAGAATTCTTAAACACCTTGAAGCAGTAGCCATCGAATTGACAAACGCAAAAAAAGCTACCCTCACAAGCGTTGATAGAGTGAGTAGTGTAGGTTTTATGAAGCAAAGGGGGAAAGTAAATTAGCAGAATGAGTTAGGTTTCATGGAGCAGAGGGGGGAGAACACTGAAGCAGAAAAGTTGGGGGGATGGGGTATAGATCAACAGCGTGAAGCACAACAGCGAGCAAAAGCTTAAAAGCAGGAGTCACGTGAAAAGTGCGTGGGAAGAAATAGCTTCTTACTCCCTTTTTATTATGTTAAGGATATATTGACTATTGATACGCAAGGATATATAGCTTTTGATTAATATATACCTATAAACCAATCATAAATTCATAATACAATGCTATTTCTTCCTTTTTTCAAGTTGACCCATATAAAAACTCAAATATTAAAGGTCTTGATATCATAAATTATGGCCCGTATTTCCATTCAGTTTAAACCAGTCAACAAGATTAAGGTCGATAAAGCTAATCAGATAACCAAAAACGAAAATTTTTCAGCAAATATATATATACTCCCTCCGTCAATTTAGTTGCTATATTTACTTTTTCACATCTCTAGAGACACAAATTTAAATAGAAAAAGTTATATTTAAAAAAGTACATGTTAAAATAAATTAAACTAGATCCATCATGATTATATTTTTCCTTATGCTTATAAAACTAGAAATAGTCAAAGACTACATGTGAATAGTGCTACAAGTCAAAATGTAGCAACAAAATTAGAACATAGGGAGTATATATTTACAAAAAACAAGTACTTGAGCTTTTTTTTTATTACTCGTAAACTACGGGAAACCTAAAATTGATATTTGCACAACCAATTATGAGAGCATATCTTCCTATGTTTCCCTCACAAAAGCTATGCCCATATCAATTTTGGTTGTGTGCCAATATCAATTCCCGTAAACTACCTGAAATACAGAACATACAGTGTTGTACAACAGTAATTAGACAACACAACACACAAATGAACATATAATTTTGATCCTTTCTTCAAAAATAAAAATAAAAATAAAAATTTGATCCTATAACACTATTGGCAAGTACATATAATTTCAGGCGATTAAAAGGGACAAAAAAGAGTTCGAAAAATAATAGTGTCGCGCCTGTACATGCATTTTACAAGGCTAAGGTCATTAAATCCCACTGTTAACCACTGTAATCAGCGGTGTAGAATTTGTCTTCGGGATAGTAATCAGCAGTGACCGTGTTGCCACCAAATTTACGTCCTCCAAGCATGTTTTTTGCAGTAGCACAGGCAGTGGTATCAGCATACTCCAAGAACACCTACAGAAATAACTCAGCAGGTTAGCAAAGGAGCTGCAGTCTGCAGATGCCTCAGGCCCTCAATATTACTCCATTTATTTGTTCTATCTTGTCTTGATTAATACTCTAACTCTTTCAAATAATTCTTTGCTTCATTTCAATATTTTATTACAGTAATACTATCAAAATTCATCTAAAAAGAGCCACCTACCAATGATTAAAATAAAAACCTAGCTATTAATCCATGCAATGCTTGAGTTTCTTTCTTTTGTTAAATTAATATACTAGTATGAAGGATTATGTTATCAATTGCAGTTGCAAAATAATGTATAATTGTATGCAATACTTTCGTACATAGTAATTCATAAAAACTATTTCCTCTGTTTCTGAAAGTTCTCTCCATTTAAAATCTTGACACTATTATTCATGATAAGATGATCGACATTATTCAGAATAACAAATTTCTTAATTTTGAACAATGTATAGTTAAAGATATTAAACTTAATTAATATGCATTGGCAAACATGTAGAATGAAAATGGGGAGAGCTTTTGCAAACGGAGAGTAATAAAATGTGAGAGAAATTCCGTGAGACTAGACACAGGGAGAGAGGATTAAGGGTGTGTTTAGTATTAGTATTAGTATTATTAACATAAATGTAATGGAAAGGAATTCGATAAGTGGTGGAAAGAATAATAAAAAGTGTTTAACTTTGATAGATGTTTTGTATCCTAGTGGAATTAAAACAAATGTGAAGTTTTGATTGAAAAAGGAAATATAATTTGTTTCCACTAGTCTGACAAGGGTAACATATGAGGAGATTTTGTTACCTATTTACCCTCCGGAAACGATATATACTTGTAGCTAGACCTGTCAAATGGTTCTGGTCGGTTTGGTGTAATATAATTCCGGGTTCGGGTTGTAACAGGTCAGGTGTCAACGCGTACAGGTTGGTATTAGCTTTTTTATAACCCAACGTTGTCGGGTTCGGGTTGACCCAACAGGTTGAGAAGTTTTATAATGTCCTTTTATTTTTCATGTTGTAATGCAATATATGCAATAAGATGTACTTCAAACATTCTAAAAAGTACAAATTATAAGAAATATCTTCATTAATAGCCAATTTATGGCAAACAATTTATGTTGTGGTCCAATAAAAATAATGTTAAATTCAAAGTTTTAATGGTATAAAGTGTTTTTGCCTAAAATTTCCCATAACATCATAATTTAAATGCATTACTATGGATTTGGTCGTTATTTTTTGTCAAAACCCACTATTTACGGGTCGGGTTTTTTAGGTTTTTCGAGTCGGGTTGAAAATTGACAGTTCTACTTGTAGCTCATACCAAACAATAAGAAATGAAAGCAATTATTTGAATCCCTCATGCATCAAAATCATCTATACCAAACACCCTATAAGCATAATTAACAGCTTTCAAAGCAAATCAGTATAATTGAGTTATGGATTATGGAGGACTAAAGAAGACAAGGAAGTGAAGAATTGGTGAGAAAGTTAGAAAAATCAGAGAATGACATGTACTCTAACTGGCCGTTTGGTTATTGGTAATGAATTGTGGTAATGCTAATGGTTTTAAAATGTAATTAGTTAAGGAAAAACTTTAAAATCTCCATGGAAAAAATATTTTTCATTCCCAAACTTAAAATTTCTTCTTATTTTCCATTACCATCAATTACCATGTGGAAGGGTGGTATTAGATGGGAATGGATATTTGCGAAGAATATTAGATAAATTGGAGTTAAGATAGCACCCCCATGGGAATGCATTTTGATTTTCCTTCCAAATTTAATTATAAATTGATATAGACGACACCATTAGTTCTTGATAATAAGACAACATAATGAATGTCCAATGAGCCCCAACCCCCACCCCCCCCCCCCCAACCCCAAAAAAAACCCACACAAAAGAAAGAGGTCATCTTGACACTAGACTAACCAAAGTTTACCTTTCCGACGCCAGGAGTGAAGTTCCCCTCCGCATTGGGACGAGGAATAATAATATTCACCAAGAGTCCTAGGAAAAATAAGAATGGCACTTAGTTTCAACGAATGGTAAAAACAAAATCACAGCTCCAAAAGTCAACAAAGGCACACAAATTAAATGAGAATTAACCATCAACACAAACATAAATCTTTATTTGTCGGCACAAATCTAACCAAGGCTCAGCAATTTTAAGGGTATATATGCAATTCTTTTGGCATGAATTTTGAACAAAACAACTAAGATGCTCGAACACAGTAACTACATTAATAATTAGTAAAAATAAAAAATAATAATATCAATAATAACAAAATTTATATTAAGAATCAACCCTTTAGAAAAATATTTCCCACGCCATATTTCATTCACCCATTAATAACGGTATAGCAATATCTAGCCAAATACAATTCTATCACATTAAATCATATGCAACATATCGGTTCTTTAAACCAATGGATTGGAGATAGACTAGCAACCAATGAAGAACTACAGCTCGTCGGAAACATGAGCATTGAACCATTGACTGCAAAGTCAAAGTTGGAGAGGAGAAAAACCCACAATGATATATAACTGTTAACACATTGTGACATCAGACTAGGTTCCAGAACAACACACCCACACAAACACACAAGCACATACAAAAAAAGAGACAGCATCAAAGAGAGAAAATTAAGCAACCATAGACATAAAAGCATTACATAGTTGGGTTTAAAGCACTCACCAAATTTAGCACATTCATCCCTCATATCTTCTAAAATTTCATCATACTCATTATCATCTCTCAATTCATCAACAGTCACCACCTTTCAACGCCAACCCAAAGGGATAAGTAAGGAATATGCATAAAATTAAATGGTTTATAATATAGGAAACGATGAAACAAACAAACCTTTCTAATCATACATACCTGATTCAAGCATAGAATTTTAGTAGGACTTTCAGTCGTCCCTAAAGTTGGCGGCGTGGCTCCCAGAAGATTGAAACCACTAGCCTCAAAAGCCCGTTTCTGTTGTATCATCATGCTAATAGATTAGAAACAAAATAACAACAACAAAAAAAAACTTTAGACAGGAAGAATCACTTCACCTGCATGGCCACATGTTGGTGGGCATGAGCCAATAGATTTTCATGCTCTAGCTTCGCCTGCCCATTGCTGCATGTATCGTAACAAAATTCAAAACATGTATAATATAGAAGACACTATTCTGGAAACTGTGAAGCAATAGGGAAAGAACAATTTTTAATCTCCAAGGATCCATTGTCCGCTTATACTCCAAAACATGGAAAACTCAATATATAACCCTAATCTCTAAGACTTGGAGATTTAGAGCTATATAAATGCTCATTCTAGACTCTTTGACTACCCACGATCCTCGTGTATCTCTCACCTTTTCGTGTTCAATTAAATCAGTAAATCACTAGCCTGATAAAAAGAGCACAGCTCAAACAGATACCAAATAAAGTATAATGAATCTAAATGCTATATCCTGAATTATGTCGTTGAAGATAGAAACAAACCCAAGTAATTCGACTTGGAATAAATTAATTACTCCCTCCGTTTTTATTTAATTTGCTCACTTCACCTTTTCATGCTTGTCAAGACATTTTGAATCGAATCCAACAAGATCTGACATGACTATATTTTTCTTATATATAAATCACAATCAATGGTCAAAATATACTTCGCAAATAGTGACAAAAGTCAAACTGAGCAAATTAAATAAATAAAAAAGGAGGTGATAATCAATATGACAAAGGATAATTTCTCAATCTCAAACATGAATGCAGCAAACTTATTGCACAACATTAAATACGAAGTAGCCAAAATGAACCAAGCCCCTTAAATCAGGTAATATCATATTATGTCATGAAAAAACAGATCAGCCAAGTCAAAAACATAAAGGCAGGTTAGTAATATCCGTCATAACTTGTATATTTTTTCTACCATCATTGCAATCATATTAAACACAGACTTTTCAGCATAAAAGAAAAAAAAAAGAATAAAGCAAATAATAAGTTGCCCACTATCCCCTAGACTCTTATTAATAGTAGATAACACTGTTATCTCACAAAACAACAGACCTTGTGCATTTCAGGGTCCACTAGAGCTTTTTTTGTGTGTGGGTGGGGGCCTTCAAACTTATTCCTAGCTAAAGCAGATGCAGCTTCAAATTTAAATCAAGTATCTAACCAATCTAGAATTTTACCTAATTAATTTTGTACTCTACGAGACATAGTTAGCCCCAAACTACTCTTCTTTGGTTGACATAGATGATATGAGAATACACTTGGTGTTAGTACCCAATACAAGACGCATAGAAAATTAGAAATCTTCACAAATTAATATCTTTAAATCTCCTGGTTCGCTAATGCTTTGGTGGTTTACTACTTGTACTTGCTTTTCAAATTATGGACTGCAAGAGCTTTTCAAAAAACAGCTTCCTTAAAGTTTTAAAAATTATACTGATCACCGATCGGGAGCAACTAGCAAGGCTATATTATATACATACAATGACCTCCCTTAGAAGTTGATGCTGTTGGTAAAGACGTTCGTGCTGAAAGCAACAAAATTTACAATAGAATTTAAGAGCATCAAACAAAAAGGCTTCTAGTTCACTATATCCATGTACCTGACAGCAGCTCTTCTTACTGTTAATGTTTTATCACCCATTTTCAAGCCATTGAGGGCATCACAGGCAATATCGGTCACTGCAGAATCCTACAATATTAATACCCAAAAAAGGGGAAAGTTACATGGGCCAATTACTGAATCTCATGGAAATTATTCCATATAACCAAAAAAGATAAGGACCGAAAGATGTACAACATAGTGTTTCCACAAATGCCCAATGCTTCTCTAAACCTAGATCTCAATCATCTGGCACAAAGATAGTAAGCTAACCTGATACACACAAAAGCCATAGCCCTTGGAATTCCCTGTATCTCTATCCTTCACAAGATCGAATGCCTTCAAAGGTCTAAGATAAAACCAAAAAAAAGGGACAAATATGTATAGTTATATCACAGACCAATAAAAAAGAGAAAAGATCATCACAAACTACCAAGGACAAGAACACCAAAAAACAAGCAACCGAATTAGGAACCACATACCCAAATGACTGCAGCAACTCTCGCATTTGATCTTCATTAAAATAGTACGGTATTCCACCAACAAAAATGCGGTCAGGTCCCTCTGTCCCATTAACAGCACTGATAAACAAATTACAGGACAATTATTTTAGGAGAAGGAGATAGAGCATATGACCCAACATTTAGAATTCATATAAAAGTACAAGCAGAAAAATAATCACACTAACTTCTTCTGATTCAACCTAGAACTAAGGCCAAACTTTTATCCACAATTCATTATACTGCTTTAAAAATTGACTCTTTTTTTCTTTATAAAAACTCTCTATATTTCAATTATTTCTTAATTAAAAGTTCAATTATAAGTTTATAACTATTTCCATAGATGGAATAAGTTAAGATTAAAATATAAATATTTCCAACTCAATTACTTTTTCCAAAGATGCTGAATAAGTAAAGATTAAAATATAAATATTTAAAATTCAATTACTCCACAATATCGGGACTAATCACAAAAACCTTAAGCTTAAGTAAAAATTTACATTTATTTATTATATATGCTTAATTAAAAAAATTAATTTCTTTATTATATATGCTTAATTAAAAGGAAAAATTGTCAAAAAGCATTTTTTGTAGGCTGTGTTTTGTAAAAAACCATCTTATCTAGAACTTTTTCCAAGAAATGCTTATGTGATACATTTCCCTGTTGAATACCACCTTTAGCCGGAATCCGATGTTGACGCACACGTTTTATGCATGTGACTCATTAAATCCTTTGTTTTTCAATTTTGGAACTCATTTATCCCTCATTGGAACCCATTTAACCCATTTTCACCTTTTTTACACATTTTAACCCTTTTTTATCCTTTGCTATAATATATTGATTTAGGTTTTTGGAAGCTCGGTTATGCTCGAGCTCAATTAATATTAATCAAGCCTAGCTCGAACAGGTTACTACTCGGCTCAGCTCATTGACATCACTAAACGTCGGAAATATAATTATGATGACAACCTCGCATTATATCATCACATCTATATTTCAACGTAACAAAAGCTGCTATTATTTTCCTTAATATCATATTTTACTCACAACACAGATTTCATTATTGAAAAACTTTTTAGTGTTTTTACCAATAGGGTGCTAACCTAGTATGTATTTATATATACTAGCATTCGGTGCATGTGATGTGTACATGCATTTGCTTATAATATAGTTTGCAAACTATTAATTATTGAAAAACTGCTATTATTTTCCTTAATATCATATTTTACTCGCACAACATAGATTTCATTATTGAAAAACTTTTTAGTGTTTTTACCAATAGGGTGCTAACCTAATATGTATTTATATATATACTAGCATTCGGTCCACATAATGTGTACATGCATTTGCTTATAATATAGTTAGCAAACTATTAATTAAACAATTCTAACCTGTCAAATAAAAGATTTTAAAAATCTACCATCAATAGTGTCCAAAATAATTGGTGTTGTATGATTGATAGTCATAAAAATGACAATGATCTTAATTTTGTGTCTTTTATGAAATTTCCACTATAAGTAAAAGATAAAATTCTTATGTAAAAAAAGTATATTAATATGGGTGTATTTGTAGAGAATTAAAAAAATATGAAATTAAATATTTTTATTTTATATTGTTGAATAAAAAAAAAAAATGATAATAACTTTCCTTAATTATGTAGTTTGTGTTTTTAGAAAATTAAGGGCATTATAGACTTTTCCGGGGGACACATTAGCTCCCCTTTGACTTATATAATAAAGATAATACTCCCTCTGTTTTTTTTTTATTTGCTCATTTTCCTTTTTGAATTGGTTTGTTTTATTCAATATTACAAGGTATGAGATTCGATTCGAAACGTGGAACGGAAACGGGAACGGGGAACACTACCTCGAGTGAATCCGGAACGTTGGGTCTTTTTTTACTTAATTTTTTCAAACTATTCAGAAGCTAAAAAATTAAAAATAAAATGCAAGTTAATAAAATTATAAAATTATGATAATAATCTTCATTTAAAAAAAGGTAAAAAAGTTAAAAAAAATATTATAAAATAATACTTACTTCCTTTACTATAAATACAAAGGGTTAAAAAAAAATTATTATAAAATAAAGATAAATTTTAAAATTAAAAAAAGCTATCACCAAGACACCAACTACTTCATTAATATAAAAGTGTAATCTACTTCCTCCAATCATCTTCCTTTCTTCTGTATCATTCTTATCTCTTTATCTTCTAGTAATCTAAATCCTCCAATCATCTTCCTTTCTTCTTTTTCTTTTAATCTGTTCATCATGCATCTTTCACCTTCTTTCTTTATCTTCTACTAATCTACTTCCTCCAATCTTCTTCCTTTCTTCCTTTTTCTTTTAATCTGTTCATCATCTTTCACCTTCTTTCTTTATGATACGATCAAAGCTGCTCTTGAAGTCAGTCAAAAGCTTCCCCTTGGGTATTCGACACCTTTCAAGCTCCTCTATTGATTTCATGTTGCGCAGCCTTAAATCACAAAGCAAAGTATTTGATTCACAAATACCCATGGCGACGGCCAACCGACGAGACTCATCACTGACAACGGTTCGCTGACGACGGCGACCTGAGTCGCGTTTGTTCCGCGATTCGGGACGAACAAACCGGGTCGTAGTTCGGGCCACCGTACCACGTTCCTTGTATCATTGGTTTTATTTGCTTACTACATTACCTAGATATAGTAAAGTTTTATTCTTCTACACTTATTAATGTATGGTTCCCAAGTACATATTCTATATTATCTCTCTTACTTTTGAGTAACTTCAATAAAATTGCACTTTTTTCTATATTTTCCACACTCTCTCTTGCTTTTGTGCACAACCTTTTATCATCACTTATTGTTTTCTCCTTCCTATTAGTTACTTGGTATTGATGAAAACCCAAGTGACCAAATTAAAAAAGTCTGAGGGAGTACAATTCAATAAATTATATTGTGGTATTGGACAGAATAAGCAAGGATGTTGCATTTCAAAATATTCATCTGTAAGATCCTTGAGTAGACAAGAAAGCCCCTTCATTTTGTTGCCCTGCATCACCATCAGCATGTTGAATACTATTCATTTTCAAGTATCATAAAAAGTAAACTCACCCAGGCACAAGACCAACAGCAGCAAGATTTAAATTGGGACTTGGTAGGCTTGGACCAAGTGCTGCAGCTAATGCTGGGTTATAATCGGTAGGTCTCTTCACTCTCACAGAAACCCCCTAAGATAAACAAAAAGAACATGATAATTGGTTGATAAGTAATATGGAATCAGCCTCTGCTCTGAAAGCATTGACAAAAAAAAAAGTACTGCATATCATTAAATCAAGAGGAACCATACACAGAGATTATGGTCAAACCATTCAGTAACAAACCATACACACACCCACCCATACACACACAAATACACGTACACGAGAAGAATAAGGAACCTTCTCATAATCTCAATCCTATTCTGCGAATCTGTGTTTCTATCCAAGTGAAAGCACTGCCTAGATCCTTGTTTTTATTAATATGTACTGGGCTGCAGGAGCAAAATACAATACCATTTTGAGCATAACTATCAATGCACCATAAAACGTTATGGTCATATATGCTGCATTGATATGGTCAAAATGAATACATAAAGGACTTGTTTCAATCCAGTTTGGTTCAGCCTAGTTTAGCATTTCAAATAAATTTAGCTCACTTTAGTAAAAACATATCCTTATCCCACATTAAAATTAAAAACTGCAGATGCTTGAAAGACAGGCATATTAAACTTTTTTAATGAAGATATTTCTCTGTGGATAAGTAACAAGAAGTTCAGCACCCTGGGAGAGATGTGCATAGCTTTCAGAACAAAGAAATATCACATAACATTTTCCAAATAAATACCATTTATATATAATTTGAAACTCTTTTCTGTACTTATCTCATGTTAATACTCCTGTACTTTAGACATATATGCTCCTTAATAGTTGGAATATGATCAAGATTCAAGAATGCTCCTTCACAATTTAGCATCATCAACCGAAACTTATCATTATGAGACAATAACAAAAATGTTGTGTTAATGCTATTCACCACAAGTAGGCTAGAATAACCTTTAAACCACATAACTTTGCACATTCCAGAGAGTAATTTAGTAAAGGGTGAACAAATCGGAAAGAAAGACTGAAAGATAGAAGGAATCAATAAAGGAAAGCTTACCTCAAATGAAATGCCATCTAATGCCATTGCATTGGATGCTTCTTCAACAGATCTCATTTCTACAAAAGCAAACTTTTTTTCATGATTGATATACACATTGACAACTGCATCTCCTGTAAACACAAGATGTGTAGTTCGAGTAAGAATCATGCAAGAAATTCATTAGCATAGTGTACTATGACTTTGACTTCAATGTTAATGCGGAGAAATTATGAAATGTATAAATCAAGCCGACAGACCCGGACCAGCAGCATTTCCACCAATTGCTGTCATAACTTGGCTGAAGAAGGTTGCAATAGTCTGCAGAAATAAAGAGGAGTTTGTTTAGAATTGATTATTAAAAAGATGTGTGCGGAAAATTTTCCAATTATTACACTTGACAGCAGTTGCTTATGTTGGATACTTAGACATTAAATTTCAAGGGAATAACCTTAGATTAATTACAATAAATCCAATTTGAAAGTGAACACACTGATTGACATGCCACCCATACATGAAAGATGGCTGAAGAAGTGCACCGCCAAATTAATTGAACAGATAATCAGAATTCATACTTTTTACGA
The DNA here is from genome assembly GCA_951394345.1 of Salicornia ramosissima. NCBI lineage: Eukaryota > Viridiplantae > Streptophyta > Magnoliopsida > Caryophyllales > Amaranthaceae > Salicornia > Salicornia ramosissima. The sequence continues at coordinate 23,879,318 of OX596233.1, read as the reverse complement.
ATTGAAAAATTATATAACCAATCAAAATCCCAAAGATCATGCAAAGATGAAAAGTTTTTGCAATGGAATACTCTAACTTCAAATTCGAGAAAAATCCCGCAATTTAATGAAATTAATTGAGGGATTTTTCTCGAATTTTATCTCAAATCTCAAGTCTGCTATATCTCTTCCTCTTCATCCATTATTATTGCAATTTTTTCACCAAAAACGGGCCGAATCCGGTAAGTTTCGGTTGAATCGGATCAAATCTCGGAGTGTTTAAAAATGACGCCATGCAGCCGAGTTCTCGAACCATGATCTCAAGTCTTCCCAACCTCATCTAATTGCCAAAAATGCATATTAAAGCATGCATAATGTGTTCACAATGACAAAAACAAGCTACCATCAAATTTCAGAACCAAATTTAGTTGTCAAAACTTTTTCTTTACACTCACTGTGACATCAAGCGTTTTCAACTTGCTATCTAAACACTTCTCTCTTGTCTAAATATACTACCCCTACCAAATCTTTGAACTTGTGTCAAACTCAAATGCGAAAATCTTATAACGGTGGAGGGGATACATAAGATAATCGCTCAAAGTGTATTTGCCCATTTACTAAAAGAAAATAGCATAAAGGTAATACTCCCTTCATTGAGTTCATTCCCAAATGAGGGCTTAAGGGTAGAAATAATGCACAGAATTATTAAAAGTAGATTGACAGAGAAATGAATTTAAAAAACTAAAATAAAAAATAGAAATGTCTTCTATAGAAAAGTATGAAAAAACATGGATGAATTAAGGCAATGTTCATTATTCTATAGCAGTCATTAAGAAGCGCGCAACGGGAGTTGCTGCTTGTCACAGAATTAGCATGTAACAATGGATAGGACAACACAAAAAGCGCACAACCTGCTCATTAGCTGAAGGAGGAAGTCCACCAACATAAACTCGACGTGCATGCCTTGTAGCCTACAACATAGAAAGATATGAAAAAAGGATATAACCAACACTTAAAATTATGATTAAAGGGAAATGGTATGCAAGGATAGCATCTTATTTACCTGTTGAGTCATAAACTGCGCTGGCATCAAAGATAGAGATCCCAACTAAAAAAACAGAATAACAGAAGTTATCAAATAAACCAAAGGTTAGATTATCTAAGATCAAGAAAAAAGATATTGACAAAACAAGTAAGAAATAAATGTCCATGCACACCTGTGCTGGCCCTGCAGAAAACATAGATTGTGATAGCCCTGCCACCGGCTGAGGCACACCAGGTAATTGATCTACAAAGACGAGTACACAAGAACTCATACTCAATCAATTTGTTCCCACTATGTCCAAAAGCATGTGCAAGATATTCTATATGCTAAGGATATATCTACTATGTGTCTGTGTGTGTATATGCCTAGCATTTGATGCAACAAACCTAATTCATACCTAAGTACAAGATCAATCGCAAAATAAATAAGAGATAAATTCCATCATGGAAGAAGCTGGTGATTTTTTGTAAGCTACCAAGGGACAATAGTTGTCTGTCGATGACGCACAGGATCTTGCTAAGCCTTGCAAAAGACATGGTTCCCGTTGAACATAATAGCTAAGTGCTCATGTCCATCAGTAGCACAGTTGGACAAGTTAACCAACATTGTCTTCCTTACCCACACGATAAGCATAACAAACAAACTAGGAACCACACACACAGCCAACAACACAACAACAATTCTCAGTTTCTATGCATATATACAAAGTAACATAATAAATCAAGATGGTACAGAAACTTAAAATCTCCACCAATAACATAAGAAAATAGGTAAACGAATATATTATAGATAAAATGAAGCAAACCTTGCGCTGGAGTACTGGACAGTAAGTTGGCAGCAGGTGGTGCCATGTCAAAGCCACTTGTCCGCTTGCTACAGAAACAAACACACTCAATTAAACACAAACATCATCCTTAGTATACTAGTAAAAATAAATGACAAGAAACAGCCCATGGAAAAACAGCCGTCAATTCCAATTTCCAATTCCCAAACATTTACATTGGAAACTCTATCACACCCTTGGAGGAAAAAAAAAAAACAAAAAAAACAATGACTTGAAACCCAATAAAGGCATAATTCAGTAGGACGGACCTCACAAATAGAAAAAGCTACATTCTTCCTAAGGATGGTGCTATTATCGAGTCTCCTATAATTCAAATTACAACAAACCAAAAAAAGAGAAACTTGTTACATCACAAGACTAAGAATAGCAAATAAAATGCAAAGTTTGCACTTAATGTAAACTTTTCAAACTCTAGCCCTTCTCTGATTGGTCACTTGCCTAAAGAGTTTGAAATACCACCATTTCTTATCTAATGTAATTTAATAAGTAATTGAACAGCATTAACATATGAAATATTCAACCTTAAAAGAACAAATGCAAAAGGTCAATACAGTTACAGATTGCAGGCTCAACAGCCAAGCTTTCATACCTCCTTGAACGAGATGGTGAGCGAGAACGTGATTTAGTTCTATGCGTCTTTTCTCTATCATAGGACCTAAAAAAATTTAACAACATCAAATACAATTGTATATTTGTATAACAATAGAACTACAAATATACAACTGGCAACAAAATTACAAGTATTTAAAATGATGAAATCAAGAGGATAAAAATGTTACTCCCTCCGTAACATAAAGATTTCAACATTTGTTTTTTCACGCATTTTGAGGAAGCGATTTAAAGGTGTAAACGAATAAATTAATCAAAATGGTTTTAATACAAGCAAGAATGTGATTATAAGTTACTAATATCAAAATTATTTTGATTAATTTGGTCGTTTACACGCTCAAATCACTTCCTCAAAATGCGTGAAAAAACAAATGTTAGAAATTTTTATGTTACGGAGGGAGTATATTATATCCCTTCCCAACACCCAAAAAAACAATAACAAGGAGTAGATATAACCTAAATGTGAATCCAACTAACAGCATTCCAATTTTCATCTGTATAGATTGCTAAAAAATATTAAGAGTAAAATAGCCACCTTTCATAGTCACGGCTTCCATGATCTCTCCTTCTTTCATCCCTGCCACTTCTATCTCTATCTCTATCTCTATATTCCCTACGCTGATCATCACCATCATTTCTCCGATCATTTCTCCTATCATCACGGTCACCTCTCCTATCATCACGGTCACTTCTCCTATCATCACGATCACTTCTCCTGTCCCTTTCTCGATGATGCTCCCGTTCCCGGTTCCTTGGCATCTCATGGTCTTGCTCACGCGATTTATGCTGAGGTAAAAAGTAGTCAACTACTGAAGCATAAATTCCAACCATACTTTCATGATTTAAATGTCAACATGATTCATGAATAAAGCTCGAAAATGTTCGGAGCACCTAGCATTTTGAAACACACTTTGTATCTCAAAGTTTAAACTTCAAAACGTAGACATATATTTAGCTCATCAACCAGCGACATCGGACACAAGGCAAACAATTAGAAGAAAACCCAAAAAAAGCATCAAAATTGATTGGTGAAACACCGTACGAATCTTAATCTCTACTAAAATTAAACAAGTGAAAGCTTGATTAACAATGACAAGAAAAAATAATCACAAATTGTGGCGGTGGTGGTGGAAATGATGCAGCATTGAGAGAAAAATAAGAAAATGAAAAGAACCTTAAGACGGGAGCTTCGATCATCAGATTCTCTTCGAGGTGAGGACTTTATACGATCGCTACCCATACCCTCTGATCGATGAAAATCAGTCATCAAATATTGATTTCAGAAAATTTGCAGAAAAAACCCTAACCCTAATGAAATTTATGAATTGTTATGTTCGCCTTCTACGGAGTCGTAGTACCTTTTTTCCCCCCGACGAAATATGAGGTTTTTAGCATTAAAAAAAAAATAGAATATGAATTGAAAATTAATTTTTTTAAGGGGTTGCTTATGTTTATTAAATTTATTTTGAATCTAACTAATATTTTGATTTTTTGGTATGAGAAAATAGAAAGTAAAATAAACTGGAAAAAAAATTAGGAAATTTTGGTTAAAAAACTTTTTAAATTTTCATTTTACGAAAAAAAAAAATCTTTTATATTTTTTTTGGCAAGTTAAAACCCAAAACCAAATTTTGTTGTGAGATAAAACATTTTTTTTGTTTTCATTATTCTATTTTCATTTTGCGAAAATTTAAAAAGGTTTTTTTGGCAAATTTACTTTTTTTATTATTATTTTTTTTATTTTTTTAACTTATATATTTGTTTTTTCATATTTATTTTTAATAAAAGTGGCCGAGAAACAGTCGTCGGAAAAACCAGTCCGAAAATTGACGTCGGAATAAATCAACCGAAAAAACATCGGAAATAAAAAACGATGTCAGAAAATGTCAAGCGGAAAAACGATGCCAGAAAATAATAATAATAATAATAATAATAATAATAATAATAATAATAATAATAATAATAATAATAATAATAATAATAATAATAATTTCGTAGAAAAAGTTGGTCATAAAGTTGGTTTGGAAGTCGGCCGGAAAAGTAGGCCGGGTAAAAATCGGCAAAAAAGTCAAGCGAATAAACATTTTCGGAAAAATCGACGGGAAACAGTCGCCAGAAAAGTCGGCTCGAAAACCGTCGCCGAAAAAATCGGCCGAAAAAACCTCGGAAACCAAAACGGTGTCGGAAAATAATAATTCCTTGTAACTTTGAGTCGGCTCAACGCTCTTTCGATGCGGCCTTTCGTTTTTCCTTAGAGCGTATAGTTACTGCTGCAGGACTTGGTTCTACCCTTTGTGTTTGGTGGCCTTGGTGTTTATCGTGCTGGTGATGTGTTACATTATGCTTTTCTTGCTTCTCAATTGCAATCTGCCCATTTTCAGGCGAGGCTTCTTCAGCACTCTGGGATTGTTGTCTCCGTACCTTCTTTTGATGATGCAGTGAGTCTTTTTAATAGGACAATGGAGTTTGACATTTTGAGCAACCCTAGTGAAATCGCAGCCCTCAAACTCTAATCATGAAGAAATTGGCTAACATATATTTCACAAAGGTTACTAAAACTACGGAATCCACTTTTTCTTTGTCTCCACGGCAAAAGGCCTTGTGGCACTCACAGCAAGAGGAGCGCACTTCTGATTGACTCAGAGCGGTTCCCATTTCCGGTGGGTCAGACTAATAAATGGTAAAACCTATCGTTGCGTGTTATGTTATCGATTGGGGATTCCGTTATTTTTTCTGTATCGAAACCGTGTTCAACTTGTTCTCGGGTCTTTGAGGGAGATATCTATGGTGATCATGTTGTGTCATGCGTAGGTACTGTGGATATTAAACATCGTCATAATTTAGTATATGAAGTCGGCATTGGGTTATGTGACGGGCATAGAAAACCCCTCCATCCTGCGGATTTGTTACTTAATTCTTGGGATGGAGGACTTGATGTATGTGTTGACTTGACTGGCTCATCGCCTTTTACACAATCGGGGTTGTCTGATTTCAAGGCTGGTCGTATTGTGATTGATGCAGCCCATTGCAAGCGTGTTAAATATCAAGCGAAATGCGAAGCACTAGGATATGGGTTCCTACCTTTCTCGTCCTCTTCAGTTGGAGCCAAATCCGGATTCGAGTTTGGTCATACACCAATTGGGTGGAAGATATCCCAATACAAACTGATGCGGTCCCAAGGCTCGAACTCAAGACTTTGGTTAAGCTAGAACATCTCTCTTACCAGCTGATATAAGCATGTGTTGGTGAATTGAAAATTAGTCTCTATTATATAAGGGAAAGGGTGAGGTCACGGCGGTGTCTAAGTGGATTACCATAATGATATTTGTTTTTTGAAATCATTAATAGCGTTAATAAAAAAAAATTATAATTTTAAAAATCGCAAGTACAATTAATTGTAAAATTTATTCATAAATAATAAATTTTTATAGAAATAAATTAATTATTCAATTTGCAATATATTTACTATGTAAGAGCGAAAGGAAAAAACTAGATTAAATTTTAAAAAATCAAAAATTATATTTACTTAAAAAATTTACAATTATGTAGGAAGTTGTTAATTTTTGAAAAAATTGTCAAAAACCTCTTTTGTAGGCTAGGTTTTGAAAAAAAAAAAAAATCTTATCTTGAACTTTTTGTAAAAATTCTTATATGATACATTCATTTGTTGACCACTACTTTTAGCCGGAACTTGGTGTTAACCCGCACGTTTTATGCACGTGACTCACTAAAACCCTTTGTTTTTCAGTTTTGGGACCCATTTATCCCCCATTTAATTAACCCATTTATATCTAAACTTAAATATTTAAAACATGATGTTTTAATGCCACATTTCCACACTTTAACCCTCTTGCCCATGACACGTCACCTCCCTCACTCACTTATCAACCTACTCATTAATCTCCTCATAATCAAAATTTGTGCGCTATTTTTTCATTTGCATTGCTCTTCATTTCAACTCCTTGCTACTCAATCGTCGCTTTCCTTCATTATTTATTGTCCTTCATCTTCCTGCAATCAGTTGAGGATGACAACCATAATAATAAGTACATTTTCTCAAATTTAAGACCGCAATGCTCTAATTGCTTTACTCCACCGCGGATTTGGGTAAGCTTTTGTCGTCATTATTCTGATTTTTTTCCCATTCAGTTTGATGTTATCAGTTGATGATGTTCAATTTGCTTTGTTCTGAGTATGATTTGGGAGATTTGTTTTTTTTTCTTTTCAAAACATATTGTATTTATAATTATTTTAAAAAATAAATAAAATAAGAAATTTAATGATAAATTACCTAATCATCATTCAAATCTCTTTAACATCATTACATTGCTTGGTTTTTTAATTCATAATTTTTTTATATCTTAATTTAATATTAAATGCATAGTTTTAAACTCTTATTTTCGGATTACATGCTCTTATTTATATGCATGTTCGATTTCTTTATTTGTGTTATGGGAGTTTTTCTAAGGATAGTTAAGAGTTAGTTTGTTATTTTGAAAGTTAGTTAAATTAGTTGTTAGTTGTTAGTTGTCAATTAGCAATTGTTGTCATTGTTCAATAAGTGCTCTTTCTTCTATAAATACTTGTAATCTCCATTGTATAATCATATAAGAAAATAATAAAAATATTGCTTCTCTTTCTATCATTCCCCTCTTCTCTTATCTCTATCTCTTCTTCTATCTTACCTAATCTCATGTTCTTCTATCTTCTTCCACCATTCTTCTTCTATTTCTATCAAATTTTTATCTCATTTCTATCCTAATTCGTGTGTGTAGTGAGACTTATAGTTTGCACCACAACATTGGTATCATCACCACACACTCAAATTATCTTGATTGGATTGATTTTATGCTTGATGTGACTGATAAATTTAGAGATGAAATTAGTATTGATGTGTTAGAGCCATTCAAGAAATTGCAACAACATGGTTCAATTGAGTCATACGTTGATGAATTTTATTCACTAAGGTCTACTTTATTGAGAAAAACTAAAGTGCCGCATGATTCGTGTGTTCTTCATTGTTTTCTTGGTGGTTTGCAAATTGAGGTAAAATCATTTGTAGAGGCACTTAAGCCTGTTTCAATTGCTAAAGCAATAGAGTATGCTAAGCTACAACATGTATCTTCAAATTCTTCTAAACAAATCACAAGAAACCCAAGTAATATCATGGGTTATGAAGATGAGAAATATTCTGTAATTGTTGTAGAAGTTAGTTGTGATAATTGCAATGAAGTTACTATGGAACAAGAAATTGAGTTTAACTTTGTTGCGGGAAAAAATGATATCAAGGAAGTGGTTGTGGAATCTCAGTATTTGAATTTGGGGACGATAGAAGCTCATAAGTCTGTTAAAAGACTACTTCCATATGTCACTCAAGTTGTGGAAAAGCCAATGCTACAACAACATTGTCAAGACACAAAGAAAGGGGTTATCAGAATGCAAACTGAAATTTCAAATCAAGAAATGCTTCCTCCAAGACCTCCTCCCATGCACTATTCTAGTAATATCAGACACTTATATTTACTTAACCAAGAGGATCACATATGGGGCAACAAGTTCGTGTTGTGTGGTTGGTTGGATTGTTCGACTATATGGTTGGATGTTTATGTTGTGTTGGTGTTCGATCTAGGTGGTATGACAATTCCCAAATGTGACATTTAGAGGGAATATTCCGTTTAAAAACATAATATTCCGTTAAATCTATAATCTATAATTAAATATTTAAAACAGAAACTTTAAGCTTCCACATGTCATTTTCTCGCACCATGTTGCGCTGCATCATCAAGCTCAAATTTGTTTTGTATAAAAAAAAGTGTAACAAGCCTTGAACTCACAACCTCATTTTCACACACTAATGGTTTAAAACATTAGTCTATCTCTCATCCTTGTACTTAAAAAGAGAATTTTAATACAACAATTTGTTTTCTCTACCTTTAGATCTTCCTTTTTTCACATTTCCCAACACCAATTATCACTCTTTAATAATTACTTTCACCATTCTCTTATTTGATATAATAATAATAATAATAATAATAATAATAATAATAATAATAATAATAATAAGGAAAAATTGCCAAGAATAAGTCAATCTTTGGCCGATCTTCCACAATTAAGCCAACCTTTTGAAAATCCAGAAATAAGCTAACATTGTTATCATTTAAGCCAAAAATAGGTTAAACGATTATTTAATCTATTAGTTATCTGTTTTTTCAAGTTATTGTTATCATTTAAAGCAAAAAATAGGTTGAATGATTGTAAAATATTGATAAAAAAATAGAAAATAACATGTTAAATAATCATTTGACTTATTTTTGGCTTAAATGATAACAAGGTTAGCTTATTTCTAGATTTTCAAAAGGTTGGCTTATTTATGGAAGATCGCCCAAAGGTTGGCTTATTTTTGGCCATTTTTCCTAATAATAATAATAATAATAATAAATGATTATTATTATTTGATTGGAATCCATTGTCAAAAATTTATATTTTTGATAGATTGTTATCTGTCATATATATACAACTCATGGTTTACATAAAGTAGATTAAAGTGGTACTTTAAGTTTTAGCTTTTTTATTGTATATATTTTAGTGATTTAAGCAGTGTCTTAGTGATTATTAGATTAGTACCCGTGTGATACATGGTTATAGAGCTTATATTAGCTATGCATCAAGCTTTATATATTAAAGGTTAAAATTTCTAATTTATTTAGCCTTTGTCACTTTGTAGTAAGCAACACTATCGTGATAATAATAAAAATAATAATAGTAACAATTTTTTTAATGCAAGAATCGACTTATTGTGCAGTGGCATCAAAATTCTTCTTGCATACGTACTTGAGGTGAGGGGTTCCTTGTGCTTGGTGGGGCACAGGCCCACCCATTTTATTTTGGAAAAAAACAAGTTCAGTTTGGTACTTTGGCTGGGCTAGTTTAAAAAAAAAGGTAAAACATTCTCTTCTTTGAATTTTTTATGGCCCAAGCCCAAGAAAACCCTAGCTGCTCTATGCCTCTCTCTGTCCTCTCCTCTCATCTGGACCAGTAGGCAGTAGCGGCAGTAGGGTACGTCGGCACCGTGCTAATTTTAGTTGAAACTGAAAATGGGATTTGCCAATATGCTCATTTCAAGTAGTATCCATGTTCCAATTCAACGTTTGCATTCTTTCAATCAATGAGGAGAAACCCATTTTATCTTTTGTCAATTTTAATTTAAAAAGAAGTTCAAAGAGGTTCTAGAGGATTAGGATTGGGATTCCAAGTTAGTGCAAAAGAAGTGAATTGATAGATTTAATTTGAACAAAGAAAAAGCGGTAATGAGGTATTTGGATTTCCATTCTCTAATAACTTCAGCTGAATTTGTTTAATTTCTTCTTATTATAGGATTCTTTTGACTAATTTGATGAACTTCTTGGGATTGTGTAAATTTATGTTGTATATAAATCTTCACTACTTGGTGAATGTGGTTAGTTACTAAAGCAATTGTCTGTTAAGTATGATTCAAGTGGTAAAACTCATACTCAAATGATTGATGAATTTGATTTGTGAAGGAATATGTAAGAATCTTCTCGTGTTTCAAAGATTTTTTTTTAAAATCTTTTAGTGATATATTTGATTGTTATCATTTGAATTATTTTAATATATGAGTCGAATGCAATTTTTAGATTTAATTGGTAATTATTTTGCATTTAAGTAAACTTTTATAGTTTTTAAATTTGTGTAAATGTTTATTAATACTAAACATATTTTGCTTTTTTTTTTGTTGTAATTTTCAGTTTCAATCTATTAGTATAAATTATATAATTATTGATTATATAAATGGATGTATATCTCTATTATATAAGCAAAGGGGAGCCATGGTGTCCCCCTCGAAAAGTCCATAATGCCACTTAAAAATTTATTAAAAATCAAATAACATCACTCTTATTTATTAAGGAAAGTTATTACAATTTTTCAATTTCTTAAAATTAAAATATTACAAAATATACAATTCAGAAAAATATAATTAAATAATCAAAATTCATATTTTTGAATTCTTTATGAATAGACACCCATTTTAATATAGTTTGTTACATAAAAATTTTACCTTTTTATTATCGTAGAAATTTGATAACCGATTTTAGAATGGTTGTATGAAAGGGGAATGTTTGTTTACGATTATGTGAATCAGTGTGAATTTAAAAAAAAAAATCAATTTCTCGAACAAAAACATTCAATTTTTGAAGATACTTTAAAAATATCGCCGCTCACAAAGCGTGCACACAAGGCTAGTATTTTTAGAATGAAGAGAGTCAAAGTAAAGATATTGCAAATTTGCAAGCTTGTTTTATTTAAAAAGAACTTACATTCGTAAGGCTCTGTTCTTTAGGACTGATCTGGTCTGATCTGATCTCATCTGATTTGATCTGATTTGAGTTTGTCTGATCTGATCTGATCTGAACTGATCTGAACTGATCTGATCTGATCTGATTTGAATTATTTTTATTTTTATTTTTATTGTTATAATTGTAATACTTATTTTTTTATGAGAAATGTAATACATAATTATATTTACTAAAATAATAATAATTATTATTATTATTATGATAGCCCATTTCATTTCACCTCTTCATTTAATCTCACTCCAAAACTTCAAAACTTCAAAACTTCAAATAACAATATTAATACTAATACTACTACTAATAATAGTAGTAGTAGTAATAATCACCGCCGAAAATTTTGACCAAACCGTCATCGAAAAAGTCGAACGAATAATCACCGTCGGAAAAATCATTCCGAAAACCGTCGTTGGAAAAGTTGGTCGAATGATCATCGTCGGAAAAGTCAGTCCGAAAACCGTCGCCGAAAAACTCGGCCTGAAAATCGTCGCCGGAAAAGTCGGCCGGAAAATTCAGTCCGAAAATCGTCGTCGGAAAAGTCATCCCGAAAACCGTCGCCGAAAAACTTGGCCTGAAAATCGTCACCGGAAAAGTCGGCCGAATAATCACCGCCGGAAAAGTCAGTCCGAAAACCGTTGTCGAAAAAGTCGTCCCGAAAATCGTCGCCGAAAAACTCGGCTTGAAAATTGTCGACGGAAAAGTCAGGCGAATAATCACCGCCGAAAAAGTCAGTCCGAAAACGGTCGTCGGAAAAGTTGGCTCGAAAACCGTTGCCGAAAAACTCGTTCGAAAACCGTCGTCGGAAAATGTCGAGCGGAAAAACGATGTTCGAAATTATTAATAATAACAATAATAATAATAATAATAATAATAATAATAATAATAATAATAATAATAATAATAAAAAAAATAATAATAATAAAGAGTAATAATGTCTGATCTGATCTAATCTGATCTGATCTGATTTGAGTTTGTCTGATCTGATCTGTGCTTTTTAATTGACGGGTTAATGTTTTAAACTTCGGTGAGTTGGTGACCTACCATTTAAAAATTTCTGGATCCGCCCCTGATCATTACCACCCCTCCTCTATATGTACTACTAGCCTTCTATGTACGCTTTGCGTGCGATTGTATTTTAAATACATATATTAATCTGTTGAAATAAACAAAAAATAAAGGTTATTTGTTCGAAAATTGAAAAATGTGTCAAATTCACACTCATTCACATAATAAAAAACAAACTCTTCTCCTTTCATTCGGTTATCCCACAACAATAAACAAAAGAAAAGTTTTATTTACCATATTCTATTGGTTACCAAATTTCTACGATAATCAAAATGTAAATTTTTTATTTGATGAACTATATCAATATGGATGTCTATTTATAGAGAATTTAAAAATATGAATTTTGGTATTTTTATTATTTTTTTTGAAGTTTATATTTTGTACGATTTTCATTTTAAAAAGTCCCAAAATTGTAATAAATTTCCTTAATAATTAGGAGTGATAAAAATTAAGATTTTAGAAAGTTTTTTAGGGGTAAGATGGACTTTTCGAGGGAGACACCATAGCTCCCCCTTGGCTTATGTAATAGAGATGTACCGTCCTTGTGTCTCATTTGCACCAAATATATCCTGTATTCAAACAAAATCATAATTGTTGCGCCATGTAACACTTTCATGTTAAAAATATTTCCTCCAATTTTCATTAACCAAATATAAAAAATATTTAGTACCTGATATAACTTTTGAAAGATTTTGCATATGATGAATAATTATTTATGAAATAGCAATATTGATCAATTCAATTAAACAGCTGAATCAAATCCTGCATAATATTAAGAAAAATTAATGGTATAAATATGTCTTCTTCATTAATTTTTTCACAATTATATCTAGGTACGTCTTAAACATTACTCATCATTCTGTTTCCAAATTAAATGTCGTTCCCATTTGGAATTAGAAGGGGATTAAGAAAGAAGAACCTTTTACGAAAAGACATTTAATTAATACATGTATTATTGGGTTTATTATATATATACTTAGATATTTTAAACATAAACTTTAACATCTATGTGTCATCCTTCCTATCATTTTCTATTTATTTGATGTTGTGTTTTTAAAATAAAAAAAATTAATTGTTCTATTTCTCTATTGCTTGGTGTTTCTAATTTTCCTCATAAATGTTTCAATTTTTCATCATTATTTACGCTTTATGTCTTTTGCCTTTCTATCATCTATTTTTTAAATTCAATTTCGTGATTCATGTCTTTCAATTTAATGATGCGTTGCAAGAGAGATAATATATAAATACTAATATTTTTTAATTAAATTTTGAGAAAAAAATGAAAATCAGTGCATGACACGAGGTTAAAACTAGTTACTATTCATTTAAGGAATATTCCGTTAAATTACTATTCATTCTAGTTTTTAGCACGCATTTAAAGATGAATATTGTCGTTTTTTGCAAATTTTGACCTCAAATTTGATCCATTAAGGGCTAATATGACCCCAAAAACCTTTGATTGTGTAATTTATTCGTCACACAAACCGATTGCACATAAATCGAGGCAAGTAGTTAACGGTTTTGGTTAATAAATGTCAGATTTGGAAATTGTCAAAAACTCAGGTTTATTATTGGAAATTTAAAAAACTTAGGTATACCTGTGAAATTTGTTAAATTTTCAGGTATACTAGTGGGAATAACCCTAAAAAAACACTTTCTTTTTCTCTTGTCTCTTCATTTTCCTTCTCAAATGATCAAAACCACCACCCCACTCTCTGTTCCATAACATCAGTGGTAATGTTGTTCTCTAAACAATTCTCTATTCTTATTTGGCCTCAACTTAGACAGAAAAAGTTGTCTTTTTTTTTTTTTTACAGAAAAATAAAATTCATTCATAAATAGCCATACGACATCTACATCGAATATGAATACATAATTCAATAAGATCTAAAATATGAAAATAAAATTCACATCCAATACAACTAAATAAAAGCATACTCGAGCGCAGCTCTTGGAGGATGGATTCAGTAATGAAACATCTCGTTAATTTCGATGTTTTTGCATCTTTACGGGCAGAGATCTTCACAACTTGTGCTATAATTGTCTTGAATGGAGAAATTGTATCATATGTTATACTTCTTGGACCATCATCATCTTCCCAACAGATTCAAACCTAAAGACGAAAACAATAACACAAAACTGCGACAAAGACAGAACACACAAAACCCAAAAAAGATGACTTAAAACTCTTATAAAGAGAGACTCACTTATGGATAAAAAACAACTAAAAAATTGCATAAACAACAAAATAAGATGGAGATCATATCATGTCACTTATTTCGATGAATTCCAATTTTGTTATTGATCAATTTTATGTTACTCAAAAAGTAGCAACCTATTCATGTGTCTAAACTCAAGTTAATTATAATCTTTTCATTTTTAAGTAAACGTTTCGTCTGAGTTACCATTTTAACCATTATTATATCTAATTTATATTAATTAAAAGTAGAAAATTTCAATGTTTAATAAAAAATAAATACACGTCCTTCCAACCCTTTCAAGACACACCAACAACTCCTAGCCCTCTTCTGCATTGCATACTCCAATTCTAAACACTCATATCTCATCAAACACTCCCCAAAACATCATCAAATACATCACAAAGCACCAACTCAATCAACTTCAAACAAGCACATTGCATTCATCATCGTTGATCCTTCCTTGGTTGTTTGATCAAGGCATTCCTAGGTTCATCTTTCTGAATTAATTACTTAGTTTCTTATTCATTTATATATGATGATTAATGACATGATTTATGATAATGGTTAAAACAACAAACAATATGGATTATTCATGTGAATTCTGATACTTTAATAGAATTTCATCATAACAATATTGATTGTCATTTTATAATCTCATTGGCTATGATCTGTGGGTTTTTTTTTTTTTTTTCAAAATGAATACATAGTGATCTCTAATTCATTCACGTATTTTGCATAACCATATATTAAATTTGACTCTCTTATTAATTCATAATAATGATTTAATATTGATTACTATTCAATTCATAACCCGATCTGTATAACATGACTTTTGTCATTTAAATTCCGTATTTTAAAACGATCGCTACATTTTTTTAGATCTGTTGATATTTTAATTTTTTTATAAATCTTAATTAGTTCATATTATCGAAGAGTCAAATATATAGATCTGGCCCAACGGATAATAAAATTAACAATTAATATCATAATTAATTTTAAGTATTGGAAGTCACCTTAAATCGCATTAATCATGTATAAAGTTGTATATATTTTTTTATAATTGTTATCGTAATCATTGTCATTAATCATCATAATTGTATATTATTACTAACCCAATTGCACGTTGAACCACTTTTCCGGGAACACACTTTGACCCTGCGCATATTTATTTTTTTGTATTTTTTTTATTTCTTTCATTATATGTTTTATTCATATTTTATTTGTTTTATTTTCTTAGGGTTTTAATACGGACTTAATTCAAAGTGGTCACAATAATTAGTCTAAATTTGTAATAAAATAAACCCACCTAGTAATATGCGCTTTTAGGGTATAATATGAGATATCTTCGAATTCGGGAATAATAACTGTATGACCACAAAAAGAGAAATAGTAGAGACTGCTCACAGGCGGGTGGGCCTAATGCATAATTGGCTCGTAACCTGTCCCCGAACCCATACTCTGTTACACGACCATATGGGGACGATTGCTCCTGGCTTTCGGTACTTCTTCGGTGTCTGTGGACCGTATAAACGCACGGTGGCGACTTCTACTAGTCCGTATTCACGTACGGCGTTAACGAACATTCAAACGACTCGTGAGACGTAGGCGGACGGGTAAAAACGACCCCTACAGTTTGACGACTCCGCTGGGGGATATCACTCCTTAGTGGTGTGGACAAACTTGAAAAGTCTCGTGGTCTTATTATTATCATTTTCGAATTTTTTTTAGGCATATTGCATGTGGCCCTACGAATAGGTGTCGCACTATAGGACCTTGTCTCATATGAGCATGTTCTATGCTCGAGACCGACCACGGGGGGTTTGATTATGGTTACTTGTGGTGCCCGACCTCAATAATCATAACCGGCCCATCCCAACCATGGCGCGTGATCCTCATGCCCGATGAGGTCATAGTAAGGGATTCCTAATCGTGTGTCATTCAACATGAAGAATGGCTAGAGCGGTTCAGTTTCTCTTTAGCCATGGTACCTTGTGACCACCCATGACTAACCTTATAGAAGACCACTCATGTTGTATCATATTAGTGTGACTATGTGTGCATTTTTTTTATGGGCTCAAGCCATTTTTTTACTTTTTTTTACTATTCACTCACATTTCATATAGTGATGCTCATCTTCTAGTTCATATAGTTCACAATGTTGGGCCTTAGTGTCCTTGCATGTAGTCAATATAGGCTTTGACCTTAGTTTGACCATAGGTTTTGGCCCAAAACCTTAGTCATTCCTTTAAATGGGCTTAGGTCCACTCCTCACATAACCACTTTTCTTCACATACATTGCATATTTCATATATTTTTGGTGCCCTTTCAAAAAAAAAAAATAATAATTTCAAAATAAAATAATTTAAAAAAAAGAAATTCAAAAAACAAAAAAAAAAACAAAAAAAAATTGAAAGGGCACCTTGCATGAATGCATTTTAGGGAAGATGAGCATAAAATTAGGACATGCATATACATCTGCATTTGCATCCATATCACAATGACCAAGGGAGTTTACCAAGGGTTTTGGTTCTTTTAGAAAACAGTTCGGAGTTATCCAAACAGTTCACATTCAATCCAAAGCATAGCCCAGGTCTGAGCAAGCCTAAGCCCAATCCAACCTTACCTCACCTCACTTAAACACTACCCCAGCCTTAATCAAACTCACTCAAACCCATCACTTAAGCCCGTATCCCAAGCCTACATCACACAAGCCCATGTCACTAACCCACTACAACCGAACACCACAAATGGCCACTCATGTGGACCAACTCAAAATCTCACTCATCACCTTCGAAAAGGCCAATCACATCAAAGTAGCCATAGAGGATGGTTTGCAACATCAATGTCAGCATACCCCACTCCCAGTCAAGAGTCGGTCATGGTCATTAAGTTGAGCCGGAGAGTTCTCCACCTAGACATTTGCATTTCTTTTCATTTCTTTTTCGAGCCTATGTCATTAGGATTTTTCTTTCCACTTCTAGCCTTGTAATATTATTCACATTAATAAAATTCTCTTTTTTTTATTAGCCTTCATTTTAATTTGTGCTTTTAACCCTAACATAATTTATGACCTCAAATTTTCATAATCAATAAAATTGAACATAATAAATGGACATTGCCCGAGAGACCTTCTTTTCTTGAACTCCACAATAATCGTTAACCCTTTCCCATCACATGTATTCATTCAATCCCTTGCAACCCTTTGAGCCATAAACACATATAAGACTACTTTCCTTCCTTACCCACATCTACCTCACCCATGGGATAAAGTGGTGCGTAGGAAAAAACATGTGCCAAAAAAAATAAAAAATAAAAAAACCAAAAAAAAGAACTCATACTCGACACACAGCAAACATAGTCTGAAAGTCGAGTCAAAATTTCAAACTCAATCAAAATCCAAGTCCATAAACAACAACAACAACATCAACAAAAAAAAAAAATTACAAGCAAAAGAGAAGGCACATCTATGCACCATCGGGGGGCAACATTTGGGGATCTTTGAGCCTTTTTTCCCTTTTCCTGCTTAACCCTCAACCTTAGCCAAATATTACAACCACAAAAGCCCTCTCACATGAGGCATTGTCCAAATAATCAGCAAGAACTACGATGGTCTGATTCCACAAGGATACGTAGGAAGCCTTTTCTCGAGGTTCGACCCAATTAATGATTTTTTGAGGTCCACCCTTTCAAGTAACTTGGCTTATTTAGGGTTTTAAGCACAAATTCCTAGTTCACCACCCGACATAGGCTCGAGTTTGAACCAACATTGATTCAGCCAACCACATTAATTCCCTACATCATCACCCTTCAGTCAGAAATTTTTAGCTTTTCTTTTTCTTGCACCAACAACCTTTTTTTTCTTTCACACACCCTGGGGGGCTTTCTCTAACTCTTATTAAGGTCATCGCTTTGATTTGACTCTTTCTTTCTTCTATTTGGGCGTGACATACCCCATGCATAGCTTCATCAATTGGGCAATCCTCATCTTGCGGGAAACCTAACTCAAGTTCACTACTTGAGCTAGCCTCTTTTCTCAATGTTTTGGCCTTTTCATGCAATCCAAAAATAGCTTTAACAATGATCTTTCATCCATCCTTACCCTAAAGGCTGGGGGCTTACTTATCCATCTACTTCACCACAAACTTGAGATTCACAAAAAGCCTTATCCATCATCTCTCATTCATGCTACCCCACCTATTCAGCTACTTCACCACAAATATAGCTTTCCCAACGGGCCGGGGACTTGCTTATGATTGAAGGCTTTGTCTTTGATTGATTGGGGGATTAAGACCGCTCCATCCCCATTTTTAATTACTATACTATTGGTCGATCCCCTTGGTCATTCATTTCCTTGTCATTCATAGCATATCATTCCACATGCACCACATTTCACGAACACCAATCACCTCATGCATCATGCACCACAAGCATATCGGGCATCATAATCATTTCATGCGTACATTAATAAGCATCATGCACATTGTGCATACGCACATCAAATAGCACAAAGCACATAAGGCTAGAGCCCATCTTTGTTGATTCCTTGAATCGCCATATGCGGTTATTGTCTTGAATAACTTTCATGATCATGAACCCATGAATGCCTATACGACTATGTGCAGCTTTTTCCTTGACATCTTTGCTCATGCAACCTATACATGCTATTGCCTCGCCCAAACCATAATACTTTGACTTTCGTCTTGCGAGAAAATTCGTCTCTCCAGACTCAGTCAAAGTGGGGCTTCTCATCATACACTTACCTCCTTGTACTTTTTTTCCGCCTCAATGGCCTCATCATCTTTTCTTACGGGTTTATGCTTACCCTAATTCCCCTAAGGGTTTACCCTTAATTACCCAGCCACAATACTTTGACCTTCGTGTTGCGAGAACATTTGCCTCTTCAGGCTCGGTCAAAGTGGGGGCTTCTCATCAGACACACACTTCCTCACTCACACGTACTTTTCTCACAATGGGTTTATGCTTACCCTAAGCTCACAAATATTCTTCTCCAAGGGTTTATGCGCTGCCTACCCTTAATCCACTTGCTTTTCTTATGGGTTTATGCTTACCCTAAGCTTACAAATATTCTTCTCTAACACTACTAAAACACCCCTGCTTTCTCTACACATTTTCCTTAATTTCCCGACACTTTAAAGTGTCGGAAAGCTCACTACCGACACTTACACAAAGTGTCGGAATTTCTCATGTCGAGAATTCCCGACACTTTTTTCTATCAACAATCCC
Organism: Salicornia ramosissima; assembly: GCA_951394345.1. Classification (NCBI taxonomy): domain Eukaryota; kingdom Viridiplantae; phylum Streptophyta; class Magnoliopsida; order Caryophyllales; family Amaranthaceae; genus Salicornia; species Salicornia ramosissima. The sequence goes on along the minus strand of OX596233.1, from coordinate 23,859,962 downwards.
GACATATTAAAGCATCAATATTAAAATTATCCCGACACTTTATACTGTCAAAAATGTTGAAAGGAAATCTGCTTTAGAATTTTCCCTCCTCCTCATCTCGACAGTTTAAAGTGTCAGTATACTTTTCCCCCTTATCTCGACAGTTTAAAGTGTCGGGTATGGTTTTCCCTCAAAAAATTGTGGTGGACTTTAGACAATTTGAAGTGTCGGAAATGTTTTGGCGCGGTATATGATGAATAATTTTTAACATTTTAATGTGTCAAGATAAATGCAATTTACATCGAAACTTTAGCTATTTATAACTAACATCTCTAAATGTCACTTACAAACTACTAACCAAAAAATAAAATTAAAAAAATTAATTCAATAATATTATTAATAATAGAAATTATAATTATAATTTATATAATATATATATAATCAAATATTAGACTACATGATTGTTATGATAATATTACATTTACACAAGTACAATACTACACATCTTCCTATTACATTGCCTTGGATAATAAACTGCTTTAGTGTAGAAGCTTTCGGAGCTCGCTCTAGCACTTAAGACCTCAATTCTTGTATATATTGTCCCCTACATAACCACAATCTCTATCTTCCCAAACTATAATTGTAATAACCCGAAATTCTGGGTCAGAAAATTTCGTGGTTAATTATTATTATTTTAATAATCTAAGTCCAAAAGGCCCAATTATTTGGACTGCTTAATTCTTATTCCCTTTCCTTATATCGAATTTGGGCCCAATGACCGAAATCCTTCCTCTCTTGGCCGGCCCCCTTACAAAATGACCAAGGATTATTTTTAATTATTGTTGTCATTTAATTTAATTTCTAAATATCTAGTCTTATTTTCTTTGATAATCCTAGTCAACCTAAAAATCTTATTTTTCTCAACCAACTTGTGTGCCACCTAAATTCACTCCATTTCCTCCTACTTCTCCTCTAAACTCACGGCCCCGTCAAGTTATTTTATTTATTTATTTATTTTTTTTCTTTTCTTTTCTTTAATTGTTTCTTTTGTTCTTTATAATTAAATAAGGAACAAAGCTCATAACCTAATTACCTATTTTCCATATAACTCAAAACTCTCAAAGAACCCTAAAAACTCCTCTTGGCCGTGTGGTTTACGAACACCAAAGGGCCAATTTTCCTGTTATTCTTCCTAATCCAGGTAACTAGACTATCCTTTCTAAATTTGGAACAAGTTATCTGTATAATTAATTAGGATTAAATCATGAAAATTGTTAGGATTAGTATCATGATGACCTAGAATTTTCGAGTGATATGATGATATTTATCTTGTTATTTTTCTTTAATTTTTTTCATGAATCTCTATCGTTGTAATTAATTTTATGCTTAGATTAATTTATCTAAATTATATATTGTATTGAATAATTGCATGATAAACTGTCGAATCTTGTTCTATTTTATGCGTGTGAATGTCAAGTGAGGTAGGGATGATTATGACGATTTTTGTGATATTTTCTTGAATTAATATGATAATCTTTACTTTTATCTTTAATTTAATCATGTTGTTGTAATTCTTGAAATTAATCTTGATAGTATTATTTGCCCATGATAGCCATGAGGTATATGCACAATAAAGAACTGATTTTAATCTTATTTAGTCCATGTTTGACGATTAAATGTTTAAGGCATGATTTTAATTGTCATTATTATGTTTATTGATTAATTATTGATGATTGTGTTTAAATAATTTAAAGTATGATTTTGGGTATTTTTGTTCCAAAATGTTGAGTGGGTTGTTGTGTGGAAAATGGGATTTTTATCATGTTTTAGGTAATATTTGTTGTTAATTGCTAATTAAAATGATTTATTAAATTGTTTATATGATGATTTTATGAATTTATTTAATTATTGTTATGTTGTCAAAAATGTCGAGTGGTCCCTTTTAGTTTTGATCAATTTTAGTATAGTTTTTGACTTATAATAATATTAGAAGGTAATTTTTGGGATTAATATAATTTAAGGAATTAAAAGGAATTAACAAGGATAAGTTGTAATATGAAGGAAGGTAATAATATGACTAAAAGGAAAGGTTATAATATGATAGGAATTAGTGGTCTCACGATGGCCTCTAGATAAGATGATTGATAAATAGTGGTCTCACGATGGCCTTTAGAAAGGACAAGATACGATACGGACGCCCATTTGATGATACACGAGTCATCAGATCGGGTTAAGTCGACGCCACTGCCCTACTGCAGTCTCTGGGCAGTTCTGGATCTTAAGATATGTAGTCGTCTAAGTAGTAGTACACGAGCTGCTATTTAGGGGTTATGACCATAGCTTAGGCTTAGTTCTGCAAAGGAGGGCTACGGGTTGAATACACGGGTTCTTCCCGGCATGTTTTAGGAAAGTTGGGATGTACACGGACATCCATACGAGCTATAATGACTGGTCCAATAAGATGGTTAAAAGAAGGGTTTTGGGTAAAATATGACAAGATAAGTATTTCACGGGAAGGATTCCGTTATATGTGTATTTATGTATATTTTTGTGTGTATAAGTTGTATTTATGTAATGATAAGTCTTCCGCTGCGTACGTCTGGTAAGTCTGTATTTATATGTATTTTTGTTGTACCTTGTACGTGTATTCCATGTATTCTGTACGAGTATCTGTGGCCTGTATTTATATGTGTATCATATCCGTATTTGTCTGTATTTGGTATGTTTTTTTATCCGTATATTGTATGTTTTTCTAACCGTATTTTGCAGGTATTTTATACGTATTGTACTCGTATTTTGTACGTATTTCTATACGTATTTTTCTACGTATTCATATGTATTTTTATACATATTTTTCTACGTATTTTTCTACATATTCTCGTACGTATTCTTATGTATTTTTGTATAAATTTCCCGGTTGATTCTATGCTATTATATGGTTAGCGGTCCCTCATTTAAGTGGGACAGCCTAGTTACTCGCCACTGACGGTGGACCCCCCCCCATTTCAGGTGATGATGCAGACACATAAGTGGGCTTCTATATGGTTCGGGTTGTGTGACGATGAGAGCAGTATAGTGAACCCGGAGTCTAGTTTATGCCTTCTTTTATATATTAAGTAGTATATCCCAGCCTGTTGGGATGGAACAGTATTATGATTACGTGTTCTAGTATTTGTTTTTGGACTTTTAGAATATTATTTATTTAGTTTGGTTAATAAAAGGAGTATTGGATTTTAATTATTAATAATGTTATTTAGTATATGTTGGTAATGATCCATTTGTCGATTTCCTTCGTAAATCGACAGTCTAGAAAAGTCGGGTCGTTACAATAATGCATATAGCAGCTGTTAGTGCGAGCCTTAATGAAGTGAAAGTATTGGGTCAGACGGTCTGACCAGACAATCTGGTCAGACGGCTGACCTATACAACCAATTATAATAGTGTAAAACTTCTGGAGACTATAACTTTGCGCTCAGGTGTCGGATCGGGGCATATAATATGTCGAAATTGATTAGTTTTTCGAGACGAATGCAGTTGCAAATAACCGGAGGGGATTTGGCCACCGAAAATCGCCAAACGAGGCCTCTAAAGGCCTCAAAATGCAAAAAAACGTATTTGGTCGAAGTTAGTTACAAAATGTGTCCATGTTTTACAATATGTGTCCATGTTTAAACAATATGTGTCCAAGTTTACAAATAAGTATCCAGGGTTAAAAATATGTATCCAGGTTTGTCCAGGTGTGTTCAGATTTATTCAGGTTTGTTCATATTTGTCCATGTTTGTTCATATTTGTCCAGATTTGTCCACATTTGTCCAGGTTTGACAACATTAGTCTAAGTTTGCATGTCCAAGTATGTCCAGATTTATTCAGATTTGTCCATGTTTGTCTAGATTTGTCCATGTTTGTCTAGATTTGTCCATGTTTGTCTAGATTTGTCCATGTTTGTTCATATTTATCCAGGTTTGTCCACATTTGTCCAGGTTTGCATGTCCATGTGTGTCCAGATTTATCCAGATTTGTCCATGTTTGTCTAGATTTGTCCATGTTTGTCTAGGTTTGTTCATATTTGTCCAGGTTTGTCCACATTTGTCCATGTTTAATTTACAAATTGTGTTCAGGTTTAAAATGTGTCCAGTTCTGTTTCCAGGTTTACAAATGTGTCCAGGTCTACCAATACATGTCCAGGTTTAACAGCATGTGTCTAGGTTTAACACATATGTGTCCAGGTTAAACACATATGTGTCCAGATTTAACAATATGTGTCCAGATCCAGTGGACTGGTCTGACAGAAACGTTACTATCAGACCGGTCTAACACAATACCTTCTCCTTAATGAATTCCTCTAAGAAGTTATCTGCACAATACATCATAATGTAAGCAATTCAAATCACCACTTACCTACAAATTTGCATAAACTTTTGCTTAGCATTACTCAAACAAGCAAAAAGTCCTTATATACAAATAAACAGTGTACATAGCCCATAATGAACACAAGGTGACACAGAAAATAAGCCTTAAAACAACCAAACTCAATTATCATAACAGCTATAACAAAGAGCACCCAACAATCAACATTAGAATATGTGTAAAAGTACCTTAAAAAGAAACCAAAACAACAACGATTTAGCTCCCAAACTACACAAAAACAACAACAATCAGCACCATAAATGATTATTATAAAAAAAAATACAGGTTTCCTCTAGGTAGTAATAGGTAAAAGTTAACATCTTGAAATCAGTTCCCTGCTTTTTCAGTTCAATTTGCACTGTCCTCCAACAAAATCAGTCCACCAACCCTCTCCCCAAGCAAGAATTAGGCAAAATGACATTCGAGTAGGACAACATAAACAAGAATTAGGCTAGGATGAATGCTTTATAAAGGAAAACTAAAATGGACACAATGAGATATCTTCAAAGATAAGGTATCTATTGTGTAAATTGACTTATTTTATTGTTAATACCATGCAGAGCTATCTTCTTAATTAGGAAAAACACTTATTGGAGGTATTAATTGACACTGCAGAAAATTATACTCTGAGCACGAAACAAAATTTAAATATAAGAGAAGATAGCTTACCTTGTTCTTGTTACAGGTTCTTTCTCTAGCCTCATATAGGTAATCTTTCTTAGTGGCAATACCATGGTTATCTATAACAAATTGGAAGGCTTAGTCGATGAGCCCACCATCATAGCCTTTATGCTTTTGTCAAAATCGATCAACTCCTGATCAGAAAGACTTACAAGAGACCCTATAACAATCTTGTTTATACCTTTATAGATAAAATAAGCACACATTATATTAGATGCACTCAAATAAGCACACATTATATTAGATACACTCAAACAACAATACATTAAACCTTTATAGATTAAATAAAATTAAAAAAACAATGATTAATATATAAGTTTGGAGAGGGTACCTTAAATTTCACTTCAATCCTTAAATATTTTCTTTTATATCCTTCCGAACAAATAAAGCAAAAAAATAATCAACAATTTTTTTTTACAAAATAATCAACTGAAAATCAATTTAAAATAAAAGGCATTCAAGTATATGCTATGCTACTTGGACACTTCATTTTACTTCAAATACCTATGTCGGATCCTCGAAACTCCGACATTGGTATGGACACTTGACACTTTATTTTGGGCTGAAATCATTTTAAAAAAAAATCACAATTTAGCAGAGTCTGAGACTTAGACAAGTACCGGTGTCGAACAGTAGTACTCGAGTAAACATCTCATTGAGTGTACGAGCCTTCCCTTCCCTTACCCAACTATTGTCCTGCAACACATACCACCTGCCATGTCCCCTGCCTTTTCAGCCCACTCGCGCACTATGCCCAACCATATCAGTCCATCAACCCTCTCCCAAAGCAAGAATTAGGCTAGTCACTGTTAGTGTAATCATTTTTGCAAATGTTAGGAGAAACAATGGCATATTAAAGACAATTTACCAAATTGTTCAACTAACCTCAAAATCAATAAAACAAAAACTTATGAAGTTTAATATCATCATAATTAATTCAACAAGAATTATATATGTTGTGGATGCTCTCACCTAAGCTGTTACGGAAGGGTCAATGTATCATTGAATCTTTCCACTACAATGACAGGGTATTTCCATTATACTTTTGATAAGAGGCAACCGACTATTTTATTTCATACTACAACCATTTTGATTGTGTCCTCTACAATATAGAAGCAAATGTTTGTATTTCTTTCAACTCTATTGAACATCACTTTTATATACAACAGTACAAGACATAAAACCTCTCCAATCAGCTACTCACGACTGCCCCCCCTCTCCCTCTCCCAAAAAACCCCAACTATCCATCCTGTTACCCTACCCAAGCCAATGCTTCCCCTGTTTTCAGCTAATGTCAAACAGCCACAAAAAATGAAAGCCCTAAATTTGTAATTCTTAAAACCCTAGCTCAAAAAAAAAAATCACTCGAATTGGACTATGAATTAAATTAATTACACTAATAACCTAAACTAACTGAAAAATACAATGAAATCAATGAAAATAAAAATAAAAAAACCTAAATGAGAAACTGAAAAATATAATTGAATAAATGATGAAAGACGAAGGAAAATTGAAGAAGAAGAAGAAAAAGATGAAGGCGATAGAACCATACTTGCTGACCTACTCGATGGTCGCCGGTCGTCAGGGGTGGTGGGCCGTCGTGAGGAGTGAGAAGCGTAACCCTAGCTCTTGGGGAAAAATGGCATAGAGGGGAGGGAAATAATGAGAGGAAAAGAATGAACTTCGAGCAAGAATAAAGCATCCGTGTTATTTTTTAACCAATATACTAAATAATGCGGTTTTTAAAAATAACCGTATCTTTTTCTGCATTTTTCATCAAGATATTAAACAAAACCAGCAAAACGAACCAAAAATTATGAACTGCATACAATTGAACATACAATCAAATCAACAGAAACATCGAAAATTCAATAAGCTAGAACAAAATCCTAAAATAAAGATAAGAGAACAAAACCCTTAAATAATGACCAAATTATGGTAACATACCGATGTAGGAAGAGGCGGCGGCAAAGGAAGACGTGGTTAGTGGTTCACGGCGACTTCTCTATGTGGGTGCCTGGGTGGTTCAGTTGAAGGCTCGAAGATAGACGGTGGCTGGTTGTACGAAAGGCGGCGAGACAGACGACAGAGAGAGGAGCGACGGAGAGTGCGTGGTGAAAGGAGAAGATGAGAGGAGAGGAAGATGAGAGAGCCATCGTGAAGTTCTGAGACAAGAGATACTAAATAGAAGTTCTTTAAACTTTTTTTAGTCCCAAAATTTGAGTGGACAATATTTTTTTGGCTACATTTTAAAATTTCGGATAAAGTGTCAGAATTATAAGGAAAATAAAATCCAATACCGACTGTTTTGTAAGTGTCGGAATAAATATGTCGGTAATGTAAGCAATTTTTAAGTGTTTATGCTTACCCTTAATCCACTTACTTTGCTTACGAGTTTATGTATGCTTACCCTAAGCTTACATATGTTTTTCTAAGGGTTTATGCCTACCCTTGATCCACTCACTTTACTTATGGGTTAATGTTTACCCTTAAATTAAACCTTCTCTCAAAAGTTTATACTTACTCTTGATTCTCCTCCTAAGAGTTTATGCTTACTCTTAACACATCATCCTTTCTCACGGGTTTATGCTTACCCTCATCTATCAAGAGTTTATACTTACTCTTGATTCCTTCTCTTAGAGTTTATGCTTACTCTCAGCACATTATTATTCTCAAGGGTTTATGTAAACCCAAACACACCTCATACTTTTTAGCAAGAGTTTATGCTTACTCTTGACTCGTCACATTTTCTACTAAGAGTTTATGCTTACTCTTGGCACACAACTGGTTTATGTCCACCCTAAACATATTTTCTCGCGAGTTTATGCTTACTCGCGCACAACTTTTCAAGAGTTTATGCTTACTCTTTATCGATCCCTCCTATACGACTTTTCATTGTCCTAAGGGTTTATGCTTACCTAAGGGAATAGTTCCGAAAGATCCAGGCGCATCCAGAGGAACCCGACTATCCATCCATCATCATCTTGAGGATCCAGGCGCTTATGAGGGATTAAACCACATGGGGCACGGTTATAGGTAAAACTAACATTTGTTTTGCAGGTACCGACGTTAAAAAGGGTAACTCAAGGTCGCATAACGTCTTGAGTTATCCTCCGTCTCGACAGGAATACTTTGACTTTCGTCTTGCGAGTTTATACTTACTCTCCAGACTCAGTCAAAGTGGGGGCTTCTGTAGACACCTAAATGTGTCTCCCCAATGTAGAGACTAATGATGAACGTACCATATTGCCATAAGATACAACTAAGGGAAATTGACGATGAAAATGCACAATATACCTCAACCAATTTCCTAAACTGTGTTTAAAGTGCCTTGGAAGCAAAAGTTAGGTTTTGCGATGATTATGGGATTTCGTAATTTTTCTTCATTTTTAGATATTTTTTATATTTTTACACGCATTTTTCAATGTTTTATATTCATAAAAAAATAATAAAAATGTCTTTTTGCATCACAAAATATTTTTAAAAATCATAAAAATAATTTTATAATTTATTCATATTTTTCTATATTTTTTATCATCTTTTTAGAGCTTTTTATGGATTTTTGCATGCTTAGGGGCATTTTTGTCATTTCCGAATGTTGAAAATTGTTCCGCAAAGCATATTAATGTTTTTTTTTATACTTTTCATATTTTTTCATAATTTTTAATAATTTTTTGGAGCTTCTAGAGGAATCTAGAACATTCCGGAACGTTCTGGGCATTCCGGCACATTCCGGCACATTCTAGAACATTCCGGGACATCCCAGAATATTCCAGAATATCAAAATATTACAAAATATTTCCGTAATCGAATAAAATCGGATCGTAATCCTGAAAATCACGCGCAAAATCAAGCAAAAAAATCAACCCGGATCTGACCAGCACCTGCGACTAGACGCAGGTCAGTATTGGTGACCTGCGTCTAGTCGCAGGTCTGGTGTCCTCCGAGGTCGATTTATGCTCCTTCTGGCCTATAAATACACGTCCTTCCAACCCTTTCAAGACACACCAACAACTCCTAGCCCTCTTCTGCATTGCATACTCCAACTCTAAACACTCATATCCCATTAAACACTCCCTAAAACGTCATCAAATACATCACAAAACACCAACTCAATCAACTTCAAACAAGCACATTGCATTCATCATCGTTGATCCTTCCTTAGTTGTTTGATCAAGGCATTACTAGGTACATCTTTCTGAAGTCTCTACTTAGTTTCTTATTCATTTATATATGATGATTAATGACATGATTTATGATAATGGTTAAAATAACAAAAAATACAGATTATTCATGTGAATTCTGATACTTTAATCAAATTTCATCATAACAATATTGATTGTCATTTTATAATCTCATTGTACGTATTGGCATACCCATATAAAACCATAGATATCTGTTTTCCGTTTTGACTTTCTATATTCTCATTTTTGAAATTCTTTTCTCATTTTCAAAAATTTCCCCATCTTTCAAAACCCTTCTTCCAAAACCTTCCCTCCAAAAACCTTGAAGTAGTGCGGTTGCTAGATTTGGTCTACCTACATCAAGCGATGGTCTACGGCAAGTGCATCTGATCGTTGTTGAAGCTAGTTGTTGGCGGCGGGCTGGTGTTGTTGTTCTAATTTTGGCAAAATGAAGACGAGACGACAGGGTAAGGTTCGATTTTGTTCTTCATTATGTGAATTTTGTTCTAAATTATGGAAATTTAAGTGATTGACTTGTATTTGTGGTTAGTGTATTGACTATTGTTCGGATGTTTGGATAAAGTTTGGGATTTAAATGCATGCTACAGTGATTAGGTTGTAAATTGAATTTGGAATTTCTTATTAAAGTCATTGTGTTTAACTTGAATTTGTGTTCTCTCTCGAAATTAGGTGCAATTATTCTTAATATTGGTCTTAAAAATCGTCCAATCGAATTTTTGAAGAGGGTTTGTGCTAAAATAGTTTAATTTTGAAAAAAAGAAAAACAAAGCTTTGGTTTCTCACAAAAATCTATTTTTTATGAATTTTTGAAGAGAGTGACCGTGTGTCTAGATTTTGAAATTAGATTGTGATATTGAAGTTTGTATTGTTATGTTGGACTTTCTATTGTCATTGTGACATTGAAGTTTATATTGATCTTCAACTTAATATTCCTTCTTTAAGTTAGGTTATCTGTGAGAAAGAATTTTGTCAATTTGTATTTTGATCTTGAAATTAGATTGTGAAATTGAAGTTTTTATTGTCATGGTGATGTTTTATTGTCATTGTGATATTGAAGTTTATATTGATCTTGAACTTTGTATTCCTTCTTTATATTAGGTTATCCGTGAGAAAGAATTTTGTCACTTTGTATTCTGATTTTGAAAACAGATTGTGATATTGAAGTTTTTAATTATTGTCATGGTGAATTTTTATTGTCATTGTGATATTGAAGTTTATGTAGATCTTGAACTTTGTATTCCATCTTTATATTAGGTTATCTTTGAGAAAGAATTTTGACACTATATATGCAAATTATAATCCTTTCTTATAGTATAGTAGTAATTTTGCCAAGTGTAATTTGGTATTTGGTTGTATAAATTGGAGTTTGTTTGTGTTTTGTGTTAGGTTAAGTTTGTGTTTTCTAGTCAAGAGAGAAGTGTGTGTTTTGCTGTGATGAATATAGTGTCTCATTGTCACATTTTGTTTTGGAATCCTCTATTAGTTTTAGGGATGTTTTTTTTTGTGTGTTAAGGAGTGTGAAGGAAGGTTTAATAGTTCTTTTTTGTGTATAATTTCGTGTTACTTTAGTGTTCATGATTTGGTGCCAACTTTATTGTAAGTAATACATACCCTTTCTACTTTAGTGTTCATGCATGATATTTATTACTTTAGTGTCATGCTGTAAGTCATATTCTCTGTTTCAGATACTTGTTTATTTTCATATCTTGCTTTTTAGTGTCATATCATCTTGATCTTGTGTAAAGATACATTTTTAGTGCCACATTATTTTGACGTTGTGTAAAATATTGTCTTCAATTCAATTGAAGAGTGAGAAGTTGTGAGTGATATTATTTTTTATTTTTTGTTCTGAAAATGTTCATATGAATGAATGTTGATAGTTCATATGACCTACTTTATTAATTTACAATGTTGATGTGAATGAATATTGTGTAAAAACCTAAGCAATGAATGAAGTGAAGCCAATATTAATGCCAACTTAATCTTTGATACGTAGTTTAGATCAATATAGTATTAATGTAGTGACTGATGTTAAGGTTTGACTTAACCTCATTCCATGTTCTGGTATTTGGAAATTGTCATATATTGTTGCAATTTCTATTTTAGGTGGTGATGGGGAGGATAAGAAGGTGAGTGAGGAGGTGGATAGTGATTCAAACATTGATATTGATTCTTCAATGTTAAGAAGTGATGGTAGTGATTACATTGAATCTGAAGCAGAAGAATCTGAATCGGTATCTTATTCTGATGAAGTCTATAGTGCTATTGATAAAACATTGTCTCCTGCTAAAGCTAATGCTGCTAATGTTAATGTTAATGCTGATTAGGAGGTAATATAACTAGTTTACCAATCTTTGTTTATATATGATTATAATTATTTGGGAAATATTGTTTAACTAGTATGTTGTAAGTGTTGAGTATGTTAAAGTCAATAGAAGCAACTAAAGCAACTAAAGCAAGCAAAGCCACCAAAGAAACAAAAGCAAAAAAAGAAGTAAAAGCAAATAAAGAAGCAAAAGCAACAAAAGCAAAGGGAAAAGGGAAATTAGATTCGATGGTGTTTGTGGTAAGTATTGGAATTCATAATTTTAATTGTTTATTTATGAAATGGTACATTATACTACCTCCGCCTTTTTTTACTCGCAACAATTTCCATTTTGAGTTGCTCACAAATACTTGCAACAAATGAAAAAATTTCCTTCTTTAGTAAAGTTTTTAGTGTAAAATTACCACTATGCCCTTACCAAACCAGATTAAGAAAACATAACCTAAGATTAACAAATTCTAATTTTTGTTATTAAAACATCTAATAAACCTAATTAATCTAACTACTCCCTCCATATATTTGGATCTGCTAACCTACCCCAATTAAATTCTGGGTTGCTCCCCTTTTCAAACCATTCGTCTTCAACCTCCAACCACCCACATTCAATGCTTTCTGAGTTTAATTCAATGCATGGGTTCCTCCCCAAAACCCTACTTCTATAAATGAGTCCCCACTCATGTCTTTCTCACTTCGCCCCACTTCAGATCTAGGGTTTCTCTGTCGATTTTTCTACTTCTTCGTTCCTTGAAATCCTCTCTCTTCCAAAAAAAATGGCCCCTCGCAAGAAAATCCAGGCAGATCCCTCTGAGAAGAAGCCCACCGACGGTCCCTCTGGTCGGATGGCTACCAGATCTAGCCCCTACAACAGTCGCAGGCGTAGGAGCAACCCTAAGTGGCATAGGAAGCTCCGTATGGGTCCCCCCAACAAGATCAGGGACTCCATTGAAGAGGAGGAAAAGCGTGTTGCTGCTGCTGGCCTCATAGCCAGCGTCTCTAAGACTCCCTCTACCATCTCAGTCACTGAGGGTCCTTCCTCTACCTCTGACCTTGAGCCTGAGTGGAAGAGGATGAGGATTATGGTTCCATGGCAACCTGGAGAAGTTGACGATGTTCCTGCTGCTGCTGGTCCCAGTGCTGATGCTCCAGCTGCTGGTCCCAGTGATGCTCAGGGAGTCCACCCTGTGGAGGTTGACCCTGTGTATGCTCAGTACCTTAAGGAGATGGAGGAGAAGTACTCTCCCACCCCCTGAACTCTCAGCGTAACGATTCCTTAACCCTGACCTAATTTTAATTTTCATATTTTGAAATTTTTTTGTGATGATTTTGGGAAAAAGAAAACATTTTTTGGATTTGTTGGGTCTGTTAATTACTCATGGTGCTTTGTCTAGATATTATTGTTTGAAATATGGTTGAGATGATGATTCACCCCTTGTTTGATTTTATGCTTTGATGCTTGTTGGCTGTTGTTTGACGGTTGCCTACTAGAAGGGGGGATTCAGACCATTGAGTTCCTTTTTTTTGCTTGAAACAAACCCTTTTCTGTTTTTTGTATTATTCTGTTTATGCTTGTGTAGATTGATTCCTGGTTTGTTGTGATGGTTTGATGCTTGGTGGCTTTTCTATTTGGGTTGCCTGATAGAAAGGTGTATTAAAACCCCTGAGTCCCATGTTTTGTTTAATATAGACCCATATTTTTTTGTATTCCCCTTTTTGTGGTTGTGGGGATTGACCCCTGATTTGTTGTGATGGTTTGATGCTTGGTGGCTTTTTGTTGTGTGTTGCCTGATGGAAGGGTGGGGGATTATGACCATTGAGTCCCTTTTTCATAGGTCATATGTCTTTCCCTTTAGAGTACACAAACCAAATGATGAAGGGACTCATATGATGTTTGATAGTGTCTCTTCAATAATTACAATTCAACGATGAAATCTTATTTTGCCCATTCTTATAAGATATTCCAATTTAAATGAATGCAAGAGGAACACTAGTTTTGATACTTGACTTTACCAAAAGAATTTATTGCTTACTAGGTGCAAGTATTTTAAAATATTGTTGGACTATTTTCATAACCCCATATGCATGGATTAGGGGGAGATAAAATATCAATAATGCGATATATTGATGGTCAGTTTTGGTATATATGTACATTAACTTATATGTCAATGATTTATTTAATAGAAGTGGCCACGTGATAATATCTAGTTGTTGACTATACACTAGTTGTAAATGCTCCAACTAAATTTGATGTCCTAGAAAGACAACATCAATGTCTAATGATTTTAGAGCATGTTTAAAGCTTGGTAATTCTAAAGATGAAAATATCTGAAAAAGATAGGAGCAATTACTAAAAATGGTAAATTCAAGAATTTGATACATTTAAATGAATCTCCTAAGGAGGATTATGTTTAGTAAAAAATTTATATTTATATGTACTATGATGATATGAAACGCTTTAGAAGCGCATAAGGTATCCAACAATATTAGCATGTATCAAGATTGAATTTAATACTCCAGCATAGTATAAGTTATTATTGAGTAAAATATTAATTATTGTCTTGCCAAATGCTAATTGTATAAAGAAAAGCACATGATAGTGTTCTTATATCACATCATATTCATCGCCATGAATAATAAAATACATCTAATAAAGTGATCACTAGTAGAATTGAAACACTGACCATGTATAATTTAAATTTTAAAATGCGATTGGATGTGATAATAATATTAGGCCATCCGGGTGTAATGATTACCCGTTGTAGACACTCGAAGTTTCATTTAATGTGTTGACGCTCTCTTATGTTAGATATATGAAGTGAACGGAATGGCAAGACATAACATTGAGATTGAGCCATATTTGAATTATGATTTTAATAGTTTGTTTTGAGAAATTTCAAGAGATTATAAAATAGTTTCTAACAACTTTGTATGGGCATATGTAATAGGTGGCCAGGAGTTCACCATGATAACTTAAAAGTTGTTTAGTATGGGGTGACTTGAAGCTCACCATATTAGGTGACTGAGAGCTCACCAAAGATACTTGTATGTAGAATTTTTTTATGTAATTAGTATCTCATTATTAAAATCTTTGTTGATCCAGAAGATCATAGTCTAGTGGAATTACATACAAGTTACTTATATTTATACAACAATCTCTTGATTATTGGGGCTATTATCAGTCAACACAAAAGAAAAGAAGAGAGACAACTGCACAATACATGTCTCCCCATTGATATTATCTTCAGAAGAGAATGAATTATTAAAGAGTTCATAATAAAGAGTAAAAAAACTAATTTTTTTAAGTGGTTCTCCATGAGAGATAAATAACACTTAATATAATTCTTCAGAGAGATGAAATATGTTTAATATATTTTGCCTATGTGATGAGGCATTTTGCACAAGAAATAGTATGCTAAGTTGGTATAGAATTCGACGCCCCTATAAACGAAATATTTTACCAACTTAGGGGGAGAATTAACATAAGTTGGCAAAATAAAAATAAAATAAAATAAATATTTGACGATCCCTATAATGGTAGTTTGAAAAGTTATGTGCCAACTTTTGTCTATATATTATATGGGATAATCTTGCCAATCATGCTTAAATCACTACACCAGAAGTGTAGATTATATGATCGGTTCCAAAATAAAGATATGATGAAGGGCAAGTTGGTGCAGTTAACACTTTTAATAGTGCAATAACATATTAATATCATAGTGTGAATACCTTAAAAGTGGTATAAATATCTGAATTATTATAATTGATGGCCTATGATGTAAACATAGTTGCGATGGTACCAATGAGAGTTTATTCAGAATTGTAAATAGCATGCAAATTAAAATTATATTCTGATGCATTATATGCATGATACCGGTATATGATGGAACCGATAAATAATATGCATATGCAGGAGTGGACATGTGAACAAGGGATCAGAAATATATGTCCATTTTGATGTCGACGTAAAACTAAGATAATGATCAATATTTTGTCATGGACCAGAAGTCCAAAGAAAAATTCGCGATGATCAATAGTTTATCATAGACCAGAAGTTCAACGAAATATGAAAGGTTCTAAAGTTTGTCATGGACCAGTAGTCCAATTAGAAATATGGATTTCTAAAATCCATACTGTACAGTGTTTAGTGTTTTTGAGTCTTAATTTTATGTGCATGTTTGGGTCATAAGTTAAAAGCATTTCTCATTATATGTATTGGGTCATAGGTATATGCATTATTGTACTCATTAGTCATCATAGTTATTTGGTTTTGTATCTTATCATAAATTTTGCATCTCATATTACATGCATTCTTTATACTTAACAATTGTGGTGTTTTTAAACGTTTGCCCAAAGAATAGTGAGAAGAAATTAATAAGTTTGCATGAGATATTTATACTCCAATGGGATTATAGCTCTTACGGGTCTATATATATGACATTGATTTGATAGCATGTTGTGAATCATGCAAGAAGAGTTCCTAAATATTTTACTCTCCAAGTTATATATATATTTCTAGTATCGCATTGCTAACATTATTGTCGAACTCCTAAATAATCAATGTGACTTATTTTTGACATCTCAACCCAGAAGCTTGAGCATGTGATAGCTAACCAATTTTCGTACCAATTGAAGGGTTTTCACAATATATGAAATGTCTAAAAAATAGAATTAATGATCTCCAAGTGAGAATAATTTTCATGGCTTAGAAGAACCATGAGAAATGTATGATGATTAGACAATAATATGTGAATATATAAAGTGTTGCCATGATATTGTGATTGGAGAATGTTTGATCAATCATTGATCATGAATTTTTACTTTATGACCTCCAAAACAAGGCATCAATTCAATAATTAAGGCAACTTGATAATAGACTCATGCAATGTTTTCATAAGTATTGATAACTGAAGATGTCTCACTATGTCCAAGAGAAGATTTGAAGATTCAAGACCAGTCTAAGAAGACCTGTCATCAAGGAGTGTTATTATTCAACAAATGTGAAGTTACTCAGCGGCATTGGATTCATTACATTTGAAGATTTCAAGTTATATATTCATCAGGGGGAGAAAATACGCGTTGCACTCTTTTTTCCTTAACCAAGGTTTTGTCCCGAATTGGGTTTTCCAGGTAAGGTTTTTAATGAGGCAGCATCTCAAAGCGTATTACGAAAGTGGTGTACTCTTTTTCCTTTACTAGGTTTTTATCCCACAGGGTTTTTCTTAGTAAAGGTTTTAACGAGGCACACTATTCGACTACATTCATCAAGAAATTTATTCAACAATTGGGTTACGTCGTCTCAAGGATCTTGTTAGATGACATCATTAGGGGAGTTAATGAGCATTGTAAATGAATGTTATAAAATATTATATTTTAAATTGTTGTTTTGTATAATGGTCATCCAAGGGGAGTGTTATGTAATATATATTAGTGGATGACTATTATACCCTATGTATACTTTAGGAATATTCTGGAATTAGGGTTTGTTGTAAATACTATATATACCCCTTTACTGAATGAAATGAGATACATTTTTACCCATTTTCACAACAAATGGTATTATACTTCGAATATGAATGAAGAGCATTCTATTAATGTTTTAATTTGGTATGGTATTTTTCAGTGTTTGAATTTGAATTTCCGCGTGGAGACCTTGGGGAAGGTAATGGCTAAGCGTGGGGAGAGACAACAGCAAATTGTGTTCGAGATGCGCTTTGATGGTTTGTTTCACCTTGCTGGAATAGATGGGGAGGGGGGGGGGGGCAAGGGCTTGCCCCGTCAGTTGGCATGCTGGCTTTGTACTAGAGTCGATTTAAGCAAGAAGGTGTTGGTGGCTGTTGATGGGAAACGAATTCCCCAAAATCCAATATAGGTGAATTGGGTTCTTGGGATACCTTACGGCGTGAGAAAAGTTCCGAGTAAGGTTGTTGATAAAGAGCTGGAGGATAGGCAGTTTAAGGATTACAGCACCAAGGAAAAATGTGGCACAGTAGCAATAAGAAGAAAGACATTGATTACAGCATTGGAGTCAGGGATCAGTGATGAAAGGGAGTTCATGATGGTTTTTTTTATGTTCGTGTTGAATGTGTTGTTCTCATCCACCTGTCACAGAATGCCCCATAAGTTTTTTCATGCGGCGGCGGCGGCGGTTGAGGCTCAACACTACAACTGGTTTGCTTTTGTCCTTGAAGAGTTATTTCATGCTCTAGAGCCATGTACTAAAAGGTTCTATGCTGGTGAGATCCCTGTAAGTTGTGGGGGCCAGGATGCACATTATTTCTGGCGGTATGTATTTAGATAGTTTGTACAATTTAATAACAAATTTCATGATTGCATTCGATACTATATTCATGGTTGTAGTGTGCTTTGTAAAAGAAATTTATGCTTGAACTAAATTTCAATTTGTTATTTGTAGATTTTGTATTTGGATATGCTAGATAGGGCCCCATTGCAGTGGGGTGTAAGTCCTAGAATCAAAGTGTGGAAGAGGAAGGAGATAAATAAGGCAGCAAAGGAAGACCGCACTGAAACCGGTGATTACGGACATCTAGGGGTAAGTGTTATGGAGATTTAATTGGATGGATGGAGATTAATTTAGATGAATTGGATTGCTCTAAAATCTTAATATGATGTGTTTGAATGGTTGTGTAGTGTTTGTTTGTACCTTACGAGGATCCATATCCTTATGAAGGTGAAGATATTCTCCCGTGTCACCAGCGGAAAAGACGTGTTGCAGGTGATGTAAAGCAGGTATGTTCTGGCTATGATTAAAGTAAATTTCATATAATTTGTTCTTGTCTTACTAACAGTGATAATGCACTTATGATAATTATCAGATATTAAGGGATGTCATAAGTGATGCTTTTCTAGAAGGAGACGACGTTGAATTTGCCCAAATTGATCAGGAGGAGTTGCAACGACTTTCGAAAAATGCAAAGTGCAAAAGAACAAGAACTAATTCAAATCCGTTTGTGGCAAGTGCAAAGTATTGTATGTAAAATAAGTTTGTGATTCTATTAAATATATGTGTGTGTGTGTGTGTATGTATATATGTTATTAGGTTAAAAAAATCAATATAAAATGAAATAAAAGTGTTACTGTTAATATAAATGCAAAAAGTTGTAATGTAAGGAGTGAGTCAATCAGTAGGATTAATGATTTATGAGTTAGTGCAATGAAGATTAAGAATGTGATGTTGTTTTGACGGAAGTTGGACAAACGACCCGAGTGAGGTTTGGACATTGAGGAATATGGATGCTGGAGAGCAATGATATTGTTGTTGTTAATAGTGCTGCTTTATCTTGCTATTGGACATTGAAGCTGTGTTTATTTTTCATTTGATATTGAGGAATATTGAGGAAGAATATGGACATTGAGGTTGCTGTTGTAGGGCATTGAGGAATATGGAAATTGTTGTTATGGACAATTTATGTATTCTAGTATTTGACTATTTCATCTACAAATTATATGTTATTGTGATGTTGTTTATGTGACACTTTAAAATTATTAAAATAATTTGATAAGCATGCATCTTCCACCCTATGATTATTTGTTGTAGGAAATACTTCAAAGAAAACTGAGAGCAGTGGTTTGATTCAGATTCAACCTGAATAGGAGATTGAGGTGATTGATGAGCCACATGTACAGAATGAGCCACAGGTCCAACAGGAGAGTCACCTAGGGGTTCAACAGATGACTGATATGGTTGAATCACAGGTGGTTGAGACACATGTGATTAAGCCACAAGTCCAACAAGAAAGTCACCTAAGGGTTCAACTGAAGACTGATATGTTTGATCCAAGTAATACTAATGCAAATGCAGGTATGGAGTTGGTATGAAGTTGGTATGGAGTTGTTATTATTGTGTACATTAGATCTGTTGTATACCATGATATGAAGTTGATATGATGTTGGTATGAAGTTGATATGATGCATGTATACTTGATAACCAAATAATTTTTGTCTTTTTTATTTTATAGTGGGTAGTGCTGTAGAAGTTGTTGAGAGTCAAGAAACTAAAGCATATGGAGGAGGATGTGAAGCAACAGAGATTCAAGGAATTTCTGTTGAGATTCAAGCTCATCATACTGAAGGATGTGACCAATGGTTTAAGATTGGCCAAAGGTTTAAGGAGATGGAGGATGTGGACAAAACTAGTGACCCAGAACTTGGTATGGTTGAAATTTGTGCATTTACATTCAATGATTTACCTCCCCAACGTGGCAGCAAAATCCCTCCTTAAGGTGGTTATCCTGTATTTTCTGAAGAGTGTGATGTTGGGAAAAACTTTTTAGATGTTGAGGACTATGGTGTGTTTGATTGTTGTTTAGATTAGAAGGTGAAGGCATTGGGTTTGAAAAGGACCAGAATCTGAGCTAGGATTGTGGTGAAGGTAATGACAAGAATTGTGTGTCACAGCCTTCAATGGGTGATTCAAAGGTGATAACTTCCAATACTTCTTTTGCATTGATATGAATTGGTATTTTATGAATTGATATAAATTGGATTGTATTTAACTTCAATTTGTTTAATTTTTTATTTCAGATTCCCACACAACCTGAAGAACAAGCCGAACAACAACTCAAAGAACAAGGTGAATAAAGAGGCGAACAACAACTTAAAAAACAAGGTGAACAACAACTCGAAGAACCCGAACAAGGCCCAGGGGACTTTCTGAGTTTAGAATGTCAAAAAGGTGTTAGTAAGGATTGGGAACAACAACTTGAAGAACAACACGACAAACAACAAGAACCCGAAGAAATGGAAGTGGACTTTTTGAGTTTGGAAGATGTTAGTAAGGATTGTGTGTCAGTGGGTTCAAAGGGTGACCACAAAGGTTATCAGTTCAAATAGTTTTGCATCGATTTAAGTAGTTTGTAATGAAATATGTTATGTATTGATTTTGGAATACTGTTGAATGATTATTTTGCTATTGGTTTTGGTTTTTTTTTAAGATTTCGACACAACAAGAAGGCGAACAACAATTTGACTTGAGTCAAATAGCGTGGGGAATGGACTACACACTAAGAGACAAAGCAGAATATAAGAATATATCACCGGCAGATGTTGAAGGAGGGTTTTTTTAGACGCTAGGGAGTTGATACATCCAGCAGATATAAAACGGTGGTCTCAATCAGGGAAAACCAAAAATTTGATAACGTGGCTGTTGGAAATGCAGGAAAAGGAAAAAGGCCGAGGCTAAGCAAAAGCGACAAAATATATTGGCCTATATTAAGCAAATGCAAAAGGAAGAACAGGTATTTACCTGAATCAGTTCTAATTCAATCAATTCTATATTTAAGTTTATACATTAATCAAATAAAGTTCATAATCCAATAGTATTCCAACTACTTTGTATTTCTCATTACCAAATTTTTGTGTACAATTAAAGGTACCTAATGTTGCTGGGTGGAGTCTTAAAGGTCCAGCTCCAAACACTTCTACTTCAGGCAATGTCCCGGAAGAAGTAGGACCGTATGATGGCCTTGAACTGGTGGGGCATGGACTTGAGTATGTCAGCTACGACAGCGAAGAGGAGCCTACTACTCCAACTGATAAGCTCACCGAACACCAGAAGAAGATGCTTCAAAGGAAGAAGCAGAGGAGCAGGAAACGAAGGAAGCTAGCTCCTACTTTACTTGAAAAATATTTAGTTTTAACTTGGAGGCCAAAGGCTATTAGGAAATACTTGGAGCATTTGTCTCAATATGTGTTGGACAACACAAGTGCAAGACGGAAGTTGGTACAACCTGAGTGAGTATTCCATGAGGTACACTCTTATTCAATAAGTTATACATAGCAGTCATATGACTATTATTCCATTAGTTATACATAGCAGTCATGATTTTATATGGCATGTATTATATAATGGTGCAGCTCTGACCCACTTTGCTGCAGTGTGGTGGAGATTATGTGAAGATGGGTTTTTGTGGATTAATTCTCCACCCACTTGGCATGGTGACTGACCAGGTTAGGCTGCTTTAGTTTTATATTTCTAAAAACTAAAATGATTTTAGGCATAGTTTGTAATACAATCATTTGTCTTCCGCGGTATGTCCGGGTGTGCTCTAAACTGTATGAGAAGGTGTGGGGAAAACAATTTGTTGATCATGCAAGGAGATTCATGCTTGATCCCTCATTTGTTGTAAGTGTCAGCCTATTTTATTTACAATGTCTTTATATATGTTAGTTAGTTACAATCCTTTTATTTCTTTGTTAATTAATTGATCATTTGGTTGTTTTAGATCCAGATAATGTATAGTTCAAAGGGAAGTGATGATGCAGTGAAGAAGAAAGCAAAAGCCTAAACATCACATATCACTGGCACATGTCTGAATAAAATTCATGTGGTAGGAATTCATGGGCCTTCCTAAGTTTTAAAAATTGAAATTATTGTTGGTTTATAATTGAGTGTTATTATAAGGCACTTTAATAGTTTATATTTAACTGTTGGTACTTACTTGGCTGTCATTTTGTGTTCGTGTATGAAGGTTTTTGTTCCAGTGCTAGTTGACTCCTCCCACTGGTACTGCATGGCATTTTCAAGAAATAGGGAGGAGATTCTAGTAATTTATTCAATAACCACAGCAAACGCAGCAGAAGTAAGAAGTGAGCATGTGGAGAAGTTGGTACATAGTTTTCTGATCCACATTGTTTAGCCAAAGGCAATGGATTGGACATTCCATGGGTTGGACAACACTTGGGTGGAAAACACTATTTGCAAGAATTGGAGTAGAAGATCCATGCAAATGCCACCCCAAAAAGATATGTAAGTGTTTAACGATATTACAATGCTAGTAAGGATGTATGTTGGGTGTACTCATATATGTTGTCGTGATTTTGCAGCCACAGTTGTGGGATCCATATGCTCATGGCCATAAAAAGAAATGCAGGCGATAGTTTTGTCACTGAGCTTGAAGAAGTGAGCCTAAATATCATCCTTATTTTTTTGGTTTTTTTTTAAAGTGTATTGCACATACTTATGTGTATTTGAAAACAGGTTGGAGACATGAACGATGAATGGGCTTAGCTATATTGTGAAGACTTGATGTCAGAGTTTAATGAAGCAAAGGATAATAAGGTCTTACAACTTATTCAACACCTTGTGTTGAATTAAATTCTTCTTGGATGCATATAAGTACTGAGTGATCATTTTGTATAGTACTTGTATAGTTGATTAAGGTGGAAAATTGACTTGTTGCTGCATCAGTAATGGTTTTTTTGATGTACTATTGATGCAATATTGGAAATGTAATTATTAAGGGCTGCTAATGTAATTTTTTTGGGGCTGCTAATGTAATTTTTTTAGACTGCTACTGTAATTTTTTGGGGCTAGATGGATGGTGCTAGATGTAGGGTGATGCAGGTGTAAATCATTAAGGATTATGAAACATTTTGGGGGATGGAAATTGTTATGGAAATGTCCAACATATAATATTATTTGCATGTTTTCATTTATATTAAGCTGGGAAATTTCGTTTTATTATTGTCATTTATAAAAAAAAAATCCGATTACTATATGACTTATGCTATCATATTTATGGATTATACAGTCAAAATTAAACCAAATAAAGGCATGAATTTAATACTATGATATATTTCATTTATTACTACGGAAAAATTATTTTGTTATAAAGATAATCATAAAAAAACCAAATGGCGGCAAATGGAAATTTGAAGTCAAAGAATTGGAAAACAATGGTGGCATAAGCTACCAAATGAATTAACATAAAGAATATAAGTTACTTGAATAACAAAATCACAATTTGATAGTAATGAATTCATAAGTTGACAATCCCAAAATACATTGTTAAAACAAATAAAGGAAGTTAGAAAATGATTGTCAATTATTTATTATTACTGTCAAATTTATGTTTTTACTATCAAATGTATTGACAAATTGAATAAATTCAAATTCATGACAAGTCAAATAATCTAGTACAGGGCTACTTGATTCAAATATTGATTCTCGTTAATGAATCCATTGTCAAATAGTGTGTTAGTAAAGGTAATACAATAATTGAATCAAATGAAATAAGGTAATGCATTGTTATGCATTTTGTAAAATTCAAATTGATCTTACAACAAATAAATGAAGTTATAAAATAATATAAAATATCTAATCTATACTTAAATATTTAAAACAGGAACTTTAAGCGCCACGTGTCATCCATTTGTCACTCTTTCTTACTTTGATCCTCAATCTTGTGAAATCACATATCACAATAAATCAAATCCCATATTCGAAATAACTCAAAATCAAAATAGAAATCATACATTTTGCTTCAAATAAGAGGAAAAAATCGATAAATTTACATAATAATTGATTTAAATGATAAAACCCGTGTATAACACGGGGTTAAAACTAGTTAATAATACAAGTAATACATGATTTATACAATGATTGTTGAAACAAAGTTTAAAAAGAAAATAAAAGTAAAGAAAATGATTCAAACAATTGTATGAGGTTTTGATGATTCATTAGGGTAAATGCTTTACATTTATTAGGGTTAGGGTAAAGGTTAGGGTAAGGGTTAGGGTTTAGGGTTTAGGGTTTAGGGTTAGTTACCATAAATTTAATTGTTAAAATAATATTGTCATAATAATATTTTGACTGTCATATTTTTGTTTTTATTGTCAACTTCATGTTTTTATTGTCAAATATATTGTCAAGTTGAAATAATTCAAATTCAGGACAAGTCAAATGATCTAATACAAGGTTTATTGAAATAATTCTAATTCATGAAAGGTGAAATGATCTAATACAAGACTTTTAAGGTTTAGGGTTTAGGGTTAAGGGTTAGTTACCATAAATTTAATTGTTAAAATATTATTGTCATAATAACATTTTGATTGTCATATTTTTTTTATTGTCAACTTCAATGTTTTTATGTATTGTCAAATTGAAATAATTCAAATTCATGACAAGTCAAATGATCTAATACAGGGCTTATTGAAATAATTCTAATTCAGAAGAGGTGAAATGATCTAATACAAGACTTTTAAGGTTTAGGGTTTAGGGTTAAGGGTTAGTTACCATAAATTTAATTGTTAAAATAATATTGTCAAATTTTAGTTTTTATTGTCAAATGTATTGTCAAATTGAAATAATTAAATTTCATGACAAGTCAAATTATGTAATACAGGGCTTTTAAGGTTTAGGGTTTAGGGTTAAGGGTTATGCGAGTTTTTAAGGGTTAAGGGTTTTGGGTCAACAGATTTTAAATGAAATTAATAATACAATAACAGCATTATACTAACTAATAATTTGATAATAAGTAACAAATAATTTGAAAAAAATGAAGCGAAAATTTGGCAAGAAAATACTGAATTTTTGACAATAATAGTGTCAGATATTAACAGTATTAAACTTTTTTTTACAATGAAATTGAAGTTCCATTCAAATTGAAGTTATTAAGTTATTTCAAGATATGACTTATACTGTAATGATTCAAATTACAATATCAAATTAAATACATTCTAATAATCATTCATACATTATGACATATTTCAAAATATCACTTATATCCTCATTGAATCTATATTTATGAAATAGAACTTATAGTTGGTTAGGACTTAGGAATTTTAGAAGTAAGACTAATTGATTGTCAAATTCTTGAATAATTCATTTAAAAAATAACATAATTGAATAATTCATTTTTCAAATAACATAATTGAATAATTCATTTTTCAAATAACGTAATTGAATAATTCATTTAATTTATCTAATTGATCTGAATCAAACAAAGCTAAATTATTTAAATTAAATTCATTTACACTCAATTGAAACAAATATTTAATTCAAATTAAGTGACTATTTCTCATTAATAAATTCACTATGTAAAAATTAAATGACTAATATTCATCACATTGACAACTGACTTAAAATTGTTTGCATTGTCATTAATTAGGTATCATATTATCAAGTACTATCAATTATTGTCATTTATGTATGTGATATGTGAATTAAGTAGTTGGTTGCGATGATTGGGTTTACGTGCTAGGGTTAAGGGTCGGGTTAAGGGTTTAGGGTTTAGGGGTTTTCAGATATCATATAAATTTAGACAATAAGGATGCAATTGGTAGGTGGTTTAATTTATATTGTTAAATGTATTATTTTATCAAATTGAAAACATTCTTTACCAAATTTATCAAAATCTAAACAAATAAGTGAATATTTGGAACAAGTAAAACTAAGTGAAATTATTAAAATTAAATCCATTTACACTCAATTGAATTCAAATTGAATGACTATTTTCAATAATAAATAAATTCACTATTAATAAATTAAATGAATAATACATAAATTTAATGATTAATTTTCATAAAATCAATATATGATCAAATTCATGAAAAACTAAATTAAATCTAAAGCCAAAATAATCTAATTAAATCTCTTGATTCTTACAATCATTAAATCATTTAATGGAATATCTTGATTTTCAAAATCATTAAATCTAGTACTTGAAAAATCTAATTGAATCTCTTAATTAAAGTTTTATTTTATATATAGTGATAGTTTATATGAAGTGCTAATTTATTTTGAAGTGTATAGTATTGACTATTAAAGTTTTATCAATAAATTTATGTTCACTTTAAAATATATATTTGATTTCTGTCAAATGGTAATTAAGATAAATATTGTCATATTTATGTTTTTATTGTCAAATTGAATCAAACCATATTATGAAAATTTAATAAAAAACAAAAATAAATGCATATATTTCAAACAGGTTTTCAAATAGGTAAAACTAAAGTCAAGTTAACTAATCTATTAGCTTCAATACACTACTACATTTTTGACCTGTTGCAACCCCCAAATCCGTTGCAGTAGGCACCAAAATCCGTTGCATTAAGCCTAACGCAACGGTCATGTCCCATGGCATCTGCTAGCGTCGCAAAAGGTCTAATGCAACGGTTTATGAAACCTAATGCCACGACATTTATGATCTGTCGCGTTAGCTCAACACCTGATGCAACGGCATAATGTATCCGTGGCAAAAGAGTGCTGACTAATATTTATCATGAAATTGATACCTAGTGCCACGGATGAAGCTAATTATGGAAACACCTACTGCCACGGTATATAAATTTTTTTTTTTCAATATATATATATATATACTCTAATTCGTCTCTAAAAATCTATATATATACTAAAAAATTAAAATTAAAAGTAAATATCACATAATTGTTAATAATATAATAATTATAATAATAAATATGTCATACATTATACAAAATATTTCTAAGTTAGCTTGTTTTCGGTACGTACAATAATAATACTAATATTTAAAGTTAAACAACTACATATTTATATATATTAGCCGATATTTATAAACCTTCACAAGATTAAACTTAATAAAAATTAGTGATTCACCAACATATATATACATGCACCATTTGTTAGATGCATGGCTAATCACTGTGCTCCATCTCCATTTAGCTCGCCATGCACCTACACATAAAATAGGATAGAACTTGTTATTAAGTACAAGATCGATTTGATAAAAAATTAAAGTGATTTCCTCATTCAAAAAGTAGAAGTAACAACAAGATAAATGAGAGAAAAATTTCACATATATCATTGATTAGGTGAAGCACTATAAGAGACATCTTTGAATCACTAAACACTACCAAAAATTGTAACAAAATTTACTTATATTATTGTTAGAACTAATAAATATTGTTAGAACTAATAAATATTCTACCCCCTTACAGCTCCTTACAGCTTACTTATATTATTCCAGACACATATCCTTCCTACATCAAGTTCCATAGAAACATAAGAAGAGTCTATTATGATCTTAGAACCCCCAATACTTATTTACTTTAAACTCAACACGAATGGATCATGGATCAGTGAGGACAATGCAGGGGGTGAGGTTTAATCAGATGTAGATAAGGAAAGTGGTAGTTGGGCTTCTCAATGAAGATTGAGACTCTTGGTCCAGCTTCTGCCCAATCAGGGAGCACTGCCAAAGATAAGAAAATGCACCACATTGTTCTGGACAGTCCGTTACATGAAGATCTCAAGTATTATTAATGATTTTGCTGAGCTTATGGAAGAAACTAAGACATTTCAGTTATTCATGTTAAAAGGACAACCAATAAACCACCAGCTCATGCCTTGCCCAACTTAGGACGTCAATGAGATAACGAAGTTGTGTATCATTATTACATTGCACCGCATGCTGTAAGAAATGAATATATGGAGGAATTAGATTAAACCCGTCGCAATCTGGGGGGTGCAGTGAATGATTGTTCTGCTGCTGCTTTGCCTAGGCACTCAAAGACTACATTTTAGATCTCAATTTCGGCTACGCTTTTACTTTCCTAGCTTAATTTATATTTCTTTCTATTTCTTAGGTTGCTCCTTAGGTCCTACAGGCCATGATCTTGCTAATTTTCATCTTTTAACCAGGATCATGGTATGTTGCTTTTGTCTCAGACTCCTCTACTTATGTTCCCTGCTTTGATGTTAATACTTTAATTATGTAATATATTTCGCTTACCATTTAAAAAAAAAAGATCTTAGTATATCCAAGAATTTTAAAAAGTACAACAAATTTAGTAGTCAAAACTAACTATTGCTTTTAGAGGATTATATGAAAACCTATGATTATTTGTGAGGTAACCTATAAGATGCAATTGCTACTCAATTCATGAACACAATGTACGAAAAATGAAAACATGAATACCAACACCAACACCATACAACAATATAATAAAAATAAAAAATAGCAACAAACAATATAATAAATGCATGAACCATGTACATAAATAAAAACAACACAGGCCATCAGAACTATACATCAACAGTAGCAACAAGAATTCAACAATAGCAACAAAAGTTCAACAGCGGCTATTGTAAAATCAATTCAGCAACACACAATAAAAGCTAGACAGAAGCACGAGAAAATAAATTTTTATTACCTGATCAACTGTTGCACCAGATTTAGAAGATTGCACATTTTGGTCAGTGAGAAGATGTGGCGCACTACGTACATGCATCCTTTGGAGCCGATGCAATCGCAAATTCAGGAATGACAAGATTGACCCCAGGGTTAGAATCCCGAAGTTGAGTCAAAATTGCAGTTGTAAGGGTAGCTGCAATTTTCTGTACTAATTGAGCTTGCATACTTTTTAGAAATTATGTCGGGAATATGTAATCTGACTTATTATCTTTTTTCTTCAAGTCTGACTTTTTCACACCTTGCCATTGTAGGCGTACACGACTTTTGCGCTTAGGATCAGGAATCACTTCTGAGTAAGGGTCCTTAGAGTTACTACCATCTTCATGCTGGGAAGACTCCAAAGCATCCATTTTTGCCTATTTTAGGAAAATATAGTCACTTGATTAGCGTTTGCCAAAACTAAACAAACATAACATAAGTCTAACATATTAACTCACAATATTCTCTTCTATTTTTTCATGGTTGGTAAGGTATGTCCTTCCATCCGTTCACTTTCTTGACTCCTTATAGACCGTTGCTTGAGAAGGTTCTTGCTTATCAGGATCTTGTTGTTGCTGTGAAACGTAATACACAAATTGAAGTGACTATGAATAATTTAAGGATAAGGGTTAAAGCTTCATGTACTACACATAATGTTGTAAATTTATGAATAAAAAAATATCATTGCTTAGAAATGAGATGAAGTATTTACCAACTGATGACGTAAAATTGCATAAGACTTACGTCCCATAGTGTGCATATCATCTAGCATTAGACGATTGTCTTTGTTGATCTTACTGATTTCCTATGCAATAAAACATTCCAGTAATAGAATTATGATGACACGATATATATGTATAATTTTGAACCACATAAATAAATCGTAAAAATAATAAAATGAAATAGGCTCTTTAGGTCAAGAAACTATATCAATATTGCTAAAAAATAGTTCAAAATCATATAAGGTACAATATATATAGGGTGAAGTTCCTCTGAGAACCATCTTATTATAAGAACTACTCTTATGGTGAGATGAGAACCATATAAGGTACATGCAATGTAACTATAAGGTACATGTTATACATATATAAGGTACATAATGTATAATTATAAGGTACAATATGTATAATTATAAGGTACATGATGTATAATTAAAAGATACACCACACCCCGAACCCAGCCGCACCACACCCCGAACCCAGCCACACCACTCCCCGAACCCAGCCACACCACTGACCCACTGCACCTGCACCCACCGCACCACCACCACTCGCACCAACAACCCGCACAAACCCGAACCACCAACCCAACCACCATCACACCCTCACCCCGAGCCAAACCAAGCCACTGACCAAATCACCACTGACCTAGCCACAACTGACCCAGACCACCTGAACCACCGAGCCCAGCCACCACTGACCAAGCCACCACCGAGCCCAGCACACCTTCGACTTTCCCAATCAACACCAAAACCCGCAATAATTCAGCCACCACCTACGGCAACGCAGCCACGACCGTCACCCCACACCCACACCCTCAACCTCAACCTATTTCTCTCTCTTCTTCAACCATGAAACTCCAATTTCAATTTCAATTCCTCCAATTCTCATTTCAATTCACCTTCAATTTAAACATTAAACCTAAATTCTCGATCATCTTCATTTTCTTCAACCTCGGTGCTTCGGAATTTATTGTCTTCGTTTAATTCGCCTCCATTGATAAACAAATGGAGCTTCAGAAGTAGCTTCAATGGCGGCGTTCGCCTCCAGTCGTACGTGGTGGTGGTTTATTTGGCCACGATTTATGGGAGAAGAGAGAGAGGAGAGAGAAAGTGCAAGTGCGGTCGACCATTTAGTGCGGCAGGAAGGATGTGGTCAGGTGCGGCGAACCAGCTGTGGACGGTGGTGGACGGTGGTCTGGTGGGGGAAGGAATCTGGAGGAGAGAGAAGATTAAGAGAGAAGGTTGAGGGAGGTTAGAGGAGAGAGATTAGAAATGATTAATAAGTGAGATTAATGGTTGAGATTAGAGGAAATAGATGAATGGTTGAGATGATTTTAGATTAGTTTTAATGGTTGAGATTAGAGTTCTCACCATAAGAGTGGTTCTCACCGTAAGAGTAGTTCTCACATGAACCTATATATATATATATATATATATATATATATATATATATATATATGTAAAATACCTTAGCCTCTTTAGAATGCCAATATTGCAAAAGCTCTTGAAATTGAGGTACTGAAATTGTGTCAGGCTTATGAAACCATCTTAAAGCATCAGTGGGATATGCATAGAAGTAGTTCTTCTTAGTAAAGCATTTATGACTTTTCCAGCTTCCATTTATAGCCTTCATCACCCAAGCCCTCCCAGCTTCAGGAACCATATACTTCTCCTGAATAAATCATGATAACAAAACATTAGTATGGAACATGTAGCATATGGAGGTCTGAGTGTTAATGATAAATTACTTATAATCTACTAATAAAATTTGAAGCATACTTTTTTTTAATAGAAATCAAACAAAGCGATCAATGCTACAAAATTAAACTACTACATACTAGGACATAATTCCATATTTGGTCATGTGTGGGTAGACTTGGAAAGTCGATATAATTTCGTGGTGCAAGTTCAGAATCCCTTGCCACAGTTCCCAAGAATAACTTAAACTCCTCAACAATTCTATGTAGGTCCAACTGCTTGGCCGAATGAGTTTAAAACAATAACTTCACGCTCATCTCTTGTTCGTGCATGAACCTTGGGTAGCATTGTTGGACCTCGATGCCTTTTGCTTTTGCTTTTAGAAGCTTTTTCAGTTTCTTTTTCTATTCATACATTAGTAAGAAACATGTTACAAAAAAAGGGTGCAAATACATCAACTAAATACTATAATAATGAATGTAAAATAAATCACCAAGTGTGTCGTACAATAAACTCAACTCTTAGTGTTACTGAAACTATAAATTTTAGTTATATAAATTTATCAGGAAGTTCTGAAATTATACTTTGAAATGGAAATTTAGAGGAAGAATGGTAGGACTTATCTAGGGGTCTTTATTTGTCATATATGAGCTCATATATGATAAAATAAAGCCAAAAATAATAAGTGAATGAAATATTTTGTGTGTGTGTGTTCTTTTACTACCTTAGTTGTTTCTTGCATTCATCTTTGTGGTCCAGCAATTTTTATTAGAGTACGTTGTGTGAGGTCAGTACAATCGAGCTGAGCCTTTTTTAATTAGGATGTATAAATATGATGTCAGATAGTTATTACACTACACTTTGACATGTTAAAGAGCTAAAATATATATTAGTATGTATAATGTTGGCAAATACCTTGCATACCTTCCCTTCCATACTGAAATAAAATTTCATCTTCAAATTCTTGATCTCCCTCAGATTCATTCCCAACACCATCATCATTCTCATTTTGATTTAGCACATGATCGTTTTCATTCTCAAACAATGCAACGTCATTATTCCTTGCTTTTCCAGAAACAGAATTATTCAAAGACTGATTACTTTCTGTAAACTCTTCACAATTTTCTTTTTGCTTTTTTCGTAACTCAAGGTAAGCTGACATGGAACCAGGAGAACAAAACGCTCGTTTTTTTCCCTTCTTTTCAGACATAACTTGTTGCTTCTTTTGGATGCTTTGATCTTGAACTTCATCAACAAAATGCTTCTTACGACTATTCACTTCCACAACAGCAGCCATAGTTTTGGGGCGATGTGATGGTTTCTTTACTTGCTTTGAAACCTATAAAACAAAAGGCAAATAAAGCATTACTAGTTATATTATCAGTCACAAAGGAGATACAAAAGGTAGTATTCTATTACTAACCAAAATCAGAATGGAAACATGAAAAAGTGTTCTAAGAAAGGCCTTATTCACAGTACCTTTGATAAAAAATGGCAGTAGCAACTCAGGTACTGTACAGGACAATTATATGAAAGAATATGTGTATAAATAAACTCAAGTACCAAAAGGAGAATGTCAATTATTCTACTAAACTCAAGTACCAGAAATCATAGTATTGTCACATATATAACATCAGGTATATCAAATAAAAAGTTACAGAAGCGAACACCTGTTTACAAGCTTTTCTTTTTCCAGAAGAGAGATTGTCAGCTTCCATAATGTTATCAGTTTCGCCCTCAATTTCACCATCATATTCTGATGTAGAGTCATCATCTTCATTTTCTGGTATATTATTCTGCATTACACTCGGACAAAGTAAGGCTTTTGCTTTTTCTTGAAGTATCATATTAGCTACAGATGCCGATCCTAGGGCTTCCATTCTTTTTGCATTATATTTTATTTGTTCAAGCCTATCTAGCTCATATTCTGTAATCTGACTTTGGGAAGCAGAAATTTTGGATCTATTCCGTTTCATCTGCATAAAAAATGGATGTACTTTAATTTCCAAGATGTAAAATAAAATAAATTGAAATGAATTGCAATGAAGAATCAGCACATTTATAATGACAACTTTCACAAGGGCAACAAATTTGATTTCCTTGGGACTTGGTAGCAAAAGCTTTTTCAACATATTCATCCACTCCTCGTTCATATTCATCACTCCATTTGGGAAACATCCACCACTCTTTAATTCCAATATCCATCCCTTATGGAAAGAATTAAGAGTGTTACTTTTATTAGTAGTTATAATACAAAAGAGAAAGTATTCCACGAATTCATTTGAAATCACACTTGAATCATTAAGTCAAACAACCAAGATAACAACTTGATACTCTTACTTATGACTAAACACAAATCTGCTTGGTAGGCTTCAGAAGACTAACTAAGACTAACTAACATGACAAGTCACACAACAAGCAAAAAAAACATAAATAAATGAAATTATTTAGTATAAAGTTCAGTATTCATTTGAAATCACACTTGAATCATTAAGTCAAACATAAACAAGCTCAATAAAGGTCAGATTATAACATTCGAAAGATTATTTAGTATC
The DNA here is from genome assembly GCA_951394345.1 of Salicornia ramosissima. Lineage (NCBI taxonomy): Eukaryota > Viridiplantae > Streptophyta > Magnoliopsida > Caryophyllales > Amaranthaceae > Salicornia > Salicornia ramosissima. Next base: position 23,826,443 of record OX596233.1, on the reverse strand, counting down.
TTAAACTAGAGAGAGTTTCCAATTGATCACTAGAACCTTAAGAAATTGCAAGTTTCCTAAAGCTCATACTCCCAAGACCAATATCTCATCCCATTGATCACTAGCTAGAACCTCAATAAATTGCAAGTTGCCTAAAGCACATACTGTCAAGACCAATATCTCTTCCCCCATTGACTCTCTTGGCTCACGTGCTCCTTCCTATAAGGTATAACCTCGATTTTATTTTTATTTATTTTAAGAAACCCATTGCTTATCAAGTTATGATTTTTAAATAATATTATTTTAAAAAAACATTCTAAAAATCATTCTAATTCTATAGATCAGATTATGTAGCATAACTACTCATTCATAAATATAAAACCAAAATATAATAAAATACAAAATAATTTATCAAAGGTCAATGCATTTGAGACACAAGTGATAATATAACAAATTAACAACTAGTGGCAAGTCCAATCTTAATTCATATACCAACTCAAGTATCGATGTAAAAGTAATAAGGATAATTAGCATATAGGATTTATCATTCTATAAGTAACATGAGGATGATGTTGCACTTCACTAACACACTATCTCTTCAATTTTGAAGGGATGATGTTTATTAAAGGGGTGGGGGGAATGGATCCCTTCCGGCCTCTCCCTCCTCTTCCTTCCCTCAACCTTTTACCTAAATAAGGGAACTTTTTCCCCTCCTTTTCCCTTCCCTCCCTTTCTTTCCATGTTCCTCTTATCCAAACAAAGTGTATATTAACCTTTATATATTCTATATATTTTATGTAAATAATTTTTTTAAGTTATGAAATGATTGGATAACATGATTTAATAATTTATATAACTACATATGCTCAAACAACAAAGCAATTACAATGAGACTCAATTATTACTACACGTCCTTATTGTGTATTGGGGAGTGATATTATATTTATTTTTTTATTTTTTTTGGGGGGTGGGGGTTGACATCAAAATTTCTTACTACTTAGTCAAATGGGCATGAAATACAAGTATAATATATAACATCTTAGCAAATTTGCTACTTGACTCATTTAAAGATTATTTTGCATCACTATATAAAATTATACTATCCAAATCAGAAAGAGTATACTACATCAGAACTTAAAAAATTAAGAAACTATGGCCTCAAACAATAATTCTCAAACACAACAGTAAAATCTTCAAAATATTTATTTTAAGAGAACAACAAGATTAGATTAAAGAGGGCTAATATCAACCAATACAAGCTCAGCCAGAGCAGCAAGATTTTCTTCCATCTAGACCATAAGCTCCCTATAATTACTACTCAAGGAAACTAAACTACGAGCAGCTATTAAAGAACAAAAAAAAATAAGACTTTGAGAAAGAGAAGAGACTTTAGGATTACAAATAGCAATACAAGCATTAAGGACTTTAGGATTACAAATAGTAAAAATTATAGTTGGATCAGTGGTTAGATTACAAGAACCTCTTTATCGGAAAGCTTAATTCATGAGAATTTTTTTGTCGGGGTAAATTAACACCATGAAGAGACGATCAAAACAAAATTACCAAGATACACAACCCACATAACACATACGAGAATACACTAGAGACAACGGGGCCGAACACATAAACCACAATTTTAGAAGAAAAAACTACTGTGTTCATAAAAAAATTATCCTTACAACCTTTTAGTTCTTCGACAAAGAATTATAAACAAACCCGAAACACATAGTATTCACAACAATCATAAACTGCATCACTGTCTTGGCCAATCTCATTCTTTTGACAAATTGTTCATATTCAAATTTAGGATGTTCGAGGCAATTACAAATGACAAGGTTCCAAAACATGGGTATTGAGTCCTTAATTTAAATAATTAATCCATTAACACAACCTTTAATTGTGAAATAATCAGTCAGACTTTTAAATGGGAAATTAAGACTATCAATTTCAAGGAATTCAATATTGTCAGCATGTAAGGTGTATTTTTTCTTGTAATCTAACCACTGATACAACAATAATTTTTACTATTTTTAATCCTAAAGTCCTTAATGCTTGTATTGCTATTTCTATTGCTCAAACATGGCAGCAAGATTGTCTTCCACTCCCTCTTAACAAAAAGAAAAAGAACAAAAATAAAAGACATTGGGAGTTGCAAAATATATGTTCTGGACATTCAAACCAAAAAAGGTGGGACTAACATTAGATTTTATCAAGCAATTATAGAGCTTTAGACATTTTGTTTCAAGACAAAGGTTCCTTAAACCGCAAAATCTTCTATTTTAACCAGTAATCTCAAGAACAAAACTTCAAGGCATACCTTAAACCGCAACTTCGAGCAACCAGTCACAAGCCTACAACCAGTGCAACCACTACCGGAACAACAACTGTTGCCTTCACCTTCGACTCACCGCTTAAAATTAAAACCTAGAAATGAATTGGGGGAATGGGAATGAAATTCTAACTAAACTAATTAATGATAAAATATCCTTTTGTACTGCAAAATCCGATGATTGAAAATAAAATACATACCTTGCAAGCTGCTTCAATGAAGGGTAAAGCTCGTAAGTTGTTTTAATGGAGGAATTAGAGAAGCTCGAAAGTGAGATGGGCTGAAGAACACAAAATAAACAAAATAAAATTAACCTAATTTCTCGTATTCCTTCCCATTTTAACAAATTAATTAAATTAAGAACACAAAATTAAAAAAATAAAATCAGCTTCTATCAAAAATAGAAAATTAGGGAAATGGGTAAGCTTAGGATATGAGTAATTCACCTTCAATGAACCAGTGTCCACCTTCGTTCTTCACATTTGTTTCTCATAATTTTTGTCTAATTTTCTCTTGTTTCTATCGAAAATGAAGAATTAGGGAAATGGGTAAGCTTGAAATATGAGTACAATAAAGCTTATTTCCTTTACATTTTCTTTTGCTTTTTTTTTTTGTCTTAAATTAAGATTACATGTAAGTTTTTTAATTTTTTGGGGAGAAAAATAGAGGGAAGTGGTGAAATTTTACGCGCCTTACAATTTTCGATGAGATACCGTTGCATCAGCTATCCATGGGGTTGTGTTAGATAGGCTAATGCAACGGCATATAAAGAGTCGTTGTGTTAGATTTGTTTTTTTGAATATAAAGTTGAATCCGTTGTTTTAGCCTATGCTATTGCAACGGTAGTAAAAATGTCGTTGCATTAGCCTGTAATTACCCGTTGCGTTTGGTCAAAAATGTAGTAGTGATAATATACAACTACTGACAGTAAAACTACATTATTGACAAATAAATAACTGACTATAGAAAATGACAATTTGGCCAATAGGTTAATATATCTGGAAACCATTCTCTAAAAACAGTTCATTACAAATCCACTAAATTCAGTTTTTCACAACATATCTGACAACCAACTACAGTAATTCATGCATTATGTATTACACATCAACCCCATTGTACACCATTTCTACATATGAACTCATCTTCTTCAAATATGTCTTCATTTAAACCATTTATATGCACAGTTAAAGGTTGATGTAGAGGGGGACGCAGAGTATCCTACAACAACACATATCAAGCATAAGCTTGACATATATTTTAAAATGGATGCCAATAATACATGAATAATACATATGAAGTTTACCAAATGCAATTCCCCAACTCTGTAATATTCATTACCAACGGTTAAATCACTAACCTGAGTGACAAAACAAAATACTAATAAGTCAGTGCCATTATTCTGCTAGATCCTTGCCATAAAAACTATAATTGTGCCAATAAAATTAAAGTTAACTAAAGATAGTAATTGTAATACCTGAATTAAGCTGTTTTGAATGGAGTTGGCAATGCATTGGTCACTTCGTTCTTTCTCAACAGCCTTCTGTTTTGCTCTTTCATCACGAGCTCGCTTTGCTTCATACTTTTTCTTACGCAACTCCTTTTATCGTGTCACCTCCTCACATGTCGTCGTCATAAATCTAGTACAACGAACAACACCACCACCCCTAGCAGGAGGATCCTTAAATGAAGCACCACCTATTTCATTTGGTTGAAGTACTCTTACAGGTACTACGCTTACAGAACCTGAAGTTATACCTCATTCGATCATGCTAACACAATCTGATGACGGAGTACGTATTGCTAAAGACTTCCTATTTGCAGTGGAAGGTGTGGATTTATTAAAACCTGTCTCACCAACACTACTTAGTGGAAGAGCAGGATTACTTTTCTCCTTCACTTTCTTCTCTAACTCTTTCAAACGTTCAATAACCATCATCATACATGACACGATTTAGGGTGCTTTTCTACCTTTGTTTAGGTTTATTTTTTTTATAGTTAATAATAATGTCTTTGTTTGTGTTTTTATGCTTTAGTTGTAAATAATGTATTTTTGTTTGGTTTTTATGTGATTTTATTAACTTTTGGGATTTTTAGTACGTTGTTTCGTGTTTTACGTGTTTTAGTTTTAGTTCTTTTCTTTTTAAAGGTTTTAGTTTGTTTTATTATTGTGTGTTTTATTTGATTTTTCTTTTCTTCCCGATTTTATAGGTGCGTGCTCGGTGTCACGGGTTTGGATTTCGAGTTATGGGTACGAGCTACAAGGTTCAAGGTCCAAATAGATTAATGTAACCAAATCTATTGAGCCCAATACTCCAAACCAGCCCACCATCTCCACCCTTCCATTCCAGCCCATTTCACTCTAAACCCACTTACCAACCCAGCTACAAACCCGACACCCCACAACGGACTGCAACAACCAACGCAACCACAGACCATCACCAATCAACCACCATTCACCTCCCTCATCGGCAACATAACCACCTAAAACCACCACGGCACCACTACTTTAGTTCACCATACTCAGCCACCATCCTTGCAAACCGCCCAAACCCGACACCACCGAAACAGCAGCAACCCAATTCCAACTCCAATTGATTCGCCTGCAATCCTAGAGCTGCAATTCATCACAGAGCAACATCAATTCGGGTTCTAAATACCCCAATTTGCAACCCACTTCGAAGCTGGCCGCTTCAATCGAAGAGGGCCGCTTCCCGAAAATTGAGAAAATCCCGAAATTCTCTGAAGAGAGCGCCAAGCGGTTCTTGGAGTCGAAGCGGGCCGCTTGGAATTTCACCAAAGAGAGCCGCTTCACCGAAGAGAGACGCTTCGGTCTGGGTCTCGATTTTTTATTGAGCTCGTGATTGGCGCGTGATGTTGATGCTAATTAACGGCTGTGATTTAAGATCGAGGGTGAAGATTATTGATGATTGATGGTGTTGATTGATGATGATTGATGGTGTTGATTGATGATGATGGTGGGGCAAAGGACATAGGATTAAAACCCATGAACGAGCTGTGCGAAAACGAAGAAGAAGAAGAAATGAATTTGGGGGCCTGACTTTAGATTTTTATTCTCATTTTATTTTCCTTTTTATTTTATTTTCCCTTTATTTTGGGGACCTTTTATTTTTTTCTTTTCCTTTTTACTTTCTTTTTCTGATTTCCTTTTTTTTTTTAGTTTAGGAGACTTTATTTTCCTTTTCGTTATTTCTTTTCTTTTATTTTCCTTAGTCTATAAACACCCATTTATGGGTCTAATTAGGATCATCCATCATTTTTCTCTCTCCTCTAATTAGGATTAGAGTTAGATTAGGATTTTCTCTTTCTAGATTAGGAGTAATTTTAGAGAGAGAAATCTAGAGATTTCAATAGAGGTTTGAGAGGTTGAAGAAGCAATTTTGTGGATTTTGTTCTCAATTATTCAATAAGCATTTATATCCTTTCTCTCACCTTTATTGCTTTCTTTAATTCTTTTTTTTGCTTATTTCTTGTTTGATTAGTATAGTTGGTTAGATTTCTTGCTTTGATCTCTTGCTTAATCTTTGTTTTCACTTAGTTTAGCTTAATTCTCTCTTTAATTCTTGTTTGATTTTATTTTAGTTTTGGTTTCTCTTTGTTTTTCATGTTCTTCTTCATAATGTTAGGTTAGATTGTGTTCTAGGGATTTGGATTTTAATACAAAAAATGGCATGTTTGTCTTTCCCTCAATATGTTAATGAACCTTTTCGTGCTTACTTTGATAGATTCAGGGGCGGAGCCGGGGGGGGGGGGGGCGGGCGGGCGGGGGCCTTGGCCTCCCCCTTGGCCCAAAATTGTTAGTATATATTAATTGAAAGTGGAGATAAATAATGAAAGTATAGTAGTTCAATTGGTTTGATTGGTTGTTTATACTTCTCTAGACTAAGGTTCAAGTCTTACTAACTACATTTTTTGCTCTTTAATTTTTTTTTAACTTTTGTGTGATATTGACTTCGGCCCCCTAATAAAAAATTTCTAGCTCCGCCACTGGATAGATTAGATGGTTTCCTCAGTTACCATGGGTGTTCTCGTAATGATGCTTGTGGCATATGTTATTGGGGCTTTAATGAGTATACTAGGGGGATGATTGAGAGCGTGTATTTTCATCCATACCGTTGCTAGATTAGTTACGCGAGAGCGAGTTAGTCTAGTAGGATCAATTAATATGCTAGATTACGAGAGATCGAGTTTATCGTGTTGATTGGTCTTAATTGAGTATCATGACCATCTAATCGCAATTATTTGTAGAATTCATTAATATGATTTGATTTCATTTTTCCCTAGTGTTTTGTATTTGATTGCTTGTTTTTAGTCTTATTTTTATTCTCTATTCCCTTCCCTTACACTACCCCTCCTACTAGTTTAATTAACACGAGTTAATCACTTAGTCCTTGTGGGTTCGACCCTTTACTTGCCACTAAATAGCTTAGTGTGAGTTTAGGTATTATAAATTTGTAATTTGATTTAGGAGAGTAGTCCAACGACCTACACTATAACCCTCACATCAATACACTACTACAAAAGGCGTTGAAATTCGACACTATCACTTCGACGCCGTCCAAAATTATCAGGATGAAATATTGGGCCGCGTGTTGGGTCGACGCTTATCTGCGTTAAAATCCCCGCGTGACAATAAAAACCATCGAGATTCTAGATCTATGTCACGTGACCTACACAAACTACGCAAAACTCTTGCTGTTGGGGAAATATGAAACCGCCTCCACGAAGCTTTGATTTTCTCTCCAGTTTTTTATCAACCCTAATTCTACTATTTTTCAAGTATTCCACTCTACAACAATGCCAAAAGTTAAATCTTTTCTACCAGATCTACAATCAACAGTAATCTTTGCAGCAACGACACCTTAAATTTTCAAAGTCTTGTAAATTCTGATAGGACTTAAGGTATTTTTTTCTATTTCAGATTCTAATTTTGTATATATAAATCTTGTGGCCTGGAAATTTTTTTTGTTTATTAGGTTTTAGTGTTTTCTTATTGCAAATAATATGAAGCAAAACAATGTTTTTATCAGATCTAATCCCCGGTGTAGAAATTACGGCTTTTAACAAGACCCTGATTTGATGTTCCGGTTAGTTCTCCTCTCTATTCGATTTCATTTTCATCTCGATTATATTCACTTCCTTGTATATTTCGTAAAAATTTAATTGTTTATCATCTAAATTAATTAAATGTCGATACACCTTATACCGTATATAATTTGCAATTTACTAATCTCGATTTTTTTGAGCATTATTATTGATTAGGCTTTAAATAGAATAGTTTCAATGGCTAGAGCATTAAGGATATATATATATGTGGTGTTTTATGTATTATAAAATGATGAAGGTGGGATGTTCTCTAGATTTTAGGGGTGCTATTTTAAAAGAACAATCTTTGTAGTTTTTAGATGGCTTAGTTTATATGGTATCACTACATCCTGCAAGCGTACCACTTTGTTCTTTAGGGCTTTTAAACTTTTTTTTGTCTGCTAAAATTCTAGAAATAAATGTTGCCATTGTGAAATTTTTTACTCATTGATACTTTCCTTATCTATGTGACGTAATTTAGGGACATTACAAGTGCTATATGTTCAGTTAAGGGGGAACATATTGAGGTTTTTAATGGTTAGTTGCATCATTTTAAGGCTTTCTGATGACTATTTCTTCTTGTTGTTGTCGATTACTTAATTTTGACAAGCTGAAGCCTGGTGATTGAATTAGATGGTGTTAACAAAGATACTTATCTGATCTTGGATACACTTCCTTCAGAATATGATTCTTAAGTAAATTCTATTGAGGTTGATGAGAAATCGTCATCTGAGGATTACAGTGACATTGGAGGCTTAGAAAGAGGCAAAATTTCCACCTTGTGTTTCTCTTCCATGAGTTAAACTTAGACAACTTCTAAATAATAATTGTTTTGGCATCTACACATTCATGAGCAAGTTGAGGTGATTGTTTTGCTAATGACACACAAAGAGCGATTCCAGACAATAGGAATCTGTGAAAACACTCATGGCTAGAGCATGTGTAGCGCAAAAAAATGCTACTTTTCTGAATTTAGTAAACTCTCAGCTTGTCGAGGTTTGTTTTCATCTATGCAATTTGATGCTTCTGGTTTAGGCTTGTTTATAGTTTGTATGATTTCAATCTAAATAAAATCATGTATATAAAAGTTGATAGTGATAGAATTTCATGTGTATTGAGTTTAATGATGGTGAATTGTATACTGATTTGAGTGACTAATTTTATAGTGGAGTATTTTCATTTAAATTGGTCAAGTTGAATTCTTTTTTTTGGGATTTACAATTATGTGCGAATTAGCTTTGCTAGCTCATGTGCTTTTATTTTAAATCTTAGACGACATAGTTCTTAGCAAAATAATCAAGCTTATTTATACTATTGTTAATCACTTAGCTTTATCATCTCATCATAATCTACGAATCGTTGCTCCAGGTTTGTTTGTTTAAACATGCAGGATTGTAGGTCTATGACTCTTTATAAGAGTTTTGTAGAAATTGATTATAACGGCTTGCCTTTCATTAACAACCCAAAACGGTATATATATATGTACATACAACTTAAAACCTAGAATAAAAGATAATCTAGGAAATTAAGGAAATAACTATAAATTACAAGATATTTACCAAAGATAATACCTAGTCAAATATTCCCAAAAAGATAAAGCCAAAAATATTAATACTCCCGTAATACCACCTCAAGTTGGAGCATGAGGTGCATGAATGCCCAACTTGGATAGTGTTGAGGTGATTTTGGGGTCACAACAATGTAATTTATTTTTGGTGGGTTTAAGAGCTAGTCCAAATTCCACGAAATGGGCTTGAATCTGCAAAATGAACAAACGTGAGCTACCCCCGGAGGTGTTACCGGGGAACGGCCCTCCGACGCTCAAGTCAGTAAGTGTGAGAGTAGAGATTGTAGAGAGAGAGAGAGTGAGGGAGAAGTTTGAGGTGTGTTTTGTATTTTTTGGATACCTTGGCATGTGTATGGGGAGGGGCTATTTATAGTACTCTGAGACTGTGTCAAGAGAACTGCCCCTGGTAGGTTGAACTGTGCTAGGTAGGCTGGGCTGGACCTGGTCAGTAACCCTGTACCTGGTGGACGTTCTCTTGACCTGGTAGGCTGGACCTGGACCAGGTTGCTGTCGTCAGGGCCTGGTAGATATGATCTGGACCAGGCAGGTGCTTGAGCGTGGATTTTAGGTGATCAGGGGCCCCTGTATGGACTTTGTCCTATACCAGGACCTGATCCTTTGTGGGCCTTCATTATGAGGGAACTCCGTGGTTTGTTGAGTGTTGGACTGGGCCTTAGCTTTGCATGTGGCTGGCCCAAAAATTAATGGGGTGCATTGTGCCCCATCAATTTGCCCCCCAAGTCCATAAAAATTGAGTAATAATTTTTGTGGATTGTGTCGAGTGGGCCCTGGTCCTGGTAGCAGGACGTCGTGGACAGCCCTCTTCTTCTTTTGAATTTGAAGAGTTTTTTTTTTTTTTTTTTTTTTTTTTTTTTTTTTTTGACGTGGGGCAGTAGTTATAGCTGCCTTAATTGCTCCACTAACCGTCGTGCCTAGTGGGCCGCCAGAGAGTGGGAGATGTATTTATAGGGGGAGCTGAGGAGTTTTTCGAACCTTTATTCAAAAATTTTCTTTCTCTTACCCCCAAACTCTCTCTCTCCTTCACCCTTCAGTTCTTTGTCTCGGTTTCCTCTTTTCCTCAAAGCATTTTTAGTTCACCTCTTTAACAATGGCGGATCAAGCGAGCAACTCAGATTTTTCTTTAACCTTGAACGAACCTGGGGATGAAATCTTTCAAGAGGACCCAGATGTCAGTAGTGACGCCATTATTGCGGCTCAGCTCCAGGAGGCGGAGAGGGAGTTGCCAGAAGAGGAGGAGCCTGACCAGAGCAGGGCTCTGGTAGTTCGGAATGAGGACCTGAGGGTCCGGACCTGGGTAGGTGGTCCCGCTGGTGGTGACCACTACCTGGACAGCGAAGGACGGTGGGTCTCCATAAGGTGGGAGGACTCCGAGGCCCTCCAGGGAGTCATGCAGATTAGACCGTCCACTGCGTTTCTGGGGAAGATTCACCAGTTGAGCCTGGTGTCCAGGGCCAACATTCTTGCCCTGGCACCTGGCCTGGATGGGTACCAGTTTTTTCAGCCTTCTGCAAATTCTTGTGCCTGGGATTCTGAACCAGGGCACATCCCCGTCTTCCTTGCCCACTTGAATTCTGGGGTGAGGTTCCCCTTGCACCCCTTCATCGTGGAAATGCTGGATGAGTGGAATGTCTGCCTGTCCCAGTTAGTGCCCAATGCCATCCAGAGGCTGATCGGGTTTATCTGGGTTTGTGAGTTCAGGGGTCTTCCTATGAGCTCCAGGGTCTTCCGGACGATGTACAGGTTGAAGCCGTACAGGGGGTCCAATGTGCCCAAGGGTTGGTGGACCGTGGAGGTCCTGAGGCGTGACAATGAGACCTATGCTACCACCTACCCCAAGCCTAGGGAGATGGGGCACTGGTATTATGAGTTCTTGTGGCTGACGGTCCCCTTGAGAAGCAGCGAACCCAACGTGTACCTGCCCAGGACGGAGTGGGCCAGGCCCAGGAATACGGAGTGGGTAGGGTTTGAGACGCTGTCTGCTGCTGACCAGGCAGTGGTCAGAGAGTTTGCTGCTCATCCCCCTACCAGCAGCATTGGGAGTGCTACCCCTGTGGTGTGGCTCCCACACCTGGACCTGATTAGGAATGAGGCCTATCTGGCTCTGTCTAATCTCAGCTGTAAGATGACTAGAGGTATTTTCTCTTTTATTTGTTTTGTTTTTTCCACCTTGATCGTCTTGAATAGCAGTTTGGTCTCACCCTTTTTGACCTGTTTTTTGGCAGCTGAGGCCCAGGTGAGGGTGGACTGGGATAAACTGGGAGTAGATGATCAGAGGAGGCCTTCCAGGGCCATCCCCCTGGAGCCTCCAACCAGGATGAAGTTCATCCTGTTGGAGAATGATAAGAGTCTCCCTCTGAGGCCTGCTCCTAGATTCGTTCCTTTCAACCCTGATGCTGTCAGGAGTAACCAGGGCAGGCTGCCCCCCAGACCGAGAACAGATGTAGAGGCTCCTCCTTCCACCGCCTCGAGGATAGCAACTGGGCCAGTTAGGAGGTCCAGGAGGAGTGCAGGGCTGACCCCTCCTGTGGTCGGAAGCGCCAGGGTTGCAATGACTAGGCACCAGAGGTCTTCCCTGGTTATCACTGAAGGTGGGAAGAGGCCTAGGTCTTCAGATCTGGGGGAGGTCACCTTGAAGGGCAAGGAGGTGGTCACCTTGGACGATGATGATGATGAGGATGATGATGATGATGAGGAGCCTCTGAGGCTCAAGAGGAGGAGGAGGGTCCAGGAGCAGGCTGGATTTCAGGCTGCCATGGCCATCCATGAGGATGACCTGGCCCAGGCTGGCTTGGACTCTTCTGTGGGGGGAGATGAATTCCTTCTGGGGAGTCATCCCTCTGACAGGGCTGGCTTTTCTGGCATGCCTTCTTACTCCCAGCTTTCTAACTGGAGTGGGAGGTCTGCGGAGATGGCAGGGCCTGTCAGCTCAGTTTCTGAAGTGCCTGGTTCTTCCTTCTTGGGGGGCCAGGCAGCTACAGCAGCAACAAAATCAACAACAACAACAACTACAGCAGCACTACCAACAACAACAACGACAGTAACAGCAACAACAACAGTAGCAACGGCAACAACAACAGTAGCAACAGCAACAACAACAACAACAACACCAGCAACAACACCAACAACAACAACAAAAACAAAAACACCAGCAACAGCACCAACAGCAGCAGCAACACCAACAGCAGCAGCAGCAGAAGCACAGAATTTATTGCCCTCCTATAATCTTCCCCCTGAGTTGGCAGCCTTGTTCAACTCTGAGTTCCCTACGCCTGAGGAGGGAAGTTTTGATGCTGCCCCAGGTGTGGCCTCTGATAGATATATCAGGGGGATGCTGCACAGCGTCTTGCGTCCTCAGGACAGGCCATCCAGTTCAGTGGCCGACCCTGGGATTACCTTGAGATGGGTGATCGGACTGGTATGAATTCTTTACTTTCTTCTGCTTTTGCTACCTTGCTGTGCTTTCAACTGAAATTTGTAATTTGTTTTCCTTTTGCAGGTGGTGAAGTATGGGGTGCTGGCCAGCGAGTTCCTGACCTTTGGCTTGCCCTACCTGACTCACGCCGAGGAAAGAATCAACAACCTTCAAGAAGAGGTGGTCTCCGTGAAGCAGAAGTACCTGGCAGTTCTTGCAGAGCAGACTCAGGCTTTCGAGGCTTTCCATGAGAGGATAGCAGCTGCTGAGGAGGCCAGGGATGAGGCCCTGGAAAGGCTGAAGGAAGTCCAGGAGGAGCTTGTGGAGACCAGGGGACAGGTCGAGCAGTCTGAGGCTAGGGCTGCTGAGGAGAGGACCAGGGCTGATCAGGTCAGGGAGGACCTCCAATCCAGGGTTGAGGACCTGGAGGAGGTTGGAAAGAGCAGGGGTGAGAAGATAGCTGAGCTTGAAGAGAGGAACCACACCCAGGCTGGGGAGCTCGAGGCCCTTAGGGGCAGTGCTGAGAACATGAGGACTAAACTGGTGGAGCTTGAGGATGAACTGGAGTCTAGGGCTCACCTCACCAGGACGGACCAGGACTTCAATGATTATTTCTTTGATGTCTGGCTGTCTGCCTTCAGGTGTGTGAAGCACGCGTATCCTGACGTGGACTGGGAGGTGGTAGAGGAAGGTTACAGAGCTGGTCAGGGTTCAATGCCCCTGGTTGGTGAAGTTCTTCCTTCCTCTATTCAGGAGTACTTGCATCCCTTGACTCCTGAAACACCTGCTACTCCAATGCCTGAGGATGCTCCCGTTCCTTCTCCTGCTCAGCCTGTTGTTGCTGAGGAGCTTGCTCAGCCTGGGACTTCTACTGTTGACCCTGCTTCCCTTCAACCTGCACAGGGAGGTACCCTCCACAGTGCTGCTCATAGTTCAAACATCCATCCTGTTGAGGTGGAAGTGAGTGGCGGGGCAGTTGACCAGGACAGGGTTGTTTCAGAGGATGACCGGGGTGCTCCTGTTGTGCAGGATGACAGGGGGTCCCCCCCTGCCTAGGAAGTTTGGCGATCACCTGGTCATCAGGAGGATGCCTCTTCCTGCTCTAGCACCTCTGGTCATGCCTTTGGTTGACCTGTTCTGGAGCATGCTAGTGGTGCCCTCTTGTGCCCTCGAAGCTCTCTCCTTTTGCTTTTAAATTGTCTTTCTGTTACTTTAAGAACAGTTTCTTTTGGCCTCTGCTTGGGCATTTTAGAGCCAGGTGGTCGTCGACCCTGCTTTTGTAAAATTTATGTAATCCCTTAACATTTTTACCATCCACCATGGGGTGGATGTGCCTCGTGCTGCTTTTCGAATGTTCAGTTGACACTTTGTTTGCATGAGTGTGATTTTTGCTTGGACTTTGAATTTTTGTCTCTGCAAATATTTATATTTATATGTGCTATATATATATATGTTGTGTACACTCTCTGCCCCCCCTGGTTTGAAGGTGATAGAATGACTTTCAGACCAGAGATAGGTTGTAGTGGTTTGAACAGGTGGCTGAGCTGCTTGTGCTTGATTTGTAGATCTTGTACTTTTTGCTTTTTGTGAATGCATGTGCTTTTGTGTGACCCGAGGTTAGGTAAATGAGTTTATTTTGGATTTGTAAGTGTTTCGTACCTTTTGCTCTCTCTTTTTTTTTTTGTGTGATCAACTGGTCACATAAACACATGGACTGGCCAGGGTATATGGGCAGGTGTGCGCTCCGCCTTTCGCACCTGTCCCCCTGTAACCAGATCGTTTGGATCACGCACTCTCGTACGACCTTGGGTCGAAGAGGTGCATGGACTGGCCAGGGTATATGGGCAGGTGTGCGCTCCGCTTTTAGCACCTGTCCCCCTGAGACCAGATCGTTTAAAGCATGTACTCTTGTGTGACCTTGGGTCGAAGAAGTACACGGACTGGGCTAGGAATGAGACCAGGTGTGTTTGCTTAGCAAACGTTTTCCACCTGCCCCCACCAGACCAGATCGTTTAGAGCATGCACCCTTGGCCTTAGGCCAACAAGTGCATGGACTGGGCTAGGAATGGAACCAGGTGTGCTTGCTAGGCAAGCCTTTTTCACCTGGTCCACCAGACCAGAACTTTTGATGCATGCACCCTTGGCCTTAGGCCAACAAATGCATGGACTGGCCAGGGTATATGGGCAGGTGTGCCTCCGGCCTTTCGCACCTGTCCACCCAAAACCAGATCTTTTAAGGCATGGACTTGTGTATGACTTTTCGTCAAAGAAATCCATGGACTGGGCTAGGAATGGAACCAGGTGTGCTTGCCAGGCAAGCCTTTTTCACCTGGTCCACCAGACCAGAACTTTTGGTGCATGCACCCTTGTGTGACCTTGGGTCGAAGAGATGCATGGACTGGGCTAGGAGTGAGACCAGAACTTTTGAATTTTGAATTTTGAATTTTTTCAGTAGAAAGACTTGTAGGAGTAAATCTGAACTTCATATTCATGCTGCAAACTTTGCTTTTCTACATAATTGACTTACAGTAGTTAAAGTAAAAATTAAGATAAATCTAGGCATAGTACTTTTTGAGCTGGTCAGCATTCCATATGCTGGGTAGCTGATTTCCTTCCAGGTCCATGAGGCGAAATGTCGATGTGGACAGCTCTTCGTAGATTTGGTAAGGGCCTTCCCAGGTTGCTGATAACTTGCCATGGATTCTATCTTTTTGCACGGCTGCAGCTTTTCTTAAGACCAGGTCACCTGTTTTGATGGGCCTGTTCTTAACTTTTCTGTTGTAGTACTTGCTTATCCTATTTTGATAAGCAGCTAGCCTGACTGCAGCTTCTTCCCTGACCTCATCGAGCAGGTCCAGGTTCTCAGAGAGGACCTGGTCATTGGCTTTTGCTTCGTAGAGGTGGACCCTTAGAGAGCTGCTTCCAACTTCTACTGGGAGCAGGGATTCAGTACCAAAGACAAGGTTAAATGGTGTCCTGCCGGTGGATTCTTTGGAGGTAGTCCTCAGTGACCACAATGTGCTGGGAAGCTCTGTCAACCATCTTCCCTTTTTGTCATCCAGCCTCTTTTTTAATGCGTTTAGAATTTGCTTATTGGCTGCTTCAGCTTGACCATTGGACTGGGGGTGGCACACGGCGGAGTAGGCGAATTTGATGTGAAATTTGGTGAGGTAGTCTCTGAGAGGTTCGTTGTCGAACTGCTTCCCATGATCGAAAACCATGCACCTTGGCACTCCATATCTGGTTATGATGCTCTTCCAAATAAACTGCCTGACATTGCCTTCCGTGATCGTGACCAGTCCCTCTGCCTCTATCCATTTGCTGAAATAGTCAATGCTGACTATCAGCCACTTCTTCCCCCCCTGGGCAGTGGGGAAGGGACCTAGCAGGTCCGTGCCCCATTGAGCAAACGGAATAGGGTTGAGGATGGGACAGAGGTCGTTTGCTGGTTGAGATATGGTTGGTGAGAACCTCTGGCATTTTGAACATTTCTTGACCAGGGCCCTCGAGTCTGCCATCATGGTTGGCCAGTAATACCCAGCCCTGAGGGCTTTGTGGGCAAGGGTTCTTCCTCCCATGTGGTGGCCACAGATGCCCTCGTGGACCTCCTTTAATACGTAGTTGCCCTCATCGTAGTCGACGCATTTCAGTAGGGGCTGGTCTGTAAATGACTTTCTGTAAAGTTCTCCGTCAACCAGGGTGTACCCGGTGGCCTTTCTCCTTATTTTCCTGGCCTGATCCTTCTCAGCTGGGAGCTGGCCGGTAGTTTTGAAGAGAATGATCCCACTCATCCAGCTTGTTGTTGAGTTCACCTGATAGGTGTGCTCTCTTGGTTGCTCAATGGATTTCGTGGGTAGGATTTCCACAAAAATCTTCCTGGTCAGCTCCTGTAAGGTAGAGCTGGCCAGCTTTGCCAGTGCATCTGCCTGTGTGTTTTCCTCCCTGGGGATCAATTGTACCACGAATTCCTCTAATTTAGAGGATCGATCCTTCATCACTTTCAGATACTCGATCAGGGCTGGTTCCCTTGCTTCATATAATCCGTTAAATTGGTTGGCAACCAGTTGTGAGTCTGTGAACAGGTGAACCTTAGTGGCTTTCATCGTTGAGCATAGTTGGAGACCTGCTAGGGCCGCCTCGTACTCTGCCTCATTATTGGTTGCAATGAACTGAAATCGCAAGGCATATTCGATTACGTCACCTTCAGGTGAGATCATGACAACCCCTGCCCCTGAACCCTGTTGTTGAGCAGATCCATCTGAGTAAACGATCCATGGGCCTGGGGCCCCTATGTTCTCCTCATGGTAAGAGCACTCAGCGAGAAAATCAGCCAGGGCCTGTGCCTTGATGGCATGGCGTGGCTGGAACTTGATGCCAAAAGCAGTCAGCTCCAGTGCCCATTTGGATATTCGGCCTGACCTGTCCAGCTTTTCTAATGACTTTTCCAGGGGCATGTCTGATAGGACCACTACTTCATGAGCATCAAAGTAGGGCCTGAGTTTTCTGGTTGCCAGGACCACTGCGTAAGCTGCCTTCTCGATCAGGGGGTACCTGGTCTCAGCTGGGGCTAGGGCATGACTTACAAAATAGATTGGCTGCTGAATTTTTCCTTCTTCTCGAAGGAGCACTGCGCTGATGGCTGCTTGGCACATAGCAATGTACAGGTACAGGGCTTCACCTGGCACAGGCCTGACCAGGGTTGGAAGTTTTGTGAGGTGGCTCTTCAGTTGTTTGAAGGCCTCTTGTTGTTCTTCTCCCCAAGCAAATTGTTTATTGCCTTTGAGGACCTTGAAAAAGGGCTGTGTTTTTTCCGAGGACTTGGCAATAAACCTGGACAGGGCTGCCATACGCCCAGTCAGTCTTTGGATGTCTTTGATTGACTTAGGCTCTGGCAGGTCCAGGGTTGCTTTCACCTTATCGGGGTTCGCGTCGATTCCTCTTTGACTAACCAGGAAACCCAGGAATTTGCCTGATCTGACCCCGAACACACATTTCTTGGGATTCAGCTTTACGTTGTGCTTCCTCAAGTTATCAAAGGTCTCCTGGAGGTCTTTGACGTGGTCTGCTGTGTGTACGCTTTTGACTATAGAGTCATCTACATACACTTCGAGGTTCCTACCTCTCTGGTCTTTAAAGACTCCGTCCACCATTCTTTGATATGTGGCCCCTGCATTTTTTAGGCCAAAAGGCATCATGACGTAGTTGAACACTCCACAGCTGGTGATGAAGGCTGTTTTGTGCTTGTCTGCAGGGTGCATGAATATTTGGTGGTATCCAGAGTATGCATCCATGAAGCTCAACATCGCGTGTCCGCTGGTTGAGTCTACTAGCTGGTCTATCCTTGGCAAGGGGTAGAAATCTTTGGGGCAGGCCCTATTCAGATCTGTGAAATCCACGCACATTCTCCATGTTCCGTTAGACTTCTTCACCATAACCACATTGGCTAGCCACTCAGGGTAGTCACAGGGTTCGATGAAACCTGCTTTGATCAGCTTGTTGACCTCTGCCTCGACAGCTTTATTCTTTTCAGCAGAGAAATTTCTCCTTTTCTGCTTGATGGGTTTTACTTCTGGGAGCACACTCAGATGGTGGGAGATGAGACCCGGGTCTACCCCTGGCATGTCACTTGCTTCATAGGCAAAGATATCATGATTCGTTCTGAGAAGAGCGATCAGGTTACATCTCTCCTCTCTGTTCATTTCTGTGCCTATGATGACCGTCCTGCCTGCTCCTTCTTCCAACTGAATTTCTTCTGTCGTCTGACCAGGTTGGATGGCCTGGTCCCTGTCTTGTTCCTCAGTTGGCCTGGCTTCAGGGTCCAGGTATTGATCTGTTCCCAACGATGTGCTGGGGGTGTCGTGACTGGTGGTCAAGATTTTGTTTGGTTGGGGGTGCTCATCCCCTGTTAGGCGGACTTTGTTGGGGTTGCTCCTGGCTAGCTCAGACAGCTCCTGAGCCATTCTCCTGGTTCTGGCCACTTCTTCAGGCCTGGATTGCCTGATCTGGGTCAGGTTACAGCTTTTGGCAGCTTCTTGAGATCCCCTTAGGGTGGCTACCCCCCCAGTACCAGTCACGTACTTGAAGCATAGGTGAAAGGTGGATGCTACGCCCTCGAACTGATCCATGAATGTCCTGCCAAGGATGGCGTTGTACGGTGAGGGCGCATCTATCACATGGAACTTTACCATGCAGATTCTTTCTGAATTGTCCTGTCCCAGTTTGACAGGAAGGTTGATTTCTCCCGTGGGCACTATTGATTCGCCCATAAAGCCTGATATTGAGCCAGGGGAGGGGACCAACATGTTGTCTTTCAAACCCATTTTGTGGAAGCATTCAGCATACAAAATGTTGATGGAGCTACCTCCATCGATCAGGGCTCTTCTCACCAGGCTGTGAGATATCTGTATAGAGCAGATCAGGGGGTCATTGTGGGGGTAAGATACTCCCTCACAGTCCCCTGGTCCGAATGAAATGGTGGGTAGAGCGGAGGGCCTGGTATTTGGCAGGTCTCTGGTTGAGTACGACCTACCAGATCCCATGGCGCGCAGCTCTGCCCTTAATGAGCTGCTGGAGGGCTGGTCCCCGAAGATGACCGCTATGATGTTGTAGGGCTGCTCCGGGGCCTTCTTCTTTGGTGACTCCTTGTCACGCTTTTTCTCGTGAGCAGGGTTACTCTTTTCTCGCGCAGCCTTCCAGTCTTTGTATTGCTTGAAGTACCCTCTGTTGATCAGGTCTTCAATGTTGTCGCGCAGGGATCTGCACTTTTCTGTCGCATGACCAGGGCAGTCATGGAAGTCACAGTACAGGTCCCTCTCTCGACCAGCTGTCTTCATGGGGGGTGGCTTTCGCCACTTATCCTCATTCTTGTGGGTGGCGTAGATTTCAGCCACCGACACGGTCAGGGGGGTGTAGGAGTCGAAGGTTGGAAAATCATGCTTCCTGGGGTCCTTTCGCCCTCTTTTCCCTTTGTCCCCCCTCTTTTCAGGCTGTCCTCCTTTTTCACCAGGGGGAGCTCTTAGTGCTCTGTTGAACTCCTCTGTCCTGATGAACTTGTCAGACTCTTGCATGGCCTCGGTGAGGGTGGAGATGCTTTCCCTGACCAGATGGTCCCTGTAGGTTCCTGGCTGTAAGCCATGTTTCAGGGCCATCATTATTATATCTGGTTTCAGGGGAGACACAGCAATTGCCTCCCTGCTGAATCTTGCTAAGTACTCACGCAGGCTCTCTTCCCTGCTCTGTTTAACGCTCATGAGCTCCATGGAGCTCTTTTCTCGTCTTCGTCCACTGATGAAGTGGCCAGTGAACTGCTCGGTGAGCTGGTTAAAGTCGTATATGGTACCTGGTGGTAGGCTTTGGAACCATGATTGGGCCAGGCCTGTCAAGGTGGTGGGGAAATATTTGCACCAGGTAGCGTCCGTGCAGGGGCCCAGGTACATGTGACCTTCATACAGCTGGATGTGATCGTTGGGGTCCCCTGTCCCGTCATACCTGATGTGACCAGGTAGTTTCACCCTCTGAGTGGGCTCGAATATCACCGAGGCATGAAAAGGTGACTTTGTGGGTGTCCTTACTTCAGGCCTCGGCGGCTTACCTGCTCGCAGGCTTGTTGACGGTCCTGGAGTCTCTTGTTGGGTTGACTCCAGGCCCGTTCTGGCTATTGGGGATGGGCCTAACCTGTCTTTAACAGTTACAGGTCCCCCCAATCTGTCATGGACCGTTGCAGGTGGTCCTAATCTTTCGTGTACCGGCCTTCTCTCGCTTTGCCTGTCATACACTGCGGTCCGGTAGGAAGGCACCGTGTTAGCTTCCTCCCGGACAGTGGTATGAGGCGTTGGAGATCGCCTGTGGTTTCGTCTCGCCTTTTTGCGAGTTTCTTGGATGGTGTTGTCCACTATTTTTGTTTTGCTTGAGGACGAGAACCAACTTGGGTGGTTTCTTGCTTCCCTCATTGTATCCCATTCACTTTCTTCCCACTCCCCTGGAAGTGACCGGGGAGGAGTGGGCTTGCGTTGGTTGGTCGAAACCTTTTGACTGCCTGACCCCCGCGTGTAGTTGAGTTTTCTCTGCACACGGGGTGGCTCGTAGCCCTCTGTTGGAGTCTTCGATGCGGATGGCCTCTTTGTTCCGATAGAGGAGGGTGGTCGTGGTGAGGACACTGTGTAGTCCTCATCCGATGGCTCACCCTCATCCTCTGATCGTTCACTGACCTCCTGCTTGCTCTCGCCTGACTCCTTGTTCAGCAGGGAGGCAGCTCGAAGGACCCGGAGCGCCTCCTCAACCTGATATTTGGTTGGTGCGTTAGCACTCCGGTTGCTGCGAGAGCCCCTAGGAACGTGGGCGTTGGCGCTCCACTCTTGATTCGAGCGCTGTGATTTCTTGCTGAGATGGCTACCGGAGTTACCTTGCTGAGACATTGTGAAGGTGTTAAGGAAATGGAAAATGAACTGAATATGGCACTCTGGACCCTCCTTCTAGCGCCAAATTGTTGAGGTGATTTTGGGGTCACAACAATGTAATTTATTTTTGGTGGGTTTAAGAGCTAGTCCAAATTCCACGAAATGGGCTTGAATCTGCAAAATGAACAAACGTGAGCTACCCCCGGAGGTGTTACCGGGGAACGGCCCTCCGACGCTCAAGTCAGTAAGTGTGAGAGTAGAGATTGTAGAGAGAGAGAGAGTGAGGGAGAAGTTTGAGGTGTGTTTTGTATTTTTTGGATACCTTGGCATGTGTATGGGGAGGGGCTATTTATAGTACTCTGAGACTGTGTCAAGAGAACTGCCCCTGGTAGGTTGAACTGTGCTAGGTAGGCTGGGCTGGACCTGGTCAGTAACCCTGTACCTGGTGGACGTTCTCTTGACCTGGTAGGCTGGACCTGGACCAGGTTGCTGTCGTCAGGGCCTGGTAGATATGATCTGGACCAGGCAGGTGCTTGAGCGTGGATTTTAGGTGATCAGGGGCCCCTGTATGGACTTTGTCCTATACCAGGACCTGATCCTTTGTGGGCCTTCATTATGAGGGAACTCCGTGGTTTGTTGAGTGTTGGACTGGGCCTTAGCTTTGCATGTGGCTGGCCCAAAAATTAATGGGGTGCATTGTGCCCCATCAGATAGTAAATGATCAAACTGTGTTTTGCCAAGCGCTTTAGTGAAAATATCTGCCAATTGGGAAGAGGTAGAAACATGAGATGGTGAAATCAAACCTTCATTAATCGCATCACGAACAAAATGGCAGTCCACTTCGATGTGCTTCGTTCGTTGATGGAAAACAGGATTCTTTGCAATGTGCAAAGCAGACTGACTATCACAAAACAATTGCCTTTGGATGATTTACGCCCAAACTCAACAATAAAGCCTTTAACCATTTTAATTCACAAGTGATCGCGGCCATAGATCTATACTCGGCCTCTGCCGATGACCGTGAAACGATATGTTGCTTCTTTGTCTTCCAAGACACTGGAGACTATCCCAAAAACACGAGCCAACCAGTGAGAAAACGCCTTGAAACAGGACAAGCCGCCCAATCAGAATCACACCATCCCTGCAAAGTTAAGTCATAATCTGCACTCAATAGAATACCTTAACCCGGGGTTCCTTTCAAATATAGAACGGCCCTTAAGGCCGCCTCCCAATGCTTAGTTCTTGGCTCCTACATAAACTGTGACAGGATATGGACTAAGTATGCTAAATCCAGACGAGTAACAACAAGATATATCAATCGACCAACAAGCCTACTATACGATTCCGGATCCCGAAGTAATTCTCCATCAGCTAAGCCAAGCTTATGATTTTGCTCGATAGGAAAACCACTTGGCTTAGCACCTAACAAACCTACTTCAGAGATAATATCAAGG
The DNA here is from genome assembly GCA_951394345.1 of Salicornia ramosissima. Classification (NCBI taxonomy): domain Eukaryota; kingdom Viridiplantae; phylum Streptophyta; class Magnoliopsida; order Caryophyllales; family Amaranthaceae; genus Salicornia; species Salicornia ramosissima. Next base: position 23,804,182 of record OX596233.1, on the reverse strand, counting down.
GTGTATTTTTTTGACACAAAAATAGACCTGCAGAACTCCGAGCCACCTCTATACCCAAAAAATATTTCAAAGGAACTAAGTCCTTCATTTTGAAGCAGTCACTAAGATAAGACTTGAATGTACATAAAGCAGCGGAATCATTCCCTGAGATAATAATATCATCTACATAAACTAAGACATTAATCTGTACATGTGCGTTAGTAAATGTAAATAAGGAATAATCTAAGTAAGATTGAAGAAAACCATACTCTTTCAAAGCCGTTACCAACTTCGCAAACCAACATCTAGCCTGTTTCAAGCCATATAAAGATTTACGCTATTTGCAAACCACAGTAGAATCCGAACTTTCGAACTCGGGAGGCAACTTCATATAGACTTCTTCATCAAGATCACCATGCAAAAAAGCATTGTGAACATCAATCTGGTGGAGCTCCCTATTCTTAGAAGCTTCAGTTGCCAAAAACGTACAAAAAGTTGTCATTTTGGCGACTGGAGCAAAAGTTTCATTATAGTCAATGCCTGCTTGCTGATGATTCCCGAGAACTACCAATCTTGACCTCAATCTTTCAACTTCACCATTTGACAAAAACTTGGTCTTGTACACCCACTGACTACCGAGAGCTCTTTTACCGGGAGGGAGAGGCTCCAAGGTCCATGTGCCATTATTCTCAAGTGCTTGAATTTCCTCCTTCATTGATTGTCTCCAACCGTCATACTTCATGGCTTCCTTGAAAGATTTTGGATCACTACTGTTAACTATAGCTGCAATAAACTTATGGTAATTTACAGAAAAAATATCACAATTAATATAATGTGCCAAAGGATACGGAGTACCTGAAGGTTGATTGGAAACTGAAGCTAGGAGGGACGGACTATGAGCAAAAATAGTGTGAGTAACATGATCACGAAGCTTAACTGACGGATACTTAATGCGAAATCCACGACCCATATTTTCTTCGGGCTTATTTGGGTCATCAAGAACCTCAACAGCATCATCAGGCAGCTGCCCTTCGCTGCCAGAGCCAGCTGCCGATGGAAAGCCAGCGGGCAGGGCAGAAGCTACTGGAAAAGGCAGCGTTTCTGATCCAGCGCCTGCTGCATTTCCAGCGGGTGGAGCAGCAGCTTGCTCGGCACTGCTGCTGGGAAGGGCAGCGCCCACTGGTCGACCGCTGGGCATGGCTGGCTGCGTATTCTCGTGGCTGCCATGCTCGGTGCTTGTAGTAGCCCCCCCTTGACCCCTACTACACACCCCATCATCATAATCAACATCGTAAACATCATATTCCGCAAAGTCCTCATGAATTTCACCATCATAATCAACCCTTGACTCAATATTCACATCTTCGGGACAACTAAAGGGGAACACATCTTCAATAAACTTAACATCACGAGAGACAAAAAAATTCCTTGGCATCCAAATCATACACTCTCCAACCCTTTTGCCCGAAAGGATACCCCACAAACATACATTTTCGACTATTGCTAGCAAACTTATCCCCCTTGGTTTTTTGATTGTGAGCAAAACATAAACATCCAAAGGTACGAATTGTGTCAAAAGCGGGTAATTTATTGAAAAGAATTTCAAATGGTGTTTTATTTTGTAGAATGGGAGTAGGGGTTCGGTTAATCAGATGGGCTGCTGCAAGAACACACTCACCCCAAAAATAAATAGGCAATTTGGCTTGAAATCGTAAGGCTCTACCGACATTCAAAATGTGTTTATGCTTTCTCTCAACCCTCCCATTTTGCTGTGGAGTACCAACACAAGAGGATTGAAAGAGAATTCCACTAGCACGAAAATAATCAAATAAACATTTAAATTCAGTGCCATTGTAACTTTGCACAATTTTAATATTTTGACCAAATTGTCTATCAACCATAGCTACAAAAGTCATGAACATCTGAAAAAGTTCCATTTTATCAATCAATAAATAAATCCATACAACTCTTGAAAAATCATCCACAATTGTAAAAAAATAACGAGCACCACATGATGACTCATGTCTATAAGGACCCCATAAATCACAATGAACTTTCTCAAAAATTCTAGAACAATTATTATTACTTACAGGAAACTTTTCTCTATGATGCTTAGCACGAAAACATACTTCACATCCTTTATTCAAACTACTCCTAGATCTACTGACATGAGGAAGCAACTTAACTTCTTTCTCGGAAGGATGTCCCATTCGCCTATGCCATAACTCCACATCAATTGTAGCTTCAATTGCAGACACCACCTCTGGTTTGCCAAAGTAGTATAGTCCGTCCCGCCTAACTCCCGTTCCAATCAGCTCCTTCATTTGGTCCTGCATCAAACACATATTAGAATTAAATGTGACATTTGTCTGTAAATTATCATTGAGCTGTGAAACGGAAAGTAAATTGCAGATTAAGTTAGGGACATAAAGAACACGATGTAGAGTGATCGTATCAGATAGATAAACCAATCCCTCCATAGATGCAAATACGGTATCTCCGTTTAGCAACCCAACCGGACAATGTACTTCTTTAATAGCAAACAACCATGATTTTTCACCGGTAACGTGATGAGTTGCATCTGTTTCAATGATCCAAGATTGATTATCAAACTTACCACTTAAGCGATTTTCCGGGATTTTAGCATTACCAAAAAATCCCATAATAGCCTTCCACTGATCGGCGGTGAAGACTTGACCTTTTGAAGATGAAGGAGAAGCGGGTGTGGAGGGTGTTGCTGCCGTAGAAGTGCTGCTGGCTGCTGCATTTGCACGGACCACCCCACGGCCTTGTCCTGCCGACGGTGGTGGCTTAGTGCCTCGATATCCCTCGTTCCATCCTTCGGGATACCCAACAATTTCAAAACAGCGAGAGACATCATGCCCTCGCTTTTTGCAATGAGTACATACTTGCAAAGCATAACAATTTGAAGCCAAGTGACCCGGCTTCTTGCAATGAGTACACACGTGCTTCTCGGAGTGTGATCTATCAGGTGCACCACGACCACGACCTGCCCCTGTGCGAACAACGAAACCCACAGCATTGGAGGGTTCCTCCTTAACCCGATCAAGGCTACGTACAAGCTCTTCTTGAGACACTTGTTGATAGGCTTTGTTCAACGTCGATAAAGGATCTTGAGCAAGTATATCAGACCTGATTTGTGCATAATACTCCGAATAATAACCAACCAAAAATTGTTACAACATATCATCCTCCCTAAGTTTTTCATGTTGTTTACCAACATCACAAGTACATTTACTACACGTACAATTAATTAAATGTTGTAATTTAGCAAGTTCATCCCACAAAACCTTTAATTTTCCAAAGTAAATTGCAGCAAACGTGGTTTTAGATTGCTCACATTTATTAATTTGTGCCTTCAATTGTTGTATTCGAGGACCATTTACAACGTTAATACTCCCGTAATAAGTTTCAACACCAAGCTATATATGAGTTTTATTGGTGCTAATATAGTTGTTATTACTTATGTTTTATATGCCCTTTCTATTATTGGATGTTTTTGTGGTGTGAAAAATTTAAGGTGAGTTTAGGATTGTTTAATATGCAATGTTGTACTTTTCATTACTAGCTTATAACTCACTTTTGATTAATCAAATTTTCCATATTATTTCTGGATGTGCAAGATTACCACTAATACTAGAAAGCAAGAAGCCATTATATGTACATTATTTTCATACACCGAGGTTGGGTAAGAATTACCCACTTTGCTCTTATCATTCTAGTTTTTAATAAGAAAAATATGAATAGGGGATAAACTTTCTTTAATATATAATGTGTTGGCAAAGAGTAAAACATATTATATATGCTTAGGCGAGACAAGTCTTATGCTTGTTTGTATATATTTCCCTTAAGTTGGTTTAATATGAAAATAACATTCCTTAATAATGCTCACATGAGTTACAACTTCGTTCATAAAGTGAAAAAAAGGACATTACACTCTGATTTTTCACTTATGTTAGTAGAAAAGCTTGACATTTGTTGGCCTCCGTTCTTGTTACATCATAGAAAAGGTAGGCATACTCTCTGCCCCTTCCCTCTCTTGTGTGTCTAATTTCTTATTTCCTAGTTAACTTTTTATTAAGGTGTGATACTATATAATTTGATTAATTTATAATGTGTTGACTCTATTGGCACCAAGAATTATGTCCACATGGCTACATTATTGAGTATTGGGCTACATTATTCACTTAAGCTTAAGTTTTTTAAATGAATCTTTCTTATATGACATGTTTAACATTATACGTCACAGGTTGCATTATCAATCATTCATTTTTCTATTTAAGCTTATGTTTTTTTAAATGAACTTTCTTATCTGATATGTTTAACATTAAACATCAAGCATTTTGTAGACAAGCAGCTTGCAGACATTTATTTGATTTATTGTGAATGATAGGATGCGATCACATTAATGGTTCCAACTAATTTCAACCTATGATTAACAAGTTTGACTCCCAGGAATGAATCTGGCTTATTATTTTTACTTTGATAATTTATTTGGTTCACACGCAGGTTTGCTCTTACACACTAGTAGAAATTAGTTTTGTTAACCAATTTCATTATATGGTTATCCTTGGTTTGATTTTGGAGGCCACTGCTCTATTAGGTTTTGAATTAATTGGAAGATCCTTTTTAGAGTAGGTTCATTAGTTTCTGATAGAATTTATGCCTTTTTGATGTCTTTGTAGGGAAATCTGAACTAGTTTATTTTTTCTGTTAAAGTGTTGAACTATTGTAGACACCTAATTTTGTGTCTCCCCGAATCCAAACCTAGTGATGAATAGCCTTCGTAGGTTCGTCTACGATACAGGTGAAGTCGAGAAGGAGCCCGTGGAAAACCCATTATTTCTAGCCAACTCTTATTTTATTTCGTGTCCAAAATACTTTATTTTTAATCCAAAAATAATTAAAAAATACTTGTTTTTTGTTCTATTAAGTGTATTTCGGACTTATGGAGGAAATAAGCCTAGTTTTTTCTGTCCACAAACTATTAAGACGGATGGGGCTTGAAAAGGCAATTTCAACGATCTATTACAAGCCCAAATCCGACTTACCGATTGAAAGTTATGGCAAAAATACTCCGTCAGGGCCCGAACCGTACCCGGTTGCGACCCAGTCTGTACAGTGTCCGTACACTTAATTAAAATTATTGTTTTTAATTATTTTTAAATATGTTTTTTGATAAAATTTGATTTCTTGGCCTAGAAGTAATTGGTGATGTCGCGATTAATTCTTATTGGTCGAAACATTATTAAGAAAACTTCTGATTCACCGAAACACGTGTTCCGAGGTACGTCGTACCTGGACTCTTTTAGAAAAATACGCGGAAAGTACGCGGAAACCCAACGCGAGTATCGGGGAGCTGACGCGAGAACGACAGCCCTGACGTCTCGCGACATGCTTGTTTCCGGAATTTTCAAATTTTATCTTTTCGCTAATTTGTGCCTATAAATACCCGTCGAATTTCCCCGATTTCAGCA